>OY720271.1:5000000-6250000 GCA_963082995.1 Noctua comes
AAGGAGAGGAAAAGCCTGAAGATGCTAAGCCAGAGGTGGGCAAGAAAGTGTGGAGCCAGGCCAACTTCGCTGCAGAGTATAGGAAGTTCAACATTGACATGACACCTAAGGTATGGAATTAGTAGCTGACAGAGCCCTTGTTATAGGGCCATTACAAGGCCAAAATAGGTAGGTAGGTAGCTTCCAGTCAGTCCCATAAATATTGCTTGGTGGTAAGGACTGCCTCGTGGGTCTACTGGTCGCAAGCGCGACTGCTGAGCTTAAGGTCCTGGTTTCGATTTCCGCGTCGGGCAAAGTGCTATTGGATTTTTCCAACTATTATTTCTCAATAGGAGCCACGAAAACTGGATTCGTGCCTGGTTGATGGCAATAGCCTCGCCCCCTTTTACATGGGGACTGGCGAAATGTGGGTGTACTATTAAGTACACCTCCACCTAACCCTACGGGGATTAAAGGCGTGATGATATTGTAGGTAGTAACTTGTTTTCATAATTTAATTTACAACTGATCAATTCTTTAACTTACAACTCCATTTCTATCACATAGCTGCTGTTCTCCCGCGGTCCTCTGGTCGAGCTGCTGATCTCTTCGAACATCGCTCGCTACGCGGAGTTCCGCTGCATCTCACGGGTGCTGACGTGGCTCAACGACAAACTGACGCCCGTACCCTGCTCCCGAGCCGATGTGTTCGCGACCGAAGCCGTCAGCATCGTCGAGAAACGTCAGCTCATGAAGATGCTGACGTCTATCGTTGGATACAATGAGGAGGAGATGCAAAATGAATTTAAAGGTAGGTTCTATGAACGGCTTTCCTTTGGTATGTCGGAATTCCCATATATCTACAAAACTATCAGATTGTGTCGGGAATTTTTGAACCAGCCTTATGTTTGGTTTTTTTCTTAAACAGTTCCATTCGGTTTACCACATAGAGAATACACGCAAATATCGCTATCTTACGTAATTTACATCTTACCCTCTAGATTGGAACGACAAGACCTTCAAAGAGTACCTAGAACACAAGGGTCTGACTCCCAACCTCATCCACTACGTGCTGTACGCGATCGCCGGCGGCACCAACACCATGCCCTGCCTCGAGGGTGTCAAGGAGTGTAAGAAGTTCCTCATGAGCCTCGGACGCTACGGCAACACGCCCTTCCTCTGGCCCATGTACGGCAGCGGAGAATTACCACAATGCTTCTGCAGGTGCGTACGACAAAGAAAATATAGAGGATGAATGACTGATCATTTTGTTTATCGATGCTACTAGATTTTTATAGCATCGTTTCATCCAACACCTGTGTGTATAATTTGTTGTAGAATAGTCTTCAAAACAGATTTCGACACGATGAATGTTTTATTTTGTTTTTATGAGATTAATCCACATTAGCAAACCAATTCACGTCAATTGGAATGATTATTTAAAAATGTAAGACCATCTTACTTTGCAGAAGAGAGATTGATGTTACATTATCAATTGTTATTGCAAAAAAAAAGTGCACCATGAAAGTGGCCCGATGGTCGCCGGCGCGCCGGTACAATGACCCAAATGTGCACAACTCGACTACGCAAACAAAAATGAAGCAACTTTCTAATGTTGCATGCAGCACGATTTAAGATATCGTAATTTTAAAAACTGACTTTTCATTTATGACTTTGTTATTTAATTTATGCTATAATAATTCAAAATCATTCAAAATCAGTTTTATTGCATAGTTGATCAATGAGGCCGAGGTGTCTTAATTGTTAAAATATTTACGCGTAACGGCTTATTTTACACTTTATGACTATAAAAACGTCGCTGAATCATCGACGTCAACCGAGAGAATATTGAGGGTTTGGCACTCACGGTTCCCCATTAGCTAATAACAGGTCTCAATATTTATGCCAAACATTCCATGGAAGGTGACGAGTATACATTCTACGAGTATATTTGGAAAATAATAATTATGCATCAAAATTACTTCAATCCATTCCGAAACTTTACGGTGTGGTTATTCATCGTTTATTTCTTGTTATTTCAGGAGGGTAGGGAAACAAAGACAACACAGCATGTGGGTCGGGTCAAAAATAAACAGACTTTTATAGACACGCTGAAAGTTTTATGTTCATAGAACTATTGAACCGGTTTATTTGAGATTTTCACAAGGTTATTCACTCAGGAAGTTTATCATTAAAATTCGGCAATTGCTAGTCTCGGATTCAATTATTATAATTAAATGCAATATTCCAGATTGATGTTCTTTGCATGTATCTTGTTGGCTATAAAGATTGAACAGCGGAAACTTACAATATTTCGACGAACGTCTATGTTTTATGGACGTGATCCGAAATGGGTGATCCAAAATCTTCCACTAGTTCAAAAGTGTAGCATTCTTCAATAAATTGTATGTTTTATTTTTAGATTGTGCGCTGTTTTCGGCGGCGTGTATTGTCTGAACCGGCCGATCGACAAGGTTCAAACAAAGACTGTGGACGAGGGGAGGACGGTGGTGACGATCGACAGCAAGTCAAAGACTTTGAACTGCGACCACTTGGTGATTGGTATCAACGAATGTCCCAAGGACTTGATCTCGCCTGAACCGGCCGAGAGTAGCGACATGTCCAAGGCGGTGTTCATAACGAATGGCTCTATAATGAAGAGTGATAAGGACCCACTGACTTTGTTCCGGTTCCCGCCCCTCAATGATGGCGACCACTCTGTGACCGTGCTGGAAGTTGGCCCGGGCACCGGATCTTGCCCCAAAGGACTGTGTAAGTACATAATGCACAATTGCACATTGTGTGCGGTTTGTAACCGCAAACCGTCATTAGTTTGAACATTCTCTCCTGACCTTAATTTGTGAAAAATTCCGACAAGACGGCTAGACGCGACGAAACAAATTAGGATGCAAGAAACTGTCTGAAATGGTTTCTAGTTTAACTCTTTATATCCTCATTGTCGATCCGGTAGTAAACATCGGTAGATACATAATTAATTTGGACGGGTAATTAGACGTTTTCGTTGCACGACAAGCATTATTTTTAGATGAAATATTTTTGCTATTGTAAAGTTATTTATATTTTTGTCACGTATAAAGGGTGAATAGACCCTTAACATAGCCGAAAGGCACTTGTTCTGCCCGTCTTTGCGATAAATTTTTTGTTCTAGACCATCCCTGGGAACCTTCTAGTTACGGAGATATTGGGGGTCAAAGTTCCAACTTTTTCACAATTAAAAAAAAATACTTTACACACCTCCACGACCCCAGTACTATTCAATCCATCCATCAGCACAATGCTTTGAGTGCTTTCCATCAAGTCCTACCTTAAAACGTGATTTTTCACCCCAAAAAAAAAAGTCGATTCCCAGCAATAATTTTTGCTTAAAGTTACTTAGTTTGATGTACAGAATGCCTGGTTGACGGCTATGTGAAGGGTCTGTTTACACTCTGTATATTAGCAATCTCTATTAGTGACCATAGAACCGTATCATTTGAATGATACAATTACTCATACGTTACGGTATACGGTTTTTCGAACGCGCTACCGTTTCCTTCAAAGCAATCCAAAAAACATCTGCAAATTGACCACGCATGAATCATCAGTGGTACTTGTCTTTACGACCAGATAAATCATGACCGCGCCACTGACGATATTTAAACTCGCTTGGAAGTTGGAAACTGCCGACTAGGTAGCATAGTACTTGCACAAATATTCGTCCAGGGTCACCAGCTCATTTAACTTTTTACTGCATTTTTTTGTAGTCTCGCCGGTTGGTAACACGTAGTACTTCAGTCGTATTGTTGAGTAATATGTGAGTCATTGTGAACCACTTCGATCCAGATATTGGAATGGGTTTTTAATTAGCATCAGGTATCCCTAAAGTATATGTGGCCGTAGCTAATTTAACTGCCGTCAATATTTACTGATATGAAAGTAAGATATAATATGGGGTATCAGATTATAATTGAGTGAAATTACTATGGAAATATTGTTACTAAAAATCATTGATAAAAACACAAAAATAGAACAATTTCACGCTTTTAAACCACTCATTAAGATTATTTAATTATAAATAGTGCATACTGATAGTACTGATACCATTATTGTTTAGTGCAGTTTTTTATATGTCGCTACATTCCAACTAAGAACACGCGCCAGATGAACCATGCTGCACTATACCCCCTTGTTTTCGAGACTATATCCATCAGTGGCGAAGGTTCCTTAGAACTCGGTTCCTGCCGGCTTCCCTTTGAAAAATGGTACAATCAGTATTCTACAGACAAATAAGATAATCACTTTAAAGATATGTACTCCGGCTTACCTCTTACAAAAATTGACCCTTTGCCAATGATATCCATGATACAATCCTCCACATTTACAAAAAATACATTAAAACTTGTGCATTGCAGTTGTGGTGTACTTCATAACCAACAAGGTGAAGGACGCTGAGTCCGACCTCATGGGCATCGCGGAGAAGATCTTTGACATGTCCGGCGGCGACCAAACTGTAGATGCTGAGAAACCTAAGGTATTAACTGCTCAATATCTAATTTAAATAGCATGAAATTCGCTAAAATCTTGGACGAAGGGACTGATTAAATAATAACAGTCGATCTTCAAGGTATTTAAGCAACGCGAGGTCGATCCGTGGATGGGTGACCATCCTTTTAAAGCAGAGACACCTCCGAGTCTTGAAACGCACGTGAAACCGCTGGTCCCTGCTGTCATTCGTAGATTTATGACAATCGTTGCGGATAGTCAGAAAGAAGCCCGAAAGTCTGCAATGCGGTACCGAGGGGTGTTACTGAGTAACTGGATTGTGGAGATGAAATAGGCAGCAGTGGCGAAGGTTCCATACAACCCGATTCCTACTGGCTTCCCTTTGAAAAATGGCACTGTCAGTATTCTATAGCCGCCAATAATATTCTATACAGTAAAGATATGTACTCCGGCTTACCTCTTACAAAAATTGACCCTTCGCTACAGATAGGCAGTGCTTCATGTAAAATACTGGTAGTCAAGTGCATCTGACTAGCCTGCAAGCCAATCCCAATAAAGGCGATGTCAATACAATCTGCTAAAATCTTATGACAGGCTAGTGATATAGCTGGGCTATACCTTTCGTATACGAGCAGGCACGCGGCGAGCTTCTCCCATTGCATGTCTGCTTATTCTAACTTCCCTGAATGCAGACTAAGTGTTGAACCTCGTCGTGCTGCCGTTCGCATCGTCGATTCTGCCGCGTGCGTTTCTCGCTCTAGTAAATGATGCATGTGAGCGTCAGAAAAGGATAGGACGAGCTTGGAAAAGGGCGCTTCCGTAGGTACTGCCAGATGATTTTCAACCCTAAAAGAGAGCACTAAATGCAGCAATAAACGCCCGCTTGCACTGTACATCACTCGATGCACTAGAAATGTTTAAAACATCATTCTCTCTGTGCCTACTTTTAACGTTTGACAAAACAGAAGTTTGACGCTATACGCATTTGATTTGTGGTGTTAGTGAGCCTTAAAAATGACGATTACCATTAAGCTTTGATAATCAGGCTAATCCTTTTGCAAAGACACTGGTCACATTATGCAAATGCTGGATAAACAGCCATCAAGCTCGAAGGCTAGTTAGGCAGTGTCTGTGATTTTGAATCTATTACACATTTGGCGAGAAGCACAGGACGGGTCGATGTGGCGAATGTGGTAAAATGAAAATTGATGGATTCAGGCCTCACCTAAGTATCGCCACTTAGGGGAGGCCTGAATCCATCAATGGACGTATTTCGGCTGAATAACGATGATTTTGTAAAACTGACTTATAAAGTAATACTTATAATATTTGTATTGTTCCAGTGCTTGTGGTCGCTGTTCTACAACGTGAAAGACACGAGCGCTCCAGTGACAAGCACCAGTGACAGCGTGCACGTGTGCTCGGGACCCGACGCTGGGCTAGACTTCGATCGCGCCGTAGAACAGGTACAGCACTCATACTTCCTCACACTAGTGCACGCGTAGTGAAAGCTATGAGAACATGACGAGGGTCGTGCACAGCGTGCACGTGTGCTCGGGACACGACGCCGGGCTAGACTTCCGGAGTACCGACCAATACGAACACTTACCCTGGGTTTAAAACCAAATGCTAATTGCAAGTCTTATTTGTGATGGCAATTTCGAACATCATTCTAGTAAGTTGTTGGTTACTTAACCGGAGTATCCTGCGGATGCCTAGAAAGTAAAGCGTATAGTCAGGGCAAAAAAAAGTGATTGTGTAATCACTTTTAAGGTATGAGCACCTCTGTGGGGTACGACGTGGAGCTAGAAGACAGCCAGGGAGAGGCTGGATCGGATTAAATATTAAGTTGGGTTTCTGCAAGTTTCATAAATAAGTAGGCTTTGCAACTTGTTTCAGGTGTAAACGATAATCTCACATACAATATAAAGGTTGGCGCCGACAATACGATAATAAATTAAACTGCGTTTATCTCATGACGTTCCAAGTCTGCGTAGAAAAAATCTTTTGTTTTTTCATTTTAAGCATTTTCTACATGATGTAGAATTGTAGATTAATAGGCTAGCACCGACAGGTTAACGACCTCCGCATCGGTATAAACACTAAACACATGTTGCCAACTCGCTACGTCAAAAACCTTTGCCAAATTAGCTCCTCAAATTTTATTTCCAGTTGCGAATTATTGCAAACTAGCACTCCGCCCGCGACTCCGTCCGCGAAAATTGTGATAGCTCGGCTAATTCGCATGATATAAAAATAATTTATAGCCTATAGCACTCACGAATAACGTAGCTTTCTGCCAGTGAAAGAATTTTTAGAATTTGATCATTAGTTCCGGAGATTACCCCCTACATACAAACAAATTTTACCTCTTCATAATATTAGTATAGATTATACCTAAGGTTAGTAAATCAATATTTGTAAATGATGTTGTATTTTGTCAACAGTTTTATGCTATTTAGTTTGTTTGAAAAATATATTTTTTAATTTCGATATTATGATTTATTTGATAGTTTAAAAATATTCCTATGAACTAGTATTATCAGTATTTTTATTTATTGTCGTATTATCGGCGTCACCCTGTATAGAATACAATCATGTTTTATACCTTAGCGTAAAAGCGGGGTTTTACACACTAGTACGCACGTAGTGCATGCTGAAATCATCCTCAAATACCTGACGGATAAGAAAGAGTACGCGACTTTTCTATCCCATTAGGTTTTCGTTATTCATTGCTTACTATATTTGAAAAAATCGTGCTCGACAACGTTAATAAACGCAATGAATTTTGTCGAATTGCGATTATGTTACACAATTTCCAAGGATCATATTGTAGGACTCACAACGTTGGTTGACCACTCTACTCACACCCTTACTTTCGGGTTTTTTGAGAGAGTGGAGTGTTATCGTGTGTAAATTGGTTATTACTTAATTTTATTACTTACTCGAAAGCAGATGTGATTTGTCGTCGAAAAAAGAAACTAAATACTCAGTAGGGTTGATAACATGTTGGCACCAATCTGGGATGGTCTGGTCTTGCTGAAGTGCAGCTGTAGGTTGTTATAAGTTAGTGCCCCATTACATCTAGTACCACTGCACCAAATACTCAAATGGACCTCTGCTGAACCCTGTTTCGCGTAAAACTTTCCTGTCACCAGATCATCAACATTCTCCTTCCCTTATCCCAATTTATTAATTTATTTAATAATAACACCAAATAAAAATAACTTACCGTGAGAATGACTACCGTCAAACGGAGTCAGGAATGACAGGAGTGCTGACATCGGGGACGACACTTTAAACGGGCTGAAAATACTTTGTAACTAATACGACCTTGGCGTGTTCAACAATACTGTCAATATCTTCATTTAATCCTAATTTATTCATTCATCTTATTAATATTCAGGTCAAAGTATAATCGATCATCAATAATCTACGTCAGTTCGCAAAACAATACGTTTAGTAAACACCAGTAGCTACATCTATTAAGCTATTACCTTTCAATGGCTACAGGTATCTGCCATTCTATTGACGTGAACATTTACTGTCGAGGAACACGAAACAATTCAATTACAGTGATGGGGCCGTGACCCCTAAGTTTATTCAGTAACATCGTCACGTTGTGAAACATGATACAGTGATAACATGCGGATGTCAACGTTGTTGGGTAAAAAAATTGATATCAATGAAACTATTGCGAAATATGCTAGAGAGATTGTAGTTGCCCAATGTCTTATGGTGAAACTATCATAGTTAGATTCTACGTTAATCTCGCTTTTGTACATACGCCTTCATTTGTACATACGCTCGCATTTGTACAGACGCTCGCTTTTGTGCAATATTATTTCAGTTTCTATGTATGTTTTTTTTTGTGTGTGCTATAAATAATAAGAATTAGGTGATGTACAATTTGCCAGGTGACCGATGACTTTTTCTTCAAACGTTGTCTTTAGCCTTTTGCATTACAGTCTTTTTTTTTGCAATTTCTGTTAGGTTTGTCATGAGCGCTTCTGTTCTAAGCGTTTTCTAGGCCAAATTAGTAAATAGGGCGACTTTTTTGAATTACACGCTAATTCTGTATAACTTTAAATAAAGTAACAAAAGTCATGGTCAGGGCTATCTTTCTCACTGGGCACTATGGGCACGTGCCCAGGGCCCCGAGTTCCTGTAACTGTCATAAGAAACCAGGCAGGTGTGCAGGATACCTAAATTTTCGAGCTCGCTCCGCTCGCGTTTGCATCTAGCTTTTCACCATAATAATTCAATAGTTACATATAAAAGATCTTTTAAAGGCAGAGAACTTGAAATTGTAACAAAACGCGGATGAAAATTTTTAATATTCTTGTTGGCTTTATTTGACTGACAATTGTATGCCATTAATATTTGTTTGCCATCAAGGAGCTTATGAAAGGAAACCTTCCTTTGCCACTCCCGCGAAAAATCATGGACATGTACATTCTGCTCATTTTGACCTATGGGCTTGGTCCTTTGAAACCACATGTCTGCCTCAATTGCAAGGCATTAGGTAAACATTACCTAATGCCTTGCAATTGAGGCACGAAAAGTTAGTTATCATGTCTCAGTACTGCTCATCGTCGACTGTAACGTTCTGACCATCATCATATTAATTTATTTATTCATATTTCATCATTATTTAGAACCTTTGACGAAATTAGAAACAATTGAGCACTTGGAAGTCGACCTTCAACGCATTATTGCCCAAATACAGGCTGGACCTCCAGATTTTGGCACATTCGCGGACGCCGTGGTGGCCACATGACCGAAACCATTATTATTATTATAGCCTCTTTATTTCCATAACGAATTACTTATAAAAAAACAAATATATCATAGGATTACTATTAAGTACATGTGCATGCATAAAATAACAAAATTATTACAATTCATATCATGATTATAAACATACAATCGCATAACAAATAATTTCTAAATTATTAACCGAAACCTACCGTATAAAATTATCCGTAAAATAAAGCCAATTTCATGGATATCAAAAATATTTTTGTTTTATTTTAAACCAGCTTTTTCCCGCGGCTTCGCTCGCGTTAATTTATAATTTGACAATCAATTCGGGTTGTAATCTGCTTGTAGTAATATAATTCAATCATGATTCGAAATACACGCAGCGTAGGGACATTTATTATCATAAGAACGTTATTGTTGTTTTCAACGAGAACAGTACTTTTTTCGGGATGAAAGATACCCTATCTCCGTTTCTGTACACCTGACAACGTATATGCAAAATTTTCAGGATGATCGGTTCAGTGGTTTAGGCGTGAAAAGGTAACAAACAAACAAACTTACTTTGTAACATTAGGTAGGATTCAAAATCCGCTGCAAAAAACACCCATTATTTTTGTATAAACTGTCACAAGAAAAACTAACCTATCCGAGGCGGGGTGCAAAAAAATTCGAGCTCGCTTCGCTCGCTCTCAATTATTGTCAAGTGCCCAGGGCCCCCCCAATTGGTTAAAGACGGTCCTGGTCATGGTAGATCAATGAGACATGCTATGAAAGTATATTTAAAAATAAAAAGCATAATACGCTGACGAAACGAAAGTACGCAGCGACGCGCGGTCGTCCCCGTTCGCCTGTCGTCGTATCCGAACGAATCCTTTCGGCTGGTTAGAACACGTCAACACGGTAGGAATGAAACTATTTGACTAGGCGCAGAAACGGATAAATTTGGCAAGCGACGCTACGGATCCGATGGTATGCGTCGACATCCTGCCGGATACGATCGGCTGGTTCCGCATCAGGTGGTATCCTTTCCCATCAGTTTTCCAATCCGATGCGATGCGATGGGAGCCGTTTGGTGGAAATCATCCTCAAGAAAACCCCTATACCAACCCACTTATTTACTCGGTATGTTTTCTGTGTGTTACCTAATAAATACTATGAAAAGCACTTAGATAAAAAAATGATATGTGACCCAAAACATGATAATTATTTATTTCCGACAGTCATCAATCAGATTTCGCTGTTATTGTTTTTCATTACCCAATACAGATTGTGCAATTGTGGCGTCGCGTCGGTACAATCTCGAGGGTTCAGTAGTCAATAACTTTATGTAATCATTTATTACTATTTAGCACTACTATCTACCATAGATGAATATTATACAGGGTGGAAGGGACACCGACGCTAAAACGATTACCACGTATTCAGTACAGCATTCTGAACCCCCCACATAGAAATTCTTCGTCGTTTATTTAAAAAAAAAAACAGCTGTAAGTAAGTATATTTATTTGCATAAAATGTGGTATATACAGGATGTTATAAAAATGGTATAGAGCAGGACACATTCCGCCATAATAATAGCATGCAAAATCCTCTTAGATAGGTACATTAAAAAATGAACAACATAGGTACGTATCTAACATAGAATATATCTTTACATAAATCTCGTCTATAATAATCTAACAATAATTTAAAGATACTAAGCAAACCATCATTAAAAAAAAAACAATAATACTGAAACCCCTATACCATAAACACATCTAAATATTTTCTGAAACCATATTCATTTTAACAAAATACACACACAAACACACAATAAAAGGACACTGTACATTACATATAAATAAACTTCAAAAGAAATTAAAAAAAAAAAAAAGTTTCATCCGACGGCGACTGCATCTGACCTCGACAACCCAGTTAGTACTAAATAATACGATACCCCTTGGTAAGACTGGTTGTCAGACTTTTTGGGCCTCTGACTACCTGTAACGACTGTCAAAGATCTACAAATGACAGCTGGGTCCAACGGCTTAACGTGCTTTTCGACACACGGAGGAAACTCGGTATGTAGGTAGTCACCCATCCACAGATCAACCTAGGCAAGTCTTCAGATGATCTCGGGCCAGCTTGAATGATATATGATAGGGAGAAGTGGTTGTTACTAGCAAAATCTTTGAAAAATTTAACGTCAGGCAAACCGCAGATAGGTCCCGGGGCGATTGTTCACTATAACATCAGTTACGTTTCAAACAGCGATAACAATAAGAATTTATAGCTAGAATCTTAAAGAAAAAATATTTTTTAATTTGCCACTGAACCCATCTGCGGTACTCGACGCAGTTCATTTGTAGGTATACCTTTTTGCCGCTATCTTTAGGAATGTGTTATCTTCTGCGTGTTTCTAATAAATGTTTAAAACAGTTAACGATAGACTAATATAAACATAATTATAATTGTTTATAGCTATGTAAACTGAACACATGGTGGGTTCAATGAAATTGTGGTGCAATTTATAGATTGCGGTCGAAATATAGAAAGAAGATTTTTGTATGGACATAAAAAGGATTGATTAAGCACTATACAGGGTGTAAACAGACCCTTCACATAGCCGTCAACCAAGCATTCTGTACATCAAACTAAGTAACTTTACGCAAAAATGATTGCTGGGAACCGACCTCTTTTTTGGGGTTAAAAACCACATTTTACGGTAGGACTCATGGAAAGCACTCAAAGTATTGTGCTGATGGATGGATTGAATAGTACGGAGGTCGTGGAGGTGTGTAAAGTAAAAATCTTACATTAAAAACATGTATTTAAAAAAAAAACTTGTGAAAAAGTTGGAACTTTGAACCCCAATATCTCCGTAACTAGAAGGTTCCCAGGTATGGTCTAGAAAAAAAAATGATCGCAAAAACGGGGAGAACAAGTGCCTTTTGGCTATGTTATTTACAACCTTTATTTATTCCATTGTATTCTCCCATTATGCGTACCTCGTCTAACGTTGCCGCAGTAATGATGACCATCGTGTCTTGTTAATTTACTTAGTTACGGTTCTGTATGATGATCACATATTCTTGTTAATTTACTTACTTACGGTTTTATGATTACAGAACAAAACACACACACGCGAAAAAATAAACAATGGCCTGCGTTCAAATATTGGTTTCTTATTTTACATTTGAATGTAAGAGACGACGGTCTCTTATCAAAGCAATTATAATTAAATGTTACATTTATTTCGCAGGCTGAGCAGATCTTCAAGAAGATCTGTCCACGCGAGGAATTCCTGCCGCGCGCTCCCGACCCAGAGGAGATCGTGTTCCAGGACGACGTCACGCACGGGCCTGAGTTCCAGCGCGAGCACGACGACGAACCCGATGTAGACGCGCCCAAGGAGTAGGCGCACGCGCACAGCGCCGCGTTACAGACCCATCAGCACGTTTGAGCGAGTTGCCACGCTTCCATGGCCCTAGAAAATGTGGATGGACCCCATTTATACCAACACAAAATATTATTCGCCTCGCAGACACCAAAAGCCGCTATCGCAAACAGCACCATAATAAAAGCTTTGTATGAAAAGCGCCTCCACTCTTTCCTAGGACCACGAGTTTTTGCTCTAGTTTAAGCCAATAAAGATGATTTAAATATCAAAAACACACTGTTTTAAAGAAAACAGAAACACGCTTAAACGTGCTGAATTCAGCTAAGATGTAATCTCAGTAAGATTTATACGCTTTGGTCGCTTGACTTCGTGCATTCCGACTGGTGCGTTAGGTATGAGAATGTAAGATACAGACGTCGTTGTCGCATGTGCTCACATTACGAGTATGTGCTTATCGAAATTTGAGACCTGCTAAGTCTGCTTCTGTCTGGAATTCATTAATAACTGATAAGCCAACTTATCGCTTTGATAGTTTGAACTTTTAAGAAATTAGTAGTTTTGATAGATTTTGTAAAGAACTGCGTTATCAACTAAGACTTAGCTGGTCGCTTCCTATGTCTATCTGTGGTTCGTCAGGGTAGAATATCAGCTGGGTTGTCTTGATATTGTTAGCAAGATCAACTTTAAGCATTTTGAGGCTAACAATTGTGAACATTACTAATAGTTTATTCAGCCAACGTGACGCCAAGATCATGTTGAAGACCAGTGTAATGCTGACTTGATATCAATTTTAGGTATTTAAGAAATATTTGTATTATCACATGGTTGCTGCGCTCTCTAGAGATCTACTATGTTTTATTTGGCAGTATTGACGACTAAAAATGTGTTTGGTTTTAAGACGAAGGAGTATATCAGCAGACGATAATGTTACGTGCAGTTGCGGTAGTATTGCTAGCTAGGATGCAGTTTTTAAAATGTTAAGCATAACATTTTTGGACGCACCAGTCTAAATCATAGATTGTAGCACATATAAACATATAATTTTTATTAAGTTATTTAGCACTTTTATGGTATTTATTGTCAAATTAAAATAATCATGCCTGCGCAGCTTGTGCATTTATAATTCCAATAAATTGTGATTATTAGAACACTTATCGTTTTCTTTATGGATCACTACACCTACACACCATCTTCCCGTACATTTGTAGTTATCATCCTGACATTAATAAAACCAGCCTGCTATTGTCAGGATATTGTAATAGTAGACCTTATCACATACAGAGAATTCATGAGCAAATTGTGCAATGCATAGCAATAGGGTTGATCACAATGTCGACCACACATGACATAGCAGGCACGCCTCGGTAGCCGCTGTCACTAGTCAATTGCACTTGACACTAATGCTATTAATCTGTGCTATTGCCTGGTTTACACAATGCGAGGTGCTGACTAGGTAGTTCCCACCCGTCGTCAGTACGAGTGTGCGAGTAAAGCGCAGGCCACACCGCCAGCTGGCGGGCGGACGAGCGACGCGAACGACGCGTCGTTTCACCTCTTTTCATACTTTGGTTCACACCGCGAACTATCGAAAGATACGAACAAAGTATGAAAAGGGCGTCGTTCGCGTCGCTCGCCCGCCCGCCAGCTGGCGGTGTGGCCTGCGCTTAACATGTATGCTATGTCCATACTGCGAGTTGCTTCACTGCAGCTCTACGTAAGCTGACTCGCACTGTGTAAACCAGGCAGAAGGTCGTGTAGAAACTGATGGATTTCAAGGCACTCCGTAACAGAAGTTGTGCGCTCAAAGCGCTCGGCACCGATAATTTTAAAAGTACTGCGGTGCTGCCGTCTCTAATCCTTTAGGGACGGTTTCTTGCTTTGTGCATACCATGTTTTCTCAAGGCGGATTTGCAATTTTTAGGTTTCCTTATTATGTTTTCTTCTGAGTGATATCCGACAACGCCGGGAGGGGACGCCCTAGATAGGATATACACTGACCTTATTGGTGAGGTTCTTCAGAAAGGTCAGGTGCGTAGTGCTCGCAACCGGCGTGCGTGTATGACCCGATGTATGAACGTGGACGAGGCAAAAGGAGTATTTGTAAGAATGGTAGGAGGTGGCGCTCTGTGGTTTCTGCCTACCCCCATGGAAAAAAGGCGTGAGGTTATGTATGTATGTATAATGTCCGAGATACACTTTGTCGCTGCTCAATTATGAGGATACAGGTGTGAAGTCAAGTTCTATCTAGAATTTTATAGAAACAAAATCGAAATGTTGTGCATTGGTAAACGCATCACCTTGGAACGGCACGATCGCCTTGTTTATAGTGAAATAGTCCGAATAAATAGGTTTCATGGTGGGGAAAATAGACTAACTTGCCCGGAAGTTTTGAAAGCTAGATGGGGACCGGTCAACTTTTGTCGGGTCAGCTACTATAGACAGCGGCTTTACTTGGTACTGTTTTATGCTAATAAGATCACACTATTAGAAGCACGCTTACAATAATATTTTATGTAATTGGTCGTAAAATACACTTTTATTGCAAGTGCAGATTACTGGAAAAATGTCTAGTCTTTACAAAGTACATTAAACCCCAATTCAATTGTATTAGAAGCAAGAAGCCTTGTGGAGTTTGTGTCTTGGCTCCAAACAAGATATAAAACGAGTAATCTTATTAACACTTAGATGTTGTGTATTATTTATTTATGTATTGGTTAGTGTGTAAATATAATAAAACGAAGTTAGTTTAATTCACACTTTATTTAAAACTTGATTTTTATCACAAAGCAACAAATTGCTTATATCTTAAAACATCAAGAAATAAACATAAAATATTAAAATGGAATACTCTGTTGCAATGGATAACATACGCTTATATAATATATTTATTTTTAACACCTAATTACATTCAAACTCATAGTCTTAAAAAATAAATTGATTATTTTCATCAAATATTAACTAGATCTTTCCTTACATTCAGATATACATATATTGATTTACTTTTTACGTCCCTGAGACTTGACACTTTTTCAGAACAACCGTTTCTCATAAGAGAACAAGCTGTGCACATTGCCTTCCAATTGAGCAGAGTAAGTCCTCTTCATGAATCTCAGATCTCCAGAGTAGCTCATTTCACGTAAGATGCCAACAGATCGAGCTCCAATGTCTTGGCAGCTGTGTTGCATGCCTGCCTGTAAGTAGGGCAGGAAGCGCAGGACTGAGCCCTTGTCCACAATGCTTCCGCTCACTCCCTGAGCCACTCGGTGCTTGTCAGACTCCTTGTGGAAGTATCTGCTCATTGCAGCCCCTTTACCGTCCTTGTTCTCCATGGCTTCTAAACTACCCATTCCTCTATATTTCTTCAACCTCACTCCATCAGAAAAGAAGTATTCTCCAGGTGCTTCTGATGTTCCAGCTAGTAGCGAACCCATCATGACAGTTGTGGCTCCCAATGCTAGTGACTTGACAATATGACCCACAGACTGTATTCCACCATCTGCAATAACTGGCACATTGAACTGACGAGCATAGGATGCAACTTGATACACTGCAGTGGCCTGAGGACAACCACAGGCCATTACTTCTTGGGTTATGCAGATAGAGCCACTGCCCATGCCAACCCTCAAGGCATCAGCACCAGCATCAATAAGATTCTTAGCTTGTATTCTTGTCACAACGTTACCCCCAATCACTTGGATGTCAGGGTAGGTCTTCTTTATGTATTTTATCATTTCAATCTGATATATTGAATTTCCTTGAGATGAATCAAGAATAATCACATCCACTCCATTATTGACTAGCAACTTGAGGCGTTCCCTGTCTGTTACACGGGTTCCAATTGCAGCTCCAACTAAAAGCTGCTTGTTGGAGTCTTTAGAGGCATTAGGGTAGCTTCGGGCTTTCTTTAAGTCTGTTCTTGCAATAAGGGCTACTAGCTCACCATCTCCATTAATAATTGGAAGTTTACCTTTCTTGCTCTTTTCAAGTATGTAATTGGCATCTTGTAGAGTAACGCCAGACTGAGCAGTTATCATATCATGAATGGGTGTCATTACTTCCTTAAGACTTAGTTGAGGATCTCCCTCCCTGAAGTCAATATCTCGAGAAGTGACTATCCCAATTAGGCGTCCTCCCAGCTTTCCATTTTCTGTGATGGGATAACCAGTAAAACCATTTTTTTTCTTAGCCTCAATAACATCAACTACAATATTGTCGGGGCCCATGCACACAGGATCCCTGATGAACCCATGTTTATACTTCTTTACTTTGTGTACTTCATTAGCTTGATACTCTGGCGTACAGTTGTGGTGGATGATACCGATGCCGCCGCAGAGCGCCATCGATATTGCCATGTCGGCTTCGGTTACGGTGTCCATAGGAGCGGATACAAGCGGTGATTTCAGGTTAATCTTTTTAGTAAGAGGCGACGTTAGGTCTACTTCCTCTGCGGTGAAGTCAATGTACCCGGGTAGCAAGAGGAAATCATTGTAGGTCAGCCCCTCGCGATTTTCGAAGATCTGAGCTGCGGAGAGTCCGTCGCGAAGATCCACATCGCCCTTGGCAGTCATTTTAGTGGCACGTGGAGTTAGGACGTTGTAGCGACTGTATTAGACAGTAGTTACGAATGTGCACTGTACGTATGTCGATCACATTAAAAGCAACTTGAAACTTGTTATAGGATCCTAAGTATGTGTTGTAGAACAAAATCGCACACGTGGTGTTTGTTTTAACTTGAAACTTGTTCTAAACAGGAATCTTCATGGGACTAGATTTATAATTTCTTCTCTGTGTAAACTTGGCGTGTTAAAGGGTAAATTCTCAAAAATAGATTTTCGAAAAAATAGTAAATCTTTTACAAAAAAAGTAATGCCGGCTACTCCACGTTCTATTGAAATGACACTGACAAACTGACAATTATTTCTAGTGTTACCATTTATTTGTAGAAATATATTTAGGGTTGCCAACGTTTTTTTCAATCAACGTGTACCTACGTGGAAAATGGAGCTTAGTATATTGTGTTAACCCTCAACGTTCAGAGTAAATAATTTAAAACCTAGAAATCAAACTGTATGTCAACATTGCTGCCGCTAATAGATTTTTACCGTGAACAACAAAGATAAAAGAGCGAGCTTTACGGGATATTTTTGCAGATCTTTACTGTTTTCAAATGTGTATTTTGGCACTTTTTACACATATTTAGGGAAATTTTGTATATTGGTAATTCAGTGAAGAACAAGCGTTTTGTACAAGTCACAGATTACATATTATTTTATAAGAGCTTATTTTACTCATTGTTTTTGACTTTTCACTTTATCTAGCGATTCATTGTTGATTCAATTTGTTACTTATCGTGGTCAAATACTCTTCTCTACTCGTGATGCAATAGCGTTTATAATTTCACGGTAACTGCCAGTTTTTATAGCATATTGTTTATTTTATTTATGTTATTTTTATATTCAAATATTTAAAAATGATAAAAGTGTGTAAAAAGATTAATTAACCAATAATAATTGAACAAAATCGTTAACATAGCCAGTAACTCATCCTTCTCTGCCCCTAAATCTCAATTAGGGAGCAGCCGACAGCAGCCCAATATTATATGTTTTCTGCATGCATCCGTCTGTAACTCATCGTTTCCGAAGGAATAATGAGAACAATAATATTGTCCAAAATCGTTTTCTGGTAATTAATTTGCATCGTCTTCTTCTATAACGTGTGGTTATTGCCTAACCTGGTGTCAGAGTTTTTATGCCGCCCATGGGCCTTTGACTTGCATCACGTAAGAAGCCGGCCTGCCTAGTAGAGAAAAGGCTAGGCAGATGATGATATACCAAAGGTGGTTCCTTGCAAAAGCTTTTTTTTTAACTTTCTGATTTGGTAGACTGGTAGAGAGGTAAAAGAGGTTTTTCCAAAAGAATCACGAAACATATTAAATCGTCATTTTGTAGCTATAAAAATAACTGCAGGCGTTTTTATTTCGCTGGGCGTGCAACGTTATTTAATCGAACTAGTTAAGTCCATTCTGCAGACTCTATAAATAGGTACCTAGTTATCAGTAAGCCATCAGAATTAACCATCATCCATGCATAAATATGCACGCACATAATAATTGGTAATTCAAATAGTAAGTAAAGGTACGAGTAGGTAGGTTGACATAATAAACCACCGTCGTTGGATCAGGGCCTGCGCTTGTTTACCCCCAATACGGTTGAGTATCCCTACTACGGTTGTATCTGTATGAGTTACGACCTACAGTAGTACCTTCCTGCATTAAAATTTGCGTTCATTTTTTTTTCTGGTTTCAGTATGAGAATTATACAGGTACCTACCTAGTAGATACCTAGCCATCATGAGTATGTAGGAAATTCCTAATATCCACACCACAGACCAGCATCTATTCGTCAAGCTGGTTTGTTGGCGTCATTATTCTTGTCGACTCGGGGTTTTTTTTTAATTAGAAAGTTAATTTACGGTACTCCACAAATGATTACGTTTCGGGTATTTCCGATTCTTGTTTTTGTGAATGAAAGTTGACAGTCCGTCTCAAAATAAACTTTTACCAATTATAAATGAAAAGAAACAAACAATGTCATTATGTTCCTAGTCTGTAATTTACAAAATGAATTTTATTTCAATAAGACTCGATGAAAATAAATCGCTTTTTAATTTTTCCGTTAATTCTAGATTAATAATTTATCGACTTATCTATTAATAGCTTCACAACCTAAAAGCAGGTTTACCAATTTTAAGACAAGGAATCTGGGTTCCTTCACACAATTAACATTCACTTTTTCACGCATTTCTCAAAAATTAATCACCGTTTGTGCACTGTCAGGGTTGAAAGGTTTTCCGGAGTCAATTGAATACTCTTCAGAACAGTACTTCTGAATATCCATTGCGTGTGAACAAGTTGAATTTACTGGTCCGCCTTGATGCACTGTCCGTTTACCTTGGCGAATCCTGCAGGACATGGGTCGCCATTAAAGGATGATCGTTCATCCACATCGGGCACGCTTCCATTATTCGGAATGCTCACAAGCGCTGGTTTTACTGTTGTCACATTTTCACTTTTCACAGTTACAGTATTCTTCCATTTAACTGGGGTTACGTCGTGTCCTGGTGTTTTGCTGTTCTCAAAATTAATGTCTCCGTACACATCGTTGCTAAAGTACTCGGTGTTATTCACTGGATCACTATTGTTCAAAGGTCGGTTCACCTTGTCAGGGATCATGGAAGAAACAAATAGTTTCTGTTTCTGTTGGATGTCTCCCACAGTCGACGGCAGACGGTTGTGGTTGCCATTTCCATTGACTTTTTGCGACTGGTCACGATCAGCTGGACGAGGCGGATTTGTATACAGCCGTGGAGGTTTTGAAGTTCGAAGCCCGCTATATTCCTGATATGGAACCGGTCTGCGATCAAACGCAGGCACGTGCAAAGGTCGTAGGTTTGTTACTTGCGACACGACTGCCTCTTGCCCGTGGATTTTTCCTACTGCTAATAATGCGAAAACGATGAGTAATTCACTCATGACAGTGTTATTTTACTATGAAGTGATATTTTTAGAATTTATTAATGCGAAATTACTTTTTAAAAGTAAGTATATCAAATTAACAATAAATAATGTGTTTGTGGGGAAACAGCTGGACGCGTAATAAGGAATCAGTTTGTTGTTCATTGGGTTTCACGGTTTTTGCACTTAAGGCCAAGTCTCAATGTTAATTATGGTTTCGCGAACACGAACATGGTAAATCATCACAATAGTAGTTAGCTGGCTTATTTACCAACAAGAATTTTGAGATGCATAGATAATTAAGTAGGTATATTTCATGGTATTTAGATGTGTCATATAATATGTTAGGTGTTATTTCCTCAGCAGCATAATTATGTAATAAGGAAAAAATGGCATTCAATTACCGGTTTTGGTGGACAAACTAGATAGACAAAAAATAAATAGCATGTTTACAGACCCGTAAACAACAAAATATCGAAGGTAGGTATTGTACCTATTATTAGGGAGTCATTCTACTCAGGTTTTCTAATACTTGCATGAACCTACCTAGATGAGCAAAGTCAAAAATTAATAATAAACATTAGTTTGTCTGGGCCAAATCAATTGAAAAAAGAAAAGAGATTTAAAAAAATATTTAATTAACATTGTGTATTCTCCTTAAACTTTAATTATAAGTAGATATGTATTTATTTATAGATTGAAGGTAAAATATGGTGAAGTAAAAAATCTTTTAAGTAATAATGTGGAAGTAGTTTTATAGATTTAGTTATAACAAGAAGTCGACACCTTAATGTCTCAACGAGCAAGAATTTCTAAAAATAAAATAAGAACATTAGGTACCTACTTTGTTTGGTCACAGTCAAGCAGACAAGTTATTTCGATAGGTAGGTATTGAGCTAAACAAAAATACATTTCAGGTATTTTTAAGATTGAATCGATGGGTATGGAGTGAATTAAAAAGATGTAGATATAAACGTCTTTTTTTATTTGTAGTCACATTGCTTATAGCTGCTATTTTTAGGTTTATTCATTTTGTATCCTTATGTCTAGTCCCAAGTCCTCGTCTTCGTCGCCTGGTTTCACTTTACTGTTATCTGTTTCTCTTTTGGGAGCATTGACCTCTACTTTGTCTCCGCCGTAAACATAATCGTTGGGTCCGAGTGGTACGAATAGAGGATATTCATCTTCAGGTTTAACGACGGGTTTGTTCGTAGTTTCGTCAGAAGGCTTATATCCGTTATTAGGTTTCTCGTGGCCATGGATTGGGGGATTCACTACTACGGGCTTGGAGGTTACGAGTTCAGTTGTGTGATCTTGATTTCCACCTTGGTTTGGTTTATCAGAAGGCTGATTATTATAACCATTGTTATTTTGATTAGGTTTTCCAAATATGCTTTCGATGTCTATGTCCTGGTTGTTGGGATTCCCCTCCTGGTTTTCATTATGGTTAATGGGGTTTCCAAATTGGTTGTTGTTATTCGGGTTCTGGTTGTCGGGTCTTCCATTTTGGTTGTCGTTATTCGGGTTCTGGATGTCGGGTCTTCCATTTTGGTTGTTGAAATTATGGTTTTGGTTGTCGGGTCTTCCATTTTGGTTGTTGAAATTCGGGTTCTGGTTGTCGGGTCTTCCATTTTGGTTATTGTAATTAGGGTTCTGGTTGTCGGGTCTTCCATTTTGGTTGTTGTAATTAGGGTTCTGGTTGTCGGGTCTTTCATTTTGGTTGTTGTAATTGGGATTCTGGTTGTTGGGTCTTCCATTTTGGTTGTTGTAATTCTCGTTCTGATTGTCAGGTCTTCCATTTTGGTTGTTGTAATTGGGGTTCTGGTTGTCGGGTCTTCCATTTTGGTTGTTGTAATTGGGGTTCTGGTTGTTGGGTCTTTCATTCTGGTTGTTGTAATTCCCGTTTTGGTTGTCGGGTCTTCCATTTTGGTTGTTGTAATTCCCGTTTGGATTAGGTCTTCCATGTTGGTTATTGTAATTTCCATTCTGGTTATTAGGGTTCCCGTACTGGTTGTTAGGGTGCCCATATTGATTGTTCGAATTCCAGTTACCGTTTTGGTTGTAATTGTTGGGGTTTTGGTCATCGTGATGTCCGTGATGATGATGGTGTTGGTGGTTATGTCCGTTAGGTGGAGGACGGTTATTGTAGTTGTTATTACCTTGTTGAGTACCGTATCCGTTCTGTTGTGGTGGTCGGTAGCCTTCTCCGTGTGGTTCATCATCTTTTACAACGACTTCAACGACAACGGTCTCAGGCGGCTTTTGTGGCCTGTGTGCTGGTCGGCGATGACCATTTAAAACTTGCGACACGCCTCCGAATAATACACCAGCAACATTGTGGGCCGCTTCATGCACTTGCGAGTTTACGTCTAGTGATCCACTCAAAAAACCTTCTAATAAACTAGCGTTACACTGACAACTCACGATTACTATAACAAACACTAAGAAATAGGACTTCATTTTTAATTAAGTGAATAAATAAAACGTAGAGAAGAGATGCGCTCGTCCTTGCCTGACTAAGTGTGATGTTCGTTTACGACGTGTGCACAACTGAGGCGTCATCTTCACAATACGGTTGCTATTCTCTTATAAACCAGTTTTGACTGGGAAGTTCATATAAAAAATACATAAGTTATTCAAAAACTAGACATCCCCCCAAATTGTGTGTTTCCACTACACAACGATATTTATGTTATTTGCTTAGTTGCGACGGTAGGGGTATTTCTAGCTGCGTGTTTAGTTTAGTGTGACCAGTACCGATTTATATTTTAATTGAATGTAAAACTTTCACTTTATTCCAACTTATTTATAATTGCGGTTCCTGAACTTTTATTATTTGTGTCCGCTTTCAGCTCATTTAAAACGTTGCTAAATTAGGTAGAACATAATCCGTGAAGTGATAAAACAGATTGTATTAATATCAATTAAGTACATCATTGTATGGCTATTTTATAGGGTCTTTTCGGGCATCAAAATCATAGTCGTAGTCGTTATTATTTTTATGATTATTCTGTTTAGTTTTCGGTTTAGTTCCGTGAAGCATTGACGCGATACCTTGGTCATAAATAGGTTTATTATTCGCAGGCTTATCCGACAAACTCGTTCCACCGTAGACACTCGGTTCACCTTGATTTTGTATGTGAGGTCGCATCTTGGTCACTCCGAGAGGTTGAAACGGTCGTGAGTTCACATCATATGAGCTTGGTATCGGAAAATGGCTTGGTTCTTTTGTTATCCAACCAATGTTTGATGGAAATAAACTTGATTTGATGAACTTGTTCATGTCATCCATAATCCTCTGGAACATGGTGTTTGGGTTCTGATTGAAATTGTTAAGAAGGTCGAAATTGTCTATTGGTTGCACGAAGGGGAAATCTATTTGTTCTGGCCGCCCTCTAGCGTGTGGTAAAACTTGTAGCCTGTGTTCAGGTTCTGGTGCTTTTGTCGATGTCTTGTGTATGATATCCAGTACATCATCGATAGAACCGAGGTCTGGGTTGATCAGTTTACTAGATAACACAAAAGAAATACTTGCACATATCAGTGCCACACGGACTAACATTTTTAAATTTTTAATGCACCAAGCTGTAGGGAATCCGAAACGATGACTGACTGCATTTCGTTGCGTTACATTATAGTGTAATTAATAAGTAATTATTGAATCATTTAACCTAATGGAATAGGTATCTGGTACTAATTAAGATCACCATTAATAGGTAAAGTCCGTTTGCCTCTTCGTATTTTTCGTGAATATAGCGTATTCGGGGATTTCCAACAGCAAAAAGGTCAAGATTAAGTTATATTGATATCATTTAAATATTCTAGAAATATTACTTTAAAATCCCTCCTTGTGTGCGTCACGTGGAACATGTGAATAGAATATCAAAAATAGGTAGGTATGTTAAACACACAGACTGGTTTTTGACTTATTATTTACAAATGATTAGGAACGTGGTATCAATAATTCAATAGGACAAGCAAGGTGTTTGCAGAAATAATGGGTACGTGGCTGATCTGTCGTGTCGCTTTTAGAATGATTTTTGTAGTCTGAAGATTTAAGATATACAACGTGTAACATAATAAACGCAAGACCTCTCGTGTGGTGTCTCAGACCATGAAACTGAACAACTTTTTTTCTATGACTTTTGGAAATTCATATTTTTTTTTTTAGTTTTACCACACATGTGGATCAGCTGATTGCGTCAGTTCCTATAGAGAGTATTTTTTTTTTGCGAATTGTAAAAGTTGTTGTTGCGAAAAGAACTCGTAGAACAAAAGATGTTTAGTTTCATGGTGCGAGAGACCACACGGGAGGTCTTGCGTTTATTATGTTACACGTTGTATAACCTTATCAGGTACTGCCATCCAATTACAGATCGTCGTAAATAGGTACCTACTTACCTACCCATTTTCAAGGGCGAAAAAAACATTGGATTAATAAATGATTTGTTTTCAAATAATTTACAAAAACAAGATTTTTGGTAGGTGCTGTTTTTTGTAATTAAGGTTGATTATGCCATAACTTATTCTTAAAACAAATAAAACAACTCCGGTTTTAGTTGAACTGTATTAATTAACAAGAATTTTAAAACGTGAAGACAAAGTTAACAAGGGGGCCTTTATTATAATTGATAAAAACCCATGTAGGTACTGTAGAATAAGAGATTCGGAGGATAATAAAAACTACCATTGTATTTTCATAGAAGAGATTTCAACAAGGAAAGAAATTAAATAAACCTATGAGTCATTTCTAGTCATAAGAAAAAAACATTAGTATTTTAATCTAGGAGTTTTATCAATTACAATTCAGGCTCTTAATGAATTTTAATAGAATATATGAAAGTATAATAACGTGTAAATGTTAGTAAATTAAGTGGAAACATTAGACATAGTAACAGAAATTAAGTACCCGTAGAAAACAATGACTTATCATAACATTTGGCTTTAAACTTCGCTTCTAGAATTAACATAAACGCCAATATGACGATTACCAATGGGTGGTGGCCCATTAGACAAATTGAATTGGTGCAACTGGGCGTCCTATTCTTTGACGGTATGAGATCTGTTGATTAATACTGACTTAGGGTGCTTACATAAAGAAGCAGGTTTCCGGTACAGGCAAATCTGTGCGGGTCGGTACCGATCGGTGCAGGATTAACTTGCATATACAAACCTGTTTCTTTATAAGTGAGCGCATAAGATAACAGAAAATAATACCTGCTCTGATCGGTACCAACCCCCACGGTACAGAAAAATCTGTGCGGGTCGGTACCGATCGGTGCAGGGTTAACTTGCATATATAAACAGGTAAATTTGTCCGTATTGACCATATGATTTGAACCCCTATGACTCGTTCCAGGTAATCGGCACCGACTTCTTTATAAGTGAGCGCATAAGATGACATAGAAATTAATACCTTCACCGATCGGTACCGACCCGCCCGTACCGGAAACCTGTTTGTTTATGTAAGCACCTTTAGAAATATAGAAAAAAAACTTGTCGCAGAGACATGACGTGTCTTAGTTATTTCGTCTTGTTTGAATTTAAAGTTTAAACGAGTAGTTACTCTAATATACAGGAAAATGTCGTGAGAAAATTTTTGATTATGAATGTGGATGGATGGCTATAAAAGTATGGGAAGACCAAAGAAATGATGAGTGGACTCTGTGAAGGATGTTATGGCTAGAAAGGAGGTGACTCCTGAGATGATGATAAATAGTGATGGAAAAGACATGCTGTACTGACCCTAAATACATTAAGATAAGTGTAGGAGAATGATGATACTAATGTGCATACAGATCATATTTTTTGATTTATCTCTGCTAAAATAGTAAACACTGAGCACAGAAAGGGGTAATATATTACCGCCATTCTTTGTTTTCGTGTCAAACAGTTGTCTCTGGCAAAAAGAATAGACACCCTGTTACAATACACCGGAACTTGATAGCCATAGCCTTGTCACAACCTTTTCTATAATAATTTTGGTAGGTTGGATAGATAAATAGGGTTGTTTCCGAAGTCAGTGCTTTTGTATTAGTTTTGTACCTACTAAGCACCTCCTTAGTATTTCCTTGGGCAGGTATGCTGGAAGAGATTTCTTTAGAAATAAGCATCACCTTTGTACTATTTTCTGTTCCTTTCTTCTTTTCTGTATTTAGTGTGTACATAAATTGTTAAATAAAAATAACCGCTGGTGTTGGTAATCAAACTGAAAAATGGGCCACCAGCCAAAAATTTAAATTATCAATTAAAACTTTGGACATATCTTTTAAAACTCATTATTAAAATATGAACGAATAATTTAATTATATTTTAACTGTCGTTTAAATTACATTCATTACATTATTTTAAATACAATCTTATAAAGTAGTAAGGCACATTTTTTTTAGGTATAATTGATTAAACACGGTTCTCTGATCTACATACATTGTAACATTAGACTATGGTCTTTAATTTGAAGTCGGTATATAATTGATGGATAGAAAAACATCAACAGGACTAGTTAAAGAGCCAAGTCACGGATTTCAATCTTGTTTTGCATTGCAATTCCTTGTAATTTAATGACTAGGTTTAAACTATACCAGTGTACTTATGTATAATAATTGCAGAACGGAACGCCAATTGCTCGATCAGTATGCGACTCATAAGGTTTCATAAGGTCGATCTATACTACATATAAACTCATTGGCTGTATTTTTTCGTCTTGTTTATCAAAGGAATTAATAAATAAGCTTATTGAATGCATGTGCCACCGACATCGTGTGCTTAGAATAGCAAATGTCGTCATCGTATCGTGCCAGTAACAATTACATTGCGTTTGCTCTCAGAAATAATAGCACTGTAAGCAATTATAAACGAGTAAAGGTTATAAATTATGAATGTGTATTAATTACGAGATTACGTGAAAGATTTCTTTGACATTTAGTTGCGCTGGCTTGCATTGTGCTGAGACTCGGTGTTTATTTTGAGAAAATCATTTGAGATTTATTAATATCTCCATATTTGGTAGTTACATTTAGTTACACAATTACTACATTATACTTGCAATTCCAAATGGCTCATTAATTAAATAATAAGATTCTCCCTCTCCATTAGATGCGCTAGCTACCCGCGATTCTATAACAAAATAGTTTAGCACCATCTTACAATATTAGTCACTATCGAGCTCCGGCTCGGATACACTCTGATATAAATTCGGTCACAGTTTCTACTTCACTATAATTAGACACGAACATTAACTCTGTATAATAATCGATTAACATCCGATGAACACATGATCTAAGCCTACATCGAGGTCGCACTTCACTGTCGGTACGAGAAGTCTATATGCTGACGTTGTCGCTGATGGTGGAGATGGGGGCGCGCTTGGCCTGGTCGGGGTGCACGGGGTGCACGGGGCAGGGCGCGGGGGGCGCGGGCGGGGGCGCGCGCAGGGGGGGGCGGGGCCGGGGCGCCCGCGCCGCGCCCCCGCCGCCCCCGCCGCGCGCCGACTTGTCGAACACTTTGCGGTTCTTGGTGTTGGCCGGCGCGGCCCGCCGTCAGTCTATCACGTGCTTTATCTTCACGTACAGCACGCACGCGAACAGGAACCCGAAGATAGGGATGACTGCCATCCCGACCCCTACCGCTGCTAATATGATCAGGTGGTCCCGTATGTGGTTCGTGAACTGTAGTATGCAGCCCTGGAATTGAAATGAAACCGTTTAGTCGTGTTGCGTATAAATGATTATAAACAAATTACTGATATGGATTGGCGTTATCTAAATCCATAATGTCATTGTCCGTAAATTGATACATTTTGTGATCCGAACCTAAGATTTTTTTAACAAACAAATGACACTCAATAAACTTCGGTATACTGCAACAAAACATTTTAGCAACTGCCTATATCAAAGTAAATTCAACTGTGGCTAAGAGCGAAAACGATACGTTTTATTATTTAATTTGTGCAACATATGACTACATGATAATGACACACAATTAGGTTTTTATTCCTACTTCTCTTGTGTTATTTTGCAGAATCGGTTGTGTCTTTTAGTTTGTGACAAATAAATGTATTTTCTTTCTTTCTGAATGGAATCCATCAAATGCCGCCCATGCCTGAACGGCTCCAACAATGTAATGAAAGGATACTCACATTATAGTATATGTTGGAGGGATGGTCTCTCGCGCCGCATCGGTTGGTGACAGTCTTGCAACACGAGTCGGGCACGAGCAGGCGCGGGTCGTGCTCGTGCCACGGGCTGTATCTCCAGTCTGAGTACTTCACTGCGCCGCAGCACTTGAACTGAGGGACATATCAGACAGAGTTTTTACAAAACAAATTCGTCTTTTAACAGAAACAAAGTATTCTCTTCTTTTCAAAAAGTATTTTGAACTCCTACAAATATACAACGTGTAACAGAATAAACGCAAGACCTCCCGTGTGGTCTCTCACACCATGAAACTAAACATCTTTTGTTCTACGAGTACTGGAAATTCGCAAAAAAAAAACTTTCTATAGGAACGGACGCAATCAGCTGATCCACATGTATGATAAAACTAAAAAAAAAGTCATGAATTTTCAAAAGTCATACAACAAAAGTTGTTCAGTTTCATGGTCTGAGACACCACACGAGAGGTCTTGCGTTTATTCTGTTACACGTTGTAGAGATTAATAAATGAAACATACAATAAGGGGTTTTCAGATACATACTCTGTAGCTAATGGTCGCTGTAATTCCTCACTTTATGAGAACAATAGTATATTAATATCATTTCAATAAAAATTATATTAATATGCTACAATAATAAATAAATAAAAATAATATATTATTGTTGTTTGCTACAGGTTTGCTGTTTCATTCCTTTATTTTGAATTCGAATAAATCCAGTTTAGATAAAACATTGTCGCAAGCAATACATTTGCCTAGTCTTTCTTGCGAGCCCGGGCGCCTAGCCAAGAACTCATACACTATCAGCGCGTGACAATGTTTACATGACCAAATACAGATAAAATCGTTATTGGCTGAGTCACGCAACAAAGAAAATATTTATATTACGTGATTATTTCATATAAGAACTAAGTAGATTAATTAAATAAGGTTGAACTTTATCTACCGCATGTCAGACGAACAATTATGCTGATGATGGCTTTTGCCCTGCAGTGGGATATTACCGGCGTGTAATAATAATAATGAATAGGGCTGCCCTTTACTGCACAGGGTCAAGTATTATTTTATCGTCGAATAGCGTCTTGCCAGATCAAGAACTCCAGGTCACCCAGTTTGGAAAATTACATTCTAGCAAGAATGAAGAAGACCCGTCTTTTCAGGGTCCTAATTGGGTACACCATACTTGCTAGTATCTTAGAAAATGGAGAATCACCAAGCAGCGTTACTGTGTTTCGGTCTGATGGGCATGGCTGCCATTGTAATTACAGGTACACGATACATTTTGAGCTTTGTTTCTTGCATGATATTGCTCAAGCGACGCCTCACTGAAGATGTCCAAAGTCACCACTTATCATCAGAAGCCTGATTCCTTCTTACGGTACAATAATTTAAGATAAATTACAAGTCATGCGTTACTTTGCGGAAATGTTGAAAAAAATAAATGTTATGTTGTCGAATCCGTGGCGAAACACGTGTCGAGTATGGTCGAGTGATGGGGGCACCTATAGCTTCATCTTTTTTTTTTTGAGAGGCGACTCCATGGCAATTCAAGAGTGCCTGTTCAAATATTAGATAATTCAACTGGATTATCTAATATTTGTTCCAATGCATCAATTTCTGGAAGTACCAACCAGATTTGAAACATCTCTCATCTTTTGAGATGATAGTCCAATTCTTGAAGAAGGTTATAGGCTATTTAACT
Source organism: Noctua comes (assembly GCA_963082995.1). Taxonomy (NCBI): domain Eukaryota; kingdom Metazoa; phylum Arthropoda; class Insecta; order Lepidoptera; family Noctuidae; genus Noctua; species Noctua comes. Next base: position 5,029,993 of record OY720271.1, read on the forward strand.
TCATGCTACGACCCTTAGGAGGAGAAGCTAAGCGACGGCTTGAACCGTGGGGAACAACTAGTTTAAATGAAATGCGTCGAGTTTGATTCCTCGTGGTTAATTATATAATCTACCACCAATACCAACCTCAGTCTGCATTCGATCCACAGCATTAGTGATAGTGGTATCTAACGCGTAGTTAGACAAGAACGTGTTGTTGAGCTCAGCTCTCAGCTCGTCCTCCACAGCCACCTCGTAGTAGTACGCCAGCCCGCCGGCACCCACCTCCAGGATGAACGTTATCAGCAGGAAGTATGTGTACTGGAATATCAGAATTATAGCGGATTAATGCAATCGTTTTTTTAATGGTATGTAGTTGGATAAGCTTGTGGATAGTCTAGTTGACCCGACAAAAGTCGTATGAACCGATGATAGTGATAGTACGCACGTCGACCAATCAAGCTATGTAAAACCAGTTTAAGCGGTTGTTAAACTCAAACTCAAAACTCTTTATTGCATTCATGTGTACATTTAGTTGTTACATATAAGTAAGTAAGTTCCAAAATGAAACCCGGTTAGGGCACGGCAACATATTAGATTGGACAAAACAAGCATCCAGTGAGTAGGTATACTGGATTGCAAGTTTGTTAAACAAACATAACTATTTTCGACAATATTACTAGTTTTAGGTTATGTAGTTATTTAAATTAATCATATTAATTAATAATATCATGAGATTATTAAATTATTTTATTTATGTGTATTAAGTATTATATTTTATTAATTTATATTTTCAATTTTATTTATATTTTATTAATTTGTTTTATTATGTGTAAGTGTTAAGTAGGTACGTTAAGTCTCATTGTACGGGAAATCGATATAAAGCGAGGCCCTGTTAGACAGGAAATATATAGCTTGATATGTCGCCGTGTGTACATTAGAAAAATGTAGGTACTCGAAACGACCATAAATACCTATAATCGTTAAAAACGTGGACCTCTCGTGGAGAGAGCAGATTGTACGCAATCGCTTGCGATTATTGTTAAAACCAGGGTCACGGGAAAATCCTAAAATATTATCCACCAGTAGTATATAACTTCGCATAACATTATCTAGATTATCAAGTATCTATTTTCCTTGTATTAGATTTGAAAAATAGAAACTATTCACGGGTAACTCCCATGACGCGCGATTTAATTACTGATTTTTTGAGTTGAGATACTTACGTCACATTTCAATGCTTGCCCCACTGGCAGGATAGGTGCAATAATTCAAAATTTTACGGCTCTTTCCTTAAAAGACCAACTCACATCCACACACAATCTTGTGCGACATACCTACTTGAACTTCTTAAATCAAAAGTCATTTATTCAAATCAGAATTTTTTGAAAGGCTTCCTAATTAAGTCCCACAAAACGCTCGCCCGCACTTCCTAGTGTTTTAAAAAAAAGAAAACTATTTTTTTTTAAAACACTTGGACTTAGAAAAAATAAAACATAGACCTCATCTATCGCTTTTCATCAGGCTTGATCGAGGTCAAGAACAGGCCCATTTCGTAATAAAAAAAAAGAACATAGGTATTCTTTTTTTAAATATATTTTTTGAAGAAGTGGTGGAACAAAGTCCCCAGCAAATGATGCATCGACCTTTTACACGTGTCTATAATGATAATACTCACACATAACAAACTGGTTCTGTTCTCAGTCTTGAGGCCGCAGCAGCCGAGCGCACACAGGGGGACTCCCATCGCCCCGGCTATGATCAGCAGGTACGCGATAGCCGGGTAGGTCGGCGTCGGTAGCAGCGACACGTATCGATGTCGATACGTCACGGTCCACGCCCCCACCCCTAGCACGCCGGCGCCTGCGAACTGATTCACAACAACTTGTTTATCTAGTTATATTAGTGATAGCTGTTATCAAATAATATCGGGTTTGTTTACTTTAGTTCGTGGAAGTATTACTGAGTCACACCTTGTTGGGAATTTGAAGTTGATAATATTGTAATTGAATTCTTTTGTCTAGATTTCTTTTTATAGTTTCACTAGCACTTCGCCCGTGACTTCGTCCGCGCGTATGATATCTATATCTAGCGATATCTTTCAAGCAGGAATCAACTATACAATTTCACAAAATTTCATTCGTTTGTGGTGTAGTTTCGTAGATTAGCGTGTACGAACATAGTGACACGTGATTTTTATATAAGTATTAAAAAAGTTAAAGTAGTAGGTAGGTACTTATACTGACTATGTAATATTTTTACCCTGGTAGGTACCTATGTCAGAGCATGGATGACTGCACACTGTATTTGACGCACATTCAGGTGCCGTGTAGGCTATTTTACACCCTTTGATCTACAGTGTGTCGACGCACACTCGAGCCACCATTCATACTATAAAACTCATACCTACCTACCTATTATTGGAATCAAATAGGTATAACAGCTCCCAACTTAGGACCCATTAATGATAATATTTAAAAGCCTTGCCTAGCATCAGCTAGGCAATAGGTCTTAGCCCAGTTGTAAAAGTCCCTTTGTGCCTATTGGCCTTCTTTTGTTCTGTTTCCAGCTCCTGCTGATATGGATGGAAGTGGAAATTAGGTTTTTTCTACTCCTCCGCTATTCTTTTCTGATTAATTTCGTTGCGGGATCCAAGACAGTTAAATTGTTTCTCTGGGATTTCGTCGAGCTTCATTGTCTCGGCGTTTTTCTGGTGGTCGCCACTGTTGATTCTGGCGTTCAGGAGTTGCAGTGGTTTGGGAATAGTGCGCCGGATTGTCCCAGTAAAAAAAATACTATAGAGGTCCCTACTGCAACGCACTCATGTAGGATCATAAGCTAGTAACAAATAGTTACGTGAGGTAGTGTCGATTGCCGAACCGGTGCAATACCTACTTATTGACGTTCTGTGAGCTGTGCATGTGTATTATTTAATACCTACACACACGGTGTTTAGGTTAAAAGTCAGTAAACGTCAAAAACCCATATGAACGAGGCAAATAACTTTATAAAGGCTAAGTTGATTAAGGAAAGTACACTGTACATGTTTATAAAATACCTACTTAATTTTGTTCTAACTTTTAAAATAATAAACATAATAATAAATGGGAATAAATAATAAAATGACAGCTACTAGAGATGTAGTATGAAAAAAAAGAAGACCACGTCTGACCATACAATCGTAGGTACTACATAGATTGGCATCGTAAGATCTAATCAATGGGCAAGAGTAAAATGACTGCGGTATGGATGAAGATTAAAGACTGTGAAGTGACTTGCCTCTCAGAATGACGACAACCAGAAATACAACTTACGTTTACCTAAACGTGTCATTTTTTTTCCTTTTTAGATATCATTAATTAAAATACATAAAATGTACCGACAAACAATCCAAGATAACAGATAAAATTAGGTTTTGCGCAAATATTATGGCTGGAATTTCTTCCTGTTACAAAAAAAACTCGTGTTTATCGCATAACTAGCGGTTACAGGAAGTGTTTCGTCCGCGCTCTATTTACTGAAATCGTTTAATATAATACGTATACAAACGTGTTTTGTAAGCTACATAAAGGGCCATCATTTGACCATGAAAGGATTATGGAGTTCATTCCTCAGCGACGTAATCTGTCAAGCGTTGTAGGCCTCAAGCTACCTAATACCTAGTTGATCCGTTTAGGACACTTCCCGCTTCCTTAATTCTCTATTTTAGATATAACGAGCGACCTCAATGCCCGTATTACTAACAAGGCATTACTTCTAAATATTATGGCACTGTTGATTGACTGTAGGAGTTTTTATTCTCGGTGCTGAACCGACAGTTAAAAATCCAATAGTGTGCTTTTATTTAGACACTAGCTGTGCCGCGCGACCTTCGTCCGCGTGAAATTGTTAACAATTTCAAGGGTTTTTTTTTGCACGGAACCTTACTTATTTTCTAAAATGAAAGTCCTCCTTATAACATTAGCTATCTGCCAGTAAAAGTCCCGTCAAAATCGGTCCAGCCGTTTCGGAGATTAGCCGCGGAACAAACAGACAGACAGACAGACAAAAATTGAAAAAAATGTGTTAACGTGTATAAGTATCGTATATATTTTCATATGCATAAGAAGCTGTTATTTTGACATTACAAATAGACACTCCAATTTTAGTTACTTGTATGATTAATTTATCCCCGCCTGCCTCGTTGACCTAATGGTCGCAAGAGCGACTGCTTAGCATGAGGATCTGGGTTCGATTTCCAGGTCGGGCACAATGTTTTGGGATTTTTCCATCATGAATTTCTCAATACCAGCCACAGAATCTGGATTTGTGCCCGGTTGATGGCAATCGGCTCGCCTCTATTACATGGGACTTAAACTTAACTGGCGAAATGTAGGTGTTACTACTAGGTACACCTCTGCCTAACCGTTCGGGGATTACAGGCGTGATGTTATTATTTTAGTGTCAGCTAATGTTTGTGAAAACGGGTACAAATCTAGTATCGCCGTAGCATAGTGTGCCTACTAATACCTCCTCAGTTTAAGAATAGGTAGCCTTCATAAAGTGATATCAGTAACTACCGATAGTACTAATTGCCCGCAAACTCATTCTTTACAGTGAAACGATACGGCAAGGTTGAATAATAGGGGCACGATTAATTATGCGCCATGAGCACATGGCGAAACGAAAGACATGCGTAACGAAAACGAAAGTGTAGCGGATTTCATGCATTACTTTTTTTTGAAGATAAAGATATAGGGGGACTAAAATACCTACATATGAACCTATTTCATATACAGGGTGTAACAGAAAGGGTATAGTCATATGAAAGGATATGCTGCAGACCATCAAACGTATAACTTCCTCCATGGGTCCAACATCGTAAATGCGAAAAAATTATCAGCTGTCCCATACATCTGCCCCCGTAGCATGACCACCGTAGACAAGGATTTCTTTGACGGAAGAATCGACAAAATGACAGATAGTGCAAAGAAATCTGTCATTGTGTCGACATAATCTGTCATTTTGTCGATTCTTCCGTCAAAGAAATCCTTGTCTACGGTGGTCATGCTACGGGGGCTGGGTCGAGTAGGTATTGAAATTTAGTACGGGACAGCTGATTTTTTTTTCGCATTTACGATATTGGACCCATGGAGGAAGTTGTTCAGTTTGATAGTCTGCAGCATATCTTTTCATATGACTATACCCTTTCTGTTACACCCAGTACAGAAAACTATGAAAAATACTCAATTGGTGTACTCTGTGGGATGATGCAGGTTGACAGTACCGCAGTAACAAAAATGAAGTTAAACTCGAATGGGGAGCTACTGGTACCTTTACCTAAACCAACGGAAAAATCGGTGTGCTGTTATTCGATGTTGTATAGGAGCCTCAGCCAAAAGTTGTCGAATAGTCCAAGAGAGGTGTTTAGTAAGACATTAACTCACCAGGAACACCACATTGAAGATATGTAGGACGCATTTCAAGAAGTTGACGCTACAGCAGTCCGCGTCTCTAGACTTGCGCGGCTTCACTTTCTTCTTTTTGGCCAGCAATGCGCTCGCGTCTTTCTTCTTTTCCTCAGCCATTTTCAATAAGCCTCAGTCAAACGGTAGGTATTCTTCTTCACCTAACTTCTCTTATTTTCATGTTCGTTTTAATTCTGAAAACATAAAGAAACTTATGTTATTTTAAGAAAATAAAATTAAGTATCTTCAGAAGACAACTTTGAAATACTTACAGATTTGATTCGAAATTGTTAGCTAATATAGCTACTCTTCAGGGTTTTGAATAATTGAAAGGCGTGAAAACGAATTACATTGTTTATTTAAATCAATTCCTAAAATAGCTTATAAAAGTGGAATATAGTACAACACTTATAATTCTAAATAATTATACAACAAAACTTCTCAAAATAATTGATCCACAGTTAGTACATTTAATAAAATAAAATAAAACGATGTATACAGAATAAAAACATTGAAGACCTCGTAAGAGTGCAAAAAATATATACAGAAAATTTGAGTTTTGTAAAAGTTAAGCAATTATGAATTACATTATTACAGTTCATTCAGTCCTTATTTTCATCACAATGTAAATTCATTCTATGCAACCTTATTTTCAATACTGCTTTATTATCCTTGGGATTACATATTTTATTGGATTATCATAAATAAATACCATGTTTTTTATAATTTAGATTAGACAAGTAGAAAGTAGTAGGACCACACCACCTGATGACAACTGCTGAAAAAATTTTGCAGCTGATATTACTGGCTCTATTCACTTAGTCACTGGTTTGCTTGGAAGTACAAAGTTTACTATTTCTCCAGTTCTATTACTGCCCAATAGAGACGAGGTGTCGCCAGGTATGGTGTGGGCTATCCCTAATAAAATAATGCATAAATACATTTTAGATGATTACTCAAGTTTTTGTTTGATTATTATTTATTAGTACTTTTAAACATTTTTATCAGGATTGATAAATAAATGCACCTAAATTCGTACTCATTTTTATGTCGATGTAGCTTGCTTATATTCTGGACAACTTGCATTATTATCAATGAGAAGTAGTTATCACAACCCTGCCCATTGTCAAATAGTAGGATAAAGCATACCCTGGCACTACGTAACATTAAATTTATAAAACAATGCTTCTCATGAAAGAGTTCTGTGATGGATCTAGTTATCAGCTATTAGTTAATTATCATTCTTGGCTCAACATTTTTTATTCGTCATAATATTTGAGAGTAGTTTCTAACTTTTCAACTACTCTTTTGTAAAACGTTACTTGCTGCCTCAAGAATTTTTGCATTGTTGCATTCAGGTCTTTTGTTCTCTCGGCTTTGAAATGGTTAATTTCGGCAAGAAGTGCATAAGATATAACATCGGTTCTCCGCAGTACCTCATTTAGTTGTGCTATTTCCATCTTGTTTTCAGCTGTCAGCCGCTCACATTCCCGTTTTTTCTGCACTGCACTCTTGTGAGTAGCTAGTACATCAGGAAACCCTCCAACAACACCCTTATACAAATGGAATTTATCACCTAGAGGTTCCCAATCATAAGTTGGTTGATCACCATACATTCTACCTATGTCAATGTATGCACTGCCAGTCATCTTGACTGCTGTTGTTAGCTTTGATGTGGATGCTAGTGATCCCTCATCCAAACTTAGTGAAGCAGCGAGGCTACAGAATGCTTCACCAACTTTCTGACAGTCAGCTCTGTATGAGGTCTGCAGTTTCTTAGTATGTGCAACACACATGCTAGAGACGGACTTGACAGACGTGTCCATACTGTTGACGAACATATGGCATTGCTCAGTTATATGGTCCACTTGAGTCTGTAATAAAGCTTTTTCAGGTACTACTATTGATATGCAATAATTAAGACCTAATAAGGCATCTCTTTCAGCTTGCCGTTTACCGGCTTTCCACCTTTTTTCATCAGTACAAGTGAGGAAATGTTGCCACACTTCACATTTAGATAGTACTGGGTGTCTGCACATCCAGTCCACAAATTCTTGAAGCTGTACTCTTCTACGCTCTATTAGTTGCTCATCATACCTGCCAGAGATTTGTTTATCTGGCAATGGTGGGATTGGAATGAGTGTAAATTTTTCTTGTAGTCTTTCATGCAGCCAATCAAAATGCTTGTATCTTCTAGAAACCTGAATATTGTTGAAAGATGGTGTTAACTGATAGGCGATGAAGCTTTTGATACCTTTGAACTTGGATTCCTTCTTTGGTGAGGCCACAGTGACATTGTATGGTTGTGTTATTGGCCACCATTCGTATCTGTCCTCTTCTTGAACTATGTAAACTTTTTCAGAATCTGCTACTTCTACATTTAACGTGGCAAGTAAGTAACTCTCACCACTGACTTTAGAAGACGGTGCAAACTTACTCTTTCTGACAGTACCCACTGATGATCCATAGTTTGAAGCTGTATCTTCATTTTGATTGTTAAAGTCACTAATAGGCATTCCTGGTAAGGGAGTTAGCTGCTGATTATATTGAGGTTTATTTTGTTGTGGGACTGGTCCTATTTCAGAGTATGTGTCATCATCCCAATCGTCATCCCAGCCCTCCTCATGAGAAGCTCCTCTTTGAAAGTTACTGTCACCTGCACTGAACTGTTGGTCACCCCAGTCATCATTTGCTTGATCATATCGAGGTGCTGCAGGTGCTGTTTTAGTTTGAACTGATTCTTCAGGTGCTAATTTACGAACATATGCAGCCGGAAATAAACCAGTCTCTCCATTAGCTTTCCTTCCTTCCCACCAGCCTTCACCAATTTCTGTATTTACTAATGTTAATACTTCTCCGCAGGATATTGACATCTCTGTGGTATTGGGCTCCCCCGAGAAGTCGTACAGAGCTTGTACTTGGGTCGTCATTTTGGGACCCCTCACCTAAAACAATTTCAAAGATTATTAAATTAAGCCAACACGGTGTATAAGGACGGATTGAAACATAAAGTACTGACAACACACTATCTTATCATTGTTATCTACAAAAGTAGGGAGTATGCACATATTATGTGATAATATCTATGTTCACGCGAATACTGTTCTCATTATTATTAATACTGGCTTGTACGATTTAGGGCGTCGCACACTGCAAGGCGCTGACACATATTCCTAATAGCCCCTAATTAAGCATAGTTGAAACCTAATTGTCCAATGTGCGAGGGGCATAAATATGGTGCTTTATGGCAGATTTTAAAGAAAACTGGACTAATAGTATTCTAAATTACTTTCTATTGTTCTAAAATACAATAACATTACAATGGAAATGCAAAATTCAACGTAGGAATACCTGTTTTCGTAAGACAGGCAAAATTTATAAAACATTTTAGTCTGCTGGCTTCAGCACCGGAAAGTAATGTGAGCCATTTGTTAGGGAATATGTTGTAGAAAATTGCAGAAACAGTGTAATATATTGTAAAATCTTTTGGTTTTGTGATGGAAATCAAACCAATGACGTCAATTTGTAGAGCGTGTTTCGTGTATTTTTCACAGAGATTTTGACTTATTCATAGAGAAACTTATACACATATCACAATTACATTCACAAACAATCTGTTAATACAATATACAAAGACTTCTACTTACTTGTATCACTTTAAAATAATTATTTCAAGGCGGATATACCGATTGAACAGTCATCTGTTTGACAGATCACAAAGAATTTGTTTTTCGTTACACCTTGTTCTCGTTTACGTGGCCATATTTCTATAAATCTGGAACTAGCCATTGGTTCTTTAAATACAAATAGATATATAGCCAATGGCGTATTAGCACTATGTTTTATTAGCAGTACAAACGGTTACATTGTGTGGTCAACCAATGGCAAAACAGGTTTACAGAAAGAAAGAACTTGTGTTGTGTGTCGTTGGTTCATAAAATTACTCATAGTTTCGGAGAGATGGCGCTGTTTTAAGCATTCGACACAAATGATATTTTTAGACAGAGTGATATATTTTTTATTGTCAGGGTCAGAACCGTCATAATGCTGCAGCCTGAGATAGGTTAGCCTGAGGTAGGATTAAAAAAAAGTATCTACAGAGGTCTATCTACCTCATGAAGATTACATTAAACCAGCAAATTCTAGACTCTAGGACTTTCCGGTTTCCTACTCTTTAAGGTGCATACACACCGCGGCGCACGGCTAGGCCACGCACGTGCTTTGCTTTGCAAGAAAATGTGTGTGGTTGTGCCCACTGCAAACCATGGACACGCTATGCATCAATTGACGTCATTAGTACATGCGTGGCTTGCTCGTATAAGTCGCTCACATAGCTCAACGCTGTCAACGCCACGCACGCTGTAAACACTATGCACGAATATTAACCCATGACTATGCCGCGGTGGGCCACGCACGCTATAGTTGTACTTGTGTAGTGTGTACTGCAATGGAAACGTAGACCCACGTTGTCAAACAAATGTATCCAGGCAGCTAAAATGCGCACAGCATGCGCCGCGGTGGGTTTGCGCCTTTATTGTCTGTGTTTGAATTTGAGGGCCTAATAGTGTTCTTTGGCTAGCCAACGGTCAACTGAGACTTTAAAACCAACAAGCACTTCGACTCCCGTTAGACGTCGTCGGTTATTTTATATTATCTGGTTTTATGGGATAGGTTAGGTAGTTCTAGATTTGTGGCTAGAAATATGGTTTGGCTGAATTATATATTTTATTATTCCTACAGCTAAAAGGTAAATAAATTATGTATTATGTGTTTATCGGTCAAAGCCTTTTTACTGAAAAGGATAGCAAGTTGGGAGAGCTCAAAGCGGTCGACTTTGAAAAAGTTAAAACGTTTCGAGTTTCATTATAAGGTCATCGAAGCCGCTTTTCCTATTCAATGAGCAAAGGGTAAAAATAAAAACGGCATGTAGATACAAAAATCCTTTGTTTAAATGTTTATAGAAACACAGTACCTACCTACCTAGGTACATTTTTTGTAGTTGGCCTTGTCCCATGTTAGGTACGTGGGGTCAGAGCAATACGTTTTTTTCTTCCATTTCATTCACTCCTTTATCTTTCATATCATTCCTCACACAATCCATCCATCGCTTCTTTGGTCTTCATCGGTTTTTGAAGAACAGCTATTTATGAGAAAACTAGATAGATAGACAATCATATAGGTTTGTCCGTAGACCTTCTACGTCTTCTAATGGTGGAACTTGGACTTCCATGTACTTTGTAAGTCCTTCCCTGACTACCTACTCGAATTAAAACATTACACCTGCTCAAATGCCCTGGCTGGAGGCATTACATTCAAGGCACCCACAGGATAGTCCGGTAGAGCAGACGACAACCTCCTAGGTTGACTGACCTGCGAGATGCCATTTCGAAAAAAAAATAAAAAAAACATTATATCTCGTAGACTCGTAGCGCCGTAGCTCCCGTAGCAGTCGCACATGGCTGACCTATCGGTATTCGGGATTAAGTTGAATGTGAATGAAAAACCTTTCCTCCTGCGGAATCAAAAGTATTTGGAATGAATGTGTACCTACCTCAAAGAGAAAATCTCCAAGTTCCTTGTGTGTAAGCTTTTAGTGAAACTGGGAGGATGAATGGTTTTATTGAATCGATACCGAATGTGATGTTCGTTTTAAGGCGAAAAGAATCTTAATACCTAGGTCTGTGGATAAATTTCGTGTAGTGATTTATCTTTACTACGAAGATTATGCTGGATGGATTTCCTTTTATTTTAATTAACTGGAGGTAGGTACTAACCGATATCTACAGGGTGCAAGGAACAGCCCTCTACAAACTGACAGGGTGCATTCAGCTCCTTATTATGAAACATATTCCACCGAAATTATTCTGCGGTTTTTTTTTGATTTACGGTTTTTTCTCAGTTACTATTCCTTTATTTCAATGTAAAATTACATTCCCTGTATGCACTCCATTTATGTAAATAATACGGAATATAAATATAATAATATAATAAAATAATAATATATAACAATTGACGTTGAAATACTATAACGAACGACGCGTGAAATCAGCTGTTCACTTCCTGCCTAGCTACAGAGTTCATCGAACTCGTCGTCGCGCTTGCCGTTCTCTACGTGCGTTTTGCCACGGTAACGATACGTTGCGTATGAGTAAATAAAACAAATCAAATGTATTGGATTCTCATTACATTCCAGAAATAATTTCTTGTACCAGTCATCTTAGTATGAAATACTGAATTCACCCCATCAGTTTGTGGAGGGCTGTCGCTTACACCCTGTATTACTTACTTTTATGTTATTTTCCGTGCTTCAGAAAGTTTTTTTTTTAGTTTCAGTTTGTTCTCAAGAAAAACCTGCTGGTTAGTTAACCAAATTAGGTATTGCTTTATAGTCGAAGTGTTTAACAAACTTGCAATCCAGTCCAGTATACCTACTCACTGGATGCTTGTTTTGTCCAATCTATTATGTTGCCGTGCCCTAACCGGGTCTCATGTTGGAACTTACTTACTTATATGTAACAACTAAATGTACACATGAATGCAATAAAGAGTTTTTAGTTTGAGTTTGAGTTTGAGTCCTTATTTCGATTAGCCACATGCTATTACCATATACCCATAGCCAATTAGCCATAGGTTCGTACCTTAAACCCCAAAGGGTTAAAAATAGGGACATAAGCAGCCGTATTCTGTGACGGCAGTACTTAATTAAATCAGTTCCTGTGTAAACTGACGCACCGTCCCGACAGCCAGATAGCTAGCTTGCGGTGACGACAACCTGAATGATAAACGTCGGTTTAGGTCTGTCGTAGTTATGACGCAAAATTATTGGTTTAGTTAATAACTTCATGAGTCAGGTTTGTAGTTTTACACATTTTCCAAGTATCTACGAGCAGTAAGGGGCGAAATCCATATTAGGTCATTATTAAATGAATAATGAATAACTAATACCAGTTATACGTACCTACCTACATAAACATTTATGTAGGTACCTAGACTATTATTGTATAGAATTATTAAAAGTATGTTTTAGTCGCCTCTCTAAGTAGGAAGTTAAGTGAAAATTATGCACTTAGTTAATAGATTACTATTTTTACGTTGATACGTTTGTCTCAACGCACTAATCTCTGGAACTACCGGTTGGATTAAAATATTTTTGCGTTTGATAGCCCAATTTTTGAGGAAGGTTAAAATGTGTTACGTGACTCTTAGGAGTCGAGCAAAAGTTAAAAAAAAAATACAAAAGTCATTTATTCAAACTATCAACACTTTTTGAATGTCAATTACACAAGACAGATATACCCCCGAAATCTGATTCTTCTAAACGTTAGAAGAACCAGATTAAAAAAAAAGTCCGAAACGGTGGATGAAACCGCGTGGCACGGTACTCCCTTTCTTCTCCTAAAATTGTTTGTCCGAAAATCATTATCCATAACACGTTTGCTATAAACTTCAGTAACCATAATATTCAAAATCCCGAAATTTTGTTTAACATAATTATCTTTATTTCTAAAAGTATTCTGTCATAATTTCGAGTACTATAATAATTGAATCTCCTAATTTTACATGACCTAAAGTCATTTGTCCTAAGTATTGTGTTAAATAATGTGTATTATTCCGAATGTTCATTTATAATTTTTTTTTTAAGTTTAAAACATTTGCTAAAAATTAGGTTTTAGTGACAGAAACGAATCGCTGTAAATCCGACTCCACTCAGTCTTGTCTGCTCTACCCCTAGAGTGTAATTTAAAATCGCGTAGGCGCGGAGGGGCGAGGCGGCCCGCGAGTTGAGGAGCAGGTGGTTGTAACACTCGCCGCCGCGGCTGAGGCTGGCCGGCAAAGCCGGCCAGCAAGCCGAAGCTGCGGTGGTGAGCGTTAAACCCATCTGCGACGATAAACTCGCGTGGGACCGCTGGAGCCGCGCAGCGCCGGAGCCGTGACAGAAACCATGCCTCCTGCACGTTGCATGCTTGCTTGTATGCTGTGTGCTTGCTTGCATGCTGCATGCTGCGTGCTTGCTTGCATGCTGCATGCTTGCTTGCATGCTTCATGCTTGCTTGCATGCTTCATGCTTGCTTGCATGCTTCATGCTTGCTTGCATGCTGCATGCTCGCTTGCTTACAAAAACCACATGTTCACAATCAACTGCTTTATTGAGTACATGTATAATATATTTATTTATAATAAAAATTATAAGAGAGAGAAGTTCATAGCAAAAGCTTTGTTATTTAAATTTGTTCTAAGAATATTATTATTATATATAAACATTATGTAATTTGAATTTAGGACTTATAACTTTTATTGAAAACGGTTTTATGTCTTTTGTATGTTATTGATTGTAATATTTATGACAAACGGATTTAGGACATATTATATTTAGGGATTTCAATTTTATGGCATGTGATATTATGTGATATTAAGTTCGGGTAAGTTATCATTCGGACAAATGATGATTAGGACAAAAAAAGTTATGGCACTTTAAATTATGGATAAAAAAGTTAGGTGACACAATAGAGAACCGCGTGGCACAGCTAGGTTAGTTATAAGTTTGGCATACTTAATAGTATGCCAATAATGGTGCAGTTTCACTTGCACCATCAATAGTGCAAACGAAACTAATTAGTCTCCTCTGCACCATTGATGGTGCAGGTCAATGGTGGAGACGGTACAACGGGACATTTGTCACATTTGCTGTCCATTTTGTGAACCATACCGATGACGTCATATTGGCACAAATGACACTGCACTGATGGCCTACATTATATCCCTTTGTGGTTTCAATTTAACGTCCGGTCAACTGCGAATTCGGAAACCACTTCCGGTTGTCTGTTGATTTTAATGCGGAAATAAATTGTAACTGCCAAAGTAGCTTTTATGGCCAGTTTTACTAACACAATGCGATACCCGAAAGCTCGCATTTGGATTATCAAAGCTCGGTTTAACGTCGAAAGTTGAAAATTCAATAGCGTGCTTTTATTTAGGCTTTAATACACTACGAAACGGTTACGGTACGATTTTTCCATCAGGAATTTCTCAGTAGCAGCCACGGAGACTGGGTTTGCGCCCGGTTGATGGCAATAGGCTGGCCCCCGATTACATGGGACTTAAACTAATTATAACTGGCGAAATGTGGGTGTAGGTACTATTAGGTACACCTCGGCCTAACCCTTCGGGGATTACAGGCGTGATATTATGTTATGTTATGAAACGAAAACGTGTATTATTGTAATAGGTCATAATAAATGTAACAAAGCAAAAATTGTTAAATCAATGGAGGATAAAATCCGGCATTTCGATTAAAATAAATGACTTGGAAAATGTTTAGAAACGATTGCGACAGTCTCATTGTTTTCAGAGTAATTGGATTTTTATTTTATTATTTACTCCGAGGCAGCCCCTCGACTCAGAACCTCAAAAGTTCTTTTGTATTTTTACTTTTATTTTATTTTACAAAAGTATAGGCACGTATATGATAAGATACGTATTAGTCCAGCAGTCGGACTCAGTTTTGCGTCAAGTGACACGCGCATGTTTCGTAGTTTCCTTCGTGCGAGTACCGTTGCGTGACATGCTCTAAGCCATTTTTTTCAATGTTCTCATCGTTGTCGCTGTCGTAAGGCCCGATTTACATTGGTCAAGGATAGTGGTGATTAGCAACTACAGGTAGGTAGGTACTTACCTACATACAGTGGCGAGTGGCAAAAAACTAGATCGTCTAGGTTTTAACCGTCACATCCCGTCTAGGCTAGACGGTGAGTGTTGACTCGCTATTGTCCGATTGGTTAACACCACTGTCCTTACTCACTGTACTTATCTACTGCGCTAAACACTTGTCCACTATAAATAGGGGATTACAAGTGTGTCGCTTGATCTTGTAGCTCGTGGGTAAACGACAAAGCAACTCAAACTCACATCCTACTTCAGGTGTAATTCCTTCTGTTCATTCACAGTACGAATAACTGAAGTCTTACTAACCCGTGCAAAGCAACTTTGTAATTTGTTATATTAGTAACGTATTCTCTGTGTAAGTGCTCACTTGCCTTGCAGTTGCGTAGCGGTGGAGTTATGTCACACATTGTAATAAAGTTACAGTTGGAACTCAAATGTTACACAGCGCTTTGGGTTTATGTTTACATAGTCTTCGTTCTTGTACGTGCTTGACTACAATGGTGGATTCATTTGATAAATGACTGATTAATCTGAATTTTAATATTCTAAAAAAATATTAAAATATCCGATGTGGTTGGATTCTTTCTTTTATGTTAGATTCGTATTCGTTCCTATTCGTATTTTTAATTGAACGCCATTATGTTATTTTAATTAATTTTTAACTTTTAAACTATTATTATCTATAGTTTTTCTCCAAACCAAATCTCAATAATCTCAATACACGCCTTTTTCCATGGGGTTGGGCAGAAACCACAGAAAGCCACCTGCTACGATCCATACAAACTCCTTTTGCCTCGTCCACGTTCATACATCTGGTCATACACGCACGCCGGTTGCGAGTATTACGCACCTGACCTTTCTGAAGAACCTCACCAATAAGGTCAGTGTATGTCCTTCTAAATAGGGATCCGCTGGATGCGAGTCGCACGTGACCGGTCCATGTGGCGACACTTGGGGGAGGCCTATGTCCAGCAGTGGACGTCTTTTGGCTGAAATGATGATGATGATGATGATGATGTCCTTCTAGGGCGTCCCCTCCCGGCGTTGCCATTCATATCTGCCTTGTAAATAGCTTTTGTTAGTCGCCTTTTACTCGTCGCCTTTCACAAATCAATAATCATCATCATCATCATCATCATTTCAGCCGAAAGACGTCCACTGCTGGACATAGGCCTCCCCCAAGTGTCGCTACATGGACCGGTCCCGTGCGTCTCGCATCCAGCGGATCCCTGCAACCTTTACAAGGTCATCGGTCCACCTAGTGGGAGGCCTTCCAACGCAGCGTCTTCCGGTTCGCGGTCGCCACTCCAGAACTTTTCGGCCCCATCGGCCATCCGTTCTGCGAGCAATGTGCCCTGCCCACTGCCACTTAAGTTTGGCTATTCTTCGGGCTACGTCGGTAACCTTGGTTCTCTTGCGGATCTCCTCATTTCAAATCAATAATAATTGGGTTTAAATCGAATCTCCTTGCTCAATAATTCTTTAAGAGGAAAAACTTCCCATTCATTCGATTCGTCCAATTTAGAGATTCGATAGCAGTAGCTGTACAAAACTTGTAAGTTATGCAGGTAAGTTAGTTAAAGTGAAAAGAACTTGGTTATTTACAGTTCCAAGTCGGCTTTTCCGTGTTGCATTGCTGTAATTGAGGGTATTTTTTTCATAATCCGTAAACCTTTCAGTTCGGTGGACGTCCAACTCACTTTTATCAGTTCTGTTTCAGATATTAGGTTGGATATACGGTGTAAGGTACAGCCCTCCACAAACTGACAGGGTGTATTTAGCTCCTTATTTTGAATCATATACCATCGGCCGTACGCAGCACTCCATTTATGTAAATAATACGACTAAAATAAAAAAACCAACAACAATGGATGTCGTAATACTCTAACGACACGTGAAATCACCTGTTCACTTCCTGCCTACAGAGTTCATCGAACTCATCGTCGCGCTTGCCGTTCGCTACGTGCGTTTTGCCACGGTAACGATACATTGCGTATAACGTTCCTGAAATCATTTCATGTACCGGTCATCTTAGTATGATATACTGAATTCACCCCATCAGTCTGTGGAGGGCTGTCCCTTACACCCTGTATAAATTGCGGAACTATTTTCTTAATCGGAATCCTTAACCACATAAGTAGTCCAATTTATTTTCTGCGTGCATGCAAAAAAAGCAGAGTAGAGGAAAGTTTATCAGGCCACGACGAGCGCCGCGTGATTCAGTTTTGCTCGGTTGCCAAATGCGGTCATTCCCGACCAAATGGTCCATTAAACCAGCCCACTCGAGAGCCAACGAATGCTGCTTACATCAAAAATTTCACGCGCCTGAAGATATTTATTGCTTCTATTTAAGCAATTGTTTAAACAACATGTAAATTGCAGATTTCAGCAAATGAAGCTTGATTTGTTTTAAAAAAAATGCTTTTCATAAAAACGTCTTGTAAAACAAAGATGTTTTTCATGAATCAGAACAATAAATGTTTAGGTGGTCAAGAACATTTCGTGGAATCTAAATATGAAGGGAAACTCATGAAAGTACGAGTCTTTGAGTGAATTTTAAATGAGTACAAAGAAGGTTTTCTGTTAACAGCTCGTAAATCTTCGCGGTGGGAATTTTATTTCGCTTTGCGGGCACTTGGCATAAAGTCATGCGGTGGGAGGTATCCGAGGCTTTGCCCTGCCGTCCTGTGCGTAAGTATACTTTGAAATTCAACTCTGTGCGGTCAGTAGGCTGACGAGATTTGTCGATGGTTGTTCACAAAAGTTCTCAGAATATTCTGAGCAGAGCTGACACAGAGAACTTTGTGTCATTTGGTCTAGTTTTAATCAAATAAAACTGGCCAAGTGCGATTCGTAGAACCAAACAATATAATAACAATATATCTAACGCTCATTCATATATCAGTTTACACTCAATAGCAAAACTGTTTTCATAGTATGTTTATGAAAAACTGAGTTCGTGCTATAATTTTACGAAGATCCCTTTCAAAAACTAAATATCAAATCTTATTTAAATAAGATTAAAAATTTGGTTTGTAGAACGTGAAAATAACTTTCAAAGAAATTAGTTTTTCCGAATTTTCCTCCTCCTACTTTTAAAATTAGAGCCATGAGCCCCGTCAAATTACATTTTTCAAGATCTGTCAATAGACACCCCACAGGTTTAAACGTAGAAATTTTGTGTTTCAACCCTCAGTTACATGTACGGACGGGCACCCCTATTTAAAAAAAAAAAATATTGCCTTACTTTTGTGTAGCCGTTCGTAGAAGACACCTACTCTCCACAATTTCAACTGTGTTGCCATTAGTCACGGAGTAAAACCACTGTTACATACAGACAGACAGAAAGACGGACAGGACGAATCTTTAAGGGTTCCGTTTTAGCCATTTGGCAACTGAATCCTAAAAATGCCTGATAGATAATGTAGGTTGGATCGAAGTATACCATTTAATACTTGCCTAGTAGACTAGCTTTATGGTCCTGCACGAGTAGCATGACCAATTCCATCTCTATTCTAGGTAGAATAGACAAAGCTCTATCTACACAAGTCGACATGTCTTCTATAGGTCAATAAACACAAAGAAAAGTAATAAAAAGGATCTTGTCTAGGTACTATGTGTTGTATACTCGTACTATTTGACATTTGTTGAGAAGAAATGTTTCTACCCCTAAGTGTGGAAAGAAGAGAAAAATTGTCGTCATGATTGACGTTGCAATCTTTTGTCGACTGAAGAATAGAAACATTTCTTCTCTACATTTATGACATCTCCATGCTTACGACGATAGAAATCTTTCTATAATCTGTCATTTTGTCGTTTCTTCAGTCGACAAAACTTTCCACGGTGGTCATGCTACACGTGCTGCAGTCAAGTTTCTTCCTCGACTGCACTCAACTAAGAACCTTTTATGCAAAGTATTACACTGGCTGACGTTGGTTTAAACTAGTTCATTAATATCTGGATGCTGCGACTCAGTTCTAAGACAGCTCAGTTCTGACATTTCTAGATAGAAATGTTTCGCTTACGCTAACGCAAGAAAGGATCTCATAAACGTGTTCCGCAGAAGATATTGAAGTTTGAGGAAGCCGAACGTTCATAACTAGGTACTTTGTTTGACTTGTGTCAGAATTTGTAATCATTGTCTGCTTCCGTAACTTTGGGGCTCTTAATATATGGCTAAGCTTTGTTTAATCAAAACTTGAGTACGTACTTGGATTTAATATGAATTAATCGTGGGGACTGCGACCTTTGTAATAAGCTGCGGAGTTGTTTTCACAAAAAGTACGATGTAGTTTGGTAGGAAGTCACTTGAACTCGAGTCTGTAGAAAGATTGCAAAGGAAAAAGTGTATTGGTAAAGCGCGGCTGTTGAGCATGAGGATTCAGTTTCCTGGTTAAAGTGTTATTGGTTTTTTTTGTGTAGATTCCACGCCACGAATAATGGGTTTGTGCCCAGTTATAGCAATTGGCTCGCTTACTTCAAACATAACTGCCAAAATGTGTGGGTGTACTATTAGGTACAGCTCGGCGTCCTCAGCCTGTACAACATGTCTGTAATCCCCGAGTGTTAATGTTATGTTTTAAAGAAAAAGTAAAAGCGTTACACTGAAATATAAATTATTGTTGATCTAATATAATTTCAACCTATATGTTTCCAGCTGCTGAGGCAGTGACAAGGCGCAACGCCAGAGCATAAACGCACGCACGTGCCCTCCACGCCAAGCCACAATTTCATCTACCATTTTGTCACATATTTGTGTCTTTTGGCGTACAGGTCTCGCGCTTGGTTGTCACGCATATGTGACAACGGCGTTTAAAAGTTTAAGTTGTTTTCCTAAACAACTTTAGAGCAGTTTTATGAAACAGCTAACGCAATGTTCTTGCCTGGACTTGGGTCCAAAACTACTAATCGAAAGTCTTACCACTTTTAGTCTTTACACGATTTACATAATAATATTGTTACTATTTGACCCAATAGTAACACAACTTACCTACCCTGTCAACTCTTTTTTATTGTACATTTCTTGCAAGTTTCCAACAGCTAAAGAAAGTTGCCAGGAAAAATAAAATGGCAATGTTTAGGACTGGCAGCATTTAGCGTCATGTGCCACAATGGCCGCCGGAGTGGAGTGGACAACGGCAACGCCTGTCAAACTCACTGCGATATTTCACACTAAGTTTCAGAGCTTGTTCTCTTATTATATTCAATCTTCTTTGAGACTTTTCTCAGTTTTCTGTATGTTAAGTCCAGCCTTTTAGTGTTCTAAAAAGTGGCTTTACTTTTACGTATCCATACTAATATTATAATTGCGAGAGTAACTCTGTTATCTTTACCCGCCTTTAAGCTTTAGATTTGTTTTTTGACAGATTACAAATGATTTTTTTACATCTTTTTAAATGTTAAGCGGGTCCTGTCAACTCATAATATATCAAAACGGAGTAGGGATGTTTCCTGTGTAAAAAAATATGATTCTATTTAGTCCGTCAGTTAGATTATCGAAAATTATTGGATACGTATTTTTTGTTTTATCAAATCAATAAAAAATGACGAAGATAAAACGCATCAAAGATCATGAGTGGGGGCCTGTGACGTCACTTTTCGGTAAAAAGTCAGTACACTTTACTTACAAGTATGACGTCACACGAGTTTTCGACGCACTGTATCTGTATCGTCTTTATTTTTAGTTTTCGTGAAAAAAGAAAAAATACGTGTCCAATATTTTTTGAAAATCTATCTGACGGACTAATTAGATTTTTTCAGGAAACATCCCTATTTACCGAACATTGACAAAGCAACAGTTGATCAGACGGGAAGTACACACGTAGTACCCGACATCCGTAAACAATCGTCGATTAATGAACGTAATGCAATCAAGGCGGCCATCCTTCGACGTGTAAACAGAGGAAGCAGACCACATGTTTCTGAGGAAACTTTCAGCTTCAGTTTAAGGTACAATGTCGTTGATTAGGGCTGCTCCTGTCTTAGTAAGGTTAATATAATTATGAAGTTTTTATACAGGATGTAAACATCGACCAGTAACTGTTACCGCGAACATTTTTTAAATAGGTAACAGAGGGTTAAATTCACGGCAGTGGCGCTTCTAGAATAGTGTTCATAGTGTAATAACAGTTTGTCAATGTTCCTTACACTGTGTGTTTAATTAAAAGTATGAACTTACTATAAGAACCTGTGGAGTCCATATTAAATCGTTACTGGAGGAGATTGAGTTCTGACCTCAGCGCTGAAATACAAGATAGCTTTACTACGATAAGCTAAGTATTTATATGACAGTACCAATGCTAGAAAGTCATTTCAGTCATCTGCAGAACCCATGATGTGGTTCGAAAAGGTTGAACATAAGATACTAGCAGCAGCCGCTAGGTATCTACTCTCATTTGTCCTATCATACTCTAGGTATCAAAGAACTTCGTTATGAAAACCTATTAGCGTGTGAAGTGTAGCAAACAGCAATTGCTTTAACAGCACTTTCGCGAGCGCTGCAGCGCTGGCCGACTCGTTCGATTCAATTTAATTGCATGCTTGTACGTACCGCGTGGAGCGATTGGTTTGCAGCCTCCAGCCCGTATTCATCCCAGAGTTTTAACAAGATGAACAAAGTTAAAGGCGGTGCTTTGCTTTTCCTCCGTTAGCTTTTCAGACTTCGTGTTTTTCCTGATTAGGTTAGTTATAAGTATGTTTGTATCGTAATTTACTATCTGTGATTGCTTCATAATATACAATCGTAAGAAAAAGATCTGACGTATCTCTGTGGTTGAGAATTTTAGAAGTTCAACGCAAGGATCAACCAAGTCTCAACTCTACCTTTTTTTCGTGTGGAAATCCTCAATGGATGTCCTCCGCCGTGGGGCCGGTAGAGGGCTCTGTCAGACTCCTACTGACTAAAACCATACGGTGTTTCTCCTCGTCACTTCTGGCTGGGGTGCGGGTACACAATTGTATTCTACACAATCACCCCAGCAGATCAGCAAGTCTACCTAACGCAACCAACCTTCGTGCGGTACCTAGATACCTACGTTACCTAGTTACGTAAACTTTGTTACACATGAATGAAATGATAAAATTATGTTGATCCTCGCAGAGGCAGAAAGTACTGTCACGAGCCTGAACTAATATGATTACACTTAGCAATCCTTAAAATATATTTTTCCAGTAAAGTTTGGAATTGTAAGGTAGAAACGTGGATAGGAGCTCGGAACCCATAATGTTGTGACATAGCTTTTAGAATTTAACTAAAAGAACGTGTTTATGCTCGTGACTGTACATTGTACACCAGGTTCCAAAATTACGAAATACAGAAGTCATTATCGAAAATTACGTAATTGGACTCACGGAGACTATCTGCAACTCTGCACATTCAACCTTTTCATAAACACGTCGAAATTCAGAGAAAACTTTCTCGTGTTAACCCTGCTAAAGGCGGGGTAACCCGGAACCCCGGGGTAACGACGGCACATCTGTCGTCGACAGCGACAGATTGCGCTAGACTCCCGGCCGAGGCAGACGACTGCACTGTCTGTTTCGGGATCACGCTGAGCGCTGGCAGCTATTGCACTTCCTGGCTTTACTGCGATCAACTTATGTAAATTGTTACGTTCTTTGCTTGACAATTATTGATTCAACAAATAAGTACACATATTTTACGGAGGTAGACAGAACGCCACCTGCTACGATCTTTACGTATTCCTTTTGAATCGTCCATGTAGGCACGCTGGTTGCGCGTCCTACGCACCTGACCTTTCTGAAGAACGTCATCAATAAGGTCAATGTTATGTCCTTCTAGGGCATCTCGTCCCGTCGCTACTATTCACTGCCTTGTTAATACGCAACCAAATAAATACTCGACCCAATAAAGTCTATAATTGTCTATCGCTGCCTATTGGAGTGCTAAAGGACGACGTTGACATGAATTGGATGGGTAAAAGCGCGGATGCTGCGTAGTATTTTTTATTATTGACACATATTGTTTTCGACACGGGCTTTTATTAAAAAAATGTTGTTGTCGGAACTAACTTGTTGGTTTTTTACAAAAAGCTTACATTAAAGAGATACCGTGACCCTGGAACACAAAGGGCAAAGAAGGAACATGGATGGGTTTGACTCAGTAGAAGTCTGACACTCCCTTCCGCTCCACCCAGAGCGGAAAAAAAATAGTTTCAGTTCCATGTATGGGGAGCCCCCCATTAATCTTTTATTTATTTATTTTTGTATAAAAATCGTAAAAAGGTGGTGAACCTACCAAGTTTCAACTGTGTAGTCCTAATAGTTTCAGAATAGAGTGGCTGTGATACCGACGGACAGACAGACAGACATGACGAATCTATAAAAGCTCCGTTTTTTTCCATTCGGCGACGGAACCCTAAAAAAACATCTAAATAGGAACCATTTACAAAAGAACATAATGTGAACCTACTCTTGTCATCAAGATAGACATGACTCAACCAAAAATACGTCTTTATGTACAGTCGACAAGTTATTTTCCCTACCTGAAATTCTCGAAACTTATATATATTTGTGATACCTGATCACAAATATACATACCGATGTAAGTTAATATTTTCATACAGTGGAACTCTTTTTGGACTCAAGAATTTACCAGAAATTGATTCCGATATTTTTCTGTTATGTGTTTTAAACGACGTCGTCGATTTTCAGCGTCTAAACGGTAGACGGTGACATGTTTGTACAACATTATTAGCAGGTACAAAACTTATGGAATAATCTATTTTAAATTGCCTCAGGGAGCTATAAAGGCAGAATATTGATGACAGAAATTAATAATCAATCTTATTCAAAATAACAAATTCAGACGGATTACTTACAGTGAACACGACTGATTTGCATACTGTTTCAGACAGGCTGTCGAAGGGGCTCATAATAAATTTCTGTTTCGCCATCCATCCAAGTGAACAGCGGAAGATTTTGTCTATAAATAGAATGCGACACTTGCTTGTTTACAGTTTGTCTTGGCAATGTTTACAAATAGTGTCAACAGCAGCGATTGGTGCTGATCTTTCTATTTTTAAGATCAGTTTTTCTCAACAATGGAGGAAATATAAAGTGACCTCGACGGCCCTGGCATTACATAATACATACAACGGTGACCATTTTGTAGCGAAACTGAAAGCTGAAAATTGTTTATTAAAACGTTGGTAATGCGCTTAAAATGCTACGACTTTAAAATACTATGTCATTTCTTCGTTTATATTGTGGTCTCCTGCGGAGGAATTGCGTAACTCACTCGCATCTTTATGCTATTCATTTAGACAATTCAATAAATTCATTGCGTTATTTACGTTGTAGGGTAAACAAACTTTTACCAGACTACGGCAAAACCAAAAGGCAAAAAATAGATTACGAATTTACTTCAAAATCCTTCGAAGTTGTGACAGAATAGCGTGCTACGCAATTTTAGGTAGTGTTTGAATTTTCTCATCCTATTCTAGTAGCACTGATTTTCGACTATGTGCTCAGCCATGGGTCAGCCTGATTCATTCAGTCTAATTCCTCTAAAGCAATTACCACTCATACCAACCCGCTAGCTCCCACTATTCACATCATAAACGTGTGATTGCGTAGTAAATCAAAACGCTAGAACGACCGATAGCTTCTATTTTCTACCCAGCGCTAGTTTTGTTTGTGCAAGCAGGCATGAACCACTTCCCATTTGTTTGCTGAACCATTCGAAACATACATGAGAGCAAAGTGGAAGAGTACTCGAAAGTACTGGGTTAAATGATAGGGCTTCGAGATTTTTAATCCTAAACTACAACAGCTTGAACTATGTAAATCAGTAAAAACAGACAGTTTCGCGTTTTAATTGCGAATCTGTCTGTTTTTTACTGTTTTACCCAGTAACGGCTGAATGGATTTCGATAAAATTTGGCATATACGTAGATCACGGGCGGGGTTGGGACATACACTAATCTTCATAGGATGATTTTAAATCTTCATGCGAACAAAGCTACATGAAAAAGCTAATCCGTATGTACTTCCATAATGTGTTCACTAAAAACTTTACCAGCCAGTTAAAAAGTAATATATTATCTTTAGTATCTTAAATTTTCATAACCTTGTGATTCAAAGTTAGTAGCCAAGCAAGAAAAGTGAATTGCAAAAGCCTGTGTAAGGTAACGTTTTAATTTACATTTAAAGCGTTTCGCTCCTCGTCTTGGTCATGAAGAGTACTTCTTAATATCACATAGATAGGCTAGGTAAACCGAGGCTCCTTTATATAGAGCAATTACTTTTTATTATAACATAACATAAAATCACGACGATCCCCGAAGGGTTAGGCAGAAGTGTAGCTATAGTAATGGGTACGCCAGTAATGTTAAATGCCGGTGTAAAAGGGTCTATTGCCATTAACCAAGGGCTGCTACTGACAAATTTCTGATGCAAAAACCCAATAACACTTTACCCGACCCGATAATTGAATGCAGGACCTCATACTCAGCAGTAGCAATAATGACTACTAGACTAAAGGCAGTTTTTATTATATGACACCGTATAAAAATGTAAAATAATCAAATGCGAGGTGAAGGTTCCCGTTTTGTAGTGAAACGGCGACACAATCGGTCGTTGAGTGCCCTCGCGAAAAACTGAAAAGTGCTCGCCACACAGGGAAATAAAAATGTGAAATAGATTTATAAAAAATACAATAGATTTTATGCTTTTCGTTTTTACGATTTTTAGGTGAGGTGAGTTGAATGTTACAAGTAGTATACAAGCGGTTACATTACAGGCGAATGCTCCCGGTGAGGGAGCACCTTTACATAATTATTAATTACTAGCTTATGCGCGCGGCGTCGTCGCCCGCGTGAAGTTCGATAATTGTCCCACGGTATCACACTACCGGGATAAAAAGTATCCTATGTGTTAATCCAGGTTACAACCTATTTGTGTTCCAAATTTCATCCAAATCCGTTCATTCGTTTTGGCGTGATTGAGTAACAAACATCCATCCATCCAAACTTTCGCATTTATAATAGCAGTAAGATTTAAAGATTATAGTTATTATTTTATTTCTATTTTATTATTTTATTTCCATTGTAGGATCGGGACCATGAAAATGAAATAACTTCGAGGTTGAAACACGACGTTTATTCTCTTCGTTTTTTTTACACCACAATACTTTTATTTCTCCTTATAATTATTTTTTCCGTCTTTCTGCAACTTCCTTCTTACTCGTCATCCATCGTTCTCTCCTTCCCTTTCATACTCTCTCTCTCTCTCACTCACACCTCAACGTTCCATTCCACACACTTTCAATACGTTCCTTTTTAATCATATCCTACATGTACTTACGTCCTTAGCGTTTCTTTTTGTTGCAATTTTGCAAAAGTTTCATTCGCTGTGAAGGATCGCGTTGGGATTACATTTGCATGCACAATTTGAGTTTCGATAACAACCGTAGGAGCAAAGGTACGTGTTGCTAAACTACCGTTGTAAACTGCACACAGTGTCCCAAAGGTGATTTATTCAACCTGTATGGATGGATGGCAGTGAACGGTTGATCCATTGCATGTTTTTGTTTGTTCCCCAAACAAGGACCGAACACGAAACACCTGAAAATGTCCATTCGATTCTAGAAATACTCGAATCATCCTCCAACTAGCCTTTATCCAATTAGTTAGACTCAGCTTCAAGTCTGCAAGGCTTCTTGTCCAAAGCTAATTGTTGGAATCGGATAGAAGTTGCAATTGAAGCTCAGTCTGCGAATTGGTGAAGAGCAATTGAAGCTCAGTAAATTAGATCATAGTTGAAAAGGCGCTTGAAAACAAAATCGAATATTTTATTAAAGCATTAAGCTTGGATTCTCTGAAGAGTTCGACGTAAGTGTATCGCACAAGACACTCATAGGCTGATTATGTGGTTAGGCTGATACCTAGGTATGCATGAACACCCTCAATTATCTCTAAAAGTTTAGTGTAATGGAGCCATTTCCAAAACTAGGCCGAAATCCAGGCTTGTGGCTGTTACTGATACCTATTTCAGTGTTATTCATAATATCCTCAAACACCAAACTACAATAATAAATTGAAAGCAAACTGTTCGTCAATTAACACAAAAGTTTGCGATGTTCTTATAATTTGTTCGGCGCCGAAGTCGCACGGTTTTGTCCGCTGAAAGTGTATCGGGACGGCTCAAAGTTTCAGTACAAGTGTAACATTTGCTGCAAAGTGCACTTTAAAGTTTGTTACGAGCCACAGACGAGTCGAGGTCGATTAGAGTTCTGTAATAAAGGGTCTAGACTCTAGACGAATGACGTAGATCACAGTTGGAGCTGAGTGCTTGCGTACTTGCAGCTCAGTTGGGTAAAAAGGTTGATTTTAAAAGTAGTAGTTACGAAGTTTCTTTAAAATCTTTGGTTCTTCAACACATACGGCGCCGTTAGCTCACTATGTGAAAGAGTAGGTTGTCTAAAGACAGAGAAAGAACCAGGTTGTGTGTGTAACTTTTCTTGAAACAAACACATTTTAATAAACTAAACTAATAAGTTAAACACGCTCTCTTTAAAACCTTTCTAAACTGTAATCTGTCTTCTATTTTAAAAATAATTCAAACTAAGCTTCAGTTCGCTCTGCTCTGGGTGGGAGGACTCACTTGATGATTTTACCACGTTAAAAAAAAAAAAGAAAAAAAAAAAACTATGCTTCAATTTGTCCATAAACTTCATGATTTTTTCTCGGAAAATTTTAAAACGCAAGATTCTGAAAATAGCGCGCGAAACTTCTCGTTTGCACTAAACGTTAATACTCCCAGAGGATGAGGTTACATACGTAATTTTCTTTGAAATGGAATTATTTTATGCAAATGGCGTACAACTTATGGGAGGTATGTGACTGTGGAATCACATAAAGATTTTATGTTTACTTCATGCCTCGTTTAAACGTGTGATATGGTTCAGTTAATATTGGAGTAAGTGCAGTAATTAAGTGCGTATTAAGGTGTAATTCGATTGACTGTCGGCGGGATTGTTAATTTGTATTTTTAAAGCGAATATGAGTACGAATGTTTTTACGTTGCGTTTAATTGTTTTGGGATGGAAATTGAATACATTAAATGACATAATTATGTACTTCAAGCTGGAAGTGTAGATAAATTGCAGTTTGTTTGTAGGGGAAATTACTACCCAGCAGATCATGATTTCAGCCTGGAGTCACCCACTGTTGAGTATATCCAACTGAAGAGTGGCCGAAGAAAGGTGAGACCTGTTATCCTCTGCTTTCTTCTGCCTCTCTTCTCAGTTCTGTGTGTATAGCAGTAGCGAAGAGTCAGTTTTTGTAAGAGGTAAGCCGGAGTAAATATCTTTACTGTCTAGAATATTATTGGCTATAGAATACTGACTGTGTCACTTTTCAAAGGGAAGCCGGTAGGAATCGGGTAAATGGAACCTTCGCCACTGGTGTATAGTAGAAACTCATATTCAAATTAAAGGTCTATCCCCACACATCCGTGCCGTGCCAGGGACGGGGCAGGGACGTGTTTCGACAGGAGTCTAAAAAAATATCATTGCATACATTGTCTCTGAACTGGATCACACATGTCCGTGCCCGTGCCGGCAATGAAGCTTCAGTGTCAGGGCCGTCGCCGTAACGTGTGCAAGTGTTCCGATTCCAATCCGTGGCGTGCACGTGTTGATATTTCTTCCTTACAATTTGTTGACTTTTTTGTTGGTAAACATGAATGATGAATTATTAATAGAGACTGTACTGTCCTAGTTACTTCTTGTCTGTCTTGTTCTTCTTCCATTTCCTCTTCATCTAGAGCAATTGCAATCGCAATGAACTCCTCTGTATTAAATAAAGCCATGACGTGTATCACCTGTTATCTATTTCACCATACAACACTGAGGCTATACTCGGACAATGAAATAGAATGAAGTAAGAGGCGGGTATAGGTGGAAGGAAAAGCCTCGTCTGTTCACGGCACTGTCACGGCACTGATTTGTGTGAACAGACAGCTCCTGACGGGACACGGATACTAGGTCTTGCCACGGCCACGTCCCTGCCCCGTCCCTGGCACGGCACGGATGTGTGGGTATAGACCTTTAGTGATAACTTCGGCCTGCATATTCTAATCGTATTCTCCTGCCAGTCTGGATGAAAAACAATCTGCCATGTTTATTGCCTAGTTTCTTTGTCCCACTAATCTACAAGGGTACTGAGTTAGAACTTGTTAGGTACCTATCTGTGTCATGGAAACAATGAAAATCCCGGTAGCTAGTGTAATTACGTCCGTGACTTAGCGACTCGTGATTAATGTACTAACTTGTGGAGTGGTGAGAGATTTAGTTTGCCCACAGCCTCCAT
This sequence comes from Noctua comes, assembly GCA_963082995.1. Taxonomy (NCBI): domain Eukaryota; kingdom Metazoa; phylum Arthropoda; class Insecta; order Lepidoptera; family Noctuidae; genus Noctua; species Noctua comes. The sequence continues at coordinate 5,059,415 of OY720271.1, forward strand.
GTTCTACAACTACGCATAATTATAACTTAACTGTTAATGAAATGTTAATTTAATGCTAATTGAAGCCGAAACTAAGACAAATGTTTATTTAGGATAATTTATCTAACACAAGCTAAACTTTTATTCTTCTTATATAAAGTGTAATTGAAATAACGAAAGAAATCACCAGTTTTAATTTTTCGTGATTTCAATGTTGATCTTATAATAAAAGTTGTTCATAAGGTTTTCAGTTAGACTTTTTATATATGTTACGGCTAAAAGCCGAAGTGCGGCTACACCTAGTTCTAGCTGGCTAAACCTAGGTGCGGCCGGTTACAGTTGTGTATCCTTTTTATTGCTAGGACACACCGACCAAATGGATTAGGTTGGTTATCACAATTCACAAACTACATCCAAATTGGTTGCATGTTCTAACCGAAGATAAGTAGGATACATCTAAGTTTAACCGGCCGCACCTAGGTTTAGCCGGCTAAAACTAGGTGTAGCCGCACTTCGGCTATTAGCCGTAACAAATACACAAGATAAAAGCAATGAGTGTTTAACCGTATAAACTTCTTAAAATAAAAAGAAAATTGTACAAAACCAGCGTTAATGTCAAAGCGTGCGGAAAATTTCCAAAAGAAAACGCATTGTTTTACACAATTTGCTAAAAGAAACGTGAACACTGCCTGAAAGATTAAGTTTGGGACAAAAAAACCTGAACAGAGCTTCTAATCGGGGTTTCATCAAAGGTTGTCAGCGACCGATGAAATTGATGAGCATAGATAATTATTTCACGATTCTGTCTGAAAACAAAACCGATGGCGAAACTATACATTAATTTGGTTATTGTATCTATTAAATACCAACCTGATGCTTTTAAAATATCAACCGCGTAAATTTATTGTGGTATTACTCAATTATTGTTATTAAATATTCAGATTTATATTTGTAAGAACGAAGTATTCCAGTAAATTGACACGAGATCTTTAAGACGTCAAACATTGTTTTGCTTATTGGTTCCCATTGTTTAATTAAGATGCTCGATAACCTGAAAATCATTACTTGAAAATTGAACCTTCTGTGTAGTAATTGACCTATTTCGTAGATTTAGATTTGACTATCAACTTATAAATTGTCCATATTATATGGAAATCACAACGGCATGAAATGTGAGTTGTACATGGCAAATTAGCGTAACTCAAAGGTGAGTAACAACTAATTTCCCTGACGGTACTAGGCTATAGCATTAAATATAAACGCTTAACCAATAGTTTCTAGCAGAAAATATCGCAGAAAGCGCAAACAAAGGAGATCTTGACTAGTCGCTCTAGAGAGAAGGACAAACATTCGACACTATGAGACTGAAAGGCTTATCCGGATAAAGCGTATTCATCTCATTAAAAGGACGACCTTTTGAGAGAGTTTCCATGTTTCAAAGCTGTAATCTAAAGGTGCGCTTACACGGCCAACTTAAAATGTAAAATTCTAGGCAATATTATTAGGTAATTGCGTAACACATTTAGATTCCATTTTGACAATTCCAAAACATTCACTGCCTTTTTATGTAGTCGACAAAACAATTTTTTAGAACAAATGTCATAACGTTACGCCTGTAATCCCCGAAGGGTAAGGCAGAGGTGTATCTAATAGTACACCTACATTTCACCAGTTAGAACAAATGAAGGAATGTATTACGAGATTCTCTAAAAATCTTTCGGTTTAGAATAGAAGTGCGTTACGCAATTGCGGTGCTGCTGAAAAATGGCGTCAAGCTAGCAAACCATTTGCTGTGACGCCAACACGAACATGTTTGTACCTAGTTATCAGCCAGTGATATCACTGCACCATATTTAGTGATATGGAGAAAATTAACAACATTAATCAGCAATACAGAATACACGGAACAGTTAGAAAGACGTACGGAGGTAGGTCATCATCATCATCATCATCTGCCTAGCCTTTTCCCAACTTTTTTGGGGTTGGCTTCCAGTCTAACCGGAATACAATTATTTTACGTGGAGCGTCTGCCTATCTGACCTTCACAACCCAGTTAGCTCCGGGTAATACCATAGCCTTTGGTAAGACTCGTTGTCAGACTTTCGGCCCACTGACTACCTGTAACAACTGTCAAAGATCTACAAATGACAGCCGGGACCAACAGCTTAACGTGTTTTCCGAGGCTCGGAGCAAACTCGGTATGTAATGGGTGGTCACCCATCACAGGTAGGTATTATCGCCAACAAGCTATTGCAATTTCGCAAATAATTGTTTCTGACCGACAGTGGCCACAGCTAATATACAACGTGTAACGTAATAAACGCAAGACCTCTCGTGTGGTGTCTCAGACCATGAAAAAGAACTTTTGTTCTATGACTTTTGGAAATTCATAACTTTTTTTTTACTTTTACCATACATGTGGATCAGCTGATTGCGTCCGTTCCTATAGAGAGTATTTTTTTTTTTTGCGAATTTCAAAAACTCGTAGAACAAAAGACGTTTAGTTTCATGGTGCGAGAGACCACACGGGAGGTCTTGCGTTTATTATGTTACACGTTGTATACATTTTATTATTACTTACTTCATATTATTACTCACTTTTTATTATTTGTCATTGATTGTGTCATTCTTTAGAGCAACAAAATAGATTTAGTTATTTTTTTTCTTATGTGACATATTCACCCTAGATTTTAAGTTTAATTGTTTCATTACCCCAAAAATGTATTAGTGAATGAGTCGTTGGAGTGCCATAATTAAATAAATAAATAAACCAATTAGCAAGATTAGGTTAACACCGCCGACAACAGTTGCCAAGCAAAACTTTCTGAAAAAACTACCAGTGTGAGCACAGCTTAAGGAACGTTTTAGTCTACATTTTTGAAGGCGCTCCTGAATATATCAGAAAGGGTCAGTTTGCTGTTCCGGGATACCGGAGTATAAGCCGGGACCCTTCCGGTGTTTGACTGTTAGAAGATGTGTGATACTAACCTGTTCTAGTTGCTCGATATCTGAAAAACAATAAAGATAAAATTAGTGAAAATATTTTGATATTGAAATGGTTTTAAGAAGAAGAGTTTCAAAAACAATTAGGAGTACTGGGGTATGGAGAACAGGGTGACGAGTTTGTGGCTAAATAATAACAGCCGCTCGGGTCGATCTTTAGGTTAAGCCGTGCTTGCCCATGTTTGTTTGTTTTGTTTTTAAAATAAAAATGTTTTGTAAAAAAACAAAAAAGTCTGACAACCAGTCTTACCAAGGGGTATCGTATTACCCAGTACTAACTGGGTTGTGGAGGTCAGATAGGCAGTCGCTCCATGTAAAATACTGGTATTCAGCTGCATCCGGTTAGACTGGAAGCTGACCCCAATATAGATGGGAAAAGGCCAGGCAGATGATGGGGTATAGAGAACATGGTGTTATGTTCTTTATCCCCCCCCCCCCATAGAAAAGGTAGGATCCTCCGACCAGTCGGGTGTTGTGTCTGGTGGGCTACTGCCCGACAGTTGTCGAGTTTTTCTATATGTTCTTAAATCCGGTAGGAATCGAGTTGTATGGAACCTTCGCCACTGGTAGCTATTCATTTGTGTCATAGATGGCGCTGTAGTACTTTTTGTAGTGCCGCTAAAGGAGTTATGAGGGAACAGATGAACATACACCACTGTCTGTTATAATTATGACCCTCCTTTGGCTTTGCCGCAGTCAAGTTAAAAAAAAAAATACCTATAAATGTTTTATATTACCACGAATTCTTTTCTTAGTACCTAGATATATTATCTTTACATAGATTACAAATCTCGATGGTACCCACTTATTACAAAATGTAGTTTAAGCGTGGGCACAATATTATCAAAGCTCGTAAAACGTCCTTCAATGTGCGTAGTGTAAATGTGGAGACAATAAAAGCCTACATTCCGTCATATATTAGGTACTACTGAGCCTTTACACGTGTATAACGCATCGTTTCCATAATCTACATACTTTGTAGGCTCTTCACACTCTTGTCACGTAAAAACTCCAAATGATTTTAAACCATAAAATGTTGAAGGTTTAGTTCAAAATCGAATGAGAAAATTTGATAGTTTGTGGTAACTTCATGCGCTGGCGACTGTACCTATGTACATACAGTTCTTTCACGCTTTTAATTTGATCTCCAATTTTTAATCTCTGGAAAAATAGCATATTCTTCGTTTCAATTTGGTTTCTCTAGGATTGCTCTCACTTTCCGGGTTCCCGTCGGAACGGAAGTGAAGAGAAGGAACACCGTGTGGTTTTAGCCAGTAGGAGTCTGACAAACCCCGCATGACATCCAATGTTTTTTTTTTTTTTGATAAAGTAAGGTTTATGTTAAATTGCTGCTATAGCGTTAACACATCGAGTAAGATGCTGTAATAAAGCTTATGTGGAAAAGTTATGAGTGAAAGAGACGACAGAAGCATTCCCAAATTCGAAGTACCATATTAACGGCCGGGTACAGCAGTATTTACTCGTCAACTTTTAAGTCAAAAGTATCTGTAAACAGCCAGCGTTACCAAAGGGACATTAATTCGTACGCTTTTATAAATATATTATAAAGTACTTTAATGTTGAACTTCCCTTTGAAAAGGTCAAATAAAATTATATTTCAATTTGCCTAAGTAATTACATATCTTTCATGTTTATTTTTGTCATTTTCCTTTACTAATTAATATCATATTAAGCCTCGGTGAGCTTAACGTAGACGGGGCTCGTAACTCCACGTGCCAAGTAATTTTTAGTAATTAATTTTAATTTGGTGATGATTGTGATGTGTATTCATTTTCCTTTTCTAGCGGTAATATGTTATTTATTTAAAAGTAGCATTCTGAAAATGTAGCTCAGAAATTGTAGGTGCCTTTGAGAGAGACCTAGTCAATGGACAGCAATCAAGAAAAATAACGACAACCAAAACGGTAGACCGACTTTGGGGCTATATTTTCAGGAATCCTCAAGAATAGCCCAGGACCAAGATATATTTCGCTTAGCCAGGACCAGCTTATCAAACTATGAGTTCTTCAGCACTGAGGGACCGAGTATAAGGGAAAATATTTCAAGAAACAATTTATCCATATAAAGTAAGAATTTAATATCTACCTACTATTTCAGGGAATATTACCCGCCGTATTATATTACGAAGGTACCTGAACCTACGTCTCTGTCGGTCCGTTCACAGGGATTGTAGGGACAGTTTACACATTATTGAAACAATAAGTTTCATTGTCCCCTTCGGTTCAACGGCCGTTTTGTACTGAAAACATAACTACGGAGCGGCTCTGAAGCTCTGGAATAAGCCTGGAGATTTCACTTCATCCCCAAATCCCGCCTTCTCTGTGTCTGGCATTTGTTGGGTTGGAACTTAACAGTGAATTATCATAACATAACCTAATATCAAGGCTGTATTCCAGGAAGGGGTGAACTGTTATTTTAGTACACTTATTGCTTCAGTTATATTTGGTTTTCGTCTCGTGTATTACCGAGTCCACAGACGGTCTGAAACTTTTCACCCTTATGCCCTATGTTATAAGGTTGAAAAGTCGTCGTCCGTCAGTGAATCCGGTAGTACCTAATAGAGGGAATGTCTGTAGACAATCCGTTAACAGAATCTTTTTATCAAAAAACCCGTTCACTCACACTTCGTCCAATCCAAAAATCGTGTTAACGATCCGATGCACAGCAGTCGGATTTGCAATCTCTAGCTAGACCAATGAGGCAGTAATACATTATTGCATGTAATATCCAACTAACAAACACGTCTACACTTTCTCAAAGAACAAGTCCTTTATTAGTGGCGCGACTGCAACGTCCTTTTCTTCTTAAAAAAAAAAAGTAAACACACATCAAAGAAAGTGGGATCTCGGGAGCGCGCACGTGCCTAAGTTGATCCAAAATGTTGTTCTTATGTGTTTGCAGTTGGACACATGTACACATTGTGCATGGCGGCTTGGCGGTTCAAAGTAAAAAGAGAATTTCGTTCTGAATAACAGAGCTTAGAATTGCCGAGACAACTTTGAGATTGATTGGGTTCTAAAATATTCGTAACATAAAATTGCAATCAAGTGGAAAATCATCTTCCTGCCCGTCGTCCATTCTCCTCTGTCAACCGTCACGCTATCATTTACTCCTTTAACTTTCATATCATTCCTCACACAATCCATCCATCGTTTCTTTGGTCTTCCTCTCCCTCTCCATCCATCAACGTTTATATTCATCACTCTTTTAGTCACATGAGATTCGTCCCTCCTCATCACATGTCCATGACAGTAGAGGAAAATCTAAATCTAAAATTGGTGTTAGTGGCTTTTACTTATAAAATTAAGATAGGTATTCAGGAAAGTCCACTTACGGCACAACTTCTGTCATGGTCCGGCCGCCAGATTCTATACGCCATTTTTGTCTCTGCTGCATTTGCAGCACTGTGTTCTGAATATTCTAACCGAAAGTTTTCGGTGATGTGATGGCCGAAAATTTTCCTCGCTATAACTATTATTTGGAGGAAACTAATGCGGAAATGGAAAACGCGCTTCACTTGTCACACTTTCGGGAATTGTACGCGGAAATGGGTACACATTGCTTTGACCCGGCTTAGAATAGTGTATGCTCCATTACGTTTTTCTATTAGAATATTACTAAAACTTTCTGATTATTTCAATAAGTGTAAGTCGGCTTATATAAATACGACCTGAAACTAAATGGGAAGTAGTTACCTGAGTCAGCACAAACCAGTGGTTTTTTTTAATTTTAACTAATCACACCTTTTTACAAGCGCCTTTTACAGCAAAAATCCCCTTCGTACGGGCACTTTTTAATGCCAAGATTTTTTCCGCGCTCTGAATTTTCAACTTTAACTTTCAACGATAAGCGGAGAGCGTGACCAATTCAATACACGGCAAAAAAACGGTGGAGCGTGAGCTTGATTTTTTTTCACCTCGGCAACATCACCCCTAGTCCCACCCAACTGTATCTAATCGTTTCTGTATTCACTTAAAGTACTGTAACTTTAACTTCGTAAAGTACACCTGGCTACGAGCAAACAATCAAAGCCGAACAAACACGCTGACGACACTCCCGCGAAACAGAATATCGCTTCAACACCGTTTTCTCAACAAAAGATAAGAATCGCGTCTTTATTTTATAAAATAGGTACCTACATAGCGAAGAAACTAAAATATCGCCTTTTTTGTGAAAAGAGAAATAGATAAGATCAGACAGAAGAAGTAAAAACGTGATATCACTGTACGCTCCAATAGTTTGCGTAGTAAAAATATTGAAAGACGCATTTGAATTACGACAAGAAAACACAGTGAAAAACAAAACCTTCCTTCCTCAGTCGTATAATAAAAATCATGAGGAAACCAAAAGGTCGTTTATAACAACAAGTGACAAGTCCAGTGATAAATGGAGCGACACTAGCCTTCGGCTACAAACACCGATTTCCAATTGAAAAGCCGGTGAGGATTTTATCCGATTCCTTTGATGCGTATTCCGAAAGTACCTGGAGCCGTGTAGGTAGGGAGTTAACAAGTGAATTGGCACAAACTATGTTACTATTTTGATACGAACCGTTCATTCTAGTTAACGATCTTTTCGGCCCGACAATCTTTTAACACATCGTGGTATGGACATGTGATGCGGAGAATGAGGAAAATGTAGTGAGGAAAACGTTGAGTATGAATGTGGATGGTTATAACAGTAAAGGAAGATCGATGGACAGTGAAGGATGATATGGCTAGAAAGGAGGTGACTGCTGAGATGACGAGAAATAGAGAAGTATGGAAGAAGAAGACATGCTGCGCCGACATTGAAATAATGGCAGGAGAATGATGATGAATCTTTTAACACAGAAAGCAAATGTTAGTAAAGCAAACAAAATGATTAAAACCTTTGATTTTCTCAAACCCAAAACTTAATTGAAAACCACAATTCAGCCAGTGACAACCCAATCACAGCAGGTATCTTCTAAAATGGGGAGTAACTAACCGATCTCATCGACTTGAAATCCGATAACCACAAGCCGCGGTCAGATCCTGAATACGACGGAGTTCTCATTCATTGGTTCGGAAGCTCCCCGACTATGTCGAACACAGTCGTATTGCTCGAATACGTCCATTTGTTAAACTTGTATTTAGAACCTAAGTGATCAATCGTTTTACGTATCTGCATGCGATATTTCACTGTTTAATTGAAATGGCCACTCTTACAGATATTTAATCATCAGATTAAACCTGTGTATGTTAATTTTCTGAAACCTTCTTTTCTAATCTATCTGCCTTTTAATCGGTGTTGCTCCCTAGGTAGTGAGGTTGGAAAAAATTGCGTTATGGAATAACTAACCCGTGAACGCTACAAATTGAAAGCAAATGACGGCCATGCCAAAGCTTTTATGTGAACAGATGGTCAGTATGTCACAGCTTAGTTTTATTATGGGTTCATATGAGACCTTTGTGACGCGCGAGTGTGATAGGCAAGGGTTTATTAGAATATTTGTGTCCTAAGGAACATAATATACTGACAGAAGAAAATTAGAAACAAACCAACGTATTTTGCTTAGTTTAACATTCGGTGTCCATTCTTGTACAGAAGTAAAATGTATGTGGGTGAAGAAAGTACGATCAGTATCTAGAAGAAAAACCGGAACCTGGCAACAAATAATATGGTAAAAGTACAGAAAGGAATTTCTTTAGTTTGTACTGGAATAAAATAGTAAGAATTAAAATCTTCAAAAGAACCTTCTTTGGGGCCTACACAAAGTAAGCTGTGGTAGTGCGTAATTACAAAGAAAAAGAAGGAGCTTTGTAAGTTTTCTTTCATTTTCGAATACATTTAAACCGCTAGGGATAGTAATTTTCTTAACCTTCCTACATTTTTATTTTTTACTTTTCGTACCTACTTTACTTTTCTTTATTGCTCCAATTTAATTTATTACTCATTTTCCAGCCAGTCTTTTATCTAAAGCATCTGTACGCAAAAGCGTTTCCACTAATGCGATGTGTATCGTTCCCCGCGTAACGCGATTATTAGTACCAATGTATCTTTGTACTTGCTCACTTAACTGCCTTAAGCCGAGAACAGACACGTAACACACCACGCGATTACTGTTGCGTGTTTACATGATATTTCGTCTCATGACTGCAGGGTGTTACAAGTGAGCAACTTCAACACAATCTTGTCAGGGTTATCACAAGTGTGCATTAGTCTGAGTAATGTCAGCAATTATTCGGCGGTCAAGATCCTTCGGCGTCCTAATCGTAAGCCCCCAACACGGCTACTTGGCGAGATGTTATCCCACGAGAGGTCATTACCGGACCAAGCCGGACGGCTTAGTAGGAACAGGCTTCCAGAAATTTGTTAGCCGTTGAGAATTTGTGAATCAAGTTTAATAAGGTTAAACCTAAGTACGGTTTCTGCTTACTTATTAATTAGTCAGAAAATTCTGTTATGAGTTCTCTTCTCTAAATAATTAATTATTAGTTCGTTGTAAACAGAATTATGATCGGAATTTTGTTAATATAAAATGGTGTTAGGTAATAATTAATTTCTAAATGCGTAGGTAACTTACCCTTTAAAATTCCAGACCCTTCTGAAATTCAGGGCTTTAGGCTGTTTTTTGGTTTAAGTTTCATAAATCCTAATAAGGTCATAAGGTTTGGCCTTTTACTTTTAATAAGTTTTATGTTCCATAAATAATTAATGAATTGAACAAAGAACTAAGATAACATTCCCAAGTAATATCTGGTTGCTCAAATAATAAATCATCGTCTAATTATTATGGCTACAGAAATAATAAGACTGAATCCGAAGAAATAATCATATAGTTAATCGTTGATGACGGCACGCAAGTAATTTCTTCATATTACGGGTTCTGGAATAACTGTCTATGAAAATAATAATCATTATATCTGTGGGTTGACATTCTTCCTTTGTGATTTTACCGCATAAAGATGACGTTATTGCGGTAATTATTTGTCAAAATATTATGTTACTTCCTTGCGTAATTAGTATGTCTGTATTTATAAAACACCAATCTCTTTTACCGAATTAACAGGGACAATCGGTGGTGCTGCAGGAAAGTCGAGTCGATGTCGCGGGTGTTTAGCATGGCTAAAGGCTATAACACTGCATTTAGCTGTGTTAGAGATTGATTGCAATGTTCCATTGGAACACTGAGTATTTAATGTGTCCAAAAACTTTACTGTTGTTTTAAAATTTTGTGTTACGTGTGAAAGCGGGGCTGACGGAAATAGGAACTTTTCATGTTCTCATGTTCTTGGACTATTGGATACTCAGTGCCTTACTACCTGACAAACAGATAATTAATTAAAATGAACCTGAAACCTTATTTAGCGGAATTTGTGTAAAATAATTTAAACGATTCCGTTCAGCGAAGACTGAAGAAGATTGTATGAAAACGGTGGTCAAGCCCACAGCAGATTAATTTATTCCAGTGTTGTTACCTATAATGCTAGTACCTACAATCTACATGGTTTTGTACGAGAAATAAAACCTCGTTTGCTTAATAATAGTGGTGGCCTTAAAGCGAAGAGCTAGCTGTCTTAGCGCTGCGCAGCGCTTTAAGCCGGAGAAATGCGGGCTTTACAGCAAGTGGAGTTATGGCCACCAATGGCCAGGATTTAAGAACTGTCTTGTGTGCAAACCTTAATTGTACGACCTTACTTTTAAGTGGGTAGAGAGAAAAGAAAATGAAATTAGATATTTACCTTTCTGTAGGAAAGAAAATTCTAAAGTAAAACCTAGCTATATTTCATATTTTCTCATATAAAAAGGTAGGTATTTAACGTTGGTGTACTATTAGGTACACCTCTGTCTAACCCTTCGGGGATTACGGGCGTTGTGTTATGTTATGTTAAAAAAGTACGTACTTATATGCCTTTCAGACTAGACAATCTCTTCTGTAGTGACTTACCTGTATTTTATCGTTATATATTATCTATGGGCCAAAGTTGCATGAGAATAAATTAATGTCATTTTATGTTATGTTATTGCTTCACTACATAGTATAAAACAAAGTCGCTTCCAGCTGTCTGTCTATCCCTATTTATGTTTAGATCTTTAAAACTGCACAACGGATTTTGATGCGGTTTTCAGTAACAGAGTGATTCAAGAGGAAGGTTTATACATATATACATATATATTGCACCCGTGCGAAGCCGGGGCGTGTCGCTTGTTTACAGATATACAGTTGACACACACACAAACACACAAACTTAATTAAATGTTGGAGACTGTCCCACTTCAATGAATAATTAGTTTACCAACCTTTATCCTAAAGCTAGGTCCCCAATTTTACATATCATTTACCAAAACAACATAAAACAGCTAAAACAACGTTAAACTCATTTAAATTTTCAATTAACGTTATTAATTCAATCCACGAAGTTTTATAGGTTCCAACAGAATTTCGGTAGGTATGAAACAATTTCATTCGGGACAGGGAAATAAATAAGTAGCTAGGTACAGTCACGAACACTAAAACGTTTACACTAGTCTAAATTCGAAATCGAGTCCTCATTTCTCGATCTGATTGTGGCGCTGGGCTAGTAGTCGCAAGTGTTGCTGCTGAGCATGAGGACTTGGGTTCAATTTCAAAGTCAGAGAAAGTGTTACTGGTTCTTTTTCTATCGGGAATTTCTCAGCGGAGTCTGGATTTGAGCCCAGTTGACGGTTGACTCGCACCCTATTTTACATGGGGACTTAAACATAACTGACGAGATGAGGGTGTACTACCTATTAGGTACACCTATGCCTAACCCTTTACTGGCGTGACGTCAGGAGAAATTCACTGCGAAAAGTTGCTAGCTACCAGTGGCGAATGTTCCATAGAACCAGATTCCTACCGGCTTCCCTTTGAAAAATGGCACAGTCAGTATTCTATAGACAAATAATATAATCACATTAAAGATATGTACTACGGCTTACCTCTTACAAAAATTGAACCTTCGCTACTGCTAGCTACATATTGGTGCCCGTGACTGTACCCACTGTACCCCAATCCTGAAGAAAATTGTGAAGCAAACGTTTATTGCCAGGATTATGGAAATGAAATCTCCGTTTTATAGAATGCCGATTAGATTATGCTCTCCATTTTTATGGGATGTCCGGGAGTCGATGATTGTAATTATTTTAAAGATATTTCTATTTTATGGTGGAGTTTGAATGTAATCCTGTATTTAAGGACGGTAGGGTGGAATGAATAAGTAGGACATTTAAAGGATTTACATAGGACTTATCGTTTGCGAAATATAGATGTACAGTGGCCCTAGCACGAGTGCGCGGTGTAAACTTAACATAAATATGTCGATTTTAAAATTAAAAATGCTTTAAGAGGGCTGCCAAATTGTATAATTGGATACAAAAAACTGTATAATTTGGTTACGGATTGTATCCTCTTTGTATCCTGGACCCTCATGTATAATTGGATACGGAAAGCCTAAATTCTATTATCAGAGTTTTCTATGGTGATATTTTTGGAATTGCTATGAATGCGCGTTAAGCCTACGAGTACCATAATAAATAAAAAAAAATAACGTAGGTAAGTTCACCTGATTAATCATTATTGTGTGTTTAAAAAATTTAAGCACTGTTTGTATCCTGACATTAAATTTTGTATAATTTCAGAAACATTGCCGAATAATTTAAAAATATCTACTGGCAGCCCTCATGATGATTGTATTTTCGATTCAAAAATCGACGTATTTACTCTAAGTTTTTGTATACGCGCGCTCGTGCTAGGGTCTCAGTTCTGGAATGTATTGGTTAGCTGTTGGCATCATCATTGCCCTGCCCTTATCCCACTTTTTTTAGCCTTTCCTCTTCTTGCATACTTCTCTTTTCGTCGTCATCTCATGACTCAGCCCCTGTATCGCAATATCATCGTTCACTTACTTAGCTGGTCGATTTATCGGTCATTAGTGTCCCTGACAATACTCTCCCTTCAATCTTCACCCATCCAAAGAATTCATTATCATCGATATCGGTTTCCTTGATTTACTCACAACTCATTACTGAACTGATGTGGCTGAATAATGAGCGGGATTCCTGGAACTCCCTTTGTGTGACTTTCTCTCTCAATGTATATTGTATAGAAATATACATTGATTTTATATACCAGAGATATTTCATACATGGCTTACAATATTCCCGGTAAAAATAATGATACATCAAACCTTTATTCGTAACTAATACATAATGTAAAGTCGGTCGAAGGTAGCTCCCTCTGAGCTCCTAAAGTAGTACGAATTAATATTCATAGCTCGCGCCCACACGCTATATCTGCGAACAGAAATTGTCCCATTTTATTCCTAATTACTACGCTATATATCACATTTATAAAGACCCTTGAGTTTTATAGCTCTCGGCGGCTTTCCTTGTAATTAAATGTTATACGTATTTTATCGAAGATTGGGTTTCGTTACAATTAGAATTAGATTCTTCGACAACAGATATTTGCGGAGCGCGTCCCGACACGCTTCACCAACTTTGTTCTGTTTGTGTTTTTTTCATCCAGTTTGTTGTTAGCCCCACGTCCGAATAGTTGGAGCACAACGAACCAATACTTTTGGGCTGGACATTGAAAAACTAAACTCGTACATCATGTCTTTGGAACTTTCAAAACAATGTCTACGTATATTCCAGTCGATAGCAAACGTCAAACGCATTCCGTGGAAGTGATATATTTTCCAATACAAACTGCCTCGCTGCGTGGAGAATGGCAATACGTCATTCTTATAGAACAGGGCTTCGAAGACAGAACGAATTAAAGTAGTCGATTTGTTTGGAGTCGATATCAAACGAGAAGTGTCGCTGTGTTTGACAGACGGTTCCCTTTGACTTATGCGACAGCGTCGCCGTCGCGGTTTCGAGTTACATACGAGCTGTATTAATCAAATCGCTATCACTTTCGATCGAAAAAACGAATATTTGCTGACAATCACATACGTCGTTACAAGTTTTTTCTTCTTCAAAGCATTTTCAGCCTCAGTTGTTTATAGATCTCCTCGTGTAATATCGAAATCTCTATGCCATCACCATTCATACTTAGTAGTTAACCATCGCATACTTAATGGTATATGGTCTGTTATGAATTTCACGCAATCTTGCCCTGACCCAGCGATTTCCCAGAGGTGCTTAACGTGACGATGATAGCGTAATAATTAATTCAGTGATATGGACACACTCTCGATTAGGGACTGATCTGAATCAAAATATGTATTGATACCGTTATCGCATCGATAAAGGTAACGATAGGTAGCGTAGTACATTCATAAAGAACTGCTGAAAGTTAGTATTTTTCACGAGCTAGTTCTAAAAGTAAGAAAAAAAGAAAAGTAGTATTTCAGGCATTAAGGCAGGACGAAACACAGGAATACTTAAGTCAATTAGCATCACTATCAGATACAGATCTGTTAAACGATCTTTTTAGTCGACGATTTGCAAAAACATAATTTTCTCATAAATGGCCATTCTTACAAGTAATATAAAAGAGCGAATTCATCTATTTGGGTATTTAATTTGCGGAGGATTCTCATTTGGCACGTGCCCAACTAGAACTAAGGGAATTTCAACCGCAATTCCGATGAACTTTCGCAGAAACTAAAAAGTTTTCATTCTTTCTTTTTCCACGTTCATCCTCTTATACGATTTGTTAGGGAGCGGGTCAAGGTTTTTATTCTTATTCAATAAGATTACCACCATCACACGGATTTTGAAATAAAAGAAGAACTCGTACATTATTCCTAACTTTGGGAAACTTTACCTCCTCGTCCGAGATACAAAATATGTCTTCCATTGTTACTTTGGACCCTTTAATCAAATTAAATAAGTTTTTCTCCTCAAATGGTTGAACAAAAAGTGAATTACTGAGGCGAATTTCATGCGGGAAAAAGTAACCCTAAAGCTAGGTGTTGTCGAGTCATGTTTAATACAATGACGGCGAGTTCTTGCCAGTGGGACGGTGGCTTAATCGAAAAATACCTTCAGGCATTCCGCGAATACTTGCATGATTGAAGAGGCAGGCAGCGGACGAACACACGCCGCCCTTACCTTCCGATATTTTGAACTACACGGAATGCGAGAGAAGAATTCTATGAGAATAAACAGACGCCTCACCTTAATACCGGCCGTATTAATAAGAGATGCATGTGGCCGTATTTAGTCAATAAAATAACCGTTATAAAAGCATCAACAAGTTTTTTTTTCAGACCATTAACATGATTCTTTCATGTAGACCGCGTTCTGTCGGCTATCATCGTAATTTGTTCGCTTATTTAACCCTAAATAGTAACAAGCTGTGGTAAGCGAGCCAAGTTAATTGAGTTGGTAACGCAAATACAAACCACATGGCCGGGCCGCGGCAGTGCTTGTGTAAGAACCCTCACGGACCTTTTCACTTCGTACTTTAAAAGGATTTATTGAGTTGCAATTTGAAGTACGTACCGCTTTTTATTTCTCTGTCGAATGATGCTTAAAAAAGTTACGTCATTGTATATTTTGTAATTCAAAAGCAGAGTTGGGGAATATTTACTTAATTCTTGTACTCGCCTAGTCATTAGTGCGGGCGTTCTGGCGTAAACGGCAAATGCACTATTACGGCCTTACAGCGGCGCAGTTAGAGGAACAATAAAACAATCATTTGTACAGAAAATGCAGTTTGCTCAGATGTTATGGTCATTTCGGTGAGGAAAGCTGAAAATATTTCATTTGAATTTTCTCTGTAAAGCTCAAAAGAGCTTTGTATAAAAGCCTTGTTTGCGACCGTAACAAATATTAGTTTTGTTTATAAAAGGGATGATATAACCGACTCCTTGAAAATGTCTCAAGAATGGTTTGGCGCCATTACGTGAGCGACGTCACATAATAGTTTTCGTTGTTTACAGACAATATAGTGGCGAACAAAAAATGCGGCTGAAGAGACAAGATGTCGCCTGTGTGCGCCTCCACGATATTCTGCTCATGTTTCTTGTGTCTCGAAGTAAGCTCCTTTGATCTCAGTTTTATAATATCATGTTTTATTATAATCTTACAGTATATTTACTTCAACTGTTCTACGTGAAGGGATTTTGTGCGTCGTTTCTCTGCATGTTCTTGCAATAAATTATTGAAATAAGTTTGTTTGAGGCTAAGGAGCGTGCTTTTGTGCGAGTTGTGAATACTAAATCTAGTTTTTTTCTCGAGATAAAGGATCAAACGTTCTTGTTAGGCCATGTAAAGAATTTTGTTTGTACAACGTGTTTTATGAACAGGCAATTATGTTAAGCCTTCTTCTTAAACTTAAGCAGAAAATACGAAAACTTAAGCGGTTAGAAAATTCACGTATTCTCTAAGTCCCGGTAGCTAATAAAAACAGCAAATATCTCGTTCCGACAACAAGATCTTGTAAGATAAAAGCCGAGATTGCGGCTCAAGTTGGACTGTCAAGAGTTTAATTAGGAGCTATGGGCGGAATGTTCCAGAAGGAAAAACTATTTAGTTGAAACAATAGAAACTAGCTACGTTTTATTTTTACGGCAGGGAATTTGCGGAACGTTTATGCTCTGTGCAATCTACTTTGATGTTATCTGCAGGGACGATGTTCAGTGCTTTTAAAAGGACGGAGCTCATCCCTACGGTCGTAACCTTGTCAGAACCATGCTTTGTGAAGGTAGTTTTTCTTTTTTTTTAATTTTGCCCTACACTAGGAATTTCTCCTGTATGGAGGTTGCGTTTACAAACATTTCAACTCACATACACATACAGCCAGACCCGGTACAACTACCTGTAGGTCATACAAATATTTATCCCGTGCGGGGATCGAACCCGCAACACGCGGCGGATCAGCCAGTTGCTTAGCCAATGCGCCAACCGTGCCGTCTATACGTTGTAGGTAGATACAATGTAGATCATGCTGACTGGCAGAATAATTAAATTGAGAATCAAAATCACCACCCGAACCTTCACAAATTGAAGTCGGATACCTACGACTGTCTAATGAAATCAAGGACAAAACATAAAACCTTGAAGTTATAGAACTCCAAACTGCGGTGAAGAACCAAATCTTATTACAGACCAACCGCTTTAATGAGTCCTCGTGAAGGTTTCATTTATATGGAATATTTTGAAGGTTGATCACGTTTTGGTTCAATTAGTATCGTATCGTACCTACGTGGATTATGGTTATTTTAAAGCAAATAACCTGTGGGATATTGTTAGGACGCTTAATGTGCCTTTGATGGGGCAAGGCGGAGGACTCATTGAAACGGTCGGTCTATAAAAGTAAGGGCGAGATATTCAGACGAACAATCAATGGTTTCAAATTAGGATTGCAGGTACAGTCAGCAACAAAAGTCGATGAACAGATACTAATTTACAAAATACCTGAACACTAAAACGGACCGTAAATCACTCACCAGAATAGAGTACACAATAAGGTTATCATTTCAATGTTACAAAAACCCTAAGCATTAATATGTTATAAGTCGCTAAACATCATTACAGCATAAGTCGGTAACTATCATTTTGCCGTAAGTCGCTAAACATGTTATGCGCGAGTTTTTTAACTTGATAATGCATGAGTTGTTAAATACAAGATACTGCAGGATAAACCATTACCTTTTTAACATCGTTCGGATTTATTTCACAATTAAACATTTGTGATCATGTGATTGTTTAGGTATATGCTGTTATTTTATAGTAAGCCTACAAATTGGTGATGTTAGTTTCAGTTGATTATTTCGTGGTTATTTTTTTCTAAACCACCCAGAAATAGGAGCCCCGGCAAGCGGGGCTACGTCGATGTAACCTCCGGAATCACTTGACCTTGACCTCAAAGTCACTTGAACTTGACCCTTATGTTATTTGACCTTGACCTCAAGGACACCATGAATATTGATCTATAACTGCTCCTGAGAATCACGGATTTTGGTTTTCGGAATTTCAACCTTGATCTCAAGGTCAAGGATCATGAGGACAAGGTCAGTGACCTTAGGAGAATCGCGGATTTTTACTTTAGAAATTTTGACCTTGACCTCAAGGTCAAAGACAGTGACGTCAAGTTTGGCAACTTCAGGAGAGTAGCTTATTTGACCTTCAGAAATTTGACCTTGACTTCAAGGTCAATGAACATGAGGTCAAGGTCAATGACCATGCGGTCAAGTTAAGTGATAATTGCGGAGTTCGACTTTTGGAATTTTGACCTTGACCTCTAAGTCAATGACCTTGAGGTCAAGGTCAATGACCTTGAGGTGTATCCCCATCCTACTACTCCTACATCCCACCGGGTCCCGAAGGCTTGATTAGGCGTTGGATTTTGGGGAAATTTTTTTAAGTCTTTTTTTCATAGTGCCCCGTTTCGTATCCACTGACCGCAAACGGGTTAAAAGAACTAGCAATGTTGGAAACTAACAATGCTCAGCGACTTTTGTATTTATTACAGATCATACAATTTTTTTGGTAGTAATGTATAGCAATTAATGGTTTAACTGAGTTCAGCGACTTTTGTAGTTCAATTATGACAAGTTGTTTTGTAATTTACTTTAGTCAATAACATATGATAAAAAATAATGATTAGGAAATATTGGAAACAAATTATGTTCAACGACTTCTGTTGCTGACTGTACACATGACGACCAATCAATCTATGCAAAGACCAGTATACGCTGATCTCTTATTGTACGGAAAGCTCATAAAAAGCGAGGTTAGATTATACTGAATATGGATAGCTTGATGTGTCGCCGTGTGGATAGTCTTTGAGCAATGATATACTTAGGTGAATTAAAAACTATTGATCGATATATACACCTCTGCCTAACCCTTCGGGGATTACAGGCGTGATGTTATGTTATTATAAAGGTGCATAATGTATGAATATCGTTTTATTGTATTATTACATCACCATGTGGGAATATTGTTATCGCGAATATATTTTGTTATTTAAATGAAAACTAAAAAACTGATAAAACTTTAATATAAAACATACATGAAAGAACACAAGCTGTTTAAAGTTTATTTTGTTCAGAGAATGTTGGAGATTTTCGTTTATTATTTTCAGATTGAATTTGTTGTAATTTAAACAATTTTATTTTATTTTATAAATACTTTGCTGTTTCAGAGAATAATATCAGTGTGGGACTTTCGAAGCATAGCTTTTTTATTTTTTTATTTATGATTTATGAAATGTGTGTTCGATGCTCTTTTTAATGTTTAATGATTTGTTTTGTTTTTTAATGTATTATGATTTGTATTTTACGTTTTTCACAATATGATCTGTAATTTTGATAATTATTAATAAATAAACTAAACTAAACATAATCGGGTAAATTGTTCCCACTGTTTGGAGATAGATCGATCTCCTCTTTGTGAGTGGGCCGTAACCGTAATCCACTATGTGGGCGTGGGCCGGAGCAGGTAGGCAGATGGCACATATCCTTGAACTTGAGTGTCCATGGAGTTCCTTGCCCATTCTTCTCCATAGAGATCTACGCTTTGTAATGTGCCACTACAGTACTTTCTCAAGTTATTATGCCTTGTGACTGTGACTGTAGCTTCGCTTTTTTTTGTTTTTTTTTTGACATTCAAAAGTGCTTGTGATGGTCTAATTGAAATAAATGCTTTGAGTTTGAGTTTGGCTTTAGGATATGCCCGTTTCCTTCACAGTTTTTGAGAGCAGTCCATGCAATAATTTACATACATGTAAAGTCCTTGCTTGAGTCTTGCTCAAGAGAGTGCCTTATATTATTCCGTTTCAAGAGACACATGTGAAGAGCGCATTTTCATCCCACTCCATTTGGGGCTTTTCAAGAGGATCCCTTGGATATGCTGAATTATTTAGAAGTTCGTATGAAGAAAGTAATCAGGAAATCAGCTAATACGTATGGTAATGTAGATGAAATGGAAAGAGGCTGTATAAAAAGTGTATTCAATGAGTGGAGTTATTTGTGGTGGGCGCGCCTTAAGGCAATTCGCGCGGCATCACATGGAGTGCCTCCGCCTTGCGACGTTGATAAATTGCCTTCTTAAACGCCAAGGGAAATTATTTAAAACACTCACAATTTTGCCGCGTACAATAGCAGACTCATTGGCTGTCTAAGACGGGCCTCGGGACGATATGTTAGGCACAACCGGGGTAGGACTTGTTGACCCAATAATGAGTTATGTTTCATGTACAAGAATTTCGGTTAAGATTGAGATCAGTGTAGTAACGGATGGTAAAGTTATTAATTTTATTAACCGTTTTGTCAAATGACTATACAAGTAAAATCTTTAGACTACAGAAGTGCGCTGTAGCTCCATAAAACGGCCCCGAAAAAATTGTTGGTTAACGGAGCGATTCTATTCTATTCTCCAAAATACATTGCAGAAACGTTTCGATATTTAAATAGCTGCCAATTGATTCCTGAATTTAATTAAAATTCAAATTACATTTCCAGAATTCTTGTGTTCCAATTTTAGTATTTGAAAATTCTGTGTATTTCGCAACATAGCTGGCTGTTGGTATACATGATATATGTGTAAAACAGATTTCATTTATACCAACGAATTTTTCATTTGAAACTTTTCATTCAAGCGATTTTTCTGGTCGTTTCTATTAATTTAGGGTATTCTTCGCCATAATTGTGTTGGGTTTATTTTCGAATGAAAATTACTGAAAACTTGTTTCTGGAACATAATAAATACAGAGCATGTCCCAATCACGCCGTATCAAATAAAAATTATGCCAACTATGGGCTTTAAGAATGAGGTAAGACTTCTAATCTATTTCTTATGAATCTTCCAAGAGATGTCTCAAATATTTATCCAATGTTACCTGTATGTAACCGACGCGGGCTGCGGAGTCGGTTAACGAAGCCATTTGGCTGTAATGCGAGTCATTTGCGAGCACCAGGAACTCTGGAGGGAGATAAATCCGTGTGAACACCTCGATAAAGGGGTAGGTATGTTATCGGCGGATTGCGTCTTATCTCATCTCGCAGACGCGCTTTATCGCCCCAGGGCGGGTGAAGCGGGTGAAGTGCCGCCTAACGCCGATTGTCGAAATATAAAAGGCTGTAATTTCAAACGACAAGAGTGGAAGTTTTCGCATATTTTATTGCAAATCGAAATGGAATCGAAAATGAAGAATACCATTCGAGTGTGACGTCAGAGGCTGGTTAAACGATGTGTGACGAGTATGCTTACGTTAACGCACATACCGCGATTATTGGACACAATGCCTTAATACGGCCATACATTCATACAATTATTATAATGATGTCGAATTTTCCACCCAACGTAGGCTTTTCTCATCAAATCAACCGAAAAGTAAAGCCGATTTCAATATCGCTTAAGCTTATTTCTATTGGGATTTCTGTTTACTTTTACGTTAAAAATGTTTAGGTTCCCGAGTGGCGAGGATATCGTGAAACAATGACGGTCGCTAAAAGGCCAAGTAGTAAATGAAAACTGACATTTTGAGGTTGAACATTTTAAATATTTTTTTCCTATATCTAGAGTATCGTACCAATATTTAAATTAAATATGTACACTGGAAGCCGATGCCAAAATACTTTTCGGAAAAGACTACTCAGACGATGATGAACGGTTACTCTGCCTCACTTATTCATTTATGCCTTAACGGCTGAACGTATTTGGATAAAGTTTGGCACACAGGGAGACCTGTCCTAGGTTAGGCCATATGATACTTTTTATCCCATTAAATAGCAAAACCGGAAGACGCTGCGTTGGAAGGCCTCCCACTAGGTGGACCGACGACCTCGTAAAGGTTGCAGGGATTCGCTGGATGCGAGACGCACGGGACCGGTCAATGTGGCGACACTTGGGGGAGGCCTATGTCCAGCAGTGGACGTCTTTCGGCTGAAATGATGATGATGATGATGATGATTTCATTAAATAGTATATCCCCGTGGGATTATTTCACAAGGTAGCTTATAATAAATAAAAGATTCCCTTTACGTCATGATGTCTTGATATAGAAGTTTCGTTATTAAATTCTCTGTTCGCTTCGTGGTTTCTCTTAAGTTTGTAAGAAAGACGTCGCGACAATTTAGATCTGTTCGGTTCTAGAGTAAGTCGGATTTCGACTGCGGCGTAATAATCTTCTGTCTGTTATACTCGCGGCGGATATTACGGAGAGAAATTGTAATGTTCTTCAATATTCTATATTTCTCTAGATTCCAATAAATGTAGTGCTTACGTAAGAAGGTAGCTAGGTAGATATTGTTGTCTCTTGGGTTTCAATTTTGAGGAGAGGTTTTATATTTTATAGGTTATAAAATCAGTTACCAAAGCATTCTGTATATAAACCTTATTGCCTTACCTATGTACCTACTCACATCACTGGTTTGTAGTATAATTGTGTCTTTTTAATATATTTTTTTCTGTGGGGTCCCAATTTAGTTACCTGGATCCTTCAAGGAGGTGGGTTTACCCGTCATATTAAGCAACTTATTTCCCAAACTTTTCCCAAATAAACTTATGGTACGATTCATAAAAAAAATATAATTTCATCCATGTAGCGCGAGTCTGTTTACCTACATATATAGTTTTTTTTTTTCACGAATCTTTTGAGTTTCTTTGGGATATGACGGGAAGACTCATTTCCTTGAAGGATCCTCGCCACCCTGTATTATCAATAAGCATAATGAACTAGTTACGGAATTCAAGAAATACCAACACCAGAAATTAAAGATACGGATTAATACTTTACGACTTGAATTTCTATTTTGTAACTGTAACTGCGCAATAGACACATAAACCAATAAAACTCCTAACTGCCGCGAACACTTCTAAGTTCTAACCAACCTGCGGTTACCAACGTTCATCGCTGACAGTTACTCCTCTCCTAGTTCCTCAAGGGATTACCTTCCACTAGATAAGAAACTCCACGTCGACAGGGGACAGGTGACACGGCTCCAAGCCGTTCTCAGAACGCTGGCTTTGACAGCATTTTATCTCTGATTAGTTCAGGACCATTCTTGGAAATGTTTGTTGGAGTTTTGCGGGAAAAGTGAGTTCTAGTAATTGTTTATGTCCGTTGGTGCAATGGTGACAAAGAAATCATTGAAATTTCTGTGAGATTTGTTTATTTAAATGGCACTTGAACGACTAAGGGCTCACACACATAAACACGTTACGATGACGCAACGTGCCACGGCACGGCAACGTGACGTGGAAGTCCACGTCACGGTGCCGTGATATGGAAATCGACGTCGAGCAACGTAAATAATCATGTTACGACAACGCAACGTGCCACGTTGCACGGCACGTCGTCGTGACGTAAAATCTCATGGTGCACACCTACAGCTGTGCCGCATTTGTATTCAATATTCAAAGATGACGGACGACATTGAAGTCGATCACATAGTAACCGTAGTTTAGGAGCGTCCCGTACTATGGGTCGACTTCAATGCGTCGTCGTAACGTGTTTATGTGTTTGAGCTCTAACTCACTAAACCATACATAAACATAAATCACAAACTATTTTAAGTATAGTGAATTTGTTACTTATAGAAGTGCACAGCACTCGTAGAATAATAAAAGGGCAAGAAAGATTGGAATTACTGAATTAAAGGTACACAATAAAAAAATAATTAAACAGTTAAAAATGAAATAGTTTAAAATTAAAAATTAAACAGTTCAGAATTAAAAATGGGCTATGTAACTAAGCCTGTGGGAAATATAGACTTATTAATTAATATATGTATAAATTAAAAACTAAATTAAAAGACTGAAAAGAAGAGAATGGAAGTGGATGCAAATATTACCCGGTGTCTGATATTGCACAAACGTCTCGAGACTCCGAGCTGGTTAAAAGCCTCATTAGGTATTGACGGAAGGGCTTAGAGTAATGTCGATGCTACTGGTTCATGTAGCAATTAAAATAAGATCTAAGTAAAATGTTAAAATTGTACAGGTATACCTACGTAATCCTTGCGGAATATACAACGTGTAACAGAATAAACGCAAGACCTCTCGTGTGGTGTCTCAGACCATGAGAACTGAACAACTTTTGTTCTATGACTTTTGGAAATTCATAACTTTTTTTTTAGTTTTACCATACATGTGGATCAGCTGATTGCGTCCGTTCCTATAGAAAGTTGTTTTTTTTTTTTGCGTATTTCAAGAACTCGTAGAACAAAAGTTGTTCAGTTTTATGGTCTAAGACACCACACGAGAGGTCTTGCGTTTATTCTGTTACACGTTGTAAATGCTTTGAATGGTAGTGAAATCGTATCGTAATCCAATCAACATTTATGGCATCCTATACGTATTAACATGCGAATTTCGATTTTACATTCAGAATTCAAGAAGCTTAAAAGTGAATGCCTGTTAAAATCGACCAGCATATAACAACCCGCAATGTCATCTAAAAATTCAATTTAAATTTAGTTAACCAGTCAGAGTATAGTGGTGTAGACCGTCGGACTGCCAAGTCATAAGGTCTCAAGTTCTAACCCAAGCCATTGATGTTTCAGATTCATGTGCGTTTTGTATAATTATCACTTGCTTCAAACATCGCGAGGAAACAAGCATCCCTGAGAGATATTTCTCAACGGCATGTAAAGCCCAGTCAGATGCCCATGGGCAGCATAAAAACTCTGCCACCAGGTTAGGCACTAACCACACGATAAAGAATATCTAAAAATTAGTGATGCGTCTCACATTCCTAATCTCCCCTTTTGCAACTTGTTCGAGTGCTTAGCAAAGTCAATGACAACAAGACTTTGAAAACAATTAGCAACGCGCAGTATAGTTGAGGAACTTACTTGAGTTGAGGGTAGTCAGAGGCTCAAACGTCAACCAGTCTTATTAAGGGGTATCATACTACCCAGCAGTAGCGAAGGGTCAATTTCTGTAAGAGGTAAGCCGGAGTACGTATCTTTAATGTGATTATATTTTTGTCTACAGAATGCTGACTCTGCCATTTTTCAAAGGGAATCCGGTAGGAATCGAGTTGTATGGAATCTTCGCCACTGCTACCCAGTAACTTGGTTGTATAGGTCAGATATGCTCAATGCCAAAAAAAATATGTTCAGCTCCATCTGATTGGACTAGAAGCCGACTTCAACGTATTTGGAAAAAGGCTAGTCAGATGATGACTTTAGTTGAAACAAATGGGCTTTATATGAAGTGGCCAGGGGAAAGGGGGGAGAATGGTAGAATGAGGGAAAAGGAGGAAATTAATCGCATCCCTTTATGTGTGAGCACCTCCTAATTTACATGAGAAGGAGTCAGGGGTCAGTATGGTAAACACTGCTTACTCACTTCCATCTAATCCAGGGCAATGTTTAACTTTTTGTGTAGAAAAAAGTTGCTGCGAATTAATTAATTCTCGGCCATCATTAATTACTAAAAGTTACCCAAAAGTTTTGCTATTTTGACATGTTTGAAGGGGACGAATAATGTTATTAAAGGGTCTTTTAATCCTGAAAATAAAATAAAAACTTATACTGTCACTTACGGGATATTTTCCGTGATTGTTCATTATTTTGAGCTCCCGATATTTCGGCGTTGTTGCAAGCGCCATGATCGCGGGTTGACTGGAGAATGCGGGTGGATGGAAAATAAAATAATGAACAATCACGGAAGATATCCCGTAAGTGACAGTATAAGTTTAGTTGTAAACCGTGAAAGCTTTAAACAGTGTCTGAAAATAAAAGCTGAAAAAAAAGATGGTTCTTTAAAACGATGTTTACTATAATAGGTTAGGTACAATAACTTAGGTAAGTTATAAAATACTTAGTCGAAATATTCTTTCCAGTAAATATTTTTGCAATTGAGTACCTGTTTGGGTACCGCTGGAATCTACCTCCTTAATAATACGCACAATTACGGAGTTACCTAAACTTAAATTGAGATTTCAGTCTCAACATTGAGTTGCCTGAATAAGTTTAATAAACCTTACTACATACACAGAAAACGATTTAGCAACGACGGTACAGTGTACAGTCAACTGAACATCAGTGGTAACAATTTGACATTGACGGGGTTTTTAAGTCGTACAAGTGCTTCATGATTGGTTTGGCTTTTTGTGAAATTGTCTGCGAAAATTGTACCCAAAAAACAAAATGGCGGCGTGAGTTGCGATTAAAGCAGAGCGCCAAAAGAGCCATATTCAACTATATGGCACAATACAGATTGAATTTTTCAAGTGGCCGTAGATGTTGAAATCCGAAACTATGAGGAATAGCGAAAAATACTGAAAGAGTCTCCTGGCTAGGAATACTGATTTATCAAATATCAAATGATGAAGTTTTCGTTTTCATCAAAATAGGGCTTCAGATTTGGCCATTCCCGCTCACTCGAAAAGTTCACACTGTATACGGTTTTCACAGAATAACCATTGACGTGAGGTTGTCTGTACAGGGTAAAGCCTAGCCTGCTTCTCATGCAGAGTAAGACGACGGACCTTTTTGTTAAACTTTCATAATGTAAGTGTGAAAGCTCTCTCATCGTCTGTTTCCATTTCCGAGCACGTTCATATGTTTAAAAGAACCTCGCGGGGCATTTTCATTCACATTAAACGCGACATTTTTCTGAGTAGCAATATAAGTTATATTTCAGGCTTCGTCCTCGAGATTAGCATTTTATACACTTGTAGTAACGCGTAGTACACACACCATTCCACACTATTTTGAGAATATTTGATTTCTTCTACCTCCATTTTTTTTAATTTTTTTGATATTTATTTTGTTGGGGGTAGTTTAGTCTACTTGATTCCTGCGCTCGCTACCCGTCTCATTCGCTTTTTAGTGCTGCGCCGTTCCACACTCGCTCGCTCGAAAAAAGTTATTTTAAAAGTTAATATCTAGTGTTATTGTTAAAATAATGCCTAAAAGAAAGGGTGATGATTGTGATCGTATAAAACAAAAAATTAGAAGATTAGAAAGAAAATTAAGACGCAAGCGTCGTCGATCGCGTGATCGTTATTACTCGGATGACTCAGAGTTATCGTCAACAACTTTGCGCCGCCGTTCACCGTCACAACCACAAGGTATGTTTTTTTTTTTCTCTTCATGCTATAATATGAATCAGTGTTTGACCTACTTACGCACTAATTTTATTTCAATTAGATTGCATAATGATCTGTTAGGTTATTAAAATGAAAATAGACGAGATAATATACTTCTTGTTTAGTTTTTAAACGAATATAGGTACCTGTAGTCTTACTTCTGCTCAAGAAATTAGTGTTACGGACAGTACAATGGGACTGTTTTTTCACTAATATGGGCAAGGCGTATTAAGATTAAATTATTCTTTAGTGAGGGAATAATAGTTTGCGGACAGTACTTGCTTGCATTGGGACTGTTTCTTACTGTTAATTTCCTACTAACAATTTACTTCAGTCTTTTAGACTATGATTTTGAAACTCACAAGTGAGTAAAGAATTTAAAACATTGAATAACTTATTCTAAACATTTTATTGTTACGATGATAATCGAATGCAGTCAACTTCCCGGCCCACCGAGCAGTACATTGGGACTGTTTCACGGTGCTTGATAAATTTGTTTGTGGACAGTACGTGTTATCATAACTTGGGACTGTCACTTACAATATAATATTGACTCACATTGCCTGGCTACATGGGACTTCACGTCTCCTTTTCAGACGGAGAATATATGGAGTTTTTAAACGATGAAGCGGTCATGTCAGACCTATATCAGCCTTCTCCTGAACTACTAACAGATGTAGACCTAACGCAGCCTGAGGTGGAGGCGGAACCAGATCCAATCCCCAGCACATCACGAGATGAAAACGCTGTCCAGATTCGGTCTGTCGTGATAGTTTCGCCGGATCCTAGGGACCCTTCACCACTCGTAGTCCCAGAGCCTGTTCCAGCTGCAGATCCGATGATACTTGCAACAGAAGACTCCGGACTTGATAATGAGCTGTTGGATATATTAGGCACGGATCCTACAACAGAGAAAAAATACGGAAAAGATTTACAAAAAGATTTGTCCATAAGATTTCAACATTGGACAACGACGGGTATAACGAAAGAGCTGCGTAGGGAACTTAAAGAAAATTATTTAACTCCTGAAAATGCCAAGTTGATTGATCCTCCTGAAATGAATGCAGAAATAAAAGCAGCTGTCTCAGATATTATTGCTAAACGCGATAAAGCTATTGAAAGTAAACAAAAACAACTTACCTTAGCCATTAGTTCCCTAGGAGAAGCCATCACGCTTATATTATCTGCGAAGGAGAAAGATACAGCTCTACTCAAACTTCTGATGGATTCTACGCGTATCATCTGCGACTGTCAACACGCTGACTCTGTGACACGGAGGAACTTCCTATTGAATGCTGTAAAGAAAGAAGTTAGAGAGCAGCTGCAAAATACAAAGATTGATAAGCTTCTTTTCGGCGAGAACTTAGCCGAAACCATTAAAACTGCGAAAGCCATCACTAAATCTGGTACAGATCTTAAACCTCCGGCACCTAAACCTCCCAATAAGAAGTTTACGCAGAGCACAGTTAATCCTTCAAGGAATTTAAACTGGAGGAATCCGGGTCCGACGCGCAGGCCGAAGGGTCCACCAAGGATGAAGCAGCCTGCGACGACGTCGACTCCCAATCAGTCAGCCAGCTCGTCCAAGCAGTCTCAGAATCCGCAGCAGCGACAGAACTACAGACGTCGCTAAACAAGGTAAAACCTGCTGGTCGATTGTCCTTATTTTATAAAGAATGGTCAATGATCACTCATGATCCAATGATCCTTTCATATATAAAGGGTTATAAAATTCCCTTTTCTCGGTCACCAATACAGGTAGTACCTCCTAGTATTCGGAAATATTCCGAGTCAGAAAGAGCACATTTCATTGAAGCCATCGATAATTTGTTATCGTTAGGAGCTATATCTGAATGTGAAGCTGAGTCCGATCAATATTTGTCAAACATCTTTTTAATACCCAAGTCCAATGGAAAGATGCGTTTTATCTTAAATTTAAAATCTTTGAATAAATTTATTGATACTAATCACTTTAAACTGGAAGACTTGAGAACAGTACTAAAACTGATATCAAGAGATTGTTACTTATGCACTATCGACTTAAAGGACGCATATTATTTAATTAAAATTGATAAAGATGATCGAAAATATCTCCGGTTCCAGTTTGAACATTCTATTTATGAATTTAATATTTTACCTTTCGGCTTAAATACTGCTCCGTTTGTATTTACAAAGGTTATGAAACCAGTCATTAAACTATTAAGAACACGTGGATACTTATCTACAATATATTTAGATGACATTTGCCTTATTGGTCATGATTATCAAACTTGTTATAAAAACCTGCAAGAAACCAAAAATCTCCTCACGAGCCTTGGTTTTATCATAAATGGGGAAAAAAGCAATTTCAATCCTTCCCACACTTGCAGATATTTAGGATATGTTTTAGATACGAGAAAGTTTCAGGTCACATTACCAAAAGATAAAATAAATAGAATTAAATTTGAAATCACAAAAATGAAAAATTTAAAACAATGCAAAATCAGAGCCTTTGCAAGTTTTGTTGGCCTCTTGGTGTCTGCCTGCCCAGCTGTGGAGTATGGCTGGCTGTATACAAAACTTTTTGAAAGAAGTAAATACCTTTATTTAAAAAATCCAAATAATAACTATGAATCAGTTATGAAAATACCAAATTCATTAAAATTAGACTTTGAATGGTGGAATCATGCTATCGACCATTCTGCTTGTAAAATTAAAGTAGATAAATATGACCTTGAAATTTTCTCGGATGCCTCAACAACGGGGTGGGGAATAGCGTGTGGTGATCAGAGAGCTAGTGGCCTGTGGGGAGGCGATGAACTCAGCCAACATATCAATTATCTCGAAATTATGGCTGCTTATATTGGCCTTAAAATATTTGCCAAGGATTTTTCTTACTCTCAGATTCTTCTTCGGATTGACAATACCACCGCGATTTCCTACGTCAACAGAATGGGAGGCATCCAGTTCCCCCATTTGACAGATGTTACAAGGCAACTTTGGCAATGGTGCGAACATAGAAATCTGTATGTTTTCGCTTCATATATTCGCTCTTCCGAGAACTTTGAAGCAGATCAGGAGTCAAGACGTACGCATCCAGATATTGAGTGGCAACTTGCAAACTATGCCTACAGTAAAATTGTAACATTATTTGGTCCCCCAAATATAGATTTATTCGCCAGTCGATTAAATAATAAATGCCCAAGATACGTCGCCTGGCATAGAGATCCGGATGCGTACGCTGTAAATGCTTTTACAATTTCTTGGTCAGAATTTTATTTTTATGCGTTTCCACCGTTTACTATGATACTAAAATTTTTACGGAAAATTCAGTCTGACAACGCCAAAGGTATAGTGGTTGTCCCACACTGGCCAACACAGCCGTGGTACCCATTATTTAAAAGGCTTTTAGTGTCAGAAATGGTAGTATTCAGGGCTAGTGAAAATTTAATTTTATCTACCGATTCCAGTCGGCGCCACATGCGCAACACCATTACCCTGGTGGCAGGGATCTTATCCGCGAAGCGATGCTAAGAAGAGGTATCCCACCTTCATCTATGGAAATATTGCTTAACTCACTCTCGGAGAACTCTTATAAACAATATGAAGGGTGCTATAAAAAGTGGTTCATTTATTGTAATGAGAATAAATTGAACATGTATGAGGTATCAATTCCAAATATTATGAACTTTTTAACAATAGCGTATAATGGTGGTGCCCAATACGGAACTTTAAATTCATACCGGTCGGCTTTAAGTTTAATTACTAAAGAAAACATTTCCGGGAATGAAGATATAAAAAGATTCTTTAAAGGTGTATTTCGTTCTAGACCCCCTTTACCTAAGTATAACGAGACCTGGGACACGTCTCTGGTATTAAATAAGCTTGAAAAATGGTACCCTAATGAAGACCTAAGCCTTGAAAAAATTACAAAGAAATTAGTTACCCTGCTAGCTCTCGTCACTGCACATAGGGTGCAAACTTTATCAAAAATTAAAATTTGTAATATTGAAAGGTCTCCTAAAGAAATCAAAATTAAAATTCCCGACCTTATAAAAACTTCTAGAATTGGGGCATGTCAACCCATACTAGTTATTCCGTTTTTTGATAAAAAGCCAGAGATTTGCCCAGCAAAAGCTATACTCGCTTACCTCCAAAGGACTGAGGGACTTAGATTGAATACTGACACTTTATTCATCAGCTTTAAAAAACCTCATAAATCGGTAGGTGCACAAACTTTATCTAGATGGATAAAGCATACCCTAAGTTTAAGCGGAATTGATACTTCCACGTTCACTGCGCATAGTACTCGGCATGCTGCCACATCAGCTGCGCAGAGGTTAGGTGTTAATATTGACCAGATTAGGAGAGCTGCTGGTTGGAGCCATAACTCCCAGGCATTTGCAAAATTTTATAGTAGACCTGTTAATAATAATGTACCCAATGATTGTTTTGGTATGGCTATTATGAATGATTCAATTAACAAGCAAGTCGTTTAATTAAAAAAAAATTGTAAAACTAAGTAATTATTGATTAATATTTTTTGTTTTGTTTTGTATTTTTTTTTTTACAACAACATTATATACTTTGTAACTTATAAATCCTGTATTTTATTCAATTATATTTTACGATTCATATCTCTAAAAGTCTACAAGTGTATAAAATGCTAATCTCGAGGACGAAGCCTGAAATATAATTAGAGATTAAACGAACTTACCTGTGAGTGAAGTTCGATCCTAATTATATGAAGGCTTCGTCCGAAGAGATTAGCAACCCTCCCACCCAATCGTTCGATTTCTACCCATAACAATCGTAAAATATGAAGGTAATGGACTAGACTCTAAACTAAATGAGACGGGTAGCGAGCGCAGGAATCAAGTAGACTAAACTACCCCCAACAAAATAAATATCAAAAAAATTAAAAAAAATGGAGGTAGAAGAAATCAAATATTCTCAAAATAGTGTGGAATGGTGTGTGTACTACGCGTTACTACAAGTGTATAAAATGCTAATCTCTTCGGACGAAGCCTTCATATAATTAGGATCGAACTTCACTCACAGGTAAGTTCGTTTAATCTCTAATTATCTGTCAAATAGGGGTTTTATCTGTTGGCTTTTAGGATCGTCGTTTCGCGTGGCTGGTTGGAATTTTTCGGCACTTTACATAATGGCGCAATTTTAGATGCACTTTAGTTTTTATACGCGTGAGTAACTACCAGCTCAAAACTTTTATAATATTGTCTAGCCTGTGGTATCCATGTGGAATGGGTGAATTTTAAAGTCTATTTTAAGTAACGAACAAAACTTTCAGTTTTCAGAAACCACACCTGCGAAAAATTACAAAAAGTTTTGAGCACAAAGTTACCATTAAGGCACCTACTCACAGTGTTATTGCATACCTCTCATTGCATTTAAACTGTATTTCATACTTACTACCATAAACTCACGCCTTTTTTCCATGGTGGTAGGCAGAAACCACAGAACGCCACTTGCTACGACCATTTTTTTTGTGGGGATCATCCAATGACCCCTCCCGCTCTGGGCGGAGCGGAAGGGAGTGTCAGACTTCTACTGACTAAAACCCATCCATGTGCCTTCTTTGCCCTTTGTGTTCCAGGGCCACGGTATCTCTTTCGAACAGTCCTGTAGCCCTGGCAGGTTGCTACAACCCTTACATCCTCCTTTTGCGTCGTCCACGACGATACATCTAGTCTTATATAACTGTATTTCATACCAGCATGGCAGTAAACATAAATCGAAGTCATCTGTCTACCCCCAAATTAATAACAGTACATTTGTGTATCGGTTCCCCAGTGCCACGTAGAGTGGTATCATTAGCGGCGGGGCTGATGAAAGGGGAATTCGTTTCCCTTGTTTCAGCGCAGATTTGTTACTGTACCTGGCAATCAATTTGTATAGTAGATACTCTCTGGTATCGGCGATAATGAAGAGGATTTAATTTGTTTAATATCGATGAGCGTTAGTGTGGCGAGGATTAAAGCGTTGATGCGTGGGGATTGCATTATGACTATGAGCAATTTGAGCCTTTTGATGCAAAATATTAGTGGGGAATATTTGATGAGTTTTGTCTCGGTTATGAATATGTGATTTTTAAATAAACCTTGATGTGGAGTTATATTTCTCATTTTTGAAACATGATCACCAATTATAATTAACTTGCTTGACTGCTGACGCCGCCATCTTAGTTTTTCAATACATTTCACAAATGTTTAAAAAAGGCAGTAGCAACCCTTGTCAATGGCATTTGAACTCCAAAATATTACTGTATGGACATGCACCTATATTTAAAAAAACGTGGAAACAAACGAAGTGTACTATTCACATAACAACATATTATCACGCCTGTAATTTCCAATGGGTTAGGTAGTGGTATACAGTGGTAAAACCATATTTCACCATTTATGTTTAAGTCCCATGTAATCGGGGGCGAGCCTATTGCCAACAAACGGGCACAGATCCAGCCTCTTTGGCGGCTACTGAGAAATTCCTGATGGAAAAACCCACAAACACTTCGCCCGACCCGGGAATCGAACCCAGGACCACATGCTCAGCAGTCGTGCTTGCAACCACTACACCAACGAGGCAGTCAACTACTATGCAACCCGCACTAAAATCTAAAAGAGAATTGTTCGTGCATCCCATTTCCTCCACAGTCAGTAAAATTGTGAGTCTATTGACGTAGCGGGTACAGACGAGTCCCCGCGGTGTCACATGAGCGCTCGTCTAATGCCCCATTACCTCAGCACAAAGTTCAAAGGGTTTGCCGACGATGCGTTTTATCTTGCATTTCGTATTAAATGGATTGCGTACGTCACTTCCGTAAATGTACGACTTACTTACGTAGGTATCTGTCTGTGTGGTGTCTAGGTTTGAAACAGTGTTTGCAGGCCTTACCTGAAAATAGAGAAAATGATTTTTAAATTTTTTGTCTGTCTGTTTGTTGCGGCTAATCTCCGAAACGGCTGGAACGATTTTGACGAGACTTTTTTTTAATAATAATTTCACGCGGACGAAAGTCGCGGGCAACAGCTAGTCTATAATAAACATTTTGAATTTGAATATAGAAATATTAGACTACCACGGTGGTGGTCGCAAGCGCTCATGCTGAGGATGAGAACCTGGGTTCAACTCCTAGGGTTAGGCAAAGTGTTGTTGGGTTTTTCCATAAGTAATTCTTCTGTCCCAGCCCAGTCTGGATTTATGCCCAGTTGATGGTAACAGGCCCGCCCTATTTTGGAATGGGCAACTACAGTCCATTCACTGTTATATGCCTGTGGCTGGACTGAGGGTAGCTTATTTTTGACTATGCAAAGTGCCTGTCACGGGTCTATTTGAAATACATGCTTTGAGTTGAGTATTTATTTATTTATTTATTTAACGCTTCAAGCACAAAGTACACAGGCGGACTTAATGCCATAGGCATTTTCTACCAGTCAACCTTTGGGTGATGCAGAGACACACACGACACATACGAGTATATATAACTAGGTTATATATACCGCGGTATCAACTCTGTTCAAACCTTTGGGGAATTCAAGCGTGATGTTTTGTCATAGAAATATCACGTTGGCTTTCGAAAATCAGAACAGAAACTTAATTAATATCTGGTAGTTCTGGTACTATCGGAAATAACAACTTATGAAAACACCTCCGGTGCAATGCTTTTGGCACTCCCAACGTCCAACAGTTTTTCAGCTGATAATACTTCGGTAACCAACTATTGAAATATTGTTGAGATTTTCGCACCGAATTTTACAGCAGTGAATTTTATATGTTGATTTTATTGAAAATCGGATTCATTTCACGATTGAAGCTGGTCACGCGTATGTAAAACGTTGCTGAACCAATTGTCACCGAAAGCCAATCAGCCAGTGATTGCGATTCCTGAATAATGAACCAATATGGTTACCGCATTATGTACGCCGACGCGGTTTGTTATATTCCATTCATCAGTTTTTTTGAAACACGTATTTAATATTTTGTGCTAATTTTTAATCTAGTTGGGATTTTATTCAACAGAATATATTATGAATCAGATTTCACCTTTAACTTGTTGATCATCGAAATAAGAACAAAACAAAAAATCTGATTAATCCCACTGGGAACAGAAAAGCCAAAATCGCAAAATTTTAATCCAAAATAACTCTCAAGCTCGAACATCGAACTACCGAGTAAATCTGGTGCTCCGGGAGCTTTATTTTGTTTAACAAGCTCTCGGTTTTAATAATTTTACATTAAGGATATATTTTATTTTCTCTTGAGAATATTCAATTTTTATTTCTTCTCAGAGCTTGGCTATACCGTTAAATTATGCTACGGTAATTTTAGTTCGTTCATTTATATAAAGTAAATGGTCGGGAAACGTGAAAATGGGCGTCCTATTCGAAATTTTGAAGTTAAAATACCCTGGAGACAGTTTCGAGGATTCCCACGCTTGTCACGTTGCCGGTAACGTTGTGATTACGCGAGCCGACGTCAAGGGAATCACGCCCATTGCTCCATTTGTGCCGCACAGGTTGATCAATGTACTAAGTAATGCAGCAATGGAGGTAATTCGTCACTGTTGGATAGTCTGTGTGTACAGGGACAGGGTAGCGTTTGTAGCGTTGTGTAATTATTCAATGAGCAATCCATTACAATGCTGTCCGTTTTGGATATTAGTTGGCGTGACAGTTTAGCAAGTTACTATGTAATTGAACCCCTTTTTCTTGGGTATTATAAGTAGGTGTGTCCAATATGTGGTCCTCTGTGTACAACAAATGGTAATTATACAGATTTCGCTATAGAAAGTTCCGCTTAAATATACCTACATAGCAAACAAATCTGACTTATGCACGTATGAACTATGAAGACAGAAATAGAAGCCTCTAGAACAAAACTAAATTCTAGTACAAATAACATACATTAATTACAATTTAACGAGCTGTACACGTTGCGAGGTAGAAAATTAAACACTCCACACTTTCCTTTTCAAATCCTCGAGTCAGTAGTAAATTATGAACGGTATTTGCTTCCCAAATATAGCTCTGAGATTAGTTTAAAAACAGGGCAATGCTCGCATTAACGGTCCCGTAGTAGGACGTAAACTTCGGAATCCTAGGAACACTGAGTGGGGTGGGGCGTAATATTAGTTCGTTTCGTCATAGAACAAGAAAACCGAAGAGAAGCGAAACTCCTTTCCGTTAGTGTGTGCACCGATGACTCTGAAATTACAAACTCCTTTTCGACACCCCACTACTCCTACGCCCGCCAATGAGCTCTCTTAGATTCGATTTAATATGTACAGACGCCAGCACATTAAGCTACTACAATCTGTCAAATTTCTTTAATAGATTTTCAACTTTTTCGCATAAAGCATTAGATCCAAGGTTGACTAGAAAAATTTTAAAGTTTTTTTTAATAAAAACCTTGCCCCACACTAGGAATTTCTCCTTTATCGTGAGTGCGTTTACAAACGTTTAAATTCATATACACGAACAACCAGACCCGGAACAACTACCTGTAGGCCATTCAAATATTTGTTCCGTGCGGGAATCGGACCCGCGACACGAAGCGCAGCAGTCAATCGCTCAGCCACTACGCCAACCGTGCCGTCAAGTTTTGGGTAGCTTGAGACTGTAACGTGTGACGCTGTTACAAGTTACATAATTTTTAATGTCTATGGTAACTGGAGCGAAAAATAATTTACACAGATGAAACTGACGTGCACGTATTGGCTTAGGCCAATATGTCGTGCGTAGACTCGTTTCACATTGATCTTTCTTTGTATCTCAATGCTATAACAGCGCGATTTTGTCTTCTCTATAGTCTTACTCTATGGTTTCCCCGTAGAAGCAGGCAAGATGACCGTTCCCAGTCGGGTTGGATCGCGCCCAACTGCCAGCAATTAGCAATGGTTCGACAGTCACGGTAATGGTTGTCATTCACTACAGAAGACCCCTTTTTATCGAGTTTGGTGGATCTTATCTTGTGTAAGTACGAATTAGGTGGTTTAATGGGCGTGGGTTTGTTTGTTATGGGTAATGAAGGTGTCGTTATAGGTTGTGGGACTTTTGAAGTCGATCGTATTTGATTTGTATATAGATTCGCAACACATGATGTTATTGTGTTTAAACTAATACTGTCACTTACGGGATATCTTCTGTGATTGTTCATTATTTTGAGCTCCCGATATTCATGGAAGATATCCCGTAAGTGACAGTATAAGTTTAGTTGTAAACCGTGAAAGCTTAAAACAATGTTATTGTGTTTGTTGATTTTTCTAGAGCTTTTAGGTTATTTTCAAAATTATTTTAAAGACGTGTTCGGTTTGTTTCCTCACTTTAATAGTTAGAGGTTCCCTTGGATAATACTTATGATTCAGGAATAATTCTACTTTTGTCAATTTATTCCTTAGACCGTTTTAACATCCTTTTCGAAAATTATCTATTTTATTTATTTATTTAAACTTCATGTACAATAGCGGTGCATAGGCGGACTAAATGCCACAAGGCATTCTCTACCAGGCAACGTTTGGGTTAAATAAGAAAACATTGTGATAGGGTTGTCTATCAAGATAAACACCATACTTAACTAAATAGGATACAAGTTCGATGCCACCTGCTTTATCTATGGGACACCTGGAAGCCGTGCAAACATAGTTCGCTATTATAATGCCATTGGGACCGAATAGCTGATGTACACCCAGTGAATATTGAGGCTTGTGGCCTGTGGGTTGCCAGACGACTATATTTTGTAACTGAATTATATTCCCGCCCGTCTTCCCTTTGTTGAGAACTGAGGAAGTCTGGTAGCTGATTTGATTAAAGTAGATTGGTCGGTTATTTAGTTAAACTTAGTTTTGAATAAGGAGTTTATAATCTAGTTTAAAACATAGGTCATAAAACAACCCTTTAACGAAAGCAAGCAAGAAGCAAGTCGTCACGAAAAGTAAACTATTGAAAAACCAATTTCAGCAGTTATTTCATGAATGTAAAGTTACAGGTTGTTAGTGGTTCGAAAGTCTGACAACCATTCTTACCAAGGGGTATCGTATTACCCAGTACTAAATGGGTTGTGGAGGTCAGATAGATCCGGTTAGACTGCAAGCCGAACCCGATATAGTTGCGAAAAGGCTAGGCAGAATATGAGGTTCCTATATTTACTCTTCGCAGGGCCATTTATCAAAATGTGTCCCAATTACGATGTCTGTACAACGCGTGCCTGACATACCAACAAACATTTCATTACAACAAAAACTTGTTCCTTCAAGGCCTAAATTCCTAAACCTGCCACTGTCTTGTATTTCAGGGGTGTCAGTTGTGTCATAAGTAATCAGTGTCAGTACTATCATTAGTCTTGTTCTGTTTCGCGACAACCCTTACTTAGCACTAGATTCGGCGAGAGGACTAATTTGTAACGTTTCTCCTTCCCTGCCCTAATTGCTTTCCCGCCTTCAATAGAATAAATTAAAATACATTTAGAAATGTAGGTGCTCTTATAGAAGTGTTAGAGTGTTGAAATGAGACGGTATACCGTCTACGTGGAGGTAAGTCGGAAGTTGTGAAATGTATGGCACATAAAAGTACGTCCAGACATTGTGGTATATAATGTCAGGTGGATGCACCTTAACAATTGTTTTGTGCGACTGACTGTCACAAGGCGTTAAGATCTCCTACATATCACAAGGGAACAGATGGATGGCGGGCAATTTGGGGGAAATGTTATTTTGACTTTCAAACCAAGTGCAATATTTCGGCTGAAATTATTTTTGATCTTCTTAATTATACTTTTCATCCATTTACTTGAGAGACAGTGAATTCCGTCCATACCTAATTTTCTCAATTCTTCCCATTTTCAAATCAGTAACACCAACAAATTTTCCTAATTAAACCAGTAATTTCTCTCACAGTGTAAGATCCTGACTTAATACCGTTTTAGTTAGCGTTGCGGCCTGGCTCATGCATCTGCGCCACACTCGACTGTCTTACGAACAACTTAACGCTATCTATTGCAGTTCCCAGACCATTACACATGTCTTGGATTTATTGTTCGGCTTCTGGGTGTAAGATGTGTTTCCTCTTTTGTTTTATTGTTTATTGCTGAAGGAGAAAATGATGAAGTGGTGGATTAGAGGATTATAAGGATGTAAAGTAAAAATCTTGCATTTAAAAACAAGTTTAAAAAAAAGCTTGTGAAAAAGTTGGAACTTTGACCCCCAATATCTCCGTAACTAGAAGGTTCCCAGGTATGGTCTAGAACAAAAAAGTTATCGTAATGACAGTCTTACCAAGGGGTATCGTATTACCTAGTACTAACTGGGTTGTGGAGGTCAGATAGTCGCTCCATGTAAAATACTGGTATTCAACTGCGTCTCGTTAGACTGGAAGCCGACCCCAGCATAGACACCTTATTTGCTCTTTAATTTCAAAAGACCCATATTCAGCACTGGACGTTTCCAGGCTGCTATAACGGTAATATAATGATGTAGATTCAGGATGTTTTTTTCTGCGGAAAACGTTATTTTTTCGTTTTTAATTAACTCCATGTTAATTAAAAACGAAAAGAGACGAAATGAGAGCAGCGGTGGCCCAGTGGTGGCGGCTCCGACTTACAAACAGTAAGTCGTGGGTTCGAACCCAGGCAGGCGCATTACTTTGTGTAATTTATTTCATCACCATTGCTCTCACAAAAGGTGAAGGAAAACATCGTGAGGAAACCGGCATGTCCTAGAACCAAAAATTCGAAGACATGTGACATCTACCAACCCGCACTGGGCCCGCGTGGTGGATTATAGCCCATTCCCTCTCATAGAGAGGAGGCCGGTGTCCCAGCAGTGGGAACATTATAGGCTGATTATGCTATGCTTATGCCATGTTAATTCGATTCTACTCACGTAAGGGTTGGCCTTTGTTACTGTGTTGTTTTCAAGCCTACTCGAATGTTGCTACCCACACCTATATGAAGGTTTAATTTATCTACAGCTACTACTACTATATTTTGGTGTCTGCCTTCGTGCCAGTTTCCGATTCGGTCTCGTAACTAGGTATCACTGATCAAGACAGAACCTCAGATTTAGAAACTGATTAGGTGAGACTCATCTGATGATGAATTTGAAGAAAAAGACATTCCGAACCCAAATAAATTGGAATAAGGGCAACAAAGTGATCTCTGATGCCCTAACTCCAATTAATATGTCCTTTTCTTCCATTCTTCTCTATTACATGTGATCTCATCTGACACCTCCTTTCTTGGCATATCATCCTGCACACAGTCCAGCCATCGTTTCTTTGGTCTTCGTCTACTCTTATACCCATACTCATTCATACTCAAAACTTTCGTCAGGACTTTTTCCTCATTCCTCCGCATCACATGCCCATACCAAGTCAATCGATTTCCACAATTTTTCAGTCACCGGCGCCACCTTCAGACTTCCTCTTATGTACTCAATTCTTATTTTATCCATTGGCGTAAAACCATAAATTCCCCTTAGCATTTCATCTCAGCCACATGCAAATGCCTTTTATTCATCCCTTTTGTGGGCCAACATTCTGATCCATACAAGACAGGTAAGGTTATATATGTAACTAGCAGACCAGCGCAACTTCGTCTGCGTCACATAAGAGAGAGAGAGAGAGAGAGAGAGAGTTAGAGAGAGTGGGTCGTAGGCACCTATAGTACAATTCTGCACATCACACCCATCATTCCACATAATGAAAATGCGCGCGCGGTACCTGATCATTATTTTGCTGCGGAGTTATTTTAAAACTGTGATATCTCTTAAGACATGCATTGAAATCAAATGCTCTTACATAAGAGCAATTTCGTTCAAAATTAAATACTTGTGATGAATAACGTATTTATTTGGATAGGGATAAATACCATTTTTACAAAAACACCTTCGCAAATAATGCATTATTTAAAAAAAAAATTGAATAACATTAAAAAAGGTTATAGTGAGTCAACCTTAAAAGATAGACATATGCTATCTCGTATTTTTTTAATGTAATAAAATATTTCTTGAAGATATCATCACTTGTCTGGGCTCTGCAGAGCTATTCTGAAAGCTTCGTTTACGAAATCACTTCTGAATCCGCGGTGAA
Source organism: Noctua comes (assembly GCA_963082995.1). Lineage (NCBI taxonomy): Eukaryota > Metazoa > Arthropoda > Insecta > Lepidoptera > Noctuidae > Noctua > Noctua comes. Next base: position 5,100,488 of record OY720271.1, read on the forward strand.
ATCTTGGGACATAAACATTTCGTATTCTCAAATTGAGTGAATTCGACACTAGCGCCAGCAAGTGATGACGGAAGTGAGAGGAATTACAACGGGTGAGTATTTTGACGTTTGTCCATAGTATTTCGTATTCTCAAACACAATTCGCTCACCGTATCGAAAGTCATCTCGCATCTCACACACGAATTCACCTGTCAAATGAAAAGTTACTATTTCTTGAGTGAAAGTAAGTGTTTTTTAAATATGTATGTGATATAAATGCAAAACAAAAAGAACAATTATCTATAATCTATATATTTGTGGTTTTCTTACAGAAAAAAAGTGAAACAGTTAGGATGAACTTATATAACATTATTATGTTAAATAAAGAATATATAGAATATTTCATACAATAACTTGTTCAACGGTTACTGATGTGCCTGGTACCTCCAATACGTAGTCATCAATAACCTGAAACAATACATTTTTCATGTCAAAACTTAGTAATAAAAAAATAAGAGTCAGATGTTGTTGCAGTTAATCTTCTCCTTCTCTCTTCTCCTTTGTGCGTGGGAGTGTATGTACATATATTGATCTCAGCTGTTGTTATAAAATGACAGTAATGAACGAAAGTTAGTGGGCTCTAGCCGGTTTGAAAACACTGGCCTTTGCGTAGCCACAGTGAAGCAGCATGATGAAGTAAGCTCAAAGACATTTTCATTGAACGGACATCAGATCTTGACAGTGAAATGAAGAAGTATATTTTTATATTACTAATATACAAATCACTCACTGGCATGTTTGTGTAAGTGCCACTAGCCTGTGCCACTGGTGCCAAGATAGAGAGACTTTCATTTTCCTGTGAAGGTTCCTGTAAAATCATGTTTTTATATTAGGTGTAGAGTCCATAAGTTGTTAGTGAGTTAGTAGCAGAATGAATGAATAACATACATTAATTAAATGGTTCTATTTGTAAGTATGTGTCGCCAGTAGCAAAACCTTCACCAGCCATTAACAGTAGTATGCGCTCTTCTATATTTGAAAGCTCTGGAATGTCACCTTCCACCATTCCCAAGCCTGTGGTGCTTCTAAAAGTGGCGCGTGTAGCGGCTTTCTTTTTTACTGCACTTTTTTGTCAGACCAATACTACAATGGGAAATACAGAAATAATGATTATTTCACATTGCATGATGGGCAGACGCACAAATAACATTCGCACAGTGAAATAATTAAGTATACTTTGTTTAGACGTTAACTGAAATGACCAACTCACCTTTATTCATTTTTTTGCCGTCTTTATCGTACCTCCACCCATACTGTTTAATTTTACAGTGATATTATCCCACTCCTTATTAGCCGCCTGCTTGGCGCTTTGATTTTTGGCAAATCCTTTTGCCAAGCTAGGCTTCCTTTCTAAGAAGTTGATTAGCGTCTCCACTTGACCCGCAGATGGATGGGAAGTACGCTCAGCACTGAAGTAGAGAATTAACAATTAAATCTGAATATAACGATACCGGCAGTAACTTACTTACTTCATCAGAAATCGTACTTACTTCATTTTGTTAAACACTTCACAGTGAAATTTCGGGGAAATAAAAATAACAAAGCTTGTTTGTCAACAAAAAAATAATTGAGTGAATGCTTTTTTTTATACGCGGGCTCCCCTAACTCCTTCAGGCAAAGGCGACACTGCGTTCAGTCTAGTTTTTCATTCTCTATCTCAAATAAAACTTCTAAATATTAAAACGTACAAAATAATGCATTTACATTACATTTATGGCTGAAATAAACTATAAACTATTATTTTAGAGCGTTAATTCGGCTAAATTATGTGAGTCGATATAAATCATAACAAGGCACAATTCAGTGCCACCGCCCTACTACCATAGAGCAATGTCACCTGAGTTCTCGAAAGTCACTTCACTTCACTTGGCCTTGATCGTGACATGAGAATACCAAAACTTGTACAGGCGAGATGAGAAGTGAAGTGAGTGTGACTTTCGAGATGATTTGCGAGATGACTTTCGAAGTGAGTCACCGTTTACAGAATAGCACTGCTGCTTTGTGTTCGATAAATAAACATTTGTCTTAGTGCAAAAAATTTGGTGTAACGAAAACGAAGTTATTTTTTGTGGAGCAACGTTTACAAAGTAACGGATGGCAAAAGTTACTTACACTCGTATCTAGTCAAGTTAAAGTAATTACTTGAGTTTAAGTAATTACTTATGCAACCATTTTTATGCATAGACAAGAATTTTAGCGAAGTAAGAACCGTCAAAAAAAGCAAAACTGTTTCAAAATTTTGACAGTTCTAACTTAAAGCAATTAGTAAAGTACAGAATAAAAATCTTATCTGAAGTAACTAGTTTTACTCAAGTAATAACTTTGGCTTGTTTATAGAAACGAGTGTTAATATTATCGTGTTGTAAAATGTTGCCCTACTAAAAAGTTGCTCCTGTGTGGATGCACCTTTTAATAGTAGGCCACTAAACCGTTTTAATTACATCATGATTCCGCCAAAATTTTACGTAGTTAGCAAAAAGTCTGTACAAACATTTTTATATAGTGGTGACTAATTGGGAAGGTTCGCATGTCTCTTTGCCTTCATTACATAAAGGGTGAGGCTTAGCCTTGAGAGCTAATAGTTACACCTAGCGATCTGTGACGTCACTCCTCCTAGTTCCACCTTATTTTAATTACAACGAATAACATCACCGAACGGTACGGCCGAGGTGTGTCTATACTACACCCTCATTTCGTTGTGTAATAGGGGCTAGCCTATTGCCATTAATCGGTCACACATCCTGACTTCATGGCTGCTAATGAGACATCCCTGATTGAAAAACCTAATAACACTTTGCCTGGCCTGGAAATCGAACCACCTCATGCTCAGCAGTAGCGGTTGCGACTACTAGACCAGCGAGGCAGTTTAAAAGAATTTAATTATAAGCTATAGCAGAAGGTAGGCACGCCACGGGTACGTGACGTCGAACGTTCGAGTTTTACCGCACAATTGTTCCGTCAAATAATATAAATGTCGTACTTTATGTCGTACTTCTAAATGCGCGATTGGGAATCCGGTTTGGTGAAAAATAATATTTCGCTTGACTGTCGGAACAGTGGCATTGAAAGGATATTTGAATATAAAGAAGTACAAAATTTTTGTATGTTTTAAGATTTTGTTTCTCCATTTCCAGTAACTAAAGTTTCGTCATCATCATGATCCACAGCCCAGCACTGCAGCAGCAGCACTGTTGAGTATAGGCCTCTCTTTCTTTGTGCCCACCTCCACGCTCTTGGTCCAGCCTCATCCACGTTATTCCCGCAGTGGCAACGATGTCGTTAAAAGTTTACTATCAATTTTTGATGGATGTCGTATCGTGGTCGTGTCGTTGACTCTAAATGGACGTGGGCGAATTCATCTAATAGTGTCATGTTACCATGCCATTACTCACTGCAAACATTTTCACAGAAACGCTGAAAATATGAAGCGAGTAATTTATTTCATGTTATAAAAGCGACAAGAGATAGCGAAATTGCTATGTAAAGTTATTTTAATAACAAAACACACGAAGTTGGTTATACTGTCATGTAACATGAGTATCAAACATTTTAGCGAAAATAAAATTAGTTTTGTTTTTTTGCCTAAATATAAAAACAGACCTCAGCAAATTCATGTTTAATATTTTTCAATGTACTTTTATGATCAGGATTCGAATTCGAATATACATAATAGTATCGATGTTCGATTTTATTCCTTTCTTATACAACTACGACAGTACTCTTGTAGTATATAAGACCCATAAATAACAAAGTCTCCCTCTATCTATTGTGAAAGTTAAGAAAGCTGATACCATATAAAGTACTACTCATCTTGATGTTCGCCACTACATTTCTGCGAAGCCTACATATAAAAACTAATCTAAGTTGTGGCTTGAAACGCGTGTTGTTTCTACAAACTAAAAAAGTTTCTAACACAAGTGTAGTTAGAGCTCAAGTCTCGTATCTTCGGGTGCCTTCGGGCGCACTCGACCACTTTCGGTGTTCCATAAAACATGAGTGCACACGGACAGTAGGATCCAGTAGTTCTGTGCAGCACATAATCAGATTATGCTCCGAATATGTACGGAGCCCTGCGGAACTTCGATGGTATCTGTTTACATGTCCCAAGGATTTGTGGTGCTTCCCAGTATAACGTGTTAGTTCCGACTTATGGAGGACGCCTGCGATCAGAATGCAAACGAGAATCGATGAATAATTCAATAATACTGCGAGCTTTTTGCGAGTCATCGATATTCATTTGATGGTGAACGTACTCCACTAGTTTTGTGAGCAATCGGAGAATATTATTTGTGGATTTCTGAGTTAATAGAACGTAGATGGTGAATCGTTGCGAATAAAGTCACTAGCAAAAGTTGATACTTCAAACGGCAATTCACAAAGGCAAAAGAGCGACAATCACAAACGTGGAAATATTGAAGAACAGCCAGCTATTCAAAAATATATCCATTGAAATTTAAAAAGTGTCCTTGCTATGAAATTCCCCTATTCTAGTCGAGGGATGACAGATTTGCTCTCGTCACACATGTGGGACGTAGCTCTTGGTACAGCCGGCAGCACAATTTAAGCCGTAACTGAGTATGTATTGTACTAATGTTGTTATGAAACTTTTTGTGCTCGTCCCTCATTTGGGTGTGTTATGAAGGTGTGGTTTTGTGCGAAATATGCTTGTTAGTTCTGATGCCCACGTTATTCCTCCGTCCTTTTAGCAACTTGCGTTAAGTTAATAAAATATTACCTTCAATTTGTATAAGTATATTTTACCTTCGTTAGTAACGTTAGCAGGAAGACTAGTAACTTAACTAATGTGTAAGTAAACTTAATTCGTACTGATCACAAAAACAAAATACGAAAACAGCTCGCGGTATTTGCATACTGTTTCCCCGGATTTCCTCTCAAAGTTTCCTCTACTAACTTATTTCCTTGCCTTTAAATTGAATTTAAAGGCAAATAAAGTAAATAAAATTACAGTGACTAATATGTCGACGCTCAGAGTCCGACGCTGATCCTAGAAACGTGTTCGAAGCGCACATTCCGAATATAGGGAACCACTGAGGCGGGACTATTCAACTTTTGCGTCGAAATTGAAATCGAATAAATATCTCTTATACGTTGGAATGTGTAATTGAATTATAACAGTTAACAAGTGCATGTACTGAAAAAAGGTTTGGTTCAAAAATTTGAAATTGAACGGCAAGTTGACTGGCCATACGAAATAGATAAATAAATATCGAAATCTAAATAATAGACCCCTAAGGTCAATACTTGTCCAAATCCCTGAGATACCTTGCAGCCTTTTTTGTAGAAACCCTATAAGCAGTAGGTACTTATTTAGCTAGCTATGCTAGTTTAATGCATGCCAACGGTACCAGTCTGTGGGTATGCTGAATAGATAATAATTTAGGCAGAGAAAGCTTTTACTGTGTACATTGGAAATGGTGAGGTGTTATTGAAAAGTATTGCTTTGTTATCTAAACATATGCGCTCTGTGGCATTAAGTGGTGGTTCTCCTCTACGTTTCAATATGTGAGGTCCCATCAAAATAGATGGGCAAATTTTAACACAACATTCAGTACGTCTAACCAAAGATATTCAAGCAAAAAAAAAACACTGATTAAAGTGATTTTATTTTGACCTAAAATAATAAATTGCCCGGTACGGTAAGTATCTAATGCGATTTTCTTTTTTTTTTTTACCATTGTCCTTATTTTGGTGGTATGAATGATTTCTAAAAGTACCCCCGTCATGTTGAAACAGACCAGGGTCGAGGGGAATGAGATTATGGTCAGTTTTGACGTAGAATCCCTGGGAGCTCAAAATAATGAACAATCACGGAAGATATCCCGTAAGTGACAGTATAAGTTTAGTTGTAAACCGTGAAAGCTTAAAACAGTGTTTCATTTCTAAAAGTTTGTCCATCTATTTTAATGGGATAGGTTTATATTATTATAGCATGTTTAAAAGAGAAACAAAGAAGGCATCATCATATTCCTGTCCTTGTCGGCGCAACACGTTTCCTTCCTTCATTCTGCCATGTCGCATACTACCCTCTGCATCCATTGTCATTCAATGTAAGCCAAAATGATATGAAACAAACTTCTTTTTTTTTTTTTTGTCCATGGTAATTTATATTTATAGCAAATAAAATTTGGCGGAAGCAAGCAGCAGGAGCTAATTGCCTATAGGAAGGTGGGGTGTAAAAATGTCACCCGTGAACGTTTCCTCCGAAAGTTCCCCAACAGAGAAAAGTTAAGGGGAATGTTTATTGATATTAGTATTTCGTGTTCCGAGTTCCACTCCATTTTGTTTCTCTATCACAGGTGGAACAGGTGTCACAAGGGATTAACGAGTTGTAGAAAGCCATAAACGGCCTGGATTCAATCACAGGGATGCTGTTCACCGGGTTATTGGGACATGGAGTAATCCACAATGAGATTAATTAAATCCTATGCGAGTGAGGACCCTCGTTTTGGCACGTAACGTTGCGAAACGGGGTTTAAGTGTCTGGTAGTACGGCTGGAGTTATGTGAGGTAAGGATACCATGTGGTTTAGGAGTCGGTGCATTGCTGTATGGCAAGCTTTTAACTCAATCTCTAAAATAGTGAAAAAAATATTATTGCTGTTTTTTTCCCCATTATAATAAATCTAAATGATCTAATACTCATTAGTATTATTATTCCTTTATTCATCTAATTTTTTTACATTTTTTAATATTCCTTTTAAAAAAACCTATAAAAACATTTAAAAATATAAAAATAGTAGTTCACCGGTGTCGGGAGCAGGATCCAAGCTACCGGTGGTTAGGGCTCCAGAGACTGTAACCATTATTATTGATTAGGGCTCCAGAGTACCTATTATTGTAGCATTTTCGGGCTACGCCCATAGTGTTAGTAACAATGGTCTTGATTATTAGTAGACAGACATGGTTCATTCTGTATGGAGTTTTTTCCAATGTCGCAGCATTGGAGACTTCCATCTGTCTGAGAATACACTCAAGATGTGTACTGGAAAGTTCTTACCCGTAGTTAATAAAACACTAATTAAAGGAACTGAAGGGTGTTACCACACCAATCGATCGATCGTCGATCGGTGGTAGACGGGATTAGTCGACGTCGATCGATGGTTTCTCTCTTTCGACTAATCCATTCTACCATCGATCGATTGGTATGGTAACACCCTTAGTTTGAGAATACATTTTTCGATTTTTAAGGTTGGTAATATATTTTTAGTTCACTTAGGTGGTATAGAAGAGTTAAGATGCATACGTTTCAACTTTTAAAATTATGGAAATAATCTGAGTGGTTTGCTATTTTTTTTGTCCCGCTTTTCTAAAGGTCACACGAGATTCTCCTTTCACGGTAATTCTGGTTAAATCCGTGGGATCGTCCCTACCAAATTGTCTCATATTTTATTCGTCATTGTAATGATGAGCTCCAATTGTTCGGTTGATTCGCCGCCTATTTGTCAATGTGGCTTTTGTCAAGAAGAGGACGAGAGATGAGGACAATTTTTTCTTTTTTTTGCGGTTCATTCAAAAGGGTTGCTGTCAGCGATGTCATTTTCCTTAATAAAAAAGCGCATTAATTAAAAACAAGAGCTTGTGTGGTATACTACAACTAAAAAACCCGACTACAGTAAAATCACGCTCTATTTAAATTCGGGGTTTACAAGGTAAAATCGACACCTACTATTTTTGAAGTCGGTTAAAATGTAGCTTATGTTACCCGGGCCATAATAACGAATGAATTGACACCTTATTCATCAAAATCGGATGAATGGTTTAGGCGCTACGGAGGAACACACGTAAATACAAACATTCATACATAGACTGCTAAAATCATAACCTTTCATTTTGGCTTCGCGTAGTCAGGCAAAAAAGATTTATATAAATATCTGAAAATTATATTGAAACGGTTATTATTAACACGGTAATTATCAGCTGAAACGATTTTTGTTCCGTTTTATTTGTTTTTTGTTTTAATGAGAGAACTCTAATAGGTTGAATAACTAGCACCTGTATGCTTATGAAGATGAACATGGATTGTTTGGCGCGCGGCCAAAATCGGAACTAACGCCAAATATCATCTTGTTTTTTCGTAACAATTCCAAAAATATTTACCAACGTCGCCCCCGGTTCATGTGACTCATGCTCCAAAAGATCCTTATATCACTGTACTACATAACTAGTGAGTTGTAAGGTGTAATGTACACACGGCGCGGCGGTCGTCGACCAATCAAGCTATGTAAAACCAAATTAAGCTGATCTCTCATTGTACGGGTAGCTCATCCAAAGCGAGGTCAGGTTATGCTAGATATGTTTAGCTTGATGTGTCGCCGTGTATACCACCTACAGACCTACAAGGGTACCCAACGAAGGATATCACTTCAACAAAATGTGCGGTCATCTGTTCAGAGACAAATTGTAACCCTTTTTACAGTACGTTGGCACCATTTAAAACCTGAAAGGGACTCTGTAAGTAGGGAATGGGCTTTTGTTTGATGTTTGTTTTACGTCTTTACTCGCCAATGTAAATTATTCAAGTGGAAATTAGACTTTAATTAAGATGTTATGTGGATGATGTTTCCTTTGCATGTGATCATCGGTTTTTTTTATGAAATTATGTTTTACATAAATGAGACCAGTGTAAAAAAAAGTAAAAATGTTTATTTGTCCCAAAAGCAGTTACATAGATTATAAATGAGACATCCCCAGTTAGTAATTGATAATACTTGTGTTGGGGCTATCTCGCTCTTTCCCTTAATTATTACAAAAAGTTACTAATTTTTTTAAAATTTAAGGGTGGTGAAATAAATTACACAAAGACCTGCCTTTCTGGGTTTGAACCCATGACCGACTACGACTCAAGTCTGGGTCGTTAAAATCAAAAATCAAAATCAATCAATCAAAATCAAAGCATTTATTTCAAATAGGCCAGTTACAGGCACTTTTGAATTGTCGAAACAAAGACAATTATAGCTACAGTCCCAGTCACAAGGCATAAAAACTGTGAAAGTACTGTAGTTGCCCATTCCCTAACGTAGATCTCTATGGAGAAGAACGGGCAAGAAACTCCATGGACACTCTTTTAAATCAGTATACTTTTACAAACTCTTGGTTACATCATTCATGTTGAGATGGTACATTATGTGAGAACGATGTAGCAAGATGTGTACGTTAAAAGTGTCCATAGTAAACAATTCAAAAAAAAAATAAACAATTCAAATAAGCCGTGGCAACCAAGAGATGACCAGTCACAACTGACAGCGCCCGTTCACGAACATGACGCATGTATCAGCACCATTCAACTCAACCATTTTGAAGGGAACTAAATGATCCGACACACGCGCCACCATCAGCGAGACATTTGAGTGAGCATGACACACTCCTAACCGCCAGGGCACATTCAAGTCAAGAAAAGACGTAGGTTTCCCGCGAATGACAGCTTTCTATTACATAGTACTCACACAATAAAACACTACACTGCTCTTCCTCCCCTAACACATGCTCATATCAAAGTTCCATAAAGTAAGTCCATTTTCGTCCTACTAAAAGGCAAAATGAACAGGGACGAAGGAAAAACATGTCATAAAATAAAGTTATTCAAAACCATGTTGGTGTAAGCTCATATCGAGAAAATCACATCTTGTCGAAGTACCTACCTATGCTGCATGCAAGTAAATGCGGATTAAAATCTATTCGAAACGTGTATGAGATTTCAGCGCCTTGCAATCGTAAGAAGTGCTTTAGATAAAAATGTAAATCCCATTTTAAGATTCTATTGAATTTCAGCGTCTTTGAATTTAAGTTTAAAAAGTCCCTGAAACAGGAGTTTTGTCATGAATTTTTTACCGCTTTTTTAAGCAGTAAAGTATATTCAAAATTGAAAATTGAATTATAAAATTGAACTCGGAGGAGGCAAAAGGAGACTGGAGAAGGAAGACTATTTATGTCGCAAGCTTAGCTTTTGCTTCTCATTAATCGAGTTGTGGTTGTTCAGATAGGGTCTCACGTAAAGTGTGTACTTGTATTCAGCTGCATCCGGTTAGACTGGAAACCGGAACCCAATATAGTTCGGAAAAGGTTAGGCCGATAGATGATGCTTACCATAAAGCGTTCTATACAGGGTATAAAAGGACCCTTCGCGATGCCGCCAACCAATTCTATACATACATCAAACTCAGTAACTCTACGAAAGAAATATTGCTGGGAAACGACTCTTTTATGGGGTGAAAAATCACGTTTTCCCGTAGGACTCAATGTAACGCACTCAAAACATTGTGCTGACGGAGCTTTGAATAGTTCGGGGGTCGTGGAGGTATTTAAAAGTAAAGTTATAAAATTAAAAACTTGTGAAAAAGTTGGTACTTTGACCCCCAATATCTCCGTAACTTGAAGGTTCCCAGGTATGGTCTAGAACAAAAAAATTATCTCAATGACTGGGAGAACAAGTGCCTTTCGGGTTCGTTAAGGGTACAACTACACCCATTATTTCCAACCTATCCCCTAAGGCAAAGGCGTCAATAGTATTAGGCTATTCAAAGCAGGTGTAGCGACGACACTAGTGGTTGTTTTGCAAGTATTCTCTTTACTCGATAGTCCGGAGTGCACTCGGAGTAATGCCGTGCTGTGTGGTCGCGCCACAAATAGATTACTACTACTCGGTTCATTCTAGCGATTCAAGGGGCGTTCTTAGAACGTTTTGTATGTTTCCGGTAGAATAGTAGTTACTATTTAAATTTAAAGGTGGACTAAAAGTAATTTATTTCTTATGCTTATAATAAAAATGTAGTAGAATTTCAAACTGCTTCGTTGGTCTAGTGGTCGTAATTGCGACTGCTGAGCATGAGGTCCTGGGTTCGATTCCCGGGTCGGGCAAAGTGTTATTGGGTTTTTCTTTCAGTAGTATCGTTTGAAAGACGCGCGGCCGCTCGCGGCTCTCAGTGGTCTGGAAATCGAGCTCCATACTCATAGAAACTGAAAGTCAGGAATTAAAAAAAAAAATCAATGTCTCTGGTATACTTTTTTGCTAACCGTGCTCTTTTTGTTGTTTCCAGTATCTACTTATGTATATGCTAACCCTTAAACCAGTCCTTAGCAAGTGAAGTACACACTTGATAATAGATAAGCATACATATTAGCCGCAGATAGATAAAACAGAACTAATGTATCGCAGTAGGCGGCCAATTTGCTGGCGTGTGGCGAGACCGCCCATGTACACATATAGGGTGAGCGAAATACCGTTGTTGCCAACTATTGATGGGTGGAAAAATTCAAAAATGTTTCGACGAAGAGAAGGAGCGGCTTTCTGGAAAAGGGACATGGTTTTTAATGGTCAGGCACATCGAATTTGGTACAGGTTGATAGTTTTTATTAACGCGTCACGTTTTTGAAGTAAACTCTTGAATCAAACTTTTTTCGCAGATTGCATCAAGATTACGTCATCATAACTTCAAGTATGTGTAGAGGCCTAGCCAAGTGGCAATGACTTTCAAAAGATTTCGTCTTTCTGGAGTGTGGCTCATTATATAGCTTCGATGACAATGTCTGTTCCTTACCATAAATAATATTGTGTCCGATATTAAAAAGTCAGCCTGTACTATAACTGCACTAAAGCATGCTTACCATAAAGCACAGAGCACATAATTCACCAGAGCAGCAGACTGCTGGCCTGGCCGCAAACCGCCGATCGAAATCACTATAGGGCAAAATATAAACGGATGAAGTGGAGATCCAAATTGATTAGGGGGATTTTTTCATTGAATTTTAGAGCGCCTAACTGTAAATGAGCAGCATGAGGTAAAATAGAGGTGAGTTAGATATTGAATAATTTAATTCAGTAGGTATATATTTTTACGTCGTCATCAAATATTCGCACCGTCAATATTTGATGCTTTTTTTTTTTTTTTTTTTTTTTTCTGATGGGATGTCATCAAATGACCCCCCCACTCTGGGCGGAGGGGAAGGGAGTGTCAGACTTGTACTGACTAAAACCCATCCATGTTCCTTCTTTGCCCTTTGTGTTCCAGGGCCACGGTATCTCTTTCGAACAGTCCCGCAGCCCTGGCAGGAATATTTGATGCTTAAAAAGTTTAATTGTGCAAATACCTATTCAAAGTGCCAAAAAAAAAATAAAACAACTAAAAGTATTTTCATGCATGCCCATTATTTTATGAACGGATTTTCTTCTCTGAAATATATTACAAAAAATAAGTACAGTCAGGGCAAACTGGACAGGTGTTCTGATATTCCAGAAACATGGACCCTCAAGAGAAATCAAAATAATGCCGGACAACGTCGCGAGCTTCAACTAATGTTGGCTGTCCCTATCTCATTCATCTTTGTTGACAGCACAATATATCATTTGGACGACTCCTTATGTTTTAAAAAGATTAACGGCCACTGGCTTTGAAACACTGAAATGAGGTAAAGAAAAATATCGTGGGAAAACCAGCGAAGTCATTGCGTATAATATGACCACTTTAAGTTTGCGGTTCAAGGTGGCGCTGCTTGTCAAGAAAATATGCATCGAAATGACAAAATTCATACAATTATTTTAGTTCTGTGTTTTACCGCCTGCACAGATTAGTTGGTTGTAGTTTAAGATACTTGACATCCTAACGCCATTCATATTGACAATTCAAGGATATTCATTGCTTTATTTTTCAAACATACGAAGCAATGGAAAATGAATCTTCTTAAAAATCTTTCAAATTGAAACTGAAAATGTGTTACATAATTTGGGTGCCGCTCAATATATAGCTTTTATGACAATGTCTGTTACTTCTATTTATGAAAAGACACAGTTATAGACCGTGAAAAAGTTCCACTGAAGCTAAACGGTCAGCACAATACTCGTTTACAGTCACCACGAATAAATATCGGCCAAGCAAAAATAATTTAACAACTGGATATAAAATGATTAATTAAATGTAAACCTGTGAATAATTTTCGCTCAAAAATCACGACAGATTCCTGTATATTTCAAATATGATGAATTCTGATGATGCTTGGGCAATAATTACTGCATGTAATTAATATTGAAATTCCGAAATGTTTAATTAAAGTTATGACTATAACATATCATGTTGCTGTTTCCCGAAACATAAATCTGTGAAACATTTATAAGTTAAACATGTATTCATTGATATATTTGTACAAGCCAACTACGGAATTACAATTTAACACTGCATGTTGCAAACGATGTTAATTAATTAATTTATGAATCAGTCAAAAGATTTTTCATTATTTATTTAACTCGAGCACATCATTCATATCATTGTTAGTAACACTGATAAAACTATGTTTGTAACATTTTATATCTGCAAACATACACTATGGTATGAGCAAAACCAAACTCATTTTTTCTTAGATTTCTCAATGACTTTAATACGGTAAAAAAAAAAAAAAAAAGGATTACCTTTTTATCTTCTGTCCACTACTGATAGTTCACAGTTCACTTGGGTATTTTAATTTAGAGTAGATCGATATTCAAATGAAACTGACATAAAATATAAAATGCAGATTTTAATAACCTGTCAAATATATAAATTGATTCCTCTATCCAACGGCATTGTCGAACACACAAATCTGAGTGTGACATCAATCGAATAACGCAAAATTGTTCGCGACGGCGTGTATTAACAAAATTATGAACAACAGAGAAAATATGCGAAGATACACATGTTCTTAATTAACTGTAATAAGCAAGGAAGCGACAGGTGCCTTCTGCTCCGCTCATGGTTACATGAAGGCAGGCACAAATGGCGGCGCGGGAATACGGCCTGTCTCAAATGTATATGTATCATAGATATACATGTCACATCCGCCGTGACTTTGTTACAAGAAAATGTTTATGTTGTGAAGAAAATTTCCTCAACCTAAAGAGATACTGGAAACGAATCAGCGAAATTTAAACTTTATTATTACTTGCAAATAATTGATTATTCCATGAAAGAGTAATTGAGCGGAACGATTCCTTGCACTCAGGAATATGAATCGTTTAAAAGTTTTCAGTGCGATTCTAGGCAATTTTATTGGTAAACTATAGAGTTACATTTTTGCCAAATGTAACTAGAGCTGCCAAAAATGCCCGTTTATACGGTCTTTAATTCCGGGCAATTTTCAGAAACCAATTGCTTAAATTGAAACTAGTTCTGTGTTTCATTTAACTGTACGTTTACAGAATTTTACATTTCAGTTGAAAGTAGAGAGGACAAGAACGTTTTCAGTTTTTTTTAATGAAATTGTACCATTTGGCACAAAAACCTAGAAAGCCATTAAAATCCTTTGTGAACACTCTTTTTATTCTAGCACAAGCATCGACAAAAAAGAAATTGCGTATTGCTGTTCACAGTTTTACAATTCAAAAGTACTACGGTTTCAGATATTTTGTTTTGTAAAAATAAAAATTGAAAAAGTGATATTAAAACGCCATTGAGTGCAGCAAGACACTAAAGCATGATGCGGCAAGACGTTAAAAATTAAATAAAAAAGTAAGGTAATAATGGTGAACAACCAATTACACTATATCACACAACCGCGGCTTTTCACACGGGTTGTAAGAATCACGTGCGTCGCATTAACCCAGGACCTACGGTGTAAATTATAACACCCCCTTTTCACGTCGAGGATTTAAAAGAAAGAAAAAGGAAGGACACAAAGGAAGGTCAAAACTGATTTATTTGGGTCACGCACGATACTTAACAACGTTAAATTAACAGTTAATAATTAAACTGTTCAGAAAGACAAAGTCTATGGTGAAAGAGGTGACAAAAAACCCGGCCGCCTAAAATGTATTACTTACTGTTCTTTGGAACAAACTTTAAAATGATAGTCTTTGACCTTTAGATTTGACTTGGGTTTAATAATTTTTACGTTTTAAGGTAAAGAACATATTGCATGTGCTGTGCTGTTTAGTTAGGTACGCAGTATTATATTATCTGTGGTTAGGTTGAGCATGGTTAAGATGGCGGTCGAGCGATTGGCCGCGGCTCCTGTCACTGGTGTTGCCAGTCAGTTTACGTTTGGATACACATACGGCGTCAACACTTACTAGCGACCCGCCCCGGCTTCGCTCGGGTGCAATAAACATATAAACATGCCTCTTGAATCACTCTATCTATTAAAAAAACCGCATCTAAATCCGTTGCGTAGTTTTAAAGATCTAAGCATACATAGGGACGGACAGACAGCGGGATGCGTCTTTGTTTTATACTATGTAGTGATTTATTTAGAGACATTCTGAATGAGAAACAGTGTTTTAAGCTTTCACGGTTTACAACTATACTGTCACTTACGGGATATCTTAAGAAGAAGAAGAAGAAGAAGAATAAAGAAGAAGATAAGAAAAAGAAGAAGAAGAAGAAAAAAGAAGAAAGATATTCCGTAAGTGACAGTATAAGTTTATTCTGAATGAGAATAAAACGCTTTCATACCCAATTTTGAAGGCATGTACAAGGAAATAGAAGGAGCTCATGGATAAATATTAACAGACGCTCGGGTTGATTTTCAGGTTAAGCCGCGCTTGTCTAGGTTGGTCCGTGGATGGTTGACCACCCATTACATCCCGAGTTTCCTCAGTGCCTCGAAAAGCACGTTAAGCCAGTAAATTGTACAATGCAGCCGCGATAGCGGGCAGCGTGAGGGGCAGCGACAACAATCGTCGCCGACAGGGTAGACGGGCCATTTATGCGGCATTGGTTGGCCCTAAATGCGCCCATATTTAAGGCATGGGGAGATAAATGATGTTGTTAGTGTTATGTTATTTTGAATTATTTGTTTTTAATTGCTTTAGTATGTTTTTAATTTTGAATACGTTATTTTTTATTATTTTTTGTTTTGTCGAGGTTATGTACGACATAAGACATTTTGGATATTTTATTTGTCTGACTATAATAAATGAATTAAATTGAATGCACTAAAAAAATATAGGCTTGTTTTGGATCAAGGTATTTGACACTGTTTATTAAGTATTGTGAAACACAAGATCTTACTCTAAACAATGCAGTACTTGCCTTTTAAAAATACAAAAGACTTCAGCAAGGTTACATTCAAAAGAAAGTAGATTATTCTAGTCTTGCGGCACTACTAGCTGGTACTAGGACAGCAATCTGCTACGCTTTTTGTGCGCCTTTTTGCGGCCCCTGCAAATGAATTGGGTAGTTAACTACTTTTAAATCGGACTTTATAATTTACTAGCGACCCGTCTGGGTTCGATTCCCAGGTCGGGCAAAGTCTTATAGGGTTTTTCTATCAAGATTTTCTCAGTAGCAGCCACAGAGTCTGGATTTGTGCCCGTTTGTTGGCAATAGGCTCGCTCCCTATTACATGTGACTTAAACATAACTGGCGAAATGTGGGTGGAATTTTAGGAACACCTCTACCTAACCTTTCGGGGACTACAGGCGTTATTTAATGTATGTTAATAATTTATTTAATAGAATATACAGCGTGTACTAGAAACGTATGGTCATATTTTAAGGGTGTGATATCGACCATCAAACTGAACAACTTTTTCTATGGAACCTACATCGTATTCACGATAAAATAATTTGGTGTCTCATACAAAACTTCAAAACCAACTCGGGCCAAATGTATTGGACATCTGATTTTTTTTCTCGTGATTATCATGATATTCCCATGGAGAAAGTTGACTTCTCTGCTACTCGCTGTATTTTACACAAGTAAGTGTAGGTACTGAGATTCTATAGCGCTCTATTGCCATATTATTATCTATCTATCTTATTATTATCTACAGTTAGGGTAAAATATGACCACTATTCTGCCATGCGAATACACCCGGATATGAAATTGATGACAGTAGGCGGTTTAGTTTGATTAGTTTCTTGGTCCAGAAGTGGAACAAACAGATAAAACACAAATTGGGTTAACTAAGTAACATGGAGTCGCAACTACGACGCCCGCCATTTTTGGGAGTCCATATGAGAAGTTACTGAGTTGCTGACTCCAACTTGCCCCAAACAGGAAACTCGATTAACTCCGTACTTGTTTGTACGGAAATAACAATAGAACTTCTTTAAATTTGTTGTTTACATGGCGAAAATTTCATTGTAGAGTAAATATCATCTGCCTAGCCTTTTCCCAACTATATTGGGGTCGGCTTCCAGTTTAACCGGATACAGCTGAATACCAGTATTTTACATGGAGCGATTGCCTATCTGACCTCCACAACCCAGTTAGTACTGGATAATACCATACCCCTTGGTTGTCAGACTTTTTGGGCCACTGACTGCCTAACGACTGTTAAATATCTACAAATGACAGCCGGGACCAACGGCTTAACGTGCTTTCCGAGGCACGGAGGAAACTCGGTATGTAATGGGCGGTCACCCATCCACAGACCAACCTAGGCAAGCACGGCTTAACTTAAAGATCGACCCGAGTGGCTGTTATTATTTAGCCACGAGCTCCTCTTGTAGAGTAAATATAGGGTGACTTTAATTAGTGACCGATACTTAAACACGTGATTGTACTCATCAACATTTTTTTTAATACGCATTCACTTTTATCACAATAACACAACAGCGGAGCATTGCGGAGCTGGCTTGTGAGCCGCACCGGTGCTCTGCCTACCCACTGTTGCACGGTACGATAGTAATGAGACAGAACGGCGTCATGCGGCTAACAGCTGATAGGTCACAAGCGCGCGCGCGAATTTTACACGGCTTTTGTATTATTGTGATAAAAGGGAATGAGTATTTAAAAAAATATATATTTCTTTGGGAAAGTTGTTTGTTATCATGTATCGTGTTTAAATCGGTCACTAATCACCAGTCACCCTACATAACGCTTGCAGTCAAGAAATTAAAGTTCCCTCGTGCTCTGCTCATTATGCTCGTTAATAATTCCTTTCTTCGAAGAGAAACTTTCGACGTTTTTTAAGAGGTTTATCATCAAGTTTTAACCCTTTAAGAATTTCTGCTCTTGGAGAAATCAAATCGAAGAAAATCTTCGCCGAAGAGACTAATCCCAAATCCGAAATCAAAGAAAACAGGAAGGTTCACTCCTTGAGGCTATAGGGAAGGGTCGGCCGTAAATTTTACACTGCAAGTGTTCCACAAACTTTATTTTGCTGGCGGCCAACTGTGCTACTATTACAATTTGAGTTATTTTGTTAAGTGAGTGACGACATCCCAGTTGTCGGCAACTGCAAAATGATGTTTGTGAAAGTTTAATATGACAGGCGACGAGCTTAGGAGAATCACTTCGTGGGATATATTGATAAAATATGACGTAGAAAGCAGTAAAATAGAGACATAAAATATTTGGGTCTCTCGGTAACTAGGCGATGTTGTAAAGATCGGGTGGTGCGTATAAAGGGAACAGCTAGGCAATGAAAAGGGGGAAGGGGGAGGCTGTATCCACAATGGGGTGTAAACGAGCTGAAGGTGTCGGAACATCGCGTGATCTCAGCTGATAATTAAGCTTAATCGCCGATTTACTTATACGAAATTTCGAGGCAACCGTATCTGATTCCCTCGGTGGTGTCGGTGTATGAATAATTCAGGCATTCATTATCGTATTCGGGAAAAAATTCTCCTTTCATTTCGACAGGAAATGAATTCTTTAGGAGTGTCGAATTGGGATTTATTGGTTATATGAATTGTAAAGCGGCTTCTGAACAGCATGCTAAGCTAAGCTATTTATATTTAAGAAACTGTTTTATGAATGATTAATGATACACAGGATACACCAGCGTTTAGTTTGGCTTGCATTGAAAAATACATGGTCATTGTAGATAATGATCGCATCCATTCAATTAGCTCGCATGGTAATTCTCATGAAAAACATTAGAATTAGTAGTATCAAATGACCGTTAGAATTCAATTAATCTCTTCACAAATTACTTCATAAAAGTCCAATTGTAATTACTTGTATGGAAAATATAATTATTAACTCTCCATTGAGCTTCGTTTAATACTGAAATATCTTTGTAAAAGAATTTTCTATTAAGATTTGAAATAGCGGGTTTGTGGGTAGTCAATAGCCAATAACTAGTTCGTATAGTTAATGTATCGGGGTGGACGGGTGGTGCGGTCGCAAAAAATCCCGAAGCGATACAGTTAAATTGGAATCGTTTCCTAGTTGACAGTCAAGACATTCGACAAACTGCAGTTGTGAACAACAGTCCATACTTTTATTTATTTTTTGATCTCATTCCTCGCTTCTCTCGATATTTTTAATTGGTTTCTGGTAGTTTATTACTTTGGAAACTTAATCGATTGCTGTTAGAGATTTATTTCGACAAACCACCTAAGGAACACAATGAGCAAAGTTTAGATAGCTGTTAGTATGAAACTCAATTTGTTAGACAAAGGAAACTGTGGCTACTTTTAGCACAGTGCGAACAATAGGGGATTAAGACTTTGAATACATACTCGTACAGGTTGTTAAGATTACTTTAGGAACTGAGAATTGGTTTTCATTGATACAAAAGATTCTGTCAGTTTATTATTATTTTCATAGCTAAAATATGTTGTCTTGATGAAAAATTGTATTGCATTAGGTAATGTAATATTTCTCAAATAACAATTTTAATATGCGCGAAGGCTTGCACCATTTGTCATTTTAGGTATTTAATCAGTTCGCGTGTTCGCGTATAAAGCTGACATTGAGCGCATTCTGCAATGGCTGACATTCCGAATATTGTGTGCCAGGGAAATGTGTGAGGGTAGTAATGTGAAATGGATCCTATCTATAACATATTAAATATGTTTTTAATAAAATATCTACTACCACTTCTACTTTAAATTCAGTTAAAGTCATCATCTAGAAAATCATTTGATCCGTTTTGGAAGTTCGTTTTTCTTTTTTCGCGACTTTTTTTTCTGAGAAGTCTTCTCCACCACTTGAATGTGTTTTTCAACCAAAACAACAATGTTATAAGTACACCTAATAAGTGTGAAGCTTATAAAAGCACCTACATAACCTACTTAATTCCGGAATTAACTCCAACACTCAAAGACTCCGCAAGAAAGTCGGAAACAAAGTGTGAAGCCAACCGTAGCGTGTCTTTTAGGCGCAGCTTAAAAACGCGTGTCGTGAATTTGGCACCAAGCTCGCTTAGCATTCTTGCCGCGGAGCCTCCGACGATACATAAACTTAATTGAGTTCACCAAGTTACAGGACGCGGTTCTTAACATGACACGTTGAGTTTTTGGAAGACTTTGGTGTCGAAGTGGGTCGTCACTTTACCCATAGCAGTGTGTTTTTCAAAGTTATGCATGAAGACTTACTTGTGTGTCTCCGACTCAACTGTTGCCCCTACTCATGTGTTCGGTAAGCTCCTTGGAATTCCATTGAACAACGAGTTCTTGCGAGTATCATCTATGTATGGTGAAATTTCGTATATTTGGTAGAGATTACTCGTTTATGAGTATATGATAAATTAACATGTACAGATGTCGACTAACAAAATATGATAAAAATGACATAATGATGAAGATATTTTTTTTGAAATATGGGATATCAAAAAAATGTTTTAGGTGACAAAGTCTACAATTCTATTCTGCAAGACTTATGCATAGCGTTTTTACAACTATATTCGTGTTGACTTCCAGTCCAACCAAGATCAACTGAACACCAGTATTTTACATAGAACGACGGCCTCTCCGGCCGCCACACTCAGTTACACGGGTAACAAGTGCAAGAATAATTATGGTAAATAAGTAGGTCCATTAGACGCAGGATTCCTTAACACAAAAGAGGAAGACCGCAACGCAGCGCAATTTGGTTAATGTTCATTTGTAACGGCCTCTGTAAATGGCGAGATATAAAAATATTTCCGTTGTTTACAGCTAGTACTGTTCGTAAATCATAAAGTTTGGAGAATTTATTGCATGTCCGATGGTACATGTTTTATTCGTAACTTCTATGACATCTACGGTGTGACTAGGGGTCATGCTCTGTACAAATATTTTGATCTAGGGTCTGGGGAATTTATTGTTAGGCAAACTTACCTACACTGGCCTTACCTATAAATGAACGGTGTGAACCGTACCGTGCCATGCATGCATGCATTAAAAACACAACTTTCGTTCTTTGAGAGTTGTGTGAACTTTATGACAAATTGACAAAGGTGTTAATTTGCTCCAAAAATAATTTCCCTGATGGTACGTAACTGTGACGGAACGTACATTTTATTATTTGGACAACTTAATTAATTCTTAAAAAAACTAGGTAAATAAGTGCTTCTAGGTAACTTCCGCGATACCTACATATAAATGGATGTAGCATAAACCAAATAATTTCCTGAAGTAGAGGACATACTCCTACATTAGAAGAACACAAAAGAAAATTTTGAACAAAGTAAAGACGACGCCTCCTTACGAATAATTCAAAACCTTACGAAACAAAGTTTCTTTACGACGCAAATTAAAAATGCAAGATTATGAAACAATTTCTATTAACTGGCAGTTTCCTTGGCTAATAGGATACATACCATAAGTTGTTGAATACATAACATAAGTTGTTTTAAATATCTTACTAAAAGGAAAAGCTTCCTTTCTTGGAATGTATTAAGACAGGATAGGCAACATGCTTGCACTTGCTGGCCGGATAAATTCCACATGCCTTGGATTTCTTTTCCAACGTTTATTTTTAAGCGAGCGGCTTTCCTCGCGTTGAAAAGTGATTGGATTTATAGTTTTGTTTCCGCGGCTTACTATCCCGAATTTGTTGAGGTTTTAACCTTTTCACACGTACACAGAACGCGTTGCCTCGCCAACGCCAAGCTATAATTGTATAACGAAGTATACAGTAAACAGTAGTTATGAGGGTATCGTCATATCGATGAATGAGATTTACACGCTTTAAATACAGTACTTTTATGTTTGATAGGTAGTTAAAAATTAAGAGTTTCTGATGAAGTCGTGGCGCTGGTGCACGGAAATCTAGAACTTCTATTGAAGTCCGTGGCGGTGAAAAGGTTAAATTGGTCTTGCGGGGTTTGAGAGAGTTCGATTTGAACTTTGAGCTAGGTTGTGGTGGACTGTTAAATTGATCGCGATGTGACGTGTCTATTGTATTTTTAAGTTCTATTTGACGATGTGAAGTTTCTTGTTGCGGGTTATAACTAACCTAACCTTTTCCTTAAGTGCTGTTATAGACCGACCGCTTTAATGAGTTCTCGCAAAGGTATCAATATAGATGGAATAATTATTCTGAAGGTTGATCACGTATTGGTTCAATTAGTATCGTAATACTTACGTGGGTTATGGTTATTTTAAAGCAAATAACCTGTGGGATATTGTTAGGACTTTGTGGACGCTTAATGTGCCTTTTATGGTGCAAGGCGGAGGACTCATTAAAGCGGTCGGTCTATAGTTCTTTCCTTTTATTAGGTGTTAGTAGTTAATTTGCTATAGTGCTGCTAGCTACCAAATAATTTATTCTGGTTACCGGTAATCCTTGTAAATAACCGGAAATAATTTGTTTTGAAGTGAAAATTACAATGCAGGTAAAGGAGATTACCTTTTGCTGTTAACCCTATGTACCTACGCGTTTGGAGCAAGCCAAGCAAACTAGAGAAATAAGCCGGAAAAATCCAAGATAAAGGCGAAGATTTTTTAACATTTCGAATGTTGTACCGTTCCTCCCTTAAGACAATCCAAGGAAATTCAAATCCATTGTATAATAAGCCACGACCAAGTTGTTTCTGAAGTAATGTCTGCAAGTACTTCGGGATCTGTGTTTTAACAGCCGGTTGGGGCGCTAACTCGGCTTCTAACTAATAAAACAGCTCTGTTCGGATCTTTAAAACCCCGAAAATGGGACCTCTGAGGATTTTTATTGCTTACAATATATTTATATGGGCAGTTTACCTAAGCAATACAGAGATCTGTAGACCGTTCGTCGTGTGGAACTCTGAATGTTAAGCCGATTAATTCATTTAGTTTAATTAACATTAAATGGAAGTGATATTCCAAAGTGGCGAATTTCACGAACCCTTTTTGTTATTCAGGGAATAAGAAGCAAGTAAATTTAAAAAGAGAAACTTAATTTGAGTATCGTCGCGAAGCCCTCGGGGTTGTTCAGTAAGCCGATATTTTGTTGAAAAGACAGTGCACGTCACTATTGTTTTTGAATTTTAAAAAGCAAAATATTTTATGAGCATGACGTATTTTTGCAAATAAGCAAGTTTAGAAAAATGAGAATTTGATCTTAGGATTAAAGTTTTTAATAGTGATAAGTTTTACATTTTTAATCTGTTCCATTAATAAGAAAATGTAAGTCAGCCTTTTTTTTGAAGTAGGTTTTCGTACCTACTTCCTTCCTTACCAAGAAATAAAGAGTCCCAGTAGAAAGTTCCACTTGAATTTGGTTACCCACGCTGTCTGATTGTTTTAGGTTCAGTCTATGATGGGATGCCACTTCCAAGTTGACCATAGTGCATAATGAACTCTGTAAATTATTGTAATGTTCCTTTGTCTCAATGGCTTAGTAGACGTTTGGACAGGAGCCTGACAGACACATTGAATGCAAATGCAAATCACCTCGAGTAGTTAGCAATTGCCTATGCTAAGTACATAAGTACTGTAGGTACGAAGGCCGGTTTGTACCATCTAAACATTTAAAAATCACGTTACCCTATGTCCGTATACGCTAATGTCTGTAACCGCACAACCGATTTCAATGAAATTTTTGTGTATGTGTATTGTTGGTTCCAGCTCGAAAGATAGGATAGTTTTGGACCCGTTAGTTGGCTCTGTTGTTAGTAAATTGCACCCGTCCGAAGCCAGGGCGGGTCGCTTGTGCCACAACACACTATACGGGGTGGCAGGGACACCGACGCGATCAGTTATTAAAAAAAAACTGCCGTTTCCTACAAAAGACACGGTCAAAATGTATCTATGGAACAGCAGATTTTTTTTTAATAGCCTATGAATAATTATATATATTTTTTCCTAGGCTTATACAATACAGACTCGGGTGAGGTACGATTTCATTGACCGTCAATTTCCTTATCTTTATCAAAGTTGTGGCAGCTTACTGCGACCAAGTTTACAAATGGGGAAATATCGATTTATAACCTGTATAATAGAGGGTAATTCAGGTGGTAATGTTTACTTTTACAGGTGTGTTTCCTAAAATGATTGCAAGACATTTCAATGATTATTTTGTAGACTCAATTAAATCGGATGCCGATAATTTGCCAATAATTAATAATTCTAAAACGGACACATCATTAGGATCATGTAAATCAATATTTATGCGTTAAAAAAAATAGATAAAATATCTTTAAAAAGATAAACACTGAACGTTTCAGTTTTGTAAAAACATTTGCCCTCAATTACTTGAAGCTGAATTTTTTTCTCTCAAAGAAAATGGAGTGCTTGCTCTGTTCAAGAAGTCCCAGCAAATTGTTTTTCTGAGAACTAAATAGAAGAGTACGGTATAAGGATTCAAACGGTATGATGGAATGAGAAGCGGTACTTCCCGTTATGCATGTTTTCTCTGATTACCTTTCAAATGAAAGAGTTCGTCTTCTTGCTTTTTTGCTACGTTTCCAGTTTTCTTAAACGGTGCTCGGGTATAATTAAAAGGGTACACTTTTTGAGTGAAGCACGTTTTTGCATGATTACCTTTGTTGAAGTTTATCGTTTGAAGACTGGAAAGCGGTTGGATGGGTTAACTTGACTAATTTTATTTTACTAAAATTATGATACTTACATTGAATGAACATTATCTTTCCATTTTGTCATACTTGCATAAGTATTTAATATTATTTATTTTATTGTATTTATAGATTATTTCCTTTGCTTGATTTTTTACAAATTAATATATTGTTAAATATTAATTAAAAAAAAAATATAATAAACATTAAAAAAAAATTAAAAAAATTGTAGCCTACCGGTAATAGGGAACAGGGTACTTTATAGTATTGTTATATGTAGTCTTATACGTTGTGTATGTAAGTATATTCTTATATTGTATGGATATTATATTATTTAAAATATCTGCATCATGTTTTATGAATTCCATTTTCTCTTCTTCTTTTACACACCATGTCTACATCTCATTTTTTAGTATCTCCTTTCGCAGGTAGACTGGACTAGATTTATTTTGAAATAAGCATCACCTTTGTTTTTTTTCTGTTCCTTTCTTTCTATATTTAGTGTGTATATAAATGTTAAATAAATAAATACTTAGCTAGCCGGATACTGCAAAAGACATACAGGTTTGGAAGAAGAAAGATGAGGCTTTTGACCAGCAGTGGGACACGACATAGGCTACCAATAAAAAAAGCGGACAACTGACAAAAAATAGAATATTTTCCAGTAGCGAAAGCTCAATTTTTGTAAGAGGACTTGCCATTTTCCAAAGGGAATCCGGTAGGAATCGAGTTGTATGGTACCTTCGCCACTGATATGCTTATAGTAGTTATCATAACTACCTCCATATTAAATGGTAATTCAAGTCTAGTAGGTATACCTACTAGACTTGAATTTGACTTTGCAGTGCTGCAACTACAGTGCTTTAACTTAACTTCTGCAAATGGAGTAGAACTGAATTATAATGTTCAAAAGATTAAACTCAAGCGATGGAATTTGATTGTATAATATTAGAGTGGTTTGAATAACTGTGTATTTATCCATACTTCCCATATTTATATACCTTACCATTACTATATCTGCTGTCATTAATTTTAATGTTTTATTTACCAAGCAGTGAATTTTATTATTCTTCGCAAAGAAACGTAGCCGTACCTGAAACAAAAATAAAACAAATATTTAAGCTATTTTAAAACAAGTTAAATCCATACATCTATTGTAAATTCGAAAGTTCTAGTCGTCAGATCGTTTTCACGCCTAAATAGCTGACTTGATTTCGAAAAAATTTAGGTCACAGGTAGATCATGGCCGACATTAGGACATTGGATTTAGGACTTTTTACCCAGGTTCCCGTTGCCGAGATGATAGTTACCGACCTCTACACGGGTGAATAAGCGGGAAAAGCTAGTATGCAATAATTATCGATTTACTATAGGTATGTTGGCTTATCAGGACAGCACATGTATATCCAAAAGTGTGATAATGTATGCCAGACATTGCAATTAAATTGTT
This sequence comes from Noctua comes, assembly GCA_963082995.1. Taxonomy (NCBI): domain Eukaryota; kingdom Metazoa; phylum Arthropoda; class Insecta; order Lepidoptera; family Noctuidae; genus Noctua; species Noctua comes. The sequence goes on from OY720271.1 coordinate 5,126,609, forward strand.
GCAGCCGATACCGATTTATAATTATAGGAATACGGTTTCAAGGTTATCGTGTTTGACAGATGTATGAACGTGGATGAAACCTATGAAAGAAACAAATAAAAATATTGAAACATGACATGCATCATCATCGGCCTAGCCTTTTCCCAACTATGTTGCGATCGGCTTCCAGTTAAACCGGATGCAGCTGAATACCAGTATTTTACATGGAGCGACTGCCTATCTGACCTCCACAACCCAGTTAGTACTGGATAATACCATACCTGCCAAAGATTTACAAATGACAGCCGTGCCGTGACTAACGGCTCTCTCTGTATGAAATGGGTGGTCACCCATCCAGGGACCAACCTAGGCAAGCGCGGCTTAACCTAAAGATCGACCCGAGCGACTGTTATTATTTAGCCACGAGCTCCTCGAGACATGAAATGAATATAGAAAAAAATTACTACTAGACTAGACTAGACTTGGACTAGATTGAGGTCAAGAGTAAGCCCATATATTATAATAAATAAAGGTAGGTACACAAAGCAAAACAAATAAAATAATTACAAAAAATAAGGGATGGTGATGACACACTTGTCACTGCGCTCCAAAACACCAATTACTGACGTTGTTTAAAAAGCCGCTAAGCTGAAGTGTGACTGGGCTGGCCATGTCTGCCGTATGCCCGACGAGCTGTGGATCAAAATAACCACGATTGGCGCCCTGACACAGCCAGAAGGCGACGCGGTAGACCTCGGAGGAGATCGCGGGACGAGCTGGACAGAACCAACGACCAGTGATCCTCATTGCGAAAGATTTGGAAGTCATTGGGAGAGGCTTTTGCCCAGCGGTGGGATGGCACAGGCTCACTAGAAGTATTTAAAAATCGTAGCAGGTAGCGTAGTACGTTTTCTGCATAACCTCATGAGAGAAAAAAAGGAAAAGAAAGGTAACAATTTAAATGGAATATTCTGAAGGTTGATCACGTATTGGTTCAATTAGTATCGTAATACCTTCGTGGATTATGGTTATTTTAAAGCAAATAACTTGTGGGATATTGTTAGGACTTTGTGGACGCTTAATGTGCCTTTGATGGGGCAAGGCGGAGGACTCATTAAAGCGGTCGGTCTATAGTGACCGTTATTTATGCCAAAATACACTTTAATTTTTAAAAAGGTTATGGGAATATTTATGGGTTATTTTATCGAGAAAACTCAGCTAGGTAGGTATCTCCGAAACTCACCTGATTAAAGACCCGTATTGGGTAGAAACGAAATACCATTTACAAGCAGCATTCCGATTCGAAAAGGAGAACCGAATGCACAGAGAGAATTCAAGGAAATTAATTGATTCGAATATTTCGTTAAAAGTACAGTTTTAGCCATGTTTGTAGGAACAGCATCAAGTTTCATAGAATGGTAATAAAAACAGGATTTCTGGAAAAATCAATCAATTTTTTTACGGAGGTTGCGTATACGCACTTTTTGATGAAACGTGTCTAACATGACAGACTGCCTCGTTGGTCTAGTGGTCGCAAGCGCGACTGCTGAGCATGTGGTCCTGGGATAGATTCCCGGCCCGGGCAAAGTGCTATTGGGTTTTTCCGTCAAGAATTTCTCAGTAGCAGTCACGGAGTGTGGAGTTGTGCCAGGTTGATGGCGACAGGCTCGCCCCCTATGACATGGGACTTGAACATAGCTGGCGAAATGTGGGTGTACTATCAGGTACACCTCTGCCTAAATCTTCGGGGATTACAGTCGTGATGTTATGTATCTAACATGTGTTTTGATAGGTACGTGATTCCGAAAAATTCAAGCGAAAAGACAAGGGTTTTCCCCATGTTTGAGATAATGTTATCTAATTTGTTAGCATTGACGAAGCTAAGTGACAGCTGAATATTCTTTGAAGCCGTTTTGTTTTCCTCAAATATTTTCTTTGGTTTTTTGCAAGGTTGCCGGTTATTGTTTGATTTGATAAAATGACATACTTAAACACTGTTTTAAGCTTTCACGGTTTACAACTAAACTTATACTGTCACTTACGGTCAACCCGCGATCATGGCGCTTGCAACAGCGCCGAAATATCGGGAGCTCAAAATAATGAACAATCACGGAAGATATCCCGTAAGTGACAGTATAAGTTCTGACATAATTAACTCTTTTTAACCGACGTCAAAAAAAGGAGGTTTTTATATCGACCCGTATTTTTTTAGGTAACTCAAGAAATAAAGTCAACAGAGAAAAATGTAATACGCTGGCAATCTGTCACTATTTGCTAACTCCACGAGGATGTCGCTTGAAAAACAAACTTAAATTTTCTGCAATTCCAAGTTTTGTCCACACAAAGAAAACAGCACGAAATCCTTTCATTAAAACAGAAAGCTATCCTTTGATTACAGCAAAATGCTTTCCCTCACCATTTAGACCCCAATGGATTAAAGTAAAAGGAATATCTGACAACCAGTCTTACTAAAGGGTATGGTATTAGCCAGAACTAACTGGGATGTGGAGGTCAGATAGGCAGTCGCTCCATGTAAAATACTAGTATTCAGCTGCATCCGGTTAGACTGAAGGCGACCCGAAAATAGTTGGGAAATGGCTAGGCAGATCATGTAACCCGAATAATCATTAAACTACTCTTAATAGAAATTCTTAAATTTTTTTGTGACGTCAACAAAATTTTATCACCTCAGTGAAAATCAGCAAAACATTCATTGATTAAAACCCGACCAAACCAAAGCAATAGATTGTATCTCCAAGCAAAAGAAGCTAGTTTCAGCGCTTAATTATATAAAGTGGATGCACCGCATCCGCTGTAAGTGACCAACTCTTGCTCTACAAATACCACCCTTACTGCGCCGACATAAAGGCGCTGTCAATGTCAAATTATCACCATGGTCCACCGAAACTGAAAATTAAACCCACGACGCTTTCAAACATTAATTACTGGAACATTGTAGCGCTGATTTCAGCGTATGATGAATAAACTGCGCGTTATATGTGGACACCTTCATTTTGCATGTTGCTAATTAAATTATGTTAATTAATTTTTGAATGTGGATTGGTGCTGTTGTTTGTGATGGACATGTGTTATTGTTTAGACAATAAGAAACATGCTTCTGGATAGAATATTTCTCGACATAATAATTTTCTTTCATAGTCCATTTTTTTAATCTGCAAGCATCTTTACCGCACTAGACGTCTTTATATCTTCACAAATATTCGTTTTAACGAATAAATATAAGTAAGTTATGCACTTAAAACCTGCCGATATAAATTAGGTAAATTATGTGAAAACCGTATAAAAATCCGATACGTTATTTAGAAGAACAACATGGTCACAAAAGATACACATGAAAACCGACTTTAGTTTAAAATTACTACCCTACCCATCTCTGAAGTCAAGTCTTCTGAAGTTACTGACTGAGATATCTATTCGACAATTTTCCTCTTGCAAAAAAAACCTCCATTTTCCAAAATGCAATTACCTAAGAAAATTACTACGGAAACCTGTGTTCCATTTTAGAGTCGCACGAAATTGATGAAATGATGAACTGTGCGGTTCCATCAATTCCGCTTTGACGTTCCCGTGAGTGAGTTTGAATTAGAACTCAATTTTCCATTGCCGATACTAATGTTGTCCTCTATCAGCGACCGTAAATTAAACAGTGCATTCACATTTGTTTGAAAATTGTGTTTTGTGGTATTGCAGTGCAAGGTTGTTCTGGCGCTTGAATGACATTGACAGGAGATTGCTAGGTACTTTTTAACATTGAGAAATTATCTGTGGTAATAGGGATGTTTCCTGAAAAAAAATAATAAGTCCGTCAGATAGATTTCCAAAAAATATTGGACACGTATTTTTTCTTTTTTCACGAAAACTAAAAATGAAGACGATACAGTGCGTCGAAAACTCGTGTGACGTCATACTTGTAAGTAAAGTGTACTGACTTTTTACCGAAAAGTGACGTCACAGGCCACTCATGATCTTTGATGCGTTTTATCTTCGTCACTTTTTATTGATTTGATAAATCCAATATTTTTCGATAATCTAACTAACAGACTAAATAGAATCATATTTTGTTACACAGGAAACATTCCTATTGTATTGAAAAATAAAACAAATTGGTGGACTGAGTTCCAATGGGGAAGACTCATTGTAGATGCGCGATCATAGCTAGGTCCCAATCTAACCAATGAGGTCAAGCTATTTTGAAATATAAAATGACATTACAGACCAATGACGATGCATGGAACCAGCTATGCCAGCGTCATTAGTTTCACTGTTGCCATCCCTACCAAAACTATGGGCAAAAAGATCCACGTAGAACTAAAGGTTTCTACAAAACCTTTTTTTTTTTTTTTTAACTTGGTAAAATCATCAAATGAGTCCTCCCACCCAGGGCAGAGCGGGAGGGACTGTCAGCAGACTTGTACTGACTAAAATCCACGGTGTCCTTCAGTAGCCCTTTATGTTCCAGGGTCACGGTAATTCTATGAGTCCCGCGACCCCGGCAGGCTTTGGCCCTCTAGAGGGGGGCCCCGTCATTATGCTGACACTCTTTGAGGCGCGCGTGGAACACAACGCGCCGTCGACCCGGGCATGGTCCATGGTCGGACAGCGAGTCGCCCATTACTCGTCGCCCGCATGCCCGCGCCTACGGTGGCCGGAGATCGTCTGCCGACGTCCGGCGCCGTGGGCGTCTACCACTGCGGCTGGTGTGGAGGGAGGACGCTGTCCTCTCCCTCACGCGGCCCGCCTCCTCCTTCGCGAGCATGACTGCTTCGCAGAAGGAGGCGACCGCTTCCCACTCCGTCTCGCCCCGCAGCATGGCCTCGACCAATGCCGGGCACGGCGGTGCTCTGCCCAAGCGGGGCAGTCCTGCACCGTATGCTCCACCGTGTCCTCCGGGCGGTCCTCGCAGTGGTGACACCCAGTTCTACAAAACCTTGTACTACTAATGTTTTATTACTTTGTTTCGTTTACCTATTGTTATTATTAGGTTTTATTGAATTAGCTTTATATTACCACGTGCACTTATTGTCAACATTTATTACAAAGTATCAGAAACCCAATCACGGCTACAACACGTGTAATAAAAATAAAAATCAAAACCCGAAATTCGATTACAAAGAGGTTTTACGAAAAAGTTTGCTTCTGATGTCAGAGTTCGCCTTTGCCACCCACACCACCTTTGTACCGAAATTCATATTGTGTAGTTCGAATAAAAAGGTCGAATCTGTATAGTTATGGGAAGTAAGTCCCAGATCGGCAATTGGATTTGTGGATTGGAGTTGCGAATACCGATACGATATGTTTTCCGCTTAGTTACGTGGAACGAGAGCAGCGGTGGCCCAGTGGTGGCGGCCCCGACTTACGAACAGTAAGTTGTGGGTTCGAACCCAGGGAGGCGCATTGCTTTGTGTAATTTATTTCACCACCACTGCTCTCAAAAACGGTGAAGGAAAACATCGTGAGGAAACCGGCATGTCCTAGAACCAAAAATTCGAAGACATGTGACATCTACCAACCCGCACTGGTGCCTGGTGGATTATAGCCCATTCCCTCTTATGGACAGGAGGCCGGGTGTCCCAGCACTGGGAACATTATAGGCTGATGATGCTAGATACGTGAAACGACTCCAGTTTGTTATAAAGGATAACCGTAGTTTGTATTGTGACAATCGCATTATAGATAATTCAAAGCATCTAGCAGTGGCGAAGGATCCATACAACTCGATTCCTACCGGCTTCCCTGTGAAAAATGGCACAGTCAGTATTCTATAGACAAATAATAGAATCACACTAAAGATATATACTCCGGATATTTCTTACAAAAATTGACCCTTCGCTACTGGCATCTAGGCCATGTAGGGTGGCAATGATGCTATCAAAGAGCCGTCAGTACCCATATTCAAGCCCTAACAACTTTTAACCAAAACAACAGCTATCCGAAAATAGGTTCGTTGTGTTGACACCAAAAAAAGACTAGATTTTTTTTCATTGTCACAACCCTGCAGTGACTACCGGTTCACTAATGACAATTTTGCCTTTATGACATGTTCCATCATAACATAGAGGAATCGTCCTATTTTCACTTACATCTCCGTTGCGTCGATGATTGCGTTAATTGATCGATCAGTTTATGAACTTTGTGTGGTATAAAACATCACGCCTGTAATCGCCGAAAGGGTAGGCAGAGGTATAATAATATCTCACTCATATTTGGAAAATTATATATAAGTTCCATATAATAGGTGCCAGCCTATTGCCATCAATCGGGCACCAATTTAGACCCCGGGCTGCTTCTGCGAAATTCCTTATAAAAAAACCCACCAATAATACTTGCAACAAAACTATAATATACTGAAAATATATTGGGTAGGTATAGCGCAAAGCTGTAGTGACCTAACCACAACTTAATTTGTTTTATTTCATGGGTATCACACATTAATTGAGTTGTCGGCTTTGTACCGTTGCCTCCCCGCATGAGTAAATAAATAAATGGCGGTTCCTTCATTTTTGTTCACGTAATTAGTGTTACGTGTGGAGAATAAACCGTGTTTTGCAGAACAAGCAGCTCGTGGCGAAATGTTATGATACGTATGATCTGCTTAAATGTAATCGAGTTTGTTCAAAGTGAAAACAGTAAATAGAACTAGAAAATCTACTAGAAGACTGCCTCGTTGGTCTAGTGGTCGCAAGCGCGAATGCTGAGCAAGAGGTCTTGGGTTCTATCGGATGGTCAAGGGTGTTATTGGGTTTTTCCGTCAGGAATTTCTCGGTAGCAGCACATGAGTCACAGTCTGCTGGCAATAGGCGAGCTTCGGGGATTACAAGGCGTGATGTTATGTTTATGAATTAGAAAATATATACATAAACTCACGACTTTTTGATTTTGAGAGACCAACTGGACCCAAGTACCGTGGAAAACACATCATCGTCACCATCTAGTAACCTGAGTTCCTCTACGAATCTGTAATGGCCACTGATTGCATCGAATCTGAGTTCCAAAATTAGAGTTACAATGTGTGCTATTTGCCGTAATAACCACGGTTGCCATATCGATTGGTTATGGGAGTTTCTCTGGATTTTTTTTTTCGTACAGGGTACTGAAGCATAACCTTTTATCTTAAGTCGTACATACTACATTATATCATTTATTTATCTGTGAATAGAATAAAAATTTCGAAGCGTCTTCAGCATCCATTACACCCATATTCCAGAACGCCGACTTAGTCCATTTTTGAACTTAAGTCGACATTTGTTGTCATGGCAACAGGTGAGGAACGCCCACCACGGTATCAGCAACACCCACTCAATGATGTTCAAAAGGTGAGGACAGACTAGCTAGAGCTTGCATTTGCAACAAGACATCGAGCCGCTTGACACTTTGTTAAAACTTGATTTTGCTAAGAAACAAGCAACTTGTGTAACATTTCATTGAGCAAAAACACGAGCGCGGGCACATGAAAAGAACAACAAACATGGAAAGAGGTGCGTGGACTTTGCTGGTCGTTACTTCTCCTAATTCGCTCAGTGTTTTTTTTTTAATATTAAATTAAATTGCAGCACACGCGACTTGCAAATCCAACATATCAACGAAGAGTACCTAAATGCCACACAGTAAGTACAGTCACTAAAGAAACCCACCGGCTTACTCCTTTTGCTTCGATCACGTTCATACATCTGGTCATACACGCACGCAGGTCGCGAGCACTGCCACCTGACCTTTTTTAAGAACAATACCAATAATTTTTGTCCTTCTAAGGTGTTCTCTTTCGGGTTTTGTTAGTCGCCTTTTACTCGTCCTCTCAACAAGACCATCATCCAAACATATTCTTTTAATTTTTTGTCTCTACATCTCCTTTTCAACCGCAACCTTGCAGTATTATATCATTCCTCAATTTATCAACCAATGTTACAATACGTTTAATTGCTCAGATGAGTACTCACCTTAATCTACCTCCAAAACATGCTGTCCATTTCAAACCCAAAATAAGTATGTTGCATGAAGGTTGCAAGCTGCTTTGTATGCTAAAAATGTTATATTAAAATACGTCCCAATGCTAGAGATGTCTTCAATTGATGTTCTACCGAATGCTCTTGGTTGACATCATTTGTCAAAGAACTTAAACGGAATTACTTGAAAATAAATATTTATTTTTTCGTGGTTCATTTATAAGATTTTCACTTAAAATAATGGCCTCAAGAATTTTCTTTTCGGATGGTGAAAAGTCAGGACAGGAACTTGTCTGCAAGTACAAGCTTCTTCAAAATACGACGTTGCCGGGCAGCTCATGAGCGACAAAATGTGCTGTGGGCTCGCCTAACCCAAGAGTATAACTCAGTATTTAACTCGCGCGTAAGTACCAAATAACGTGTATGCTGTTTAATTAATACCTGGTCTATGTTTGATGATCGTAATGAACGGCAATCTTTTCTTTTTATAGAGAACCGAATCTCAGTTAAACAGGTGCTGGTCCAATATTAAGGCCACCCTTAATTTAGAAAAAAAAGAAAGAATGAGGACTGGGGGTGGCCCCTATCCTGGCCCCGCGTCCTCAGATCTCGAAGGAGTGAAAGATGCGCTGCCGGCCTCCACCGATTTGAAATTGAGGTTCGCAATGGACTGTGACACTATGCCAAGTGAAACTCCTGCTGACGATACACCTATAATCTAGTAATTTTATTGATTCTATTCTTTGTGTTAACGAAGATATGATTAGATTATTAAAAATATTTACTTTCTTTTTTCAGTTCTGGAATTTCGTCCGGTAGACGAGGTACCGGTACCGGTGGCTCAAGGGCCACCTGAAAATAACTCGACTGACTTGGCGTCAGCAAACTCGCAGTTTATTGGTAGGGTTGATCAAATGATTTTCAGTTCATCTCTACACGTTACCGTACATCAGAAAGTTAAATTATCTGTGTATGGCACCAATACAGAATTTGAAATAACATCAATCTATTTGTATTCATTCGAAGCATTTAATTTTTTATATTCTCATTAGTGTTTTTTGAAGGTGCTTGTGGTTAGCAAATTAATACTAATATATGTTCGCGCCCAAGTTATAATAAAGGAGGTACGGGCGAAAAATTTAAAACGGAATGAGGAACGAGAGGAGGAGTAACATCTGCTGAAAATGGAGAAGCAGAAGTGGTGGTGAAGGCAGCAGAAGAAGCGTACCAAAAGGCAAAACTCGAACGTTTGAGTGCCGCCCAACTACTTCGATTCAGTGAGGTTACAAGGGACGAGGCCGAAAAAATAAATTAAATTATTATTATACAAGCCAACTGGTTTTTATTTTATTTAAAAGTAGTATCACGTATAAAAAATATCTAAATTACACATTTATAGACATAGAAAAACAAAGGAAATTTTTCATTTTCATTCACGTAGGACTACGTAAGACTGGATCCAATCTCTAGGTTAGTAAAACCCAACAACACTGCATGCATGGGGATCGAACCCATAACCTCACACCGTGCAATTGCGCTTATGACTATTTGACCAACGAGAGAACAAAAATACAAATATGATCATCACACAATTATAAACATACTAGCTGTTGCCCGCGACCTTCGTCCGCGATTTTTATATTTAAAAAAAACCGTTTTCGCAACATTTTTTAATGCTCCGCTCCTATTCCTCAACAAAAGGGTTATCCAACACTAAAAGATTTTTTCAATTGGAACCAGCAATTCCTGAGATTAGAAGGTTCCGGTCGTCCAGAGTTGAGGGAAGAATTCAGTTGGACGATGGACCGAGTAGCCTTGAATTTCTTTGGATTCGTTATCGCTTATTCTCTCATCATTACTCTGCAGAATGAGTTTGTGCGCATGACATGGTTGTGGTCACCCAACATAATGGTGGGTTTCATATCGGCCCTTCTCTTCCTCCGTTTAGCAGTAGCAAGCCGCCTGCTACTCATGTTTAGCTTACACCTGTCCTTTCCCGTATCATATGAAAACAAACCTAAGATAAGCCGGCTAAACCACTAAACGCAACGGCGAATAAGAATTCGATTTGATTGTTTTATTATTGCAATATAACAGAAACTGGCCACAACAGCGGCTGACGAGCGCTACATCCAAGTTGGTTGCATCAAATTTGTATTTTTTTCTTTCCCCTTCTATTTACAATCTATATACTACTGCGATAGTACCGCAAAGGCAATGGGATTACCCGTATTACTACAGGTAGAAAGATCTATGTGCTATACCAGACTATAATATATCTCTGTACCAAGTTTCATCCAGATCTGTTCAGCCGTTCTGGCGATTGAGTAACAAACATCTATTCATCCAAACTTTCGCATTTATAATAGTTATGTAAGATTTATGTGTAAGCTTTTACTTTTAAAGTTGAATAGGTAATAAATAATAGTTAGTGTAAGTATTTCATTTTATTTGAGCAATACAGACACACTCGCGTTTTTCTTACATGTACTTACTTATAACTTGTTCATTTTCATATCAATTACATTACATTTATGTGAAATATTGATAACTTGGTTCGAGATTGGACACCGGTGGCGACAATCAAATGATTCATTAGGAATCTATATAGACATAATACTTTTACATAATATTTAATATCAGTGTCGCGTATCACGAGTCAATATGGCGACAGTTGGGGGAGGCCTATGTCCAGCAGTGGACGTCTTTCGGCTGAAATGATGATGATGATGATGTTGTATCACGAGCCAACGCGAAAATCGGGTTTTCACATATATTTACAGACACGACTACCTCAGAAATATTCTACCTACTTACTAATAGGTAAATGCGCCCTGCACGCCCTGCGTAAAACTGCGCGCCATGGCCCGTCTACGTGAGTTTCGAAGGCCTATTTGACTCTTGATGATGTTTTTAAGTATAGATAGATGATGAGAGCGACTTTGTGGTATCGTAGGTATAAACAAAACAACACGAGTATGGGCAAGCTCGCTCATAAGCACCATTCGCACCATTTTGTCTGAGATTCAAAATTGTTCGTTAGTTTTCTCATGCTTTAGAAATATCACGTGAATTAAGCTTGTATTCATCTTTTATGTGTACGGTACTCCATAGTACGACTATTTGTCACTAATATAATTATTTACGCGATCTTGATTGCTAATTCATACAATCCCACGATAATGAACACCTACCGATACCAATACCTACCGATTTGAAAAAGACACCGTGCTTTATATATATTTACCACGGATATTTGCAAGTGCTCGCAATATTAATAATCATTGATTAATAATCCCGACTACATACTAGCTGGCTTGGAAATTAAAGGCGACGGAAAATAGTTTTTATCAACAAGGGCCGTCCACGGGCTGTAGGTCAAAATTTCCAGAACGAAAACGTTGGAACCAAAAACGAACCGCGTTTTCTTTTACAATAGCTTCCCTATTTTATTTTATATCAGCCCTCTATGTCCTACTGCTGGGCAAAGACCTCTCGCATGGCTTTCCAATTTTTGTACTGTTTCCTTCTAAAATCGAAAGTGTCTTTGGAACTGTATATTGATGTCACATTCTAACGGGTTGTCGGCATCGGGTCGCGATAAATAATTGTATGGCATATCGTATCCTACATAACCGACATACTCCTCAAAATTCATCTTGCTTTGGCTATAACAAGAAAACAATTTTACACACGTCGATTCACTTGGATTTCAGTAGGTACATATGTCACCCACAAGGTAGGTTTCAAGGATCTGATGGCGCGGGCAAACATCGGAACTAACGCAGCTATCTCTTTCTTTTCTCAATATTTTTTACAAAACAATTAACAAAAGGTTTACCAACAGCGCCCCCCTGTCAGCTTCATTCGAGCGCCAAAACATTCTTGTACTACAAAACCCTTGAAAAGTGGGCGTTTATGTCAAATTATAAACAAACTGTAGCTGTCAATATGACTTATGGGGTGAAAAGTAGGCGTGTCTAGTCCGACTTAAGTTCAATCCACGACTTAAACTACGGGTGTATAAGACTACCTATTTTAGACCTTTTTGAAAGGTTTGTTTTTGTCTGTTAAATTGTATGTAATGTAGACACAAATATACAGATTTAGAACAGCAATGTCGATGTTTCGTCGACCTTGCCTTACCTTGCTTGACTAATGCAGAGCAGAAATTTATTTTTTTATTATTATTATATTCTTAAAATTCTCGTTACAAAAACAACATAATAGTTCTCCACTATAACTCAACCGTAAGTTTCGTTTAAATTCATCTCCTTCTTTCGGCCAGTTGAAACGACATCAATAAAATCCTCTACGATATCCCAACTTGATTTTATTACGAGATCAAATTGGTCGTCAACAAAAAACTTTTTACAAAGTAACCCTCTTTTATTGACGTTGTTTATTTTGAAAGGATGCCTCTCTACCCTAACGGTAATAAGATTTACTAGGAGTGGGGACTTTATTTAATTTCAAGTTCGACCTTCGGGGGAGGCCTATCTGACGACGATGATCCGTTTTTTTAGTCAATACAGGGTGTAAACAGACCCTTCACATAGCCGTCAACCAAGCATTCTGTAAATCAAACTAAGTAACTTTACGCAAAAATTATTGCTGGGAATCGAATTTTTTTTTTGGGGTGAAAAATCACGTTTTACGGTAGAACTCGATGGAAAGCACTCAAAGCATTGTGCTGATGGATGGATTGAATAGTACGGGGATCGTGGATGTGTGTAAAGTAAAAATCTTACATTAAAAACAGATATTTAAAAAAAAACTTGTGAAAAAGTTGGAACTTTGACCCCCAATATCTCCGTAACTATAAGGTAAGGTATGGCCTAGAACAAAAAAATTATCACAAAGACGGGGAGAACAAGTGCCTTTCGTATATGTTAAGGGTCTATTTACACCCTTTATAACTAACTAACCAATGTAAATTATATTTTGATCTTTTTTTGGCCTGATCCATTTCCTGGTTATTTGTGTTAGTCGTGGTTTGGTAGCCAACCAGCCTCAAATGACTTATTTGTTTCGCGTTGTATGTTTATTTATTTTTTTGTCATTTTGTATGCACGTCATGTCCCTGCGACAAATAAATTATTTTTTTTTCTTTCTAACTATACGTCATAGAAAATCCTGCAGATTTATGGTGAGATTAGGATATACACAACAGCCCGACCAAAATCGTCGGGCAGTAGGTAATCTAATAGGTACAGAACCCGTTTGGTCGGACCTCTCTTTTCAATAGAGGATGAGAAACTCTCTACCCTGTTTATTTTATTTTATTTATTGGGGACAAAAAAAAAACAGTTAAACGTATTATAAATAAGAAATCCGGTGCAGTATTCGACGGTAATCTTCATCATGATCATTCTCCTACCCTTATCCCAAAATATTTTGGGATCGGCGCATCATGTCTTCTTCTTCCATACTTCTCTATTACTCGTCATCGTCGCAGTCACCTCTTTTCTAGCAGTCCATCCATCGTTTTTTTGTCCTTCCTCTACTCTTGTAGCCATCTACATTCATACTCAACATTTTCCTCATTCCTCCGCATCACATGTCCATACCACGATAACCGATTACCACACAACTTTTCAGTCACCGGCGTCACTTTCAGACTTCTTCTTATGTACTCATTCCTTATTTTATCCATTCGTGTTACACCACATTTCCTCCTGAGCGTTCTCATCTCGGCCAGATGCAATTTGGTACGTAGGTAATCTTCATAATGACCCTAAAATGTGGTATGTATGGTCTGTTCCATTCTATACAAATAGTTCTATACAATATTGATACAAAAGGCTTGTAAATCCTCAAACACTATGTTCATATTATTATGAAATAGCCAACAGACTCATAACCATAGTGACGGTTTTAGTACAATAGCATCAAAAGACACAAACTGCGCTGTGTTCAATAGACGTGTACAATCTAATTGCTTTGCAACACACCGATCATTATAACTTGTTACGAACACAGTTTCAAGCAGATGTCCAAAGTTGTGGCCATGACTGGTCGATATGTCAATTGTTTCAAGGAAAGGGATTTAAAATACGATAGATATGCTCATCATCATTCACCTGTCCTTATACTAACTTATTTGGGGTCGGCGCAGCATATCTTTTTCTTCCATGCTTCTCTATTACTCGTCATCTGAGCAGTCACCTCCTTTCTAGCCATATCATCAGTTTTTATGCCGCCCATGAACCTCTCTCCGAGAAACATTTGTCTGTTTAGTGTTTAGGGTTGTCCCGCAAAGTACCAATATTTAAATCTGTTGGTTTCGTCTTTAGAGTCAAGTAATTCAAAGTTATGCCCTCCACAAACAAAATTTATTCAAACTCTGTTAAATAGGTGCTCAATACGGCTTATTTTGGTGTACTGACTTCATTACTTCACAAATAAGGGAAGTCAAGGCGACATACTAAAAAGGATCACAATCAAATTATGATATGCTTAAAGAGTTCAAACAAAGTCGGCTTTTTGTACTGAAATAAAAATAAACGATCCTTGCAGATACATATAATAATAACAACTCATGGGTGGCATTGTTGGCATCGCGGAAACATCCTGGCACAAGAACGTGGAAGTGTACGGAGTGGTACAGTTTTAAAAGTATACATTTATATCTAACGTACATTTTGGGTCCTACAATATTACACTAACGACATGCCCTGACTCCATAAGGAGGTTCTTGAGAGGCACTGAACCGACTTACTGCACAAACTGGCCTGCACTGAAGTAGTTCAGCAAACAAATTGTGTATCGATGCATCTAATTGGAAATCGTTATACAGACTCTTACTAAACGGACTGTACAAATTGTAGACGGCTCGTTAAACGTAGGGGGTCCTAGAATCGCTCCTTGGGGAAACCTTTCAAGTCGAAGAATGATTTCATACTTCTGTTCTGTTGATGTTTATTCTATTGTTTTGTTGTTGTTCACTCGTTTATTATGAACTAACAGTAAATTAAACCAATCGAAAGTTTTCATTACTCAGCTGAATACGAAATGTACATTAATTACCGTACCGACTGACTATTTGATTAATACTGTTAATTTACTTTGAATCTCACCGTATGAAGTTGTGTTTAACAGAAACACAATATGTTTTCGTGATGCTGTGGTGAGCTTTCATACTCATTTCATTTGTTGCTAATATCATACATTTGGTCGTGTTGCAAATATGAAATTCATACAAACACGGTGTTAAGTCCATGTGTTGTTTCTAATTACAGTTTCGATATCACAATTGTATTCAATTTGGCTGTTAGTAGCTAATTCTGTTTAATTATTGCTTTATTGTCACCGCTAATGTGTGTAGGACTGTTAATGTGGTCACAATAGCCAGGTTTCTATTGTGAGTTTTGTTTGGAATACGTTAAATGATGCATATCCGATTAATAATTTTAAAATTATATTCATCCAGAATTATGTGTCCGTTATTGTTCACTTTCAGAGTAGGTACATGTACATAGAGCGTGAACCACAGATCTATCTATATCTGTGGCGTGAACATTTTCATTGGACTTTTTTTCCATTACAACTAATGTAATTCCAGCATCTATAACATAACATAACATCACGCCTGTAATCCCCGAAGGGCTAGGCAGAGGATCAAATAGTACACCCACATTTCGCCAGTTACGTTTAAGTTCCATGTAATAGGGGGCGAGACTATTGCCATCAACCAGGCGCAAATCGAGACTCCGTGCTGCTAGACCAAGTATGTAGCGAGAGTGCAGCTGCTTGAGTCGTGCCGCAATGTTAACTTTTAGGTGTTCGTGGTGCGAATACCAACTTGTTATCTGCACCTTGAACGCAGGGCCAGTGCCACATGAGCGCACGGTGACATAGTACACAAGTGAAGGGTTTCTAACATAGTTTTAAGGTTCTTTTTACTAACATAATTTATATTTTATCATATGTATGTTAGTCTGTAAGGTATATGTCTATGGGCCAAAGTTGCCTGAAAATAAATGGATGTTGACGTTGCTACTGATGGAAAAACCCAATACCACTTTGCCCGACCCGGGAACTAAACCCAAGACCTCATGCTCAGCAGTCGTGCTTGCGACCACTAGACCAACGAGGCAGTTCAGCAACTACTTCGAGAAAAACCACTATCGGTAGGATTTTTATCTGACTAAATAAATTGTGGAGAACTAGAACCAAGTATTCCGAAATTCTTGTATTTTATGATGAGTAAGTGTCTAGAAATAACTAAGAGACAGTAATTTATTCAATTTCAAAGCGCTTTATGTCTTTTCTACTACCTTTTAGACTTTATTAGAGGCCCTTAAATAATGGCTAATGATAGAAGTTGGGGCATAATAGCTTGTTAAACTAATTTAGTGGCGTTTTATTCCTCTAAGTTTTGATGTCTTGATGTTTAAAAGGACTTTGTTTTTTTATAGTTTTATTAATTTCATTAACTTTGAAATTTCTCCTGTATCTTGAAACAGCCAGACCCGCAACAAATACCTGTAGATCATACAAATTTGTGTTCCGTGCGGGGATCGAACCCGCGACACGCAGCGCTGCAGCCGATCGCTCAGCCTCTACGCCAACCGTGCCGTCAAATTTGGTATCTGGAAAGTGGATCCGCGAACTTAACTAAAGTTATCTAAAAACAAACGCGTCATGTCGGTTTGTCGAACCGCGTTCCGGCAGTATAACGGGATTGCGCGGATCCCCGTTCTACGGAACGGCAAACGAAGGTTTAGTTTTTTCAGGTACGATCATAGAAATTGGTATGGTTGATCCAGGTTTGGTTTTATCATCATCAGTCTGTAATGATGTTCAAACCAGGCTACATGTGTTTTGGTCTACTGCACCAAAGCCCAGCATCTTTGAATTAGTATCACAAATACAGTCAGATCAAACAAGCCAATGGAAAATGATAACGCAAGGAAGGAAGTTAGTGAATGCTGTCATCATCTGCCTAGCCTTTTCCCAACTATATTGGGGTCGGCTTCCAGTCTAACCGGATACAGCTGAATACCAGTATTTTACATGGAGCGACTGCCTATCTGACCTCCACAACCCAGTTAGTGCTGGGTAATACGTTACCCCTTGGTAAGACTGGTTGTCACTTTTGGGCCACTGACTACCTAACGACTGTCAAAGATCTACAAATGACAGCCGGGACCAACGGCTTAACGTGCTTTCCGAGGCACGGACGAAACTCGGAAACAGACCAACCTAGGCAAGCACGGCTGAACCTAAAGATCGACCCGAGCGGCTGTTATTATTTAGCTACGAGCTCCTTCGAAGTTAGTGAATGCTGTGATGAAGAAAAATAATAATATCACTCCATCTCCATTCTCCTGCTCTTATTAAGAAAGATAAAACTATATGGAGAAATAAATTGCAACATGGATGATGATGGTAGATTGGTAGCAATAAAACAAAATTATCAGCTGGTTAAAATAAACGACCACCTAATAAAGTAATAATCACAATTTGGAAGATCATTAATAAAATTATGAAGGAAGGCGACGAAGCGACCAGCCATTCATTACCTAACTACCACCTCCTCACCCAAGATTAATTGCGTTGGAACGACGAACCGAAAGTACTAGCAAGCAATACGAGGGAGGTAATCATAACAATAATTACTAACATACTGTATATTGGTGGTAACGTGAGAAATGTATCACCCGTTATTTGTGGTGTGGTGGGGACTGTGTCATTAATAATAAAATGAAATAATAATAATGAGGCTCTCGTTAGGCAGCTGGATCAAGGGCTTGATTCAGAAAGCGGTACTTCTGGACACGGCTCGTATTGTTAGGAGGTTCCTCTCTCTGGAGCCCTGACCGCCGGTAGCTTGGACCCTGTTCCCGATACCGGTGGGCTACAATTTTTTATATTTTTAAATGTTTTAATATTTTTTTTTTCTAAAGATTATTTAAAAATGTAATTAATTTGTATGTAAATAAATAAAGAAAATAATAAATGAAATAATAATAATGAGGCTCTCGTTAGCCATCAAAGCATTTATTTCAAATAGGCCAGTTACAGGCACTTTTGAATTGTCGAAACAAAGACAACAATAGCTACAGTCCCAGTCACAAGGCATAAAAACTGTGAAAGTACTGTAGTTGCCCATTCCCTAACGTAGATCTCTATGGAGAAGAACGGGCAAGAAACTCCATGGACACTCTTTTAAATCAGTATACTTTTACAAACTCTTGGTTACATTATTCATGTTGAGATGGTACATTATGTGAGAACGATGTAGCAAGATGTGTACGTTAAAAGTGTCCATAGTAAACAATTCAAAAAAAAATAAAATAAAAATAATCAATTCAAATAAGCCGTGGCAACCAAGAGATGACCAGTCACAACTGACAGCGCCCGTTCACGAACATGACGCATGTATCAGCACCGTTCAACTCAACCATTTTGAAGGGAACTAAATGATCCGACACACGCGCCACCATCAGCGAGACATTTGAGTGAGCATGACACACTCCTAACCGCCAGGGCACATTCAAGTCAAGAAAAGACGTAGGTTTCCCGCGAATGACAGCTTTCTATTACATAGTACTCACACAATATGGGCTATGCGGCTATATAACACTAAAGAGATTGAATTTATACAACGCAAAGATAGTTGTACAATCTTCAGCAGCTCCAACATACTATTTAATGCTTCTTCTTCTTAGCGTTTCGATGGCAAAAAGTTTAAATATGCTTAGCCCAAAACTCAGCCACGTGTACCCCGCTCACTGATGCAGTAAATAAATCATCAAGAGCGCAGGTGATTGGGATATGTAATGCTATTCATTTATGCGCCCCTGTCCTTGTGGAGCAGGACCGGCATTGAGCCAAGCATTTTTATCAACGATATAATCGTCCAACTTGTAATATGCTTGCCTACACAGTGTGCGTTTAATGCATGTTTTAAATTTCGTTTCATTCAGTTCAAGAATACTTTGTGGAATTTTGTCTGTGAATTTTGTCCATCTGGATCAAGGGCTTGATTCAGAAAGCGGTACTCCTGGATACGGCTCGTATTGTTAGGAGGTTCCTCTCTCTCTGGAGCTTTGACCGTCGTCGGTAGCTTGGACCCTGTTCCCGATACCGGTGGGCTACAATTTTTATATTTTTAAATGTTTTTTATATTGTTTTATCTAAGGAATATTTAAAAATGTAAATAATTTGTAAAAATATAAATAAAGGAAATAATAAATGCAATAAGGCAGAGAAAATGTCGTTTTAAAACCACTATGATGAATAAAAGTAAGTTCAAAGGCAACGGGAACTTTGAGGGACAAAACAGGACTGATGTAAACCATGAAATTGATACTCTAATAATACGCATGTATTTTTTTTTTTTTTAACGTGGTAAAATCATCAAATGAGTCCTCCCACCCAGGGCAGAGCGGGAGGGACTGTCAGACTTGTACTGACTAAAATCCACGGTGTCCTTCAGTAGCCCTTTATGTTCCAGGGTCACGGTAATTCTATGAGTCCCGCGACCCCGGCAGGCTTTGGCCCTCTAGAGGGGGGCCCCGTCATTATGCTGACACTCTTTGAGGCGCGCGTGGAACACAACGCGCCGTCGACCCGGGCATGGTCCATGGTCGGACAGCGAGTCGCCCATTACTCGCCGCCCGCATGCCCGCGCCTACGGTGGCCGGAGATCGTCTGCCGACGTCCGGCGCCGTGGGCGTCTACCACTGCGGCTGGTGTGGAGGGAGGACGCTGTCCTCTCCCTCACGCGGCCCGCCTCCTCCTTCGCGAGCATGACTGCTTCGCAGAAGGAGGCGACCGCTTCCCACTCCGTCTCGCCCCGCAGCATGGCCTCGACCAATGCCGGGCGCGAGAGGGCTCCGCCTATCGCCGCCGTGAGGACACGGCGGTGCTCTGCCCAAGCGGAGCAGTCCTGCACCGTATGCTCCACCGTGTCCTCCGGGCGGTCCTCGCAGTGGTGACACCCAGGCGTTTCCTCCTTCCCCATATGACACAGGTACCTCCCGAAACTTCCGTGTCCGGTGAGGACCTGCGTCACGCGGTAGGTCAGGACGCCGTGACGCCTATCCAGCCAAATAATAAGCATGTTTGGAAATATTTATCACTGTTTGAACGAAACCTTCTTTGAAGTCTTTGAAGAGTTTTAATAGCCCAATCAATAGTACTAATAAGGGGGGGCGCCCTCAGGCTCGGTGGAGGGACGATCTTCGCAGGGTGGCTGGTAGCAACTGGATGAGAGTTGCCGAGAATCGAGTTAAGTGGCGTGCGATTGAAGAGGCCTATGTTTAGCAGTGGACTGTTGTAGGCTGATGTTGATGAATCATATTCAATAAGTAGTTTTGACTCTTCATTCATTCGGTTATTAGAACATTGGCAAATTATAATAAAGATATTTTACTTGCCTATCATGTTGACAGTTAAGATTCACCTTCAACTTTTCGAAGTCTGCAGTTTTCTTTGCTTTAAAAAAATAACTTCGATCAACGCTAAAGTTACAAGCCAAGATCGGCAAAGACGTTCAAGATTGCATTTTATTTCATAAACAAACAAGCAAAGCAGGCAAAGTTTCCAACGATCTTATTATGGAAATGGAAATATCAGTGGTTGCCTACTGAAGTCGAAAAGTCGTGGAACTGCTAGTTAGTGTACTTCGGTACACACGGCGGCCCATGAAGCTGTAAAATTCGAGTATAACTTGGCCTCGCTTTGTATAGATTTCTTGTACAATGAGAGATCCGCATAAACTGGTTTTGTATAGCTTGACTGGCCGTCGTGCGTACGTATGGCTGAAAGATGCATGTTACTGACAAGCTTCCCCAGAAGTCGCGTGTGTGAACCCAGGTTTACTTAGTGCTAGCTCTTGGAAAAATATACATGTGTAGGGAATATTGATAGCGATTTATCTACGTGGATTCGATTCTTCGTAAATATGAGTGTTGTGTGAAATCTTTGATTGTTGGTATGAGAGCCCAATCTTGACTTATATTTGACGGCACGGTTGGCGCAGTGGCTGAGCGATTGACTGCTGTGCTGCGTGTCGCGGGTTCCATCCCCGCACGGAAGAAATATTTGTATGGCCTACAGGTAGTTGTTGCGGGTCTGGCTGTTTGTGTATGTGAGTTTAAATGTTTGTAAATGCACCCACTATACAGGAGAAATTCCTAGTGTGGGGACACGTTTATAAAAAAAAAATACTATTTGAATTTGAAGACACCTCAAATACGCAGCTGCAAAATTGTTGTATAATAGCGATATTTACATGTACATACATGAATAATTCTATACAACGTGTAACAGAATAAACGCAAGACCTCGTGTGGTGTCTCAGACCATGAAACTGAACAACTTTTGTTCTATGACTTTTGGAAATTCATAACTATTTTTTAGTTTTACCATACATGTGGATCAGCTGATTGCGTCCGTTCCTATACAAAGTATTTTTATTTTTTTTGCGAGTTTCAAGAACTCGTAAAACAAAAGATGTTTAGTTTCATGGTGCTAGAGACCACACGGGAGGTATTGCGTTTAATATGTTACCCGTTGTATACCTATGTATATATTATTATGTACGAACGAAATAGTTAAGTTGTATTTTCTTTCATTCGTTTTCTGGACCCTTTTCATAAGCTGTTTGTTGTCTTTGGGCACAAAAGACAACACTAGATGAACCTATGACTAGATTTCATTTTTTGTGACCTCTTGTTACGTCTCACAACAACGGCCTGCCTAACCGATGTTTTGTCTACTGTATCAGTATCATGTGAAATTTGGACCAAAACCCTCGGAAATTCCATGGAAAATAAACCATTAAAATCACTCCCTGATTGTACGTTTCCTGTAAACTCGAGCGTTTGTTTTTTGTTGAAATAAAAACATTTGACCGGGTTGAGGGCCAAATTTGGCGCGTATTGTTTTTTTAACAACGTGTACAAGCTAAATTATAACGTTTTGTTTGAGATAAGGGCCTCCAATAGACCGAAACTCTTAACAAAAAGGTTTGTTTTAATATTAATTATGGGTTTGTTTCTTGTTGGAAACAATTTGCCGCCCAGTTACGCCGCCTCCGTATAATTTGTCAGCTGAATGCACTTTTACTCTGTTGCCAAATGATTAAAGCAACCATTAAACGAAGTTAAAATTAAACGGTCGCAAAGAATAGTCTTTTGATGTTTTTTTTTTGTGTTGTTTGCAGTTTAGTACCCTTGAAAGGAGATATTGAAATGTTCTTGTCTCATAAAACGGTTTATTGTTTTCAATTTTATTGTGGTTGTTCATAAACGTTAAATTTCATTCTCTGGGAGGACTTACTTTTTTAATGTATTGCAAACGAAAAATGGAGCTAAAAATTAGCATGTTTCTATTGATAGCGACAATCCCATGGTTGTCCCAACCCTATGCAAATCAGCGGGCAGCACTATCGATCGGCACGGCCGCGTTCGATAGCGGCAATAATATTCGGGAGTGCGCGGGAGTGTGACGTGTTGATTCAATTTAAAATATACGTGATGTTATAAGTCTCCATGGTTTAATTTTAGGACCTAACACTATGTACAACATAAGCAAAAGGTTTACATTATGAAGTTGTTATTATCAATTTTCCTGAATTTCACTTTATACATAAGCCAAGCCATTTCGCTGTCTCAAATTGCCTTGAAGCTCACTCGCGTAAGAAATAAAAACGTGCAGGATCAGACTAAGTTCAGTTGGCAAATCCCCGTTTCTAAACTTTTAAACTAAGCTGGAAATTAAAGAAAAACATGAGGCACTGTCCTTATCGTCCCCAACAGGTTGTAGAAGTTACTCGAAGGAAAACTTAACGATCTTTCTAGAACGAACTAGAAAGCTGTCACATTGAGTACATTGTTACGAACGTAGTATTGAGAAGCTTATTGCTAGTCGTGATTGTAGCTAAGCTGGCACGACTTTAGACCGTTGAATGGTTGTTATGTAATGTTATGGTTTGATAGCATTGTAAAATAAAGGGTGCGCAACACTATACAACGTGTAACAGAATAAACGCAAGACCTCTCGTGTGGTGTCTGAGAACATGAAACTGAACAACTTTTGTTTTACGAGTTCTAGAAATTCGCAAACAAAAAAAAAACTTTCTATAGGAACGGACGCAATCAGCTAGCTGATCCACGTGTATGGTAAAACTAAAAAAAAAGTTATGAAATTCCAAAAGTCATAGAACAAAAGTTGTTCAGTTTTATGGTCTGAGACACCACACGAGAGGTCTTGCGTTTATTCTGTTACACGTTGTATAAAGTCATTTATGCATGAAAAGTATTTTTCTTCTAATACTTTTTGGTTGGCGATAATTGGTGGGGCGTCAACAATAGTTGTGTTTACTCTACACGGGACTTTCATTACCAGCGGCATGTGGGTGTACTATGATAGCTGCCTTATTTATTTATTTAACACTTCAAGCACAAAGTACAGAGGCGGACTTAATGCCATAGGCATTTTCTACCAGTCAACCTTTGGGTGATGCAGAGACAAAAAGTGGTAGGTGTAGATATCTGAAATAATTTTAATGTAATACTGAGATAAACTACAATTCTATATAAAACCGGTGTGATGTTTGAAACGTGTGATAGATATCAAAATCAAACTATTTAATAAATTAAATATTAATAAGTTAGATATAGCTATATTTAATAGTATTTTAGCCAAACCAATGTAAGTAGAGGCAGCTTTAGTTTATTCATTAGTTAACTTGTAAGTTATGTGTTATGCTTGGATTAGGTTACGATGGAACTGGCATAACATCTTGTTCAAAGTTCCGAACTAAAAAAGATTAAAAAAAAAAAAGCTATTTAATATCACATAGGCCCAGATGGGCACTTATAAAACGGTTCGGGTTGGTCGTTTCCTATGGAGAAGAACCGGCAAGAAACTCCATGGTCACTCTTTCCAAATCATTTGGTATTACAATATTATCATGGAAATGCTATTGTCAAAAACAAGACTACATCACGCGTTGCCCGCTGAGAAAGCAGGGGTGAATAGACACACTGCATGAATTATGTTCGACACCCACAGATTACAGAGCAATTTGAATTTTTTTGGTAAAATAGGTAAATGTGCCCAAAGTTTTATCTTTACAGGACAACCCTCACAATTTATTTTATTCACTGGTAATTTAAGCAAGCCAGTTTTTTCAGGAATCTTTGTCGATTATTCGAACGACAAAACTTGGAAACACGAATGGAAAGAGTACAATGGGAAATTTTGCACTCAAGGATAATTTTAAGCCCTTTGGAAGTTTTTTGTATGCTCTGACTGTCTTTGTCGGTCCTTCTCTTTGCCCAAGATATGAAAATCGGATTAAAAGGAAGAAAAAAATTCGTTCGACAGACACTTCTCCCATCTTCAATTTAAAAGAAAATTAACAAAACGGCTTAAAGGTGAAATTCAATTTTTCTTACGTTTTTTGCAATTAACAGGTCAGCGTCAGGTTGTAAAATGTTGACTAAAATATGAGTCGCGGCCGTACAAATATGGCTATAAATAGTTATAATCATTAAAATCATAAATACAACCCTTTTAAATAATTTAAGCCCATTGAATGACTATTTCATGAAAAAGTCATTCAATGGAAAGGATTAAATGAACTTAGAGGGTTACATTTATGATTTTAATATTGTAAATACATGCGTATTACGGCCGCAAATCATATTTTGTTCAGCATACAGCTTGACGCTGACCGGCTAAATTGCAAAAAACGGAAAAAAAATAATTTCCCGGGCTGCGCTGGCGCTTCCACTTAACAGTTATAATAAAAATGTTAAACTTAAACTGTCACTTACGGGATATCTTCCGTGATAGTTCATTATTTTGAGCTCCCGATACCGTGAAAGCTTAAAACAGTGTTTAATAAAAATGTTATCGAAAAAAAATTGAATAAAGTTAATTATTAATGCTTAATTCATGTTTTCTTTTCGAAGTTTTAAGAGGCCCTATCCTTCTTCCGAAACTTTATTCATACACAAATGTTTGATCAAAGAACGAATTACAATACTGCTAATGTTTTAATCAACGGTAGATTAGGGTTAACGTAATATGGAGATGGCCGATTCTGTACGTCATTCGTCGACTATTAAGCGTGTAGATGAATATTCATATCGTACCGAGGCTCACACATCACATATATCTTGCTCAATACATTCCCGATGTTCTCTTTGTCGCATTACTCGGCCAACTTTTATTCCCACTAATGCTATATTCTCCAATACGGCTCTTTTATTAGATTAATTCTTTAAAATGGCGCCCGTTTCAGAGATATCGGCGGGTTAACAATATTATCTAACTAATTGAATTCTGTAACGGCTGAATAACCGCGGTTAATTGAGGTCTGACCATCATTCCAATCAGCAGAACTCACTGACCTTTATAGAAAATAGAACAGTTGAGTGAACTAATTACAATAAAGTTATTGATTTTATTCTTGGCATCCTTAAATAGGTCATCTAAAGTCATATTTATAAGAGATCGAAGGCAGTACAAAAAGTAGGTTTATTGTAGGACAGATAGTTAGAGAATAAAGAATCGCAGACACTACCACAGAATACATAATCTTTACATGGTATGAAACAAAGTCGCTCCCTCTGTTTGTACGCTTAGATCTTTTAAACTACGCAACGGATTTTAATGCAGTTTTCACCAATAGATAGAAAGATTCAAGAGGAACGTTTATAATTGTATATTGTACCCATGCGAAGCCGTAGTCGCTAGTAGTATATTTTAGAAACTACTCGGAAAAAGCATGAAAAATTAAAGAAGATTATCTACGCAAGAAATTGCTTGTATTTAATCTTTTAATTGCTTGTATGTTACAACCAATTAAAAGACTCACAGTTCAATGAATCGTTGATAATAACATGCAAGGTTGTTCAAGAGAAAAAAAGATAGTAATACGCGAATCGATAGTCATGTTATGGCTATGAAAACTTCATATGCAAGCAAGGCCGTTAGATACAACATATATTATAGGAAAATATAGGTATAGGTATAGGTGGATATTGTAGGAAAATGAGCTCACGATATCTCTCAAAATATTTGTTACACTACCTGGTGGCCTACCATGATGTCGTAATCCCGGTGTGGGAAAGAGATAGCGCTAGACGACCTGTATAGCTCTGTCTCTTTCCCACACTGGAATTACTCCTGCTTTAAGACGTCATGGTAACCCCCTGAAAACTGTTTTTTTTTTATTGACGTTGTTGTTATTCAGGCAGTTCAGGCAAAAATTTAGTGAGTTTGGAAACAAACAAGAGGAAATTAATCATTGTGTTTTAAACAGGGTGCCTATTTCACGTGACTATGCCCATATTTCAGTTTAGCAGTACCAGGTTTTAATTCTGACCCTTACTCACTTTGGAAGTAAGTATAAATTTCCTTGTTTCAACCCGATCTTTTCCTAAACATAAGAACTTTGTAAGATGATCAGTCTTACTTATAAAAAAAGTTAACCCTTTTATGTTTTTCCTCTTTCCGTCGATTTACGTCAAACAATGGTGATGGAATATTTACGAGGAACAGGATAAACAATAATCCCTCAGAGATTTATCTTCGCTATATAAAGTTTGTGAAATTGATTCTACATTCATTTGGGCTCGACATTTGAGTGATTTTAAATGGAAGTAGAATTGGAGATTATCCTCTGAGGTATATTACGCCCGACTCTCCCCACTATACTTCAAACAATCCCGTATAAAAGACACAAAATAAGTATTATTTATAAGCTTTTGATATCGGGAAACCCAGTCAAACATATGAGGGGAAAGTAGGGGTGGAAGCGAACGATAAATCGGTTAGTGTGCTGAAATTATTTACTGGCCAGAATTCATATTTACATTTTAAATTGAAACGTGGTTACGCATTTACGATATAAAAATCTGTGGTCAATATTTTCGCTCACATGTTATTTCAATACTTTTAATTTTTTTTTAATAGGTTGTGATAATCCCTCCAATTTTGTACTCGTAAACAAACATGTTAGCTTTATAGTATTAAATACGTATGTTGGAAATATAAAATAATATTACTGTGAGTCAGTAGGGATGTAAAGAGGTATTATCATTTTCCAGTCTAGAATATTACAGTTAGGTTCACACACAATATTGTTAGTTTTAGAAGGTGTAGTGGGTTGGCATACAGACCACAAAGCGTTAAGTTAGTGAACATGCAGGCATACGAACACTAGCTAACAATCAGTAGCCACAAATTTAACTTAATAATAAGCAAAACCAATATAGATAAAAATGTAAATAGACGAATGCATTGCGCGTCATACAGCCTAAACCGTCAGCCCGGATCAAGTGTGAAGTTGGTCGCATGTTTGCTAACTTAACGCTTTGTGGTCTGTATACTAAGCCACTACACACACACACAACACAACACAACACACAAACACACTCACTTTGTATCTTACCAGTGGGCACCTTCCAAAAACTAAGAATATTCTGTGTGAATCTGACTGTCGGACTGGAAAATCGTTATGTAATACATCTTTACATCCCCACTGTGAATCAAAAACTATTTTCTATTCCCCTCACACATTTAATACTACAGCTTGTTTATATTTGTTGACCTGGACTAAAGGTTTCTAACTTCTTATATAGGACTAGGTACAGTCGGCAGCGCATCAAGTTAACACAAACTGTCAAATTTTCTCATTCGATTTTAAAAACCATCAACATTTTATGGTTTAAAATCATTTGGAGAAATTTGACAGTTTGTGGTAACTTGATGTGCTGGCGACTGTACTATAAGACGTTAGAAACCTTTAGTCTATTGATTCAATGTGAAAATGATGTTATTTCAAGA
Organism: Noctua comes; assembly: GCA_963082995.1. Lineage (NCBI taxonomy): Eukaryota > Metazoa > Arthropoda > Insecta > Lepidoptera > Noctuidae > Noctua > Noctua comes. Next base: position 5,154,367 of record OY720271.1, read on the forward strand.
AAATTGCAAACAAACACTTCACACCAAACTTTTGCTGAAGACAAAAACGGTCTCAAGTGGCTTAACGAACGAAATAAACTAATAGACGACAAAAACACAACTGTGGATGGTCGGGACTCCACAAAATTGTGGTACACGAATATTTGCGGAGAGAAAAAAGGAAAAAAAAGAGGAATACGCACTGTGGCTTATAAATCTCGACGAGTGAGATAACGCGAAACGAATAGTAGCTGTAGTGTCACACGGAATTGTTTTACAGCCAGAAAATGGGCTTGTTTATGGTTTGGAATTACTATAAATATCTGTCCTAGGGTATTCGAATTTAGATGACATTTGTCGGGAAATAACGTATTTGAGATCAGTTTTGATTAAATTACGTACTGTCCCACTGCTGGGCAAAGGCCAATTCCTTCCATGTGCTCTTTTCCCGTGTCTCCTCGAAATGTTGTTTACTAAGAGATTTTATACTATTTTAGTTTTTGTGTGTATGTACTCTTCATTATGACCTTTTACCCGGAAATCGGGAAAAAAATCGTCAGTATTAATGACAAAGCTGTTTTCTGACACTTTCTGAACTGCCCTTAAACTGAATTTTGTTTTTTCTTATACCTGTTTGAATTTTATACTTGAAGTAGATACCTAGGTGAATTTTATTCTGATATAAAAACTACTAATTTATTTTAAGGTTCCTCGACATAAGTGTTGTGAAAGTTATTTTCATGAAACTCTATAAAATATTTATAGCAGTACGGTGATTTTGGACAAAAGCGAAATTATAGCAAATTTTACACCAAAAACTACAGTTTCATCTTTAAGTTCTTTATTTATTTTTCACTTTTCTTAAAAATATAAAAGACCTTTCTATTTACCCAGAATCTGTTTTATTCTATGCTACAGTGCTATATACATTGTTATTTATTATTTAATTTAACGTAGAGAAAAAAAATTGGAAATGACTTGCTTGAGAAATAAATCAGAAAACAAGCAACAATAGAAAAATAACACACCAAATTGCCAAAAAAATATCCCATTCAAATATATCAAATTAAATGGCGTCGACATAAAAATTGAGATGAGAAATTAAATTGTTCGAATTTTTCTAACAAGCGGATATGGATGAAAAGAGGGGAACGAGAGTAAACAATAGCTCTGGCCTTATGAATAGTCCGCGAGTGTTGAAAGAATAATTGGCTCTTTTGTTTTTGCCCCGGACATACCTATTCATCAATACGTAGACGTGTTTCAATCTCTGTCAGCTTTTGTTTTAATTTATCCCGTTGGAATATTAATCAGGATCAACTGGCGTTACTGAGTGCACACTTTTTAATTTAAATGAACCCGCTTTTACATATTTTTATTGTTTTTCCAATTATTTTCACTCTACACCCATATAAAACATGGCAAGAAAAAATTCTTAGTAAACTTTTTGAAGCAACCTATATTTCTAGGTTGTTTTACGTTCATCCTAAAGAATATACGGCAGGACTACTCTAAAAAAGGATAAGACAAAATAAAAATACATTCGAGCACGCTCGAAATAGCTTGTTTATGTATAATAGACAAGTGTTTGGACGTGGTAGCGTGCGCATAAAATTTTACTATATGCAGACGGCGTAAATACACATTACGTTGAGCAAAGTGTCCCTGGTCCAACCTTCAAACCTTTCGTTGTGTGTTAGTACGAGCTCCTTTAGGTAGACTACTAGTCCCTCAGGACGAAAGATGTCGTCTTCGCATGGGGACCGTCAGCGGGTACAGTGGTCGGTTTACGACCCGTCTCGACCTAACAAGATTCCGTCGCCCGTTACACCAATTTATTACGCCCTTAGTAGGGATTTATACTTTTTGCGGTAGTTTCTGTCCGTAGCACGCGTTCTTGGTCCGTAACGTATTATCTGCGAGAGTGCCTCATTTTGTATGAGGCAAATGTGGGCGGCATCTGGTGCGGATGTCTTGTGTCCGGCGATGGTTAGTGGCCCATTTAGGGTGGCAACTAAAAAGTTGTGACGTCACAGTGTGGGTTAGTGTTACTGAGTCGTTGGGTCTTGTTTGGTGGCATTCGGTGTTGGGTATTAATTAAAAATAATTGATTTAATGCTTTCAAGCCTGAGAAGATTTTTTTTTTCAAATATCAGACTGAAACTTTTTAGAATAGAGAATTAACGTACATTGAAGTTGAATTTGTTTATTCATCTGAAGCTGTTTGAAAAATAATCTAATAGATAATAATAATACATTGTAAAAGTTGTACTTTTAAACGCGGTACCAGGAAAATAAATTGAGCTACTTTGCAAAATACATAATATTAATTTAATTAATTTCAAAACTACTCCTCATAAAATAAACATCATCTTCATCACACTATTAATTAAAATCAGGGTTAGTGTGCAACGAGTACAGCGGGCGGGCAGCTACGAAGTACAAGGGGAAAGTTTTTCAGTGGTTTCAGGAAGTTGGCGACGCGCCACGACGGGACTTGCCACGCGCCGCACCCAGGGTTGTCATATCCGAAAAAACGGCGAACAAAAACACATGAATTGTTGCACAGACAAAAATGGAATGGAGAAGCGTGGGCACGTATTTTTTTGAGAAAATAGGCACTTCTGTTTAACGATTCGTGCATTTCGTTGCTAAGCAATGATACTGTCTGTTTTAAAAATTAACAGAGTTTTAGTATCTACCATAAAATAAAAATCACGCACAGGATATTCACTTTTTAGAGGGTTGAATTTTTTTATTGTTTTTCCTTCTGCACGTATTTTTCTAAATCGAAGAACGTAACATTAGCACGTATTTCTTCCATTACAAAAAAATGAAATATACCAAGTAATTGAGTATGCAAGGCTTGTTTCGCCGGCATCTGCTACTCGGAACAGATTGAGTAATTAGCATAATCCCGACATTTTTGATACATAGCCCCGGTACCCGGGTTCAAGTGGAAACTAGAGCGGAGAGAAGTGCTCGGTGACAACCCTAGCGTGGCGAGGCGATATCTCGCCTGATGACGTCACTTTTATGTTCTATGGAATACGAATAAGGATTTATTAACTTTACGATAAAGTAAATTAATTATAACAGTAAATGCTTTATTGGGGAACTACGGAACTGCTTTTCAAGGGATTAAAACTCTGAACTGCCCGTTAAATAATCATTGAGGGATTACTTAAAGTGATGATGAAACACACAATTTAATTATCAAAGAGTTAACAGTTCAGGATTTAACGTTAACAACAAATGTTTTACAGGACTTTTTAACGGCAGGGATTATTCACAATTTTATACAGCGTGAATTTTATTTTCACGGTTTCGGTATCCGTCGTTTACAGACCCCATTAACCATGAACTGTTTACGTGAAATAAAATACTTTTATGAACAAGCTGTGGTTTCTATTGTCGTATACAACGGAAAGGCGCCGCATGACGCCTTTCGCCTTTGTCTAGTCCCTTTGAACAAACATTTCGGTGCATTACACTCACAAGCTTTATTTTATGGGAAATAAATATGATATTTTCTTTCATTTTCCTTTTTTTTTGGTATCGTGAATTGATTTTTTGAATGAGGCTGATATAATGTTTGTGTTTCTTATGGTCTCATAAAACGATTTATCTTGCAGATCGTAAATTGTTAATGTGTAGACCGGTTCCCGCCTATCTATTCCTTTTTATGCGTTTTCTCGATTTTTTGATTTGTACCTCTGTGTATTTTTAAGACGATTATACCAAGAGGCTACAATCTACTAAAATTAAGTAGATAAAAAATGCTTTAAACTTAAAAAAGGACTCCTGAGAACATTCAATTGAACAGTTAATGTAACATTATCATCCTTCTGATACTTATAATAAGATCAATAAAAACAATAATGTTAATTTACTTAAATAACAACGGCCTTTATATCAAGATTTCCCTACAATGAATGACTGTGAAGAGTGCTTTTAGGAACATGAATAACCTTTTCCCTCCGCTGAGAGGAATTGAAGAGGCCAATAGTTCATTCAATTACCGCCGAATAACCAGTAAAATATCGTAAAACGATGGGCCAGATATCGAAAGATAAATACCGAAATGACTAATAGTATCGATAAAATGGAAGTTATGGACGAAGTAAAGCGATTATAGTATTGAAGTTATTATTGATACAAGAGACGGAGGATTGTCCAAGGTTATCGAGTGTTCAGACTCAGAACAGATTTTCTTAGAAAATGTAGGTATTTTCACTTCTCTGTAAAATAATAAATCTTTTTTTAGATTCAATCACAACTGCTGAGAATGAGGTCCTGGGTTCGATTCCCGGGTCGGGCCAATTGTTACTGGGTTTTTCCGTCAGGAATTTCTCAGTAGCAGCCATAGAGTCTGGATTTGTGCCCAGTTGACGGCAATAGGCTCGCCGCTTATTACGCGTGATGTTATGTTAAAAGAAGAAAATTGAAAATCCGAAAATTATTTATCATAGTTTCCCTGACCTTATCCTAATTTATTTGGGGTCTGCGTAGCATGTCTTCTAAAGCGACCATAGAGTAAAGTAGGTATAGTAATTGAAATAAACTTCGAAATAGTAGTTCATATTACCCGTTTCTATTTCGACCATCTTTCTATTTTGACCATCTTTGTAAATTATTGTTTGTGATATTTTCAATCACAGTATAGTGCCTGTTAATAAACGAATGCAAAATACTGATTACGAATCCGATTTTCATGAAAATGTCTCTCTATTTTTCACTACACCCTATATTCTCTCTACGGTACAAGCGCGTGTAGCAGCGTCCTTGAATAACTTGAACAATACAAGTTAGAACAAAAGTATCGCGGTTGCGGTCTGAAAATCATTTGTCATCCGATCTACACGCGTGTGATAAAATGCCAGCTGAGCTCTTGGGGTCTTTGTAGACTTGCTATACTTTCAGCGTTGGTGACTAGATTTTGCTTCATAAATGGTAAATCGACGACCTGGATGTCGTCCTTGAGAGCTGGAAAGCATAATCAGCCTGTAATGTTCCCACTGCTGGGACACAGGCCTCCTTTCTATGAGAGGGAATGGACTATAATCCATCACGCGGGTTGGTAGATGTCACATGTCTTCGAATGTTTGGTTCTACGACATGCCTTCACCGTTTTAAGAGCAGCGGTGATTAAATTAATTACATAAAGTAATGCGCCTGCCTGGGTCCGAACCCACGACGTGCTGCTCGTAAGTCAGGACCGCCACCACTGGGCCACCGCTAGTATCTCTGTATTGGAAAGAAATAGCACAAAACCATGACCGTTGTAACGAATGGAGGTAGGCCTTTGCCCAGCAGATAAAGGCTAGGCATAATAATCCTATATGTGTTGGGTATTGTGGCCCAGCTTGGGACAGGCCTATGTGCAGCAGTGGACCGTGGATAGGCTGAGTTTGAAATGCTACATTACGTTTTGGCAATTCTCTGTGCTCGGTCACGATAGCGAAATCGTGCATTCCAGCTATTGCTTTGACGCTACAACGCTTTTTGACGACCGTGGTATCTAAATTCCGTCTTTTATACCTGTAGTGTTACTCTCTGTAAAGCGACTAAATCGCTGATCGCCGAGGCTAAAAGCCGCATTGTCTGCTAAGATCTTTACGTAACACGACGAGCCCGTATTTCCTTCACCAAAACGACTTTCAAAAAGGTAACTTTCAGAAAAAGAAGGCGAAGAATCCTCGCTGTGAATACGTCGACGTTTTACCGGAAATTAGGGTCTCTTTACTGTAGATTGCTCAGAGTGATAACAAGCGAAAGGTTACTGCGAGTTGAATCGAATGAGGTTGGAAATAATTTACGTAGAAGCCGTAGAAGGCGCCGTTTTTGTTATTTTTTTTTTTTTTAAAAGGGAAGAAGAATTGCTTTTATCCTTTGGCGGGTGGGCGAGTCTTGTAACGCGTTCAGAAAGGTTACAGGCTGGAGCGTCGCTATTAATATGTTATCCTACTTTAATCGCATTGGGCTGAGACAGGCATTTGTTTATGTTTATTTTTGATAGAATTCTTAAACGCTTCGAAAGTATATTTATTGTGAACGTTTTCATGCTGAAGGAGGCTAATGGTTTTTTGTTTGCATTATTTATGCATGGATTTTGTCTTTTGCAGACGAATGGAGCGCCTTCTGTTTAATTTACTGGATTGAGAGAATTTATTGCGAAGGATGTGATTGTAAATACGGTACGTACTTACTGTTTGTAGAGAAGGCAAACGTTACAATGATTGTGTTGATTACCATTAATTAAGATACTGACATAACGATCGGTTCGATGAAACCGATACGGACAAATAACATACCCTCTGCGTAGACCAGACCTTGGCAGATCTGATAGACCCCAATTTACTCATACCGATTTGACCAAATCCTTACACGGCCATTTATTTTATCACCGGCACTCAGAAAATTTAAAAAAAAAACAGCAACATCACAATTTCCTACAGTCATAGGTAGGTAGGTAGATTTTCTACCGTTAACCGGCAAAGAAATCCATTGTGCAGCAGCCCACACATTCGTAATAATTAAACACGTGTAATGGGCCGAGAATGCGATAAATAGCGGCACGTGTCAGGCTGAGCATGAGTTACTGATGCCTCGTTAACTTGTACCACTGGTGCCACCAGTAGCGTCGAGCGACAGGTCGTTGAGCTCCCGAAAATTGTGTTGAGCTACACGATGACTGATGTGATCTATGCGAGTCCGGACTGATCAACTCATAGCTACAAATGATAAAATAACTCTTTCTTCAAAAATATTTTGGACTATTTTCGTTATGTTAGAATCATAAAAAAAATCCGGCTCGCGCCGACGCAGCCTGCGAAACTTTGGTGTGTAGACTCCAAATAGGATCACGTCACTGACACGACATTCAGCAATAATCAACATTACAAGTGTTATCAGGTGTATATAACTGAAAATTGAGCGAAGGGGATCCATTGAAGGATAGATTGACAAAAAATTCATACAGTCAGAAGTAGATACTTATGGAAACCACGCAATGAAATATTCCAGCTTAGTGAAATATACATCAATAAATACTTAAAAAAATAAATGAGCTCAGCTTTTTACAAAGCTTTGAGCGCCGAGCTGTTTTTACGACAAAATTAACGTAAAGACAGGAAGATTAATGAATAATCCAGAGCGGAAGAGGCGTCGCTTGCTACTTCCGTAACCTCTGGCAACTCGGAAAATAAAACAGCTGGTAGGTATCATCGATCGTTCGCTTTAAAGCGCCACAATGCAGCGCTCGCGCGGACAAAACCCCTCTTTGAATAAATTGAGGAGCTCTTTTGTTTTCATTAAATTTCACCCCTCTTCTTTAATTTTTTGGGCTAATTAGCTAGCCGCTTGTAGCGTGATTTCTGTCTCAAAACCTTCGCATTTTCACAATGGGTACCGTCTTAATTGACCCGCAAAAGCGCCGTTAACACTCTCTCCGCTTTATATTAATTTTCTCGGCAATTTTTCAACTTTTCGAATTTTCTCATTTCGCTCCGGGGATTATAAGTCATCCTTTTTTGTGAAAGTACGCACAGACAACAGAACTTTTTTACAATACCCGGCTGCAGCGCTAAAGTTTTATTAAACGTTTTACAGGCTTACAGACCCACAAGTTGGAGGCCCCTTTGAAGTAATCCGATCGTAATTTATTTATTGGTTTTGTGTCTGTATATTTTTAAATTTAAAATCCTTATTTGAACAACGGAAATGTTATTTAATATCAAAAACATATTTTACAATGAAATTCTTGTAGATTTGTTAAAAAAAAAACGTTATTTTGTAATAAGTAGGGACATAAGTACCCACTAATTCATGTTATTGACATAATCTATGCTTGACATGAATCCTCCATTACTCAAGCCCAGTTAGAGTGCCTACCTAGCACAAATTCTAAAAGTTCGTGCACCACCTGGCATAGTTCTAATAAGCCACCAATAGCTCGTTTGTATGACGCCTGTGTTCGGCCGACTTCGGCCTGTGCGTGATCTAGTACCTAGTCGGCTCGCCAAATGCCAATATCCGGCCTCCGTAGATTATCGCGACGAATTTAGGAGCAACGGGCACAAACCTCTGTTTGTTCAACACTAGTGGTAGAGATACAAAATTGAAAATTTATACGGATATTTTTAACATAGCGGCCATCTTGCCTTTTTAAGAATAAATAAATTAACTTTTTCGTTTGACTAAAAATCCTGGTGTGTAACTGATACGGACAAATTACGAACGCGGCCTCGGACACGGACACCTCTATAGTTACTGGAGTATTTGTCAGAGTCCTGTGGCCACAGTTAATTCGTATGCAAAACCAAATTAAGCTGATCTCTCATTGTACGGGAAGCTCATACAAAGCGAGGTCAGGTTATACTGGTTATGTAGAGCTTGATGAGCCGCCGTGTGTACCATTTCGACTGATCCTTTAGTCGAAACGTCCGACCATGTTGGACGAATCCGGACGGATAGTAACTGTAGAAATACGAAACGCGAATTGACCTCGTAATGTCTAACAAAACATTGAACAACAAAAAAACAACAACGTGTATTTTTTTTTTGTTTCTATGAATGTCAAAATATTATTTGATTGCGTATAAAAAGCGTTGTAATAATAATAGGTTTATTGAAGACCATGTTGAGTATTAATCGATGTACGGTCTTAAAGCCGTAGGTACATATTTCTTTGTATGATTACATGTCTGTCCCACACAGTTCAAGGAGGTTATTTCATTGAAGATCTTTTGTGCAAGCAAATTGAAAGGAGCATAAGAAACCTACTATTCTGTGGGATAAAGGCTCGTATTATTATCAAGAGACCAACATATTGTTATGTAAGTACATAACAATAATAGTCTAAACCAAATACCTAAATATAAATAACCTTTTCTTTTTTATAAAATATTTAAAAATGTAATTAATAAGTAAGAAAATAAATAAACGAGAAAACCTAAGTAGGTAAACTTCTATATTAATAATAAAAAGAAGTAATTAAAATATGTAAGTTTTGATGCAGGAGGAAGGTTATCACGAAACTACTCATCCGATACTAAAAATTCCTTCACATAAGGTGAACTACACTGTTATCAAGAGCCATAAAATAGTTCCATTCTTCGACCTGGACAATGTCGCGTACAGAAACTTATCTATACTTAATATTATAAAGCTGAAGAGTTTGTTTGTTTGGTTGAACGCGCTAATCTCAGAAACTACTGGTTCGAATTGAAAAATTCTTTTAGTGTTAGATAGCCCATTTATCGAGGAAGGCTATATAACATCACGCTACGCAAAAATAAAACAAGACAGAAGCGGCGGGTGAAACCGCGGGGCACAGCTAGTTTCTTATAAAAGTATAAAAAGGTGACCAAGTATAGAGAGATCTTACCTTTTTCTTTTCCAATAAGTGAGTTTTGATATCAGCACTGCGTGAATTCACTTCTGAAACAAAACATAATAAAACTTTTATAATATTTTCCGCCATCATATACCGGAGTCTATTGCAAAGTAAACAACTCGCTAGAGGTCTTCATTTCATATATTTCGATACATAGTTAGGTTGCAGGGATCCGCTGGATGCGAGACGCACGGGACCGGTCAATGTGGCGACACTTGGGGGAGGCCTATGTCCAGCAGTGGACGTCTTTCGGCTGAAATGATGATGATGATGATGATGTTTATATGAAGCACGTTAAGCGGTTGGTCCCGGCTGTCATTTGTAGATCTTTGTCTGCAATGTGACATTTTTTGCATATTAGTTCACGCTTTCTTAGTAGTCAGCGTTCTTTCTCAAAATAAACAAGCAAATTTTGTTGTACATTGTGCTTTTAAGCCAATTATTTAAAGGCGGCTTGAATAATTAGAGGTCGGCTCGCGGAGCTCGTGGTCAAATAATAAAAGTGCTCGGGTCGATCAGGTTCAGGTTAAGCCGCGCTTGTCTAGGTTGCTCCGTGGATGGGTGACCATCTATTATAAACTGAGTTTCATCCATTCCACGGAAAGCACGTGAAGCCATTGGTCCCGGATGTCATTTGTAGATCTTTGACAGTCGTTACAGGTCAGTGGCCCAAAAAGTCTGACAGCCAGTCTTACCAATGGGTATCGTATTACCTAGTACTAACTGGGTTGTGGAGGTCGAATAGGCAATCGCTTCATTTAAAATACTAGTATTCAGCTGTATGCGGTTAGACTGGAAGCCTCCCCAACATAGTTGGGAAAAGGCTGAGCAGATGATGATGATTTAGAGATCGGCTTCAAGACTCTTCTCTCCTACAAATATAATAAAATAAATAATTCTAGAGAAGTAGGCAACTTACCGTACTATTACAATCTAAATATAAACCCATCTAACTCATCATCTGCCTAGCCTTTTCCCAACTATGTTAGGGTCGGCTTCCAGTCTAACCGGATGCAGCTGAATACCAGTATTTTACATGGAGCGATTGCCTATCCGACCTCCACAACCCAGTTAGTACTGGGTTATACGATACCCTTTGGTAAGACTGCTTGTCACACTTTCTGGCCACTGACTACCTATAACGACTGTCAAAGATCTAGAAATAAAAGCCGAGACCAACAGCTTAACGTGCTTTCCGTGGAATGGATGAAACTCGGTTTATAACAGTTGGTCACCCTTCCGCGGAACAACCTAGACAAGCGCGGCTTAACCTGAACCTGATCGACCCGAGCGCTTTTATTATTTGGCCACAAGCTCCGCGAGCCGACCTCTAATTATTTAAGCCGCCTTTAAATAATTGGCTTAAAAGCCTGTAAGGCACAATGTACCAAGAACAAAATTTGCTTGTTTATTTTGAGAAGGAACGCTGACTACAAAGAAAGCGTAAACTAATATGCTACAGAAAAAATGTCACATTGCAGACAAGACAGCGTGCTTCACCGCCCCAATTTCTAAATTAAGCTCAACAGGCAAAAATAACTCGTCGAGTTACGTAACAAAACTCTTCCACCACTCCGATACATAGTGTTTGAAAAGCTAATTTGCTTGGAGTTGGCCATAACTTATATAAACTTCGGCCATTGCTGGACAGGCATTAATAGACTGTCTGCGCGGCGATAATATTATGTCCACTACTAACGATTTGAGTAACTTTCCTATCACAAATCAAACGTAATGTTTATGTTTTTGGGTGATGTTTCGGGTTTTATTGTCCGTTAAAATGTTATTTGTATCGATATTCGTTTTCATAGAGATGTACAGTAAAGAGCACGAATATGTTCACATTAAGCAATTGTTAAAACTGAGTTTCTCCTCTCGTTTTGATTGTAATTTTATGTTCTTACGAACTTACACGACTCGTCATTATTTGCATGAGTAAATTGCTTTATAGGGTTCCGTAACCGAAGGATAACCAACGGGACCCTATTACTGAGCCTCTGCTATTAGTCCGTCCGTCTGTCTGTCAGCGGGCTGTATCTCAAGATCCGTAATAGGTAGACAGTTGAAATTTTCACAGAATGTGTATTTCTGTTGCCGCTATAACAACAAATAATAAAATAAAATTAAAAATTAAAGATGGACTCCCTTACTATGATGGCACGGGACCCTTCAAGCGCGAGTCCGACTCGCACTTGGCCGTTTTTAAAAAGTGTTTATATATCAGTGTGTTCAATAATATGTAAACACTAGTAGCAGCTAGAACAAAATAACACGTCCATATATCAAAAATAGAAAACCAACTTATAAGCACAGCTGCAGATTTATTTGTAACCTCAATAGATCTCTCTACTCTGACATCGTAGCTGTAAATCTCAGCTGCTCTTTCTAGTATTTATCGCTAGCCAGACTGTTTGGTGACCGCAGAGCTAGGCCCTTTCGCATCAGTGACCTTGCTAGCTGTCACATGCCTTATTCAGTTCTGTCTCTCGACTCGGTTTAGCTAAAATTCTATACGTGGCGCCTGGCACACACAGAGAGAGATGAAGATTCTTGGATGCTGATGTTGAAGATTCTTTAGTGGCCTTTAGAATAGGAAATCCTCTCATGACAGGCCCTGCGTCTGCTAAGATTTCCCATCGACTAAATGTTGAAATTGAAAACAAACTTTTAATCCCTACCCTTTTTGAAAATTCGTCCCCGTAAAGGGTTAAGCCTATCTTTGTGTGTCTTGTACATAATTTCAGACTTCTAGACCCAGTGGTTGCGCATTGTCTAACAATGAATTTAATTTCATTAATGTGGATGCGGCAGAGTAGCAGTGGCGAAGGTTCCAAACAACTCGATTCCTACCGGATTCCCTTTGAAAATAGGCACAGTCAGTATTCTATAGACAAATAATATAATCACATTAAAGATATGTACTCCGGCTTACCTCTTACAAAAATTGACCCTTCGCTACTGCAGAGTAGCCCCTCGGAATTCAAATTTTCTTACGTTTTTTGCAATTTGCCGGTCAGTGTCAGGCTGTTGAACGAAACATAATTCGCAACCGTAACACATATGTATTTACAAAATTATATTCATTAAAATCATCAATACAACCCTCTTAAGATCATTTAATCCCATTGAACGACTATTTCATGAAAAAGTCGTCATGAAAAAAAATGAATTTAGGGCTACCCTGTCGTTTCCACCTTAAGTAGAACCAAGAAATGTTGTTCAGGTACTAACAAGACACAGTAACACTAACTAGCGGTAAAGTTAAGCAGAGCACACATTGCACACAATGCCTTCTTCATCAGAAACATAAACACATAGGTACCTACCATACAACCAACTTCGAAAACAACGTAAACAAGTACACTTCATGAAAGATATCTTGAAGGAACTTCCATATCGCCTTCTGCTTTCTGTCCATTCAACCATACACCAAAACAAGATCTGGGTTTTTGCGTAATCGATATAAAAGTGATGACGGCCAGTTCCCTTTTAATATGGAGTTACTGCTTCCAAGTAGGTTAGCAGTCGTAAATAATTTATATACGGTCATGTAGTAAAAATGTTACGTTTATATTATGGGGTATTGAAATTCAATGTACATGGTGATCTGAAGGATACTAAACGTCTTGTTAAGGATTTTAACGATCTTACAACGCACGATTTAGCAACAAAATGTGTTGTTGACAATGATGAAGTAGAAAAAGAATTGAAAAAGTATAGTGGTATAATATAACACAGCAAACAGTTACGTGTATTTTACAGATTAAGGGCAGGCCTCCACCGAAGCGGACACGAGACGAGAGGTAAACCACCAATAGAAGCTTTACCGGTAAGAGTGGAGCCGTGACGAGCCGTGTCAGCGGAGACGAGAAGTGATGTGATCGCGTACGGTGAGTGGTGTCTCTCCGCTTTGAACAAATCCGTACAGCTTCGGTGGATACACCCTAGCTTTTATGTATGTCCTCTCCTATCCGCTTCGCATATCTTCGCCAATCTTCCCTTTGGTGGAGTCTGGGCCCAAGGCCGCAAAATTTTCGATCTCATGTTGATAAATAAAAATACTTTTTACCAATCGTAAGCTCAGTGATGTTTTTGTTTGGGTATAAGAAAAAGGCCTAAGAGACTTCAAAGAGATAAATGTTCCAAGCTTAAAAGAGCAACAAATCTTCACCATTTCTTACCCAACAACAACGCCTGTTCAATACATTTTATCTCACACAATACAATATTTCAATTCGTATCGACCTTACAGGTAACAAGGGGGTTTCCTATCGGTTCGCAGATTGAACCAACGATGTTTGTGTTCGATTGTGCGAACAGACACAACACAAACACTGGAGGATACACAAGAAACGGCAGATTGCTAGGGCAAGGAATACAAGTTTCCTTGTGTTTATTTGTTTTGTACTTATCTTTTGTTGCTAGGAGAGTATCTACGATCACCTACGGCAAAGTTCGTAATCACTTTTGAACTATGTCACATGAATATTGTTCATGACATTGTCTCATTTTTGACTTCTCAATTCCCATCGCCCACTATGACAAAGAGGCCTACAATATGACCAGTTTAAGTTTGAAGTTCGAGGTGGCGCTGCTTGTCAAAAAAAAAAAATGCAGCGATATGTCAAACTTAATACATTTATTTTAGTTCAGTATTTTGTCGCCTGAACAGATATGTGGGTCCGGCGTTTAGATAAAGTGACATTGTGTCTGCGACAACGATGAGAGAAAATTTAATAAATATTTTGATATGACATAAGGTATGGAAAAGCTTATGGCAATACTGTTGAAAGTCGCTGTTGAAATATAAATCGCTTTGGAAACAATCGCTACTTTCAAACACTGTTTTAAGCTTTCACGGTTTACAACTAAACTTATACTATCACTTACAACCCGCGATCATGGCGCTTGCAACAGCGCTGAAATATCAGGAGCTCAAAATAATGAACAATCACGGAAGATATCCCGTAATGTGACAGTATAAGTTTAATCGCCACTTTACTAGAGTCTCAGATTCTTACACCCATATCTATAAACAAGTCAAAGTGATTATTTGAGTAAAGGTAATTACTTAAGAAACAATTTTTATCCTGCAGTTTAGTTATTGCTTGGAGTTAGAATTGTCAAAATTTAGAACTCTTAGCTTTGCTTTCTTTGACGGTTCTTACTTCGTTCCAATTCTTGTCTATTGCGTAAAAATAAGTAATTACTTAAATTGAAGTAATAACTTTAACTTGACTTAATGTCTATAGATACAAGTCTGTGTAAGTATGGTAATAGTTTTCGTGAGTTGACAGTACATAGGTACTATCTTGTCTTCCTATAAGTGCTCAATCACACCACGAATAGAACTCCAGAGTGCTTTCAATTTGCGCGAAAATGTTGTAGTAGAGAACGCTCCTATTGAAAGACTTGGTTCGTTTCTACTGCCTAGTAGTATTGTTAGGGGATTCCTCCTTCCATTCAGATAAAACAACCCTCGAGAGAAGAGTGTTCTCTGTGAACTGTTCAACCGACAAACGATTATTTTGTAGAAACGGCTGTGAGTGAAGGATTATTTCGGTATAGCATAAGTACGGCCGGGGTGTAGTTTTTTGTAATACCATTCAGGAATCTAGCTAGCTATTTAGTTTCGTGAGTGATTAAAGAAATATAACACCGTTCTTACATTCGGTTAAAAAAACTTTTTTTCTAAAGTCTGTTTGTCTGCTTGTTGTGTCTGAAATGACAGAAACTTAAGGAGAATTTGCCGGCCAAAAAACCTGACGTTAGCCAATAAACTAGCAGCCCAAATCCTCCTTCGTCCCGAAACATGTAAAAATACAATTTTGCTTCTACTGATTACTCTTCCACATGGTCCCAGCCCGCCTGGCTATGGACGATAAGCAGGAGATGCACTTTACTTAGTTCTTTTACTGCCTCCGACCACTGGTCACACACATTAACCGATTGGACGAACACAAGTAAGTAATAAAAGAGGAAAAAACAAGAAGAGACATAAAGACGTGGCTAACTCAGCAGGTTGTGCATGCTAGTAGGTACAGTCACGACCACTAATATGTAACCACTTGGCAACTTTCATAAGTGATTTTTTCTTATTGTACATAATATCACGCCTATAAACCCCGAATGGTTATTCTGAGGTGTACGAGTACTTACCCTTAGTAACACAACATTTTCCAGTTATGTTTATCTCCCATGAAATAGGGGCGACCCTATAGCCACCAACAGTGCAAAATCCAAATCTGGACCGACACTCAGAAATTCGTGATGGAATAAAACTTTGCCAGTCTGAGAGTCGAACCCAGCGCCTCATGCTCAACAGTAGCGCAGTTGGCAGTTATTTTCTACTACTGTATTGATTGTTATTCTATGTGGTTCATCATCATCATTTCAGCCGAAAAGACGTCCACTGCTCGACATAGGCCTCCCCCAATTGCCGCCACATTGACCAGTCCCGTGCTACTCGCATCCGGCGGATTCCCGTAACCTTCAACAGGTCATCGGTCCTCCTAGTGGGAGGCCTTCCAACGCAACGTCTTCCGGTTCGCGGTCGCCACTCCGGAACTTTTCAGCCCCATCGTCCATCCGTTCTGCGAGAAATGTGCCCTGCCCACTGCCACTTAAGTTTGGCAATTCTTCGGGCTACGTCGGTAAACTTGGTTCTCTATGTGGTAGTATGTGTAGTGGTGTTGATATTATATGTGGCTGTGAACACTGATTTTAAACCGACTTCAAAAAGGAGGAGGCAATTCGGATGTTTATATTTTTTTAAAATGTATTTTCGGGCATAACTCCGTCATATATTGACGGATTTGCAAAATTCTGTTTTGTTCGAAAGGGCTTTGTTCCTAAAAAGGTCCCATTTAAATTTCATAAAGATCTGATGATGAGTTTAGATAGATGAGGAGACAGACCACTCACACTAGTATCTAATAGTTCTTATCTCAAAGTCGCAATCGTTTTTACACATATGTATTTGTACCCGTGACTGTACCTTTCACACGTAACTAAATTCGATAACGGCATGTATAAAAGATTGGATCATGTGATGTGAATGAATATGTGGCCCTCGCGGGACGCTCATCGTATCCATGTTTTATAACTCTATCTCTGCTCAGATTATTTCAAAATGGTTCCCGCAGCGCCCCCCGCTATATTGTTTCTTTATCCTAAGTTTACGGTACACCAGAGAAAACACGAAAATAAAATCATAAAGCATATGCTTTATGATTTTATTTCGTGGTTTTGTGGCTAATGTTATTGAATAATGGGTCTATGCGGGAATATTAGACCACGATTTTCAAGAAAACTGTAAATAGGTAGGCTGAAATTCAAAATATGAGAATTGAAAACTTTTTTCAGCTGATTTTATTGAAATAGAATTTAAGTAGGAAATTTTTCTTTCGGGCTCCGAAATACCTACTTAATATAAAGAGACGGGAAAAGGCTATAAGTTGATTTTATTGTGAGCTTTTAAGAAGATCAAGAAGTTTCTAGTCTAATGCAACCTTCTCTTTACCTCGAGGTGCAGTGGGGTCTAAACGAAAAAAAAAAATTCAAACTAGTAAAGACACCACGATGTTATTAAATAACTAGGTGTTGCCCGCTACCTTCGTCCGTTTGAAATTATTATAAAAATATGACTAGCCTATTTTTATAATTTGTAAACAATTCCAAGGGTTTTTAGGGGCTTTTTTTTGCACGGATCCCTAATAATTTTATGAAACAAAAGTAACCTAAGTTACTCCTTATAATAACAGCTATCAGCCAGTAAAAGTCACGTCAAAATCGGTCCAGCCGTTCCGGATATTCACCGGAACAAACAGACAGACAGACAAAAATTGGAAAAAATGAGTTTTTGTTACGTGCCGTATATATTTTCATGTGTATTCAGTAAAAAGCTGTTATATTGATATTACAAACAGACACTCCAATTTTATTTATTTGTTTACAAAAGTCCAATAAATATGACTACAAGGTAACTAATAACATAGTAATTTACGGCAGCTAGGTGGCCATTCATCACATCACCGCGTAACGCAATAAAGTCACCGTTTAGAGTCAAATTTATATTTTGGCGCGTCGCCAATCGTGTCAATTTACTTTATTGCTAGTTAAATGCGATAAGGAACTAAGTGATTTAGGTATGATAATGATAAAAATTTGACACGTGCAATTTTTATGGAAAATATAACTGAAATAGAAAATTTTAGCAACACACGTTTTAAAAATCTCAAACTACTACATGTTTGGGTGGTCCTACAACAGGATCGAGGCCTTTCTTTGTAGGGTTCCGTGTCCAAAGGGTAACCAACGGGACCCTGCTACTAAGCAAGTCTCCGCTGTCCGTCCGTAGTCCGTACGTCCGTCTGTTTGTCAGCGGGCTGTATCTCATGGTCCGGAATAGGTAGACAGTTGAAATTTTCACAGAATGTGTATTTCTGTTGCCGCTATAATTAAAAAGAATAAAAATAAATTCAAAATTATAGGGGGGCTCCCCTACTACGGAACACCTTATGCGCGAGTTCGTGTCGCACCTGGCTGGTTTTTTTCCTTTTTTACTCAACTCGATTCTGCGCTAATAGGATCAATCCTGCCTATACGCGAAGCTGTGAAAAACTAAGGAGAGTACACTAACACTAAGAACAACCAAAATACCAAAAAAAATCCTTCATTTTCTTTCTCAAGATAGAGAAGAAATATCCCGTCATTTAAGACAGTAACACTATCCCGGAATATTGGTATAATTGTACAATGAAAGAAGCAAACGTGTCCAGTTACGAAGTAAACCAAATGAGAGCGCGCGTGCGTTCTCACAAAAAATAGGCCAGTTTTGTAAGGATTTTGGCGAAAAAACAAGAGAATAAAACGTGTGTATAATCAAGAAACGTGCGATAAATCGTGGACTAGGCTGTGAGGGTGCGACTCACGCAAAACATCTTGTTTAGTATTCACGCATCACTTAATGATTTAACTTAGGGAATCAACTGTTTTAGCCACGAGTTACGAAACCTTGATAAAGCTTTTATCCTGTAGTTTCCTTTTCTTCATGAAAGCAAAGGGCTTCTGCTTCACTTGTATTGTAAAGAGTTAAAAGGAAAGTAAGGTTTGTTTGTAAGTTTGAATGTAGGGGGTAATCTTCGAAACTAGTGATCCGATTCCGAAAACTCTTTCACTAATGGGAAGCTACATTACACCCAAGTTTCATAGGCTCGAAAACGTTCTTCCACGCTGATCTTAGAGAAAGAAAAACTTAGAATGTATCAGCTGCTTTTCGTCCCGCGCATGTCGTAAAAATCGACTCAGGGATAGGTTTACTCTTAATTTTACATCTTCGAGTAAACAATAACCAACTTAGGGCATACGAACTGCCACAGTATGTAAATGGTCTAAGTTGGACAGTTGGCGTAAAAACAGGACGTCAATTTAGGGTGGTAGCGGAGGAACATTATCTGAATGTCAACGGTAGCACCCACGGACCGAGTAAGTAGGTTCACTGTTTACCCATCAACCCGCACTGGACAAGCGTGATAGGTTATTTGTCTAATCCCCTCCATTCACATGACAAAGAAAAAGAAAAGCAGGCCCCTAGTGCCCGGCGTCTCTAGCGGTGCTGCTGCTGATGACGGTGGGCAGGAGCACCCTAGAGCAGGGGGTGCTAAGAATCCCCGGCCGAGATTGACCTTCCGTCATACGACCCAGGCTAAGCACAGATCGGCCGGGGGTTAATTTCCGTAAAAGCTAATCTTTCCTAAAGTTCCACACATTGTTGGCCGCTAATATGCACTTGGCGTTTAGTTTGATAGGCATTAAGCTACAATCAAGTCCAAAGCGATGTCACTCAACACTCAGTCAACTAATTTGCGTCTACTGAAATCGTAGCACACTTGCGAGTGCAATTGGTTAAGTTTAATGTACTCGTAAGTCTGGCGACAGGAATATCGAATAAGATCCATTCGGCTACTTGTGAGCTACTTTGTTGCCGTGAGACGTGGGGAGAATGGAGAGAAGCCTCTGCCCAGCAGTGGCACTATGGAATGATATAATATCTAGCAGTAGCGAAGGGTCAATTTTTGTAAGAGGTAAGCCGGAGTACATATCTATACTGCATAGAATATTATTGGCTATAGAATACTGACTGTGCCATTTTTCAAAGGAAAGCCGGTAGGAATCGGGTTGTATGTAACCTTCGCCACTGATATCTAGGTTGTTTGTCAGAAAACTGATTTCAACCAATGTTCCTCCAGTACCCAGCCCGTCATCTTTCCGATAAATCAGTGGGTTTGAAGAGATTTCAATTTTTTTTACGTTTATTAGGTATCATCAATATTATAAATAGAATAAGCACTCGTTAGCGGTAACATTTATTTTTTACCTGTAGTCCCATAAGTGATGGCAAACTTCAGACTTTCAGAGGGAGTATTATATCTACCTTTATTGGATGGTGTTTTGTTTTTACGTCACATCAATTCATCATTATTACTATTATAAATATTAGGCCACAAACGTACTCATCTAACCGGCGCGGCGGGCCAATTGAATGCGTTATACACCTACAATGGCAATGCATTTCATTTTGACACTTCAACAACATTGGCCTTATGCCGCATCATCGCTTCACATCAAGCGAGTTGCGACCAAACGCAGGCCAATCTAGAATAAAGAAATGCGTTTTGTGCGTCCGTAGAAGGGAACCCGTAGAAGGGATTTTTTTTACGTACGATTGAAGTAAAGGTTTCATTTAAATCCTGCGGTTTGATAGAACTTGTGTTACATAACACAGAAAAACAAAATCAAAGTTTTTTTTTGTTGCATGAAGTTTTTCTACTGTTGTTTACTAATTTGGGTGCGCTGATTTCAAATCTACCCTCAGATTTTTTGTAGCAGCTCTAGTTAGTGAGATACAGGTACCATCTTGAATTTACATAAGTAGCCGGTAGTTTCTATCAATAGCGGTGTAACTTAACTAGTTCCTTTATAAATTTCATTATGTCTTCCTCAAGAAGGACGTGTTTAAATAATCCTGATTGTTTTTGTGTTATTTGTGGAGAATATATGTTCCAAAAATTTCGGATAAATGTGTGGGACTTTGTGAAAAAGGCATACTTCGACTACTTTGGGTTTCCGTTGCCGTCAAAAGCTAAACCTTGGATGCCAAGTTTGGTATGCAAAAGTTGTGTTGAATCTTTGCGACTGTGGGCAAACAAAAAAAGACCCACTTCTAAGTACAAAGCTCCTATGATTTGGCGTGAACCATCCAACCATCATGACGACTGTTATTTCTGTGTAACGAAAATCATAGGAATAAACCACAAAAATTGCTCTAAGCGGATATATTCAAACTTAAAATCTGCTATAAGACCAGTCTTGAGTATTAGTGACACATCAACACCACAGCAGTCATGTACATCTTCGGAAAATCCAGACCAGTGCAGCGGACAAACCGAAAACGACGGCAGTGGTGTGGTGGTGGTAGTGGTGGCGATTTTCGATGTCCCACAAATCAGGAAGTTGATAGATACCCAGAACCATATGACAGCTGTCGAGAAATGTGCATGGGAAGAGTTTGTTTGGGTAGTGAGACATTTTTTGGGCAATAGGAAGTCTGGCGGCTACATTCAGCACGTTGAACAGTTGCTGATACACTTCCAGCGGCTTGAATGCAACATGAGTATTAAGCTTCACTACCTTCACAGCCATCTTGACTATTTTCCTGAAAATCTCGGTGACCTGAGCGAGGAACAAGGAGAGCGCTTTCACCAGGATATTCGCACTATGGAGGAGAGGTATCAGGGGTACTGGAATGAACATATGATGGCTGATTATTGTTGGAGCATTCAAAATAGTACTCATAATACATCTCACTCTAGAAAATCCAAAAAAAGGAAATTTTATTCAGAATAAATATATTTAATAATTTTTTTAAACTTGAACTATGTGAATTTTCAATGAAAAACCCTGTCACTTCGTAACTCCAAAACTAGAGCTGCTACATAAAAACGGCATATATTTTTGAAATCAGCGTGGAAAAATTATTCAGATTCATGTAAAAAATCTCATGCAACAGACATGCTGTTTTCCAGTGTAATTGGTGTTAAAATTATCCGTCTCGCCTTATTTCAAATTTGATTGTATTGTATTGTATAACGGGCTGGTGTCCGCAACTCCACGTCAAAGCGGGTGGGAAATTTATTCGATTCACCCTAACTCCCCGAGAAAGGCCAGCAGCGCCTTGATGTTGCCGACAATCTCGCGGAGAGTACCTGGGGTACCGAAGTATTCAAATTTGATTTAAGTACATATAATTGTTATTCGGCGTAACTGGATACAAATACAAAGTTAAAGCGGTTGGTATATTGTCTCCAGTTAAGACTGAAAATGTGGAAACAGTCGCCGGCAGAAGGCAGTTTAGGATAGTAGTATAGATATAGTAGGCCTACGTTTGACGTCCTCCAAACAAACATGTTTTTTATCCTCTTAACTTTGTCTGAGGACTAGAAACTCATATGGTAGCGTAGCGTTTGTGACTAGAATAAATTACGTGAAAATGAATTGTTTGTTTATGTATATCGTTTGTCGCGAGCCTTCGTTTAAACTAGAGTAGGTTATCAGAGTACCAAACATTGTTTATAACGCGACCTTCCGATAAACTATTGAACTGGATTTCTGTAAGTTAAAATGGTGTTTTTATCGCGGTATTTTGCAGAGGGTCAGAGGTATGCTCTTGGAATTCCAAATGCTGATAACAATATCGGGAAAGTAACTTGGGATAGAGGAATAGGTTACTTTTTAACAGATATAGCGAGAGAAGACCACTGTTCGATACTTTTCACCAAAGGATATTTCCAGATCCTCATATTACGAAGAGTATTACATAACATCACGCCTGTAATCCAAGAACGATTAGGCAGAGGTGTACCCAATTGTAGTACACCCACATTTCGCTAGTTATGTTTTTGTCCCATGTAATAGGGGGCGAGCCTATTGCCATCAACCGGGCACAAAACCACTCTGTGGCTGCTGCTGGACAAAAATCCTGATGGAAAAACCCAATAACACTTTGCCCCACCCGGGAATCGAACCCAGGACCTCATGCTCAGCAGTCGCACTTGTGACCATGAACAGGATTACCTATTGATACAATATTTTAACATAAGACATCAAGAAAAATCTGAATGTCGAAGTAAAGATAGTATACACCGTGACTTTTTAGTCGTCTTACAACGACAGCCCACTTCATGTATCCAATGACTACTAAACATTCATAAAATAAAAAATAGGTATTTATGAGATTTTAATCATTTAAAAACAAAATATTATTCAGTGTTATGACGCATGACGTAGTTGAAACACCCTGTTGCGAGCGATGATCTACTGCAGTCGAGCGCTGGGTTGGTATGTTTTCCCGTTTGACACGTAAAAATCATTAAGAGCATGTTTCATAATTTTATTCTAATTTATTGTTTATTTTTCATTGTACCTATTATGGTAGGTAAAAAGAACAAATCCCGCCTAGACCTTTTTTATGTCGGATACATTGAGTGGACCACCTTTGTAAGACGACTAAATAGTCACGGTGTATATTTAACAGCCATGCCAAAATGTAAAATTCCAACGTCCCCTTCGCCATATTCACTTTAATACCAACAAATGAAAAAAAAAAACTCAAGTACTGAGTGAAAACGTTAGCGAAATTGTGATAGGGTCTCGTAAGCATTTTGTTCGTCGCAGATTAGATAGCGATTACCATACGATGAGACCCCACGTACGTTTTAATTAGTTAGGTTGGTACATGTTTTATTTATCAGTTATTTTATATTTATATCAGTTTGCCTATTCAAATGTATTATTAGGCATTTTCATGACGTATACTGTTAAAGTTTCAGCAAATATCGAAGTAATTTAACAATAAAATAATAGGATAGTATATCAACGAATAATTACGAGATCTTCACAGAAAAAACATGGCGACTGCTGAGCATGAGGTCCTGGGTTCGATTCCCAGGTCGGGCAAAGTGAATGACAATTTTAGCCACTTTTGTAGGAACAGCATCAAGTTTCATAGAAAGGTAATAAAAACAGGATTTCTGGAAAAAAACATGATTCTTTTACGGAAATTGTGAATACGCACTTTTTGATGAAAAGTAGATATGACAGATTGCCTCGTTGGTCTAGTGGTCGCAAGCGCGACTGGTGAGCATGTGGTCTTGGGTTAGATTCCCGGGTCGGGTAAAGTGCTATTGGGGGTTTTTCCATCACGAATTTCTCAGTAGCAGCCACGGAGTCTGGATTCGTGCCCGATTGATAGCAATAGGCTCGTCCCCTATTACATAGGACTTAAACATAACTGGCAAAATGTGGCTGTACTATTAGGTATACCCCTGCCTAACCCTTCGGGGATTACAGGCGTTATGTAATGTTAAAGATGGTCCATAGAGACATAATTTATTTTCTTATAGAGACCGCAGAAATCTTTGAAAGTATATCTCGGGAGCCGATTGCAGACCGCAAACCGCAGCGTCAAAGCCGCCTAGTCGTAATTGCAGACCGCAAGGACGCGGCTGTTATATGTAACCCTTTGGAAATGTTTCTGTAGATGACGACGGTGTAACCAGTCGCCTTCGAATTTTACCTCAATGGAATTTTCTTAATGAAGATCTTTTATACAAGATTTAAAAATAAAACTCTTCGAAATTGATAAAACATCTGAAAAGTCTGCGAATGACTTCAACACACAACAGGTCATCATCACAATATTTGAAACGGAAGACGATTAACCACTTTGCTTCGTCTGAAGTCCTACTAATCTTACAGAGAAAATGGAAAAACTCGGATAAATATTTTTACTGTAGGTACTGTAAGTAGGGGCGTACCAATCAAAAATGGCGCCTAGGGCACGCATCATAGTTGCGCCCCCTTCGTAACTTATCTTAATATAAAAAAAACACTAAATAAACAATCATAAATCATTTATTTTCTTTTTTATTACAAAAGTCCGTAAAATCTTTACAGTTGCATTTACAACTGCCCCTTCCTGGCCTTCTGCGACGCAAACATTTCGATGATGTTTTCGAAATTAGTTGTATTTGTCTCTTCTTGCTCTACACTGAGCAAATTTAGCATCGCATAGCCCTCAAATATGAAAGTATTTATTTCAGGTTACTAAAACATCGCTCTCAACTTCCGATGGATACCTACTACCATTATAAGCAGAATTTGAATATAAATGCACAGATTTGGAAATATGCTTTCAACCCCATACTGCACAATAAATTCTAGTAACTCTTTAGGATTTCTTCAGGTTGACCTTTTTTCTTGTAGATTCCTAGATTCGAACATCCAATATTTCTTTCCACCGTTAACATCGCAACTATAGAAATCTTTAAACACTTTGCCACCAGTATGAAATAGTTTATTGTAGTGTATTTTGATTTTTAAAGGAGATTGGTTACTTGGGTATCTCATCAAATTCAAACGTTTCAAAATCTAGTTATATGCAAATTAAAGGTCTTATAGCTGTAGTTATTTTTCAAGCTAAAATGTTTTTTTAGTTGTTGGGAGTAATTAGAAAACCATGATTTTAGGATGCAAAAACAAAACGCATTAATGCAAAACAAAACGCATAAAATAGAACCAATTAAATGTATGACGTCGTCAGTGTTGCCATATAATAAACCCAAATCGATGATCACTTTAGTGAAGAAGAAAAAAATCGTTTATTCAAAAAAATTGATTTAAATAGACGAATAGACGGCCAAAGCAATTCCACAAGTATTATGTATGTTTTGGAAAGTATCTTTCGTCCAAATATTGTTCATTAAATAAAAATAAAGTAGATTGATTTGATTCGAGAATATATGCTCACTTTAAACAACATAATTATAATTTAAATAGCATTGCTTTCACTAAATTAATTTCGTATTGATTCGATGATTTTAATCGATTCGATGATTTTAATCGATTCGAATCGATTGTTAATCAATATTTGGCAACACAGCTGTCACTTATGTCAAATACAAAAAAATATATTTACGTCAGGATTTTTTTTGTGTTTTATGTTTAAACCCTGCATAATTCGTTCTTTGTGATATGTGTAATGTTTTCTGCATCTATAAATGAAGTGTGAACTCTTATTTTGAGCCACCACGTTGCTATAACATTAAAAAAAGACAACTATAATATTGGCCACAGTTTTATGACTACTATTTTCTGAACAAACATTGTTTTTAGATCAACACTTCTGATTATGTATGCAATTCTTGCTGGGCGATAGGAATACATCAGCTGCAACATACCTGTATTGTTTGTGGTACTTCAGTGATTGAGACTGAGAGTCATATCAATCATGCATCAGAGGAGGAAACCCAGATAGTTGCAATAATTAACCAGAGGATACAGCCATGTCAGGTATGTATGACATATTTTTGCTTTCTATGTTTTTTTCTCTATTATTTTCTGGAAGAATGACACACTCAAAGAAAAAGAGACGTTAAGATAGGGAGGATGCTGATTGCTGGTGTTGAATAACTTCACCTAGATGGACCTGTCTATTTTTTAATATTATTATTAATGGTGATAGTCGGAAAAGAGTCTATACTTACTGGGGCGGGCCATAATTAGAAGTATATTAGCAGGATTATAGTGGAATCCGATGTCAAGGCAATAAAAAGTTTATATGCGTCAAAATAAAGTATTGAATTGTTTTAACAGGTTATGAACCAATTTGCGTAACTTGTTGGGAACAACCACAACAAGAACTTCTGTGAAGACACGAAAACCAACTTCGAGCTCAGACAATCACTCTGCCCAACTTAAGAAGAGTACCAGAAGCACCCAGGCACTGCTTATTCAGTGGATGTCGCAACTCTGAACGTTTTCATGTCCCTGACAACATACGTCGACGCGTGGTGATTGAAAATAACTTTATAATATTGTTATCATTAGAATAAAAAGTTATTATAAATACTATGGTTTTATTTTTTTACCTATTCTATTTTAAATTATTTATTATCTTTTATCCTATTGACAACCATCTTGTGGATGGACCATGGACCATCTAGGATGCGGATTCGAATCCCGCAAACGGTACGTTATTACTATTGTAAGTGACGTCATAGCAATTGGATGGCCTAAAATAATTCAAAATCTTCTTATCTATAATTGCCGTTTTCTTATCTCAACTTAGAACACCCTACTTTAAAATCTTACTAGTGCTTAACACAAAAATCCTTCTAGAGTTAATAAAGTACAATCTATCCACTTTATCTGATTGAAATGTATGATTAAAAGGGTCTGCCTTGGTTTACATTAAGTAGGTAGGTACTTCTACGTATTATTTTTCGTGGTCCATTTTGAGGTTATGTATAAATCAATTTAATATCCCCAACTCTAATGTATATCTTACCATTACATATTTTGTTATACTCTATTGTAGCATTCAAATCCATATAATCATTCTATGAAACGGTAAGCCCGTATGTGATACTGAAAATACATGGGTTCATGCCAATCTCCTTTAATAATTGTCGATTTTTGCGCCCCCCTTCGAAAGCCGCCCGGGGCACGTGCCCTACTTGCCCCACCCTAGATACGCCACTGACTGTAAGATACCATTCTACGAGCTGGTACTCCTCTACTTCAAATAAAGGGTTTTCAGCGACCTTAGCTACATATTTTATAAAATGGACCACACTATACATGAACAAAACTCACTGACAATCAGTGCCATCACAAAAATCTATTCTTTTCCTAAATTATTCTTAATTTAAAATCCTTTAAGAATCCGAATGCAGCTATAAACAGCCTGCCTAATTTAAGGTTGGTGTAAATTATAAAACCATACAGTACTTAATATACATATGTAGTGATGTAATAGACACACGTGCGAACTGCGTGCTTTCGTTCCCTTTAAGGCTGCCTGTCTATTGAAGCGGAGCGAGGCTGCGGAGCGGAGAAACTGAGAAATATAAACCAATAGGATTGCATAAAATCTCCGCTCCGCGCATGCAATACTATTGGTTAATATTTCTCAGTTTCTCCGCTCCGCAGCCTCGCTCCGCTTCAATAGACAGGCAGCCTTATTGAAGCTCCGAGCGATACCAACACGGCTTGGTGCGTCGGTTAATGAATTACCCAAAGATATTGAAAAACAATCTTCTCTTAAAAACAATTGAGAACTTATCAATATTTTTACTATTAAATTGTTTTTATTAGTAGCAAAAATAATATTATCCTGAATAGTTTCACCAAAGTGTAATTAAAAGTCATGTATGATACAGTACGTGGACCCTTTTCAATATTCTCCTAGCCTTCGCCTCCGGACGACAACCACAAACAAAATATATCCTTTTCATGCCGTCCGAAAGGTATCCCTAAATCAAATATTTATGTTCAACTTCATTATTAATCCCTACTCATCAAATTAGAACTCTATATGGAAGAAAATGTCCGCTTCAGAAGCTCAGGACGTCAATTTCAATGAACATAAACATTTCCAAACATTAGAGGTGGTAATTTCATTTTTTTATTATGAAATATCCTTTTGAGGGCTTTAGAGGCTAAAGTGAAATTAATAAGGTAGTCGAGAAAGGTACGGATGCCCCAAAAAGTTAATTAAGTATATTCTTCAACGATGTTTTTATAAAACTTTAGATTTTTATGTCCGAGTGTGAAGGCCTTTTGAAATGTTTATTTGATTTTGGTACTTTTACAAAACACGGGAGATACTTACTTAATATAACTTTATTACAATTATATCTTTATGAAACAACGTTTTTAAATTGAACATTTTCATTTATATTGCGTGGATTTTTCATGAACGAAAATATGAAAAGAGAGACTGAAAAATTACGAGTGAGTGTAATTATTTTATGAGAATAATAAACTGACAAGGGCGACAAATAATAAAATATTATAATAAAGCCTTCTTTTAATAACCGTTTTAGGGGTTTCCAGTTATTTATAATATTAAACCCCTTCGCCACGAGATAAAGTAACGTGATAACTTCACGCCTAGTTTATAATTTTGAAGATAATTTAGTCTTCGTATCGACTGTCATTAATTTCTCTGAATCAGTGGCCAGTTTGGTCAAGTTCAGTTTTAAGATAGATAGCTATATTGTACATTTTTAATTGTAAATAACTTTAAATTATTAAAAATATACAAGACCACTACAGTTAACATTTTGGATTAGTGTTGATGGCATTAGACCCACCCCTTACTAAATGGAACATAAATTAACCGGTGAAATGTGGTGTGTGTATTACTATAGGCTATAACTAGGTCTAACCCTTCCAGGAGCTGGCGTAATGTTGGAGTTATTTTACTATTATTTTACATACACTAAAAAAGAGTATGCTGAGATGGTTTGGTCATGTGGAGAAGATGAGTGAAAGGCGACTAACAAAATGTATTTACTTCGCAGAGTGGCAACGCTGAGAGAGGACGCCCTCGAGGGCCTAGAAGGACATACACTGAGCTTATTGGTGAGGTTCTTCAGAAAGGTCAGGTGAGCAGTGCTCGCAACCGGCGTGTTTCCATGACGAGAAGCATGAACGTGGACGAGGCAAGGGAGTGTGTAAGGATCGTAGCAGGTGGCGCTCTGTGGTTTTTGCTTACCCCCGTACTGTACGTATGAATGCTAAAAACAAGATAACCGATGTTTATACAGGGTGTAAACAGACCCTTCACATAGCCGTCAATCAAGCATTCTGTACATCAAACTAAGTAACTTTACGCAAAAATTATTGCTGGGAATCGACTTTTTTTTTTGGAGTCAAAAATCATGTTTTACGGTAGGACTCCATGGAAAGCACTCCAAGCATTGTGCTGATGGATGGATTGAATAGTACGGAGGTCGTGGAGGTGTGTAAAGTAAAAATCTTACATTAAAAACATGTATTTAAAAAAAAACTTGCGAAAAAGTTGGAACTTTGACCCCCAATGTCTCCGTAACTAGAAGGTTCCCCCCAGGTATGGTCTAGAACAAAAAAAATATCGCAAACACGGGGAGAACAAGTGCCTTTCGGTTATGTTAAGGGTCTATTTACACCCAGTATAATAATGAGAAAAATAACACTAAACCTTAGCAAAGACAGACAGTGTTAGCACCTGAGGCACCGCTAATAGAATATAGAAGAAGATAGTTATAATGTAATTAACAACAATATTGTGCCTGTAGTACCGTGTACTGCTAATGAATACCCGCAACTATTGTCTGGGAGCAAGCGAAGTAATTTATCTTGGAAACCTAATTAATTTCGAGGATGCTAGTGCGTGTTATGAACTAATATAAGGGTGCAATCTGACTGCGGACACTCGGCGTAGATCGACGACGTCTACCGTTGAAGAGGCTGGTCTAGTGTGGTGCACCTTGCACGGCAGCCGGATTACGGTTAAGGCTACCATGCCTTTTGATTTGTCGAAACATGTCTAGCTTTTCCCCCATCGTTCGGGCTTTATTCTCACCCGTCAATAATACTTTTCAAGAAATGGGAATTCTTTAAGAGAATAGAAAATGCTATGCTTTTAAAATTAAAATGTCCGGACTTTATTATTAATTTAAGTTTTTTTTTTTTGTGCACTTGGCATGTGCCAAATAAATATGTTTTCTTTCTTTTCTTATTTGAAAATGTTCGACTATTTGTCATATTTTGAAATGGTAACCCTGATTAAGGTCAATCGACAACGACCGTACTTTAAAATTGATAGCTGAAGTGAAATTTACTAAATAAACATGCCTATATCGATAGATAGTCGGTCGTTCGATGATCGACCATTGAACGATATGGAATACCGAATCTTATGTATCGAGGTGATCAAAAGCGAATGGCTGACGCCGATCGGCCGTAGTCTGTTCACACCTTTACACGGCTACGTTCTTATTACGAAAATAAAGTAGTCTCGGTGGATATAAAGTAAAAAATTCATAATATATGCTTACTTAAATCCTTGGCTAAAAATAGAAGCGTCTTTTCTTGTCCTAAAAAGGGATTATCCCTCGGTGTCTGAAAGCCTAATCAAGGATCCGTGATCTGTAAATAAGATGGTCTATCTCTCGAGCTTTGATTGTGATTGGTTTACCTAAATGTCAAACAGATAACAGATATAGCCACAGGATTAATCCATTAGAAATGTAGGTTCTGGAAGTCTATGTGTAAATAAGAAAGTAGGTAGACATATAATGGCAGTAACAAAAATGCGTAGTCACAATGAGACTTTTCTTTATACAGATCACATCACAAAGGTGAAGAAAAGACTTAAGCACCTAAGAGGATCTAGATTAAGTGTCATTCTTGAGGCGAAAACGATGGAAAATTAAAAATGTTTTGAATAGCGTCAATTCAAAACATTTTTAATTTTCCATATATTTAACAGCTTAAGTCAATCCTATTGAAATTTGTCGTACAAAAGTGTTTTGAAAGGGATTCCCACTTGTCTATGCCATACGACCAATCAATAATTTTCATTGTAATAGAGACTGGTAAAAAAATATCAAAACTATCCAATGTTTTCATTATTTGCTTCTTATATTTAAAACACCAACTAGAGGAACACCAAAGTGTGATATTTTTCTCTTCCTTCCTTCCCAGTCCTTGAACACCGTAAATTAATCAGATTGCAGAGTGAATTCCGTCGAAGAGGAGAGCTCTATTCACACCGAACTGAATAGTTTCCACGTTCACAATACTGAACAATGAACCCTTTGTACGTGCAGAATTATCGACGAAGATTTGCAAAATGGATTCAGATAAGACGTTTGGTGTGCTCTGTTCTAATCTTAGTGCCAGCCGTGTGCGAATACATGAGCTAAAAATCATAGGATATGTACAGTCACGGACATTATACACTTAGCAAAATTCAAATAACGGTTTCTTCTTTGAGAAAAGATCTATTTCGTAATAGTTACTGTTACTGTTAGCCTGTGTTATCCCACTGCTGAGCAAACGCCAGTGATAGTATGGCTTCCAATATACTATGTTCATGAAAACCTAAAACATTAATCGATACAGTAGGAGAAAATAACTTTTAAAAGGACATTGCTCAGCGCCCATACATTGTTCGCCCTGGGACCAAGAGCATCGGAAAATTATGTGTTGTGTTGTTGATCATTGGTAAACTCCTGTAAGATCTTATTTTTGTAGCGGACTAGCTGCAGAACAGATATATTTAAGAAAAAGTTACAGATTTTGAGGTTATAATCGAACCATAACCACGAATATTACGGTTAGTTTTTCAGAGCTCAGAGTGATTTTTAAGTAACAAAAACAACAGCCGTGTGTGTAAATGCAACTTTTAATTCTAAAATCTATTTAACATTACGTTTTGTATTTGTGTTAATAGAATCAGGTGAGTGACTGACAGTGACAGCTGACCATTTCCTGGTGTCTAAAATAGGGATGGGACGTAAATAATCGTTTAGTTAGAAGTAAACCATACACTTTTCTAAACGATATTGGATAACACCGAATAACGATCGTAATGAAATATATCGGTTTGTTCACTCGAGTATTATTGTAACTACCTATTAAAATCGAGTACGACCTGATTCATAAAGTATACTTATTAGGTTTTTTAAATGAATACTTTCATTTAAAAAACAGGAAATAATAATAAATGGAATAGTGATTGTATGTTTATATTGTAGCTTCTATTTGCACTTTATTCGAAATAAATAAAAATGAGATTCAGATTATAAAAAATGAAACATTCATTCGCAAGTCATTTAAAATTCAATCGATCGATTATTACAATCGATTGGGCATCCCTGATCTTTTTTTCAATACGACATCGACATGACGTTTGACAAAGATGGCGGATGTTTTCGCGTTAAATACTTCTAATGTTCATTTTACCAAACAGCTAGTCCGTGCTACAAAAGTATTTGCAAAAAATATGATAAAACAGGCAATGAATTATCGTGCATGTCCGATACTTCAGTTGCACAGGGCGATTCTGGACATTGTCCTTTGCTGCTTGCATATTAGTGCTCGTGATTGTAATCGAACGTGAATTCGAATCAATCCCTGGATCCGGATCCACGTTGATTTTGTTAGAACGCTCCCAGTGAGAGTAAAATCTGATAAGAAACGATAATACGATCTTATAAGGAAGAAACGAAATCAGTACCTACTCATTGTGTATTATGTGCACGGAGCATACATTATATCGTGTTATCGCGAAGATTTACATGGGTAGAAACTGTATGTAGAAGATTAATCTGCTGTCCGTTAATAAAATTATCCATGGCCTTATTAAAACAACAACAGTTCACGTCATTTCATTATGAGGATACCTTACATCTTAACCTTCTTGTTACAGCACAATCATCATGATAATAAAACAATGTTCATAACAAAAACTTGTTGAATTTTCGAGAAACGACTTAAAATTGGCCAAGTCATATTAAAAGAGAAGTTAATTAAATAAATTACTTGTTTCAAGTTCCTTAAAACAAACCAAGCCGTTGTTCCAACACTCATTGAGAATGCCAAAATGAAAGCTCTTGAAATATTTTCATCAAAAGTGGAGTGTTTCTACCCGCAAAGAGTTAAACCATAACATCGTAAAGCCCTTTGAAAATAGTCCATTGTTCGTTGAGCTCCCCTTCCCTTCTCCCACTTTGGCTACTTCAAACTCAATGGGGTATCAGGAATGGTTGTCGGGGCTCTTTATCGGTTGGTTGTTAATAGTTCAGTGGCTGCTATCGCAGTGATTGAGCAAGCCAAGGCCACGACAGTTCGTGCTCCGAATGTAATACAAAACGCGTGTTACAGTAAACAGTGGCATTAAAACAAATCGAGATTATATTAGTCATTGTTTACTGATGATTGTGACTTTTGTACGTTGTTATGCGTTGTGTTATTTGTATATGTAATTTAAATAACTGTGCCCCCACTTCATGATCATTGACTTGTCAAGTATTGGTTTTACGGGACGAAAAGTATTCTTTGCCGTCCTCTCCAAGTTAAATTATCCAATTCCTAAGAAATCTTAGAACGACGAACAAGAAAGAGGGTAGACCGATTTGTCTGCTCATAAACACCCACCCGCAATAACTTCAGTTTATCCGTGATCATGGTGCTTGCAATAGCGCCGAAATATCGGGAACTCATAGAAAACAGTAAACATGGTAAATATCCCGTTATTAGTATTAATAGTAATATCTACATAGTTTGATTCATTGTGAAAACATGAAAAGGAGATGAACTTGAATTCTGAAAGTCTATCTAATTGCATCTTCTGGCAAAACTCATTTGAATTGTCATTAACAACCAACCAATGCAAACCATCATCATCATTGCATCCTGGCAATGATCGCAAACCGGCTGGACTGCCCTTATATCCGGCATTGTTGTGGCAGGCATGTTGCTGTTCCAGTGCCGACTAGAAAATTGTAATTATTGTTGTTTTATTTATGTTTTTTGTGTTTTGCGCTTTAATGTTTTGGATTTTAATTTTAATTTTTGATTTTAATTTGAATTAATTAAGTTAAGCAAGTGAATTTTTTTTAATTATCAATTCTATTTGTATTTATATTTCTAATTGTATTGTAATTTATTTTATTTTATTATTTTAATTGTTGACTAAATTGTAATGTTCTGTTTTTTTTTGTGTTTTTGTGTTTGTAGTGTGGTTGTATTGTGATAAATGGCAATGGGTCCTAATTACCAGAATAAATGAATTATATTATTATTATTATATTAACACTAGAAACGGGATATTTACCATGTTTACTGATGGTTTTGAGTTCCCGATATTTCAATTCGATTCGATTTTTATTTCGATTTGTCTCTCATTTGAATTGTTTTTTTTTTCCATTATTGTAAACCCACCTTGATGTGATCGCAACCTGCTAAGTTGATAATAAGAGATTTGTTCAATCTTACAGAAATCGTGAAATTTTATATTACCATTGAGCCACATGGGTAATGCATAGCATATATGCATGCAATATCGTATAGAGCAAGGTTGGTCCACAGCGTTTAACTGTGCGACCCGGAAGACAAACTGCCGACGAAGCTCAAAAGTCCAGCATGGCCAGTATTCTAAAGTGATTGCTCTAGCTATCTCTAGCGTTGATATATGATCTCCGAGTCAAATTTCAGTGCAGCAGAAAGGAGCTCTCTAATATTGACATGACTATACGACTGTAGGGGTATCTAAACTTGGACTGTGTGTGAAGCTTTTACAACTTCTCAAGAGGTCTTGGATTCGATTCTCAGGTAGGGCGAACTGTTTTCGTTCTTTTGCATTAGGAATTTCTCAGCTTCCTGGAGTCTGGATTTGTAGTTGATGGCAATAAACTCGCCCCTTAATGGGTGGCCTTTTCGCCAGTTAAAGTGAGAGTACTACAGGTGTAATATTATGTTAATTTTCTTCTTAGCAATTTGTATTTGAAATGGGCCGGGACTTTTCAAAGCAATAAAATGTTTAAACTGTCATGTGACGATAAAATTGATAGCAAAATGTTCCCAAAACACTGTTATCAATGCCACAGATTAATTCAGAAATATCCTAAACAGTTATATCTTGGTTAAATGATCGCTTTATCTATCTCGGAAGCGACCCACGTTTACGTTAACATCGGTTTTACCCACAAACAAGTTTACTTTACGGTTTTTGGTGTGAACAAATGTATCGTGTATTCATTAAGTGCTCGTACTAATGCTTTGCTTGCGGTTAGAGTTACGAATTCAGACTGAGTATTTTCAATTTCGTGCTAGGTTTAAATAATTCAAAAATCCTATGGTTTCCCGTAAGACTAAACAAGGATTTAGGGCGCTTAGGCCGAGATCTATAGAGCATTATAATATACTATAATGAGTAAAGTAAAATTAAGCAGTTTAAGAAATTTTAACGAATACGAACCTTATCCGTCTAATATCTGTCGATGCTGTTAATATTCGTTAATAACGAGTGATCAAGTTCATTTCCTAAATACGATATATAGTCGTAACGTTAATGTTCATATTCGTTTGAAACGATCGATCTCGTTCACTTGCAGAAATATGGACGTTATAGATTAATATTTGTACTCATATAAAGCGCTTACAGCTCTAAGTTTTAGTAAAGTCTAAAAACGCTCTACAGATTTTGGTCAAAGTCTGTGCTTACCTGTTTACGTGATAACCAAGTCCTCCGTAGTTATATCTAGCCGAAGCTTAGGTACAGAACGGTCGATACCCAGTCGAAGCAGTGATAGCTTAGTGGTGTGACCGTTGGACAGCCAAATCATAAGGTATCAAGTTCAAACCCAAGACACGCACCTCTGATTTTTCGGATTCATGTCTGTACTATTATCACTTTCTTCTGTAAAGGAAAACATCGTGAGGAAACCAGCATGCCTGAGAGATATTTCTCGACGGCATGTCAAGCCAAGTCAGAGGCGGTATTAAAACTCTGACACCAGGTTAGGTACTAACCACACGATAAAGAAAGCGTCGATACCGATCTACGATTTCACAAGTGTTTCTATATGTACACAAAAGTAGTCTGAAGAAGCATCATATATAGCAGTTTTGCTCGCGTATACTGCACGATTGCTGAGTTTGTTTGAATAGGAAAGTCGAAAGTAAGGGAAGAATAGAAAACGGAAGTTTTGAAGAATGGAAATCTAATTTAAGAAACGTGAGTAAATAACGTATGTAGTTTCCGTAGTAGTTATTTAAATATCTATTGTGATCGAATAGGTGATCTTGTAGAACACGTGTCATGCATAAATAAAAAAAAGCTTCATCAATTGGCTACATTACTGTAGCGTCTATATGTGAAAACAAAGATAATATCAGTAGATACCAATAATTTCATCTAGGTTTCATATTTTCTTCATATTTCCATTCATATCACCTGTGTTCGTAAAGCGCAAGGGAGCTGTAACTCGTCGTTAAACTACCCACTTATGGCTACGTAACCAAAAAAAACGGCCATCTAAAACGGTCACATCAAAAAGTCATAAAAAAGACCATCTTGAGAGCGCATCCGTCCCTCTTCAAGTACTCCTAACTCCGGTAACAATCAGGGTCACTTGGAGTCGGTCTCAAGTGCACATTACGACTCGCATAGACCGTTGAGTGTCGTTCTAAGGATCCCTAGCGAGACTTAACTAGTCCTGGTCAAGTGTGTACTTAGGTACCTACTAGCTATTTATGAGTGGACCAAAACGTATTGGATGATGGATTACGGTAAAGACTTGGAAGGTACTTAAATGTGAGGTGTGTGAAACTATTACGTCAACACGTCGCGTTTTTCTAACAAGAAACCGAAGGCGTACTTTACGCTGAATATAAATAAACTACAATATTAATATATTTTATATTAAATAAACTATAATACCATTACATGGTTCGCCTATAAAATAAAACAAAAATTAAATCACATCTATGGTTCATAATAGATAAAAAGCAAACGATCAGGCATACATTTAACCTCGTTTACACGCCAGCAGGTCATGCTAAGTACTACAATCTATCTTTCTTTAATAGGTTTGCAACTTTATCGCTAAAGAATTAGGTTCAAGTTTGATTGGGAAATTTGACAGTTTCGGATAGCTTGATATGCTGGCGTCTGTACTATTACACCAATCCTAAAAATCATGCTCAGGACTCGCTAGACTAGACTTGTGGAATCGGTGACCGATCATTCGGTCCTACAAAGTGTAGTATATTAAGTAGCTGACGGTAGGTCAATATGAGATAATAATTGTATGTGAGGATGTCCGTAAATACATCAGTGTTTAACCAACCTACGTGTGTTTCACTACATGGTGACAGCGGTGTGCCTTTTTAACACATAAAACAGTTAAAACGGTCTTAAACCTATCACATCTTAGTGCCGTGATACGTAGTGAGAGTAAAACAAATAAATAATAATGGAACACGCACGAAATCAAAGAGCTCATCAGTAAACTTTTATACTTTCGCCTAATATGAGCAGCAGTAAAGATTAAATCTGTCAGCCATTAACTAAAATGTTTAATTAACGTTGCCATAACGAAGAGAAATAACGGTAATGATGATGGCGTGCCTCCTCAATATTAACAGGTGGTTCCTTGGGTGAGCGGTCTACCGCTGCGAAGATAATGAATACATGGGTTACGTGAATGGAAAGATAATGGGAGAATTTATTATTATGCATAACGTTAACGTAAATTGTATTTTTGCTGACGATATTTCCTTATTTGGAGACATTGGGGGGCGGACGGTTGTGTCCTTTGTTGTCATCACGCTTGTAATTCTCGAAGGGTCAGGCAGAGGTGTACCTTATAGAACCCCCCCACATTTCGCCGGTTATGTTTAAGTCCCATGTAATAGGGGGCGAGCCTATTGCCATCAACCGGGAATAAATTCAGACTCCGTGACTGCTACTGAGAAATTCCTGACGGAAAAATTCAATAACTCTGCTCGACCCGGGATCGAACCCAGGACCTCATGCTCAGCAGTCGTGCTTTGGACCACTAGACCAACGAGGCAGTCCAACGAATGTTGTCATTATTTAGTCGCAATTTTACTTCTTTTGGTGCCTTTCCAATTTCTGTAGGTAGGCCATTAAGTCCGAATACTTCTTCTAGTTCGTTGCTAGGTGAAATAGCTTAACAGTACTAAAACCTATAAAGGCATTGTCTATTAGTTGCAACCAAAACAGCTAAAAGATTTAGGACTTTTACTTTGTAACCGCGTTTTGAAAAACATCGCCAACTGTTCAACACTTTAATTTCTTGCCACCTATCTGCGTACAGTATCAGAGATTAGTGATACGATCCAGTAGCGAAGAGTCAGTTTTTGTAAGAGGTAAGCCGGAGTACATATCTTTAATGTGATCATATTCTTTGTCTATAGAATACTGACTGCCATTTTTCAAAGGGAGTCCGGTAGGAATCGAGTTGTATGGAACCTTCGCCACTGATATGATCCTTTTTCTGGAAAAAAAAACGGATTCCCGGGAAAGGCCTCGAGGCCTACAACATGAAATTACTTTCTTCATTCATCTGTCAAGACCAGCAGTGAATCAGACAAAATAAAAAACAAAAGATTGTGACGAGCTGCGGGTATATTTGTTTGGTGTGTACGTAAAATTGACGTCGGTATACCACGTCTATCTCGTTCCCAGCTCCCGTAGCATGAACACCGTAGACAAGGCTTTCTTGGACGGAAGAATTGACAAAATGACAGATTGTGTCGACACAATGACAGATTTCTTTGCACTATCTGTCATTTTGTCGATTCTTCCGTCAAAGAAATCCTTGTCTACGGTGGTCATGCTACGCGGGCTGGACGTCTGAGGACGTATCAGGACTCTGTTTACATAGTACTGTCCTCGCTTCCTTGCAAGCTGCCGTCTATAAATACACATATGCCGCCGTATTCTTGAGGTACGCTGAGCCAGCAAACGTAAATAAACAATGGTAATTACTACCGCCTTTGTCTACAACAAGCTATTTATAAAAGTTGGATTAAACGGAACTGGAGGTAATTTAGAGACCTAAAAGAAAGTATTTTTGGTCTCGCGTTTCTACGGTTCGTTCTAGTCCAGTTGATTTAGAGACTGTTTTAGAGGGTATCAGGACACTTGCGCGAAAGATATTTGCGCGAAGGACGGAAGGAAATATCATGATGTTATGTTTACTCTATAGAGTCAACCTCTGGCCAGTCGCGCATAAGTACGTTCGCGCAAGTGTCCATGTGCGCAAATGTCTAATAGCGCAAAAGTCCATTCGCGCAAAAGTCCAATCGCGCAAAAGTCCATGCGCGGATGTGTCTTTTCGCGCAAGTGGGTCCGCGCAAGTGTCTTTCGCGCAAATGTCCCAGATCCGTTTTAAAGACCAAGGTTTCACTGTAGAATAGAATTGTAGGCTGATAAAGTTTTCTTCCAAAGAAACTTTTTTGTTTTTTTTTTCAATACAGAAATCGCAGTAGTAGGACGGAGTCTGGATTTAGACCCGTCTGAAGCAATAGGTTTGCTCCCTATGACATAGGATTTAAAACATAACTGGCAAAATGTGGGGGTACTACGGTACAGTCACGAGCACCAATATGTATACACTTTCCTAAATTTAAGAGCAATTTTCGCGAGGAAAAACGATTGTAACTTGGAGATAGGATCTTTTTCATAAAAATGTGAGTTCCATAATACTATGTTCGTAACAATATTAAATTTTAATCAGAACAGTAGGAGAAAAACACTTTTAAAAATTGTCAAGTGTTTACATATTGGTGTTCGTGACTGTACACCTCTGCCTAATGTTTTGGGGAGAACAAGCGTGATGTTACGTTTAACTTTACTCTTTTGAGTATAAAATAGTGACGTACAATTCGTACACAAAACATTTGCGACATTTATACGACGCCATCTCTTTAAATGCTACTTCGGATAATCTGTCGTAACTCACGGGATGTAAACTCGGTTTTCTTGCTTTTTCCATAAGGCGCTCCTTACTCCTGTTTGATGTTATCCGCTTATATACCGGGAAGCAAGGATTACAATTTTTTTACGGAATTTTTATTTCAGTTTTAGACGATTTACTTTTCAGAACCTGCCTATATTTGTAATGCTCTTTATTTTCATCATCAAGGCATCATCGCTTCTTATATCATCATCTGCCTAGCCTTTTCCCAACTATGTTGGGGCCGGCTTCCAGTCTAACCGGATGCAGCTGAATACCAGTATTTTTATCGCTTCTTATATCTTGAAATTCTAGTGAGACAAGACTACTGTAAGACATACTTAAAGGTAGAACCAAATAGAATATACTTCAATTATACACTACAACTGAAACACGACTATTTTACAATATTCTTAATTATGGTTACAATCGCTGATAGCGATACCCACATATGTATAAGACATACATTTCATGAAATTATGTGGTATGTTTGTACATATTTAGGTCTGTGTCCATTTGGATCGCTGTAGCACATTCATCAGAACATAATTATTTCCCTAGTCACCACTTACAGCTAGATATTGTTCCCCACAATACGTTGACTTGTGGGTCATAAGTTCTAAGGTAGGTACACAGCATCGTATTCTACCTACATAAAGCCTAATTCACTGCCTGGAGCTCGCCTCGCTCAACAACTCGCGTTAGGCGCTGTTTTCACCTCAACAACGTGGCACGTGATCTGACAGATCTGCCACGTAACTTGCCACTGGCATCAGCATTCAAAGTAATTGTATGGAGTAGTGTAGTATGTAGTGTAGTACCCCATCGCGTGGTGTGATGTCACGACTATATATATATATACTACTTTAAAATCACGTTATTGTTACGTTGCTTAAGTAGGAAGTTCAGCGCCTTAAGGTGTCTCGTGGCCTACTCTAACTAAACAATTACATTCGTTTATTTTCTAGTCGCTGTCGCAAGACGCGTGTTGCTTGAGCGTGTAGGTAGTGGTTACGGGGTAACAGCTGAGTTAGGGCTAGTTCAGACATGCGGGAACCGCATGGTTCGGCTTGATTAACCGCGCGGTTATGTCTGAACGATTACTTAATAACTCATACAAATAAGACTCTTGAGATTTCCATGCGATTCTGGAATCGCGCGGTTCCCGCCGTGTCTGAACAAGCTCTTAATCTTGCACCACGTCTATCAGCACGGAATTGCATTTTTCCATGCTGCCGAAAGCAGGACGACAGAAAAGGATAGGAGCCTGGAAAAATGCGATTCTGTGCAAATAGATGTAGCACCTTTACCGTTATTTTTGTTTTTCTAGGTAAAAAGCAAAGTCGTTTACGAAACTCAAGCGGCTCAACTTATCTAGGAAACTTAAGCCAACTACATGTAGTAACTAAACTAAATAAAGATTTTCACATGCAAAACAAACTCGTTGGTTTTCAGGCCACTGTGCACTGGCGAGCACGATAACCCGGGAACCGCTTAGCGTTGTAAACATTTCAATATTTACAACTATCCGCTCTGTGCGGATTTTTTTTAACAAGTTTGATGAAGTGCACTCGTGAACCGGGTTAGATCTCAATTAATATTGTATCGACTTGTATGGAAGTTGATAGAAAATAGAGGGGAAGTCTTAATTTTGCATTAAATGTGAGTTTCATGATGTTTTTCACAAGTTTTACCTATCTATTTCAGTGATTATTTTTGAACGATGCCTCACTTTACCGACTTGTAAAGTTTACTTACAATATCCTTTTATTGATATTTTACCCCAATTTGGGTGCTGATTACGCACCAGGCTTTCCAATTTAATCTTGCAAATACCAAGTTTCAGCACGATTCCATTTCTCTTTTCCAGTATTATTGTAGTCATGGGAGAACACAATTGTAATCAGTTGAGTGGTTTTGTAAAATAGGCCCGTACACACACAGACCCGCGGAGCAAACTGATAGCATAGGCGCTAAGGTCAGTGTTACAAGGCTAGGTCAACAGTGAGTACGTAGCGTTAGATAATGTGGCAACACTTTTTTGTTATCACAAGTTTAAAATAAATAAATGACGTGTTTAGCTACTATTACGATGTTCTCAAGGTAAGCACAAAAAATGCTATATTTATTTCTAGGTAGGTACCTACAAACAAATAAAACATTTATTATTTCTAATGACGTCTATGGCCGTATTCAAGTATCCGCGGGTTAAGATGATCAATCTTCTCACAGACGAGGTCAGACGTCCGTAATATAATTATTATACGAAACAATTATGTGTAGATGCTATTATATGAAAGTCAGAACGATCAAGTGGAGTTTGAACGTGTATTTGTATAGCAGTTTGTGGGCCCGCATTCTTGATGCCTATTTGAAAAGCGGCCTGTATTGTTGGGATGTTTATACTTTACACGATACCCACATAATCTTAGTACGGTAACGGTAGCAATACTAATAAAAAATAATGGCAAGGACCGCTCCAAATTGAATTGAAAGCGTTTGATAGCCAGTTTTACCTCCAAAATATAATATAAAAAAATAATAATAGGCGCAAGATTAATTTTATGAAATAAGC
Organism: Noctua comes; assembly: GCA_963082995.1. Lineage (NCBI taxonomy): Eukaryota > Metazoa > Arthropoda > Insecta > Lepidoptera > Noctuidae > Noctua > Noctua comes. The sequence goes on from OY720271.1 coordinate 5,196,701, forward strand.
AAAGTAAATTCAATTGCATATTTTCCTTTGTACTCTTAAATACAGGTAAAGTTTTCCCACATAACATTTTCACTGGAAAATAACATACGAAAATACGTCTACCAGTGGTTCGAATCTAGGCGTTTCTCAATAAAACTTAGGTGATATATGAGTTGAAGGCCTATGTGAAACATATGAACAGCGCGGCGGGAAGTTTGCCTCGTAAATCGTGTGATAAGTCGGTAGTTCGGTACTGGCGGGTCACTGCGCTGCGATTGGTGGAATTACCAGCAGACTTCTGACCCGCTAGACTGATTTATATTGCGATTATTCACTGACCTCTTCAATGGAAAACCCCGTTTAAGTTGCGTATTCTAAAGGATATGGGAATAATTATGAATAGTCTGAAGATTCTGTCATATTTTTCATAAATCAAAACTTAAGTTAGGAGATATTGGATTGAATCTAATTTACCTAACTATGCATGTTTAGTCAAGGCCTTGCAATTTGAAATTGGCTCACATAACGGATGGTGAAAATATTTCAAAAGCTTGCATGCGTACAGAATATGCATCTATCCTATATAGCTTTAATAAACGTAACAATTTCAAATATATCTCTGTAAATATCGAGAGGAAAGCTTTATAGAAATATATTTCACTGCGCGTCGCAAAATTTTCCGAATGTAGAATATTTGTAAGGACCGATTTCTCAAGAGCGCACGCTCCATTTAAAATATTGCATTGTATTAAACCATCTCATAGACCCAGCTATTGGAAAAGGATTCCATTGAAACCCAAAAATTGATATGAGGAGGAAATATTTTATGACAGGTATAACGTTCCAATATGAGGATATTGATGTTGTTCACGCAGTCTAAATGTTTTTTTTCTCGTCAATAAAGGCCGAATTTTGATTGATTGCCATTCGTTTAAGCTGGGTCTCGGGTTGCGTGTTTGCTGACAACTCGTAAAGGCATTGTGGAATTCTAAATTGGAGGCTACGACGTTTGCGGTCCACGAGTCACAAGTTCTCGAGGACTGCGCTTACTGTAACCTGAAACCTGACAAACGACGGACATTCCAGCGAACTTTAATCTAATCAAGTCAAAATTACCCACAGTTCTAGTTCCCCGAATTCCAATAGGGATGTTTCCTGAAAAAATCTAATTAGTCCGTCAGATAGATTTCCAAAAAATGTTGGACAAGTATTTTTTCTTTTTTCACGAAAACTAAAAATGAAGACTCGTGTGACATCATACTTGTAAGTAAAGTGTACTGACTTTTTAGCGAAAAGTGACGTCACAGGCCCCCACCCATGATCTTTGCGTTTTATCTTCGTCAATTTTTATTGATTTGATAATATAAAACAAAAAATACGTATCCAATATTTTTCGATAATCTAACTGACGGACTAAATAGAATCATATTTTTTTACACAGGGAACATCCCTATTCGGGGATCTTCGTTTCTCTGCCGAACGTAATAATGATTGCGTCTCTTTACGATCGACCAAAGATAATCCGTGACCTGTGGAGGATTTCATATTCGGAAACTGAAGTTTCATTTCTTTAGAACTTCGCTTACCTATAAATCTTCAGACATATTTGAACTTCGGTATTTCCATTAACTTTCAAACTATCTTTATCCTTTAACTCAGGATCTCATCTCGTAATCTGGATGACTGAGCTAGGTATAGTATAGACCTTCGTTTTGTTTTGTAAGCCATTTTCCTATAGCGTCTAGCCGATATAAACTGGTTGACTATTCCATTGATCGGTTGTATTAGCATTGCGATCACGTAATACCGATAGAAATCGGAATCGGTTCGGTGTGACGGTTTCTCTAGATTTGATTACCATTTAAGATGCGTAATTAGGTCGTAACATAGTCCTTGGAGCTTGAGGGACACCGGAAAACTAATGATTTAGGTTTTAACTTGGTTATTAATCTTGGAATAAAGTTACAAAGAAAAAAGAAGAAGTTTTATTGGGACACAATTGCACATGTATTTTTTATTTTTTTTATCTTTAAATAAAAAACGTTGCCCCACTCTAGGAATTTCTCCTGTATCGTGGGTGCGTTTACAAACATTTAAATTCACATACACAAACAACCAGACCCGGAACAACTACCTGTAGGCCATACAAATATTTGTTCCGTGCGGGAATCGAACCCGCGACACGAAGCGCAGCAGTCAATCGCTCAGCCACTGCGCCAACCGTGCCGTCCGTATTATTTTCTCAATTAACCGCTTTTAACCACTTAAATGACTAATAACCGTTACTGTATCTACCTGAATAACCACACATGGCAGATGGAATAATAATTAGAAATTATTCCTCACCTTAAAGTAGTTAATTACTCCTGGATATTACAAGACGTAGGTACCAACAAAAATCCAGAAAGACAAAATGAAACAATTTTCGTCCTATTTTCACTTCCATATTCGTTGCGTCGATAATACACTATCTACATTTCACGCCTGTAATCCCGGAAGGGTTAGGCAGAGGTGTAGGTACAGCTACATTTAGCAGTCATGTTTTAAGTCCAATGTAATTAGGGGATCAGCCTATTGCCACCAACTGGGCACAAATCCAGACTCCGCGGCGGCCACTGGTTAATTGATGGAAAATCTCAAAAACTCTTTGCCTGACCTGGGAGTCGAGCCCAGGACTTCATGCTCAACAGTCGTGCTTCTGATTACAGACTAACAGACAGGACAATTCACCATGTCATTACGTATCTAGCACCGATGTAATAAAGACGTACCTATACATTTACAATCTATTCATGATTGTAAACTCAATACATTATTGCTACATCAGCTTCAAGTTGTAAGTATCGTCGCATAAAAGCGGTTCCGCTCTACTTCGTTTAAAGGGACAGAATATATTATATTACACACATTATGTTTGAGTCGATATATAATAAACCGATCTATCACAGTAGTTGTCATAAGAACCGATTAAGAGATTATGGTACGTTATGAAGATTGAGCAACGTATCATAAGTAACAGCACGACTCTGTTTCCCGATAGGTTAGGCAGATGAAAGAGAAAACGATGTAAAAAGGGGTGGGAAACGATAGAATAACTTATACGTATGACCAAGGATAGATAGATAGAACATTTATTCAGTGCACTCAAAAGACATAGCACAACACACAGAAGTACAAATAAGATGAAAAAAAAAAACAAGGTGCCAATTTACAAAAAGAAAAATAGTAACACCACATGACATACTTTAAATAAAATAACTAGTAAACAAGGTGCGGTGTGTATCTTAAAGTTGCACCAAATGGGAGTCCAGCTCAGCATGTGTCAGGCGTACTTGGCATACCTGACGCTGATATTCTGCTGGATCCCAGTAGTGGCAATGCAACCAAGACGATTGCGGGTAATTAAAATTTAGCCTGGGAATTTAATTGTTTATCAAATTGACATATTACGTACGTCAATTTTGCCATTACGGCGCGTACACATAGAACGTCCGTTTTAAAGGTCCGTTTAAACGTATATGTTATTAGCGTAAGTAGTTGTATGAGCCAGTTCACACACATGACGGTATTCCGGATCCAGTAAAAAATCCCACACACAACGGAAATACTGATCCGTTTTACCGGATCGAAACCGCGTGAGGCTTGGCACGGGGGTGCAAGGTGCGTGTGCTGCACACAGTCGCCATTTGCCGGTTTCATTCCTAGAGTAGTGCACGTGTTCAGTGCTCTCATAATCATGGCAAGCAAGGCGTTTGAAAAATATATTAAAATCGGTCCTGTATTTACAGGACCGATTTGCTGTGTGAATATTACCTCCAGTAGCGACAGATCAGTTAAAAAGGATCCAGTAAAATCGGACGTTCTATGTGTACGCGCCCTTAGAGCAGCCCAAGAATGTTTAGATTTGATCTTATAGACAACTAGCGGCCCTTCCAGGCTTCGCACGGGTGGGCATTTTGTTTTATTTTATATATTTTTTTCCTAGTAATAATATAGCCTATGTTACTCAGGGATAATGTAGCATATTAATGGTGAAAGAATTTTTGGAAGCAGTCCAGTAGTTTTTGAGTTTATTCGTTACAAATATACAAATCTTTCTTTAAATCTTTATTCTTTATTGCACACAAAAAAAAATATACATACAAATTGCAACAATATAGCTTTTTGCTTATTGCTTATCTTTCCTCTTTATAATATTAGTGTAGATTTAAATTGGTACTTTGGTACTTACCTACTCAATTAGTGAAACATTTTCTTGGAAACGGAAAATAAAAAAGAAGTAGTTATGAAAGCAAAAGACAAGCAAAGTAAATTAATAATGAAATATTCCAAGAAGCTCTCGTTTTCGTCGAAAAGAACTTAAATACATAATCGTCTTAAAATGGAAATGAAGAGACTCACTCAATGATTTAATGTAATGCTTATGTAACGAGCATAATAAGTAAATATTTCAGAATCAGCTTTTCCCTACTTCACATGTTGTGTATTCCAAGAAGACGCCTTAATTAACTTTGCTTCATTTAGATTTTCTTCTTCTCATTGGGGAAGAATCTTTTCCACGATTCGTATCATTCAGTTAGTTTTATCCCTCAGAGACTTGGTGAATAACATTCGTTGCTCCCGATTTCCTCTTCGTAACTCCGATATGTAGGTTTAATACTGATGTTATTACTATATCGAAACATCGTGCAACTGAAGTGTTACTAACATAGTTTGAAGTTAGTATAAACTAACACAAATGTTAATAGTATGTATATTTAGGCTATGGGTCTTTGTTACCTGAAAATAAATGGATTATTATTATACCTCTAACGGTCTAAATGTCAGAAGTGATGTAATAACAATTTTATTTCAATTTATGTTTTAGTATCCCACGTTTTGAGGAGAGCGAATAATGTGATAGGTAATAAAGAATACGACCTCTAAAATATCTCTTTGTTATCCCCTTTTTAGTGCCCACCAACCGAACCTACAGGTTTCACAGGGCCATCTTTTCCACAAGGTACACTAGGCACGTTCCCAGGGCCCCACGATTCAAGGGGCTCCCAAGTTCCTGTAACTGTCAAAGCTAGAAGCTGTTAAAAGAAACTTAACTTATTCCAGGCAGGACCGCAGGATACAAAAATTTTCGAGCTCGCTCCGCTCGCTTCTACATCTAGCTTTTCAGCGATAAGATTTAAATCACATAAAATGATCAGTAAAATAAAGCCAATTTCATGGATATCAAAAATATTTTTCTGTTTTATTTCAAATAAAAGTTGTCCACCGCTAAAAAACATCCAATATCATGAACTGTCACAAGAAAACCTGCCGAAGCCGGGTACAAAAAAATTCGAGCTCGTTTCGCTCGCTCTTGCATCCTACAAGGGCCTCTTTATTCTTAAGTGCCCAGGGCCTCCAATTGGTTAATGACGGCCCTGGATTCACATGCCTCTGAAAACACACGTTCTACGAATCATGTACCCATTCCTTTTGTTTCTAATTATACCGCACAGCTGTTTCTACGTATTATTTTAGTCAATGAGAAAATAATAAGTTTGGTTTTCGACGTTCCATAATAATACGAAAATAATTCGTTTATTTTGTTTGGTGTATGGCTAAACAATGTTTGTTTGTAAAAACAATGTGAAAGTATTTCATGAAGGTTCTGCAAAAGGGTAAATATTCATTAACGTCAGCGTTTTTTCGCTCTTTGTTGTATTTTTTACTGTGGTGGGTATCAAAAGGGTAACTTTTGCTATCAAACGTAACACAGGGTCGTTGTAAACACAAACGATAAAACGAATCGTGACTATGAGGAAAATAAAATAAAAATATTTGGAAAAAATGCACATTGTGCTTAAGAATATTACATTAGTCAATTGGCATGGCTATAAAAGCTTCCATCATCTTCATCATACACACCCTGATATCACCTGGGACGCTGGATATAGGCCTGTTTTTGTTTGTGCTAATTTCCAGGCTCCTGTATCAGCTTCATCCAGGTTAAAAGCTTCAGCCAAAAGCGGAGCGGAGCGGGAGCTCAAAATAATGAACAATCACGGAAGATATCCCGTAAGTGACAGTATAGTTGTAAACCGTGAAAGCTTGAAACAGTGTTTGAATATAAACGGTATAAAATAAATATTAATTTTGAAATATTTTCCCACCGCTTGTGGAAATCGATGTCTAATGGAAAACTAATAGCTTAGCAGGCCGAAGCAGTGATAGCCTAGTGGTGTGACCGTCGGACTGCCAAGTCATAGGTCTAGTTCGAGCCCAAGACACGCACCTCTGATTTTTCGGATTCATGTGCGTATTGTATAATTGTCACTTGCTTCGGTGAAGGAAAACAACGTGAGGAAACCAGCATGCCTGAGAGATATTTCTCGATGACATTTAAAAACTCTGACACTAGGTTAGGCACTAACCACACGATACAGAAAGGTAGATTGAAAACTACAGTTTAAATTAACTGAAACTATGAAGTAACATACAACTTCCCTTCTAAGAATGGGGTACTGTTTTCCACCGTTGTATACCAACAAAATTACAAACTTCACTGCATTAACCCCTATTCCAGAATGTTTGGCGTCGTTCGGTGTAACGATGCCTTGCAAGGGAGAGACCTTGTTTCTTTGCTCCAGCCGTTTGAAACTTGGCAAGTGTGAGCCGGTTAACTTCTACGACTATGGTGGCACTGGGAGTATCATAACAAGTATTTGAAGATAGTGTTTTAATGGTTAATTGTTATTCTTTAGCTAGGGTTAAGGGGTAAGGCTTGATAAAGGAAGAAGTGTTGTTGTTGTTGGGTTGTTTTTTGTGTTTAGTTGTTGTGAAGTGTGTTGTATTGTCCTTTTTTAACTACAAAGGATGAGCAGCCCCCGTAGAATGACCACCGTAGACAAGGATTTCTTTGACGGAAGAATCGACAAAATGACAGATTGTGTCGACACAAAGACAGATTTCTTTGCACTATCTGTCATTTTGTCGATTCAAAATCAAAATCAAAATATTTTATTTCACATAGGCCTCGATTGGCACTTATAAAACGTCGACAAAAAGGTGCACGGTTCGGGTTGGTCGTTTCCTATGGAGAAGAACCGGCAAGAAACTCCATGGTTACTCTTTTCAAATCATTCTTTCGTCAAAGAAATCCTTGTCTACGGTGGTCATGCTACGGGAGCAGCAGAGATTGCCTTGTGGAATTAAGTCCGCCTAGGTAGATAAAGTTAGTTAGTTCTCAGAATAAAAAACAGTAAGAGATTGCAAAGAATATGTAGAAATGATCAGAAGTTATTTTCAAGTTAAAAAACTTGCTTCAAGTCATGGGACTTACGACTTAGCGAAACCAGTAACTTTAGCGTAAGGTTACACTAACAAGCATTCATACAAAACTAACAACGCAGTTTCAATATACTTTAGAATATTTTCAAACAGAATTTCGAGTATATTTTAATAGTTTTCGATTTTTTAGCTTTTAGTGCAAAACAAAGACACGCATCAGGAAATGGCAAATTATATTTAAGGCCTTGTGAAGAAACACTAAATTTTATTTTTGAGTTATTTCTTACTGAAAGAAACTTCCTTGTATTTGAAACTATCCCTCTGATCTATAAACAAGTCAGATTTATTATTTCTGATTTGTAATTTTCGAGGTGTGGGTTGGTATTACTTTACTTTGCGTTACTCAAAAAGGGAGCTAAACATTTCCAACGAATTAAACAAAACCAACACAAGCACAGTTAAACACACTGCAGTCTACAAGCCCGTATTAATTTAATTGCTTATCAATTCCCATTAATTAGGGTAGCATGTGTTCTGTTAGCAGCAGCCACGCAATCACCTTGAACGTCAGATAAACAAATATTAGTACAGTTTCATTATCACTACTGAGTCAGAGCTCGGCACTTGGGTAGAAAGCAGGGTTGCCAACGATTTATTTCTTTTTGTTGTTTTAAAATTATAAAATTAAAGCTAGTTTAAAATTGGCGTACCTATATTCGTTGAACATTATTATGTTGGCCAGAAAAATAGGAAAATGATCAATATACAAGGTGTAACATAATAAACGCAAAACCTCCCGTGTGGTCTCTCGCACCATGAAACTAAACATCTTTTGTTCTACGAGTTCTTGAAATTCGCAAAAAAAAAAATCATATCTATAGGAATGGACGCAATCAGCTGATCCACATGTATGGTAAAACTAAAAAAAAGTTACGAATTTCCAAAAGTCATAGAACAAAAGTTGTTCAGTTTCATGGTCTGAGACACCACACGAGAGGTCTTGCGTTTATTATGTTACACGTTGTATATTTCATACTAATGAGTAATGTTTGTATCACGTTTTCGAAAACGGCTCTAACGATTTCGATGAAAGTTGCTTTAGCGAATTTATGAGGGCGAAGAATCGATCTAGTTTGGTCTCATACCTGGGAAAATTCGTTTGAGCTGTTTTCACCCGAGCAGAGTTCGGTCGCCCAGGTACTATATCAATATTTGAATTTGAAAGATTTTAGGAAACTTTTTATTGATCTTATATAATATTCGGTCAATACAGTCGTTCCAATGTAACTAACAGAAACCATGTATTATTTCATGTAATAATATTATCTGTTATCTTTGACCATTTTGATCTATATTACGATATCAATAACAGAAAATCGTCCAATTCTAAGCATGATTTAAATTAAATCGATTAACATCAGCCAACCCTAGTAGAAAGTCAGGGTCCAATTAACTAGGACCCTACGCATTCAAGTCGGTAGGGGTTAGAGCTATACACGTGTAGAATGTGACTTTGATGTGTGAATGGATGTGGAGTGTGGAATATGTATTGTGTGGAGATACTCTTTGTACGCGTTGACCGCCGTGTATACATAAGTTGTGGTGCGGGATGGCAAGTGAGAGGTTGCGAGTTCGATGCTCACCTGTTGCACTATTTACGGGTATGTACCGACCAAGTATTTTCTGGTTATTTTAGTCGAGAGATTAACCAAAAACCTTCTGTGGAATTACAGAAAATCTGTTTCGAGCAAAAATGGAAGCCAGTCAAAATTTAAAACGAATCTGCAAAACTATAAGACACAAACTACGTATTATATTGCTAATAGATCCTATTGATGGACCGATGACCTGGTGACGGATTCGCTGGATGCGATTCGCATGGGGCCGGTCAATGTGCCGACACTTTGGGGAGGTCTATGTCCAGTAGTGGACGTCTTTCGTCTGAAATAATGATGAAGAGATCTTATTATAGTTTGTGGGAAGTAGTTTCGTAGTATGAACAAACAGTCAATCCGGTATTAAGGTTTTGCGGCGAGCTGACCACCATTTGAATCGATTTTGTCTGTGCAATAATAGAACACGCGGTTCATACACATAACAATACCATCACTGCGCTAGTGGCTTGCCAATAGCTGTTACAGCTGGCCAGGTTCTGTTCTATAGCTAGTTCAGTGTAGGAGTCGCAGCTGGCTATCAACAAATAGGAAGTAGGTAGGTACCTTCTTTTATTATACACCATCATCATTGTCAGACTTGTTCCATCCATTTTTAAGAATAGGCTTATCCCTTTGTTCATTTCATCATCATCATCATCATTTCAGCCGAAAGACGTCCACTGCTGGACATAGGCATCCCCCAAGTGTCGCCACATTGACCGGTCCCGTGCGTGTCGCATCCAGCGGATCCCTGCAATATTTACCAGGTCATCAGTCCACCTAGTGGGAGGCCTTCCAACGCAACGTCTTCCGGTTCGCCGTCGCTACTCCAGAACTTTTCGGCCCCACCGGCCATCCGTTGTGCTTTGTTCATTTATTTCACAAATAATGTACAGAGGCGAACTTAATGCCAATGGCATTCTTTACCAGTCAACCTTTGGTTGATGCAGAGACAAATTGTGGTAGGCGTTGTTTCCTTCTTGTCTTGTTGCACCAATAACGGATTTGGACTTAACTTTGTCGTCTCAAAGGTTACTACAATTCACGGTGTGTGTCCTAGATATTGCACTAATCACCACTCATGCTTGACAGGTTGGTGATCGCAGGATAGTATTTTCAAATTATTCCTCAACATACATTATAGAAGAAGCAGGATAAGGTCATTCATCAGCTTCACAAATACCTTTGGTTGCCTTTTACTGCATCATCAGAAATGTAGCGAAATATGATTAAACTAGTCGGAGCCGAACTCTCCAGTTTAAAAAAATGTATATTTTGTAAAACACTTCCATATTCATGCATCCGATCCTATCCCCGGAACTCCATAGACGTTGCACGGAGCTATACGACCGATAGCCAGCTGCGGTTGCGACTTTTTGTCGCATGTTTTTTGTCAGCGGCGGTCTAGTTGAGGTAGTTTGTCGAGTATCGACATAAAGTACTCTAGTATAGTCAGCTGTGGTCCACCGTTTAGCCGGTAACAGTGTTACACCTCGATGGTTCGCACGATTTTCGTGTAGCTCAGTTTTCCGAGGTATGTAGCTACGTAACGAGCCTACAAATGGGTCATTTTGAATTGGTGTCTGTATGTGGCGTTACATGTTTATGTTTGCTTGTTTTAGACTAACAAGAGTTAGTAATAGTTGCGAGACCAATGAGTTGTTATTTATTCAATTAATAATAGTAATATTTTAAACAGCACAGTCCTATATTTTACTGCGTTTGAACACACCTTGCAGCTTGAAATGGGCATAGAAAAGGATGGGCATTTTAAATTAAATCTAACATCTTGATATCGAGATAGAATTCTCCCAAAATAATTTGAGCTTGGAAAGCTTAAAGTCCGAGGGGTTCCGTGCTCAGAGATTAAACTAGCAGCCGAACTTTGCCGGCTAAGTCTTGGTCTCTAACATCCGATACTTCTCCGCCTCATCGACGAAGCTGCTAGCGTGTAAACTCTGCTTTAAAACTTAAATTTTTTTCTTTTCCTTTTTTAACATTCTTATGTTGCAACCTGCAATCAATTTCAGTACTTAATTTAAGCAGATGTGTAAAGTATTTATTACTAGAAGACCGTACCTATACCCAGAATGATTAAAATGCGTACCACCTTGAGCTCATGCCAGCCTGGTACTTTTTGGGGAACATATTATGTGTCATATTATATGCCTCACTGGCAACAAACGGGAACTTTTTCCCGTTTGCCACGGAAAATATTATACAAGACCGTGATCAGAGCTGTCTTACTGTATAGATCGGAATGTCTATTAATTCCCACTGACATCATTAAGGTTTCCTTCATTCCTTCATTTTTCCGATCTCAAGGTAGTGGGGCAGGGTAGTGGGGCCAATGATACGACGGTTCTGATATTTACCGTTGGCCCCCCCAGTGGGGTTATAGCAGTGGGGTCAATGGGAATACACCATAATTATGTGTTACATATTTGGGTTTTTCTACTCAATAGTGTAGTCTAGTTAGACGGGAAATATTTTCTTTTAACCCAGCGGTCAGTTCAGTTTGATGGCTCTGTTCCCAAGTATTTTTAATATTTTAACGAGTTTTTGTACAAAAAAGAAATAAACAGTTTTCTTAATGCTTTACAAATTGAACTCAAATATTTGAAACCATCGCCATAAATAAATATTTGCTTTCCGATTTTTTTTTTGATTGGAACCGTGTAAAAGTCATTTACGAAGGTACAAATTGGACGGTGACGAGTGGACTGTTACAGTTAGTTTTTTTTTTATCCCGGACACTGATTTAATGGAGAGTGGAACTATTGGACGAGATAGAACAACAAATGCAGAATTGTCAAAACAAATTTAGTGCTACAAAAACTGACTGATAGACTACATTGTTTGACGTTTTCTATGGTATTAACATGAATAGGGAAATACACAAGCATTTTTGCTGATTAAACTCGATTCGATTCCAGTTGTATCGATTCTGGCTACAAGTAATCGGGACTGACATTTCGGAAGTCAATAAAAAAGTCCTCCCTTCAAGTACACTTTGTAAGATACCAATGGAATTGACAGCTAATAAACCTCAACAGCGACAAGATTGCTACGTACAGCTTTGTGATATAAAGGCGTTTTAGGGAGCCAAGCTGTCACTTGCCCCAGTGATTAAACGGAGACTGAAAAAAGGAATATGGATGACTATCAAAAAGGGCGCAAGTGGAAGTTGATCATTTTCTCTTGAACCCTTCGAAGGGATTTGACAAATGAGGCCTTGTTCATCTCACTCCCATATGTAAGCTCCGCACATAAAAATCTATATTTTCTTTCAGTTTCTGTTCCCTTAAACCTTCCTACCTGATAAATTGGATGCTTAGTACTTTAGACAGCGTTATTAATTTTATTTGGTGGAGCTTAGCAACCCAAAAGCGCGATTAAGAATTTCTATATAGAAGATTGGTTTTGTTTCAGCTACTTTCAGCGTTGAATTACCTATTTTTATTTTCTAGCGAATCCTTTTTTCCCTTGGAATTAGGTAGAGATATAATCAGGAACAAACTGATAAGAGAAATAGAATAAATTAATGTGAAGGTAAAGAAAGTAATTAAGAGAAAAAACTCGAAGACCTCCACAAAGGAGGAGGTGCTAGTGAAAGGATTAAGACTAAGCTTGGCCTTCGTTGGCGTAGTGTAAAGTAAGTAAAAAGTACTAGACTTAAAGAACCAAGAAAATCGTCTTTTGTGTCTTTAGAACCAATATTTTCAACTGGTAAATGAATCAACTAGCAAACTGAGCAGCTTACTTTGAATGCCCGGTTAACCTGGTAAATGGTTATTTATTTTATTTCAGAACATTATTCCATATAAAATTGTTAGTTAGATTACCTTACATTAAAAAGGACACCACCAGATCTGTGTACCTTATTCCAGTGCCCCCCACAATAGGACACTCTACCCGTTCTGTTATGGTGTTTAGAAGGTCATTGGAGGACAACGCATCAAGGAGGCCACTCGGATCTCTTGCGCACTATTGCTCTAAAGCAGTCGGTGTTGGCATCCGCATACATCCCCGATGCACTGCAGTATGCAGTGTGCAGTATGGTTATCTAATGCCATAATCAACAACATTTACGACACTTGACATATGCGTTTGAGTGATATTTATGTATTTTAAAGACTAGCGCAGATCAGAGCAGCGCTAAGCATTGCAAAAATCCACCTATTAGCTCGGCACCGGATCATCACCTCACTTGCGGTGCTAACAAGTGTGCGTTGCATGAGTATGGAGTTTCATAGAAAAAATCCCGAACTGCTCGAGTTGATGTGATGGTGATCTCGTGCAGTACTTTTACTTTGCGTTGATCTTACATCGCGGGGTGATAGGTAGTAATATAATTTTGCTTTATCTATACTGACACTTACAGGATATCTCCCGTGATTGTTCATTATTTTGAGCTCTCGATATTTCGACGCTGTTGCAAGCGCCATGGTCGTGGGATGACTGGAGAATGCGGGTGGATGGAAAAAAAAATTTTAGGTGCAGACAAACTGTCTACCCTCTTTCTTTGTCTTTTGCTACGCGCACTACTGGAACTCGACACAAAACGTACTCACAGTATCCCCAGGTTTTCTGGAGTCCTTATTACGATGCAGGCTACTTTTGAGCATACTCAAAACTGGATTTGAAACCATCCTTTCGATTGAAATTTTTGTGTTTTCTTATTTCAATTGCTTCTCTTGTCAGTAGTTGTCAGCCTTGGTAAGTAATGCTTGTTCGTTGACAAAATACGTGGCTTATGAAATTCGATCCAGTGATTGGGCCCTGACTGCAGTAGATGTTCAGCTGTGGCAGATTTTTGCTCATCATTGTTGTTGTTGTTTGTTGTTTTTGTCATTGATTTTAAACCGTGGACGCTTACAAGAGTATTTAATTTTCCTTTTACCAATTTCACAAAAAAACCAATTTCTTACTTAACCTATTTCGATTGTTCGAGTAGGCAAAGTTTCTTTGGAGCTAACCAAATTTTGTTCCGATTAAATTGGTAGGGCAATGTGAGACAGTTCTAGATTTCCCTGGAGAATGTTTGCGCTTCATTGCTTAGTGCCGACAGATTGCTGTGCTTTATTTTTAGTTTCCAAGCACTTTAGGTACCTTAAGAGCACATTTGTAGGAAATAAAGGTGGGTTTTTAAAGTAGAAATACTTATTGAAGCTATCTTTTGGTGTTACAAACCGTTTACGCCTGAAAAGAGCCCGCAGAAGTATAAAACACTATGAATTTTAACATCATGTTACAGTAGTAGTAGTACGCTTCCAAGATGTTAAAATTCATCAATACAAGGTGTAACGTAATAAACGCAAGACCTCCCGTGTGGTCTCTCACCATGAAACTAAACATCTTTTGTTCTACGAGTTCTTGAAATTCGCAAAAAAAAAAATACTTTCTATAGGAACTGACGCAATCAGCTGATCCACATGTATGGTAAAACTAAAAAAAAAGTTATGAATTTCCAAAAGTCGTAGAACAAAAGTTGTTCAGTTTCATGGTCTGAGACACCACACAAGAGGTCTTGCGTTTATTATGTTACACGTTGTATATGTATCACTAGCTTCTTCGGGGTGAAATTATAATAAAAATATTACTTCCTCATTTAATTTTGTGAACAATTCCATGGGTTAATATCAGCTATTTGCCTGTAAAAGTCCCGTCAAAATCGGTCCAGCCGTTTCGGAGATTAGCCAGATCAAACAGACAAGCCGACAGTTTTTTTGTTACAAACAGACACTTCAATTTTTTTTTTTTTTTTTTTTTTTTTTTCTTCAAAATAGGAACGTTATTAAAACAAGGTTTACACTCATTTCCAAAAATTGCATGCAAGTTGAAAAAAAAAAACGATTATATTTATTTACACAATGTACAAAAACTTACACCATAACTTTATATTAAAGTAAGGCTGTTTATACACCATAACTTTATTAAAGAAACATTTTTATGTACCCTAACGATTGGAATTTATGAACTACACGTTGGTTTGACGTAGGCGTCTGTCAGTTTGTCCGTTTGCCCGTCTGTAGCCATCGTCAAAATGTCGATAGTAAATCGGACAGGCTTAACGCTGCTTTAAAATTTTATACCCGATCTCATGTGATGAATATTCTGTTTCGGCTTAAAAATTCTGTTACTCTTGTGTAGACACGCGCATGTTGATTTGAATAAATGATTTAGTTACGTACACGATTTTTGCATTTTATTTGAATGTTTGATGAACAGACTTCAAAAGGGAATTTCGTCAAATAATGATCGCTGCTTTAATAAGAGGTATTTCATAATAATATGAGTTTATGAATAGAATCATACTTTTTTTTAAATTGCCTGTTTTTAAAAAGGCATTGCGGACCCACCATACCACTGGCCATACCCCTGGTGGTATAGTGGGTCTAAAACTATACCACTGAGAAAATGGTAAACTAGCTTATTACAAATAAAAATATGTCACATAGGTACATATTCCTATTAAGCAGTTCGAAGGTACTTATAACTATTTAAAAAAACCTTAGTTTATTTTTTCCCAATTGCAATTATTTCACCGGTGTAGTACTGTTACTTTTATTTGGGAATATGAAAAAAAAAACAGAAAATCTCATGTCAGTCTGGGAGTAAAATATCGAGTGCTGAGTTCCGTCAGCAATAATTTAACATTTGCAGATAAAAATATGAAACGGCGTGTAGTATTTTTTCTGATACGTTTTTCATTTTCGTACTGTATGCACGACCACGAGTGTGGAAATAAATGGGACTGTATTTCTCTCATTAAAGAGGATTATTATGTCTGCTTAACTCATTGCGGGACAGACCGCCTCTCGACGTTATCGCGGTATATCAGTACGGCTAAGGGCGGTGCACTTTATGTCATCTCATTTGGCAAACCGTCGATAGCCGTTGCTTGCCCATAACATTCCTAGCAAGCACATGATCTAGTGTCATATCACGCGACTTCATTCGTTCGTAGGTGTCACGGCAAACTCTTTTCCCGTCGTTTTTCAACACACACATACGCAGTGCTTATGCACCAAAACAACACATTCACACCGCCGACAGGCGTAGACTGAGCTGGCTGTATTTGTCGTATTAAAAATATATGTAATATGGTAGTACGGCTGTAAACAATATGATAAAATGTATGGGATTTAGAAGTGTCATATCATGACGTTTGTTGCAAAATAGTTAAGTGACCCGCAATGTGTCACGTTGCAAGTTGACAAGGAGTTTTTGAAAAAGAGGGAATTCCCACAAGCTGCCTCTGATAGATGACAGGCAATTCCCTTGTTCCCCCCGCAGTAGACATCCGAACCGTCCCCTCCACAGATTGTATTGACTGCAATATTCTGTGGTCGGGTTGACGTCAGATAGATTACGAGAAAACTGTTGAAAAAAACTTCAAAAGTTCGCCCCTTATCGAAAAATGATCAAAGGCGGACCCAAAGTTGTGTTACGTTTTAACCGCTGAAACTTTTTAAAGACTTTGTTACTTTGGCCCCTTGATAATCTATCAAATTATTCTTTAAAGAATTTTTTAAATACGACTTTGTGAAGTTTTTAAAAAGAGAAACACGGAGCGCAATTATGACGGTTAAATAAACACGGAACATTATGGAGAACACAATTTGTGTTCACATTACTGTGTATAAAAGATCTGTGCAATTTTATCACAGTCACATTTAATACTCAGCATATTTCACGGCGCTGCAGCGAACAACATTATGAGCTACCTGCGTCTTACATGACGTTGTTATTTGTATTCAGATCCGTTCACTAAGTCCGTACAGCGGGAAGCACAAAGGACGGCTTTGCCTTTTTGAGCACCATTGCGGTATTCTGTCAGAGTCGTGGTCGAAAGTTATTGTGAAAAAAGCAATGTACAACAAAAAGAATGAGAGAACACGGCACGTGTATCCCGTGGTAGATTCCGTGAACAAGGCAGAGGCGGCGTGTCACGAATGTTTGACAAAAAAATAAAAACCGCTCGTTAGACCAAAGAATGAGTATGAAAGTGGAGTCGCAAATGAATTGCACGCTGAAATAATTCTGATATTGGATTCGGTGTTGCCCGATGTTAAATATTCGCTATAAATCAGGCCTGGAATACGTAATTGAATAACTGTTGTAATTTATTAATAAATCTAGGTCTCTGGTTTTCGTATAGCTAGTTAAATTTTTGTGTTGGTAACATTGTTATACACAATTGAATATGTTATATTTAATATTAGCTGTTGCCCGCGACCTTCGTTCGCGTGAAATTATTACTTTCATTTATGAATCGGATTTTGTTAACAATATCAAGGATTTTATGTTTTTGCACGGAACCCTATTTTTCGAAAATAAAAGTAGCCTAAGTTAGATTTTATTACATCGACAATCTGCCAGCAAAAGTCTCGTCAAAATCAGTTCAGCAGTTTCGGAGATTAACCGGAACAAACAGACAAAAATTGAAAAAAAAAATATTTTTGTTATAAGTGCCGTAAATATTTTCTTTCGCATTAGTAATAAGCTGTTATTTTGATATTACAAACACACTTCAATTTTATTTATTTGTACAGACAATGTATCAGTCGTGTTTACAATTACTTTAATTAACTAATTTAGTTTACACTTATTTAAAGTCAATATAATTTACTAAACAAAAGTCATAATATAACAGTAAAAAAGTCGTTACACTTACAATAATTATAATTCTTAAACTGTCCGGCTTGTTATAACAGAGTACTAATGTACACAACTTTATCAATTAAACTTACGAATAATCCTAACAGTTTACAATCTACTCGATACCGGTTTACAATACTCGCTAAACACAAATTACAAACGAAAACTTGACAAGAACTCGATTCGAACCGGATAATAGATTTATAGAATAGTATCGCAATAACAGGGCACTATGCTGAGAGAAAATTCAATAAAGTTAAAAATTTTGCAGCTTTTCGCTGAAAGCGCTGTAAGGTTCTACAGCACAAATTGTAAAGGCGACAGCGGCGGGCGGCGGGTGATTATTTCATAACATTTTTGTGCTTGTTTATCGTAAGTTTGTGCTTTTATTTCTTTTTGTTTAAAAGGCATTCGTATGTTTGGTATTGTTTTGTTTTTGATAGTTTATGGTGGTAGTGAATAAACAAATCAACGTGAGCCCCTCTCTTGAAGTATTAACCAGATTAGCTATACCTTTTTGGGGATAGATACAGTTCGGCATAACTTTACGCCGCAAGGGACCCCATGTTTATTTATGTATTCACTGCCACTATAAACTATTAAAAGAAAACGAAACGGAACATTCAAACTTTACGTAAAACAAAATCTGATCCCGTATTATGGGGTCTCACTCGTAAACAAAAAGACAAGTTACTCGTGTCTTTGTAGGCTTTGAATGTTGAGTTGAACACGAACCCACAAGTAGCGGTAACTCTTCATTAACCCCCGAGCACTGTACCACCGAGAGCCTCTTCAAAGTCATCTCGCTCTCAAATTGTCAATGCTCCATGATTAATTAATTGCAACGACAGAATCGTGTTGTTTCGACCAACTATTGTTTTATTTAGCTTTAGAATAGCAGTTTGTGTTAGTAGGTAAATATGATAATTTATAGACCGACCGCTTTAATGAGTCCTCCGCCTTGCCCCATCAAAGGCACATTAAGCGTCCACACACACACACACACACACACAGGTCCCACAGGTTATTTGCTTTAAAATAACCATAATCCTCGTAGGTATTACGATACTAATTGAACCAATACGAGATCAACCTTCAGAATATTCCATTTAAATTGATACCTTCGCGAGGACTCATTAAAGCGGTCGATCTATAGTCACTTGTACACAGTGTTAAGGATCATTAAAACCGGTGCTTACAAAGTAAGAAAACGGCTCTGGACATGGACACTGACAGATACTTCAGGATGTGTATGGAGGTGTCCACAACTGCATATTAATAAATGAGAGGAGAATAATGACTAAATAGGAAAGCTCGTACTTAATTAATAAAGGCTGCTGAGATCCTCAAGCGGCGCAAATACTGTAACCTTATTGGTAATTACAGTTTTGAGCCGTTTGGGGTTGAAACGCTCGGGTCATGGGGTCCGAGTGCGCGTCTCCTTTTTAAGGAAATCTCTCGAAGACTGGTCGACACTTCGACCGAGAGGCTGGCTCTTTCTTTGGTCAAAGAATTAGCATTGCCATTCAGCGTGGCAGATGACAGAGATGCGGAGGAGTACTTTGACGCCTAAGTGTCCTATTGTCGTCGTTTTTTAGATTTTTATATTTTCTTACTTTTAGTCTTATTCTTATCATTACTTTAGTTCTATTTGTAGTCTGTATATAATGTAAATAAATAATTTAGTATTGTTCCATAAATAATAAAAAAAAGTCAAATAAGTGAGAACGAACAGATACAATAAAAAACGTATATATTAATAAAAACATAGTAACTTATAAAACCAACTTGAGAAACGTCAAGATTGTTCCGAAGAGCCTAATCTCCTTTTAACCTTAGCGATATTTCTGAGGATGACGTTAAGAAATCTGTCCTTGCGATTACATCTTCTGCAGTCGGTAACGATAAGTTGTGTTCACGAATGGTTACTCTAATCCTTCCCTCTTTACTTCCTGTTCTTACTTACATCTTTAATCACTCTTTTTCCTGTTGCTCTTTTCCTTCAGTTTGGAAGCAGGCCCACATCATACCTCTACCTAAAACTAACAATCCATCCTCACTATCCCACTTTAGACCTATTTCTATTCTCCCATTTCTTTCTAAAGTTTTTGAGCACTTAGTCCATAAACAATTAACATTTTTCTTGACGTCAAACTCTTTAATATCCCCTTTCCAATCTGGTTTCCGCTCTGGTCATAGCACTGTCACTGCACTTTTGAAAGTAACTGACGACATCCGCTGGGCAATGGAGAGTAGATCACTTACCGTTCTTGTATTGCTTGACTTCAGTAGTGCCTTCAACTCAGTGGATTTCGACATTTTGCTAGGTATCCTCCAATCTTTAAATTTCTCTTCTTCTGCGTTAGCCTGGTTCAATTCTTATCTTCGGGGACGCTCTCAGTGTGTTCGCCTTAATGAGACTTTCTCTGATTGGTGTAGCCTCACCGAGGGTGTTCCTCAGGGTAGCGTTCTCTCTCCTCTTCTTTTTTCAATTTTCATAAACATGGTTACCAGTGTAATCTCTTCCAATTTCCATCTTTATGCAGATGACTTGCAGCTCTACCGGCATTTTGTTGTAGCTGATGCTGATTCCGCCATTGCTGCTATGAATCATGACCTGGCTTGTATCAGCGCCTGGGCAAAGTCATTTGGATTGCAAATTAACCCAACTAAATCTCAGGCCATGATCATAGGCAGCCGATTTGTTCGTAGTGCGGCCGTTGTTGCATCTTTGATGCCGTTGTACCTCGATGGTGTTCGCATCGATTATACAGATACCGCTAAAGATCTAGGTGTAACTATTGATTCCTATCTGTCGTGGCGAGCTCAAGTCAATGAGGTAAGCCGTAAGGTACACTTCTCACTTCATTCGCTGAAATGCCTTCAGAGTCTCCTGCCTTTGAAGACTAAAATTTCTTTGGCTCAAACACTTATTCAGCCGATAATAGATTATGCCGATGCCTGCTACCTTGATGCTACTGAGGAGCTATTAAATAAGCTTGAGCGCTTGCAAAATTTATGTATTCGCTTTATTTTTGGTCTCCGTAAATATGACCACGTTTCTCTCCTTCGCAAAGAACTCAAGTGGCTCCCAATCCGCCTTCGCAGGAACACTAGGATCCTATGTCTCCTCTTCAATATCCTGCACAACCCGTCCTATCCTTCTTACCTGCGTGAGCGTTTTTCTTATTCCCGCCCTACTGACGCGCCGTGTAGATCGCACCTTAGATCCCTTCTTAAATCCCATCCTCATAAATCCAGCTACTACTCATACTCCTTCTCCGTCCATGCTGTAAGGTTGTGGAACTCACTTCCGCCTAGCATTCGTGATTTGAAGACCATATCCTTATTCAAATCCAGAGTGAAAGAGCATTACCTTTCCTCTCAATTATAATTTATTATGTACATATGTATGTATATATTTTGATTAGTTTATACATCTTAGCAGTATGTAAGTACCTATTTGTATAAGTATATATTATTATTTATTTATATTTGTATTTATATATAATATTTTAGGTTAAGTTAGTTAAGACACATAAACACCTTATTCTCTTCAGTTTCTACACAGTGCTGTCTACATTTCTTTTTTTTCACTTCTCCTTTTGCGGGTCTGCTGGCAGAAATTTCTTAGGAAATAAGCAGTACCTATGTACTCATATATTTTAATGTTATTTCCTGTGCTGTTTATATTGTGTACATAAATAGTAAAATAAATAAAAAAAAAAAAAAAAACTAATTAGTTTGCCTGAAAATTATCAAAGATCGGCTGACTTGGGAAGTGCCTACCTGAAACTTGCTTTGCTGAACCAATGAATTCATATTATCCTAACTTAACTATACCGCTTGTATAGTAACTTAAGTTCAACACGAGTTCGGCATTCTACTTTTGCTGAACTATTATACAAGATTTACTACATTAATAAATTATATATTTGTGTTTATTTCCGTAAATTGAGTTGAAGAAGCATAACTACACGAAATAAATTGTGTTTTAGAACTAGGTGGATGAGGTAAGTTTGTAGGATTAAAAATCATGGGGAATATCATTTTTTCGTTAGTTTTACCAAAACAGGAACGCGCCGGTGGAACAAGCGTCGAAGTCAACGAGGATTTGCTAAAATCCCGGTAATCACACATCACCAATTTTAGTATGTAGAATAAAATTACTATCTTTACTACAAATTCTTTTCATATGGAAATGGACGATAAAATTCCTATTTTCATAACATTAGTGCAGAACATCCCAGTAATGGTCGCTTACTGGCACTCGTTGGAAAACCGGCAAACCAATTATCAAAACCTGATTAGCATGAACAGAAAAGTATAATAAAAATTTGGACCCTTATCATTGGAGAGCATTGAAATAAACGTCCGTCCGTACGGCTTATCTCAGCTCAGCAATTATCTATGGGATGATCTATTGTCAAACGATTTGTACCGATACGATAATAAAAGTGGGAAAAACTACTTCCATAGACGCAAAATCTGTTGTTGCCTTTCAATCCACAGTAATCAGAACCGGACGTGTTTTAATTAAAGCTTCAATACTAATGTTACCCTGCCCTACATAAACCTAGAGATTCCTATAAATCTGCTCAAACATGCTTCACTTTACTAATTAAAAACACACTTTTTTGTCTTACTGCTGTGGATTAATTAAGTGTACTGGAGAGGAATCCGTCTGTAAATAATCAAACGTGATTCCTACGATGCCTCTGAAGTCTGTGCTTAATGTGGCAAAAATTAATTAGTTTGTGCGTCACCATCTCATTACGTCATTAGGTTTGTGCACCACAACCAATTAGCGGGAGTGGTTGGAGGGAGGAATGTGACAGCTACAGATGATAAATAATCTGGGATTTGGGGATTTTGTGTCATCATCCTAATCACTTAATATTAATAGTGAGGTAGACAGAGGTATTTTTGTACGTTTATAAATGTGCCTTTCACTAGAATACATTCCAAATGTGATTTACTTATGACACGTAAACCATAATATGGCCTGTTTTCCACGAATGGTTAGGCTGAAGTGTACTTATAGTATACCCATTTTTTACCAATTGTTAGCCATAAGAAGTATTAAAATATTTCAGATTGAATAGGTTTTTAAAGTGCTCTTGTGTTTTCAATCTGGAGCCTACTTAGAAAAAAACAGGGATCAGTGTTCGACAATGAACAAGAAGAATGTAGCAAATTTTTTTTTTGCAGTTTTTACAAAAAAAAAAAACATTTCGTGGCTGACTTTCTTATTTTTTCTGTGGCAACAACGAATTTTATATGATTGGAGAGCCAGCTCATGTATTTTACATATAAAAAATGTCACGAAAATTTGCCGCGCATCCCTCATCTTTTGGCGAGACCCACAATCTACCTTCTTCCATTCATTTGAATATTTATTGAAGAATTTGCATCTAGCTGATACAGGCACGTGATTGGACAAGAGAAATTGGAACATTCACTGCCTCGTTGTCTGGTAGTCGTAAGCGCGACTAATGAACTTCGTTTGGGTCCTGGGTTAAATTCCCTGTTATTTTATTGTTTTTTTACATAAGTATTTGTCAGAAGCAGCTCGAACTCTGAATTCAAGCAAGATTTGATTTTACTAAATTTAAGGAAAAACCGCACTTTTTTGGACTTAAATTCAAAACGGACAGCGCTGCCGAGGCCAGCCCAGAAACAAGTGGCGAGACGATCTAGACGCGCACCGCGAGGAGTGGTTCGAGGAGGCACGGCAAAAGAGCCCATGGAAGGATTTGGGGGAGGCTTTTGCCCAGCAGTGGGACAGTACAGGCTATTAAAAAAACAAGTTCAACAACATATGGATGTCAAAGAAAGAAAATAAGAATCAATCGCTCATATATCATAATGCTATGACACCGGGCGAGACAGAGACACAGCTACCATGACATATACACCTACCAAACTTCTCCACCTTCTCTACGGGGAATACCGGCGAGATGTTATGTAAATTGAAACGTTTAGCAGTCCATGTACACATGAATGTACCTGCTAATTAAATCACGAGGAATACTACCAGTGTAATTGATAATAATTACTGTTTGCACTATCCGTCTGCACTTAGGTTTATCCACTAAGTTATAGTCGACAGGGTATTAAGTGGTATTAACGTTATATATCAGCTCTGGTTATTATGGGCAGACAAACATGTTTGTACGAAGGACTGTATTAATGAATGGTCTGAGGTAAAGGGAGGAACTTCGCAATCAATCCTGAGATTGAGTTCTGGGGTAGGTAAGGGTCGTAACAGCGAACCATTCATGCAATGTTTGATCAACGGATAAAATGAGTCTCCACCTCTGACCTATTTAATATTCATGTGTAAGTGAACATGTAGGCAGCTTTAATTCATGAATACATTATTTGAAAGTGAAATGTTATACTTTGTAGATGTATGGTCTGTTCTAATTTAAGATTTTTGTTGTTGTTTAATTATCCTTTATTGGCCAACCAACAATTGTTTACACTGTAAAATATTTAAAGTACATATCTACCACGGGCTTGCGGGCGGCGAGTAATGGGCGACTCGCTGTCCGACCATGGACCATGCCCGGGTGAGGCGCGTTGTGTTCCACGCGCGCCTCAAAGAGTGTCAGCATAATGACGGGGCTCCCCTCTAGAGGGCCAAAGCCTGCCAGGGTCGCGGGACTTATAGAATTACCGTGACCCTGGAAAATAAAGGGCTATTGAAGGACACCGTGGATTTTAGTCAGTACAAGCCTGACAGTCCCTCCCGCTCTACCCTGGGTGGGAGGACTCATGTGATGATTTTACCACGTTAAAAAAAAAAAAAAATAGTAAATATCTACCATATTCTAAGGCTAGTGTAACAATATCTTACAGGTTAGTACCGTATGCCCCATAAACATATAAGATGTACCACCAGCACTGTACTATAAAATTAATATCTAATTAACTAAAATTAACAAGTTTAAAGTTCTCAATATAGAAAGAGCAACGTATAAAGTTGCAACCTTCTGATTAAATGAGTGATTTCAGACTAGCTAACCTTTTGCATCATAGTAAAGTACATTTGATACAACAACATCACGCGTGTAATCCCCGAAAAGTTGGGCGGAGGTGTATCTAATAGTACACATACATTTCGCCCATTATGTTTAAATCTCATGTAATTGGGCGATGCTATTGCCATCAACCGTGCACAAATTCAGACTTCGTAGTTGCTACTAAGAAATTCCTGATGGAAAAACACAAAAACAATTTGCCCGACCCGGGATTCGAACCCGGCATCTCATACTTAGTCGCGATTGCGACCACTAGATAAACGTGGCACTTCCTTTGACCTTTTCGCATAAAGTATTTTTAAAGCTACACAGCTTTATATTTTCACTCTTTTTCCATTCCTTTGTAGCATAATGTTTTTGTACGTCAGAAATGTAAAAACTGTTTAGTGGAGGCCCCAATATAATTTATAACAACAACTAGGGACGCCATATTGTCGTGTTTCAGGAGATGTACCATACAGTACAGTACAGTACAGACACAGTGATGTGTTTGCGTGTGTGTGATGTGTGTGTGTGTGAGTTTGTGTGTGTGTGCGTGAGTGTGTGACTGATGTACAGTTTTCCCACCGCAAACAAAATGTCCCTATAAATAAATTTAGAAAGTGGGGCTACGACCTTTTTTGCGTCATTGGTCACGCGCCGGCCAATTTAGATCCTTGTTTTCGGTTTGTATTTGAACAGATAAATGGATATCCGGAGAAGTATTTTAATTTTAAACGTTTACTTTTGGCGTTGTGTAAATGGGTATTTACTTACAAAGCTTAAATATTTAGAAAATCAAACCTTGTATTAACTGATTTCCAAAGCCTTTTAAGAGATGCTAATAAACCCTACAACCACCGTAAGTATAGACTAGAGATGTCTTTGAAAACTGAAAGAAAAAGTGAGACAGAAAAACTTTTTGGCACAACTACCGCGTGCAAAGAACACATTTGATCAAATTAAATAACTTACAAAGTTAGTCTTACATAAAATCAAAAAATATAGGATAAGGTGGGTCTCACGGTCCCATCAAAAGGCTAAATTAAGAAAGTACTAATAAATTTAGTACGTAACATTGGTCTTCACTTTCTACCATTTCCATTTACTCCTAAATCCGACCACCTGTAATATCCGAAAAAACTTTTTTATCCGAAAAAAAAGACGCCCGTCAGCTCAAAAAGTTCAGCCTTTCAGTACATACCCAATTTGGCTGATGGGTGTCCGTTTGACCGTGACGTAAGTCCTCAATAAGGGTTGGTCGGGTGAAGGGTCCCACTATCGGGTTCCGTATCGCTGACGTAGGAAAATGTTATGAGTTTGGTCGAATCGTAAGCCACCAGTCCGAGAAACAAATTGTGATCAAATGGATGGGAAACACGCTTTCTGAAAATATTAGATATTGAATTGGAGACGTATTTTTAAAGGTAACTTTTATGCGCTTATTTTACGTCCATCAATATGATTGGTTTTTAGTGCTTTTCCCAATTTTCTGCAGGCATTCCATTATGGTCAAATTACCTGTGCCACAGAAGCTCGTCGCTAAATAATAACAGCCTAGCGCTTGCCTAGGTTGGTACGTGGATGCGTTCCCATTACATAAGGAGTTCGCATACTTCCGCACGCAAAATACGCGCTTTGGACGTGGAGTTGCGGACACCGGCCCGTTATACAATACAATACAATACATAAGGAGATTCCTCGGTGTCTCGAAAAGGACGGTAAGCCGTTGGGTTCCGGTTATCATTCATTGATCTTTGACAGTCAGCTTAGTTGGGAAAAGGCTAGGCAGCTGATACCTGTGCCGCACTTAGCTGCTAATTTTTTTTTTTTAATTATTCTATTTTGACCCACTGCTGGGCAAAGGCCTCCCCCATTCCTTTCCAACTCTCCCAGTGTTTTGCCTCCTCTGGCCAATCAGTCACGAACGAGTCCAAAAGTCCAGCTATTAAGAATACGAAAACCCTAACTGGCAAAATAAACCCAATAATGCAACAAATAATTCAAACCATTATCAAAGGACTAAGTTCTCAAAATTGAAATAAAAAGGGGAGCGGAAATATTCTAATCATCCTAAGTACAATTAATGGCGGTGGCTTAATTTTTCCAAACTTTTAAAAATGATAATTTCGCCCAAATGGAAGAACTCCAGTCCTTTTATAATGAGACGTCATAAAAGAGTCAAAGTTTGATTTATCTACGAATAAAAATACCACCCGAGGGACTTCAGACGGTTAGATTTAGGAGATAAAAAAGATCTGGATCTGAATTGATTTTGCTAAAGTTAGGAAAAAGTCGCTTTTATTCAAAATGAAAGTGAATCTGATTTTCAGTTTGAACAAAGCTATGCTTAGCTTTCGTAAATGGTCTGATCAGTAATGGATCTGCTTGGATTCGACTATGACATTCGTTGTTGATTATGTCTGTTATGTCGGCCCAGAACTGAGCTACTAGTTTGGCGCTTTTAGTAGCGTCCATCAGTTCCTGTAGTGAAATTTACACTCCATGGCGTTGTCATTAATGAATCTCCACCTGAGCAGGTTTTCCTTGCTTCCTTTAAAGCAAATGGACGATCTATTTTCTAACACTGATTTAAGCTTTTACGGTTTACAACTAAACTTAGACAGTCACTTACGGGATATCTTCCGTGATTGTTCATTATTTTGAGCTCCCGATATTTCAGCGCGACCCGCGATCATGGCGCTTGCAACAGCAGCGCCGAAATATCGGGAGCTCAAAATAATGAACAATCACGGAAGATATCCCGTAAGTGACAGTATAAGATTATTTGATCTATTTTCTTTATAAGTCTCCATCCGATTTTTCAGTTATCATTTGAAGCAATCAGTTTAAATAATTAAGGTCACATTTTAATTGTAGGTTGACTTTGATCGCATATTTTAATATAATCCAGTATCGTGAGCGTATCTTCATAATGTAGGTTAATATTTTAGCAGAGTGAAAGACGTGATTCAGAGCATTTTCCCGATTTTTTTTATAAAACGCGTCATACACAGACATTAATGTTATGAGTCTAAATCAGTGTACAGTATGATTGATTTTTAACGGATGCCGGCACTTTATTTATGAGTCAGTATCGTTCAAGAGCAAGCCCTGGGCTGTGGGCACTTTTCAAGGCGGCCGGCTATTTTTATATGCGGACACGTGCTCTGCCAGATGCAACAAAACACATATGTACCTACATAATTTAGTTTTGTATGAAGCATGTGATAATTGAAATAAATGCGATATTATTTGATACTAGGTTTTGCTCGCAGCTTCGCTCCCGTATGTACGGATATTAACCCACGGGAGCGTTTTAAATGTAGCCTATTACGCTCATGAATAATGTAGCTTCCCGTTAGCGAAAATCGGAATCGGATTAGTAGTTCCGAAGATTACCTGCATACAAACATCCAAACTTACAATAATTTTTACCTCTTTACAATATTAGTATATATAAAAATCTCGTGTCACGGTGTTTGTGGTCGCGCTCCTCCGAAACGGCTCGACCGTTTTTTGTGAAATTTTTTATGTATATTTGGTAGGTATGAGAACAGGTCGTAAAGTATGCTTCACACCGCTAATTTCACGTGGACGAAGTTCGCGGGGCACAGCTAGTGTTAGTATAAACTACAGACAATGTCCGAGCGATCCATTAAATTGTTTTTCTTTTACGCTCTGTTATAATTTTTATCTGACGTTTCTCAACTATGTTGGGGTCGGCTTCTAATCTCATACACTATTTTACACTCTTACACCAAAAATATGCGGCACAGTTCTGTTTG
The DNA here is from genome assembly GCA_963082995.1 of Noctua comes. Taxonomy (NCBI): domain Eukaryota; kingdom Metazoa; phylum Arthropoda; class Insecta; order Lepidoptera; family Noctuidae; genus Noctua; species Noctua comes. The sequence goes on from OY720271.1 coordinate 5,225,078, forward strand.
GTACAAACCAGATGTACAAATACAGCTGTTTTTGTGGGAGAGTTTGAACTAAATCATAAATATTTTAAATAACTAATACTGATATACCAATAACTAATACAGGCATTCGGCTGCATCCATTAAAACTGGAAGCTGATCCCAACGTAGTAGGCAAAAGGTTAGGCGGATGATGATGATTCATTCGTAAAAAGGACATGAAACATCATTTAAAAATACATAACATCACGCCTGTTATCTCCGAAGCGTTAGGCAGAGGTGTACCTAATGTATACCCATATTTCTCCAGTTATGTTTAACTCCTATATAATAGGGGGCGAGCCTATTGCCATCAACCGCGCACAAATCCAGACTCCGTGGCTGCTACTGAGAAATTCCTGATGGAAAAGATCAGACTAAATTGCTCACAAGCTAGATATTAGTAGTCATAGTAATTAAAGGTTTCTCGTATTTTGGACTATTTGTATGTATTATAATATTTATTAGTTTATTTCATTTTACTGTAAATATGTGTATTAGTATGTACCTATTTATGTATATCAATTTATGTTAACAAAATGGTATTTTTGTTATTTATTTTTTTTGTACTCTATCACAATGCTGTCCTAGTTGACCCGAAGGTTGACTGGTAGAGAATGCCTTGTGGCATTAAGTCCGCCGATGTACCACTCTTGTACATGAAGTTTAAATAAATAAATAAAAGCCCAATAACACTTTGACCGACCCGGGAATCGAACCCAGAACCTTATACCCAGCATTCGCGCTTGCGATTACTAGACCAATGAGGCCGTCACAAGGGGAATACATACTTAATGTAATTTAATAATACCTAGTAAGGTAAAATTACTACCGAAAACGTACATTTTCGACATCGCTGAGGTAATTCATATCTAAAACTATTCAGGTTACGTTTAAAGCAGTCGTCGGCTTTACCTAGAGGCGGTTAATTTAATAGAAGCTAAATATTGAAGCCTGAATTTGAAAACGCAGACATCTAGCGTTTGTCGGGTCTTGTTATTAGATCTGACTTACTTGAATGCTTCGAGGTTATAATTAGACCTGCGGTAGGTAGTTTATGCCCAAGGCTTTGCTCGCGTGGTAATCCAGGTCGTGGTCTATCTGTGTGCAAAATTTCATAGAAATTCGTTGAGCCGTTATGGCGTGAAAAGGTAAAAGACAGACAAAAACAGAGTTGTTTTCATTAAAAAGGAGAATTAAAAGTTTTAACTAAAACGAAAGATTTGAGATTATATAAAATGTATACTTCCTAAAGACTTGTGCTAGTTAGTGAATAGTCCACCGATAGAAAGAATTTCCTGTAACGTCTTGGAATTTTCCTTTAAGCAAGAGTAGCCCATTTGCTTATTACGTACATATTTATTCGATATCATCATCATCTGCCTAGCCTATTCCCAACTATGTTGAAGTCAGCTTCCAGTACATATTTATTCGATAAACTTGCTTCTGCCCGCGGCTTCGCCCGCGTGGGTGTCGTACCTTCACCCCCCTGGGTAGAATTATCAAAAAAGCCGAGACACGTATAAATTAATTTTCAATCGTCAGCCTAAACACATTTACACAACTTGAAGATCGTAACTTCAAAACTGACAGACTTTCATACAAACTTCCATCCCCTATTTTACCCCTTTAGGGGTGTAATTCCCAAAAATCCTTTCTTAGTGGAGACTTTCTCTTCACAAAGAACACACTCTCGAAGTTTCATGTCTCTAGGACCATTGGTTTGGGTTATGTGTTGATATATCACCCAGTCAGTCAGTCAGTCAGTTTACCATTTTATATATGTAGAAGAAGATAAAAAGCAAAAAAATCCCTCAAAATTTAATAAACTGAAGAAAAAAAGGTTAAAAAAAAACTTATTCTAATTGTATGAAACTAAGACCACAACACACTAACATAATAAACTTAGAAACTGTCTCGTATACCCACAGGCGACGCAGCAACGTACCTACGAGTATGTACACAAGCTATATACAGCTACCCACACTTATGTATTATATGAAGTATGTTGATTTTCCGACATCTGGGAGATAGCAGCGTGATGACGTCACTAGCGTCGGATGCGCTCATCTGAGTGTAACGTGACCTTAGGCAATATGTACGAGTGAAAATTTTATCGTCGAATAACTTGAGAGGAAAATGTTGTTCATTGATTTTAAATATAACGACTGGAACTATTTTATGTTTTTTTTGTTATTTTGAATTTATGAACGCCCGAGATTAGAAGGATCTGCGCTGACGTTATTGGTGAGGTTCTTCAGAAAGGTCAGGTGCATGGTTCTAGCAACCGGCGTGCGTGTATGACCTGATGTATGAACATGGACGAGACAAAAGCAGTATGTAAGGATCGTAGCAGGAGGCATTCTGTGGTTTCTGCCTACCCATGCCTATGCCATGGCGTGAGTTTATGTGTGTATGTACAAATATAGATACCTACAGCACCTACTTTGAAGTAATATCGCATCCACTGCAACTGCACTGCATCTTATCACTGAATTAATTATTTGTTTTTGGTGCAAAAAGCACTTGTTAATCTTCTGAAGGTACTTCTTTTTTCTTTTACAGCGTAATCCTAGGCTAAAATGGTTGCAACTCACAAACATTACTTTAGTGGAACGTAGAGCGATATTTGGAGCCGCTCGGCCGCCGCACGCACTGCCATACATCGATCAGCCAATTCCTTGGTGGCCGCGGTACGAGAATGGTACCACAGACCCCTACATATAAGGTGGCAGTCCTACAACACGCCGATCACCTAATTCGCTGCATTTGGGGCGCGTGGGTGTGTGTATCATGTCAATAGGTTTAATTTTTTTTTATGAAATTTATATCTGGTTAATAAATATTTCATTTCATTAAATTTTTTTCTTTTCATTTCATAATTTTTTTAAGTTAATCATAACAGCAAATTAATTGCCAGTTATTCGGCTAATTATCAGAATTTCATTTCATTTTTTTTTATTTATTAAAAACAGCAAATTAATAAACAGCTATTTTTCCAATTTTCAGAACGCACAGCCTTAAAATAAAACTTTCAATTAGGTACCTACTGCTACAACAAAAAAAACAGAGGGGCGTTTGCCGAATAACGACGTTTGGAAAAGGAAATCGGGAATAAAAAGGACGCTACTTTGCATTTAATGACAACCAAAAAAAGGGTAAAAGGCGCCATAGTCAACAACTACGAAGGACAAGCTTGAAATAACGAAGAAACCCAAGTTTACAACATTAATCACTTACTCAAAAGGTGAAATAAAACCCGTCAAGAAAGTCGTAAGTTCACAATAAATTAGATGTTTATAATTCTGAGACCCGCAATAAATAGAACCACCTGTTACTGAGTCTCAACTGTTCAGACAATGCTTGATAAGTACAAGAATTTCTGCTTAAAACCAACACGGGACAGGTATTATTTTAGTACTGACTAGCGACCCGCCCCGGCTTCGCACGGGTGCAATATATATATATATAAACCTTCCTCTTGAATCACTCTATCTATTACTGAAAACCGCATCAAAATCCTTTGTGTAGTTTTAAAGATCAGGGACAGAGAGACAACGGGAAGCGACTATATGACGATCTGTATGTAGTAATTTAAAGATTTTTTTTAAAAATTTTATAAAGTATTCACTTAGGGAATGCAGTACAAGTAATTTCAAAGTTACACTACGCATCACGAATGTGACGCACGCGCAAGGTTCATCTGAAAACTGTAATTTTTTTGCACATGGTGAATAATCTACTTAGCACCTACCTGTGTTAAACGCATCATTATGTTGATTTGATCATCATACTTCGATAAGTCATAATACCTTCATACATCATGGATGATTTCATGGTTTGTTTCCTACTATAATTGACGAGTGATAGAGAAGTATGGAAGAAGAAGACACGCTGCGCCGACCCCTAATGATATATTGGGATAAGGGCAAGAGAACGATGATGAGGACTTTAAAACGTTATAAGCTTATAGGCCATTAGATCAGTAGAAAAAAAAAAACTTTGCTTTAAAAAAATCCGAGATTGTTAATAAAATAAACTCAAAATAATGCCCAAAAACAATAAACAGTAAAAAAAAATGAAAAAACAAATAATAATAATAAAAATAAATAAAGCCCTAACCTCCGGCAGCCTGGACCTTGTTCCTGATGCCGATGGGCCATCTATATTTATATATTTTTAAATGTTTTGACTTTTGTTTTTAAAAAATATTTAAAAATGTATTGGTTAAGAGAAATAATGAAAAAGGAAAAAAAATCCAAAAATGCTCGGGAGCTCAAAATAATGAACAATCACGGAAGATATCCCGTAAGTAACAGTATAAGTTTAGTTGTAAACCGTGAAAGCTTAAAACAGTGATTGTTAATAAAGATTTCCACACTCCCCTTTTAAACAAACAGTACTCAGTACAGTTTCACAACTTGTCAGAAGAGACAAATAGCTCCCAAAACATATCTGTGAACATTCTAATTTGGAAACACAATGGACAACTTATTTCATTAATTTTAAACTTGTTTAAAGTTTTCCTGCCAAACTCACTCGTATTTTAAATCTCGTTGCGATGAAAGTTCCTCACTTTATCTTTTCGACAGTTCAGAGCATAGTTTGATAACTTTTTATTAAAATAAAACAATATTAGCGTTGTTGTGTGTGTGTGATAGTTTCGCAAACGTTATTATGTGGAATATAATGAAATTGAAAATGTCTCCTTTGATACTTGCCAAAGGAGGTTTTGTTAGTAAAATTATATAAAACTAACAAAGTTAAACTCAGTTTGATCTTTAAAAATCGAGTTAATGGTAAAACCAGTCTGCAGCACAGAATATTATTAGTAGGTATATGATTGAGAAAGGCTCCAGAATCTTCAGTCTGTATATTTAAATTCCATATTTCATATTAATATTATTTCAAATCAGATTTCTAAGCAAGAATGTTTGTTTGTTTGTAACTAGAAGTCGCGAAGTTTGTCAAAGAGGATGCGCTTCATTTTCCATTTGAACAATACACAAAGAGATGACTTGGAATTATGGAGTTATGGAAGCTAAATGTGTCAAGCAGAAAATAAGGCGAAACGGTGTTGATGGTACATTCATTGTTTGAAGGATATTCAGTCTCTAAATATGGGAGAGCGAAGGCTTACATTGACGATTTTAAAATCAAAACTCGATTTAAACAGAACTAGTTTTGCCTCGAGGGTTCACTCGCGTTATGGTCGAAAATTATTCCACGGAAAGTTACACATATAGCCTATGACACTCGGGGATAATATAGCTTCCCATTAGTGAATGAATTTTCAGAATCGGATCAGTAGTTTTTAAGGTTACCAAGGGGGTAACCTTCAATCAAATCAAACAAATTATTTATTTGCGAGAAGGTGGTACATAGATTCAAACTTTACCTCTTTATAATATACGTGTAAAAAGTACAGAAATATAAATAATACCTGTTTAAAACCTCATTAAATGTTTTATACTCTTTTTATTTAGTTAAAATGTCGTTCCAAACTTAATGGCACCTCGACCGAGTACAATGCCTGCCAAAAGATAAAAAAATGACAGTACACGCTGCACCGACCCTGCTATTGACATTCACACATCACTTTTATCGCAATCCGTTAAGAAAAGCGGAACGGCCAACCTCGATCCGTATCCGGTCACATTCCGGTACGATAGCCAAAAGTCTATACATTGAACGGAGTGCATTTCGTAAATCTTTCTACAGTAACGAGCACCAGTATGTAACAACTTTAAAAAGTGATTTTTTTCTTACTTCATTGATTGCACTGACTGCCTCGTTGGTCTAATGGTCGCAAGCGCGACTGCTGAGCATGAGGTCCTGTGTTCGATTCCCAGGTGGGCCAAAGTGTCATTGGGTTTTTCCATTAGGAATTTCTCAGTAGCAGCCACAGAGTCTGGATTTGTGCCCGGTTGATGGCAATAAGCTCACCCTCTGTTATATGGGATTTAAACATAACTGGCGAAATGTGGGTATACTATTAGGTACACTTCTGCCTAACTCCTCGGGGATTACAGGCGTGATATTATGATGTTATCGTTGTTTATTGATGGTAATTAAATGCTGGCACGCACATAGTATTAAGGAAGCCGTACTAACAAATCCGAAGTAGGACTCAAGTCCAGGATGTCATGAACAACTCTGAAGTGGAGGTCCACTTCAGAGTTGCTACCCGCAATCCTCGTCTACCTAGACGGGAAGCTTCGCAAGACCTGGTGATGGCAGGTGGAGTTCAGTCCTCACGGAATAGTTACCGAGAGTCGGTAGAAGAAGTGCTGGCAAACCAACAGGAAGATGGGTGAATGACATTCAGAAGATCGCTGATAAGACCTGGTTGGGACTCTCGCAGACCAGTGAAGATAGCGCCAAAGAGAGAAGGAACAGTCTTTCTCTCTTTGGTTTAAAGACTCAGCTGTGGTTGGAACAAGGCTGCCAATGTCGATGATGATGATGACTACGATGAAATAGGTCTTATCTCAAAATTGCAACCGATTTCCACGAGCAAATATCGCTTCTGAATTTTACTACGAGTGTACATATTAGTGGTCGTGACAGTACCTACGTCTATTGTTGCATTATTCATTCCCTTATCAATCTCTTTAGCTAAGCTACCGATCACGTGTTCAGCGTAACATTTGTATTTGCATTCAAAGACTTTATACTCGGAATAAATTTTGTAGAATTTGCTTCGAGATTTGGTGGCTACTTTACAGTTTACAACAAATTTAAATACAGCTGATTTTGCTGTCAGTGATTTATGTTAGGACATTCCTTTTAGTCGATAGTGTGCCTAATCATATTTGAATTATATGACCAAAGGTATGTAACTGACTAATAAATGGGTAAGACTCGTACCTAAGTGATTCTTATCACTAAGCAAGCTTAATTAAGTCAAATTAAGTTCAAAGCAATCTACTATCTTTGAAAGATCTTTTATAAACCAATTAAAATAGCTATTTCAAATGCTGAATGGAACCAAATTGCATTACACGAAGTTTTGCTAGTTTTGCCACATTAACATATAACGCCCCTCCACGACTTCAGACGTTACGATTTCTGAGTCTTCTTGCGTCAGAAGGAACTCGCGTGTGTCACTTATTTCCTACCGTGGGTACCGACGCGTCGCGGCGACTCGTAATTTTTTAACCGAGTTCTAAAGTAGGAGCAGGTTATGTAGTTAGCATCTTTGTTTTTAACCGTTTTCTCAAAATGGAGGAGGTTATGTATTCGGCCAGTATCCTTTTTTCATTTATGTTCATCTGTTTCTCCGTGCTCACTGGTCCGATTTACGTGATTCTTTTTTTATTTGGTAGAGAAGAACGCGCGGTCCCGATCCCTAGTTATTTTTTTTTCTATGATCAGTATTTTTTGTCTTCTTATATATGTGGTTGATCTTATAATTACATCTAGTTACAATGTAAAATTAATAGTTGCCGAGAATTAGTGTGCGATACCACAAATTAAAAGGGGGAAAAAAAATTACAGACTAAGGCCAAACAAACCCGACCAAAACTAGTCAAAGACCTGTGAGCGAGTAACCTAAATCTGAGTCGATAGTGCACATAACCTTGCCTCAAAAAGATTCAGCACTATTTTTAATGTAATGATTATTCATGTGCATGTGGAAATAAATACTTTGTTTTTTTTTTTTACTTAAAAGGAAAGCACTAAAAAGTGCAGTCGCTTGAGTGTGTAACTCATGTATCAGTACAATAGATATAGATATATAGACATGACAGATAAATTATAATCAAAGAGCGAAGCCTTTTGATGTTCCCGAGGGTTTTCCCTGACTTATCCTCGGTGGCATAATGTTGTGTATTACTCATTAATTGAAATAGGGTTTTATGCGTGATCAAGCCGTCAATTATTACGTGTTTGGGACCTTTATGGGGATTTTGTAATTATCCTGGAAGACTGATTACTTAGGGAATGTGACCGTGTAAATAATTATAGTCTTCGGGGATATTTCACCAAGAGTAACCGTTGTTTAAACGACAAACAACGGAAACAAACAAATAGAGGAGCTCATGGCTAAATAATAACAGCCGCTCGGGTCGATTTTTAGTTTAAGTCATGCTTGCCTAGGTTGGCCTGTGGATGGGTGACCGCCCATTACATACCGAGTTTCCTTCGTGCCTCGGAAAGCACGTTAAGCCGTTGGCCCCGGGTGTCATTTGTAGATCTTTGACAGTCGTTAGGTAGTCAGTGGGCCAAAAAGTCTGACAACGAGTCTTACCAAGGGACCGACCCAACATAGTTGGGAAAAGACTAGGCAGATGATGAACCGTTGTTTGGACGACTAAAATGTGTACGCTGTACTTGTTTCAAGCAAATATAAAGCGTAAATGCTTTAATGTTTTAACCAGTCGGAGTTTAATGTGTTCAAAATATGACTGTGTATTTACACAGGATATTTTCAGGACAGTAAAATTATTTACGTGTTTTCAACTGCATAATAACTTAGACTGTTTGCTTGAAAGATGTCTTTACGACACGAACATGTTGCTCATAAATCGTAACAAAAGAGACAACATGGAACAAAAACAACATTTTAACGCCTCTTCTAGCAGTACGAGTTTCTATAAAGGGTGTAAATAGACCCTTAACATATCCGGAAGGCACTTGTTCTCCCCGCCTTTACGATATTTTTTTTGTTCTAGACTATACCTGGGAACCTTCTAGTTACGGAGATATTGGGGGTCAAAGTTCCAACTGTTTCACAAGTTTTTTTTTTTTTAAACTCTATTTAATGAAAGATTTTTACTTTACACACCTCCACAACCCCCGTACTATTCAATCCATCCATCAGCACAATGCTTTGAGTGCTTTCCATCGAGTCCTACCGTAAAACGTGGTTTCTCACCCCAAAAAAAAAAGTCGATTCCCAGCAATAATTTTTGCGTGAAGTTATTTAGTTTGATGTACAGAATGCTTGGTTGACGGCTATGTGAAGGGTCTGTTTACACCCTGTATATAAGTCCGTAGTATCGGCCTTGAGCAAGTGGAGGTAGATCCATCTATTCTGTACAGCAACAAAGCACTGCCCCAAGACGAACTGAGATTCTGTCGTCAGAGCTGAACTGAAAGATGTCTCTACAACAATAGTTAAGACACACATTTCTTTTGAGAACACACACACACAGACAGCCTTTTCCCAACTGTGTTTGGGTCGGTTTCCAGTCTCACCAGGCATCTGAATACCAGTGTTTTACACGAAGCGACTGCTTATCTTGCCTTCACGACCAAGTTGGTGGTTTACAGTGGCGAAGGTTCCATAGAACTCGATTCCTACCGGCTTCCTTTTGAAAAATGGCACAGTCAGTATTCTATGGACAAATAATATAATCACATTAAAGATATGTACTCCGGCTAACCTCTTACAAAAATTGACCCTCGCTACTGGTGGTTAACACGATATTCCTTCATCATCATCATCATTTCAGCCAAAAGACGTCCACTGCTGGACATAGGCCTCCCCCAAGTGTCGCCACATTGACCGGTCCCGTGCGTCTCGCATCCAGCGGATCCCTGCAACCTTTACAAGGTCATCGGTCCACCTAGTGGGAGGCCTTCCAACGCAGCGTCTTCCGGTTCGCGGTCGCCACTCCAGAACTTTTCGGCCCCATCGGCCATCCGTTCTGCGAGCAATGTGCCCTGCCCACTGCCACTTAAGTTTGGCTATTCTTCGGGCAACGTCGGTAACCTTGGTTCTCTTGCGGATCTCCTCATTTCTGATTTGATCACGCAACGAAACACCGAGCATAGCCCTCTCCATTGCCCTTTGGGTGACTTTAAGCCTTCTGATGAGGCACACCACGTTTCGGTCCCGTATGTTATCACTGGCAACACACACTGGTCATAGACTTTCGTCTTGAGACACTGCGGATATTCCTTGGAAAGACATAATTGTCAGACTTTCGATCCGTAACGACGGCTCTTCTAGTTAGTACGTTATACATTTATGGATCTTTGAATCGGCCTTGGGACAGGGGAGCTACTTCCATCTGTACTGCAGCAACAAAGCACCTTCCCGAGAGGAACTGTGATTCTGTTGTCAGAACCGAGACGCACTAACTCGTAGACTGAGCAAGTTTACCCTTAAAGTTCGTATTTACAAAGGGTAAACTTTTTAATGGGTGTATAAGTTAGGTAAAGTCGTTCAGGTCATGACTCTGGCGTCTGCCGAAGTTTCAGATAAGGTCGTCTTTTGTTATAGTTACGTCATACATGTTAAGATTATGCTAAGATATTTAAGACGTACTCCTGTGATCCTAGTACCAATGACGTAAACATAAAGTAAATATGAACGATTTCTGAATCGAAAAAACTACTATCCTTTAGCAATTTGACTTAAACTTTTCCTACAAGCACAAATAGTGTATAATTTATACATACGATGATTAATCTTTATTAATTGTAACTATAAATTATACTATTTCTGATATGCTCAAAATGAGTTTTTCAATTTTAAAATCGTCGATTTTAATTTCTGTCCCTACGTAGACATGCGCACTACTCTCGTAAATTTGGGACCAGTGTCCCAGCCATGGGAAGTATTAGGCCAAGTACTTAACATACCGTTGACTCCGCATGTTCATGCTAGGTCCACAGTCTTTACAAAATACATCGGTAATATCTCAAGACTTCAGTGTACTTAGATAAAAAGAAAATTAATAGTCTCTCTGTTCTTATTCCTAGACAACATATTATTGTAGTTGTCTTTTGTTTCCTATTATCTTGGCAGTATTGTCCCAACAAAAGATAGGAAACCTATTATCAAAAGAAAACCTAGTTTTTACAGAAATAGAGCCGCCACAACGAGATTTATGTTTAGAGCAAAATAGTTTTTCTATTTATAGTTTTTCCTTTATAGAAATGTTATTTTAGATTTTGTAACGTTCTCGGTTTTTTGCGACGAATATGTGTTTTTATCAATATGAACTCTCACCGCGCCATTATACTTAAGGCGCTAGATCGAAAATAAATCGTAGCTCGATGGGCGTGGCTTAGCCCCCCGCGCGGGGAGCGGCGAATGCAGTTTACGCGGTGGCATCTGGAAAACCGAGTACGCACTTCTTGGATTTTTTGAAATATTAGCACATAGGAGGTATGGAGTAGACAAATAATACAAATATTTAATTGTCAACCATTTTTTTTTTATTAAGTACACCATGTAATAAAAATTAATTAGGTAATGAAGGCATATAACAAATGTTTATTTTTCTTTAATTTTGTTTTAATTTTTCTATATTTAACCTACTTTAAAAAACTCGTCTATTTATATTATGTATTATAAAATATGTTCGCAATTTTCTCGTAAACTACTGAATCGATTTTGATGATTCTTCCACTGGTATAATCCCCAAGTATGGTTTTATGTACAACATATAAACAAAGTTACACGTCTCTGGCATCAGATGAAATATTTAATCTGCAATGTTGCATCACATCCACGGAGTTTAATTGAAAATATAGACAGCAACATTGTAGAGAGTTTTAATGGAGTAGTTGCCAAATTAGTTGGTGGCAAAAGAGTCAACTACGCTCTTAAACGGTCTTATCAAGCAAGATGCACAGGGGCAGTAGTATCATTTAACTCCGGGAAAATATTGACTACCGTCCACAAAACTATTCACAATACGAGCCCTTTAGCAAAAGTCAAGAAATATGAAGAACAAGTAGAAAATACAAGAACGTACAACCAAACGTTAAAAAGAAAAAAAAAACATAAATTGGTTTCTAAGAAAATAGATTTTAATTATGGCGATCGACCCGATGTGGATTCTGATACATACAACCTCACAAAATTAACGTTTTTGAAAAATTTAGAAAAATTCGATGAAGAACGCTAAGAGATACAGGAGAGGACAATACTACAGAGTGAAAGTGGAGAGTGGCTAGAATTTTTTTGCAGCCAACTAATTTGGCACACACACGTATTTCCTGGAACAAGTTTATGAAATTTTCGTTCAATGTTATCGCGTTAGGCGGTATGAGGTGCGCGGGAGACGACTCGTACGGGGTCGGGGCCCCCTGAGACGGGAGAATTGAAAAAAATTGCCACTGTGACTCTGGATGAAACAACAAGCTTTTCGACCATGCTTGCGTTGACGATAGATGGACCGGGAAGAGCCCTCTTAAGCTCTTTGAATGTGATGCAACATTGCAGATTAAATATTTCATCTGATGCTAGAGACGTGTGTTACAAATATTCTTTGATTCGCCATTTGAATTTTCACTACATAAATTTTTATTACAAGAATCATGGTGCTCAAATGCATGATAAATGCATTCGTAATATCTTGGTGCAGATTTTTTATGTTGTCTGATTGCTGCAGATTTTGTAAGCCATGATATTTTATGGCGTTACATAATATGTATTTTCGTATCTTCAAAAACTTATTTGTAGTTAATATATTCCTTTTTGTTATAGCATATTTTTTATCCGTTTTTAAGTTTAGCAATTTGTTACAAAAATTTGTTAATTATTTGTGATTTTTGCAACCAATCTTTTCGACCGTGATTGAGGGATATGGTCGAGTGTCAAGTATTTTTGCATAAGAGATACTGTCTCCATCAGCTACGTATCTTCCATAGATAACGCCATGCATTTCTATGGACTGTTTACTGTCGGCGATAATAGTGGATTCCATAGCTGTTGAAGATCCACTATAATTTTTAAAACACTCATGGTGTTTTACTACCTCATTTCGTTTTACCGCTCTAGCACAAATACACTAGTATTTGTTTTTGACTGCCATGAAAAGAACTTGACGAAATCGACTACCTATAATATTCGCAGCGCCAGATAGTGCAGAATAATTAGTTCTGTATGAACGTTTAGCCCAGCAACCATCTAAGATTACATCTATTATTGGTATGTCATCTTTAGTAGCTTTTCCTTCTTTCACTGCCGCTTCTTTCCCCCATTCCCCCGCTTTCCTCATTTCTTCCCATGCCGTCACTTCCCATTCGTCACATATTTCATCTTGCAAGATTTTGTATTTGTATTCCGACATGGATGGTAAATCGACAGCAGCCGAAAACTGTTTCAGTTAAGCGTTACCACCACCAGCTGTCACCATCCCGGCCACCACCATTTTATTTTGAGTTCTGTACTTTAAACTTTGTTTTACATAATGTACAAGAAAATGTGTGTAAGGCCAGAATTTTTTTCTGATTCTAATTTAATGGTTGTAAGGCCGCATTGAAACATTGATTGGTGACTCGATATTTTAAGCAATTTGTGCAGGAACGTGAGGCAGTTGCTTTTCAATAATCGTTTTATTGAATTTTTGTTATAATATTTTAATTCGTCTTTTTACAAGCAGGGTGTATCAGGTAATAATTTTTAAACAGATTGAACCTTTACAAAGAATTGAATGAGAACAAACGCGTGCTGTGATTGGTCACCGACGTTTGCGTGCCCTCATTCGTAGATAAAAAATATGATGTCCCGGTGCGTCGATAGATGGCATTAAAAAAGTAATTTACATCAACAACTCTGTGGCCACTAATGTCGGCAGTTTTGGACTCCTGAAACAAAAAGTATAAGTCAACTTGGAAAAATACTATTTATGCCAAGCTCTATACTGGAAAATTCATAGTACACAGTTAATAAAATAAGAGAACTCACATTTCCTTCAAGTTTATACCTCAATAAAGATCAAAAAAAAATTCGATTAAAAACTCACCTCTTTTTGCAATTCAAATGCGACTCCATTCCTTGTCCTGTCATTCCTGTCACACGCGGTAACAGTACTTGACGTATACATCAATGTATTGTTGACATATTTCTAACCTAAAATGAAATACAAGTACATTTTAGCCTTTTTCATAATATAAACAATTTTATAAATAGAAACTAATAATTATTGTACATAACTATATACTTACTTTTTACTCTTTCTCATTTTCTGAGCCCTCACCCTCAGTCGCTCTGTGCTCTAAACGTTGTACTTTATTTAGTTTTGGTTTCATATTTTTTCCATTAAAAACTAGTCACAAATAGAAAAACGATACGTTATAGGTACTGTTCAATCACAAGAATAGTCTTTATATACCTATTTAACACTAATTAACACAATCTACTAACTTTTACTATATAAACAATTATTAAAATCACGAAAATCCGATAGCACCGATCTGCAAAAAAATGTCATAGGTTTGACGTCAATGAAGCCCACCGGGCGACTGATCTTGTAAGCGAGCGAAAGTGATGCAATTACTTTTGAAACGCAAAAAAAGAGATGGCTATATTGTGCGTGCGCTCGGAATAAAACGACGTACGTGCCAAAACGAATTTACTCCTTTTTTAACATAAAAAATGAATTAAATTTAAAACTACAATGAGTAAACTTTGAAATAATAATTCTCTATGTTTTAAAGTAAATCCCATTGAATAATTCTTAAGCGTTACGCAGTGATGTCGATAAAAGTAAAAAAATAGATATAACTTTGCATTTTTTTTGTATCGAGAAAAGTTCATTGAATCGTGTATTCCTTATTTAAGTATACTAGACCAAAGAGTCAAAAAACATATACCAAAATGTTGAATCCCTATTCCACATACTTAACAAGTTATACGAAATAGAAAAACCACATTTTTTTCAATATATCACCTTAAGCGAACTATACTATGAGGAGAATAAGCTTTTGCCCCGCGGCTTCGCCTGAAGGTCGGAAATTATCCCTTGGGAACGATTAACCAGTAAAAAAACTATTTTATGTCCTAAGTCAGGTCATATTCTACCTGTGTGTTAATTTCATTGAAATCTGTTTAGCCGTTAAGGTACATAAATTTATAATATTTGTTTGAATAAAGTACTGGCGAGTAGAAAAGTTTTGGCGTAGCAAATTCTCAAAGTACTGTCGAGCACTAACTTATGTATGAAAATGTTTCACATATATTTTTGCAGTAGTTGAGAATTTCAGGAAAACTAAATCTAGAATTTATTCTGCCACTGCGTTACATTTAATAAAGAAATTGCGTTTTTTAAATAAATTCGTGCGCAAAACGCTGAAGTTCCCTTGACAAGATCTGACCCAATTGTAAAAGATTTTATTTGCAAAGCTACCGGATTTAGACACGATATTGAGATTTTGTTGGTCTAATTCTAAAACACTTTATTTGCTTCTGGTAAATTATTTTTTGCAGATAGAAAATAAAGGATGAATGGACATTTCCCGTTTCGTAACTTTTCCATATTGCAACTATCATACTTTAAGAAATATGTTTCAAGCTTTCACGGTTTACAACTAAACTTATACTGTCACTTACGGGATACGGGTCATGGCGCTTGCAACAGCGCCGAAATATCGGGAGCTCAAAATAATGAACAATCACGGAAGATATCCCGTAAGTGACAGTATAAGTTTTTTTTTTAAGAAATATGTATTAATAAGATATCCTTTCGTAACTATTTTTATCTTAATAATTATATTCATTAAATGTTTTTTTTTGGGGCGATACAGTCAGTTCCTCTTTAGGCTAAGCCGCGTTTACCTAGGTTGGTCCGTGGATGGGTGACCGCCCATTACATACCGAGTTTCCTCCGTGCCTCGGAAAGCGCGTTAAGCCGTTGGTCCCGGCTGTCATTTGTAGATCTTTGACAGTCGTTACAGGTAGTCAGTGGCCCGAAAGTCTGACAACCAGTTTTACCAAGTTTTACTAGTACGAACTGGGTTATAGAGGTCAGATAGGCAGTCGCTCCATGTAAAGTACTGGTATTCAGCCGCATCCGGTTAGACTGAAAGCCGACCCCAACATAGTTGGGAAAAGGATAGGCAGATGATGATGCATTCCCAGTCATTTCCCATCCGGTATCTTTTCCGTTTTGTAACTATCATAAGATATCTTAACAAAGGTATTCTTTCACAGCTATTTTGATCTTCATAAAGGGTGTAAATAGACCCTTAACATGTACGAAAGGCACTTGTTCTCCTCGTCTTTGCGATCATTTTTTTGTTCTAGACCATACCTGGGAACCTTCTAGTTACAGAGATATTGGGGGTCAAAGTTTCAAGTTTTTCACAATTTTTTTTTAAATACATGTTTTTAAATGTAAGATTTTTACTTTACACACCCCCACGACCCCCATACTATTCAATCCATCCATCAGCACAATGCTCTGAGTGCTTTCCATCGAGTCTTAGCTTAAAAAGTGATTTTTCACCCCAAAAAAAAAAGTCGATTCCCAGCAATATTTTTTGCGTAAAGTTATTACTTAGTTTGATGTACAGATTGCTTGGTTGACGGCTATGTGAAGAGTCTGTTTACACCCTGTATATCCATTTAATGTTTTTTTGGGGTGATACAGTCAGCACCACAATACTAAACAATATGTACGATTTGATACAGTCAACTGCACGTTATTGGTACCTAATAAATTGAAATTAACAGCGCTTTTATGTCGTAGCATTAAAGCCCGTTTTCGAAGTGCAAGTGCGACCACTGATGTGTTAACTGTACGAAAATAAAATGTTGCGTAATTAATTAGTGTTCAGTATTGTAAGCGATAACTTTGAATAAGGTTACTTTATAATTACATTATCGATAAGAATGTTCAGTTAACGTTCAAGGAACGGGGTCGAGCCTTCGACTTGCATTCTTTAGTCATTCAAAAAAGTAACATATGTATTTATAATAGAGTCCAAAATACAAGCAAAGTAATCTCTGTTAAGTTAATAGTTAAAACCGAACAGTAATTATATAATCTTGAAGTTAACTACAGTATAGATACGTGTTGTTCTGAGAATGTAAACTATATATTAATAATCTTAATTAATGGTAATTAAGGACGGAAACTATGTTTTTTACGACAGCACAAACCGATAAAGTAGATAATATTTTTTATTTATTTATTTAACACTTCAAGCACAAAAGTCAGAGGCGGACTTAATGCCATAGGCATTTTCTACCAGTCAACCTTTGGGTGATGCAGAAACAAACAATGGTAGGTGTATAATATGAGCTTTAAGGATATATAAAATACTATAAATATATATCAAATAATACTGTAAGGTACCTATAAGAATTTCACACCAAACGAACAAATTTTCGATTTCATTCGATTTCCTCTCTGTTGATTTGGCTGGGAATCAGAAGAAGCATAAGAATGAGTTTGTCTAGTGGTCACAAACGCGACTACACGACTGCGAGCTCCTCGCCTCGTATCCCGGGTTGGGCAAAGTGTTTTTGGGTTTTTCCATCAGAAATTTCTCAGTAGCGCCCACTGAGTCTGGATTTGTGCCCCGTTAATGGCAATAGGCCCGCCCCCTATTACATAGGACTTAAACATAACTGGCTAAATGTTAGTGTCCTAATAAGAACACCTCTGCCTAACCCTTCGGGGATTACAGGCGTGATGTTATGTTATGTTCATACTATAATAAGGCAATTGGTACCGCCCGCTGGTGACAGTTTATTATATTTATACGTTATACATAGGCGCACACACATCTACGTCAAAGCTTTAATAGTTTAACCTCGGTCAAAATTTACACAATCCCTGTGTATATTCTGATGTCTGCTAATTTTAAATGCTCGCACGCAAAGTTGAAGGTGGTACATTAATGACTGTATTTTAATATAATACGATGAAGCAAAGACAAGTTTATGACAGTATTGCAAGGTGTAATTTTAATATCTTAATATTAAAACTTAAAAACCTTCTAAAAAATCAATAACTTTAACTCGGGGACAAACTAACAAATCGCGAAACAAATGTGGTGCCTGCATTGTTTTTTTTTGCGATTTCAGGCTTCAGAGTTCATAAGTCAGCACTTATTTCTACAGTTAGAATATTCACATATCGCCTCCTCAAAAATGTAGAATATCAACGTTTTATTCTACTTTAAATAAAACTATTAATTTTATGTTCTAATAATTAGAAATCGAATTAGGAATCGGATTCTCTCTGCATTTTGAATTAATTTTTATTTTTTTTATTTATATAATCAACTGAGGATCATAGGTACAATTAAACAGAATTACAAATAACAAAAGCAACAACACAATTAATATTAAAATCACTAGTAAATTATTAACAAAATTAAATCAAATTAAAATCAAATAAATATAAATCACTATTAAAATTATTAACAAAATTAAATCAAATTAAAATCAACATCACAATTGAAATTAAAATTATTATAAAATCAAATCAAATTAAAACAATATCTTAGCCTTAGTCAGGACGTGCAACAGTGGTTTATGTACTGACAGTCGACACGTTAAGAGTAGGTACTCATAATTCAAAATGCAGAGGGAATCCGATTGCAGCTATAAGCAGCCTGCCTAATTTGAGATTGGTAAAGCTCGTTGCTAAATAATAACAGCCGCTCGGATCGATCTTCAGGTTAAGTCGTGCTTGCCTACATTGGTCTGTGGATGGGTGACCACACGACATTACATACCGAGTTTCCTCCGTGCCTCGGAAAGCACGTTAAGCCGTTGGTCCCGGCTGTCATTTGTAGATATTTTACAGTCGTTACAGGTAGTCAGTGGCTCAAAAAAGTCTGACAACTAGTCTTACCAACGGGTATTATATTACCCAGTACCAACTGGGTTGTGGTGGTCAGATAGGCAGTCACTCCATGTAAAATACTGGTATTCAGCTGCAACCGGTAAGACTGGAAGCCGATCCCAACATAGTTGGGAAAAGGCTAGGCAGATGATGTAAGTTATAAAGCCTGACAGTACCTACATTGACCCTTGAGGTTTTCAGTGACTTCATCTACACCTTGTATAACTTAAAAATAATTTTTACCCGACAGAAATGTAAATATTCCCGAAACCCACTCCAACTTTGCCTGCTGAAATGTATATAAATAAAAAAGGAAACTTGCTTCAACCTCTACACAAAATATCGTAAAAAGTGAGCCTCCGCTGAAGAAGTACTGTCATAAATATATTTTTTGACCCAGAACCCGTGATAGATGTCTCTGTTTATTCTGTAAGAGGATACAAGAAAACAACTCTTAAATAAACAACGTAAATCTTGATGTAGAAGAAAATTAAAATGTCGCTATTTGTTTTTCTTTTCATGTTAATTGAAGTAGACCTCTAAAATAGCACCATCATTATTTAGCTATTGCTTGAACTGCCATATATTCTAATATTATAAAGAGGTAAAATTTGTTTGTAAGTTTGTATGAAGGGAGTAATCTTCTGAACTGCTGATCCGATTCAGAAAATTCTTTCACTAACGGGAAGCTACATTATCCCCAAGTGTCATAAGCTACATTTAAAACGTCCCCGTTGGTTAATTTCCGTAGACAATGGGAGCGTATCCGAGAGCAAAGGATAGTGTTTAATAAATATAACTCTGAACAGACTAAGATTTAAAGCTTGGCGCCATTGTTACTTTTGTTCAGCTCAAAAATACCAATCCAACGAGGTTTTATATGTAGCTATTGGAGGGTGGGACAAAAATTTGCTTCCTCCTTTTTTTGCTAACAACAACATAGAGATACACTCTATGTAAAATTACTGCTTTTACTCATAGACCGACCGCTTTAATGAGTCCTCGCGAAGGTATCAATTTAAATGGAATATTCTGAAGGTTGAACACGTATTGTTTCAATTAGTATCGTAATACCTACGTGCATCATGGCCATTTTAAACCAAATAACCACTGGGATATTGTTAGGACTTTGTGACGCTTAATGTGCCTTTGATGGGGCAAGGCGGAGGCTCATTAAAGCGGTCGGTCTATAGTAATTCACATGGTGTGCATAAAGAGTTTAGTATCTTGGTCCGAGTGTCGTCTTGGGGGCACTATGAAAAAAATACTTAGAAAAATTTCGCAACCAATTTTGAGGTAGCGCTCGCCGGCCGCTGCCGCGGCACCGCTCGCTACGCTCGCTCGGCTCGCGCGTAGTTGGTCACAGTTCTAACCTAACCTAACCTATGGATCCCTTCCACATCGTTTTTACGACAAACGGTTAGTCGGAGACAAAAAACACCAAGACACTTTTAGCCTTATATTTAGGTGTTTTATACGATAGAATCGAGAAAATAAACGATTTACAAAAATAACATTTTTTGGCTAATTTTTTTTAAGTCCTCGCGCCGTAGCGCCCCCAAGGCTACACTCCAACCAGTATCTTTCTTTTCAGTCTATTAGTAGCGAGATCGTTAACGAGATCGGAGTTTAAAACCAGAAAAAATAGTAGTTTTAGGACTGAAGCCAAACTCACCCACATTTTAATTAAGTAAACATGTTTTTGTTTTTATGATGGATTCTTAAATCTCGTTGGTCATCCTCCAAGTGTTTAGAAGTAAATATGCCAAACCCAGAATCATAAACTAATGGTTGTTCATGAAAACTATTGCGCCACCCACAAATATGTGTTAAAACCAAAATCTGCTTTATTTTCAGCACAAAACAGTTTATAATCCACGTTTTACTTTAATAATCGAGTTCTACAATGTTTATTTATTTATTCAAACTTTATACACAAGTAAAAAAACACTATACAAAGGCGGACTACATGCCGTGGGTATCTAGCTATTTTGTTGAACTATATTTTATAGGATCCACCTACTAAGCTGTGAATTACAGGCGTTATGTTATGCAAATTCTAAAACGCTACAGGATTTAACCCTGACTGCCGGTGCGCGGTGCAACGGTCACGCATACATAATGCCGACTGTACTTACAATGCACATGACGCGCCCGCACACAGGTATTTCCGTCACCAGTTGTCACTGAAATCCCTGAATACACTACACATGTACACTTGATCGCGTAAGCTGAACACTCGCTTGACAGTGACCGTTTACGAATGACGCTTTGTTTTGTGGTAGGTTGGGAATTAAAATGTAATTAATTTAAATAACCGCTTCGATCTGCTTGACTGCTTCGTTGTCTAGTGAGGTCCTGGGTTCGACTCCCAGGTCGGGCAAAGTGTTATTGGGTTTTTTTCCATTAGGAATTTCTCAGTAGCAGCCACGGAGTCTGGATTTTTGCCATATTCATGGGCCTTAAATCAAAACTTTTGAAATGTAGGTATACCTCTGCTAACCCTTTGGGGATTACAGGCGTGATGTTATGTTATGTTAAAGCCGCACAAATAAAGTTGTTTAAAGCTTAACATACGCACTTTATTAACACTCAGCCTTTTCCCAACTATGTAAGAGTGGGCTCCCAGTCTAACTGAAAACAACTGAATGCCATTATTTGAAAATGGAACGACTGAATGAGCGACACAACCCAGTGAATGGCACACGACATCCATTGGCAGGACTCGTCCGATTTTCGGGGCTCCGACTAACCATAACGATTTTCAAAAAAAGATCTACAAAATAATGACAGCCGGAACCAAAGGCTAAATTAAAAAAAAACTTAGAAATGTCTGCTACACTTTTAAAGAAAAGATTTTTTAGTTGCTTTCATTGTCGGTCAGCCAGGATTTACGCTAATTTAAATTCTCGATCATTCAGGAATAGGATTTAAACTCCGTTAACTTTCACACCCTTTACTCTGATTTTAATACCCGTAATTATGAAGGGTTTTTAAGGTCCTTATTACAAAGGATGATTATGTCGGGAGATGGGGGTCTTAAATTCCAATCTAAATCTCATTTTCATCCTACTGTGCTTATTATAAAAAAAAACTGATATTACATGAAAATTTGTGACGAAAATAATAAAGAAAATTACATACGAGTATACAGGGTGTAAACAGACCCTTCACATAGCCGTCAACCAAGCATTCTGTACATCAAACTAAGTAACTTTACGCAAAAATTATTGCTGGGAATCAACTTTTTTTTTTGGGGGAATCACGTTTTATGGTAGGAGTCGATGGAAAGCACTCAAAGCAATGTGCTGATGGATGGATTGAATAGTACGGGGGTCGTGGAGGTGTGTAAAGTAAAAATCTTACATTAAAAAAAAAACTTGTGAAAAACTTGGAACTTTGACCCCCAGTATCTCCGTAACTAGAAGGTTCCCAGGTATGGTCTAGAACAAAAAAATGATCGCAAAGAGGGGAAGAACAAGTGAGTTTCCGCTATGTTAAGGGTCTATTTACACCCTTTATGTAAGTGTAATGCCAGTCCCATTAAATTAAAATTTAAATAGCCTTGATAACATCGAGTCAAATTTATTTTATTTTAATGCTCTCTCTTCTCTATATTTATCTTATTTCAACCACATTCACAGTTCTTACATGACATACATTTGCTTCCAGCAGTTGTTAATGTACTCACAATATTTGACGGCACGGTTGGCGCAGTGGCTGAGCGATTGACTGCTGCGCTGCGTGTCGCGGTTTTGATTCCCGGACGGAACAAATATTTGTATGGCCTACAGGTAGTTGTCCGGGTCTGGCTGTTTGTGTAAGTGAGTTTAAATGTTTGTAAACGCACCCATGATACAGGAGAAATTCCAAGTGGGGGGCAACGTTTTTTAAAAAAAATATATAAAATGAATATCTATACATTATGGGTAAATAAGAATGTAGGAACTAACACATCGAACACAATAAAAATAATGTTGCGATTGTTACCACTATCAACTATACATATATTACCTACGTTTGTAGCCCAGCCATAAGTCACTCAGATAAAAAACAAACATATCACGAACAGCATTGAGTGACATACATATTAATTTGTTCACATACCTACTAACTTACATAACGATAATTGTCAACTGCATGTTCTTGCAGCTATTGTACAACTTATTAGCATCTTAAAGACTAGTTAACCAGTCTGAGAAGGCTTGGAGAACTCCATTTGTGGGTATATATGAGTCACTCCACAACTTGGTGACTTAATACTCGGACGTACAAGGCCGTCTTAGATTGTGCACGATTATAAACTATGTACTAAAATCAACTGTTTTTGTTAGTAACTAGTTTTTGTTGGTACTGGGATCGTTCACGCATCTGTCTTGAGTTGAGCATTAAATTAGTTTGTAGTCGAAATTAATGATCCGTGACATATGGGAAGAGTTAGTGACATTGTAGGAATCCATCTTGCTTTATATTTAGAATGTTTTTACCAAAATGTGTATACGTTTTTATGACTTTAAAATGTTACATAGATAAGCGACTTTTATAGGTGCTCTCGAATTTTATGACTCTTCTAACTCGAGATGAAAGAGTTAATGATTTTTATGGCTTTATAAATATTTATTTAAAGTGTGTGCTGTTTTTATATGTATCAGCTGTTTTTTGGATCGATATTATTCATAAGTAGATGGAGACTATTATCTTTTGATGTTAAATGTGTATGTAGAAGTATACATAATTATGTTTAAAGCTCTCATCAATTTCCCACTTACCTAAAAATCAAGGAAAATCTCTAGCAATATTTTATTGCTAATTATCAACAAGTTCTCAGTTATTTCAGAATATGAAAATAAAACTTCACTGAACCACTTTTCACTCAAACTCTCAGATAACAGTGCAAACTGTTCAACTAAAACACATTAAAGGAACATTCGTCATACACAACATTAATTCAAAATTCGAAATCGGCGCGAAAAACATCGCATTGGAGCGTCGTGGTACGCACAGCACGTCTCAACAGCCGTAGCGTTGCCGCCGTACTGGCTTACGTACGTACAACGTAGTTCCACTTCTGCGTCTACCACGAAAGGTCTCAAGAGCCGCCGTAATCACTTACACTGAGATAATCGCACCAGACGCTTTACATTGCTGTTTTAACACAGCTTGTTGACAAGACAACTCTAGAGACACAGCGATGATTTTAGTCTCGAGGAAATTCTTAATACAGTTCACGTTGTGGTAGGCATCATCCTGTCAACACTGGGAAAACGCGGGTTCCGTTCGGAAGTTCCTCGGTCTGGTCATTTGGTTCACTAATTCGAGCTAATTCTGAAAGGCTAAGCTCGCTGCTTCGAAACTATAAAGGGGCCGTAACAGCTCCCAGGCTTCAGGGTCCCTTCAGCCATTGGTGGGAGGAGTTATGTAAAACAAGTCGGGTTAAATTAACAAGTTTAACTGAGGCAGATTAAGTGGGTGCTTCGAGCCAATCTTGCTATGTCTGTGTACTGTTTAGCTGGCTGTTGGTTCAACCGCATAAGTTACAAAGCCGGAAGGATAGCTTTTTTGTTACCCCAGCGACGTGGTTGTGCCAAAATGTTGTCAATGTAACTTGTTTTGTTTAAAGTATTAAGTTCTTTAACATTGCAAAGCAAAGCAATTGGTAGCAACATTTTTGTTAATTATAGGAATTTAGTAAATAAATTGTAAGTTTAATTTTTGGATTTTTAGCACTTATCTTAAGTTGACTTACGAGGCGATTATAAATAGAAGTGTGTGGAGTCATCCACATTGGAGTCTCCTAATATAGGTATTTTTTACTTAAAAGGAAGCTCCAATCATCAACTATTTGTCTTGATTTGGTTAAGAAATAAACAATTGTGTTTTTTTTTAAGATTAAATAAATTAAAAAATAAATGTGTGACAAAATATGTATCATTGACAAACTTGTTTATAGCTCCCATCCGAAGCAAACCCCTAACATCTGATTCAGCTCAATTCGAAGCAGCACAGACCTCAATTCTAAATCCTGACCTCAATAATTAAGAGGAGTGAACTCAACAGTTAAACCCATTCTTAGCAGAAGAACCCTTGGCAGCAAGTGAAGGGTTAACAAGAATATATTAATAACAACTACTTAAGGCCAGGCGTCTTCTAAAATACAAAATGAAGTGTGTTGGTTCTCAAGAGGAGCCGTAAAGTTTAAAAATAACAAAAGTGAACGAGCAGTGAAGAGTTGGTCGCTCCCATGTGGACACTTCAGATGGCTGTAGTAAGTTTTTAAAAGATAGATTAACTTTGTTTCTTTGGAACTGAATTTAAAAAAAAGGCTTTTGTTTATAGCTCAAAAATGAAATAGGCGTCGATTTTTAAATATGTATGTATGGCTGGCCTTTCAGAAAATTATATAAATAGTATTTTTTTTTCTACTATAAAAGAACATACATCTAAAGTTAACAAGATTAGGTCGTTAGACTGATGTACGATGATGCGATGGTATATAAGACACAGGAAATCCTAGTATTCCATACCGCATTCTTACGATATTCATTATAACTATTACAAGTAAATATGACTAATCTCGACCGCCGCATAACCTTTGACCTCCACAATAAAAAAATAAATCATTTTGTTGTAATCCCAAACAAAAAAAGAACAATAAAAAAAAACAGATCTGATTTTTCGTCTCTGTGTTTAATTCACAACTTTTTGAATTATTGAAGCTCATCCCGGAATTTCCGGTTTTCCGCATACTTACTACTTTCTGGTCTGAATTACTTATAATACTTAAGCCCCTTGGAAACGTACGGATTTGGTTCGTATCTCATTAAGTATTCTAATGTTATTATGGCAGCTTTGTATTTTAAGTACAGTACTCAAAACAGATAGGTACGTACCCAGCCAAAAATCTGTGTTTTTTGTTTGCTATACATAAAATAGTAGGACTGATGTGCACTACGCTACTTAAATGTGAGGCTTTTTTGATATTATAGGTTAATTAATTATTTCTAGAATTGATAACTTTTTTTAGCTACGAGTATCAGAGCTGACTCTTAAATCTTACCTATTCAATAATAGCTTTAATCTTTAAAATACGCTACACATATTTTATTTTAAAACCTCTACAGTACCCACCTACCTAAGATTGTCTTGATATAATTTTACAGAAAATTAATCAAAGTTTTTTAACAATAATTTACTATGTATTTTCTAACCATTATTTCGCGGTCATTGGTGTGGGTTCCGCGTTTTCTTAGTTTTATATTTATTCTGTCGTACTTTAATTGTAATGTGTAACGGTTAAATGTCCCTTTAAGGTAAATAAAATATGTAAAACCCGGATGCCAACCACAGATAATCCCCTGGGGCTGATCTGTGATACCAACATATCTCTTTTGTGAACTGTACATAAACCTGACCTTTAATTTTTTCCTGTTTCGTCGACAAAGGATTCAATCAATTCCAAAGGATCTTTCGGCTATATTGGAATATCTGACGTTTTTCTTCTCGTCCCTAATAAGGGTAGGGATATTGAAATGAAAACCGATTTTCATCTTCTTTCATAATTTACGGTAAATGACAATTGTGATGAAAATGTTCGCGAAGCGAGTGATGTTTTGCTTTGCTTTCAATAATTGGGGCCTTATTTAGTTGGAGATGTTTTCGATTTTGTTGCTCGCCATATTTATTTATTTCAGGATATAACATAACATCACGCCTATAATCCCCGAAGGGTTCGGCAGAGGTGTGTGTGGGTGAGTACCTAATAGTACACCCATATTTCGCCAGTTATGTAAGTCCCGTATAATATGGGGCGAGCGTATTGCCATCAACCGGGCACAAATCCAGACTCCATGGCTGCTACTGAGAAATTCCTGATGGAAAACCCCAATATCAATTTGCCCGACCCGGGAGTCGAACCCGAACTCGTGTTCAGCAGTCGCGATTGCGACCACTAGACCAACGAGGCAGTCTTTCATGATGTTATTCGATTTCGGGACTGTACTCTTTTGATGAGACAGAAACGAAACTTTTAACAATTTTATACAGTAGTTTTTTTTACAAAGTCTTCACGCAATAGCTGCCAGAAGATGGACGTCGCTTGCCGAGGCCGGCCCAGAAAGAGGTGGCGAGACGACCTGGATGCGCACAGCGATCGCTGATTCGAGGTGGCG
Source organism: Noctua comes (assembly GCA_963082995.1). Lineage (NCBI taxonomy): Eukaryota > Metazoa > Arthropoda > Insecta > Lepidoptera > Noctuidae > Noctua > Noctua comes. Next base: position 5,251,806 of record OY720271.1, read on the forward strand.
CGAAAAGTGAACCTGGAAAGATATGGAGGAGGCCTTTACCCAGCAGTGTTATTAAAGGCAAGTAAAAAAATACAGGTCACAGTTCGTTAGCAGACACATACCGTTGCCACAAAAAATGGCAACATACTAGGACTTATTTTAAGTTAATTACAGTACGCCTCATAAGTGCAGTTTTAATTGCAGTCAAACTAATATGTGTTTAAAAATGACAGTAAAAAGTTTCAGCACCCATTACTGTTTCAGAGCTCGCCATAAAGGAGTTGCATAATCAGCTTAGAAGGTTCCCACTGCTGGGGCACAGAGCTCCTCACTGTAACTGGGAGTGGGCCATAATCCGGGCTCAGTGCGGGTTAGTGGTACATTTCAAGCACACAGTACAGAGGCGGAGTTAATGCCATAGGCATTTTCTACCAGTCAACCTTTGGGTAATGCAGAGACAAACAGTGGTAGGTGTAAATTTGAAAATAAGTGTTTTGTTTGTACTTAGATATATAATACAAAGTACCAGTAGCGAAGGGTCAATTTTTGTAAGAGGTAAGCCGGAGTACATATCTTTACTGTATAGAATATTATTGGCTATAGAATACTAACTGTGCCATTTTTCAAAGGGAAGCCGGTAGGGATCGGGTTGTATGGAACCTTCGCCACTGCAAAGTACAAGTATATATAAAATAATATAAATAAACATACAGGGTGGAAGGGACACCGGCGCGAAAACGGTTACCAAGTATTCAATACATCATTCTGAGACCCTGTATTGAAATTTTTCATCGGTTATTGAAATAAAAATCCATACATTTTATCCGTGTAGGTATAGCACTTTTGTAGGAAACAGCTGATTGTTTTAAAATTTATATGGGGACTCAGAATGATGTACTAAATACGTGGTAGCCATTTTCGCGTCGGTGTCCCTAACACCCCGTATAAATACATACACGCACACTACAATAAAAAATACGATGTTTTCACGATGTACTTGATTGAGCTCGTCACCATCTCCTAACACCGATAGTTTTAGACGGAAGCTGCATGACTAGCTAACTAGTTGATAGACTTATCAAGAATGACGTCATATTTTGAAAACTAGTTCCTAGATGTAAAATAACTGAGTCAGAATAAATGATTCACACTTTTATTCTGTAATTAATTAGTCATAAAACATGAACCTATAGAATATTGACCGGTTTTTGGTAAAAATACCTGACAAAGTCGATGACCCATGGTCTAGTATTTTAGGCCTATGTCACCGACGCTACTCAAAAGTAAGGTGTTACAATCTGTGTTGTAATTGGTTTGATCGTGACAGGACCGCTATTGAAATACTAGTGCTGTAATGTAATATTTTGGCTACTCGTTGGTGATTTGAGTTTGTTACTGATTAAGGGAGAGTATTAAGTGATCCCTTTAAGGGAAAACGGAGATAAAAAGTACCTAGACAGTGGATTTTGTAAAACTGATATGATTTCTGTAAGGTTAATATATCCTATGCCTATACTAAGAGTAGAATACAATTCTACCAACAAGATCTATATACATATAATTTTTTCGAGGTACAGTACATGATAATTTTGAACACCCGGAATGACCCGGATGTCTAAAATGAGTCCTGGGGTTGGGCAAAGCATGCCCAGTACACAAAACCCGTTTCTATGGTGGTTTTGCTACGCGTGCAGGTAGAGAGATTAAAGAAAAAACTGACTCAGCCTATGGTTGGAGATGAGTAAAAAACACCTACTTGAACATTTGTAGAGCACCTACTTATCTACTACTTATCACAGAATCCCTCCAATATCTACGAAATAAAGTGAGTAATCTGTTCTCGTTAGGTTTTTATCATTCTATATAGTGGACTTAACATAAATTCAATTTGCTCGTCTTGATTTAAATTACATTTTGAAATGTTGCGTGGGATTTTCTTACAAATATCTAAGGTAAGGTAGGTAGTTTCTTCTTAGATAGATAAGAAAAATGTAAAACAATTTGTAAGTAGCTCTGAAATATTCAGGAATAAAATTCTGAAAGTCCACGGTAAAGTCTAGAAAATAAACTTAGAGAAACGTCTAGGTTAGGAAACATAATTTTCACTGAATTTCGAACTCCAGCGACAGTCACCTATTTTATGTGTTTGTATATATTCTGTCTCAAGCCAGCAAAGCCCTTAGCAGGACCATTACTTGAAGTTACATATGGCTCGGGTCTACCACTGGACATTTACGAGTTCCTGTACACTTGTCCTATTTTAGAGCTGAGTAAATAGTCTACAAGTGTATTGTATGTGAACTGAAACGTTATGAAGTACCACATATATTACTTCACTAGCTATTCTTTAGCTCACAAGTTATAGGCCTACCGATTGACTGACACGGTGCCTAAGAGGCATGCACACTAGGTTATATTTGACAGTTTTAAATTAGCATGCAAAGCCGAGCTCCATTTTAAGGATAACCATAGTTTTCTCCCACATACGTTCATGCATGCCTGTACATACAGTTTGACTGCACATGCATAACCTCTCGTATATGGCGGGCTTAAGAAGTGTTGGTGAGGTGTAGTGACGTGTCTTGACAGCTGTCATTCGCCAGCTCGTTGTCGGAATATTAACACCCCCGGGGACGGGTTCAACCCGTGTAACATGCTTTTTGCATTGTCAGTAGCGTCCTAAGTTATAAGTTTCTCCAACTAGGGTATATTTTCTTGGACATGACAATTCTCCCATCACTTCAATCGTTTGTAGAAACACTGCCTTCTGCCTCACATTTTTACCCGGGCATGAACTACTTATCGACATATTATAGTCTGTGACGATTAGAGAAAAGCTTGTTTGTAAAAGCATCCATCCATTTCAAGACTTCTTCAGATATCTTTTTGAGAATAAACATCGATAAAACGAAATATTCCAGATTAATTCATACATATTTGAGTGACATATTCTCATTGCTGTATATCTAAACACGTCTACTACAATGGTAAGCATTCCTGTGACCATTTACAAAGACCTGCAAACTCTGGTATTGGAAGATGTTTCTCGTCTGAGATTTGAAGAGCAAAGAGAGGCGAGGGAGGTCAGGTAATACTGGCGATTGTCATTTCTTTATTTTGGTAGCCCGAAGTAGTTCGGACGAAGACTACCCACACACTGTGTCGTAACCTTATTTGCCCATTATAGTTTGTCGAACCCAAACAAGCCGGAACGCCCAAACATAGTCCCGTATTGTATTGTGATATGCAATTATCATTCAGTATACTTTTATCGAATTCATTATTCATGTTTCATTCACAATACGCTGGGTTTTGTCCGCGACTTCTCCCGGTTTTGCGGTGCCCCGTAATACGGTATTGTGTACTTCTATTTTTTATTTACAGGTTCGTTGGAGGGTTATTCGGAATTCAAAGGAGAATAATTATATTTCGACAAGGAATTTACGTTATATGGCACGTATTTAGGGTCGGAAATGCCTTCCGAGCATACACACATATTTTTTATGAAGTGAAGAAATCATTCCGTATTTTTCTATTTGTTGGCTGGTTCTTGACGGCCAAGAGAGAGAAATATCAAATATCTGGAACCAAGACTGGATTTTATTACTAATAGTAGAAACCACTTTCTTCTAGAAGAGATTGATATTTTATTTACTAGCGACTCGCCCATGCTTCGCACGATTTTTACGACGTAACAAAGCATTGTTTTTTTAATAAATCCGAGTTTAATATTGACGCAGTACATATAAGCCTTCTGGAATAAATGCTCTAAATGATGAAAACCGGTTCAGTATGCATCCATTGAATACGGGGTGGAAGGGACACCGACGCGAAAACGGTAACCACGTATTCAGTACATCACTCTAGGCCCCCTACATAGAATTTTTTCACCGTTTATAAAAAAAAAAATCTGCTCTCCCATACATTTTGACCGTATAGGTATTGCACTTTTGTAGGAAACAGCAGCTTTTTTTTAATACACCTCTTCGCTCAGAATGATGTACCTGAATAAGTGGGAACCGTTTTCGCGTCGGTGTCCCGTCCACCCCGTATAATTTTTTACATGACTGTCATTTATTTATTTATAAATAAATAAACACAAAAACACATGACATGACACAAAAAGCTACTTTAATTTCCACTATGTATTGTACAAGATTATACTAGTATGTTGTGTATTCCTATACCTTACCTATTTCTTATTTTATACTCCCCTCTCCGTATTATCCCTTACCGTAACTGTTTTACGTAAAACCTAATTTCATTGGTTACCGGTTCCCTCTGGTCTACTTAACATTCATAGCATTAAGATCGAAAGCAAACAGTATAATAACTGCGAACATGATCTTTTATTTACATGTTGGGACAAATAAACAGCTAAGGAAAACTAGAGAGCGACCCACTATGCCGTTTTCTGCGTAAGAAATAACAGCACTATTAAGTTTATATAACTTTATATCAATGGGTATGTATGTATACGCAGGTAAAGGTTGCTTTTAGGTGTTTCAGGGTATACTTTTTGTAGTGTTTGGCTTGTTTTTACCACTTAGCAATTTTGTCTAAGGTGTGTGTTAAACTTAGAACCTTTTAACTTTGGCATGCTTGAATGACTTTAGAGGAGCTCGTGGCTAAATAATAACAGCCGCTCGGATCGATCTTAAGGTGAAGCCGTGCTTGCCTAGGTTGGTCTGTGGATGTGGTGACCAACCATTACATACCGAGTTTCCTCCGTGCCTCGGAAAGCACGTTAAGCCGTTTGTCCCGGCTGTCATTTGTAGATCTTTGACAGTCGTTACAGGGGCCCAAAAAGTCTGACAACCAGTCTTACAAAGGGTATAGGTAGGGTATTACCTGGTACTAATTGGGTTGTGAAGGTCAGATAGGCAGACGCTCCATGTAAAATACTGGTATTCAGCTGCATTCGGTAAGACTGGAAGCTGACCCTAACAAAATTAGAAAAAGGCTAGGTAGATGATGATGCTTGAATGGTTTTAATTTCATTTGTCAATAATTGTCATGTCTACAACTTGATTGCTACGTACACTCACCAACCTGCTGTGGCTCCACATACTAGTCTAACCCACTCCTTCTCATAGAGACGAGGCCTAAATCACAGCTGTGGGAATATTATAGGCTGATAATTTTGCCTGTAGTGGAGTCTACGCGGCATCACCACACCGCATCGCGAACCGCGCATCGCCGCTATGTGGTCTACGCCGGACCAGCAGCAGACAATGAGAAAACGCCTTAAGAGCGATAACGTCTTACGGCATTTCATACAAACTTTCAAGCGATTTTTTTTTCGAAATGACTTAACTGATTTTAATTAAACTTCGTACGCATAAGCAGGATACATAAGTCTAAAAACTTGACAGAGAATATTTTCGAAAAATAGTGTTACAGCAAAATTAGACCGATTTTAGATTTTCAATAGAAACGGAAATATCCAATTATCATTTTTTTTAAAAGACATTACGAAAAGTTCTCTGTCAAGTTTTTAGACTTGTGTATCCTGCTTATGCGTACGAAGTTTCATTAAAATCGTTTCAGTCATTTCGAAAAAAATCACTTGAAATTTTGTATGAAATGCCGTAAGGGGCCGTCTCCACGAGCGAGAGAATCGCGGCGATATTATCGTCGTGTCACGTATTTCTATACACTCTCTTAAGGGCCGTCTCCATGAGCGAGAGAATCGCGGCGATATTCTCGTATAGAAATACGTGGCACGACGATAATATCGCCGCGATTCTCTCGCTCGTGGAGACGGCCCCTAAGACGTAAACGCTCTTAAGTGTAGAGAATGAATACTGGGTGATTTTTTAAACGTGGGCAATGGTTTATGGGCGTGTAGTGTTTCTGAAAATGAAAAACTTTTACTATGAGACCGACCACGAAATCGCAAAATTACAACAACATTATTGGTCGCGTAACTCGAGGCAACAGCACATTTTTTTATCGTATTTTATAGTTAGTCCTACAATAAACGTTAAGTACTCATATTTATGAGTCTTTCACTCTCTTAAAGTATTGCTCACGTTAAACCAGACATCCTGTATAATGCTCGGACAAAATATTATATTTTTAGAAATTAATAAAAATGAGTATCTAAGTCATTAATTAAACCAATTTTTTTTAGACTGATTATCTTATTTCCCAGAACTAATGGTGACGCAGTGAGATTCAACAGAGCGTATCTTACTATGACTGTTCAGTTTATAACTGTTTTGATTCACTACTTATAGGCAAAAACTAGTTACCTATCTGTTACTCATTAATTATTCCTAGAATCAGGTAACGAGAACAGATTACTCACTTTATTTCGTAGATATTGGAGGGATTCTGTGATAAGTAGTAGATAAGTAGGTGCTCTACAAATGTTCAAGTAGGTGTTTTTTACTCATCTCCAACCATAGGCTGAGTCAGTTTTTTCTTTAATCTCTCTACCTGCACGCGTAGCAAAACCACCATAGAAACGGGTTTTGTGTACTGGGCATGCTTTGCCCAACCCCAGGACTCATTTTAGACATCCGGGTCATTCCGGGTGTTCAAAATTATCATGTACTGTACCTCGAAAAAATTATATGTATATAGATCTTGTTGGTAGAATTGTATTCTACTCTTAGTATAGGCATAGGATATATTAACCTTACAGAAATCATATCAGTTTTACAAAATCCACTGTCTAGGTACTTTTTATCTCCGTTTTCCCTTAAAGGGATCACTTAATACTCTCCCTTAATCAGTAACAAACTCAAATCACCAACGAGTAGCCAAAATATTACATTACAGCACTAGTATTTCAATAGCGGTCCTGTCACGATCAAACCAATTACAACACAGATTGTAACACCTTACTTTTGAGTAGCGTCGGTGACATAGGCCTAAAATACTAGACCATGGGTCATCGACTTTGTCAGGTATTTTTACCAAAAACCGGTCAATATTCTATAGGTTCATGTTTTATGACTAATTAATTACAGAATAAAAGTGTGAATCATTTATTCTGACTCAGTTATTTTACATCTAGGAACTAGTTTTCAAAATATGACGTCATTCTTGATAAGTCTATCAACTAGTTAGCTAGTCATGCAGCTTCCGTCTAAAACTATCGGTGTTAGGAGATGGTGACGAGCTCAATCAAGTACATCGTGAAAACATCGTATTTTTTATTGTAGTGTGCGTGTATGTATTTATACGGGGTGTTAGGGACACCGACGCGAAAATGGCTACCACGTATTTAGTACATCATTCTGAGTCCCCATATAAATTTTAAAACAATCAGCTGTTTCCTACAAAAGTGCTATACCTACACGGATAAAATGTATGGATTTTTATTTCAATAACCGATGAAAAATTTCAATACAGGGTCTCAGAATGATGTATTGAATACTTGGTAACCGTTTTCGCGCCGGTGTCCCTTCCACCCTGTATGTTTATTTATATTATTTTATATATACTTGTACTTTGCAGTGGCGAAGGTTCCATACAACCCGATCCCTACCGGCTTCCCTTTGAAAAATGGCACAGTTAGTATTCTATAGCCAATAATATTCTATACAGTAAAGATATGTACTCCGGCTTACCTCTTACAAAAATTGACCCTTCGCTACTGGTACTTTGTATTATATATCTAAGTACAAACAAAACACTTATTTTCAAATTTACACCTACCACTTACAACACAGAATAAATCCTGACATATCCGACGTGCTTATGGGTAGATACTACATCCCCACACAAAATATATCCTTCTTTCATTTGATCTTCTCTCTCTCCAGCCATCAATATTTACATTCATCACTCTTTAGTCACATGCGTTTCATTTCTTCATCACATTTCCATACCAAGATATGTTTAATAACATGTCTCTTCCAAATGATCTAAGTCCATGTATGTCCGACCACTTGTGTTCACATTAACAATGCACCTTCCCACACACGGACCAGCGCAACAACCGACGCATCGATGCTCAGTTTATTTTATACCTTATTGCTCCTAAATGTTATCTACTGACATTTTGATTGTTAGGAATCGGTATAAAGGGACGTCTTGTGTTTACGTGATTTTGATAACCTTCTTCATGGCATAAACCCCTTAGAATTTGGATAATACAAAATGTTAAACGAGTCTATTGTTTCGTAATTTGAACAAAGACAATCTGTCAAATTGAGGGGGAATCCGGGGAATTCGTTTATAAGTAACTCGCTACCAGTAGATGAGTGGAGAGGTCATGTCATATCTATTTACGGTATGACGGTTAACGGTCGCAATCTAATCTTAGTCTCTAGCAAAAAATACATGTAAAATATCTACAATTTCCTGCCTCGTTGGTGTAGTGGTCGTCATGAGGTCCTGGTATCGATTTCTAGGTCGGACAAAGTGTTATCGGGTTTTTCCATCAGGAATTTCTCAGTAACAGCCACGGAGTCTGTACTAGCGCCCGGCAATAGGCTCGCCCCTGTTACATGGGACTTAAACATAACTGGCGAAATGAGGGTGTACTATTGGGTACACCTTCGCCTAACCATTCGGGAATTACATGATCTACAATTTTTGACAATGAGTTTCTGACATTGATGAGATTGTGTGACCAGCTTTTAATACAGGAATTGGTTTTCAGATACGATATGAATTGATAAACTGATGTCAGTTGATGTATTTCTTCAAAATGCATACAATAGGTACCCCCTTTTAGTTCATCCTACAAAGTCGAGCTTACCTCAGAAGAGACTTACCCAACATTTTGTAATAGAAAATAATCCCGGTATATTGTTACTCCAAATTATTCTCGTAACAAAGTAGATTTTTTTTTATATCACAAACACAAACGTTCAGATTGAAAGTTGGTGAAGCGAGCTGTAATATCCGGTAGGAGCGAATTCTGATTTTCAGTATGATTTTATAGACACATATTTTCAAAATGTTTCAAGTTATTAAAATAGACTAGTGTGAGTTTCGTCGACTCTTAAAATTCCGGCTATTCAAAATATTGTATCCACTATAAAGGGTGTAAATAGACCCTTAACGAAGCCGAAAGGCACTTGTTCTCCCCGTCTTTGCGATATATTTTTTTGTTCTAGACCATACCTTCTAGTTACGGAGATATTGGGGGCCAAAGTTCCAAGTTTTTAAACCCATGTTTTTAATGTAAGATTTTTACTTTAAACACCTCCACGACCTCCGTTATATTCAATCCATCCATCAGTAAAATGCATTGAGTGCGTGCCATCGAGTCCTACCGTAAAACATAATTTTGCACCCCAAAAAAAAAAAGTCTATTCTCAGCAATAATTTTTGCGTAAAGTTACTTAGTTTGATGTATAGAATGCTTGGTTGACGGCTATGTGAAGGGTCTGTTTACACCCTGTAGTTTGATACAAAATACTTTTAAGTAACAGGTATGTATAAATATATGTATGTAACTTGTAACTTAGCTAAATAATGTAGAAGAGTGTGATTGTAATTAGCAATCGTTTATCTAATACATGCTACAGCAGTTTTAATTAGCATGTAAGCTTACTTCCAAATATTTTATTTTTTCTTAAAACTTTTGAAAAAGATGGTCAGATTTTTAAAAACATTTAAAACTATAACATATTATAAAACTTGCTAAAAACATGGCTCTTTAACTTTACGACTTGCAAAAATAACATGAAATCTAATTAGAGAAGAGCTCTCAACATTCCCTTCAGTTTGTGCATACCTGAAACTTCTAAGGACTTATTCACGATAATTTGAAGGAACGTATTCAGAGGTGACAGACCGAGAAATGAAGCTTGAATGGGATACTTTAATTAAATAGACTTTAGAAGAGTCGTTGTTAAAGTCTAGTCGCTTTTAGTTTAAGTCTTTTCTCAACTTTTGGGATCCAGTCTTACCGGATGCAGATGACTACCGGTATTTTTAACCGACTTCAAAAAAAGGAGGAGTTTCTGAATTCAGTTTCTTTTTTTTGTTTTCGTAACTCCGTCATTTTTAACCGATTTGAAAAATTCTTTTTTTTTATGTGAATGGATATACTTTCCGATTGGTTCCATAGTTTAATCAAAATCGGTTCCGTAGTTTGGTTTTTTCTTGTTGGCCTATGTTGACCACATGATAGTTCCTTAATAACTTCTAGGTAACAAGAATTAGTGGTGTATACTACAACTAAAAAGGGATAAATGTAGCGACTGCCTATCTGACTTCTACGACCAATTGGGTCACAAGATACCTCTTAGTCAGACATTCAGGTTTCAGAATATCCGGAAATACTGTCAAAGATGTACAAATGACAGCCGGGACCGACGGCTTAACCTGATTTCCGAGGCAAGGAAGGATCAGTGTATGTGAAGTCACGGACGGTCACTCATCCTCATATCAACCTCGGCAAAAGTTACTTAACCCTCAAGGTCGACCCGTGTGGCTGCTAAGCCATAAGCTCCTTTATTGTGCTGGTCTATAAGACTCAAAAATATTTCGAACTTTGCCACTACAAGCCACAATATGTTAAAAACGACTTGGGTAATTTAACCATTAGTTTGAAACCGTAAATAATGCTCAGCATTTAGGCTTAAAAAGTTTGTTAACTTCGCTGTGAAAGTAGCAAAAGTAATATTTTAGGTCGTAAAGTTGGTGAAAACAAATCCATTTGACTTTCGCAGCGGTCTCATATAACACCGACTGTAATTATGCGCCGAAATAACACTCAGAACTTTATAGGTATCTAGTAATAATACTAAACTAACGGTAAATGGTAAACGTAATAAAATTTATCTTCACAACATAACATACCATCACGCCTGTAATTCATGAAGGGTTAGGCAGAGGTATGTACCTATAAATCAATCACATTTTACCAGTTATTATTTTTAAGACTAGACTTTTTTTGAGTGCCTCCTTGGTCTAGTGGCACGCAAACGCCACTGCTAAGCATGAGGTCCTGTTCGATTCCCGGGTCGGGCAAAGTTTTATTGGGTTTTTCGATCAGAATTTCTCAGTAGCAGCCACTGAGTCTGGATTTGTGCTCGGTTGATGGCAATAGGCTCGCCCCCTATTACATAGGACTTAAACATAACTGCCAAAATAACTAACTGGGCGCAAATTCAGACTGAAAACACTGAAATGAAGGAAGAAAGAAAAATATAGCTCTGCACAACAGCTGATGCTAATGAGGAATTTATGTAGTAACCCCTTGACCTTGCAGGGCAGTGCAGTTATTAGCTTTTAAAAACACAGAAAATGCAAACCGCTCTTTTAAGTATAATGTAGGTAAGTTGGTTTTAGATTGCTTTCTACTTTACACACTGAAAACATAGAAAATTACATGTATCTTATAGAAAACCTCGTTTAAATTAGTTTGCACACATTTCGTTCGCAAGTCGCTTAAAAATATGAAACGAGAATATAAAGTGACTTCCTCTTTTAATCTAAAATCCGCATAAGAGATAAGATAATATCATTCTGGTCTTGCAAGAAGTATTACACATTTTTGCTCAATTTCCAAGCAAATGTATGCAAAGTTGGGAGCAAACGCTAGTATTGAAATATTTCAGTACAGATAGGTTGGTCTAGCGATCGCAAGGGTTACCACTGAGCATGAGGTCGTGGGTTCGATTCCTAGGTCAGGCTAAATGTTATTGGGTATTTAGAAATTATTCAGTAGCCGTCAGGAGTCTAGATTTGTGCCCGGTGGTAATAGGGTCGCCCCAATTGATGTGGGTCTTAAAACTACGTAACATAACATCACGCTTGTAATTCCCAAAGAGTTAGGCAGAGGGGTGCCTAATAGTACACCCACATTTTGGCAGTTATGTTTAAGTCCTATGTAATAGGGGGCGAGCCTATTGCCATCAACCGAGCACAAATCCAGACTCAGTGGCTGCTACTGAGAAATTCTGATCGAAAAACCCAATAAAACTTTGCCCGACCCGGGAATCGAACAGGACCTCATGCTTAGCAGTGGCGTTTGCGTGCCACTAGACCAAGGAGGCACTCAAAAAAAGTCTAGTCTTAAAAATAATAACTGGTAAAATGTGATTGATTTATAGGTACATACCTCTGCCTAACCCTTCATGAATTACAGGCGTGATGGTATGTTATGTTGTGAAGATAAATTTTATTACGTTTACCATTTACCGTTAGTTTAGTATTATTACTAGATACCTATAAAGTTCTGAGTGTTATTTCGGCGCATAATTACAGTCGGTGTTATATGAGACCGCTGCGAAAGTCAAATGGATTTGTTTTCACCAACTTTACGACCTAAAATATTACTTTTGCTACTTTCACAGCGAAGTTAACAAACTTTTTAAGCCTAAATGCTGAGCATTATTTACGGTTTCAAACTAATGGTTAAATTACCCAAGTCGTTTTTAACATATTGTGGCTTTTAGTGGCAAAGTTCGAAATATTTTTGAGTCTAATAGACCAGCACAATAAAGGAGCTTATGGCTTAGCAGCCACACGGGTCGACCTTGAGGGTTAAGTAACTTTTGCCGAGGTTGATTTGAGGATGAGTGACCATCCGTGACTTCACATACACTGATCCTTCCTTGCCTCGGAAATCAGGTTAAGCCGTCGGTCCCGGCTGTCATTTGTACATCTTTGACAGTATTTCCGGATATTCTGAAACCTGAATGTCTGATCAAGAGGTATCTTGTGACCCAATTGGTCGTAGAAGTCAGATAGGCAGTCACTACATATATCCCTTTTTAGTTGTAGTATACACCACTAATTCTTGTTAACTACGGAACCGATTTTGATTCAACTATGGAACCAATCGGAAAGTATATCCATTCACATAAAAAAAAAGAATTTTTCAAATCGGTTAATAATGACGGAGTTACGAATAAAAAAAAAATTAAAAAAAAGAAACTGAATTCAGAAATTCCTTCTTTTTTTGAAGTCGGTTAAAAATACCGGTTCTCATCTGCATCCGGTAAGACTGGATGCCGATCCCAACAGTTGGGAAAAGACTTAAACTAAACTTAAACGACTAGACTTTAAGAACGACTCTTCTAAAGTCTATTTAATTAAAGTATCCCATTCAAGCTTCATTTCTCGGTCTGTCACCTCTGAATACGTTCCTTCAAATTATCGTGAATAAGTCCTTAGAAGTTTCAGGTATGCACAAACTGAAGGGAATGTTGAGAGCTCTTCTCTAATTAGATTTCATGTTATTTTTGCAAGTCGTAAAGTTAAAGAGCCATGCTTTTAGCAAGTTTTATATGTTATAGTTTTAAATGTTTTTAAAATCTGTCCATCTTTTTCAAAAGTTTTAAGAAAAAATAAAATATTTGAAAGTAAGCTTACATGCTAATTAAAACTGCTGTAGCATGTAGTAGTTATTACTACGATTGCTAATTACAATCACAAACTTCAACATTATTTAGCTAAGTTACAAGTTACATACATATATTTATACATACCTGTTACTTAAAAGTATTTTGTATCAAACTACAGGGTGTAAACAGACCCTTCACGAAGCCTTCTGTAGATCAAACTAAGTAACTTTACGCAAAAATTATTGCTGAGAATAGATTTTTTTTTTTGGGGTGCAAAATTATGTTTTACGGTAGGACTCGATGGCACGCACTCAAAGCATTTTACTGATGGATGGATTGAATATTACGGAGGCTGTGGAAGTGTTTAAAGTAAAAATCTTACATTAAAAACATGGGTTTAAAAACTTGAAACTTTGGCCCCCAATATCTCCGTAACTAGAAGGTATGGGCTAGAACAATAAAAATATCGCAAAGACGGGGAGAACAAGTGCCTTTCGGCTTCGTTAAGGGTCTATTTACACCCTTTATAGTGGATAAAATATTTTGAATAGCCGGAATTTTAAGAGTCGACGAAACTCACACTAGTCTATTTTAATAACTTGAAACATTTTGAAAATATGTGTCTATAAAATCATACTGAAAATCAGAATTCGCTCCTACCGGATATTACAGCTCGCTTCACCAACTTTCAATCTGAACGTTTGTGTTTGTGATATTAAAAACATTCTACTGTGTTTCGAGAATAATTTGGAGTAACAATATACCAGGAATTATTTTCTATTACAAAATGTTGAGTCTCTTCTGAGGTAAGCTCGACTTTGTAGGATGAACTAAAAGGGGTACCTATTGTATGTATTTTGAAGAAATACATCAACTGACATCAGTTTATCAATTCATATCGTATCTGAAAACCAATTCCTGTATTAAAAGCTGGTCACACAATCTCATCAATGTCAGAATCTTATTTTAAAAAATTGTAGATCATGTAATTCCCGAATGGCTAGGCAACGGTGTACCCAATAGTACACCCTCATTTCGCCAGTTATGTTTAAGTCCCATGTAATAGGGGCGAGCCTATTGCCGGGCGCAAGTCCAGACTCCGTGGCTGTTACTGAGAAATTCCTGATGGAAAAACCCGATAACACTTTGTCCGACCTAAAAATCGATACCAGGACCTCATGACGACCACTACACCAACGAGGCAGGAAATTGTAGATATTTTAGATGTATTTTTTGCTAGAAACTAAGATTAGATTGCGACCGTTAACCGTCATACCGTAAATAGATATGACATGACCTCTCCACTCATCTACTGGTAGCGAGTTACTTATAAACGAATTCCCCGGATTCCCCCTCAATTTGACAGATTGTCTTTGTTCAAATTACGAAACAATAGACTCGTTTAACATTTTGTATTATCCAAATTCTAAGGGGTTTATGCCATGAAGAAGGTTATCAAAATCACGTAAACACAAGACGTCCCTTTATACCGATTCCTTACAATCAAAATGTCAGTAGATAACATTTAGAAGCAATAAGGTATAAAATAAACTGAGCATCGATGCGTCGGTTGTTGCGCTGGTCCGTGTGTGGGAAGGTGCATTGTTAATGTGAACACAAGTGGTCGGACATACATGGACTTAGTTAATTTGGAAGAGACATGTGATTAAACATATCTTGGTATGGAAATGTGATGAAGAGATGAAACGCATGTGACTAAAGAGTGATGAATGTAAATATTGATGGTTGGAGAGAGAGAAGATCAAATTAAAGAAGGATATATTATGTGTGGAGATGTAGTACCTACTCATAAGCATGTCGGATATGTCAGGATTTATTCCGTAAGGCTCGTACACACGGCGGCACATGAAGCTGTACATTTCGAGTATAAATTTGCCTCGCTTTGTATAGATTTCATATGCAATGAGAGATCCGCATAAACTGGTTTTGTATAGCTTGATCGGCTCTGGTGCGTACATCTTGTGGGCAGACGATGGGTTTCGTGCTATGAAAACACACTGGGTGCGATACACTGTTTCTAGCCAAATAACAAATTACTTGAGATTACAACTTAACACGAAGGGCCACAATGAATCGGGTACAGTTCCAAGACGTTTCAACTCTGCCGCGATCAGACATTGACTGTCGCCCTCACCTCGAGCTGGACATCAGGGCTCTGTAGAAGCACGCTGTGTTGTGACTGGTAAGTAGGTCGCGTGATGTCACCACTGCACACATGCGCGCGAAAATAAAGAACTCCTGCTACGATCCTTCAAACTCCTTTTGCCACTCCTCCTTTTGCACCTTTGGTCCACATCCATACATCTGGTCATAAACGAAAGCAGGGTGCGAGTAGGTACTAAGTGTGCATCTGACCTTTGTAAAGTTTGATACAATTAAATTGTTTTATAGTGTTTGATATATGTAGGTGAGTAAGAGGCAATAACAGCTTTGTTGTATGTAGGTGCAAATAATAATTATTGAGAATCAAATGAAGCTTTTAATAACAAAATTAATTAATATTGTATTCCGAGAACTCCTTTGCTTCATTACTTAGTAATTGAAACCAATTAAACTAAATTGATTTTAGCTAGGAAATGGATACCTTAATGTTAATGGAAGCCTCAAGACTTGATTTATATCGCGTTCAATACGTTACAAATACCTTATTTGGTAGGTAGGTACAAAACATGTAGGAATAGGTGTTATTATTCAATTTAGTTTATAATGCTCGCAAATAATTCTGTTATGTGTGCTTGTGAATAAGCTTGAGGAGCTCGTGGCTAAATAATAACAGCCGCTCGGGTCGATCTTTAGGTTAAGCCGTACTTGCCTAGGTTGGTTTGTGGATGGGTGACCACCCATTACATACCGAGTTTCCTCCGTGCGTCTGAAAGCACGTCAAGCCGTTGGTCCCGGCTGTCATTTGTAGATCTTTGACAGCCGTTATAGGTAGTCAGTGGCCCAAAAAGTCTGACAACCAGTCTTACCAAGGAGTATCGTATTACCTAGTACTAACTGGGTTGTGGAGGCCAGCTAGGCAGTCGCTTCATGTAAAATACTGGTTTTCAGCTGCATCCGGTTAGGCTGGAAGCCGACCCAAACAAAGTTGGGAAAAGGCTAGGCAGATGATGATGATAAACTACTTTATTGCTTTGTAGCATTGAACGAGCACTTCGACTGAACCGTTAATAAATATTCCCATTAACTTAATAGTAACACTTACCCACTTTACCATAATTTTGATAACATTAAATAACTATGCCGTATCCCGCTACGTTTTATGTCTTCTACTTCCGTGTCGTAATATAGTGCACATAGTGCCAACGATACTGACCCGCTCCCGCCCCCCACTCTAAACGGTAACCTGATTTATTAGGAGACGATGTGCTGTACACCAAAGGTCAACTTACACTGGTAAAAACGCCATAACAATAGTAATCGTGCCGCAATTGTCCTGTACATCTACTTCGAATAAGGCAAAACGATTGCTCTTTTATGGACCGGCTCTATATTTGAGAACTTATGGCCCATTGATAGCCTAATAGTACGTCGCATTAACTATTCCGTTTATTTAGGTGGGCTGAGCCTTATATGGTGCTAGACTGGTAGATAATGTTGAACTGACGTGTAGTTATTCAGTTCTATTTAGCACACTGATTTAGAAGTTGCAACGTGATTTATTGGAGGGACAATCTCGATTGGTACGACAAAGATTTATTATATTTTGTGTTTCTAGAGAAATGTGAAAGATATCGCGTTAATTTAGCATCAGCTGAGATATTAATCAAGCCTCGTATTACAAGGCATACTTCATATTCCGAGAACAATGTTTATGAAGTGCTTTAAAAGTTGTTGTAGGATTACGAACTACTTTTCATCTCGAACAACTAAACAAGCTTCAGTTATTTATGGCAAGAATTTATAAGTGCAGACTTAAGGGGCTTCAACTCTTTCGCGTAAAGCCGGTTAAGAGGAAGGAGGAAGTTGGCTAAGTCGGAATAAAAGTGTGGATTTAGTTGGACAATCAAGTTAAAATGAGGCTGATATTTCTGGGGGAACATTGAGTTACTCTTTGCATACTGAGAGGAGAAGTCGGTAATTTCGTCTTTAAACGAGCAAGCGAGCGAGCTCGGAGGTCATGACGTAAAAACGTATTAGTACCTATTATTTAGTGTGCCACTGAATTTATGTAAAGACAATTTGTTCTTTTATGTTTTCTTGCTCGTGAGGATGTTATTAGAGCAAGAAGCTGTTTGAATTTCAATGAATTTCCTGCTTTTGCGAGTATTTATGTAAATTGTTATAGCTAGCTTTACCAGTGTACGAAAACGTTTGGTAAATGTGTGGTAATTGAATGTTGACGCCATTGTTGCTGTTGTTTTCTTTCGAATTAGTGCTAGGTACAAAGGTATTAGGCAGAATTGGATGTCGCAGGAATTGGCTTTTAACACGACATGTTTTCACTTTGATAGGGATGAAACTTAACGTTAAACCAGAAAATAGACACCGACAGTATACAGGATGGAATTTTTGAGACTGGGCCTTAGTTAGTTCCATAGAATTTATTCATCCATAAGAAACAGAATCGTTTGGCATCAAAAAAGGTGAAAGCGCCGGGTTCTTGCGTTTTTTGCAATTTGCAGATTTGTATCAAGTTGTATGATTATCAAAATATGATTCGCGACCGTAACACGTATGTTGTTACATTCATCTGCCTAGCCTTTTCCCAATTATGATGGGATCGGCTTCCAGTCTGCCGGATGCAGCTGAATACCAGTATTTTACATACAGTATTATAATCATTAAAATAATTAATACAACCCCCTAAGTTCATTTAATAACTGTGTCATGAAAAAGTCAGCGCGTCAGTCTAGCGCATCCAGCTTAAAATTGGACATTTCCTGAAATTAACTTTACAGAAATCTGTGAATGATCAAAATTGCTGAAAAAGTTACACAGGAGTACAACGTTTTTCTGTAGCTACAACGGTTAAGGTACCTTACTGTCCCATCTCAATATTCTACCCTGTATACAGCTTCTACATAGGTACGTAGAATCTCTATGTTGTCTAGGCGTGAACTTGGCTTCATGCCAGAGTCCGTTTTTGTATCAACATTGAGACGATTACGAGTAGGCGGATGTTCTTTTTATCTTTTTATATGTAGAAGAAGTTTGCTAAAACCCTCGTATAACACCTTTTGTAAATTATTTAAGCAGTTGGTGGGATGTAGTATAAAAAACAACCGTGCCTCTTTTAGAAGTTGAATTGACAAAATATTTAGACAAAAAAAATGTGATTTTAATGACATTGATAAACTCATTTTGGCCATTTTCGGACTTAGTGACTTTTCGCGCTACGGGGACGAAATTATTGTTAATTTTAAGGCCACAGTTTGTGACAGTTCCGTAGTAGGCACACGCCTCTGATAAAAATCAAATGAAACCGAGTGAATAGATAGTGAACTATGTATACAGATTGAAATATGATAATGTAAAAAAAAAACAGATGTAAACGAGGTGTACCTATTTCTAATTATATCATGCTGTGTGAGACACCTATGAAATATGCTGAAACATAGAAGCGTTCAGGATGGTTGCAGATGTGGGATTCCTTGTACCCATAAGGAATCCTACATCTGCAATCTTAATCCCACATACATACAAAAAAAAATTGATACGCTTGAAAAGCACCACCCTGTCTTTGCAAATTTGCAAAAAAATTCTGAGCAATTTCACAAATGTATCGTATTTCTGTGTTCCAATGCTAAGAAGTCCAACGAGGAAATAAATATACATCCCGAAATAAATACAGTTTATTTTTTCAGTTGTAAGCAAAACAGGAAAATCTCTACTGATGTACAGACAACAATAACAGTAGATAATGACAACAGATTTCTTGTTTATTTGCCGTTTTTACTATTAAATAAGGAGAAATATCATGGGGACATATTGGGTTCAATGCCATCTAATATGTGCATTTCTTTACATATGTCTTGCGGTAGTGATGCACGACCCGATCCGATATTTTCCGGTATCGATAAAACATGATGCCATATGCCGATATATTGAATACGAATACATACAATATTTATATAAAGCTTAGATCGATACAAAAATACTGGTATCAGAATGAATGAACCTGGAATCGTATGGTACAAAATAGGCAAAAATTAAATGATCTGACAATTTAAAAGAATACAAAAGAAGGACACAAAATGAGTACAAAAGAATTTCTAAAATAACTATGATACCGAACTTAGATTTATATCAATCTAAAGTATCGATACAAACGAGGTATCGAATCGAAGCCATTCGATACAAATCTAGAATTGAAATGCATAGTTGAAATCCGGATCGATCCGAAGTATCGATATAAATGCAGTATCGCGCACCCCCCTATCTTACGGTTCGAGAATATGCCCGCGCCGCCAACACAGCATTCATTTGTTCAATTTACTGAAGACTTTCGTTCAATAAAGCTACCTCGAAAGAAACTTATGAGATTTTCGATGTTCCTTTTGTCTTTACCGTTTAGAATTCCGTAAAGGCGTAAATAAATTAGTGTTCAATATTCTAGTCGGTGTTTGGTCTTAGTAAACATGTCGATAGGGTTATTAAGGGGACTTCGTTTTTCTTTGCATCTCAATAGGATTATTTTAAAGACTTGTAACGTTTTTTTGCCATTTTCGTGCCTCTGAAAGCAGGTTAAGCCCGTCCCTTCTGTTAATTATAGATCTTTGACTGTCGTTACGTAGTTAGTGGCCCGAAAGTTTGACAACTAGTCTTAGCTAGGGGTATGGTACTACTCAGGACTAACTGGTTCGTGGAGGTCAGATAGGCTGTTGCTCTATGTAGAATACTGGTATTCAGCTGTATCCGGTTAGACTGGAAGCCGACCCCAACAGAGACTAAGGCTAGAGATGATGATGAACTTTTTTTGGCTTTACGGTACAGGGCATCCAATACCTAATTAAAAGCGCAAATACTTTGCAAAATGAAAACCATATTAAGGCATTGCATTTAGGTAAGTGTTGCCTTACTGAAAACATATTTTAGAGTTTATCACAAGTAGAAGCGTAAAGCGAAAGCTCAGTTTTGATATTTTTATTCGCCCAATGGAATGGCATCTATAGTTAATACGTAGAGTAACTATCGTGTTAGCTCAGATCCTTCAGGCAAGGCATGAAAAGAACTTTAGAAATAACAGATAGGTACGTAACTTTCAACCCACACTAAATAACTAACAGGAATGCCTTTTTCCTAGAAAACGATTTAATTTCAAGACTTAAATCTTGAGAATGGCTGCGAGGAGCCCGGGCTTCGAAGATCGCGTTCATTCCGGCTGAACGATCCGCCTAGGAATGCTAGCGATGCCTGAAGTTTCACACAGTCCCAGACTTATACCCGTAGCCCGCAGGATCAAGTGCTGTGGCCAACAATTCCGTCAGTATAACTGAGTTTCATTAGTTGAGCGTTGTTTTTTTGTTTTGGCTAACACGAAATATGTGGGACTAATCAGAGCGGGTCCAGCGTAGCATTTAAATCTTTTTAGAAGAATGGGAAAGATCTGCTTGTCACTCGAATCACTTAATTACCTACTCTAAACATGATTAATTATTGAATAAGATTCATAAATATTTAATTAATTAATAAATATGACCAATTGGAATTAAATTAAGTAATTTTTAGGTTCGTTGGTATAATTGCTGTTGACGTTCAAGAGCGAAACAAATAATGAAAATGAGAGATGAATAAAGTTTGTAGTAAAGTAAGAAGTTAACACGAAACCAGTTTATTTTAGGAAGATAAGGTTTCTAAGAATTCTATCCACAGTTGGCAACTAGGTAAGTAAGTACCTACCTACCTAATCAGTAATTTGATGAGTGGCTCCATCGTAGGCCTTAACTAAATAAAACTTCGCTTGGTAAACACTAATAAGCCCTAATTCTAGTCCTTATCTCTAGAAACAAACAATTCTAAGTAAACAAAACCACAATGACCCTTATATTAGTTGTGTTCACTTAGTATGCGAAACACGATGAAAATGCTTTGAACTAAGTATTTAGATATGGTCAGAAGCACTGATATGTATACGAATATGTTACCAGCCTAACCCGATTTCAGGCAAACTAGTTTGTCCTAGGCCAAACCAGTTTACTAGTTTATTGTGTCAGGATACACTAAGCCAAACAAAGCAATTACACTGCGCCCAACTTGGATGTAGCGCCCGCAGGCCACTGCCGCGGCACCGCTCGCTCGGCTCGCGCGGAGCTGGTTCTAACCCATTTAGACGGGGTGCTCTATGATCGTCCTTTTGTGATAAGCCCTAGTTTGGACTAGAACAAACCAGTTTGGCCTGAAATCGGGTTTGGCCGGTAACACTTAAATTTTCTCGCAATTTTCTCGTGGTATTACAATAACAACTTTGACACAAGACCTAACTATTTAAAAAAAAATACTATGTTCGTAACAATATCATTACTATTAATTTGATGATTGATGATTGCAGCATTTTTAATATGTTAGGGCAATCAATACAATGGAAATCAGTTTTAAAAGTAACTAAGTGGCCGCATATTGGTACCCATGACTGAACTTCTACTTCATAGATAGGTAGATATAATCGTTCCTTTGACTAGTTCTGCTGGTAGTGAGTATTAAATCGAATAGTGAGAGCGGCACTCAAGGGCTGGAATCGAGGACGGCTCGCTTGCGATGCGGGTCTTTTTCCTTTACGTTAAATATTGCATTTTCACTTGATATCGCCCTCGAAATTTGATATCACCCTAACCTTAGGGTGATAACAAATTTCACTTCCATGTCAAAAAACTTCATGGTCTATTTTGCTATGTGTTAGGTAATCTATAATCTGTACTTTAATATTATAAATACGAAATTTTGGATGGATTCATTGATGTTGGTTACTCAATCACGCCAGAACGGCTGAATGGATCTGGATGTTTGTGTTGATAGTTTATAGTCTGGAATAGCAAATGAAATACTTTTTTTTTCACCCTTACACATTAAAATTTCTACGCGAACGAAGTCGCGGCCAATAGCTTGTTTCAACATAAGTGAGAATTCAATTAGCGGGGAGTTTTTACATGACAAAATAATAATAAGCACACACATACACTTACATTGAGCAATTTCCTGGTATTCTCAGAATAATGTTGTGGTCTCGTTATTGGTCTTGTGAAATAATGATGATGATATAGGTATATATTTCTAATCACGTTCTCGAAAACGGCTCTAACGGTTTTGAAAAATCGATCTAGCTAGGTCTCATGTCTGGGATAATAATTTTTCTCTATTTTCGCCCGAGCAGACCTCGGTCGCCCAAGTACTCTTGTTTAATACTAGCAAACCCTGTCATTAAAAATCTTAATAATGAAGAAGTCTGCATCAAAATCCGACATCTTACAAAACCGACTTTGAAGAGATCCAGATTATAATGATCGGGAATCAGAGAAGCCGGCGGTGAATGATTATATTACTATTTATAAATCAGATCAATCAATCGAAACCATGCAGATCGTTCACTGAACCGTCTTTAGACGAATTCAGTCTCACGGAGCAATATTCAAGGATCAAAGGTGTCGTCAGCAGGGATAGGGGCTGTATAATTAAATTAACAGAAGGATAGAATAGATTACCTTACCTAGATAAATTAACTCGATGCTTCTCCTACAGTCTACATAAACATTCCGTTATTCAAATAACTGAATTAATTTTGCAAAAAGTTAGAATAGCCCCAGAGTTTTGTGTTTGGACTGAGTTTAATATCGTTTGGAAAGTGAACTATTCTGAATGAAGGTAAATATTAGTTCTAGTCCTAGCATTTATCGTTCAAAAAGGGGTAGCAGGAGAGTTTACTAAATTTAATTAATTGTTAATTACTTTCTTTGAGTTGAAAATAATTGCGTGAGTATATTTAATGAATTAATATCAATGTTACTCTAGGTTATTGGTTTGTCTAATTGTCAGTAGCGAAGGGTACATTTTTGTAAGAGGTAAGGCGGCGCACATATTATTAATTTACTAAATTCATGGATCCTCTCAGTTAAGCTGCTATTGTGTGTGTGCTGCTGTTGTGTTTTGTTGTGTTGTGTGTTTGTGTGCTATTATGTTTAAGGTGATAATATTATTTGTCTATAGAATACTGACTGTGTCGTTGTTAAAGGGAATTCGGTAGGAATCGAGTTGTATGGAACCTTCGCCACTGCTAATTGTTATATTTTTTTCTATGAATCATGATTGTGACTGTCATGCATAATTAATTACACTGATTGATTATACTGTTGGTGTGTTTATTGTAAATAAAAACATAATATTTGAAATATACACTAACATAAATAAATTGGCTAAAATATTTGATATTCTAACTAAATTAACCACTTAAAATTCAGATTTCCCTAAAATACGGGCTTTAAAACAAATTGAGGAAGACAAAAGATCTTTTGTGGCACATTCTGAAATTCATAATCACAGAACTGAGTGACGAAAATCCCGGAATTTCTCCATTTTCTGTTATTCACAACTTCAGAATTAATTTCCCTCAAACACGATGAAGCTTTCAAATGTTTCATACTTTCTAACAGTAGTCTATTTGGATATTTAATACAGACCGACATGCGAAAGTACCTGTCTGTCTGTCTGGCTGATTTTTTTGCATGGAGGAACGGAACCTTAAAAAAAAAAAATCGGTTGTCTGTAAAGTCGGTTTACTGATGATAGTTGTACGTGACAACGTCATAAGAAAATACTGATGGAATGGTTGCATTTTTCAAAAAATGAATGTGCGTTGAGCAATTGTTTTATGGAACGCCTCAGAGCGAGGTAACGCCTCATACGTCATGTTTTTTCGTGCGTGCAGCCGGCTCCATCGAATTATAAGACGTTGTCACGTCAAAAATTGCCAACCAGGTAGACCATGTCGTAGGTAGGATACTTTTTTATCATGGCAGTACCTACTTTCCAGAGGGATAACTCCTGACCTGCGCGCGGGTGAATGCTTAATCTATGTATATAGTTGTTATCTTACGCGCACTGAGATTTTAGTCAAGTACCTATCAAATCTATTTTTTTTTTTTTTTAACCTTTGCCCCACACTAAGGAATTTCTCCTGTATCGTGGGTGAGTTTACAAACATTTAAACTCACATATACAAACAGCCAGACCCGGAACAACTACCTGTAAATCAACATGGCAGCGAACTTTTCTTGAAAAACAAAAATAAAGTGAACCCAGGAAAACGAACTAGTACAGCTTTATAGACCGACTGCTTTAATGAGACCTCCACCTTGTCCCATCAAAGGCACATAAAGCGTCCACAAAGCCCTAACAATATCCCACAGGTTATTTGCTTTAAATAACCATAATCCACGTAGGTATTACGATACTAATTGAACCAATACGTGATCAACCTTCACAATATTTCATTTAAATTGATACCTTCGCGAGGACTCATTAAAGCGGCCGGTCTATAGATACTTACATCCATACATAAATTCACGTCTATTTCCCAAGGGGCTAGGGGCAGAAACTATAAAACGCCACCTTTCGCCTCGTTTACGCTCATACACCTGGTCATACACGCAAAAATATAACATAACAGTGTCAGTTTCGTCACGACGTTAATACTTTCCCCATTATTTGTGTTTTTATTTTAGTATATTCGTGTAAATGTCTATTTATATTTATGAAAATTTTGAAATATATTTATAGTATTTGATATATATTTATAGTATTTTATATATCCTTGTAGCTTATCTTAGTATTACTTAAAATTATTTTCTGATATACACCTACCACTGTTTTTCTCTGCATCACCCAAAGGTTGACTGATAGAAAATGCTTATAGCATTAAGTCCGCCTCTGTATGTATGTGCTTGAAGTGTTAAATAAATAAATAAATAACAAACTTCTCCCAACTCCCCCTATTCCCTCGAGATTGCTAAATTAAAAACTTACCGTGCTTCCAACAATATATGAAGCGATAATACAAACAACTACTTAATGAAAGCAACTGGAACCCCTGCATCCTGCAGCTCCGTGCTGGTATAAAAACCACAACGGTTCATAAATAACGAGGGTTGTTGCCAGGCAACACCGCAACAAGCCATTCCCTTTAGTTATCTCTTACAATATCCGAGGAACAATTTGCTTATGCGATATAAGTTTTTTTTTGCATATTTTGCTTTTTATAGGTCTTTTTTAAAATAAGGAGCGATATCTGTTATTTCATATTTGTGTCAAAACTGTTAATCGGACCGGCTGACACCAGTCAAAACCACTTTAAACTGGTGTCAGTCAAAAGCCTTAATGCGTTTTCTCCATTTAAAATATGTTGTTTCAGAACGTTGTAATTACCTAGTCCTAGAAATACTACAACATAATGTTTTGCATAAGGTCACAAAAAAAACCTAACAACCTATTAAGTTTCTAAGTAAATGTTAATTATTGTTAAAATAGTTTTCACCGGTCAAAATTAGTTTAGACTGATTAACAGGTTTTACTGTGACATATGCATTATGGAAAACAAATAACTAACAGCTGAGATAGACATAAATGATTTTAATAAAGTAATACAAGATCTTGAAATCGGTGATTCTATAAAACTTGGAAAATAACTTAACGTCAGGAAGAAGGAGTATTATTTCTTGGTCGTGACGCAGAATATCTGATATGTAAGATGTGTCATGTCGAAATAAAAGTCTGATTCGCAAAATGTCCGATTCACAAAAGGTTCAAAGGGCGTTTATGTCATTTTTCATTAAAAATGTCCGGTTTTCTGTTATTGCTTGATATGATGTGAAAAGTATGAACAATGTGAAATATTATACCAATGGTTACTAGAATTTCGATTTTTTTTTAAACGTTTCCCCACACTGCGTTTACAAACATTTAAACTCACATACACAAACAGCCAGACCCGGAACAACTACCTGTAGATCATACAAATATTTGTTCCGTGCGGGGATCGAACCCGCGACACGCAGCGCAGCAGCCGATCGCTCAGCCATTGCGCCAACCGTGCCGTCAAAAGTGTAACATCTAGGAGGAGCTCGTGAATAAATAACAGCGGCTCGGGTCCTTACGTAGGTTGGTCCGTAGATAGGTGACCACGCATTACACACCGAGTTTTCTCCGTGCCTCGGACAACACGTTAAGCCGTTGGACCTGGCTGTCATTAGTACATCTTTGACAGTCGTTACTGGTAGTCAGTGGCCTGAAAATCTGACACACAGTCTTACCAAGGGGTATCGAATTACTGAGTACTAACTGGGTTGTGGAGGTCAGATTGGCAGTAGCTCCATGTAAAATACTGATACTCTGCTGCATCCTGTTGGACTGGAAGCCAACCCCAACATGGTTGGGAAAAGGATAGGCAGATGAAAAATTAAAAGTGTAACATCTACGAGTATTTCTTAATTAATTCCAACGATAAAGAACATGCTCTGCTGGTTTTAATGATTAATAAATGACTAACAGACTATATGCATGATGAATATATAAGAGGACGCATATTCTTTGCTACATAAATACATTCAAGAAGTGTGCAGAATGATTTATCACCATATTCTATGCACGGAGTACAAGTTACAGTAATTAAATATTTAAAAGGGTTAAAATTAGCATTGCTGAAACGCCTACCAAATACGAAAACGATGAAACGCTTGCAAATAACTGTTTTGTTATGTCTTCGGTTGAACTGTGACGTTTTACATATCAAAGGGTTTTTTCGTTTCAAAATGTTGAATTCTTTTTAAACAATTATTTCAATTAAATAAACGTAGGAAAAACTAAAGAACTGTTCTTGATTGTGTTATTCTTAACTGGTGTCTGTTTTTGACACAGCTGTAATTGCCTTTTTCTGCATTTATTTTCAACGCGGTCTTTCAATTTAGATGATGGGTACCTACTACCCAATGGACTATGAACGTAAAAGTCATGGAACTCTTAACAAGGATGTTTATTTTTTCCCACTGATCGACAAAAAATAATGTACTGACAAGCCAAAGACATAAACACACTTAAAAAAGCTGTTAGTATTTTTTCGTCCCATTCATTTTAAAAGACAACAATTACCTTTATGAAAAACCATAAATCACCTAAAATCGAGGTAGTATCTAAGCCAAAACTACGATATCTGAAGTTAGTTTCTGCAGCGAGTTCTCGTGTTACAAGCACGCGATTATTCACGACCCCCCACGGGACCAGTCGCCGACAAACTGTGTACTACACCGACTATTATAATAATCTCATGTTGAGCTGCTTTGTACTAAAATAATTAGCGTCTAGCATTTTGATATTCAGTTAGAACATAGAGACGTGGTTTGAATTTTGTTATGCACTGGCCGCTGTACTTTAATGTAAAATTAGTCTTTATTAGTCAAGTAATGAAAATGATAGCACCTTTTACTTAACATAATCAGCCAACAACATTCCCACTTCTGGGACACAAGACGCCTCTCAGTGAGTGGGCCATAACCTACCACGCATTGCCTAGCCCAGTGCGGATTGGTGGATCTCTCATTTTTACTATCATTTTAGCGTGTGTTGTCAACATTTTGAACAAAATTGACAGTTTGAAAGGTGTTATGAGCCCGCTATGTATAAAAGGAATGTGTTTCGTCATCGTACCTTTCTTTCTACGTTATTATATTCAAATAGAGTGAAAGAGACCAGTCTGTTCAAGCCAGTTCTTTGCTTTTGTTTTCTAATTAAAATACTGAAAGTGGCATCGTAATTGAATCGAGGGGCAATTTCAGGCAATTAGAAAAAGTTTTCGAGTTAGCTGCCTGGCTGAAATACAGAATAATCATATTCCAAGTCGAATTTTCTTTGGAAAAACGTGTTTAAAACAAAGCTTATTTAAATAAACTGGTGTGATAAACTCATAAGAATAATTTATTAATTCAGAATCATCATCTTTCTGCCTTTATCCCAATTTATGGAAGTCGCTGTGGCATGGCTTCTTCCACGCCTAATCAGTCTTTATCAGTCGTCATCTCCGAAGTCGTCTCCTTTCCAGCCATCTCATCTTCCACTCATTTTATACGTTTCTTAAGGCAACTTTGATTCTCTATTCATAATAAATGCTCAAAGACAGCTCTTACACAGCTGCACATTAGTGTACTAAATGATATTTTAGTTCGATACGTGGAAATATTTGATAGACGCATGCAACTGCAAATAGAATGCGGAAGAGTTGCTGGCGCCTGCCGCATATTCGCAATACACGTCAACATTTTGACATCGACCACCTTGTAAAACTAACTTTATTCTAAGCACATAGAATTGAAAATTCAGTGCCGTCGTTTGCTAAATTCGTCAGAGATTTCACACGTGAAATCTTTCAGTCGATTTGAAGATTTGATTTCGTCAATTTACTTTGCAGTTGGGATGGTTACATCAAGGATAAAACTACTTACTCTAATCAGTTACATTATAAATTACTATTTTTTTCACGTCCATTTATAATATTTTGCTTTCATCATGAAATTAAAGTTGGCTTACAACCATAAAAGTGCAATGAAAATACAATTCCAGGTATTAAAAATTATACCAACTTTTTTAATACAAAACTAGAAAATGCACTATATTATTCCTCCCTAATTAAGACCATTCAAAACATTCAGTGATGTTCTGTAAAGTACTCTGAGGCACTATGAACGAGGGAATGTTGTTATATTCTGAAAACTTTTTCATTAGCAAGTTTCAGCCTAGGCCGGCTCTAAAAGCCACCGTTTTAAGGTGATATATTGAAAAAAATGTGGTTTTTCTATTTCGTATAACTTGTTAAGTATGTGGAATAGGGATTCAACATTTTGGTATATGTTTTTTGACTCTTTGGTCTAGTATACTTAAATAAGGAATACACGATTCAATGAACTTTTCTCGATACAAAAAAAATGCAAAGTTATATCTATTTTTTTACTTTTTTCGACATCACGGCGTAACGCTTAAGAATTATTCAATGGGATTTACTTTAAAACATAGAGAATTATTATATCAAAGTTTACTCATTGTAGTTTTAAATTTAATTCATTTTTTATGTTAAAAAAGGAGTAAATTCGTTTTGGCACGTACGTCGTTTTATTCCGAGCGCACGCACAATATAGCCATCTCTTTTTTTGCGTTTCAAAAGTAATTGCATCACTTTCGCTCGCTTACAAGATCAGTCGCCCGGTGGGCTTCATTGACGTCAAACCTATGACATTTTTTTGCAGATCGGTGCTATCGAATTTTCGTGATTTTAATAATTGTTTATACATTAAAAGTTAGTAGATTGTGTTAATTAGTGTTAAATAGGTATATAAAGACTATTCTTGTGATTGAACAGTACCTATAACGTATCGTTTTTCTATTTGTGACTAGTTTTTAATGGGAAAAAATATGAAACCAAAACTAAATAAAGTACAACGTTTAGAGCACAGAGCGACTGAGGGTGAGGGCTCAGAAAATGAGAAAGATTAAAAAGTAAGTATATAGTTATGTACAATAATTATTAGTTTCTATTTATATAATTGTTTATATTATGAAAAAGGCTAAAATGTACTTATATTTCATTTTAGGTTAGAAATATGTCAACAATACATTGATGTATATAATACGTCAAGATTACAGCGTGTGACAGACAATGATCACAAAAGGAATGGAGTCGCATTTGAATTGCGAAAAGAGGTGAGTTTTTAATCGATTTTTTTTTTTGATCTTTATTGAGGTAAACTTGAAGGAAATGTGAGTCCTCTTATTTTATTTACTATGTACTATGAACTTTCCAGTATAGAGCTAGGCATAAATAGCATTTTTCCAAGTTGACTTATACTTTTTGTTTCAGGAGTCCAAAACTGCCGACATTAGTGGCCACAGAGTTGTTGATGTAAATTACTTTTTTACTGAATTGCTTAAATTATCGAGTCACCAATCACTGTTTCAATGCGGCCTTACAACCATTAAATTAGAATCAGAAAAAGTTTCTGGCCTTTTTTTTTTTTTTTTAACTTGGTAATGTCATCAAATGAGTCCTCCCACTCAGGGCAGAGCGGGAGGGACTGTCAGACTTGTACTGACTAAAATCCACGGTGTCCTTCAGTAGCCCTTTATGTTCCAGGGTCACGGTAATTCTATGAGTCCCGCGACCTCGGCAGGCTTTGGCCCTCTAGAGGGTCCCCGTCATTATGCTGACACTCTTTGAGGCGCGCGTGGAACACAACGCGCCGTCGACCCGGGCATGGTCCATGGTCGGACAGCGAGTCGCCCATTACTCGCCGCCCGCATGCCCGCGCCTACGGTGGCTGGAGATCGTCTGCCAACGTCCGGCGCCGTGGGCGTCTACCACTGCGGCTGGGGTGGAGGGAGGACGCTGTCCTCTCCCTCACGCGGCCCGCCTCCTCCTTCGCGAGCATGTGCTTCGCAGAAGGAGGCGACCGCTTCCCACTCCGTCTCGCCCCGCAGCATGGCCTCGACCAATGCCGGGCGCGAGAGGTCTCCGCCTATCGCCGCCGTGAGGACACGGCGGTGCTCTGCCCAAGCGGGGCAGTCCTGCACCGTATGCTCCACCGTGTCCTCCGGGCGGTCCTCGCAGTGGTGACACCCAGGCGTTTCCTCCTTCCCCATATGACACAGGTACCTCCCGAAACTTCCGTGTCCGGTGAGGGCCTGCGTCACGCGGTAGGTCAGGACGCCGTGACCCCTATCCAGCCACTCCTCAAAGAGGGGTCTTACCGCCGCGATTGCGGCGTGCCCGGACCTCGGTTGCGACAGTCGTCTCCTCTTACATAATGTACAAGAAAATGTGTGTAAGGCCAGAAACTTCTGCCCTGAGATCGCGCCGGAGCTCTTCCCGCCGCGCCTCGACTTGTCGAGGCAGCAGGGATTCGCCCCGGCGCTGCGCCTCCGCGCGCCCCTCATAGACGCGCTGGAGGGCAGTCGCCTCCAGATCCCAGGGCAGAAGTTTCTGGCCTTACACACATTTTCTTGTACATTATGTAAAACAAAGTTTAAAGTACAGAGCTCAAAATAAAATGGTGGTGGCCGGGATGGTGGCAGCTGGTTGTGGTAACGCTCAACTGAAACAGTTTTCGGCTGCTGTCGATTTACCATCCGTGTCGGAATACAAATACAAAATCTTGCAAGATGAAATATGTGACGAATGGGAAGTGACGGCATGGGAAGAAATGAGGAAAGTGGGGGAACGGGGGAAAGAAGCGGCAGTGAAAGAAGGAAAGCTACTAAAGATGGCATACCAATAATAGATGTAATCTTAGATGGTTGCTGGGCTAAACATTCATACAGAACTAATTATTCTGCACTATCTGGCGCTGCGACAATTATAGGTAGACGATTTCGTCAAGTTCTTTTCATGGCAGTCAAAAACAAATACTGTTGTATTTGTGCTAGAGCGGTAAAACGAAATGAGGAAGTAAAACACCATGAGTGTTTTAAAAATCTTAGCGGATCTTCAACAGCTATGGAATCCACTATTAGCGCCGACAGTAAACAGTCCATAGAAATGCATGGCGTTATCTTTGGAAGATACATAGCTGATGGAGACAGTATCTCTTATGCAAAAATACTTGACACTTGACACTCGACCATATACCTAAATCACGGTCGAAAAGATTGGTTGCAAAAATCACAAATTCGCACCTTCGATGCAACAAAGTCACAAATAGCCTAAACTGCAAAATCGAGTTATGTTTGCCAAATTGTCTCTGAACCATGCCTACATTTGGGGCACAAAGATATCCCCGAAAGTATCTCAAAATTCTACTTGATGACGCAGGTGCCTTTGTGATTATTGGCGGTTTTTACTCGGGTTTTGGGCCGACAGAGTTACATTTGACAATGCCCCCGTGCCCACGAGAGTTCGACGTGCGTTGGAGCTACAGCCAAACAAATGTATTTATGGCCATTTTTATTCTCACTTATTGGAGCGACAAAAACGTATCTATTTTTTAAGACATAAAACTAAATCATTCCTGGTGCAACAAAGTCACAATTCAGGACATTTGATTTCAACAAGCATGTCATCAGCAATCCTTTCCGGCGTTGCCCCTAAAAACGGGTACTTATCGTCAATGAAAAGACCACATTTTTGTATATTTACCTGTACTAAATTAGACAGTTGCTCAATAGCAGCTTTTTCATATTTCGCCCCTTGGCTTATAGTTGCCACATCGTCGATATTTGCCTTATACAACATGTTTTTCACCATATTAGCACAACTATTCGTTTTTATCCTTTTTACCACCGTCCCGTAATTAGACGCTGTTAAAAGATTTCTACTGTAATTCTAGCCACTCTCCACTTTCACTCTGTAGTATTGTCCACTCCTGCATCTCTTAGCGTTCTTCATCGGATTTTTCTAAATTTTTCAAAAACGTTAATTTTGTGAGGTTATATGTATCAGAATCCACATCGGGTCTGTCGGCATTTTCGCCATTATTAAAATCTATTTTCTTAGAAACCAATTTACGTTTTTTTTTTCTTTTTTAACGTTTGGTTGTACGTTCTTGTATTTTCTACTTGTTCTTCATATTTCTTGACTTTTCTAAAGGGCTCGTATTGTGAATAGTTTTGTGGACGGTAGTCAATATTTTCCCGGAGTTAAATGATACTACTGCCCCTGTTCATCTTGCCTGATAAGACCGTTTAAGAGCGTAGTTAACTCTTTTGCCGCCAACTAATTTGGCAACTACTCCATTAAAATTCTCTACAATGTTGCTGTCTACATTTTCAATTAAGCTCCGTGAATGTGATGCAACATTGCAGATTAAATATTTCATCTGATGCCAGAGACGTGTAAGTTTGTTAATAAGATTGGCATCTTTATATGTTGTGCACTAAAACCATACTTGGGGATTAGATTATACCAGTGAAAGAATCATCAAAATCGGTTCAGTAGTTTACGAGAAAATTGCTAACATATTTTATCTATATCTATCTATACATATAAAATTCAAAGTCCTGACTGACTGACTGACTGACTGACTTATATATCAACGCACAGTCCAAACCACTGGTCCTAGAGACATGAAATTTGGACAGTGTACTCTTTGTGAAGAGTAGGTATCCACTAAGAAACGGTTTTTTTTTTAATTCCACCCCTAATAGGGTGAAATGGGGGGTTGAACTATCTATGAAACTTTTTATTCTCTGAATCGATTGACTTGAAAATGTGTCTACATATACTTCAGTTAAAATGATGAGATATGTGTATCACAGTTTTTCCAAAATCATCCTCCAATTTAAAATTCAATGTCCTGACTGGCTGACTGATACATCAACGCACAGCCCAAACCACTGGTCCTAGAGACATGAAATTTGGACAGTGTACTCTTTGTGAAGAGTAGGTATATACTAAGAAAGGGTTTTTCTAAATTCCTATCCCTTAGAGGGTGAAATGGGGTGTTGAATTATCTGTGAAACTTTTTACTCTCGGGGTCAATTGACTTGAAAATTTGTGTACATACTCTTTAGATAAAATCCAGTAAATCCGATGTCCAATCTCGAACCAAGGTATCAATATTTCACGTATCTAATTTAATTGATATAACTTTAAACAAATATTTGCAAGTTATAAGCAAGTACATGTAAATATATGTATGTACTATACATACATAGATTACTTATTATCCCAGAAGTAAGATTCCGTGACCAATTCCCGAACTCCACGCGTTCGAAGCTGCGGGCAGAAGCTAGTAATACATATAAATAGACGAGTTTTTAAAGTAGGTTAAATATAGAAAAATTGAAACAATATATTTATTATTTAATAAAAAATATTCATAGTAAATAAACATTTGTTATATGCCTTCATTACCTAATGAATTTTTATTACATGGTGTACTTAATAAAAAAAAATGTTGAAAATTAAATATTTGTATTATTTTTCTACTCCATCCCTCCTATGTGCTAATATTTCAAATAATCCAAGAAGTGCGTACTCTGTTTTCCCGAATGCCACCGCGTACACTGCATTCGCCGCTCCCCTCGCGGGGGGCTAAGCCACGCCCATCGAGCTACGATTTATTTTCGAGGTAGCGCCTTAACAACTGCTAACTGTTTTATACTAAAGATTAAAGTGGCTTTTAGGGTGAAATATTATATTTAGTTGCTCTTTTTTTCTGAAGGGTTAATAGAGCCTCGAAATTATGTGAAAACAAATTAAAAAAACGGCGTCGCGTGGAATGTCGAGGTAGTTGTTTGGTGTGACAAGATTTCATTTTAAGATTTGAGTTTTGAATTGGTTATGTCTTTCAAGATTGAATAAAAAAAATCTCGAGAATTTAAAATTTTTCTTATTCTTATTCTGTACCACACAAAATACAAATATTACAAATTGCAATAATATAGCTTAATTCTTCTTTTTTATTGTTTTGCTTGCTTTTCTTTAATTTTTTAACAAAATATTTAAGCTGTACCTATGTACTTAAATACAATATGTTAATTTCCTGTGTTGTCTACCGTGCCTACATAATATAGTAAAATAAATTAAATACACAGTACTTAAATTACATTCAAAACTAAGAGAATCCCGCAAAGGATAAACATAAGTGTGTTGCTGTGTCAGATAAAACGACCAAAATAAGTATAGACACACATTAGAGAATTGCTCTTTCTACTTACTTCAAAATGTCGTCCTATTTAAACATCTTCTTCTTTAATGGTTCGGATAAAACGGAAAAAGGACAAAAATATTTCAATACATTATCTGTCCGAGTCCCATGTCCAGAGCTGCGTCCGTAACATGTCCGTAGCGGTTCGACGAACCTTTGATGAGACAAATGTTCTGTCAATGTATTATCGTTCTTCTTGTAAATAAATGTCTCATTTATATAGCTTTTTCCATTGAATTCAATTACGTATTAAATTAGGTACAATATCATAAATTTTCAAGAAAATCAACATATTTATTTCCGCGCAACAAGATTCCAGCCTCCGATACCAATAAATTAATGCAATATTCTAATTAATTATGAAGATCCTGTTTCTCGCGGCAGGCGCCTCCAAACGTATTAAATGTCTTAAAATTGATTAATACAACACTGAAACCAGTTAAATTAAATTGGTTGTCTTACTGGTTTTAATTAGATTCAAAATTATAATAATAATGGGTTACCAATTAAGCAGGATTTTATTCTGTCCGAAAGTATTGGGTTAGTTGTAAGTTTTCATACTATAAGCTCTAATTAAATGAAGAGTGAGACATTTTTTTCCCGTGATGAAAATTATTAAGCGAGAGTCGACTGTACATTTTCAAAAATAATAACACATAAAACCCGAACGAGAAATCGACACATTATGTTACGACAAAGGGGGTGTGCTATCAATAGGCACTCACCTGATCGCTCCCTGAAGACGTCTTCCAAGCCAGAATCTTCACGAAGAAAACCATACCAATTACCAGCCACCCAGTACAAACGTAGTGAGAGCAGCGGTGGCCCGGTGGTGGCGGTCCCGGCTTCCGAGCATTAAGTCGTGGGTTCGAACCCAAGCAGGCGCATTACTTTGTGTAGTTTATTTCATCACCGCTGTTCTCAAAAACAGTGAAGGAAAACATCGTGCGGAAACCGACATGTCCTAGAACAAAAATTCGAAGACATGTGACATCTACCAACCCGCACTGGGCCCGCGTGGTGGATTATAGCCCATTCCCTCTCATAGAGAGGAGTCCGTGTGTCCCAGCAGTGGGAACATTCTAGGCTAATTATGCAGTACTAATGTTAGACTTACCCAGGTTGCCTTCAATTACCTTCCAATTCGGTTCGGCTGGGGTCTAGAAATTGACGCGCCAAGCACCAATTCACAGAACACTTATAACAAAACGGGAAACTAATGTTATAAGCACAACTTTTAGAGGGTTCGAAGTATCACAACGGTTTTGAAAATTTAACAAAAAAAATTTGATGTGGTCATCGCGGTTGCGAAAAACGAGAAGGTAATTGCCCTACAAAAAGTCTGTTACAGCAAATATCAGGAAGATAGTAAAAAAATATAGGTATATGCATTATGCAAATATCCTGTTTGCTCTCATTTCCTTTTATTTGTTCTCGATTTTTCCCCAATTTCGGATTATTAGGGAATATTGCAGTGAGTCGGATCTTGATACCAGTTCCTTCTGTTTTTTTTTTGTTTCGCGAGCTCCCCCATTTCATTAACGTATTTAGATTGTTAAAGAAAAATCCTGATAAGAAAGCAGAAAAGGAAAAGAGAAAATTTTATTTTAGTAAAATCAATTACATTACGTTTTGGGATCCCTTTTTCGAAGTAGCGTAGAAGTTTATCCAAGATAATATTACTACAGAGAATTTGTCCAAAGTGAAGGTTATTTCAACAAACTAGGTCTGTAGGTACTCACGAATAGTTCCAGCTTATAATTAGAACTTCATTTAACGCTGTTTATACGAAATTAAATAGGAAAACATTTTCTGAACATTCTTGGAAATGCCAACCTTTATCTATACTTCTATACTAATATTATAAATAGGTCTGTAAGTCTGTATTTTGGGGGTAATCTCCGGAACAAACAAACAAT
The DNA here is from genome assembly GCA_963082995.1 of Noctua comes. Classification (NCBI taxonomy): domain Eukaryota; kingdom Metazoa; phylum Arthropoda; class Insecta; order Lepidoptera; family Noctuidae; genus Noctua; species Noctua comes. Next base: position 5,288,601 of record OY720271.1, read on the forward strand.
TTTTTTTTACTGAAAGAAATTGACCTAATTCGTGGGTGTTATAGGCTATAAATTATATTTATATCATGCATATTAGCCGAGATATCACAATTTTTACGGACGAAGTCGCGGGCGAAGTGCAAGTGGAGAATATACACACACCACTATTAACAATACCGGGAACACGTAATTAGCAGTTAGTTTATCAAAACTAATACAACTTGGACTCAATTTTCCCTTCCGCTTCTGGGAATTTTCTAACAAAACGAAGCTCAGTTTACCTCAGTTTAAAGCAAAACAGTTTACCGTCTGGTGATGCAAATAATTGTCAAACAAGCAGTCGAGCTTATTGCTATTTTAATGATTGGCATAATCTTTTAACAGCTTTTCGGTATCATTATATTTTTGAGAGAAAAATAATGATTTTTTCGTATTTACAGCAAATAAAGTCAATTACTCGAAGGTGATGAAACTGATGACGGCAACTTGCAGTAGCCATGAAACGGTGAGTCCAGGTTTCATTTGACGTCCAAGGCCGCCGAGTGAAATTAGTTGGTAGAAACTATTATGCCCGCCCAACCTATATTAGTAGCTGTTCCAATTTTCGGCACAATGGAAATAGATTAAATAAAAATAAGTTTAGTACTTCCCTTCCTTTTTTTACAGAACATTATTTTTGGTTTTCATAGTTTTGTCTTCGTTGAGAGTGGCCTAGAATCAAGCATGATGGCGGTAAGTGAAAAGATCAACAGTAGATAACTTTAGTAAGAAGCTAACAACAAAGATGTTAAAAATATACTATACTTATAAACATCTCATCACATTTCTCTCCCAGGAGTATTATCTAAGCAGTCCCGACTTGAACCCGGCGCGAATGATTTACGCGCGACTATCTAGAGTCAAGCACGCTACATTTACCACGCCGCGCGTCGCGTTATGGACTGAAGAAGTTCACACAATACGGGCTAGACGCAAAGTAAGTAAAAAACACGAAAGGAAAAACGTTAAATATTAGGTTGATCATACACCTACAAACATCTACCTACCACTTGAGAACGGCAGGACCGATTTGGTATTTTATTAATGTGCATAAAAAAATCTCAGAGAATCGAAAACGTCCGGAAAAACTGAATGCTTGTTTCTATAGAATTCTTAAATGAATTCACGACGATAATAACTCACGAGTCGAAAGAAGGTAAATATACAGGGTAAATTTCTCAAGTGGGGCTTGGATGATGAAAACTACAACTACACCCAAAAATTCACCCTGTATAATATTTTATGTTGCTCCTAATCAGTTTTACTACATATAATTATGTATTGTTCAGGATATTTGTGTAAACTGCAGTCAGACTAATAAATACCTACATTAACAATGTTCTGGACACAAAACGCATTTTCTTTGTTCTCTATTTAGGTCAAGCAAATTAATAAATAATAAAATTAATTTCTATTCTTATAAGCTTTTATAGAAATAACTGTGGAAACATTTTGGTGACTTCTCCATGACCTATTTGGAACAACACCAAACGACGCAACAAGTGACACTGTAATGGATTCTCTAAACTTTTGAACATTTCTCAAACAGATAAATAAATACTATTTTATCTGTGGTGTTGGCAAGTATTTACAAAATGCGACTTGGTCTGAAATTCAGGATGAAAAGTAGCTTGTGACTGTCTCTGGGCACCAGCTACATGTCAAATTCCTTAACTATCAGTTCCGTAGTTTAGGTATGAACAAGTAATAGACAATCAATTTCGCATTTACAAAGTGATTGATGAAACATGGGCAATACTTTCAGTGAGTTGAGTTTGAGAGAAAAGTTGCTCATAATTATGAGTACTTCATAAATATAAGCAACTTTTACAATTGGACTCACTGTGAAATATGAAAAAAAAACATCAACTGCTCCCTACATTTTACCAGTTACGCGACCATAAATGTATGGAGCAGCTGATATTTTGTTGGCGATTACATGGTTGGTCCCTTAGTAAAAGTTGTTAATTTCCATGAGTACTACACCCCAATAAAGTACTGCCCACGTTTAAAAAATCACCCAGTATAATATCCGAACGAATATCTTAAATTGTACCACAATCGAACATAAGTTTCAAGTTTATTATCAAAGGAAATCAGTTTCTCAGACCCCTTAAGGTGTCTTCAAAGATGAGATGGGTATTCGGATCTTAAGTCATGTGCCATCTGCACCTTTATCCTACTAAGAAACGGCCGGCTTCCAGATGCGAGCGAATATTTGTCAGTATTTTATACATAACTCCTGTGTGGGAAACATTAATAAGCCCTGCTACGTCCACGGCTTGCTCGGAACTGCTTGTAAAACGATCTCTAAAATGCCAATTTTTTTTGTCTATTCTAGAAACAGTCTTTCTTTTAACACGTTTTTTTTTGTCATAGAAACCTTTTTTACACGACTGCTCAAAAAAGGAATTTTACGTTTTCAGAATTTTCGTTTGGAGCGTGAGTGTCTTTATTCCACGATAATTTGTTAATATTCCTATATTTTTCGCAAGCTTTTAAATATGAAGCTTTGTTTTACTGCAGAAATGTGATAAATTAATTAAGAGATGGTAGTGTTTTCTGTCAAAGTGATGAGGTGCTACTAAACTCAGTGCCCTCCCGTCGCACTCTCTCTCCTGAATTACAGAAAAATAAATGAATATTCACATCTCACAGATTTATACTGCAGAAGTCAACTAAGCAGCGACTTTGTTTTGTAAGCCGTGAAAACAATTAAGATTGAAATAATAGGAAAATCATAAAAAAAATCGAAACTTTCTTTTTTTTTTTGAATACACCTGGCCACACTAGGAATTTCTCGTATTGTCGTATTCGAAACTTTTCCGAAGTAAAATGTATTGTTATTAAATTGTAAATTTTCTTTTTGCTGTTCCCATTATTAATTTCCTTGCGGCCCAAAAAATTATTTTCACACTGAAAAAAGAAATGATTTTCTTGAACGTGGACCTGAGCTAATAGTTTCCCGTTTTCTTTTATCGAGTAGAGTTTCATGACAAAGGAAGGTTATTATTTTTGACATATAGCTGATGGAAAAGGGTTTTTGGTACAGTTAAACACGTTTCTTTTAAAAGGTGCCGCGTTCCTTTTGTTTTATAGCTTACTTAAACTGAATTACTAAGGAACGGGTTCGTAGGAATATTCAAAGAGAATATTCAAAAACAAAATCATACTTTCTTTCTTCGATCAACATAACAAAACAATCTTATTCTCACACTGCTCCCGAAGTGCATTTGTAAGATAAGGTAACACAGTTCCCACAGCCTCTTATTTTCATACATTCACATCTCGTTTGCACCCCTACAGCAGGGATACGAAGCTACAGGCAGCTAAAGAAAAAACCGGCCAAGTGCGAGTTGGACTCGCGCACCAAGGCTTCCGTACAAAACCTTAACAGTAACGTAAACTTGTAGGTATTTTGTTATTAATCGGTTGATGTTTACGGTTTTATCCTTTATTTATTTGATTTTATTGAGTTTGGGTGGGTTACAGCTAACAATACAAAAATGTACATGTGTGTGTGTGTTTACATTGCTTCTTGCCATTTTATATTTCAAGATGCTAGTCAACGGGAAGAGTACCACCCTATAGGTTTTGATTCCCTTGTGAAATCGCAAAATATGTGAAAATCTTTTGATCGCGTTGACTTATAAGTTTTTTCACAGCTGAAAGAGAACGCAGAGTGTTTGATAGAAAATTTCTACCTTATACCTCTACGCGTTCCTGAGAAAATAGGTCTTGACAGACAGACGGACACCAAAGTGATCCTATAAGGGTTGCTTTTTCCATTTGAGGCACGGAACCCTAATATCTAGTAAACCAAGTAGGCCCTTTTTGTGAAATTATACGAGGGTGGTCGCAGTTCGGGCAAATTGTTATTGGAGTTTTCCGGTTGGTCAGGATATTCTCAGTAGCACCTACGGATTCTGGATTTGTACTCGGTTGATGGGCTCACCCTCTTTTACATCAAATTACATGGGACTTAAACATAACTGGCGATTATTGTGAGTGTACTGTTAGGTACACCTCAGCGTAACGCTTCGGGGATTACATTTGGCGTGATGTTATGTAGAACCCCGAAAGTCTGACAACGACTTACCAAGGGATGTCGTGTGCTAGTCATTGGGTTGTGTGACTCATTCAGGCGCTCCATACGTGGCGTGATATTATGTTATGTAATTTATACACGGTTGTTGAGGTTGTCAACATTTTTATTTTTATTTTATTTTTAAAGTACATCCTACTCCCTACTAAAAAAAGGGAAAGTTTGTGAGGATGTAAAAAAATAAATAAATATAACCTGGATTAACACATAGGATATTTTTTATCCCGGTAGTATGATCCCGTGGGACAATTATCTCCTTGCGGACGAAGCCACGGGCATAAGCTAGTTCATAATACGTAACCACTCGATGCGACAACCCCTACTTACTCACGTGTAACCTGGAAGCATGTTTTGAATTTGCGTAACCGCTTTCCGAGTGAGCCGATTCCAACAATTTGTATCTAGTTGAAATACTGTGGTTTTAATATTATTACGGTCTACTGTGCTACGGAACCCTGGACCCTAAGAAACACGGTTATGTTTATGCGATAACCCTTCACGGGGCGCCTGCAGGTGAGATAAGGAAAATGGCGGAACAACCAATGGGGTGTATCGTGTAACAGTATTGTCATGCATTTTACCTTATAGTGGAACTAAGGTGTGAAAGAGATTTAGTGAGGAATTTGGCTGTTGTGTTTTTCGTTACTGTTAAATGTAGTCCATAGAAATTGTTAAATAAAATGGTCCTTCGAGCCGGATGAACTCAAAATTTCTTCATGTTTTTTTTAGTTCTTCATCTGAATAGCCTTTTCCCAACTATGTTGGGGTCGGCTTCCAGTCTAACTGGATGTAGCTGAATACCAGTATTTTACATGGAGCAACTGCATATCGCCTGGAGGAATGTGGGTAGACAACCAATTAGGTGGACAGACGATCTCATTAAAGTGGCTGGAAGAAACTGGTGCGCCATGTCACAAAACCGCCAAAAGTGGAGAGATTTCGAAGAGACCTACACTCATCATTGGGCGGCCAAAGGTTAAAGAACTGCATGACAACTGCAGACTGCATATCTGACCTCCACAACCCAGTTAGTACTGGGTAATACGATACCCCTTGTTAGGACCGGTTGCGGTATACAATGCTATCAAAGCTTTAGGCATTATACAATTTAACGTAATAATAAATAATAAATAAATAAAATAAATATGGTAAAAGTAAACTGGCAACACTAAATGTCTCGGTACGTTGAAATCTGTTTCTGTTTCGTAAAAATACAAAGTAACTGTTTTTGTCATCCATACATCATAAAAACCGATAATTAATAATTACTGGACAAAAACCAAATCAAAATTGGGCATAAAAACTCGTAAAAACTTATATAATGTCGAAAAAAGATTTGAAAAATACCCAGACATGGCAGACAGCTACTGTCACCTGTCAAATCAAATTTTCAATAAAGCAAAATAAGTAATGGATGAAAACGAACTGAAGACACAATGATAACTAGATCAGTGGCTCGCCACCGCGCACGCCTATCGCCTCCGGACCCGTCGCTCAGCTCCGCCTCGCCACCACCGGAATCCAGCCCCGTCGTGAGTGCTGTGACACCGGCCGTGGCAGTTGCGTCGAGCTCGAGCGACGAGTATTTCTCTCCGCCCACGACGCCACCACCTGTTCGTCGACGGGGAGGACGCCGGCCGCCGGACAGCTTAGGACCTCGAGGCCCACCGGCCTCTGATAGGGTCCCAGCTCTCGGCGGGAGTGTGCAGCGCATGCGATGGACGCAATCCATTAATGCAAATGTCATGCGCGCATACTATGGGGCTACAGAGGGGGGAAACAACCTGACTGCGTACCGTGTTCGGATGCTCTCTCTGTTTCAGGTGCTTGAGCCAGCTGTCAACGTGTCGGCACAACGACTATCGGATCAGGTACGAGTCATCCAGCGTAATCGTATGTTGGATGATACTGTGCTTGATCGCTTGCGAATGGAAATGCAGAGTAGCCAGGTCATTGCCACGCCGCCGCAGGCTGTGGTTCCACCACAGTCTACCATGATATCAAATCGCGATAACGACGTGAGTAATGACATGGTTACTAATGTAAGTACCCAGTGCAATGAGGAAATGAGGAGTGCTTTGGAGGGTGCGATTCGAGAATATCGGTTCATGCAACCCGACCTTAGACCACGCATACCTCGTTTGCCCATGCATAACAAAAATAGGGCGCTGGTGGCTGTTCTGGATTCGCAGTTGTCAAACTATTTTGACAACTGTGAAGACCTCACCGATGCTCACTCAATCCTGTATTGTGCGGCTGTAGCGGCATGTCGTGTAGCTCATGTCAAATTTTCTGATGACAGAGCTACACGACCTAAACCAGCCGTACCAGCATGGCAGTACAGGATTGAACGACGTATTGGTGAGGCCAGAGCACTTATCGGCAAACTGATCTGCTTCAGGGAGGGCAATACTCGTCCTAGAGTGATGCGTTTTGTGCGGCGGGCATTCTCGGGGACTGATATTAGTCCTCGAGACTACATGTCCGGTGTCACAGAGCGCATCGACTTCCTGAAGCAGAAAGTGTATGCATGGGCAAACCGTATCCGTAGGTATAAGCGGAGGGTGGACCGATACACTCAGAATCGCACATTCCAAAGAGATGAAAGGTGGGTTTATAGGGCTTGGGAGCGACCGGACCAAGGTGTGGCTGACACGCGCCTGCCGGATGATGATGCCATGTCTTCGTTTTGGCGCAGCATCTGGTCGGTGCCTGTTAGCCATACCGAGGGTGATTGGACTCGGGAGGTTGAGCGGGCGTGCGATCTGGTACCAGAAATGGGGGCAATCAGTATCAGCCCCCAAGACGTAGTTCGTGCAGTCCGTCCGTTGCCAAACTGGAAATCTCCAGGGCCGGATGGGCTGCACAACTTCTGGATTAAATGGTTAACAAGATCGCACGCTCGCCTGGCGATTCTGTTCCAGTCAGCCTTAGAGTCAGGGTCGCTGCCAGAGTTCCTGACAACAGGTATAACCCACCTGCTCCATAAATCGGGTAGTACTGCGGAACCCAAAAATTATAGACCGATTACCTGTCTTCCGACGGTCTATAAAGTTCTTACATCCATTTTGAGAGCTAAAATTAACAAACACATTGATGAAAATTCTATCATGTCCGCTTCTCAAAATGGATGTAGGAACGGGTCCCGTGGTACTAAGGAGCTACTCCTCATTGATATGGCCATTAGTCAACAGGTTCGCCGTTCCCGAAAGGATCTGTCGACATGTTGGATAGACTATAAGAAGGCCTATGACTCGGTGCCACATACATGGCTCATGAGGGTGCTAGAGTTGTATAAAGTTGATGCAACTCTGCGCACCTTCCTGATGTCATGTATGAGGCAATGGAGGACAGTCCTTCTCTATCCAGGATGTCGGCAAATCCAGAGGAATAGCGAGCCGATAAGGATAGAGCGAGGTATATTTCAGGGCGATAGTTTGAGTCCACTTTGGTTCTGCTTAGCCTTGAATCCTCTTAGCACGCTGCTGGAGGATTCAGGTCTAGGCTATCGGTTGAGGAGAGGTGGTCAAGTTATATCTCACCTCCTTTACATGGATGACCTGAAACTCTTTGCCCCCAACGATTTACAACTGATGGAGCTACTGAAGGTAACTGAAACTTTCAGTAGCGCCATCAGGATGGAATTTGGTGTGGACAAATGTGCGGTCATGCATGTAAAGCAAGGGGAGATTGTGGAATCCGTGGGAACCCAGCTCTCGAATTCCATAAATCTTAGATCCCTCTCAGCAACCGAAACCTATAAGTATTTGGGTATGTCGGAAGCGCTGGGCATCAATGTTGCTGACATGAAGCAATCGTTAAAGGAGCGCTTCTTTGGCCGCCTGAAAAAAGTATTTAATAGTCTTTTATCAGGCGGAAATAAGGTACGTGCCTTCAACGGTTGGGTCATGCCGGTTTTGATGTACTCTTTCGGCATACTCAAATGGACTCAAACAGAACTAGACGCCCTGGATAGGAGGGTCCGTACATTGTTGACGGCATATCGTATGCATCACCCGCGTTCTTCAGTTATGAGATTGTATATCCCGCGGAAGTGTGGGGGTCGAGGCTTTTTAAATGCTAAGACTCTCCACAATCGCGAGATATGCAGTCTCAGGGAATATTTCCTTGAAGCCGACGTGGGGATGCATCGAGATGTAGTCGCGGTGGACAAAGGCCTCACCCCGCTTTCCTTGGCTAAAGAGAACTGGCGCAAACCTGTAGTGCTTGACACTAACGACCGCATGGAGGTATGGCAGAGTAAGGAGCTTCACGGACGCTTTTTCCGGGCCTTACATGGACCCGATGTAGACCTATCAGCGTCCGTAGCCTGGCTACGTTCCGGGGACCTTTTCGGAGAAACCGAAGGTTTTGTCTGTGCAATTATGGATGAAGTTATGATGACGAATAACTACCGGAAATTTATTGTGAAGGATGGTACGGTGGACATATGTCGGGCATGCCACCGTCCAGGCGAATCAATCCGTCACATTATCTCCGGGTGTTCTCGTCTGGCTAACGGAGAGTACTTGCATAGACACAACCTTGTAGCCAGGATTATACATCAGCAACTTGCTCTAAAATACAACCTTGTGGAATCGGAAGTGCCGTACTATAAGTATGTGCCCGACCCAGTTCTCGAAAATGGCAGTATCACATTGTACTGGGATCGATCCATCATCACTAACAGGACTATTGTAGCCAATAAGCCTGATATAGTGGTGGTGGATCGATCAGAGCGGCGCGCAATGATTGTTGATATAACGGTCCCGCATGATGAGAACCTCGTGAAAGCCGAGAAAGATAAGCAAATCAAGTATCTTGACTTGGCTCACGAGGTTGTCGACATGTGGGATGTGGACTCAGCGATCATTGTGCCGATAGTTGTATCAGCCCATGGCTTAATTGCCAAGAGCCTCGACCAATACCTGAGGAGGCTCTCGTTAGGCAGCTGGATCAAGGGCTTGATTCAGAGAGCGGTACTTCTAGACACGGCTCGTATTGTTAGGAGGTTCCTCTCTTTGGAGCCCTGACCGCCGGTAGCTTGGACCCTGTTCCCGATACCGGTGGGCTACAATTTTTTATATTTTTAAATGTTTTTTATATTGTTTTTTCTAAGGAATATTTAAAAATGTTAAAAATTTGTAAAAATATAAATAAAGGAAATAATAATATAACTAATCAATAAATAATGTATGAAAGTAACTTTAATAAGCAGGCTAACTTGCATAGAATCATGGTATAAATGAATTCTTTATTATAAGTCTGTCTGTGTGGACTTGCAATTGGCTTTCTGGTGACTAAGGTTTCCTTTTTTGTTTGTTTTTATTAGCTGCAAGTCCTCCATGTACTAAAGTAAATAAAATAAAATAAATAAGTAAACTACTACACCTTCAAAGTAGAACACGCTTTTGAAAAATAATAAACATGCGTTTCAAAGGATATTTTCAACTTACCACTCGTTTGAAGGAAAATTATTTTCTAAAAGCAACGCTTTTAATGTTACCTTTTAAAACGTTTGCCAACGTTTTAACGTCAGTTACAGTGTCCTGCTTTATTTCGTTTGGCTAAAAACCGGTCACAAAGGACTGTGTTTAAAAAAAGGTAATGACTGAAAATTCTCATCTGATTAAATAAGGTATATAGAAAACTAGCTTTTGCCCGCGGCTTCGCCCGCGTGGATGTCGAAAAATATCCCACCTGAACAAACATAGTTACTTAACTTCATCCCCCTTTTTAACCCTTCCGGGGGAGAATTATCAAAAACGCTGAGACGTATAAATTAATTTTCAATCATCAGCCTAAACACAAAATTTGAAGATCCTAACTTCAAAACTGACAGACTTTCATACAATCTTCCATCCCCTATTTTACCCCTTTAGGGGTGGAATTCCCTAAAATCCTTTCTTACTGGATACTTACTCTTCACAAAGAACACACCCTCCAAGTTTCATATCTCTAGGACCAGCGGTTTGGGCTTTGTGTTGATATATCACCCAGTCAGTCAGTTAGTCAGTTAGTTTACCATTTTATATATATAGAAGATTCCGCGAACACCCTTCAACCAGTGCTACTGCTAAGTTTGTAGAGGGTCTAGCGAAGTGTTATTGGGTTTTTCCATCAGGAATCTCTCAGTATCAGCCTCGGACTCTGGATTTGTGCCCGGTGGATGGCAATAGGCTTGCCCCCTATTGTATGCGACTTAAACATATCTGGGGATATGTCGGTGTACTACAAGGTACCTCTGCCTAGGCCTTCGGGGATCGCAGACGTGGTTTGAACCCACGTTTAAAAAAAAATCGTATTCTAAAGATAAAATGCTAACTTCTGACTCAAGTATTATAATGAATAATGATGTGAACATAGAAGACATTTTCTGAAATAGGTCTTTCAACTTCGTGAACATTCATCTTGATCCTGTCAACTTGGAGAAGTTTATTTCGGTTATTTTACATAACCGTTGTGACGTGTATGCCTTCTAGTGGTAGTTATGTACGTAACCTCACGCCTTATTCACATGGGGATAGGCAGAAACTTCAAAACGCCACCTGCTAGAATCCTTCAATAGACATAGAGCTACGTCCACGTTCATTCATCTGGTTGGATGTTAGATCTAGGTTTGCTCCCACACAATGTAAACCGACCATGAAATACTAATTTTTAGTAAGGATGATGCAAATTCACAAACAGAGGCGATTTAGTTATCTGCATCCTGAAGAGCTCGTGGCTAAACAATAACAGCCGCTCGGGTCGATCTTTAGGTTAAGCCATGTTAGGTTGGTCTGTGGATGGGTGACCACCCATTACATACCGAGTTTCCTCCGTGCCTCGGAAAGCACGTTAAGCCGTTGGTCCCGGCTGTCATTTGTAGCTCTTTGACAGTCGTTATAGGTAGTCAGTGGACCAAAAAGTCTGACAACCAGTCTTACCAAGGGGTATCGTATTACCTAGTACTAACTGGGTTGTGGAGGTCAGATAGGCAGTCGCTCCATTTAAAATACTGGTATTCAGCTGCATCCGGTTAGACTGGAAGCCGACCCTAACATAGTTGGGAAAAGGCTAGGCAGATGATGATCCTTCAAGGAGGTGAGTCTACTCGTCATATCAAACAACTTTCCCAAAGATACTGTATAAGATTTTCGGCTAACCAAACATTTTGTAGATAGACGAACCCCAGGCTGAAAGTAATAAAACTTTTTCTAGCTCCGGAGTTAATATCCGGATCACACGCTTGTCAGTTAAAGATAGAAAAAGTTAGAGCAAAGGACCAATATCTTTTTTTTTTATTGGTAAGTACTTATTGTAGTTCGGCTGGTTTTGTATATTTGGGTGAACTTTTATGTGTTTGTTGGGAGATTGGCCGTAGAAAGCCACACGTATAGATGCATGGAGAGCTGTGGGGAAGACCTTTGCCCAGCGGTGGGACCATACAAGGTGAAAGAAAAAAGTAAATTTGTCAACTTACATTAAACTACTTCACTCGTATTCTGGCAAATAAATAATATTCTTAATCTCATGCCAACTGACTACAATTTCACCACAACACCTAGTTATTTAAAAAAATGTTGTATAAACTTTACTTTAATAATAAATTCCTAATTAATTTTATAATTTGCTTCGTAAGTAAGCCTCAAAACTAATTTAATTTATCTTTCCGCGTATAATTTGCGCGGTGCTTCCATAATGAAACTCAGGTTAGTCACAATTTAAGCTCTCCCCTCACCGAGTATGGCTGCAGGCATTCCTACTGTATAATTAATACTGTTATGAAACTGCAACCCTAAAGCTGTTCTGCAAGGAAATTCTAATAATTGCTGCAAAAGCGGGGTTCTCGAGGATTCTACAAAAAATACCTGAAGAATATATCACATAAATGTATTACTACCCATATTATTATTTTAATTATGACCTCTGAGTTGGTTTCGGGTATTTCTTCTTAGAATAGTCAGTTACGAAATACCGGCCCCATCTAGTTAAAAAAATTGTAAAAGTGTTTGTAAAAACCTATTTGCAAAATTAACATCATTTATCGTTATCATTTATTATTTTATAGCATCACTAGCTATGCCCCGCGGTTTCATCCGTGTCTGAGCTTATTTCTTATTGCTCAGCGCCTGAGGATCGTAGCGTTATTTTACATAGCCTATGTAACTTTCTTTTAGAATTCGGCTTTCAATTGACGTAAAAAAATAATACTAAAAGAATTTTTCAAATCTCGTAGGTAGCTCCAGTGATTAGCGCGTGTACACAATACAAACAAACACTTCAGCTTTATTATATTATTATATGTAGATGGCGACCAAAAAGAGGGTTCTATCTATTTCTTCTATTTCAAAAGATTGTTGTACACGGTTATCCGAAGTGCGAATCACAAGTGGCCCACTCGCCATCGTCTTCAACCATTCAATGAAAGCGTCTTTCATCGAGCTACCCTGGTGAAGGCAGCTATTCAAAAGGAAATTCCTTTTTTTCTTCTGAAAGAAGGAAAATTAATTAACCCACGGGTTAATGGAATGGACATGTATAAAGGAAAACTGCAGCAAGTAATGTTTTAGACTTTACCGTAGGTACAGACGCACTTCAAGCTACCCGAAACTGTCAAAATTTCCCAATCAACCTTGAACCTTATGCTTTAGCGATAAATTTGAAAATCTGTTAAAGAAAGACAGATTGTAGTAGGTTAATGTGCTAGCGTCTGTGTACAACATTATTTTTAGTATATGCGAAAACTGAATATAGTTTGTTCAGAATAAGTAACTGAATCGATTCCAAATTTTTAAACTGTTAGGTTTTGTCCCAAAAATATTTAAAAAGCTACAAGTTGGACACTGAGCAACACTGAGTACCTATCGCAATCATTTAGGTACTTACTGCCAAATTATTATTATCAGTGAGCTCAAGACGACGCTAGAGGTGCTCGCGCGGGCGCACCGCGTGTTGACCACGTTTTAATGCGGACAACCAGGTAACAGTGTTCTGTTACCTGGTAAGTTAGTTGTTAGCTTGTCAGCTAACAACTTTGTGATTTTTCATGATACAGTTTTGAAATTTTGTACAAAGGTTTTTTACATAAAAATACTGGACACGTGTTTCAGGTTTCGCATATACTAAAACTAATGTTGTATAGATGGCGATTTTACTGTACCAACAATAAAGATATTATTTTATTTTCTATCACAAGTTAACGACGTGCATTTCATCAACATTTTGTAAAATAAATTATTTTATAAATATTTATTTATACAAACCGTTGAAAGGCTAGAACATAAGCCTACAAACAAAATGGTTTCCGCGAAGCTTTGATACGCTCAACGAAAACCACAATTCTGAAACTTAACTGAGGTTAATGTAAAAAATTGTGGAAGTTTTCAATGCAAAAAATCAAACGAGAAATGACAGAAGTTTTGAAGAAATCGCCTTCTGAATCTTGAATGGCAAAAGTTAAAAAAAAATTCAAAAGTTTGAAGACAAAGTTGTATGAGTTTTCTTTGGATAATATTATTCATTCTATTTACCGTGAAGTTCTGAATACTTAATGAATTTCAGAGATAGATTGTGTGGGATGAATTTATTTTATACTTATACGTATAAATTAAAGTCACGTCTTAAGACTGTCTGTTTTATTCTACTTAATTACTACACGTAGTTAAGTGTTTAATTCGTCAACTAGAAAAATATATTTATTAAGTAAACTAACTATATACATTATTAATTAAAAACTATTAAATAAACTAACAACAAACTATAAAAGGTCATCGAAAAACTCTTCCTCACGCTGTCAGCTAGTAATGTGCCCAAGAGACTGGCGGCTTTGCCACGTTGTATGGCAACACTTTAGTCTCTGGGCAAGGTAAAAGCCAAACGATAATGGGAAATCATAATGTTTTATCACGTCGTAAAAACTGCAAAGAAGGTACTGTAATACAGAATAAAGTTAATGGGCAACAGTTACCAATGTATACCGTGGGTGTTAGGACCACAATTCACTTAGGAATGACCAGTTGACGTGGCTATCTGTCAGACACGTCTCAACGTCGTCGCGTCGGTATGCCACCTATTTGTAGGACATCTCAAATATCATAAAAGGGACTACAAATAGACAAGCGTCAACGCCAGACCCGTCTCTGATGTCTCTTTGTGTAAATTGTACTTAAGAGTTATTGATACTCTTGAAATAGCCTTTCAACAACTATAAACTGCAATACGGTGTGGAAGGGACACCGACGCGAAAACTGTTACCAAATATTCAGTACATCATTCTGAACTTCCCCACTTAGAAATTTTTCATAGGTTATTAAAAAAAAAACAGCTGTTCCCTACAAAAGTGCAATACCTACACGGTCAAAATTCATGGAACAGCTGTTTTTTTTAAGCAAGCGAACTGTTAAGTTCTTCACTGGGTCGGAGTCCACTTAAGCAGAGATATGCGGAGATGTGCAAAACGCAGAGGAGTGGAGATGTGCAAAGCTCAAGCATGCCGCTCACTTCTCTTCTCGACTCCGCTGTACTACTGTGCTGTCCTCAACAAATATAAGACATCTCCTCTCCACTCTGCTCAACCGTTTACACTAAAACCAAGCGGAAACAAGAAGTAAATAACGAAATTCTATTTATTATTGGTTTTACAACACATCTCCTCTTGCTTCAAGCTTTCACGGTTTACAAATATACTGTCACTTATGGGACATCTTCCGTGTGATATCGGGAGCTCAAAATAATGAACAATCACGGAAGATATCCCGTAAGTGACAGTATATTTGTAAACCGTGAAAGCTTGAAGCCTCTCTATCTCCTCTTCTCTCGTCTCGTCTCCGCTTCGGTGAAGTTTGGGCCTTAATCTGTCTCTTCATGCCGCTAGTGGCGCTTAGGTGCCCAGTGGCATGCTCAATACAATTTCTTTCATTTATTTTTCTAAGTCGCAAGGAGCGAGTAACTCGTGACCACGGGTTTTTTTTTATTTTATTTTTTCGGATGGGCAATCATCAAATGAATCCTCCCCCCGCTCTGGGCGGAGCGGAAGGGAATGTCAGATTTGTACAGACCCATCCATGTTCCTTCTTTGCCCTTTGTGTTCCAGGGCCTCGGTATCTCTTTCGAACAGCTCCGCAAGCTCAACACAAGTTCTTTAATTTTTTTTTCAGCTGTCTCCGTTGTTTGTAGCGTATAGCGCGTCTCGGGGTAAGTTGCTATCGATACTCTTGTCCGCCTTGCAACGCAGAATCTTTGAAACATAATAACAGCGGTATACGGAAAGGCATCATTTAAAAAATAATAAAAAAAAGCATAGATGTTAGGTTCTCAACTTGCTCGTTATTACAGCAGCTCGTGTACTGTGTTCTTTCAATTTCCTCCTTCATATTATGTAAGCTAATAAAGTGTTGCTGGTAAGAGCTTGGAGCTTGCAAAGTTTATATTAATATTAACATAGTCTTAACGAGCGTGGTTACATCATGACGATCTTTAGTTAGACTATACTTACTATCTGATCATTTAAGTACAAAAAAAAAACATTTATTTAGTAGGATTTGTTATGTTGTTGTATGCTACGTTGTTGATGATTATTTTGGGAGTTCTCGTGGTAGAATCCCGTGGTCGTGGTTCTCGTGGTGTCAGGACAAAACATTTATGCCTATTCGAGCCTGTTGGCAAGACTGCCTACCTACGGATTTCTCGGAGCTTAAACATGTCTCGGAAAAGGACATAGGAATATATTTTTATTTGACTACATAAAGTAGTTTCTAAGCGTGCCAAGAATGCCTGTGAACTAGAAGCTAAAAGTAACTTCAGGTACACTTTAGTTAATGGGTTCAACTAAAAAGTCACTGAATTCAGTCGCTGCGATTGTAGTAAACCTCGTAAAGGTTGCTGGGATCCGCTGGATGCGAGACGCACGGGACCGGTTAATGTGGCGACACTTGGGGGAGGCCTATGTCCAGCAGTGGACGTCTTTCGGCTGAAATGATGATGATGATGATGATGATTGTAGTAAAGTATTTTTATCTATCTACTAACTGTAGGTAACAAGATAAATTAAGCCTTTGCAGAAAGTAAAACTGAATTTTCTTTAAGCTTTCCGTCAATATTGTCACCTCGGCTCAGGTACTGCACGAGCACAAACCTCAGCTTGTGGCGAAGAACATAATAGAAAACGGATGTCAGTAGCGGTGCTTCTACATATTCGATTTAGACGAGACGTGTCGAGAAATACAGCGATATAAGTATGTATACGATGATGTGAGTAGTGTGTCGTACGCTTGCAAAGATTTTAAATAAGTTAAGATTTTTCCATGCACATGTAGAAGTGAAATAAGTAAATGATGATAACACAAATAACTAGTATCCTAGCAATTTATATTTTCGTATCTGAGCACCACAATCCTGTTACTTTGTATGTGTAACAGAATATCACTTCGCAAGATTAAACTAGTATTTATATCATCATTATCTGCCTAGCCTTTTCCCAAATATGTTTAGGTTGGCTTCCAGTCTAACCGGATGCAGATGAATATCAGTATTTTACATAGAACGATTGCCTATCTGACCTCCACAACCAGCAATAACATATATACAGATTTATCTGAAAGAAATCAAATGAAAAATTAGGTTTTAACGAGTTCATCAGTCAGGTAAGTTTAAAATGGCTCCACGTGCTAAAATTAACAAACAAGGGCACTATAATATAGTCTTCGTAAGTATTTATTATTCTATCAGAACAACGGTGTCAACTTTTTATATGTATAATAATCAGAGAGAGAGTCTTTTGAGGAAAAGGAGGCCTCCAGTCTTAAAATAACTAAAAACATCTACAGCTCTTATGAAACTCGAAATGTAAGAAACACTTATATAGATTAGATTTCCCTCAGCCCGTCAGCTCAGATTTTTGGTCTATTTTTAGTGATAACTCAAGATAAATATTTTTATAAGTGACTGCCTCGAGAGTCTTGTGTCCGCAAGCATAAGTCCAGGGATGGTGGTAAAACCTAATAACGTGGGTGGTGGGTGTTTCCATTAGGAATTTTTAGTAGCGTGCCCAGTTGATGGCAATAGGCTTTCCGCCTACTTTATGGGACTTAAACATAACTGGCGAAATATCGTTATCTATTAGGCACACCTCGGCCTAACCCTTCAGGGCTTACATGCGGTACTCTCTGAAATATTATTGTTAAGTAATGTTAGACAAATACCGAACAAAAATCCTTTAATAATATATTTGCCAGCTATGAAGTTTTGCTTGAAAATGTGAGTCAGTTATGAAAACAGACCTGTCGCTGAATACGGCCACTGATAAGAACTATCTACCTGTCTCATTGTCCCCTGTACAACTGTACATGAGCCACTGCCGCCAGGGGACAGCGCATCAAGATATTTGCATACGCTTGTTTGTGTGGAAACAGTGTTGTTGCATTTTCCAGGAGAATATGTCCATTTCCAACGAATACAGGGTGTAACGGACAGCCCTCCACAAACTGATGAGGTGAATTCAGTATATCATACTAAGATGACCGGTACATGAAATTATTTCAGGAATGTTATGGGAATCCAATTAATTTGACTTGTTTTATTTCCTCATACGAAATGTACGATACATACCGTGGAAAAACGCACGTAGCGAACGGCAAGCGCGATGACGAGTTCGGGTGAATTTTCAAAATGGTGCTCACTTTTCTCATAAAGAAACAACTATTGTGCAATAAACTTCTGGAGCCATCTGATTCGAGCTGTGCGTTTACAACAATATCACACTTTTATGAAAGAAAGCTTCACCAATTTTTACAAATATTCTCGTTACTTTTGCCTACACAAGACCCATACAAAATACTACTGTCCTACCGTCCAATCGATATCATAATAATCTGTTGTTATTATATAAACGACCCGTAAATACCCTCTGCCCGTAAATATAAGCAATTAGTCGTCCCCTACGGCACCCGAGGGAAGTGACAGGGTTAGTGTATTACACTATTAGTCCGAGACACAACACGACAGCCGTTCATTAGTACATGGTTGATGGTTCATAGTTTAAACTGCTGCTATTAATATTGTAATGAAGTTATTCGGTGGGAGTTGACACAGTTGCCATTCATGCAAAAATGAAGTACAGTGGCTGGGCTATAAGAACACCTCCGATGTTATGTTATACTATCTACACAATCATCGGACTGACACTGAGAAGGAGGTCAGGTGGGATATTCCCGTCATTACCGTGACTCGACAACACATTCGAGTCACGGTGATGACATTAGATGCTAAAAAAACATAGTTAAAGTAATAACTTTGTTTTGTTTTTGTATGTTAGATGCTAAAAAAACATAGTTATAGTAATAACTATGTTTTTTTAGCATCTAATGTTCCACAGCTGTGCAAAGACCTCCCCCATAGCCTTCCACTCAACTCTCCGTGCTGTTTTCTATGGTCAATTTCTCACAAAAGCCTCTACGTCAACACGCCAACGTTTTCTAGGCCTCCCTCGACGACGACGCCCGTCTCCTAACACCCTCTGAGTGTTGCTAATAGCAAAAGAAAACAAATTCTGACATTTAGTCTTTAAAATATTCGATCGTATTCTTAAGACACTGGCATGTAGAAAAGTGAAGAAAAAATACTATTCAATATAAACAGGACATCCCTGGGCTAAGTGAGCTACGAAGGGTTACCTACATCATATACCAATATTTTGTAGTAATAATCTATTTGTGTTATGACTAAAGGTCGTGTCAATTTGTCTTTACAAGTCTAATATATTATTTGTACCTGTTTATAAACTTTCATTATTTTAAAGAGCAACTAGGTACTAAATTTAATGGTACTGTAACTAATTGAAATACCCTCTAACACTAAAGGTAAAATTTTTCAGACCATGCTTATAACTAACAAAAAGTTTAGATCTTCATCTACAATATTAAAGCTAGCTTCCTTCCACGTTCTAGTCATCTCGTGCAAGTTCTAAAAGTCAGTTCTACTTAATGTGAGCTTTAATCAAAACTTATCTCTATTCATGGTTTTCAGTTAGACACGTTAGTCTTGCCTGAAGCTTGCTCCTGGCTCTGAAGTCGAAAGAAATGTGTGGGGCATATTTTTCATAATCAGGGGCATAAAACTTGGTGTCTGATTAACTTTGAGATGAAAATGAGAGCTTATTACAATTAGATCCTTTGAAATTGAGATAATAATAAATAATAATAAAATTTATTCAAAAATATAAGGTACAAAATTTACAGATTTTCTTAAATCTATGTCAAGTTCTGCCATGATGTGTGCCTGAACTAGGGAATCCTGTGTTTCAGGCGATTGGGGGTAACATTAATTGATTAAATAATCACAAATCATATTAAACTTATTGGAACTTATGTAAAAAAAAGGTACATATACAATTATATTATCTTAACTTAGTTAACTAATTAACAATAATATGAACAATATTTACTTTAGCACTAGTAATAACTTCTCTGTATCTTCATAGGACAGAGTTTGAAGAGCTTCCTTAAGGGTTTTCTTGCAGTTACTGTGATTTAAAGGGTAGATGTTTTCTTTTTCATTTAGCCTGTTATATAGTAATGGTCCGAGGTACATATAAAACTTCGCTGTGAAAGCATGTTTTGTACTTTTTTGAGGGCAAACTAAATCTTTCCGTCTTTTTTTAGTAAATTCAGAGCTGTATGGAAGTGCTGCGTGTTGTTTTAGTACAGTGCTCATAATAAATAACTGGCGAACTGTTAGTACTTCACAAGATTTATACAGGAGGTTAGTGGGGAAAAGGAAAGGGCGGCAAGTAGCCACCTCGAGAATTGCTCTTTGAGCTCTTTCAATGAGCAGTAACAGTGTTTTACTCGTCCCACCCCATGAAGTAATACAGTAGGTCAGAATTGACTGACAAAGAGCAAAATATACTTGTCTAAGTATTTTTGGATCTGTAATAAATCGTAGCTTTTCGAATACGAATATCAGCTTACGAATTCTACTATTTAGAGCTTCCATATGTTGTTTGAAGGAAAGGGTTTCATCTATTATAATACCCAGGTATTTTATTTTATCAGTCTTCTTAATATTGGGACACTTACACTGGCTATCTGCAGGAATTGGGCAACAGTGAGCATGCAACGCTGAGGGGATATTCGATATATGCTTGCGCATCGAAAACTTAATGTAATTTGTCTTCTCTGCATTTAGAGTTAGTGAGTTATTTTGAAGCCATTTATTTACAATATTGAAGCCGTGTTGCGCAAAATTGTAGACTTCATTTTCTGAGTCAGCCGAAAAAAGTAAAGCAGTGTCGTCAGCGTAAGTTATAATAGTGCCATGCTCTAGCTTAAGATTGCAAAGGTCATTTATGTAGATCAAAAATAGAGTGGGCCCTAGAATACTTCCTTGGGGAACACCAAAAAATGTGTTTTTTTGAACAGAGCTGACAACATCGCCAATCTTTACGCACTGGGAACGATCTTCTAAATAACTTTTGAATATTTTCAGCTGGGTGCCTCTTACACCCATGATCTCAAGCTTGCGCAACAGAATAGGAATGGAAACTGTGTCAAAAGCTTTGGCAAGGTCCAGGAAAATTCCTACTGTGTGGTTACCCTTGTCAAGTTCTTTCGCTAGATAGTCAGTCAGATGATGTACCGCATCGGCAGTTGAAACTCTAGGCCTAAATCCAAACTGCCGTTCAGACAGAATCGATTTATCTTCCAAATATTTCAACAACCTTTTGTTTATTATTTTCTCCAATATTTTTGACATAGAAGGCAGTAAAGAAATAGGTCTATAATTTGTCACTTGCTCTTTGCTGCCTGATTTATAGACAGGGACAATTACAGCTTTTTTAAGACACTCTGGAAAATGACCTGAAGATAAACAAATACGGAAAATATAAGTCAGTGGTGGTATCAAAATGTCCTTGAATTTTTTAATAATTTTATTCGAAATGTTGTCCCAGCCAACTGCACAGTCTTCTTTCAAGGTCATGATTATATTTTCTACCTCAGTCTCGTCAGTATCTAGCAGCGCGAAGGATGTTAAAGCAGTGTTAGATGTTAAAGGTGTGCTCGTTAGGTTTTGGGATAATCCCAAATTTTTTTCTGCCAGACACTTACCCACATTAACAAAGAAATTATTTGCTATGTTAGCGGATTCCACCGGTGACGAGTGTGCTTGTAATAAACTTGAGGATGACTCATATTGTTTTGCGGTATAAGTTGCGTCTTTAATATATTTCCAGATCTTTTTACTATTTGTTCCGAGATATATTAAACATGTTGAACGTTGTTTAAGGCTTACTGTCTGACCTTCTACGTAAGTGGGTTGTGGGCCAGCTACTACACGCGGAAAACAATGGACGCCCTGAGGGACCAATTCTATAACAGCTTCAGAATGCTTTTCGGGCTGCCGCGTTTCTGTAGCGCCTCTGACATGTTCGCTCAGGCGCGTGTTCACAACTTTCACGCAAGTGAAAAAAAAAAAAGGCGTCTTGAGAAATAAAAAGGCGTCGCTATTAGAGAGAACACGGTCGAGTCTTAATGGCATTCTGGGGATGTTAGTGGACAAATGTAATTCACCGATGATGAACTACTTCATGCAGGTGTTGGTGGGGCAGGCGTGATGCATTACTGATGATACTGTATAAAGGGTGTAAACTACGAAAGGAAATGCCAGTGAAAAGTAAGTTCAAACAATAAATTCACCATAGTCTATTTCTTATTTTAGGCCAACATTATTCCCAGGTACCTGCTTACAGAATAATATTTCAAGTGAACTGAAAATGTTCAAAGTAATGAATATCCAATGAACATGATTTTATTAAATAAAACAAAAATCCCTACACCCCCTCCCTACCTATGCTTATCTACTACAGAAATTATTCACTAACTTAAGTTCTTCAATAAAAACTGAAAGTGGGTAGAAAAGATCCATCTTTATTTAGCCTAAAATATCAGAAATAACTTGTTCTAGCTATTGTTTGAATTCATGAGAAGTTCAGTCTCAATATAGCTAAGTTTATAATACTTTGATAATGATTTAAGTTACTGGTTCCTGCATTCAGAATCTAAATTAAGTTGGTACTGAATTTGGTTACAAATTTGCAAAGAAACAACACCAAATTATGTTACACTCCAGGGCAGAGACATCAATGAATCTCCACGTGAGCATTTATTGACTTCGGCCAACCTGGATCCGGTGTCTGTTACGAGATTAGCTAAGGAATCTCATATTCGCAGGTGCAGGTTGCTCTCAGGTGGGAGGTTATCGGCAAGGAGTCCTTCACTTTGACATGATATAATCAGGATAGGAGCTCGTGGCTAAAAGTAACAGCCGCTCGTCTGTGGATGGGTGACCACATTACATACCGAGTTTCCTCCGTACCTCGGAAATTACGTTAAGCCGTTGATCCCGGCTGTCATTTGCAGATCTTTGACAGTCGTTACAGCTTGCCAGTGGCCAGAAAGTCTGAAAACCAGTCTTACTAAGGGGTATCGTATTACCCAGTCCTAACTGGGCTGCGGAAGTCAGTAAGGCACTCGGTCCATGTAAAATATTGGTATTCAACTGTATCCAGTGAGACTGGAAGCCGACCCCAACATAGTTGGGAAAGGCTAAGCAGATGATGAGCATATAATATTCCCATGTCCTGGACACAAACTCCTCATCGTATTAAGACAGATTTTTTACGTAACACAGTTTCAATGATACTCGTGTAAAACAAAAAAAAACACAGATGTCCCTCTGTGTATTTTTTTGTTTCAAACAATTAGAAGATATTGTCGTTCCCCAAAATTACACCAGTTCCGCATCTAAAAGTGTTTCTTTCTAACAAACCTGCACATCGCGAGTTTATTTTCTAAGCCAAGCTCAACTTCACCCCTGGGGGTGTAACTAATCCCCAGAGGCAGCGATACAAAGCTTGCAAGCTAATAAGCGCCGCTAACAATAACACGCTGTTATGAAGCTGCACAATAGCGCATAAGTCTTAGCTAGTACAATAGAGCAGGTTATTACTTTTTCTCATTTATAATGCAATTTTTTTCATAAAACCTTCAGAATTGTCTTTCTTTTAGTTAAAACATATTATACTTAGAGTTGTTTTGTGTACGTATTCCTTCGTCCAGAGAATTACGTGCATTTGTGGCGACACCTTTACCGCCACATACGAAGTGCGTATATTATCGTATCATGCATCTCGTCATCAGAGTTATCCGCGCGATTTACATCATAAACCAATCAATCGTCGGGCAGTAGCCCACTGTCTGCTCAGAGGTCTCCCTTTTTTTCTGCCGCCAAATAGTGTCGTGGCGCTTCTCTTTGAATAGTATGGTTGCCAGACTGCTGAAGTTACTGAAATGTCTATTCCTCGTATTGTTGACCACCATACAGGCTGCATTTGTTAGCCATTCAAAATTCAGTTTTCCTAAACTTATTTCACAATCTTCTTTCAGATCTTAAGCGTTGCCAAAACCATCCATGTTTACAAACCTATTACTACTTCGTTTTACGTTGTTTTCGCTATAAATATGACCACTAAAAATGAAACATCGCTTGGGACGATGATATGTTTCCATGGGAAAAGGTTTTGGGGAAGTTATGTCTAAATATACCTATATTTTTATGATCGCGGGGCATATGTTGTGGCCCTTCTAACCCTTCAGGAAACGAATGCGTATGTTAAGTGGTCCATTCGTCTAAGAGCTCGGTGAATGTCTATATATAAGTTCTCAAAAGACCGCTGTCGACAGTCAACATGGCAACCAGTGGCGAAGGTTCCATACAACTCGATTCCTACCGGATTCCCTTTGAAAAATGGCACAGTCAGTATTCTATAGACAAATAATATAATCACATTAAAGATATGTACTCCGGCTTACCTCTAACAAAAATTGACCCTACGCTACTGATGGCAACATTTCCATTTTGACTCCCGAAATGAAGGCGATGTTTTGATTCGAAGGAATATTTTGGTGCAGCCTCTTAATTCAGTGTGAAGTACACGATATTCAACACTAATCTTGAATTGAAGTAGTACGTAAAGCTCATGATTTACTTGTTATATTCTTAAATAGTAGAGGAATATTAATGTTGATGGATGGAGAGGGAGAGGAAGGCAAAAAAAAAGATGGATGGATTGTGGGAGAAATGATATGAAAGAGAAGGGAACTAAATGATACCATTAGGACAGGGGCGAATGTAAGAAGAAAACGTGTCCCACCGACTATAAGTAGAATGGGACAAGGACAAGAAGATGATGATGCCTAAAGCAGAAAAACGTTGTGAATTCTTTTCGAGAATGTATTTATTTATTTATTTACACTTCATGTACAAAAGTGGTACATAGGCGGACTTAATGCCACCCCACCAGCTCTCTACCAGTCAACCTTTGGGTCAACTAGGACCCAAAGGATGGGAGAAAATGGAGGTGGGGATTTATCTTATTTTAAACGCAAATTTCTGACGTTCAAGCACCTCAAACATGAAAAGATTTCCCCAAACCGTATTAAATAAGAGAAAGTGATACTTTTGAGTTATTTGTTATTGAAGACATTCTCGTATTTCAAGTTAAAAGGAACGATAAAGTAACAATTATGATTTACATCAACGACGGGGTATATGGCACTGTCCTATCGTGTTCTAGGAATTGGCACAAGATCAGCAAGTTCAAGGTAGTTTCACTGTAGTTTATGGTAACTAGCAAAAGCAAAGAGAAGTTTAGGATTTATAATAGTATAATATTTATAATATTTGTAATTTTGTTTATAATAGTGTGGAGTCCTGTCTTTAGACTTTAAAGTGCTCGAGCTTTTCAGTGTTCCGTTGAGTGTAAATTGACTTATGAATGAGAGTTAAAAATATTTATTTAATTTTTTTGTTAAAAATATTTTATTTTATATTTTTGTTAAAAAAAAATTATTATATTTTTTGTGCTACGAAACCCTTTGTGTGCAAGTCCAAAGGTCCGGAGGTCTTCTTTCGTATCAGAAGTACTTTGTAGATCGGAACTTGTTTGGTCGTAAGAGGACTTTCAGTATAAAAATGTAGTAGCGCATAGGAGAAACCAAATTAAATTGGTAACAAAACCAACTTGGTTGACTGGTAAAAAACTCTTAAGGCATTTAGTCCACCTTGTACCATTTTAGTGCTGGATGTGCCGTATACAGGGTGTATTTTTTAACGTGGGCAATACTTTAGGGGCGTGTAGTACCCATGAAAATAAGCAACTTTTACTATGGCACCAACCCTGAAATCGCGAAAAAAATATCAGCTGATCCATACATTATTGGTCGCGTAACTCGAAAAGATGTAGGCAACAGCCGATTTTTTAAATAATATATTTTCATAGTTAGCCCCATAGTAAAAGTTGCTCATATTTATGAGTACTTTAGTCCCTTAAAGTATTGCCCAGGTTTAACTAAACACCCTGTATATTTTCATATGCCTTCAGTAAAAATTGTTATTTTGCTATTACAAACAGACAAATCAATTTTATTAACTACCGATACGCATCACTACCGAAGTTTCTCAAATAAGTTTTTAAGACTAATAAGGAGAGTAAACTAACTATATTCATTATTAATTAAAAAATATTAAATAACCTGAAATAAATAAACTAACAAAAACATTTAGTTAAATAATTAATTTAATTTTAATAAATTTTATAAATAAATACATAACTACAAAAATAAACAAAGATAATCCTAAAAAACAATATTCAAATTTTTTTTTATTTACAATATTTTTTTTTTATTTAGAATAATTTATTTAAAAAAAAAGTATTACAAAAGGGTGTACATTTAGGCGCAGTAGTATTATTTCTCATGCAATAATAAATGATACACCCTGAAGAATTGCATAGTTTTCACACCTCTAAAATACTTCATTATCCACCCAGACATCTTTATCGCTCCCGAAGACAAAGCCAGGTCATATCGAGATATACAAGCATTTAGATAATAAATATACAGAAAGTACCTAGATACAACACATGCAGAGAACAATAGTGGGGAGGTTCAGGTGGTGTTTACAGACAAGGTATTTTCTGTTTCAAACAAAAGAAAAAAAAAATTTTGGAGGACAAAGTTCCCAGACTTTCATAAATAAAAACAGTTTTTAAGGTTTATAACTTTACTTTAAATGCCTCCATGACCCGTTTACTATTCAATGCATCCATCACCACAATGTTTTGACTGCGTTACATTGAGTTTAACCGTAAAACGTGAATTTAGACCCCAAAAAAAAGTCGTTTCCCAGCAATAATTTCTGCGTAGGGTTTCTTAGTTTGATGTACAGAATGCTTGGTTGACAATGAGTTTTGTGAAACACTTCGTAAAGTAAAATATATTTTCATAGATATTTTAGGAACATACAATAAAATGTGTGATCCTTGTACTGTGTACCTTATCTCGTAGCACATTTAAATAATTTGTGGAAGCAACCCTTGTCAGCAGTACCACAGATAACGAAATAAAAAAAGTATCGAGCAGGTGTTGTTTTCAACAGTTCATTAATAATACATTGGCAAGCCACTTTTACAAACAAGCTTCAGGTCTCACGGGTAACAACCCTTAACCCACCTTTTGTGTGCGATTGTACGCAAGCTAAACTAAAAAGTTGAAGGTACAATCGAGAACAGTATCATTAGAATTAATTATTGTGTAGGTACTTGATTATCTACAGTACTTTGACATTTGATTGAAATGCTTTAACTGAAATGTTAATTGTATGTATGGGTAGGTGTGATTAAGCTCGTCTAATAAACATGTGACAAGTGATACATAATATGATGTCAAATTGTTAATTAAATGGCATACTTTGATGATATTTGGGTAATACCGAGCCCAATTAGAAACACACCCACGTCACTGAATATTCCAATTTTGCGGTAAAGGGTGTGAATCACTCAAATGCTTCACTTAGCCCTTTTACATATAGGTATTTCTCTAATTAAAACCACGTGAGACTGAATACTTTTAAAACAAATTCATCAAACTTTCTAGGAATGCTTGACAGGCCACATAATTTTCACATAAACAAGTAACTTTTTTCATAAAGTTCGGAAACCAAAAAATCTGTCGTTTCGGGACCTATCTACTCCATTCAGACCTAACTTTTCTACATAATATATGTGCATTACATCCGTTGGCCCAAAATTTGAGGATTTTTATTAAAAATCTGGAATACCAGAACCACAATTCAGAGGGACATGATTAGCATAAAAATCGAGGCACGTTCCTACGTCCCTGCGAGCTACGTCAGACGGAGACTTTTTTATATGCTAGATGGTCCCTACTTTTGAGTGCGTACCCATGATTATGGACGGCATAAAGTGGTTATCTAGTTGATAAAATATCCTTATACGCCTTGCCTCTCGCTGTGGGTTGAAATCCGAGTAAGTACAGTTAGTGCCCAGAATTGGTGGTTCATCCTTGTGCCCCATCCTTCTTACAAAGAATACGAGGGGAAGAATCATCAGTATGTATTGTAGTGCACCAATGTGGTTTCAACTCATATGTAGGTAAACTAAGACTAAACACGTAAACCGACTGTAACACGAAAACCTGAAATCTCGAAAGCGTCTTGAGCACGCATAATGATCAATGCTCGTGCCTTCTCTGTATGAGAAGAGGCTTTTGCCCAGCAGTGGGACAGTTTTAGACAGGTATTATTATTGTTGATTATGTATTTTAAGACAGCAATGTGATATCGAGTTAAATTTAATTGAAGTAGATTCTGAAAACTTAATTAGCTACTCGGGTTTGGTTGGAGGCTAAATGTAATTGATATTGCTCCGAAATAGACCCATTTAATTGAAATTCAGACTACAGGTAACATCTGTACTATTAAGAATTAAATTGGCTATCCTGAGTAATTTGAGGACGTAAGTAAACTACGAATTCATCATAAATATTAAACTAGACCAGTAGGGTAACACAGTCACAATCTCAGCACTATTAATTGTGTCAATTCAATGAATTAATTTTTCATAGACTTGATAAAAATTCTATGAAAAATTTAATGAATCACGAATTTACTCCGGAACAGGAAAGTGAGTTACCTAATTGGATAAAGTTTGATAGAATGTGAAATAAATGCATTATTACATTTGAAACCTATGTATAAGAAGATTTTTATAGAGATTTGAACATAACTTTCGTATTGCGAGTATAAGAGGGCAATGGAGAGGACTGTGCTTGGAGTTTCCTTGCGTGATCAAATCAGAAATGAGGACATCTGCAAGAGAACCAAGGTTACCGACGTAGCCCGAAGAATTGCCAAAGTTAAGTGACAGTGGATAGGGCACATTGCTCGCAGAACGGATGGCCGAGGGGCCGAAAAGTTGTGGAGTGGCGACCGTGAACCGGAAGGGAGGCCTCACACTAGGTGGACCGATGACCTGGTGAAGGTTGCAGGGATCCGCTGGATGCGAGCCGCACTGGACCGGTCAATGTGGCGACACTTGGGGGAGGCCTGTGTCCAGCAGTGGATGTCTTTCGGCTGAAATGATGATGATGTATAAAAGCATTCTTTACGACATTAGGGGATGTCGTTAGCACTTGACATTTATCACCTGTAATTATGGAATTCGAGATATTTCTAAATTTTATTTTATTTTTTATTTTATTTATTCAGGGACAATAAACAGCTACAATATGTGTTGGAACAGAGAAAAGATAATACAATATATTAGCAATATTACAGCCCACTACATTATCCGCATATTAACAAAAGAGAATATGATAATGAGTACCACTAGATAGGTAATAAATAATTACATCACATAAATAACAAATAATAATAGAATCGATTATCAATAATTAAATAAACGAAACAATAATTACATCATGCAAAATAGAAATTCCAATTGATTAGATTGCTTGGCAACAGAGTAATAATTAGCACTAAAAGCAAATAAATAATAGATAATAAAATATAGACTAGCTTACATTCCTAATAACATTATTGGTTAATAATTTTCATAACATTAGATTTAAATTTGGATTTTGAGCATACAAAAATATCAATATTAACAAAACTACAATTATAAGATTCAACCATTCGACGTATAGGGCAGCGCAAACCAGAATTAGTACGGCAGGTGTTGACAGCAAATAGGGTACCTGCACGTGTACTACGTATATTAACGGTGCGTGGGACTACATAACATAGTTTGTTCGTGAGATCAATACAATCAAAATCACCGTGAACAATACCATACAGTACAGAAGCCTCTAGATACTTACGCCTAGATTCCAGGTTGACCTGCCTATATTTATTTAGTAATTGTGAGTACGACAAATACGTTTTATGGCATCTATAATGCATGGCTCGTAGAAACTTACGTTGAACTTTTTCAATCTCGTCTATGTATTTCTGGTAAAACGGGTTCCAGATAGGGACGGCATATTCTAATTGTGATCGTACAAGGGTCTTATATAGGTAAAGGTATGTGGAAACCCGCTTGAATTCAGTGGACGATCTCATAACGAAACCGTACATCTTAAATGCTTTATTTACAATTTTTTCTACATGTTGGTTTAGGGACATTTTATCATCAATCAACACACCAAGATCTTTAACATTAGATACTTTACTGAGCTCTGTGTTGTGCAATGAGTATTTAAAATTAATAACCATTTTATTCTTTGTGAAATTGATGCAATTGCACTTGGGGAGACTAAGGTGTAATTTATTGTTTAGGCAGTAGTCAGTGAGTCTATCCAGATCTTGTTGGAGTAGTCGACAATCCTCTACAGTTTGTATAGACCTATAAACTTTTAGGTCATCAGCGTATACAAGAAATTTTGTATTTTTAAAACATTTGTCTATGTCATTAATATATAGAGTAAACAATAGCGGTCCCAAGATTGAACCTTGTGGAACACCCGAAGTTATATGCACTGCATCAGACTGATGACCACTCACGACAATCCTTTGTGTTCTATTTCTAATATAGGATGAGAACCAGCGAAGCAAATTTCCGCGTATACCATTAAACGCAATCTTATCCAGTAGGATTACATGATCGACCTTGTCAAAAGCTTTCTTGAAATCTGTGTAAACCGCATCAACTTGTAGTCGCCTGTCCATATTTTCAAAAAGATAATTGGAAAAAATTAATAAATTTGAAACAGTCGAACGTCGCTGAACAAACCCATGTTGCTCTGGGATTATGACGCTGTGTAAGATTGGATAGATTTCGTTGTGTACGAGTCTCTCAAAAAGTTTAGACAAGGTCGACAGAATCGAGATAGGCCGGTATTGCTCTACATCATGTTTTGAGCCATTCTTGTGTACAGGCGTGATGTTAGCTCGTTTCCATTCATCCGGGAAAACACCCTCGCTTAAACATTTATTGTAAATGACAAAGAGCGGCCCACAGATACTACCAGCGGTGGCCTTAAAGAACAGAGCTGGGTACCCATCGGGACCTGCTCCTTTGGATGGATCCAGTAATTTTAACTCTTTATGTATTTTATCTTCTTCAATATGCAGGTTATCGATCAAGCTAACATTGGGATTACAGTGTCTAGGCGGGGTCCAGGCGGACAGTGAGGGTGAACTAGGTTCAAACGCAGACTGGAAAAAGTCCGAAAACATATCACAAATCTCTTCTGGGGCACTTGATTTAAAGTTTTGATAGTGCATAGTGGATGGAATACCTGATTTATTTTTGCGATTTGCTACATATGTCCAGAAGTACTTAATGTTTGTGGTAAGTTTATCTTCAACTGAATTAATATAGTTTGAGTAGCAGGTTTTACAGGCATCTTTAAAGGTTACTCTGTATTCCGAAAAGTCATTGTAGTCTTTGATGTTCTTAAATTTTTTCCATTTAACCCAGAGACGTTGTTTTTTCTTGTAAATTTTGATTAATTGTGCTGAGAACCAAACCGGAAAATCAAGTGTCCGGGACTTAACACGCGGTACATTGCGTTCAGTAATGCCACCGAGAACATCATAAAAACGTTGCACGGCCTCCCTCGACGGAAGGTTCTCCAGCAGGTTCACCCATTCAACCCCACTGATTTCTTCATTAATCACATCATAGTTAGCTTTGCGAAAGTCATATTTGCTTAACGTTTTTCTTTGCAGAGCTTGTGTGGATATATTTGTGTGGGCTGTAGCAACAAACGGAGGATGATGTGTGTCTATAGGTAGTAGTGAGTCTAATGGATGTCCTATAGTACTAGTAGTGTTAGAGATAAACAAATCCAATATTTTCCCATTAGCATTAGGTATGTTATTAAATTGGTTTGCATTCAGAGTTGACATGAGCTGTGCCAATTGTGAACATACAGGGGACGTTCCAGAGTATGACATACCATGCGCCCCGACAGACCGTCCATCTTTCCATGTAATTTCAGGAAGATTGTAATCACCTATAATAAATATATTTTCGACATAAGGTTCAATTAACATGTCCTGCAGTGTATCAAGGTGAGTTGTATATACATCGGCAGTCGCCCATGGTGGTATGTATACAGCACTAACTACATGCATTTTAGAGCTATTGTCCTTACTCGGAATACCAACCGCAAGATGCTCAATACACGTCGGTCGACCAGAGATGTCAAGCAAACATGACCGGAGCCCACGCGACACCGCGACCAGAACCCCACCGCCATCACGTTTAAAGGTTGTGTCGCGATCTCGATCACAGCGGTACACAACGTATCGAGGATCTACAAACTCACCGCTAGCAATATCGGGTATAAGCCACGTCTCAGTCAATACAATAATGTCGTAGGAAAACGACAGAATACTCAAATACAAGCTTTGCAATTTAGTTCTCACCCCTCTGCAATTTTAAATTACAACCTGTTACATGATTACTTTGTAATTAAAACCTAAAATTATAGCTTAATAATGTTAGGTTTTAATTACTAAGTAACCCCACCACTGAGGACCTGAAACCTTAATGTTTCTATGAAATATATTAATAATAAACTTTATAAATATTCTTCTCGGAAAAAACACAACGTAAACTTGGATACTAAAGGCATAGACGGTGAAGGGCTGCTCCTAAAAATAGAAGCACCTGCTTATTCCAGACGATCTAGCAATGTTCACAAGAAATACGAGGCTCGAGCGAATAAACGTAAAAATATATGAATATGTAATAAAATCAACATGCAAGAATAACAATTTTATTATATCAAATAAAACCTAACACGAGTATCTCAGTAAAAATAACAATTGAATGCTTATTTGGTTCTGATTCTACAGAGAACACATCTCGTCACGCACGCGTACCCGCTACATACATATGTATGTTTTGCATGATTTGTTACATTGTCATGTGCTTCAAAATTTCAGGATTTTCCCCCCGTGTGTGCTACGACTCTAAACTCACAAAAGCGAAACACGTGCAATAAAAGTAATGAATTTATTCAAATTACGCACAGGTATCTTATCTACAAAAGTAATAAAAAACGGCCCAAACTTTTTGTTTACCAGAATGGAAATTACGGGCATTACAATGCAACTGTAAGCCCATTTTAATTAAACTTAATGTGGCCATTCATTACCAGCATAAGGTTAAAGATAAAGCGAATGAGAGATCATTATTAAGGCCGTTCTGCTCGAGTGATATCACCGAACCCTTTTAATGCTCCTTTTCCTAATACTTATGTGAACACAGGAACTTGGGACCCGACCCGTTAACGTTGATCCGTTTAATGGAAGTCTGGCTTTGAATACGTAATGAGGATTTAATCATATTTAAAGATGACACTTGCGGGGGGGGGGGGGTTCATAATCATAACAAGCCAAATTGAGCTATCAATGGTAAGCACGCGCTTATTCGGACCCTTTCGCATGCGATTTGAGCATTTCATTGCTCATTATACAGATCCAAGCTAATGTAACTGCCAGGGCTGCGGGACTGTTCGAAAGAGATACCGTGGCCCTGGAACACAAAGGGCAAAGAAGGAACATGGATGGGTTTTATTCAGTACAAGTCTGACACTCCCTTCAGCTCCGGCCAGTGGGGGGGGAAAAAAAAGCAAAAAAAAAAAAAAAAAGCTAATGTAACTAAAGGAATTTGGTATACGATTTGCATAGTATAGTAGCTGTTGCCCGCAGCTTTGTTTGCGAGGAAATTTAGATGTGAATGTGAGAAAGAGACAAAAAGTAGCTTATGTGCTATTGCAGACCATAACAGACCGTTCTGGCGTGATTAAATAACAAACATCCATCGATTCAAACTTTCGCATTTATTTATCATTAGTATATAAGGAAGATTAGATGCCATTCAAACGTTGTCTACAGCAGACACAAACAATAAAATAAACATCTTTAATCAAACAATCCCAACATATCAATTACAAAGAATACGCAGCAATCTGGGAGAAGAGTCCCTTCAATAGGCAATTCGGTGAAATAGCCCGACATTACATTGTAGTAGCGCTGGGCAGTTTACCTCAAAGAGTTGTCCAAATTGCCCAGCCCTGTATCCCAGTAATAAGGGTTGAGATATTACGGTCCACTAGGCCCTTGTAACACATGTCCATTCTATGACTCCGGCTTATTTTGTACCGACTAATTTGGCTGGGCTTTCATAGTAAAACTAGAAATGTAATGGGTACGTTAATTGTGTATATGGGGATAATTTGTATTTTTGGATTCGGTCGTTTGTTAGCGATATGTGAGTGTGGATCACTGCCCAACACTGTAACTAATACAGCAACGATGTTATATACCCATGCTTTTTTTTTTTTCGGATTCGAAATCGTCAAATGACCCCCCCCCCACTCTGGGCGGAGCGGAAGGGAGTGTCAGACTTATCCTGACTAAAACCCATCCATGTTCCTTCTTTGCCCTTTGTGTTTCAGGGCCACGGTATCTCTTTCGAACAGTCCCGCAGCCCTGGCAGGCATCGGCCCTTGCAGACACCTACATCGTTGCTGACATCTCTTTGAGGCGCGCGTGGAACACGAACGCGCCGTCGACACGGCCGGTCGTCATAAGCGGCCGGACGGCGAGCTAGCCCATAGCTCGCCGTCCAATATACCTATGCTTGCTGGCTGGTTGAATGAGATTTCATGACAGGCGGAAAAATGTAAGGTTCCAATATCAATCACATCTTTCTAGCCCATCGCGCTGGCGCTGGCGCTGCGGCTGCGGAGAATCTCAATCAGCCTAAATATAGCCTTATTGGTACGACAAACTTATGTTATTTTCAATGTAGTTAGTAGTTTTGTGGTCTGCTTTTGTGAAAACATCCTTGATAGAAACAGTTGGCCCCCAAATAAAATAAGTTTACTGTTATTCATGTATCTGTTTATTTTATAATATCATACAAAAGTTATCTACACAATAGTGGCGAAACAGTATAAAAATAACAAAGACAGTGTTGTAGATATAAATATGGCAATTATGAATAAATACCAATATATTAATGATGTTTCTTATTAAATTATTATGAATGGTGTTTCATTGAAGCGGGCCCAGGCATTGCGCCGGGATGACGCTGTGGATGGTATGAATGTTATAGATATCTCACTTTTGGAAATAATATATTTTCGTGTATTTTGACTCCTTTGTAATCTCCATCAATGCACTTCTTAGGCGGATGCTGAAAAGGAAACAAATTTTCTCATTATTAATTGTAACACAATATTATGAAACTAAAAACAATTTTTATGATGGTTTTTTTTTTAAATAAGAAAAGTGTAAATTAATATGTAAAGAAAGTGAATAAAGGATACTTATTACGGTTGTTCAATTGGTTAAGCTGCTCTCTATTTCTACTGAAACCATGCCCAACCATAATGGGTTTAAACCAATATTTAAATAATAAAATCACAAGAGTTAACCACTTCATTTTACAAAATATATGTCTGAATTCCAATAGTTATTATAGTTACCTTCGACTGGTGGTGGCGCGGCTGGAGCCTCCGGCGCCGGCGCAGGCGCGGGGGCCGGTGCTGAAAATAATGATCACATTTGAATTTAAAAATTTCACACACGGAACTGTGTGCAAATTATGGTTTTCCTACTTTTCCACCATTCTTTTCTGATTAATTTCGTTGTAGGATCTAAGACAATTAAATTGTTTCTCTGGGACTTCGTCGAGCTTCATGGTTTCGGCAGTTTTCCACCACCAAACCAACAGTGCCCTGTTGATTCTGGCGCACAGGAGTTGCGGTGGTTTGAGAATAGTGTGGCGGGCTTGTCCCAGTAAAAAAATACGTAACTATGTCTTTATTTGTTATCTTAACATTACGCCCGTACTTCCTGAAGGGTCAGGTGAAGGCGTGAAGGTATACCTACTACATTCACATACAGCCAATTATGTTTAAGTTATGGGCACAAAAAACCAGGATGCGGGCTGCTTCTAAGAAATTCAAATCAATTAAAAAAAAAAACAATTTAATTCAATTTTTTTTTTTTCAATATTACTATTTTTTTTTTCTTTTTTATTTTTTTTTTATTTTTTTTTTGTTTAAATTTTTTTTTATTCAGTCTACCTTAAGCTGAAGCTTTAAGCGATATGGAGCTCTGCAGGATAAGCCCCGCCTCTTTTCCTGCTCATCCTGCACAACCACCTGCACCCTCCAAGGTTTAAAGGAAGCCAAAGATAGAGCCGTGCTGCTGGCTACATTCTGGCCGGATTTCATTGGAGTCCCTCGACACGCAAAGAAGAAGAAAAGGAAATTTGCAGCGTTTTAATGATATTACCTGGTTCAGCGGCTGGTGCAGGGGCCGGTGCAGGGGCCGGTGCAGGTGCCGGTGCAGGGGCCGGTGCAGCGGCCGGTGCAGCGGCCGGCGCGGGTGCAGCAGGGGCGCCTGACAACATTAAGTAGCATTCATGAATAGGTAACTCTTCTTATCTATTGTCATTGTCAATGAATCAATCAATCGGGGGAACCTGTTACAGTATAATAATAATTCTGTGAGTTATCTGTTTGAGTTTTAAAAGCAATAAATAATCTCGATGAAATGATATCAATAATAAAAAAAATAAAAAATCAATTTTTGTCTATTAAACACGCCTGTATTGAAAGTAAAATGAACAGAAACTGATAACTTATACGTTACGTACCTTCTGCTGGTGGAGCGGGAGCGGGCGCGCCCTCCGCAGGCGGCGCAGGCGCGGGTGCACCTGAATCACCAAGAGTTACATGCAAATCTGCAATTAACTAGCTTATTGAGGTGCTTCTCTGCGATTAAACCATCCAGATCGACTCACTTACTCATCTATATTATTACGAGAATTTTGAAGAGGTAAAGGTTGTTTGTCAGATTGTATGTTAGGGGTTATCTAGGGAACTTATGATCCAATTCTAAAAATTCTTTCACTGGCAGAAAGCTACATTATTCGTGGGTGCTATTAGGCTATAAATGATATTTATATCATGCATATTAACCGAGCTATGACATTTTTTGCTATCGAAGTCGCACGCGGCTTCGCCCGCGTGTTGTTCC
Organism: Noctua comes; assembly: GCA_963082995.1. NCBI lineage: Eukaryota > Metazoa > Arthropoda > Insecta > Lepidoptera > Noctuidae > Noctua > Noctua comes. Next base: position 5,325,130 of record OY720271.1, read on the forward strand.
GTATTTGTCCCATGCAATCGTACTAACGGGATAAAAAGTTTCCTATGTGTTAGTCCAGGTTATAAACCATCTATGGGACAATTTCATCCAAATCCGTTCAGTAGCTATTGCGTGAAAGAAACAAAACACAAACACCCTCAAACATATTGAAAACATTCTGACAAACTTTCGCATTTATAATAGTAGTAAGGTTCAGTTGACTTGCAACCGACCTATTTTCACAGAGTAAGAGAGAGTGTTTAGCTTAAGAGTTACTCCTGAACATGAGGTCTCGAGTTCGATTCCTGTGTCGGGTAAAATGTTATTGGGATTTTCAGTAACAGCGCAGAGTCTCGATTTATGTCCAATTGATGGAAATAACTGACGAAATGTTTTTTTATAATCTTCCAGGATTACAGGCGTGTTTCGTCAACATTGATGACTCTCCAACTCCCATTTACGAAAGTTGAAAACAACAGTTTGCTAATCTGTGTCTACTTATCTGCAACTGTGGGAGCGTGAACATTAATTCCAACACAGCTGTAATTTGGAGAGTGGCCAACGGCATCAGACACTCATGCTGACAACGCCTGGAATACTGCCCATCCCGCAATGAAATGTTACTTTAACATAAATAATTGCTTTTCTTGGACTGTTGTAAACGACTTCAGTTGAAATTCGAAAGATGTAAGTAAGTGCTGACTACTAAGAAATAATTAATATGGATAATTAGAAATTGTCTATCTTAACCTGCGCTACTCGACTCGGCTTAAGCCTGACAGAAGGATCTTTAAGTCCTGCAGTAAAAGTGTAAAAAACGTTATTTACTGCATTTCGGTTTGAACTCGACTTCGGCTCGACACAAAGCCGTGCTAAATGACAAATGTGGTGTGTGTGTGTGTGTGACAAATGTGGTGACAGCACGTGATCCGCCTAAGCCGATTCCATGTCGTCACTCGCAAATTATGTGTCAAAAAAAGTGTAATAATCACCTTCAGCCGGAGGAGCCGCAGGTGCACCCTCCGCGGGAGGTGCCGCGGGCGCTCCTTCCGCAGGCGGCGCGGGAGCTCCTTCGGCCGGTGGAGGAGCCCCTTCTGCTGGCGGGGCACCTTCAGCATGCGCTGCAGGTTCACCTTCCTGTAAATATACCACAATCATAACATCTTGTGTCATAGCCCCGTATTCAAGAAGAACAAAAGTTGCAATACATTGTTTGAACAACACGTTTTGGTGTTATGAAAACATGTTGCCAGGAACAAAAACGACGGTGCTGTATTTATTTAAGTGCAAATTAATGTTTTTTTTCTTTTAAGGCTATTATGTCAAAGATCTAAACTAAACTGCAAGACTCGCAGCAGTCGCGGTCAATGCTTTTTCTACTTTACTGCTAATGAAACATTGTTGTACAACTTTTGTTTACAATAAATACAGGGCTTAAATCTACATGCAATTAAGAAGCGGTCATGTATTAATCATCAAGCGCTCAGCCAAAAACAATGTCTTAATTAAGTGGCTTGCCAATAGTAATGACTAATGAGGCTTACAGTTACAGTCCCTAGGACTTGCCACCGAGACCACAATTTATTGTTATTGTTCTGTACACTACACAAATTATGGAACTGTACAATCAAACAACTTGTTCAGGTTGGCTTGCATACAGTATTATGCCGAGAATATTTCTCTTTTCATAATAAGCGTATAATTATCCCACTGCTGGGGTTCAGGCTTCCCCACTGTGATAGGGAGCGGTCATAATCCAGCACGTGGCCGCACCATAACTAAAAAATTTGAAGAAATGGAAATGCATTCGAAATTTTGAGTTCTAGGAAACTAGGACAAGATGGTTCCCTCACGACGGCCATATTTCGATGTGTTGAATGCTGCTCTTTCAAATGGTATCTAATTGTGGTCTCGGTAAAAAGTTAATCCGTTGGTGTGAAAAAAGCTAACAGGTATTTATGATCCAAGGGAATGGAAATAATGTGAACAGCTACATTATCGGTACAAAGCTAAATGCTAAAATTATTCTGAATCTCTAATGCTAGTAATGCTACCATTAGTCTGCTAAATATGACACCCTAGGGAGTAAGTTGAAGCGTTTGATGTTCAAAGCAAATAATTTTACCTATGCACAAAGCTGAATTGGAAAATACATATTATTTTGTGATGATCATCAACCATGATTGAAGCGAGGCAAATATACGGGAAAAAATTTAGTTGATCTGATGAAAAAAGCAATAAATTTTTATTTAGCGACAACGAATGACAAAATAATAAAAAGTTGAAAATAATAGCCAAAAGCATTTTTTTGTTTCAGTCCCAAGCAATGAATTCATATTAACGTCGTTGTAAAAATAAATCACAATGTAAAACTAAAAACATTCTGTAAAGTGTTAATTTTTCATCCGACCCTGTCATTTAAGTTCAGTGTTTATTCATCACAATTAAGTTAATGACGTCCATAATGAATACCGAAATTATTAATTTTATGAGAGACAGTAAGTTGTAATTATCATTTTATGAAAGCAATTTATATATTCGTTAAGCTCATTTTGCTCCTAATGAAATCAACTCGGTGTAATATTGAGCATTCTTGATTTAAATTATTAAGAACGATCTACCTATTTAAGTACCTTAATATAGAAAAACGTTTATACGGGCCAAAATAGATCCAATGAAAATTGTAACAACAGTTTCATTTATTCATTAACCTTGAGACTCAAATTTTCTCCATTTAGGGTACAATTCTGAAGGCGAATGCAAACTGTAGCGGTAAAGCCGTCCAATAGCTATGGCATTGGCAACGACGAAAACGATTGGTTTCTATCATCATCGTCATCATTCTCCTGCCCTTATCTCAATTTAATGGGGTCGGCGCAGCATATCTTCTTCTTCCATACTTCTCTATTACTCGTCATCTCAGCAGACACTTCATTTCTTGCCATATCATCTATCCTTCATACAGTCCATCCATCGTTTCTTTGGTCTTCCTCTATTCTAATCCACATTCATACTCAAACCTTCCTCACAACATTTTCCTCATTCCACCGTATCACATGCGCATACCAAGCCAACCGATTACCACACAACTTTTCAGTCACCGGCGCCACATTCAAACTTCCTCTTGGTTTCTATGTAACTCTCAAAAAATGACAACAGACGGTAATATTGCCATAGAATCTACAGGCGCGTCTTGTGTTCGCCTTCGAAATTGCACCTTAACCTTTTATCTCCAGTTTTCAAGATAAAAATAGCAGAAATAACATTTTTACCCAAAAATAACTCAAGATTTGTCTTTCAACTTGTAACCACAAACGTCACAATATTAACAAACAAATAAGAAACAACCCAAATTACAAAGCTTATTAAATAAGTCAAGTCAAAGACGAAGGCTTTATAAGACGTACAAAAGTTTTGGAGATGTATAAAGAGACTCCTGCGTCATGAAATCGGGACTTGGTTGCCGAAGGGAGCCGAAGTAAGTCAGTAACATCTGCGTATGAAGTCGGATGTGGACTTAGTTTAGAAGTCTTTGATTGTGAGGTTGAACAAGCGTTTGAAACACTGCAACACGCTTGTAAAGAAAGACTACGTGTCTAGAATATTCATCGAGAGCTTTTGTCTTATTTTATTTAGGGTTTGGAAGTGTTGGGAATATCGACATATTTTGTCGTTCAAAAAAAGTCAGGGCATACTTCCTGGGATTATTTCAGTATAATCAGTATAGTAATATAGGAAGAAGAAGACATGCTGCGTCGACCCCAAATGCATTGGGATAAGGGCAAGAGAATGATGTGATGATGTTGAATCAGTATAGTCTCATAATCCTTATCTTTGAAAGGCAATTTTAGTTAGTTTTCCGCCAGATCCTAAATTTGTGGAGTAACATTTATAAGCTTTTTCATAATTTCCTACTCTTTCAGTTACAACGTTGTTCTCTTAGAACCAATTCATATCCTTAAATATTTTATGTTCTTGAGGGACTTATAAAACTCAACCCTTTTATTTGCTTTCTTTGTCGTTGATGGCATTACTGTCGAGAATATTATCTATTATGTTTTTATCGGTATTTATGCCTACCATTACAATAAAATGAAACTGTGTTGATCTCAGAATGATGCAGGGATCATTTTGATCACTCAGTCTTGGTTCAGTACCTTGTTCTTGGGGTAGCAAAAGTTCTTGGTATAGGAAAAACAGAATTCTTATAATAATCTCTTATCGTTTTGTTTAAAGATCGCTTTCTATTGGTAGCCTTACCTACAGCTGCTGTTTGCAATGAACCAAGTTTTCTTCTAAGATTCGGCCGCGTGCTTATCTACTATAATTTAATGTCCCTAGTACCGGAGGTGCACCCAATAGCACACCCACAATTCGCCAGTCATATTTAAATCCCATGTAATAGAGGGTAAGCCTATTGCCATCAACCGAGCAAAAATCCGGACTCCATTGTTGCCACTAAGAAATTCCTGATGGAAAAACTCAACATCACTATGCCCAACCTGGAATCTAACTCAGGATCTCATGCTCAGCTGTCGCGCTGGCCACCAATCGACCAACGAGGCATAAACTACCAAAAAGCTTAAAACATTCCTGTTCAACTTGATGTAAGCAGACGGGACGCTTTGAATTATCTAAGTCTTCTGATCCAATTTCACGTAGGTAGGTACACTGCTATGAGCTTACACATAACTTCAAATATTACGGAAATTGCTTATCCAGGTAAGCACACATTACCAAATCGGAACTGACAGCTTAATCTAACTTTGAGATCTTAACTCTTCTTGACGCTTAGACCGCGATCTATAAACATCACTTCTCGTTTACTTTGGCTTAGACATGTTCCCGTCTACATATTGCACTTCACCTGTGCGAAACTGACAGAAATATCGCTTACCCAAAATTTGTACTAAGAGCTAATTTCACCAATAAACCTGAACGTGGTCAGCACATCTAAACGGCGGCGCGGAGCTGTCAGTGTTAAAATTCCATAGCAATTACGACACTGACAGCTTTTGTACACCGTTCGTTCATGAAATGTTCCCTTAGTAACGTTTTCAGATCTCGGCCTTACTTTACATGTTTGTACATGTAAGGGTGTGCTCAAACTTAGACAAGGTAACCGAACTGCGGGCTTTCTGATTCTAACCCCGAGAGTTAAAGGTTCTTTTGCACATGGGACCCCTATTTTAAGATACCCAATCTTTGCCTGATCTTTTGTTTTTCCTTTTCTTTTGTTTATCCTGGGACGGAATTACTTGAAAGTATGTTTATACAAAGATTTGAAGATTTGGCGGAAGGAATTTTCTTTTTTTAATGGGATGTATACGCATTGCGAAATTGCATCGCCCTCGAGAATTATCTCTCAGGCATGCTGGTTTGGTTCCGTCACGATGGTTTCTTTCACCGAAGCAAGTGATAATTATACAATACGCACATGAATCCGCAAATCAGAGGTGCGTGTCTTGGGTACTGAAAACAGCAACATGAATTTGCGGCAAGATTTTAGCGTTTGTGCCATGCCCATCGCAATCGATCGTTGCATTTGAGTTTTCTGCCTTTGTTTCTATTATCCGTACTTCTTTAATTATCGGAATTAACACTGAGCCAACGCTTCTCCGTCCTCTGTTGAATGTTCAGGACACCATGCAACTATTAAGTTTTTGGTTTTACATTGTGATTCATGTACTTAAGTATGTTATTTTCATGTATTTTGAGGTAAGACTGTGATTGCAAGGCTATGTTCTTTTACTTACCGATATTGTTCCCGAATTCTCCTCCAAATAAATATGTACTTACTTTCATCTTACATAGGGTTCAACGTCCACCAACACAGGATACATAAACAACCACATTTACTCGATAATCTAATCTACATAGACATAACAATCCAAACAACATAGAGCGTTCTACCTTTTTTTTTCAAACAATAACATTGAAAGGACTCCAGGGATAGAAAGGATCAGAAAGGGATATGAATGGATCAAGTGTTGCCATATAGAACATAAAAAAACAATACACTTCATTTTTATGCTGGTAACACCTTTAACGGGTTCGTATTATACTCTTCATTGTGTTGATTTGAATTAATTATCTGGGTTTATAAATGGAGCAAAACAGTGCCACACATCTTGTTTATATGGCAGTCATAACATAACGCTTGCTAATTTAATTTGTAGATAAGTATTCGAATCACACGAAAAGTTAAAAGGTCTAAGTAACTTAATTTTATAATTAAAACCTGCTTATTTGAAAGTTAAAATCTCAAATTCGTCGAAACGCACGTTCCGATTAAATAGGAACAGTTTCCACGTCTATTACTGCAAATTTCGACTTATTTCCAGCTGCTATCGAGGTCCTTCAAAGGAACTTAAGTGTCATTGAAATACTCATTTAATAGGAGTGCAGCTTTCCAAGAGACCAGTTATATTGGATTCTTAAGATGTCCGCTTGGAAGGCACGGCTACGGTCACTTCTTACATAGTTATTGTACGTCTGTTATAAACCTTATTGCACTAAAAATAAAGTTCACTGTCCCGCAAAATCAGATGTAAAATATCAATGGAAATGACAGTACTTTATATTGAAGACATGTTCATTCTACTAAAACACTAAATCTGAAAGAAATAAGGTTCTAATTCTTCTACCAATGAGGTTGACAACGACACATAAGGATACACAAGGAAACAGGACGAACGGGGCACAAATGACATCCACTAAGTGTAATACAGTACAGAAAATTAATTTATTAAACGTATTATCTTACAAAAAACATTATTTAATAAATAAATAATTATAAAAAATTACTTGACATGTTCGAAATGGATGTAATCAATCGACAAGTACACAGATTTTAATGGAGGAATTTGGTACTAGATACCTACAGGATGACGTCCGCACTGCGCGGACTGACCATAGAGGGTAGGTATATCACAATGTGTTGATAGTTAATAACAATTGTCAATTGACATAGAGTAAAGGTCTTATAGTTGGTGGGGGTGGTTAACAGTTCATGCCTCGACCTCTTCCTCTTTTACCTTCTGATCTCCTGGCTTGCCCTTGGACCAGTCTGGTTTTTTCTGTGGATACAAAAAGACTTTAATTAATAAATATTCATATTTTTGGTGGTTTCTTTCGAAGCCGATAGCGCATCGCGGCTATATTCCCAGATACGCCCGCGTTCAGCAAACTGCTTAATTTTGATGAAGCAGGTCTCATAAAAATATATACAGATGCTGTTGTCAAAATACCAAGTAAACATGTGGTGCAACTTTTATTTATAGTGTAATTGAAATTATGTTATAAACATTGAACTGTTTCAAATAAAATTCACACCGTTCTTTCTCGGCATAAGCCATGGTGCTCTTTGTTTAGCAGACCCACTGCACCATACGCCGAATTTACGAGCGTAACATTTTGTCACGGCTCGTTGAAAGGCGTATGGTCCGGTGTAATAATAGGTTCGCGATTGCTATGTAATAATCGTGTAAAGCACACACTTCAAAGCCTTGAAGTAGGTATAACACATCTAAGAAAACTGCTATGAAAACCGAAGCGTTTTGTGTAGCAACCTAAAAATAACCATTTTATAATACAAGTGTGGGTTGTGTGTGCACTTATGGAGCGCATGTTGGTATCACACAAAAGCTTTATACAATAAATCTGCTAAGGGGCCAAAATGCAGCATAATCGCAGCTATCCTCGTTATTGTTCCTTAGAAAAAAATCCGTCAGAAGGAGAAATAACGAGAAATAAATTTTAATACAACGCCCTTGAACACAGGTGGACGGATGAAATATACAAAACGAATTGATGCCAATCGTTAATGTGTCTGAGTTGGCAAAGATCTTCAGTGAAAAATAAACTAGGTAATTGTAGCCACTCTAAGAACGGTACATTTCATAGCTGTGCTGCAAGTATAACATGCCGCGTGTATCTGCAACGTCTAAATTTAAAACGTGTCTTTACGCGTTCTCGCTATACTTTCTATTTACCTTGGCCGCAGCGCCACCCTGTGAAACATCGCATCATGATATTGTAACTATATTATTTTGGTTTCTATTCTACTTTGACAACCTGAACAAGAACCAAGTTCTAGTCACTCTATGTACTGGTACTCTTTCCTATATGTCCGACGAAATTATCCACAAATTACTGAGATTATTAGTAATTCGAAAAATTGCTATAATTTCCAAAGATTCCAAGGTTTACATAGAGGTGGTGAGTAGTTAGTTAAAAAAATATGTGTGATAGTAACAATGTGAGAACGATGCGAGTGTCTAACCATGTCATGAGTGGTAAGTGTGGAAATATAATGTTGATAAGTACTTGAAGATCTTGTACACAAATTACACAACATTTTTAAAAGACCTATTTGCAGATTTATTTCAGAAAGTTAGTCACAAAGATATAGAAGAAAAAGCATTTGGTAATGTAATTCAAGTTCCTATTATGGAGGAGTGGCAAAGCTTTGCAAGGGAATACCTGAATACTGAAATAAACTCATTTTTAAAGTTAAAACTTGCAGCGTAAGCCTTTGGTTGGGGAGGAGTTAAATTAAAATGTTAATAACAAGATTGCATGTCACATCTACACAGAGTTGAAGCTGTATTTAACGCGTCATCCATACTCTTTCTCACCTTGTTTTTTCAGGTTTGGATGTTTTACGGAATTCAAAAGAGTTTTTGTAGAAAAGAACGATTTATTTATATTAAATTAATGGGTAATTAAAAAATAAGTTCATCATTGTTCAATAGAAGAGAATGATTGTAAGAAATTGACTGTTAGTTTTAATGCTTGGTCTACTTCTTTCCGATAGCCCAATCAGCTTTCTCCGCTTTCTTGGCCTGTAGAAGATGATCAGGTAAATGATGCTTGTTGTTAAACATTACCACTAAGAAAATACATTAAATTAATAGTTTAGAACATACTGTAGGCGTCGGGAGTCGAACCCATGAACGTTATGTAGTAGAAGCAATTAAAAACGATGAAGTTAATGAAATTAAGAAAATTATAGAAGTAAGTGATTAGAGAAGAATACAATAATTTTAGTTCGAAGACACGAAGTATCTAGAAGAAAAAGATGAAGCCAATAATAAACTACGAATTGAAGAATGTTAGATAGAAAATTTAATGTTTAACATCATCGTAAATAGTCGTCGGTATTGTTTTTGGTGTTGTAAGGAATTGTGTAATATTGTTATAAGTTTGTAAAACGTAAACTTTAACTGTTTGAAGAGTTTTTTTTTCTGTTACTTCAGTAGCATTAAATTTATCTCCGTAAAGCCTTATTAGACTCAAAAGCCTACTTGTTATCATCAGCATTATCTTCATACTTAACTACTCTATCTCTATCTACGAAATTCAAAAATATTGCTTCTATATCAATATTAGAGTCTGTTTTCGAACTACCATCAATATTATCGTCTAGTAATAAATAAATGTGAACTGTATCGAGTATCTTACCTCTTTGTCTTCCTCTTCAAGGGTGAACTCCTTCTTTTTGACGACCTTCAGCTGGTTACGGAAGTTGAATTCAGCGGCCTTCTTCTGGAGCTTGGCGAATTTGTTCTCGTATTTGGACACCTTCTTTAGTGTGGGTTTGACGCTGGAGGAACAGATATTACGTTAATTCCATTTAAATGATTATGTTGCTACCGTCTAGCTGATTTCAGCCACAGCGACTGTATTCGATGACTTGTTTGGGTGGTGGAGGGCTGTTTATGTGGCTAACATTTCTAACGTTGAACGAAAAACTCCGAGCACAAAGCGGACATGACAGAACATCATTGAGAGATTGTATTTGCCGATTGCAACAGGACATATTATGGATCAGAGTTATCACGCGATAGTTTTCCAAACAGCGATGACCAGAAAATACTATATAAAGAGACATGACGAAGACCTAAAACCCAACAGTGGGGCTTCAATCTCTAATCTTTTCTATTCACATTTTCAACCAATGTTTTTCATGGACCGAGGAAGTTAGAATTCGGCTTACAGAGTACAAAGTCCTTTGTATTTTGCGGTATGTGTTCTGTTCATATTTAATACCGCTGCGCGATACAATGCGACCGTAACAAAGGGAGTCCAGTCACGGTAGAAACATAGCTCCTAACCGGACTTTGAATACCATTTGCCAGTAATTTTATTCACAGACATATCTAAAGCTACCCACTTGCTGGCTCCAAAGCTCTTTCATGCAATGCAGATTCACTTAGGGCTCTTGAAGAGTCAAAGTGGCCTATCGTAACCCCGTAAGCTTTATACAAGCGTGATTTTATCCCGAAAATTCTATAACTTTTTTTCGTCGTACCGGATCGAACCCAAAATTTTAGTTTTCCGTAAAATTGTGCCCGAAACAGAAATTGCGAGACTCTAAAATATTTCAGATTTTATCATAGCTCGTTATAAGAGAGTACTGTTGTAAACGAAACGGAAAGGAAACCCGAAACTACTTGAGATTATCATAATTTAGCTATTCCTTTTAAAGGATAAGGGTACTCACAATTTGCCTCTGAGGTCGTTGACTTGAGAGTTCAGGTCCGAGATCTGTTAAAATAAAGCTTGTCTTAGAAATCAATGATCGAGAAAACACGTCGAGTTAATAAAAATATAAGCAGATGTATAGAAAATATAAGGAAATGTTATAGTGTCTACAAAATCTAAGTTATGCTTTTTCATTCCAGGTAAACTAGGGAAGGATTTGAATCAAGTAAATTAGTTGTCTTTGAAATGAAATTAAAATTATGAAAGTAGACAATTAAGAATCATTAAATGAAGTTAAATGTGAAATTGTAGATATATAAAATTAAATATTATAGATAGATAATAAGATAAATGTAAATAAAATACGGATAGACTATTATATAAAAAGGTAACAATTTTACAAACCGCCAATGAATTGACTTTATGAAAATCATTTCACAAGTTTGTTACAAAAAAAAAAAACAAAAGTATTGCAACATAAAATTTATAAAAAAAGAATAAAGAACAAAGTAAAACACGCCAAACAGAAGATTCAAACTTGTGCAACGTTTATTTCAATTTACAGCTGAAGAAACCTCATGCAATGCACATTGAGAATTATGCCACATGGAAAGCTCCCAAACTAATAAAAACTCAGAATAACCACAAAATCAAACCCATGACCAAGATTATATGAAAAAAGAATTCGAAATATTAATACTAGAAAAGCACAGAACAAGATATAGAACTGAGCATAGATTAGGCAGTGTTATTTGCGCGCTGAAGTCTTGTTTTAATTTTTGTGGTCTGTAGGAACATTTATACTATCCCGGATAAGATTGTGACCTCCTATATATCTTAAACTTGTGCTCTTTACCTACACATTACACAATTCAACGTGGGCTATATAAGTACAGGTACATCTGACATATTCGTGCAAGAGATCTACTTATCGTGCCTCGTGATTGGTAGCTGGCCGCCTGCAGCTCCTGTGCCTCAATAATCTAGATTTATTCACAAATGTACATAGAGATGTGCAGGATATTATACATGTGCAACATATATAACACGAGCGCTAACAATATTGTACTGCTTCGGCTGCGAACGAATCGTGCGTCGCGCAGTCAACTGCTTGTAACGCTAGTCTAGTCAGTGATCGAAGTTGTAACATATTGAGCGCTTGTCGGAATGCGAGTTAATTTAAAATGTAATGTTGCGATGGAATCAATTCTGTATACATCGGCGATCAATGTATGAGTACCACGTTGCAGAAAATGTGTATCATGGAGTGACGGTGCAAAATCGATCCAGACTTGCAATTGTGGGTATGTATGTAGATACAGATGTGGGTACTGTGTGTCTTTGGACTCGCAAGTGAGCATAGTATACACCACTCCGTGTCCCGGATAAGTGATGCAGATGTCCGAGCGGCCGCTACGCCGGTCGGACAGGGAGGGGGCGGGCAACATAGACCAGAGCATGGCACTTTCAATTTAAACACTCGGTGTATACAGGTATTGCAAAAGGTTTGTGGGGTATATCAGCAACCGAACACGCAAACAAGTCGCGCGGAATATTACGGCACATACGTGAAAAGTTGGAGATTTGGAACAAGAAGTTTCACTTACACTATGCACTTGCGTGTGCCAATAGAGGAACCAGTCCAGCGTTCCAATTACACCTCAACGGTATCTCTAATTGTTATCATAAAAAGAGAAAATTCAGTTTGGCCTCTAAGCTCGCCACCACACATGAAGCGACACACTGGCGGATGCAGCTATTATCATTATGCTTGATTATGTACTTGAACACTTTTTAAATTATTATTAAAGTGCCATACTATTTTAGATATGATTTAATAAGGTATCTTAAGGGATAGTTGTTACGTAGTATTATAATATAGTCGACATGCAACAGGCAAAGCTTTAGCTGGTAAGCGGTCTGGTGACGAGATGACTCAGTAAGGGTGAACATGAGAAGCACATCGAGAGATGACCGACACGACACATCAATCGAATGTATACATATACGTATAGACGATACATGAACAATATAGTTTGACAGGAGACGTAACCGCGCTATTGATAACATAGATATAAACAGAATACATAACATATAGATGAGACAGTTACGCGGGCATGCAGCGGCGAGGCGCGGGCCTGCCGCCAGTAGTGAGTGCAGTGTTGTTACTGTTACGCCGGTGGCGGTTACTGTAGTTAGTGTAGTTAATGGTGTAAGCTCCATGTCAGATGACGCGACCGGCGGAGATCGATTTTGCACCGCACGCCTGCCGAGACGCGCCGCGAACCCGCGACCCTCCCTACGACACATCACACGCGCTCTACAATACACCACTAACGAACCGACCTTCCACCGTTATTTACAACTCAACAACAAACAACCGAAAACTTACAAAGCGTTATCAATGTACACGAACTGTCACACGCGCACGTTTGTTACAGAATCGATGACTGTGATATTCACAATGGTTATAAAGTATTGGTCAATACCTCATAATCTCTTTTCCTGACTTCATGTTCCAAATCCCACTTCTGGCCCTCACACACATACAAGCGGTCATAATACTCCTGTATTATTCTCTTGAGCATTGCTATAGAAAAAGGAAAGACATATTATTGAGCCAGCAGAATGAGCATGGGCATCGGTGTGAGTGACCTGACGGCGCGGAGCATCGTGTGCATGTGTGCGGTGAGCCGTACAACTATCATGTCATGTCGTAACAACTAAATCAGAATCAACTCATATCATGTCATATGCATTCCCAATTCCTAATGTATGTAGTTTACCTCCATTTTCCTAATTTGGATCGCTCGTTCTAGTTCATATTTATCCCCCTCAAGGTTGTATATTCTGTGCCAGTACATTTGACAAATGGTCTGGAGTTCCGCTAAAGAAAAACAATCACATTTTAAGTTTTGATAAATTTTCGGCGTTTCGAAGTCTGTCTCACGGTTCTGTGTTGATGCTGTGTAGTGGACTCGATATGGGGTCCCTCGACTGGTGGAACAAAGCGTAAGCGAAGCTACATGATCAGTACTGAGGTGGGTATCAAATGGACTATTACTGAAACATAATCAATGTTGTTATTGACTCAAAACTCGATGAGAGTATCTACAGAATCTATTGCAGCTTTGGAATTTGCTACAACGGGTCGTTGTTATTTCAGCGTTTTTTAATTTACTTTGTTATCCACACGGTTAAGGTTGAAAGGTATAATTTATTTTCAGCTCCGTAAATCGACAATTATAATATTGCTGCGAAAACAAAACAATATTTTAAACTAGTCACATTATCGGCATGAACTACTCAAACGAGAGCGTAAAATATAAATGGCGTAGCTCCCAAACCAGGTCAGACCTCGTACGCTCTGCGGGCCACCTCCATCTCGTGATCGTACTTCTCCTCTTCAAGCTTGGCGATACGCTGATGGTAACCGGTTATGATGCTCGTGAGAGCCGCTACAACATCAACCAAGAGTTACTCGCGTGTACGCAGTTGTACCGCACGCCCGAACCTCGCGACACCGCGCGCCATCGACCATCAGTTAGCCAGGGTGAGTGGAAAGAAAGTTTAAGGACGGAAATATAGAAGATAGTAAGTATACGCAAATAAAATCAACGATATCAATGAAGTTTAGAAGAAGTAGAGAAACGCATTAGACAGACAGGCCTGAGATTGTCGGCCGGACACACCATTAAAGTCTTTGTTAAACCAGCTGACGAAGGAAGAACAACACGCCACTTGACATATCACAAGTTACGTTAATTTTGTTTAATATTTGAAAGTAAAGTCTTTGTAAGTTTTGTGAGTCGACACAAGAGAGCTGTTCGTTGTCAGCAGCTCATCTCTCTACCTCCATATCTTTTCTTTTAACGACGTATTCCAGATCGAACTTTTCGTCTTCAAGCTGTCCGATGCGTTCGTGGTATTCTTTGCAAACTCTCTTAATTGTATCTATAATTCGACATAACACATGTACAATATATGTAGCTTATGGTGGAGCCCTATGTGAGAGAAACACGAGCATGGGTTCCGTCGTGTTGTGAAGTGTATGATGGGGTATCGTATGGGGTCTTTACAAATGTCCACTTGTTGGCTATAATATGTCATGTGAGGGATGTACAAGATAAGAATTAGGGGTATCATTGCTGTATAGCGGTTGAACAGATAATTACCTTCGTTTGCGTCTTCAATGTTCTTGGGTTTGCCGCACCTCTCTTCGATGATGCGCCTCCTCTCAGCCGCTTTGCGTTCCTGCTCCTTCTTCAGTTCCTCAGCGGCTTTCTTACGCAGCAACAACTGTTGGCGGACCGAACAGAGGACTGAGTATACCACTCCCACAGAATACTAAATTGGTCTGTTTAGTATTCAATTTCAACTTACCCTGAGCTTCTTCTTCCTCTCAGGTGTCATGAAACCCTTCTTCGCCTTCTTGGCTTTGGAGGCCTCCTCCATGCGCTTGCGCACCTCAGCGCGCTTGCGGTCGATCTCGGCCTGTTTGGCCTTCTTCGCCTGGAGACAGTGTACATTGGTAGAGAGTGTCTTATTAGTTACCTAACTAGTGAATTAGTGTTTGTGTGTGGCAGTTAAGTTGTTTGTGTTTGTAAAATATTTTTGTGGATATGTTGTATATGGGAATAAGCATTGTATGAATGTATAAGTGCATGGCTTTTTGTAGATTGTGTGTGACAGTAAGGTGTGTTTCTGTTTGTGTGTGTGTGTGTATGTGAACAAATTGTATGTCAATATTTTTGTTCCTGTAAAGTATTTCTGTGTAAATTTCAGTGTGTGTTGTATGTTTAATAAATGAATAAATTATACGTATAGTGTAAATCGTCCATTAAACGATTGTTGCTCGTCGTTACTTTACCTCCTCGAGACGTTTTTTCTGTAAAAGAAAGAAATAAATCTCAGTATACGACAATAAGCTGAATAAATTGCTTGAGTTAAAGTGTTTACTTTTGCCACAATTACCAGCACAATGTAGCGTACAGTTCAGGACAGGAATACCTATTTAGCAAACCTTTATTTTTATTTTAAGATTCAAAATTACATCAAGTGGGTTTAACTTAAGTGTTCTAATTCTTTGCAGAAATATGTGAAAATAGGATGTCTCCTTTTTCAGTTATTTGACATTCGGTTGTTTGTGCAATGTCCTTTTTAATGGGTTGCTTAAAATCAAAAACCATTTAGTTAGGTTTTAATTAATATCTAAAATATTGTGCTGATAATTTATCAATCATTCTATAACAAAGCGCTGGGAGCAAAGAATACCGGGACGCAATCTGTATCAGTAGCGAAGAGTCAATTTTGTAAGAGGTAAGCCGGAGTACATATCAATGTGATTATATTATTTGTCTATAGAATACTGATTGTGCCATTTTTCAAAGGGAAGTCGGTAGGAATCGAGTTGTATGGAACCTTCGCCACTCCTCTGTATTTTTCTTTACGTTTCAGGAGTTTGTAAGGATTTTTCTAAGAAAACGTTCCCATCTCTTTGCTCGCCAGTGTATGGTAATAGAACGAAAGTTGGTCTGTTATTTCAGTGCGAATGCAATCACAGTGTGCGGTATGAGTTGTGAGGTAGTGCGGGGTCGCATGTAAGTAACTAGAACATTATTCAGGCCTAGGTTCGTTAAGTATCATATAATATTATAATGCTTTGCCGTTATCACATATTTGATTACAAGCTCTCAGCGAAAGTTTTCGACGCGAGGATTAATAGACATGTTTATTGCTCCTCTCTGAATTCTGAACATGTTTGGATAGGTATAATATGCCATATTGTGTGCCCTAAGTGTTTATTTTTTTTGAGAACAGTAGTTTCCCAATTTTGTTTTTTGTGGAGGAACAACAAAAGATATTACAATTATTTTGAAATAAAGTTAGGTTAAGGGTATCTTTTGCATAGACAAAGAATAAAGCGTTGTTTTTCTTTTTTTTAAATTATGTAAGCAGGTTATATCTCTTTTAGATGTGTTCTTTTGTTGTTGCCTTTTTTAAGTCTTCTAAGTGTAATTAAAAGCTAAGTGCGAAAATTATAACTAGAAAAATTATAAAGTAGTGTTTTTGGTGCTGAAACTAACTCTGTGCGTTGTTAATTAATATGTCTATAAGCTTATTGTTACGTTTATTCAAAATATTATATTTTTGCGCCATTATCATTAGTTACGCAAAGTCGACACTAATTCTTACTGAACTCTATCGACTTACAACTTTATATGTAAAAATAAAGAAATTGCTGCAACAAATACTGTAAAATTAAATAGGAATAAAATCTTTCGCCTCATACATACTCGTAGTTCAAAATATATATATATGTTTAGAACAATTACTATTACAATTGTTTCTTAATTTTTTTTTATTTGAATTTTACCAATAATTTTTTATGAAAAATCTTAAAGAACCAATTTTTCCAATTGTGTAAATTCTGTGACGTATATCATGATCGTCTTATCACTGATTGTGATAATGGAATGATTTCTTGTGTGTGTTGTGTGTCTGTGTGTCAAATGCTCGGGTTAATAAAGCAAAACAATTACCTGGGTCTCGAGGAGACATAGCAATCAGTACTACATGATGAATCCACAGCGAAGACGATTTCATCACGGAAGAACAGCCCCAGGATACACGGAAAGTAACAATGAAACAGAAGAAAGATACACGAAACATGTTAGATTTTTAACCCTAGAAATTTTTTTTAGATGACCAATCTTCATCGTTTGAATGACCTACATTTTGAAATAAATATAGATAAAAAAAGAATGGATTAAAAAAAAGTTTACTTGTTTTTAAAAAGTTTTTTCATGTTCGGAATTCAACTATGTCATCAACGTAAGGAGAGTTCATTGAAGTCGTTTTCAAAGAGATTAAAATAAAAGATGTCGAAGATTTCGTTCAATTTAGCGTCCATTGACTTACCTTACTTCATCGGCGTCCCCCATTGTTTTGTTTTTTTTGGTCTAGGAGTCCTGAAAATTAAAAAAAAAACATTATCAGTCTCTATTTTTGAAAAACGAACTAATTAGTCATCATTGTCATCAATTCAGCTGCTATTATATGCTGTAACTTTAAGTAAAAATAAAATAAAATAAAAATGAATCGTCGTCCATTAATGATTATCGTAATTAATCAATCATTAACAGTCAATGTCATGAATTCATGATACTGAATAAATCCTCAAATAATTACTTCAGTGACCTTTGCTATTAACAATTATACATCATCTTTGACATTTACAAGTAGCTCATCAGGTGTCAAGGTAGTCAATTTAATGTAAATCTGTCATCGGCAGAACAAAATATTATTAACGACGATAAATAAAGCGTATTTGGCCATAGTCATGAGAAACAAGATCGTTATTTGAAACTATTTGGAAGAAAGCCAACACGTCGACGTGTGAATACCGACATTTGATACTTGAAATCCGGTTACCTTCGCAAGATTTTCCATATTTTACTACATATTAAAATGAGTCTTAATGTATTTTTCGCGTACTGCAGACGTATACCTACATTCTTTTCAGTTATTAAATTGCTTTCAGAGTTAAGTTTACAAGAGAAAACTAAAAAACCTAAAATTAGATCATGAAAATAGTTACGATGAGGATCGTAAAAGAATCCGTGTAATAACGGCTGCCAACGTAATGAAAATTCCACAATTAGGTTCGGGCGTGCTCGGGCATAGTCGGCTAAGTTCGGGTGGTGCGCGGGCGACTGAAATAGGTTGGCTCGCATACAACGCATCCTAATTTGGTGGCGCGAACGCTCAGCTACGCTTACTCGGGTTTCGGCCGTTATGCAAAGCAGACCTATGTTTGGGATGTTAGCAAGTAAAACGATATTTTATTGACCGACAAACACGATGGCACCAATTCCGATTATTTTAAAAATAACTTGTACAAACTCAGACCGGAAAACGTATTGGAAAATGAGTCAGGGATGATTAAAGGTTACCAAGAAGTTTAATTTCCGTTTAATCGCACATGAAACTTATTTTATTTTCCCGATGTGATCCACGAGGAAATGTTATCAATTAATATTAATACTATCTGTTATATATCGTTAGATAATTTAAGTATGATATGCGAAAGTTCGCAACGGATTTCCGACCAGCACGTGACCCAGGAAATGGAAAACTGGACAGTCAGATAAGGCTTGTAGTCCAATGTCTATGTCAACTAAGTCCAGAAGACAACGATGACACTTGAGCTCTTAATCAATGACGTCATAGATACAACTTAGAACATTAGTTTTTAAATTTACAGGTCACTTATGGGAACATCATTTTGATACACGGAAAGCTCGTCAGTCCACACACTCGATCCCGACAGCGATGCATCACGGCGCAGTGTCCGATTTACCACGACGTTGATATATCACTTCACTGAACGTTAAATGCACTTCAATAATCTTGCGTCGGATTACCGTTTTGTTAGTAAAAATATTTAAACTTTCACTAAAACTCACCTAAGGCAAAGAAAAAGAGGATGGCCCTATAGATGGTTCAGCCAACACGAGCCACAGCTGCTGACTGGTGCGAGGCGGGCGGCAAGGTGCGGCGGGCAATGCGTAGGCGCAGCGCCCCGCCCCCCGCGCCCGCGCGCCCCCGCCGCCCCAGGCTCCTGCAGACTCGCCCCGCAGCGCCCGCGCTCACCATCGCACGTCTTCAGTCCAGACATTTTTAGAGCAGTGTCGTTTTGACACCAACACCGAAATAACATCAGATGTAAGCTCCAGTTTGAACTACTCGGATGCCTCGTAAATTGCTGACCGACTGATGCCATGTGCGTTCCCATAAACAATTTTCAATATCAGCCTATAGCAGTACGGAGATTATGATTAAAACAACCCGTTTTACAATGTTCTTTCATGTACTCGATTTATTCAATAAAAAAGAACAAAAGAGAATATCGAACAGAAAGGCTACGGCTAGATACTGTTTTCCGATAAAGCCATAAAGTAAAGAATTGAAAGCTCTATTCTACGTTACATAAACCGACTTTAATTTTATTCGGCGACCCACATACGCTAGTGAAGTCTTGCGTTACATCTTGAGTGCTTTTTGCTCTTTATTTCATTGATCAATTGAAATACTTTCGTCCACCGACATTATTTAACTGTAAACAATGAGCAATTAAATGAAACTAATTCAGATAATTTTCACATTTACATACAATAATTTTGTTGAAACTCGCGTAGTGCACTAAACTGAAAGTAGGTGAATATGTAAAATAGCAGCGTCCAACTATGCAAATGAAGTGTAGGAAATGTGTTTGCGGAAAATGGGGAAGATCAAAGTCATTAGACTCGTAATTATATTTTTTGTGATTGAAGTCTAATAATAGAGAGTTAATTGATTGTCAATCATCTCGATGAGCGTTTGGCACCTGAGGAGTCCACGTGGCGCAAAAGTTGACAACGTGATAACCCTAGCTATAAGTAGACAAACGTATTATTTGATATCTCATCAGCCATCACAGCCGCGGAGTCTGAGTTACCTAATAGGTAGTTGTAACCTGGTTACTTGGGAGTCTTCAAGTCTTAAGTTGAATGGTTAGTTACTTGTGGACTGCCGTGCCCTACATTCGTCCTCATCATTACTAACATCAGGAAACATGTTGTCAGGGGTGAACTTTAAGTTTAAAGTTCGCGAGTACATTCAGAAGAAGCTAGCAGTTTCGTCACGACGGTAATGTTTTCCCCATTGTTTGTTATTATATTATTATATTATTTTAGTTTATTCGTGTAAATGTCTATTTTCATTTATCTAAATTTTGATATATATTTATAGTATTTTATATATACTTATAGCTAATCTTAGTATAAATTATAACTATTTTCAGATACACCTACCACTGTTTGTCTCTGCATCACCCAAAGGTTGACTGGTAGAAAATGCCTATGGCATTAAGTCCGCCATTGTACTTTTGTGCTTGAAGTGTAAATAAATAAATAAATAAACTGCAAAAAATGGACACTTGAAAACAAAACAAATTAGCTTTCTCAATCTGTGAAACGTCCGACGCAATGAGGTTACTAACACAACAGGCTTTGACCTCAAGAAACGAAGAATATTGTTCTTGCTCTTGATAGCCCACTTAGCCTTAAATCGTGTCCAACAAAAGACCCAATAGTTGCCCAGCTAGGAAGTACAAACAAACAACGTAGTAGATTAATAAAATCAGTCTAGATATTCACACTACATGTAGGTTGGATGGGAAACTGCAAAGTTGGCCGCCCTGAACAAACTAGCCACTACTGTAATTATTGGAAGTGCACAGTGAACCTAAAATGGCGGTATTCTGTGAATTGATCTTCAAGCAAGAAGTTTAATCCCGTTTAGTTAAAACCTTCTTTTAAATTGCTTCAAACAAAAGTGTATTTTTAATCCAATATCATTATAAGGTTTTATTTAACTTGCCTTGTTAGTTAGTTTGTTTGTTAGTAGTATGTATAGGTCAAATCTTGCAACTGAATTTCAAACCAGTTCCCCCCAACCGATTGAGCTGAAATTTTGCACACACCTTTGGTTTTGGTGACAATACAATTTCATGACAGACACGATGCCAATGGTATAATCCTGCAGCCAGGATCGCCTTCTCACGAGAGAACTCTTCAACGGTTAACAGCACGGACACGAAATTTTGTAAACCCGTTCAATGTTGATAGATAATTCAATTTTCTTTTCTTTTCATTTAATAAAGAATGTTTTTTTTTTAAGTTTAAATTATTTGAAGAAAGATAATAATTAAAAATATTCTGGTAACGATTACCTAAAGTAAATACTTATTTTCTTTGCAGGAAGGAATACACGAAGTTTTGAAAGCTATCGCTACTTGTCTAGACCCTATTAATTGCTTCTAATCACTAGATAGTAAAACAAAGTCGCTTCCCGCTGTCTGTCCCCATGCTTGCTTAGATCTTTAAAACTACGCAACGGATTTTGACGCGGTTTTCAGTAATAGATAGAGTGATTCAAGAGGAAGGTTTATATATAATATTGCACACGTGCGAAGCCGGGGCAGGTCGCTAGTTATCTATTAATTTGATATTAGTACGTATTCGAGCACTCATCATTAAAATCTATGGCACTTTCAGCACACACCAATAAACACTACATTTGATTACAGATTTTAATTAAAGTTGTTCGAGGATCGCAGTTGCCGTTATAAACGAGTTCCAACTATTTCTAATTGCGGCATCGTTACAGTTTCAGTACCGTAACGTTACTGCTGTTGATATTGTCACATAGTTTTATATAAAACGTTCACCGGAATTGTGTGAAACCGTGAAATCCAAATGATATAACTTTAAATGATATAATCCTGAAGCATCCTGCAGTAAATTTAACAACATTATTTTTAGTATATGCGAAACCTGAATAAATGTAGTTTGTTCAGAATAAGTAACTGAATCAATTCCAATAGTTTTTAAACCATGTTATATTTTGTCCCAAAAATATTACAAGTTGGACACCGAGCGACACTTAGTACCTATCGCAATCATTTAGGTACCTACTGCCAAATTATTATTATCAATGAGCTCAAGACGACGCTGGAGGCCCGCGCGCGGCGGCGCCGCGTGGTGACCACGTTTTTGTGCGGAAAACCAGGTAACAGAACAAGCTTATAACTTTGTGATTTTTCATGATACAGTTTTGAAATTTTGTACATTGATTCTTTACATAAAAATAATAGACACGTGTTTCAGGTTTCGCATATACTAAAACTAATGTTGTATGATTTCATTCTTCAGTTCTATTCTGTAAAAAAAACCGTGTGAAAGTTTCGGTGAGTTGTGGGGGAGTGCTACTAGCATTGTGTCTTTTAAGATACATGCATACATAAACTACGCTTTTTCCCTATGAGGTAGGCAGAAACTACAGAAGGCCACCTACATGCATAGCATGACCATCATAGAAACGGGTTTTGTAGATTCTCCCATCGACAAAACCCGTTTCTACGGTGGTCATGCTGCGCGTGCTGCTTCGGTCCTTACATGTTTCTTTTGCTACGTCTAAAGTCTGTTTTTTAATCTCGGAGACTAAATTGACAAGTACAAATGGCAAACTGACATAGATTTCAATAGCATTTAAGACAGTTTTGACATTTTCACTTGTCAATTTAGTCTCAGAGATTAAAAAACAGACTATACGTTCATACATCTGGTCATTCATGCGTTTTTAAGTTTCAGTACCGGAACTATAATTATTATCGCATAGTTTTATATGACTACTGCCTGCCTCGTTGGTCTAGTGGTCGCAAGCGCGACTGCTGAGCGTGAGATCTTGGGTTCGATTACCGGGTTGGGCAAAGTGTTATTGGATTTTTCCATTAGAAATTTCTCAGTCGTAGCCCGGAAGCTACGTAGGTATTATAAAGATATACGTGTCCGGTATTGGTATTTCTGACTACGTTTTTTTATGCAAGTTTATTCAAATTAAAAGGAGTGAACAAAATATAAATACTAATACATCAACAAGTTCTCAAATAGTGGAATCGTTAATATTGACCTGGAATTATAAATAGCAACAACAAAGCTAGAAATGGGGCCGTTAAGAATACTTTCGGCTCTAAACAACACAATATTTTTTGAATTCATTCTTTTATTTATTTTTGTACACATTAATTTCATTTTTAAATATTTCAATCAAAAGTAATATAAAAAATATAAAAAACAAAAATGTTTGAGTTCATTACTATGCGTGACTGAAAAACTTTTGCAGATATAGCAAAAAAATACATACGTTATGGTTAACTTAAAACTTTAAGATACAATTTTTACAAAGTTTTAACTCGACTCGCAATTATAAGTTTTTGCAAGTTTCAGTTAGCCGAAACTCCATTTTCAGAGAACTTTTCTTACCATGTAAGTAAAAATAAACCTTGAAACGTCGCCACAGATGTAAACACGGACGTATATTAAAATAAAAAGTATATATCTACCAACAATGTACTGCCCAAATGTCCAATATTGGCTCGGCCCGTGGTTGACGTAAACAACTATTGTCATCAGTGTATTTAGTTCCTTATACACATAAACATGACGACAGAGTTGAATTTACTAGCGGTTGATGTCCCGTGAAAAACAAACTGTGTTGGAAAACAACATTTTCCAACATGTTCAAACATCCTTACAGGGTTCATGTAATTATTACTGTACCATGCTAATAATACATGGCTAATTGCATGCAAGCAAATAAATTAACATTGTTTCGTTAGAAATGTGTAGTTAGAACAATGTAATTAAGTAAAGTTCCTAAACATAAATACTACATTTTGGTAGATCTGTTAATATTTCCATTATAAAGTTTTCCTATTTTGTGAAAAATAAGATAAAATGTATGTCGGATCCAGTCATTGGTCCGGACATAAAATGAATCCAAGCGCGCCAGTGATGAAATACACCCACACCACAGCGTGCTTCTACAGAGCCCTGATGTTTACAGGTCGAGGTGAGGACGACATTGAGCGTCTGATCGCAGTGGAGTTGAGACGTCCTGGAACTGTACCCGATTCATTGTGCTCCGTGTTATTGTGTAAGGTTTTAATCTTAAATAATTGTTAGTTTGCTAGAAACAGTGTATCGCACCCAGTGAGTTTTCATAGCACAGATGATGTACGAGCCTAATGGAATAAATGCTGACATATCCGACATGTAGATATTCCCTTTTGAAAAGACACTCCTCTCACGCAAACAATTAAAAGCACAATAATGAATAAGAAAAAGGTTAACACAAGTCCATAATCAAAAGATTTAGTACCTATTTATTCGTGTCAGTTTTTTTTTAATTATACGTAAAATAATAAGTCTACGTTATTTTTTTTAAAGAAAGCCTGTAAAAAAACTTTGGGTACTGTCGATCCTAGAATACACGAATTTACGAAAAAAAATCCATGATATAAAACATACGAAAGACCCCAAGGCTAACAAAAGAATACCAACGAGACTAAAATTATTATAATATAACGTCAGCTCTCGAGGCAGTTTATTATTTTTTGGTCTAGAAACTTTTATTATGACAACGTAGAAACTAGATAAAACTGAGTTCTTAATTAGGTCAAACTAAATTCGCCTTACAGTTTGTTTTTTGATTCGAGACACTTTAGTACTTCATACCTATAAATAGCATATATTTATGTAAATGACTAGACTTGTGCCCTCGGCTTAGCCCGCGTGGATATCGATAATTGTCCCAAGGGATCGAAAATTATCCCGTGTGCCAAGTTTCGTCCCAATCCGTTCAGTACGTGAAAGAGTAACATACATCCATCCAAACACTGATCCTTCCTCACCAACTTTCGCATTTATAATACTAATACTTATTATAATAGTATTACTTTAGAAAGTTATTCTCAGTATTAAATATATATTTTTTGATAACTATGAATGTTATCATGTTATTATTATTTTGTCAAGGATGCTGGTCCATAAAGAATGATGACAGGTCCAGCCATCCTGGGCGGTCAGCTCACATAATTATCTTTATCAGGGTATGAACTAAGTACTTAATAGTATCATAAGTACGAATTAATCTTGTACATCCAAAGAGGTTGAATTACCTAATATATGAAATAATTCAGTACAATCAATGCGATCAAACATCCTACTTAACATTATACTTCAAATTCCAGATACAATCTCTTGAAATCAGAAATCCTGTGTTAGCCACGTCTGGCTTTGGAACAGATGGGAGAAATTTCAATACAGCCAAATACAGAAACCACATTGTTGCTGTGAAACCAAGTTTCTAACTTTTCACACGAATAGCGATCGGTAAGAATAGAATATTTACAAAGTTTCAAGCCGTCAGAAATTTTGAAGAATGGTGTCTAGTTATTTAGATCAACATTTTTTACGTCGCTTTTCGCATAAAGCATACTTCTTTTGTTTATTAAAAATTGAACACGTAAAAATAACTGTGCTAAGGCATCTTCTAGCAGCTTACCAAGTTAATCTAAAACTTATAGGTTACATGCAGAATCTGGGGCCAGGTCAACGCAGAAAATTAATCATAATCATAATCATTAATTCATTTGGGAATATGGGTACAAAGAAAATGTCTTAAACAAATAAGTGTCCATTAGCCATATCCTACCATGAGGCATGCAAATTTACATACATTATAAAAGTTCATCCTGTAAATACTTAGTGACAGAATAATACGCTTTATTTAGTAACAGTGTTTTGACATTTTTTTAAATATGTTTAAATCATTTATCTCCAGGAATGAGTTTGGTAAATGGTTATATATGCGTGGTGCCATACATAATAAACTTTTATTTAATAACGCTGTTTTATTGATTGGTAAACACATATTGAATTTGTATCTTTTGCTATGTAATTTATTAAAGAGGTTTTTATTTTTTCTAACGAACATTATAACCTCTAATATATATACAAGGTGTAACATAATAAACGCAAGACCTCCCGTGTGGTCTCTCGCATCATGACACTAAACATCTTTTGTTCTACGAGTTCTTGAAATTCGCAAAAAAAATAAAATACTTTCTATAGGAACGGACGCAATCATCTGATCCACATGTATGGTAAAACTAAAAAAAAAGTTATGAATTTCCAAAAGTCATAGAACAAAAGTTGTTCAGTTTCATGGTCTGAGACACCACACGAGAGGTCTTGCGTTTATTATGTTACACGTTTAAAAAATTATGGTCTGCAACTGTCAGTTACCTTTGTACTAGTTATGGCTCGTATATATTTACAATTCAGCGAACATTAACGTCCTTATCGAGACAACAAACCCAAACCACTGACTTGAAAGAGATAATAATAGAAGCGTTTTACCTTACAATAAAACGCTAATTAAATACTTACCTTATTTGAAGCTTACTAGTTTGAGATAGGCCCTCTCCGTTTTCCGCTTATATTTACCTCTCTTTCTATTTCCGCTACATCTATCTCGCTCGCACATCCCTACCACCCCCACCAGGTGCCTCGACTCATCGGAGATCGGAGGCGTTCGTCATTGTGTCGAAAACACCAGGCAGAAATTAAATGTAAGCTTCAAATAAGGTAAGTATTTAATTAGCGTTTTATTGTAAGGTAAAACGCTTCTATTAAATTCTTGACCGTTATTTGAAGCTTACTAGTTTGAGACGTGTTTGTTATCGCCTGGTGGGGTGGACGCCAATGTGAAGAATTTATTAAGTATCTGTGTAAATCGATCAAAATCCCTGTAACATACCATAGGGGAAATTACCTAAATAGTTAAATACCATGCTATAATAATAGGCATGTAGCTAGATAAAGATATACCTAATTACTGATTAGGTATGGATAATTTAGAAAAGAATTTGAACTAGACTAGTTACTTATTTATGCAGGCAGGTATGTAATTGTGTAAGTATGGGATGTGCGAATAGAAACATGTTATATATTTCTCCTTATGATCACATGGGAGTATCTATAAGAAAAACATAAGTAAGTACCTACGTACTACGGGTTGTAAAGGTAAATGACAATAAGACATATCTTTAAAAATTACAAAAGAGTAAGTTTATTATAATCAAGCAAATAGTCATATAATATTGTGACAGAATACAGAGGAATGTAAATATACGGTACCATTATTAATGCACATTTTAATATGATGAATAAAGCAGAAAATTATCATCAAAGAAACAACATTGTCAGAATGGACTAATCAAATAATTTTATAGCACAAATAGATAATTAGTAGATTTCTAAGAGTGCTACTATGGGTACTCATCAATTAATTGGATTGAACAACCTTGTAATGCTATTGCTAACAGAAGCTGGCATAACTTCTCGTTTATAAAATCGCGAAAAAGTGTTGCTAGAACGCCAATTACCTCTGGCTAAAATCTCGTCTAAGGGATAGTTATTGTCCCAATTTTTCGAGGCTACTGCAGAACGTAAACTGCCGGCCGAAGAAAAAATACCAGCTTCTGACAGGACAGCCTTGACCCATCCAGCAATTACCGTGCGTGACGCGGCCTTGTTCTGACCTCTTATGTTTACAAACAAATTATTACATTTGGCTAATTTGCGTCTAGAATCTAAAACCGAAATCGTCTGCCGTATCCAGTAAACCGGGTCAAGATTCTTATTATTATTGGAAAGTAATTTCCACCCAGACTGCCTATACGTAGCACTATCTGTTTTCGAACCAAAGATAGGCCATAAAACAATAGAATCATTAGAGTCAGTAAGGTGGTCTGGATCTATGGCTAATAGTGTCAAGTCATGCACTCTTCTTCCAGAACACAAGAGCAAAAGTGTTGCTGTATGACTACATGTTGCAAAACTATTATTCTCGTTAACGTTTCTTTGCTCCAAGAAGGATGACAAAACATCTATATTCCAAATAGGAGGCTTATGAGCTACAGGCTTTTTTATGGAAATAGATTTCAATACGTTTTTAACCAATGTATGTGAGCTTAATAGACCAGCATTCTCAACATTAGATAAGGTGGCAACTACCGACTTATGTAGTAAAACTGTGTTGTATGACAAATTGTACACTAAGTGTAAGTCTGCAAGAAACCTAGCTACTATTGAGCCGGTAGGCCTACATGGATCAATGTTATGCTTCTGGGACCAATGGAGCCACCTATTCCAAGCTACTCTATACACCTTACGGGTAGATGGCCGCCATGCAGATCGTAACAACTCTAGCTGAGCTTCATCCCATCCCATTAAACTCCCTGACCACCCCCAACTCTCCATACTTCCAGTGTCATTTCTTGAACACGAGGTGGTGGGTGGCCCGTCCTTAGATCGATCAGATTGTGGTTCAGATTGTGGAGAGTGAAAGGGGCTGCTATCGCTCGAGTTTTCAGATCTGCGCGCCAGAATACGCGATCCCATCTGGGAACTACTACCAGGTAAATTCCGATCGCACAGTTGAGGTGCGAGAGCACCTTGGGAATTAGATAAGGTGGAGGAAAAACCCATGCTAGTGGGTAGTCCCACACTCGGGAGAACGCATTGTGATACAGAGCTTGATGGTCGTTCAGATCCAACGACACATAGTTGTGAACTACATGCGCTCTTTCTGATGCGAAGAGGTCGATCATGGGAGTTCCGAACTTCTTGAAAACCTTCTCTGTACACGCTGGTAACAGATGCCACTCTGGCGGAATGTTGTGACGCGACAGATGGTCTGCGTGGCTGTTGTATTTGCCGGGCATGTAAAAAGGCGCCAGATGTATCTGATGTCTGTACAGGAGATCGAAAATTTTGCTTGTTATGTCCAGCAAAGGGAGAGACCTGGTTCCGCCCTCGTTTCTCAGGTAAGCCACTGCCGTGCGATTGTCGCACTGTACTAGTACTGTGGATTGATGCATGAGATCGCCATGAATCTGGAGAACCTTCAAGACTGCTATCATTTCTTTGGCATTGCAATGTAGGCTCTTTTCGTGATCGTCCCAAGTTCCAGTCACCGACTTGCCGTCTAGCTGAGCACCCCAGGCTATATCGGACGCATCCGTGGTGAGAAAATGAGTTGGTGGTGCAAGGTGGATCGGCGAGCACAGGTGACAATTTTGCTGCCACCATACCAGCTCCTCGTGGGCCTTTTTCGGGAGACAAAATTCCTTTATCGGGGGCGCATCGAGAAGAGAGTTTAGAAATAAAAGAAGATTTCGAAAATGTAGCCTGCCCTGGGGTATAACAAAACTCGCAAAGTTCATAAGACCGACCAGACTCTGTAGTTCTTTCAGGCAGGTCTTGCCTTTCTGGGCCATTGACGTTATTTTGTCCACCAGTCGGACAATTTTCTCGTCTGGTAAAGACTTTTCGTTTGTCCACGGGTCCCAATGAATCCCCAAAAAAATTATGGTCTTTTGAGGAATCACTAGAGACTTTTCGTGATTGACTTGCCAACCCAGATGTTGCAACCGGTCTAATGAAATTTGGACATGAGTCTGCAGAATGATTCGGTCCTGGTGTACAAGCAGAAAATCGTCC
Organism: Noctua comes; assembly: GCA_963082995.1. NCBI lineage: Eukaryota > Metazoa > Arthropoda > Insecta > Lepidoptera > Noctuidae > Noctua > Noctua comes. The sequence goes on from OY720271.1 coordinate 5,354,550, forward strand.
AGATAAACGATTATCCGCAGGCCTTGTTCCCTTAGTGTGCGAGCCACCCAATTGGTCAAAGAGGCAAAGACTCTCGGTGCTGTGCTGAGGCCAAAGGGAAGACAAGTCATTTGGAGTAATTCTCCGTCGTATACCAGACGCAAAAACCGCCTGTGACCTTGAGCTATTGGCAGGTTGAAGTAAGCCTGCGAGAGGTCCACTTTGCAGAGCCAATCGTTTAGTTGCAGGAATTCAGGCACTCTGAATACATTTACTAGCTTGAACGGTTCGGTTATGACATATTCGTTTAGTGCTCTTAGATTGAATATGGGCCGGTTCGAGCCATCGTTTTTGGGCACAAGGAACATTTTTGAAAGAAAGCTTGGAGACCGCGGGGCATCCTCCAAGACTCCCTGCTCCTTCATTTGCGTGACTATTGCAGACATTGATGCGGATTTCTCCGTGTGAAACATATTTGCCATCGCCAAGTTGGGGATGACTAGAGGGGGCTTTTGTCGAAAAGGTATACGATACCCCTTTATTATTTTCAACAAAAATCTTGGAGCTCCCATTTTTCTCCAGCGCAAAAGGAATTCTGCTAACCGGCCCGCTTTGAAAGTCTTCGAGTCAATATTTGCGTTTTTTGTTGGAATTGTTTTCCAAGGCATTTCCGGGGCGTTTTCGGTTTCCTTTACCTTGGTCCGAGGGTCTGTTGCCCTGACGACCACCTCGGGAACGAAAAGTTCCTCTTGAATTGTGAACCGTGCGACGGTCCGAGTTGTTCTGACCGTAACCCTGCGAGGGTCGGTTATTGTGACAGCAACCCTGCGAGGGTTGATAGTTTTGCTGACGTGAATGATGAGGCACTTGGGCGCAACATCCATGGTTAGGACCCTGCGAGGGACCAGGATAAATGGCCGACCCCTGCGGGGGGTGGCGCGATGTCTTGTAAGATCCTGTTTGCGAAACAGGTCCGCTGTTAGACTTCCGGGGAAAAAAGGCTTTTTTGACCCCTCCTGCTTTCTCCAAAACAGTGGTGAAAGCCTCTTGACTAAACAGATGTCTACTAGAAGGCGGCACTTTTCTCAAGGCTGATTTGACGAGAGGGTCACGCACCATGTTGGTAATGCCATCCCGTCGCATTTGAATCACTTCGGCGCGGTGGCCGCAGACCATTTGCAATAAATCAGACGAAACTTTTGAATACTCACCTTTAGCAAACAATTCTAATAATTTTTCGTGCATACCTTCAACATTCAACTCGTTCTGATCACGGGCCCAAATCAGCAACTCTCGCAGACTGCTCTGGAGTGCATCCCTTTGTTTTAATACACAAAAGGTTAGGGCAGCATAAGCCTTGTCTGCATACGAGAGGTGTCGTAATGAGTCATAGGCTTTGACCTCTTCGTTGACCTCTAGATCCACGAAGCCAGGTGTATGGTTGTAAGATTTCTGAACCTCGGCGTATCGCACCTCACACCACTCGCTTTTCTCAAAGTGTTGAATATCCTGAAGGGTTTTCAGGATTTTTTCTGGTGCCTTGGGCACTGCTGGTTCTTTGAGTTTTGTTTCTATGCCAAAATCAAAGCTAAGTTGTGACTCACTCGCTTCATTATCCCGGCTCTCATCATTATATAAAATACCACTGACACTGTCATCGATAATATCACCATCTAAAGCAGGGTACTGATCAACAGGGGCACAATTAACGTTAGAGCAATGACCGTTAAGTGCATCAAAGTTGTCAGCGGAATTTTCATAACAAGTAATTTGTTTTCGCAAATCACTAACCTGTCGGGACAATTTATCCAAATGCTCATCATTTCGGCGAGTGCGCTTGCCTTTTTTGTTGCGATGCCGGCGTGAGCGCTTCCTCTTCTTGGTCCTGGAGTCTGAAGAACTCGTGGAGGAGCTGCTGCTGGTACTCGAGCTGCTACTACTGGACGAGCTAAGAGCTCGTGCCCGCCGTCGCCGAGTATTCGAGGCCGCGGCCTGCGGCGGTGTGGATGCTGGGCCTGCACAGTCTTCCTCACCCACTTGTTTTTCGGAAGTTGTTTTGTTAGGATTCATCCTAAAGAAAAACGTTGTAGGGAAAATATTTTATGACCTTAAGGTTTTTGCAAAATAAATTTACAAATACCTACGTTAACCCTTTTTTTAAAAATTTCAAACAAAACTAACACAAGAGAGGACAACCTGCATTCTTTAGAATGCTCAAATTTTAAATCAAACGGTAAAACCGTTAAACAAAGGTAAAAATTTATTTGGATAAAACTTACGTGTACACGATCTTATCAGTTCTTTGTTACTGATAAATTACCACACTTTTAAATTTATAAACCGTTATTTGTAAAAACTTACGTGTAAGTACACAATTTTGTTCCACTTTTAAATAGAATATTTTAACGGAAATTTCAAAAATTATCACACTTTTCGAAAGTTGACTGTTCGCGGCGGAAAACAAGACGCCAATGACGAACGCCTCCGATCTCCGATGAGTCGAGGCACCTGGTGGGGGTGGTAGGGATGTGCGAGCGAGATAGATGTAGCGGAAATAGAAAGAGAGGTAAATATAAGCGGAAAACGGAGAGGGCCTATCTCAAACTAGTAAGCTTCAAATAACGGTCAAGAATTTAATGTATCATTTTACGAAAATATAACGCGAAAAACGAGCACTGACCTAAATAGAAACTCTGTATCGTTGTCCATCTCTTTCATTTACGAAACAAAAGACAAGGAAAGGGTTATTACCATTCAGTTCTAAGGATTCTTCCTTTCATGGTACGTGTTTCAAGTTGGTTCAAGTTTCTAAATGACTTCGTTTATGTCTTGGGGCCGATGTTAACTGCCCATGTAGTAACTTTATCGGAATTCTCGTAAATGAAGACGTCTTACTGAAGCTGACGCCATTTTTATACGTTTTTAAAGACGCCATAACTTTTTCTTCGAGGTATTTTTTAAGCAAATTTTAGTAGGAGGAACAGCTGTCTTCGGCATAAAGTTTATTATTTTATTTTCTTTAAGACGTCATATTTAAAAGTATATTCCAGAAAAACCTCTTTTTGAACTCGCGTGCGATTTATTTCACGGAGACTCAAGGTAATCATTATGGCCGTTCATACATTCAAACCGTTTTTGTTTGCTTTTTTTTACATAACTGGCTAACAGCTGAAACATGAAACTAAGACGTAGGTAGACATGTGACAACCGTCAATACAGGAGACTATTCGCGATTGCATAATGCATCCTTGGTCAAAACACAAACCGATCTTTAAATTCGATCTACGTAAGCACTAACAACCAGTATCTAAAACACAAATAGTTCTATTTTAAACACCCAAGTTCGTACGTAAAGTCGTCCCTACTTCTAGTGTTATTAGACAAAAGTAAGGCGATCAAAGAAGTCTACCACATCATTACATGTTATTGCACTTTACCCCACAAACTATTTTGAGTCGAATTTCTATTTCATTAAAGCTCCTAAACTAAAGCCGAGTAGTGACTGCTGGTGCTTCGTAACCGCCAATCCGCCAATTGGCGACTTAGGTTTCACCAGGCCGTAATTGAAGGCACGAACTTTGTTAATTTGCGTGTTTTAGACTAGAAACTAGTTGTGCTGTTAACTGTTTTCGGTGTTGAGTTTAGGACCTAGCTGTGCTATAGCGCATCAGAAGTTGTTAACACTTTTGAGAAGTATGATGTTAGTATACCGCTTTGAAAGACTGAAAGTAAACAGTGACAACAGGTATAGCTGAATCCAATTTAATAATAATAATAAATCGTTTATTACAGATTCATCCTGAGATTACATCCATATTTGTTAGTAGAATTGCGCGCTTACAGACTAGTGTTAGTAATATTAATTAATTGGTAACATAATAAAAATAAATAGTTCACTTAAATAATACGTAATAACAATTTATAAATATATATATTATATATATTTTATTTATTTTTTTAATTTAAGAAAAAAACAGAAAATAAGGTATTCAAAATCACAGACAAATGAGCTCGCGATTGAGGCTGTTAAGATAGCAAAAACTTACTAATAAGTCCAGCACAAAATCTTGCAGCACTCCCCTTATTTTGTAGCCACATTAGTCACCGGCCGTTTATGCTATCAAACTTGCCCAAAGCTCCATCAAACACAAGTCCCAACCCACACCCTATTTATTCTTTAGTACAGAACTTGAGCAGTAAAACAGCAGATAATGCCTAGCTCGTGTAACCCCTAGGTACATTAGTCAGGCTGTGGGCTGTGAAACAATGGCGACCTACATATTTAACGCTATGAATCTTCTGCTGGATGACATTATAGCTACACGAAAAATCGTTCTAAACCTCTATTTTCAGCAAGAATTTCTCTGAAGCTATGAAATTGTTGGTTCATTTTTAAGAAAGAATGAATTCTAATAGATTTATTCGAATTTCGCTGGCAAAAGCTTTTCGTATTTAGTAATGGGTCCAAAAAGACTCTTAACGAACCCGAAAGGCACTTGTTCTGATATTTTTTTGTTCTGGACCATCACTGTGAACCTTCTAGTTACGGCGATATTGGAGGTCAAAGCTCCAACATTTTTCACAAGTATTTTTTAAACACAAGTATTTAATTTTATAACTTTATTTTAAATATGTACTATTCAATGAATCCATCAGCACAATGTTTTGTGTGCATTACATTGAGACCTACCGTCAAACGTGATTTTACACCCGAAAAAAGTCGTTTCCATTTTTGCGTAGAGTAACTTAGTTTGATGTACAGAATCCTTGGTTGACGGCTTCGTGGAAGGTCCTTTTACACCTTGTATATTGTCGTTTTTATGTCCATAGTAGACGCATCGCATAAAAAGGGTGTTTCAATCAAAAGTTTACATATCATGCAGATTGGTTGAAAAAGAAGTGATTCCAACCGTGAAAAGCACAAAGAGTTGTACTCATAAAACTTGATTTAACACTTTTATACACTACCTTTTATACCTCTCCTCGTCACTTACACACTATGTTACACAGAGTTATGCGAAGTGAGATATAACCCACATATAACAGTTCAAGTGTTTGACCCCAGGGGCATTAGCAATTGTTCGGCATCGTTTGAGGGTCTTTCTGCCACTCATGATTACTGAGTGACATTCACTTTCTTATGTAAGGTATGTAATATCTGACAGAGCTGCGGGAATGTTAGAAAGAGATACCGTGGCCCAGGAATACAAAGGGCAAAGAAGGAACATGGATGGGTTTTAGTCAGTACAAGTCTGACACTCCCTTCCGCTCCGCCCATCGTGGGGGGGGTCATTTGATGATTTCCCATCCGAAAAAAAAAAAGGAATGTAATTTTAATCGAAATGTAATGGAATTTAATGGCATCTTCCGCCATCCAGTCTGTCTCAGTTGCTAATATCCCAATGTTCCTCTACTGTTAAAAATTTCTTTTAATTTTGTGAGGACGTCCTCTGCCGATATTGACGTCATCACCAATCGGCAGCCGGCACGTCCGACGATAAAACAGCAACGCTTACGCATTGTAGTTACAGCGTTATTTCTGTCACGCCTGATTAACTGCACGGCTATTTCTGGACGTGTTAGCTTGGTTCACACGATACGATAATGTTTGAGGTTTGTGTGATTTACTTAGATTTCATTCTTGCTTTTTAATCGATGCTAAATAAGCAATACGGACAAATTGCGGGCACGGCTCTGGACAGCGGATACTGAGTCTGACAGATAAGGTAATGGATCTGTCAATGTCCACAGCCGGTCTGTCGTCTACGTCTACCCATACCGGTCGACCGGCCCTTAAGAGAGAGTAAGAAAGTAACAAAGACAAGGGTAGTGTATTTTTTCTAATCGTCACTCCATATAGGCGGCTACGTGACGAACAGCACGATTCCCACTATCTCCTATTAGCAACCACCTAAATAAAACTACTGGTGCAGTCGCGAACTCTTCAGGCAGCAGATAGGGGCAAACAATGTACATACGAGTACCTACTGCACTTGTGTGTACACTGTTTTTAAATGCCAATTAGCTCTCTGAATCTATGTGCAATAAAACACAGAATAAACGGGCATCTCCACCAATTTAGCTCAGATTTCTGGTAACAATTAGGCATAAACACACAATACATGTATCTAGTATCTATAGACATACATCATCAATTTGTAGCTCTATTCCACGAACTGTTTGTATAAGTAATTGCATCCGAATCCGGGCTTTGTGCAATAAATAACGGACACTAAATAAATACGATTGAGGAGCTGCATCCGTTCAGCTCACACGTAAGTTCGTATTAAATTCAAGAGATTCGGGAAGAAAGCTTGGAGAATTTAGAAACAAAGCTTTATTTTTACAGATAATCATACGTCAAGACGAATCAAATAGTGAACTAAAACATCGAAGACATTGTATTACATCTACGAACCCGCACTAGACCCGCGTGTTGGATTACTTCCCAATCCCTCTCTGAATGACGAGGCCTGTCTCCCAGCAGTGGGAACAGCTGAGGCTACTTATGGCTCACACAGTTATTGTATCTCTTTTGGCCTCTTTTGATAGCATCCCATAAGTAACCATACTGCAACAAGTCAGAGAAGAAATCAGACATAAAATACCTGTAAAAAAAATCTTACAAAAATGTCACTCTTGTTTTCGTCCAGTGCCAAACTAATTTGCCATAGTCAAACCAGTGGTTGAACATGAACATCACGATCAGGCACATTAAGCAGTAGATTTGCCATAACGAATCCATTTCTATAGCTGAAAACCAAAGAGTCCTCCTAAGAAAATCCTCTAATTATTCAAAGTGAAGTTGCAAATGAGAGAACTTAAAAGTGTCTTTCCCCGAGCTATGGTTCTTTTTTTGACAGTTTTTCCAGCCATTGCCAACAGACCGTTGTGTTTAAAAAACATAAGCAACTGTTTTTCTATCCTATTTTTAATCTGATGCTCTTTGCCTGAAATTCAGAATATAAACTAATTTTCGTGATTATTTTGCCACCACCCCAGTTATAGATATAAAATTGTGCAGAAGTTAAGCCGTTTCTTGTACCATAATTATCAAAATAATTTACTCAAGTAAAAAAAAATGAATGACAAAAAGCACTTTTGCTTAGAAACTAAATGAAAGAAAATCTGATAAAGAAGAAACAGTATTTTGCAGTCCCCAAACCTACCTATTGTACGTCCCTGTTAATGTAGGACAAAATAGAAGATCCATTTATATCTATATCGTAAATCTCTAATTTGTAGGGAGGGAGGAAAAGTATGTCTATATTTATCAATTTTTCAAACAGCACAAACATTTTTGTTTAATTTACTTTAGAAATATACAAAGGCCACACAATAATTATGCTGTTCCACAAACAATGGGACACATGCTTAGTGGCGGTACTTTCTTATGAGCCTAAATTCTTGGCTTGCCCTTATAACTTACTAGCTTTTGCTCGCTGCTTCGCTCGCGTTAATTTAGAATTTGACAATCAATTCGGGTTGGACTCTTCTTGTAATAATATAATTCAAACATGATTCGAAAGATACGTGGCGCCGTTTATTACCATAAGTAGGTTATTGTTGTTTTCCTCGGGAATATTAATTTTTTCATAATATTAATTTTTTTTCGGGATGAAAGAACCTTATGGGCGTTTTTGTACACTTGACAAGGTATATGCCAAATTTCAGGATGATCGGTTCAGTGGTTTAGGCGTGAAAAGGTAACAAACAAACAAACTTACTTTCGCATTTATAATATTAGTTAGGACTACTCTTCATGTGTCCTGAACAGTCTGCTTGCCCTAGGGGCATGCCATATTGTTGGCCCCTAGGCACACCACTGACATGATATTGTAGCCTGCGTGCCGTGATGCCTTAACACCAGAAATTGATGGACGCTAGTGATAGTACGAAACGCATATCTAAATTCTAGGTTGACTTATTATAGATTGCCATCGACACGCTAAGAATAAGTATGGCCACATATCCTATAACCACTACATAGTATGAAGTATACAACGTGTAACATAATAAACGCAAGACCTGTCGTGTGGTGTCTCAGACCATGAAACTGAACAACTTTTGTTATATGACTTTTGGAAATTCATAACTTTTTTTTTACTTTTACCATACATGTGGATCAGCTGATTGCGTCAGTTCCTATAGAAAGTATATTTTTTTTTTCGAATTTCAAGAACTCGTAGAACAAAAGATGTTTAGTTTCATGGTGCGAGAGACCACACGGAAGGTGTTGCGTTTATTATGTTACACGTTGTATAAGGAAGAAACTATCTCATTACATTTGGCTCACTCTAATCCTTTATCAATCACCCACTGTTTGATATCGTTCAACAAATAGATCCCGCTTGAGACATTAAGCCGTAAGCCCGGCATTTAATTAAACTAGATTCAACAAGGATGTAATAGTCTGTATCTTGTAAGCCACTTCACTGCACAGTCTTAGTATGGATGACACTTTGAAGTGCTGAAAACGAGTGTCAGTTATAATTTCAAAGTATATAATTAACTAACATAACATCGCAGAGATGTACCTAATAGTACACCCACATTTCACCAGTTTTAGTCCCATGTTATAGGGGGCGAACCTATAGCCATCAAACGGGCACAAATCCAGATTCCGTGACTACTACTGAGAAATTCCTGATGGAAAAACCCAATAACACTTTGCCCGATTCGGGAATCGAATCCAGGAACCTCAGCAGCCGCTCGACCAACGAGGCAGTGATAATTAACTACTAGGTAGGTATTAGTGAGTAACTGGGTTATCTAGGTCAGACAAGCGGTTGCTCCATGTAAAACACTGGTATGCAGCTGCATCCGGTTATACTGGAAACCAACCCAAACAACGTTGGGGTGATCCTAGGCAGGTGTTGAGTGATGTACAGGTTTCTCGCTTCCACCTTGGCACTGACTGACTGGTTATTGCTAATATCCTGCCTGGTTATATTTTCCAGACCCGGTTGATCTAATCTAGGCTATAACAATACTATCAGAATCTTCAAAATATTGTCTAAAAGAACCGAAAACATTTAGTAAAGCTTGCAAAATTCCTGCTACCTAAATCTAAAAATAACTCAAAAAAATCTACACGTAAATAATACTTTTAAACGCAAGTAATAAATTATTAACAATAATATCCCAACAGAGAAATTCAGAATGTTTAGTCTTTACAAATGTATGTGGGTCCGTTCATTCGCACTACAGCATGAAAATAGTCACCGTCCGAAAATAGATCGGAACTGTGTGAACACGAGAACTCTTTCTGTACGAACTCGTACTAGTTTGACTTATTTTTCAGAGTTTATCACAAACAAATAACATGACATTTTCACGTAAATTTTGTACCATAATACTGGTCTACTCAAATGTAAAATACGGACTTGTGTTTTGAAGGCAGAGAGCAGTGTATAAAAGCTGACGCAGATTTGGGATTTCCGCCTTGCATTACATTGTAAATCCTTCTATACATGACGTTCATTTTAAATGAACCATCGCACACTATAGCTATAGCCCGCTTGGCTACAGCCCACTTTTTGGAATTAAAATGCGATGAGCCCGAAGCGGAAGATCCACAAAACCCCAGACTCCGTACTGTCATCGATACATTTGAAATTGGATAATTTCCGTAAATGTACAACAACATTTTAAAATGATGAGATGTTCCCTCATCAAAATACTTTCAATACCTGTGCCTGTATTTCCCAAGGCTTCGCCAGTTTTGTAAAATAAACAGTCCAATCAATACACCAATCAGTACCCACGTAGACGGGAAAATAGTGCATTGTTCCTTGCTTCGAGTCTAGAACAGTCCAACGCCACTGTTTCAATGTTGCAGTGAACAGTGACTGCGCCGATAAAGCTGCAAGCAAGCTTGAGCCCATTCTTCAAAGGACAAAGCGAGCGGCAGGAGATTCATTGTTAAGTTCCATTAAAGATTGAATCTAAATTAAAACGGACTGGCTTTCTTTGGGAAATAGTTAAAAGCTGCTAGCCATTGGAAATGACTTTCTTTGTTTGGTAGGTAGGTTCTAATCTAATGCTATCTACTAATTAATTAGTTTCACGAGTAATGTGTCTCATTAAAACTCCTAAATTGTACTGTTACCTAGAGCGGTGGGTTTTCATATTTCTACTGCTACTGTCAACAGGATTAAAATAATAATCTTTTCGGAAGCTTATGTCAAACCCAATATACAACATTATTTTTAGTATTTGCGAAACCTGAATATAGTTTGTTCAGAATAAGTAACTGAATCGATTCCAATAGTTTTTAAACCATGTTATATTTTGTCCCAAAAATATTACAAGTTGGACACCGAGCGTCACTAAGTACCTATCGCAATCATTTAGTTACCTACTGCCAAATTATTATTATCAATGAGCTCAAGACGACGCTGGAGGCTCGCGCGCGGCGGCGCCGCGTGTTGACCACGTTTTTGTGCGGACAACCAAGTAACAGAACAACCTTATAACTTTGTGATTTTTCATGATACAGTTTTGAAATTTTGTACATAGATTCTTTACACAAAAATACTAGACACGTGTTTCAGGTTTCGCATATACTAAAACTAATGTTGCATTTATAATATACGTTACATCGTTAGCGCTGAAAGAATGTTACACTTCAACCAACTTATCTATGCAGGCGGGAAAACACAGAACTAAAATAAATGTACCAAATTTGACATATTGATACATTTTGTCTTGACAAACAGCGCCACCTTGAACTGCAAACTTAAAGTGGTCATACTATACTTTGTCTAGGCTCCTTGGTCTGACATTGCTGAAAACAAAAAACCCACTCAGTACTCACAGGTTAAACTTACACAACAACAAATAAGTTTTAAGATATAGGCAGGGTGGTCGAAGGGACGGGCTTCTGAGTCGTAAAACTGTCACTCACATCTCCAGTGTCTATAGTTTACAATGTTTACATTCAACCTGATAAGGGAAACTTCTCACGTGGTCCCTAAGGGTCAATTCACACCGAGACGTGACGCGACGCGACGCGGCGTGCACTGTCAAGCCATCGGGCCGCGTGACGTCTCGCGACGCCGCGAGCGGCCGCGCGTTTTCAATCGGTACTATGCATTTTCTAATGGAAATAAAGCATAAAATGGCTTGGCAGTGCACGCCGCGTCGCGTGTCGTCACGTCTCAGTGTGAATTGACCCTAAGGGTACAGCAATGTACCTCGTAGTTCTCATCAAAATGTTCAGAGTTGGCCATCAACTTTCATAATTAACACTTGCATCTGCTTGTACTTTCGAAAATCAAAGTAGAATCTCTTTGAATGCCCCCCGTGGGTTTATTTGGGTACAGTCGCCAACGCATCAAGTTACCCCAAACTGTAAAGTTTCTCCAAACGATTTTAAACCATAAAATGTTGAGGGTTAATTTCAAAACCCAGGAAGATGCTTTACTTTGTGTAATTTATTTCATCACCACTGCTCTCAAAACGGTGAAGGAAAACATCGTGGGGATACCGGCATGTCCTAGAACCAAAAATTCGAAGACGTGTGTCATCTACCAACCCGCACTGGCCCACGTGGTGGATTATAGCCCGTTCCCTCTCATAGAGAGGAGGCCGTGTGTCCCGGCAGTGGGAAAATTAAAGGCTGATTAAGCTAACTTCAACATCGAATGAGAAAATTTGACAGTTTGTGGTAATTTGATGCGCTGGCGACTGTACCATATTCAAACCATAAAATCACGGCTGTATGTCGCGAAGCTTTAGGGCAGTACTGTAGTAAAACCCATGTAAAAGGTGAGTCTATTGCCTTTAACCACAATTGGACAAAAAAACAAGAGTCACCATCTTCAGCCCATCGTCTTGCTCTTTCACGCAAAAATTACTGAACGGATTTAGATGAAATTTAGCATACGGATAGTTTAAATGATGCTGTTTATCCCGGTAGTAGTATGATCACGTAGGTCAATTATCGAAGTCCACGCGGGCAAAGCCGCGGGCATAAGCTAGTGATATATAAAATACCTTACCTAAATACAGCACAACGGTAAGTAATTACTGTCTACTTTGTTTCTCATGAATGTTTAAGTACAAAGTAAAGTAGGTTTTATATTAAAAAGACTCGTAGGTAGGTACCGTTCAAGAATCTTAAACGTACATACATTATAGCGGTTCATTATTAATTCTGAACTCGTTTCCGAACACACTTTTATATTCGATGGCAACATCTCTTTGATACGCTACTCTTATTCAAACGTTCGGGGTTACATAAATCTCTCAAATAAAGATCTTTTTGTAAAGGTTAGGAAAAAATGTTAAGAAAGAAAGGTTTATTTCTCTTTATGTTTTCTTTGAATGTCCTTGTAAAAAGCGTTTTGTTTATTGTGCCTTTGTGTGACATAATCTGTACCTATACTTAATTCCTAGTTACAAGAAAACAACTTTGCAATAAATTTTCAAGCACCTTTAGCAGATGGAGTGCTATCGGTATTTAATCCAGAAGGACACAAAACACACAAACAATTATATTGTATACTAGCTTTTGCCAGCGGCTTCGCCCGCGTGGATGTCGAAAATTATCCGACGGGAACGTACCGAAGAAAGTATAGTTACTTATCATAGTTACTTACCTTCATCCCCCTTTTTAACTCTTCAGGGGTAGAATTATCAAAAACGCTGAGACACGTATAAATTAATTTTCTATCGTCAGCCTAAACGCAAAATGTGAAGATCCTAACTTCAAAACTGACGGACTTTCATACAAACTTCCATCCCCTATTTTACCCCTTTAGGGGTAGAATTCCCAAAAATCCTTTCTTAGTGGATACTTACTCTTCACAAAGAACACACCCTCCAAGTTTCATGTCTCTAGGACCAGCGGTTTGGGCTGTGCGTTGATATATAAGTCAGTCAGTCAGTCAGTCAGGACTTTGAATTTTATATGTATAGATTTATAATTTACTAGCTTATGCCCGCGGCTTCGCCCGCGTGGAGTTAGGGAATAGCCCACATGATCTTACTTCTGGGATGATAAGTAATCTATGTATCTATCTATAATACATACATAGATTTACATGTACTTGCTTATAACTTGCAATTATTAGTTTAAAGTTATATCAATTAAATTAGATACGTGAAATATTGATACCTTGGTTTGAGATTGGACATCGGATTTACTCGATTTTATCTGAAGAGTATGTACACAAATTTTCAAGTCAATCGACCCCGAGAGTAAAAAGTTTCACAGAAAATTCAACACCCCATTTCACCCTCTAAGGGGTAGGAATTTCGAAAAACTGCAACTTACTCTTCACAAAGAATACACCCTCCAATTTTTATATCTTTGGGACCCGCGGTTTGGGCTGTGCGTTGGTATTTCAGTCAGCCAGTCAGGACATGGAATTTTAAATTGGGGGATGATTTTGGAAAAACTGATACACGTATCTCATCATTTTAACTGAAGTATATGTAGACACATTTTCAAGTCAATTGACTCAGAGAATAAAAAGTTTCATAGAAAATTCAACACCCCATTTCACCCTCTTAGGGGTAGAATTTCGCAAAACCCTTTCTTAGTGGATACCTACTCTTCACAAAGAATACACCCTTCAAATTTCATGTCTCTAGGACCAGTGGTTTGGGCTGTGCGTTGATATATAAGTCAGTCAGTCAGTCAGTCAGTCAGGACTTTGAATTTTATATGTATAGATAGATAACACTGAATTACAATGACACTGTCTATGACACAAGTCTATATGCAAATTTATACACGGGTCTACAAACCGGTTACAAGCGGGTCTATACTGTGGCTTATGGGTAGCGACTGAACTTCATAGGAGCGGTTGGCCGTGCGAGCTCTGAAGGAGCTAGCTCAGCAAGAATACAATGTGTCGCCACAATAAATGTGTATATGTTGTTGTTGTTGTTATTGTTTGTTTGTTGTTGTGTTGTTTGTTTTGTGTACCTAATAGTGCAATTCCACCAAAATTGTGCGTGAACATGTGTTCTGTTGCGTGCAGATCCGGTTCCACCGGCAAAGCTGTGCGTATATTATGTTCGCGCACAGTGCAGCACATTTGTAAACGAACATCTTAGTACGAGAGCCCATGACCAAGATGTTTGCCTCATCGTTTTACGGACGACACCGTATCAATGCGATAGATTGGGTTATTCTGATTGCAACTAATAAAAATTTCCACACCGGTGGAATCGCGCTTTAACTAACACTAGGTATCTTGCCTACTAGCATATTGTAGTTTCTACGGATAACTGATAAAAAATAATTTGTACAACCTACTATTCAAATTAATTTGTATCGAACTTTACATAAAACTCGCATACAAATGACTTTTTAACCATTACCACACCTAAAACAAATGACCACTTAAAATTCAGCCAGCATTTTCACTAAAAATAATATTTACATTACTTGCAAAGGTCGAAGAAAAAAAATAAGGGAATCAAAAAGTTCGAAACACAAAGGTTGTGACAAAGATAATAAAGGACAAAAACAGCACATTCCCCGAGGGTATGACCTCAATGAAATAGATATACCATGATCAAATGGAAACATGGACAATGATTGGATAAACAAAAAACGACAAGTCACCGGAATAAATGAAAACTCTGATATTGGGTACAGACGTGAGCAAAAGTGTTAATCTGCGGACCAGAAGAAATTATCAACACCTCAACTGCAGAAGATAAATTTTGGGACTGTTTTCTTAGATCAATCTAACTCGATTTTAAAATGGAGAATTACACTCTCCTGCTCTTGAATTCATAGTATAGAGAATATTTTCGTCTGAATTCTACAAAGACAACCTCTCCTCTTCCTACCAGAGATTCAAGTATTTGTTACTTACTATCTGATTTCTATAAATATTGCTCTAAATAAGTAATTACTGAAAAGATAAGGATAAAATTATTTGATTAAAATCTTCACAAACGATGCCATGATTTTCCTTATTAAGCTTTAAATCAAGAAGATTATTAAATAGCTTTATTATCCGTAAACGTAACACGTGTAACATAAAAACGATATAATTATTCCCAACAGGAAATCCTTCCTATGCATATAAAACGATGCCATTCAAAATCTAAAACCAACACGCTCCTAATCTGATTCGCAATATCCCGTATTCGTGATATCGGAGCATTGGAAAAGATTTTTCAAAATGTTTGATAACGTGAAGAAAATGGAACAAGAAGTGACGCCACGCCCAAGTATCGCATTTTCTCGCATCTTGATTTTTGCGCACTCGGTTGTTGTACTTCATGATGAGGGGATTGCCTGCGGTGTTTACTGCTGGTTGCCAGCTGACGCCAAGACAATAACCACTCTTGCTAACCGAAGCTTACGATGCCACCGTTGGCCTTTGCTCTTCCGCCACCATCCACTACGCGACGTTCTGCCTGACTATGTGTACCCAGTACCGATGAGCTTTGCCCTATCCGCCACTTGGGGACGCGTCATCTTGGGTTATAGGCTCCCCAAGGATAATTCCATTTAACTATGTAGGTAGGCCTTATTTTTTGGAGTTCTCTAATATAAATCTTAAATTCTAAACAGTTTTGGGTCTAGGAACATACAATTTTGCAAAAGATTTCCTTAGATAACAAAGGATTTTTAAAATCATCCGTCTTATGGTTAAAATAGGGTATGAAAGTTTGTCATTTTTGTATAGAAAATCCCATCAAGCACACGACTTGTAAAGTATAAGAATAACGCGAAGGATGAACTTTTGTTATCGCTTGTACCGGCTAACGACACACGAATAAACTTATGTATTTACAAATAGGACAAAAGTAAATATACATACAAACATATAGTAAACAAATACAAGTAAATATTATACTCTAATAATATTTTAGGATCACGACGTCAATATTTTATTCTTACAAACGACTATCGGTAATGGCTTTTATAAAGGAGTCATAACATGCGTAACCATTGTAATTGTGTTCATCAAAGTCGTAAGCAGAGTATTAGTCTGTGTTATAAGGCTTTTATTGGTCGTCAGCAAGTACCAATACTTAGATGCTTAGCCTAACCTTTTACCACGACATCATTAAGTTAGCTATTTATGTTTTGGTGTTGAATGGGTCAACAAGAGATCTGAGATATATAATGAACGTATTAAAACCCTAGTGAATTTACACAACGTAACATTTTTTTAGCCCTGTATAACACTCGAACTTGACCATCCAAAGTATCGGAACTACATCTATCCTAGATTCAGAGTTTCGTCCTCGAACCATTTCCTAATGGCATGCCACTTGTACAGACAGCGTCAGTAAGTGCTAACCCCTCAAGCTTTAAAATGTTAAAGTTTGAGGGGTTAGCACTCACTGACGCTGTCTGTGCGTTAGTGAACAGAATTCGCGTAGCTCAATTTTGAGTCAAACATATTTAAACTTTTTGCCATCGATACGGTTAAAAGAAGATTTTGTAAAGCGGCAAATAAACACTTACAAAACAGAACGCACTCCTGTGACGCAATAACGATCCCCCTTTGGGAAACAGAAAGGATAATATAAACATGGATTTTCGAAGATTGATGGTGGTATTATCCAACGGAGATGAACCGACAATCACATATGGAGAACTCTTGCGTTTGTCTAATCAAGCGGTATTTTGTTTATGTTCTGTATTCAGAAATATTCTTGATGGATCGTTGAGAAAAGTGGGTAGGCAAGGCCCGTGTCGTATATCGGTTCACGGCGGTACCTGTTCAAGCATTAATCTCGATTCAGAACTGACAGATTTTATAAACATTAGTCAATTCTTGTTTATGCTTCACATTCTACAATACCAATGGGCCTTAGTTTAAAGCTGCTAACTCAAGGAGGTAGTTGCTTATGTTATAATGTAAAGTACTGTTTGAAGTTTCATTTGAGCTGAGGAACTTGTGGCTAAATAATAACAGTCGCTTGGATCAATCTTCAGGTTAAGCTACGCTTGCCTAGGTTGGTCTGTGGATGGGGGATCACCATTACATACCAAGTTTCTTCCGTGCCTCGGAAAGCACATTTTAAGCCGTTGGTCCACGCTAGCATTTGTAGATCTTTGACAGTCGTTACAGGTAGTCAGTGACCCGAAAGTCTGACAACCAGTCTTACCAAGGGGTATCGTATTACTCAGTCCTAACTGAGTTACGGAGGTCAGATAGGCAGTCGCTCCATGTAAAATACTGGTATTCAGCTGCATTCGGTTAGACTGGAAGCCGACCCCAACATAGTTGGAAAAAGGTTAGGCAGATGACTGCTTGGAGTTTCATTTACGAAGATCTCAATATCAATAGTAGATGTATGTAGTTGAATGGGTTCGATTGTCGCAACAAAACCAATATTTGTCTAGAAATAGACGTCTCGTCTGGGTCATGCTAATAATATTCTATGTTTTATTCAATCTACAACTATCGCTTCCATTCTATCTCAGAATTCACTGTACTCGACAGAGTCCCCAAGGGCTCGAGTTTGTTTGACTTTTCAACTTAAGTTAACATGGAAGTTAATAATAACTTAGTGACTGTTTACTTGTTCTAAAATTACAAGAAAACAGACCTACACACTATATTACCTTTTTTATTAAGAAACTCCTACAACCTCCCATAAATCTTGCATCAAAATAACAACACTTCCTTGTAAAGAACAACATAACAAAAATTTAATTTAGTTCCCCACTCGCGGTTCGCAGCTTACTCCGGGAATGTTGGTACACACGGCACAGCTTTACAAATTCACTGCTTTGTGACTGACTGTACATGGCAGAATGTCGGAGCATAAAGATGCAACTCGTCTTGTACGGTTGTACACAATATTTCTGTAGCACTTGAGATTTAAGTCATGTCCGTCTGAAATGTGTTCTTTTGAGCTGACAAAGCTGCGTTTTAAAAGACGAAATCCCTGTTTGTTGCTTTTCTTCTTTATGTTTCGTAAATTAATTTATGAAGAGCACATGAAACAGAATATGCCAGCTTTGCATGTTACAAAGATTATTAAAGTATGTTTTCAGTCAAACGCTCGCGGTTCTAAGTCAAAGTAAAACCATGTTCCATTAGGTCATTCAAAGGCAATTTCTAATGTCAAAAATTTTCTATTAGTAAAAATGAGCATTACTTTCGATATGTAACAAAAAATAAAATAAATCTCGTCTCTTCTATTCAATGTATAAATTAATGAATTCCTACATAAGATATTAATAGAATCTATTTTGGGTGAGCCAACAACCAATTTTACAACAAAGCGTAGTGGGGTAAAACGCAAAGATAACTAAACAAAGACGAGTCGAAATATCATATCACGTACTAACCAAAATTCGGCTCACTTAACAGAATTAATAAATTTAATTAATTCTATCGAAAGTCACGCTTCTCTTAATAATTCCGAAAGCTCGTTAACTTTCAGTGATTATTAATTTCAAATAAATTTGGAATAACTTTCACAAAGTAGGTTATTTCATGATTTAAGTATTTAGCCAATTCAATTTCACGCCGGTAATGAATAGCAGGACAATCGAAGACCACTTAGTTCATAATCAAACTAGGGTTGTAAGTATTTAAGATCATAAGTAGTCGTATAGGTACGTAATTTTCTTTGATACCTATTAAATACCCAGTATTTTTGTCATAGTTGCCAACTTGCCCTTAACATAAATATCTGTTATTCATAAATACACAAATGAGGAAAAAACTCGCGAATGCAACTATTAGAACCAAATGAACTTGCTTCTATGTCCCGCAGATTAAAAATACGAGGAATTTAATATGGCTTTAACAACATGCCCAAAATTAATTTATAACACATGATAAAGAACACATAACAGACCTATTAAATACGAAAACTTAACGCGCCTCAAAAGACCAAACAATACCAACATTACCAACCGTTTCCCGCAGACAATGTACGAACTGCAATAAACAACGCTACGATCCGTAAAATCAGTTTCATTCCCATATGCAAACGTGAAATTAATTCAGGGATGATAGTGGTAATACTCGTAAATTACCATACTCTTTGTTCCAATCGCGCTGACCCGTTTAAAGAAAAAAATGAGAAAATATTTTCCCGCCCACGGCTGCCATTTTGGCAGCGCCATCTTTGAAAATGAGCTAGCGAGTAATCATTGTGTTGCTATCTATACAAAAACGAGGGAACTTTCTGCCACGTAAGGAACGCAACTTTCGGACGCTTTTCCGGGTAGAACGTTTCGGGAAATGCCCGGTAGATGGCGTTAATTGAAAGCTTTCACGCTTTGTATTCTTACGTTGCAACTTACATGCCATAAAAATAAAGCTTTTAATAGGAATCTGATTTTTATTGCTATTAAATTAAATGTGTGGATATGGCTCTTGTGCATAGCGCCACCTGTTACTTTAATTATGAGGTGTTTATACGAAGGGGGTTCTATTCGTGTGTGGCGCCATTATTTCCGGGCGGTGTGTTTATTGCCGTAAAATTATAATTCAGCTGACGGAAATGCCGATAGATGGCGGCACTGCGCTTATGACAAACCAAAGCTTTAAAGTTAAGATAGCCAACATTCTACTGAATTTCCAAAAGTTAATCTACAGGATTGTTTAAAAGCCTATTTTTGTTTTGACATGATATTAACAAATATTTAACCTGAATCAACTTACTACGTAAAGAATTTAATACAAGTATTTGTCCCGCCTTGGAATCGAAACCATATCCCTATCGCGTTGAGCCAAGCGCTCGTCCACTTTGCACTGAGCGCTCTATTTTCATTTGAAAAATACCTACTTTGTTGTGACCTTTATTCATTTTTTTGTTTCAATAGATGCTTGATTCTCGTACTTGAAAACATATTGCAAGTACTCGGGATCGCGAATAAAAGGTCAAGCATTATAACTAATATTCAACAAATATTTATTGGTATTGCATGTCCTTGAAATTCACTGAAATCGAAAATCAAATAACGATACAGTATTGGAAGATATTAAATTGCACTACTTATGCTTTATTGCTAAAAATCTATTATTTTACAAATTCTCTTACTACATACTAAATAATGAATCTACATGTAAGACGAAAGGAGTCCTTTATTCTTTATTGCACACAAAAACAAAATATACAGAAAACGGTTCTAAAAACAGGCCTATGTCCAGCAGTGGACGTCTTTCGGCTGAAATGATGATGATGATGATGATGGTTCTAAAAACGTGCGGTGCGGTGTGGTGGAAAAGTGCCATGGTGCTTGAAACTCAGTTTTGATTTCAGTTAGGTCTAAATTTCCCCAAGTGATGTTTCCTCAACGTGGTATCTTAGATTAACTGCGAAAATTCTCAATTTTTTCATCTCTGCTTTGGTCTGCCTCCTTTTACTTGTTTTGTGGCCCGCACTCGTCCGCATCACATGATCTACTGATAGTATCCTTCAATGTATTCTGTTAATTTCGTAATTTTTATACTTAACGTCACAACTGCACTCTTTTAAGATATAAAAGGATTTCGCCGCTTCAGTTATAATTATCATGCATACCTACTATTGTAGAACCTTCCTGCATCCAATCTCCATCGTTCGATCTTTGAGTTTTAACATTGTAGCTTGAAGCAAGCTTGCTAGAGCTATGGTGTCGGCCAGAGGGCGGCTAAGGGGGGTTGCATGAACCGGGAGGGGGGGTTATGACGTCATGCTCCTATACTGCGTGCACAGAGGAACGTTGCTCTCTATCCGGGTCACCTATTTTGGGATATTGCACTTTGACGTCACAACCAGGATTCTATGGAAAACGTATCAAAGTGCAGGTGTGTTTTTTTTTTAAATGATGGATGTACTGAGTGGTTTTAAATGATGGATTGATTTAAAATGTTTTGTAGTCATAGTGTTGTAGCTTATTGTTATACGGATGAATGATTGTTTGATAGTGCCTAACACGACGACTTATATGTTTGTAATTTATCCACCTTAGCGATCCCCACATAGTGGCTATAAAAGAACACTTACCTATACCATTGCTTGCATTGGGAGTAGCTTCTTCTTTTCGTATACAACGATATACGATTTCGTATCGATTTTAAATACATAATACTGCTTATGCCCAGTTAGTGGCCATGATTAATGCGGCGCGTTCAAATCCTCAAGGGTGCAGGTTAATATACATTTGATTTGGGGCACTCCTGGGGTGGGACATGGTAGATCATGGTCTGATCGGGGGCGCTGCACGTGGAGTTGCTCTCCTACTATAAGGAGAGTTGTAGGTATTATGTGTAATTGATTTTATCACCACTGCTCTCAAAAAGGTGAAGGTAAACATCGTGAGGCAACACGCATGTCATAAATTAATAAATTCAGCGGTATGTGATATCTACAAAGCCATACAAGGGCCCGCATGGTAGACGACCCAGTCCCTCTCGCAGAGAGGAGGCGTGTGTCCCACTCCCAGTAATGTGAACATTATTATTATAAACGGTTTAAGGTACTACCTAGGTTTCCTGAAAAATCTTTGTTTATTTCCTATGGTCCATAAAATCTAACTAGATTAAAATGACAGGTTTGATTAAAGGGACTAGTAGCTTTGGTCATATCGATATACTCGTAAATAATGACAAATACATATTTTGCTGTCAGTATTTTACGCTATGTAAAAATGGGTATTAATTAGGGCCAATTAAATGATCTTATGAGCAGAAAGAAAAGAAAAGGATCACACTCAGGCTATAGAAACTAATCATTTGTACAATGAATTAGTAAATACCAACTGTAACCCTCATATTATAACAATAGACCTTACAGAGGACTCCTTACTAAACCATAAATATACCCATAAAATTAGTCAAAATAAAATTAAGAAATATGCAAGACTGAATAAATTCATTAAAAAATGTAAAATATACCAGAAACAACAAAAACACTATTCCAAAAATATTCAATTAAGGAAAGAACGTGTTTCTCTTATTAATAGATTAAATAACTATCAGATAAAATTGGAAGATAGTATAAATATTTATGAAATAGACACTCAGCGCTTGCAATCTGAAATACAGGCTCTGAATATGTCACTAAAGTCTTTATATAATAAATATGAAAGGTCTAAAAAGCAAATTAAGGAGCATATTCTTGCCACAAACGAGTTGATAGACACTTGTACTTGTCGGAGTGAACCCAGTCTTGATGCTCTCCAGCCTGAGGCAACGGAGGACCCGTCCCAAGCTGTGAGTGCTCAGGATGGTATCATCATCAACCAAGATATAATACCTGACATTACACTTCATGTTTCACAAGTAGTACAGCCTGAGTTATGTTCTCTGACAGTATAGGTAGAGGGCTAGGAAAATTAATTAGTAATAACCTGAGTTATTGTACCCAAAACAATTGTATGCCAGGGTCAACCTACAAACAAATTATGGCATCAGTAACAAAAACTGTTTGTGATCCTAATACCACCATTACTATTTGTGTTGGTAATAGTTCTAAGATTAAAAAGGAAGACATCACTGACTGTGTATCAGAGTTGTTAAAGTTAAATTGTAGGAAAATCATATTGTGTGCTTTTCCATACTTTGAAAATTTATGTTATAGAAAAAACAATTATATACACATGTTAAATAAACATGTGCATTTTCTAGTAGGTCACTATAGTGACAAACTTATATATTTTGATATCAACACTTTTGTTGATAAACTTCAATCGACTCGGGGTAAAGTGTATCTACCTGTTAGATGTAGACACAAAATAGCTCGGCTATTAGCTTTTAATATTCACTCAGACATAAGTAGTATGTCGAAGTTTAGTTATATTATTAACACTGCGTCTATTAGTAATATTACTAAGGAACAGGTGGTGACCTTAAATAAATATAGCATTAGTGCTATAAATGTTTACAAAAATTGTACTGAGGAGGATCCATATGTCACCGTGGAAAATTCTCAATTAGGGTATTTTAGTAATAGGATTTTATTGTCTGGTGATGGCACGGGAGTCACGGGACTCACTCCAGATATTAATATTAATTTAAACTAGGAAGTGAGACAACAGAAGGTACCATTAACAATATTGTTAAACCTACCAACATCAAGGTACCTTCTTGCACTCATTTAGTTAGTAAAAAAGGGCCTCAGCAGAACACCTTAAAATTATTCCACCAAAATATCCAAGGCATTTCTTCCAAATTATTAGAAATTGAATTGTTTTTAGAAAAAAGTATGTTCGACATTATTTGTTTTACTGAACATTGGCTAAAGGATTACCAAATGCTTATTAATTTTGAGAACTATACGGTGGGTAGCTGCTTTAACCGTAAATCTATGATGCGTGGAGGTTCCCTAATATTATTGAAAAATTGTGTTAAATATAAGCAACGCAATGACATAGTAGGTCTCTCGGCTGAACAGTGCGTCGAACTGTCCTGTGTTGATCTGGATAAGCATGTAATTGTGTGTGTGTACAGACCCCCAAACTATCAAAACTTTTCTGTATTTGATTCAATAATGGAAGATGTCCTGGCAAAACTTGCAGCCAGTAATAAATCTATAATTATTTGTGGTGATTTCAATATCAATATTTTAGAAGAAAATTCTAATAGCAGTCGGTTATTAAATCTTTTTAAGTCATTTGACTTGACCAACATTTTTATAGAAGCTACGAGAGTCACTCCATCTTCTGCTACTTGTATAGATAATGTTTTCTGCAATTGTGATTACTTAGATAAAGCCATAGTAAATTGTTTGCCGTCTGACCATAGCGGACAAACTGTAACTTTTAGGTGTAACATTCCACTGCAAAAAGTTCAGATTCAGTTTAGACCAATAACTACTAATAAATTAAATAGGTATAATATTTCCCTTCAGAATAAGTTAAGCGTTATGAGCCATCATATGGACGATATTAATATAAATCAATTGTATGATAATTTCTTTTCAATAGTTCACACTGAGTTCAACAAAACTTTTGAAAAGAAGACAAAATGTATTTGCCCTAAATTTATATTTAGTGATTGGGCAACTAGAGGTATCAGATAAAGTAGGGAAAGACTATTTGAGCTTTATGGCCTTAAGCCTTATATAAACACTGACACTTTTAACAAGTATGTTGCTAAGTATTCAAATATTTTTAAAAATACATGCAAGGCTGCCAAAGCCCTGCACATTAGCAACAAGATCAAAACTGCAGAAAACAAAATTAAGACAGTTTGGAAAGTCATAAATAACGAGACTAACAGGAAGAAAATACGTAACACTAGCTACACATTAGATACAGCGTATGGTCCTAAAAGCTCTAATCAGGAAGTAGCTCATGAATTTGTAAATTTCTTTACCGATATACCGTTAAAAACTACGGAGGCTCTTAATTCCTCTCCTGAAGTCTCAATGGGTTTATTAAAGGCGAATGTGTCTGGCTGCCTGGCTGAATTTAAATTTAAACACATAAACCCTATGATAGTTATTAAAGCTTTCCGGCAAATAAAAGTCAAACTGACCGAAGATCTTTGGGGAATGTCTATCGGAGTTTGTACATCCATAGTTGAGACTATTGCACCATACTTAGCTTTAATTTTTAATTTGTGTGTAGACCAAGGAGTTTTCCCTGATCTAATGAAATACAGTAAAGTCATACCTCTGTTCAAATCCGGAGATAGTAAAGATACTAATAATTATAGACCTGTATCCGTGTTGCCAGTTTTTAGCAAGGTTTTTGAAAAGGTAATGCTGAATCAAATGCTCAATCATTTTAACACCAACAGAATCTTACACGATCAACAGTATGGTTTCACCAAGGGACGTTGTACAACTGACGCCGGTGTAACCTTATTAAAGCACATTTTTACTGCGTGGGAAGAGTCCCAAGACGCCATAGGAATATTTTGTGACCTCTCCAAAGCATTTGATTGCGTAAATCACGACACATTACTTTTGAAACTTGAGCATTACGGACTAGGTAAACTTGCACTTAGTTTGATGAAATCTTATTTGAAGGATAGACAACAACAAGTTCAAATAAATGGTGTTAATTCACAGGGTTTAAAAGTAAAAATGGGGGTTCCGCAAGGTTCAATATTGGGTCCTTTCCTCTTTTTAGTGTATATAAATGATCTACCCTATTTATTGAAAAACCAACCTCATAATATGGTGTTATTCGCTGATGACACTTCCCTTATTTTTAAGATAAATAGACGGGCCCAAAATCTAGATGACGTGAATAATGCCCTACTTCAGGTCCATAACTGGTTCACAGCAAACAATTTAGTGTTAAATGGAAAAAAAACGAAATGCATAAGATTTGCTTTACCAAATGTTAAAAGTAGCGATTGTGATATAGTATTGAATAAAGAGAAGCTTGAATTTGTAGATAAAACAGTTTTCCTGGGGATTACGCTTGATTCAAGGCTACAATGGGGTTCTCATTTAACATCTCTTGCGGGGCGGCTAAGTTCAGCAGCATATGCTATTCGAAAAATCCGTCAATATACTGATGTAGATACCGCTAGACTGGTCTATTTTAGTTACTTTCATAGTATACTGTCTTATGGCATTTTACTATGGGGACGGGCTGCAGACATTGAGTCTATATTTATTCTGCAAAAAAGAGCCATCAGAGCCATATATAATCTTCGTAGGCGTGATTCTCTAAGGGAACTGTTTAAGGAAATTAACATCATGACGGTACATTCTCAATACATCTATGAAAACATAATGTATGTAAGAAAAAATCTACATCTTTTTAATAAAAGAGGTGACCGACACAATTACAGTACTAGAAATAGAGACCAATTAGTTCAGCCAGGCTTCAGACTCGCTAAAGTAGACTCATCTTTCATGGGGTACTGTTTGAGATGCTATAACAAAATTCCACAAAGTATTCTTGAACTGAATGAAACGAAATTTAAAACATGCATTAAACGCACACTGTGTAGGCAAGCATATTACAAGTTGGACGATTATATCGTTGATAAAAATGCTTGGCTCAATGCCGGTCCTGCTCCACAAGGACAGGGACGCATAAATGAATAGCATTACATATCCCAATCACCTGCGCTCTTGATGATTTATTTACTGCATCAGTGAGCGGGGTACACGTGGCTGAGTTTTTGGGCTAAGCATATTTAAACTTTTTGCCATCGAAACGCTAAGAAGAAGAAGCATTAAATAGTATGTTGGAGCTGCTGAAGATTGTACAACTATCTTTGCTTTGTATAAATTCAATCTCTTTAGTATTATATAGCCGCATAGCCCATATTGTGTGAGTACTATGTAATAGAAAGCTGTCATTCGCGGGAAACCTACGTCTTTTCTTGACTTGAATGTGCCCTGGCGGTTAGGAGTGTGTCATGCTCACTCAAATGTCTCGCTGATGGTGGCGCGTGTGTCGGATCATTTAGTTCCCTTCAAAATGGTTGAGTTGAATGGTGCTGATACCAGTGGCGGACCTCTCATACAAGCCGAAAAGCCTGGCTTGCCTAACTATAAACAAAAAAAAAAAAAAATTAAAAAAAAAAAATTAAAAAAAAAAAATTAAAAAAAAATCCTCTCTCGGGAGCAGTGGCGGTACTGTTAAACAACCCCCAAAGACCTGCATTGTAGTGGCGAAGGTGCCATACAACTCGATTCCTACCGGCTTCCCTTTGAAAACAAACAACAAAAAAAAACAAAAACAAAAGGACAAATAATAAAATCACATTAAAGATATCTACTCCGGCTTACCTCTTACAAAAATTGACCCTTCGCTACTGCTCGCGTGCCTTAAACAAATTACCTACGCTACACCGTCATCATAATAACATCAGCTGATTCTACAACGCGGCAAAAGCAGCGTAATGCGATGCGAGGTTGTCAGCTTTACACACAACTATATTAATCCACAGAAATTATTTTAAATTCACGCGACGTTGCCAAATAGTCGGTAGTGACCCAGTGCTAGCGCTGTCTCTGTCACACTCACTGGCTTTCATTCGGCTTCTGACCTCTCTCTTACGCTCGTTGCAAATGTTCCTTTTGTCCGTAGGTACAATTCGGAATTATTCGAAATATGTATCGAATTTAAAGCTAGGCTTTTTTTTGAATGTGTGCGTGTAAGTCAGTGTAACTTTAGTGAATGTGTTTGTGTGATGCCGGTGATGCGCATATAGTTCGCGCAGAATAGGTACATCGCGCAGATTTTGCTAGAAGTAAACACGACGATTTAAAATCAGTTCAGATTTGTATTGAGAGATTACTGGTGCATTACTTTTTTGTGATTTTATTTTTTCAATTTCTTGTGATTTAAAGTGTTGTGATTAGTTTTTGCTGTAATTAACGTTGTTTAGTAGTGATTACTTATAGTTTTTTTACACTAAAATGAATTCGGAAACGCATGCAATTGTTCCTTGTGATGGATTAAAGTGTGTGAAATCGGTACTGGGCAAGGTAAATACTTTGAGTTTTACAGAAAAATACAATCTGGTTACTTCACCAAAACCTACTCCTGATTTGATTATTTCTCATAAAACTAAAAACCATAATAGACATTTTAGTCGATCAGCGTACAGTATTCAATGGCTGGTCGGCTGCTCTCATTTAAACAAATTTTTCTGTTGGCCTTGCATATTTTTCTCTAATGATAAGAATGCTTGGAGTGCCTCAGGTTACGATGATTTAAATAACTTCTCTGGTGCCATGAAAAGACATCAGAATTCTCAAAAGCACTTGAATGCTGTTATTTCATTCTGTAGTTTTGGTAAAACACGAATTGAAACATCTTTATCTCGTCAGTTAGGTGACGAAATTTCTAAACACAATATGGGTGAATATCAAATCAGCAAATTTTACGTGTCCACGTTGAGAATCGAGGTGTAAAATGATAGGATGTTTCTGATTTTTTTTTGTAGTGAACTACGTAACTTGGTTCAATTAGGGCCACATTTATTTTTTTATAAGTGTATATAAATCATCAGGGAAAAAAAAAATCGCCTTCAAATTCAAGTTTGGTGGCTTGTCCCAGTTCCATTTTTTGATGTAATTGCGTTCACCAAAGTAACAATTTGAGGTACAATAAAAAATAAACAATTTTGTTAGTATATGCATTAGTCAAATTATCTAAAAACAATTAAACCATATTACAAAATCTTATTTAAAAGCACAGGACACTCGATCAAAGTTTGTCCAAGCAAAAATCAAATTTTTTCTGGCACTTTTTCAACTTACTATAACATGAAGTTTCGTGCGTGTGCGATCAATCGCGTTATTTATTTCGCATCTATCAGTCGTGCCATTAGTGCGATTAGTGTCAGGTGTGTAATTAGTGCGGTGATTACCCTCCAAAAACATAAGTACTCGCCTTGGGCGGAACGGGGGACAAGAATTGTTCAATTTTTGGTGGATCGATTTACTGTTGATTTTAAAGTGTTATAATAGTAAGCTACATGCTATAGCTAATGATTTGGGTGACCCATAAATCAATGGCATTAATTTAATTTTAACTTAAAACCCTTATTTTTTAAGATTTTTTTTATGCCTGGTTCCAATTTTGGTGGCTCAATTTTGGTGGTTTTGGTGGCGTTTTCACGCCACCAAAATTGAAAATGACCCACCAGATTTTAATTATGTACTGTAAATGTATTGTTATTACCTATATAGCTAGTTTTTACGTTGCAAGACAGTTGGATTAGCAAACAAATATATGTTATGTACTTGGCAGTTAGTAAGACCTATTATTATAAGGGTTGCATACTAATGACCAAGTTTCTTATTCATGTATATTTATTTTGTTGCTTTTTAGAATGCCAAAACAGACCAGCGAAGAGAGGCTGCTTAAAAGCACTTCACCGTTGCCATTGGGGACTTCAACGTGAAACTAGGCAATTTGGGGTTGGACGTTGGAACCACCGGGGTCACCAACTGGCTAGTTTTATGGAGAAGGAGGGCCTCTATAGGATGAACTCCATCTTCAGAAAGCGTGAGCACAGGAAGTGGACCTGCCAGAGCCCCAATGGTGCAAGTTAAATAAGATTGACTTCATCATGTCAACCAAGAAGCGTATTATTTTCAATGTTGTCTCTACGATCAATTCGTTGAAAACCGGAAGCGATCACCGCATAGTAAGAGGCACATTGAACATCAATATCAAGCTTGAAAAGTCTCGACTGATGCAGTCTACGCTCTGTCCAGCACAGATCCAAATTCAAAACCCCGAGAGCTGCTGCAATCTGAAAAGCTTGAACTCCAGACTCGTTTCGAGTGCCTAAGAAGCTCATTGGACGAATACAACGATAAGTTCGTGGAAACTGTACATACGGGTCTAAGTTCTTCAAGACACGTCGTGCACATAAGAACAAAAAACTCTCTGATCATACTCTCAAGCTCAAGCAGGAGCGGCGTGAGATGATCCTGCAGTCTTCAGACGAGGCGTGGAAATACTGGCAGCTCAATAGACGGATCTTTAAATCCAGCATATTAAAGATGCAATTGAGCGGCTCCAAGGCATTTGCAAGAGATCTGGCTATTGGGCAGGGCCAGCTCGCGGAACTGAAGACCGACCATGGCAGGATCGTATCCGCCAAACCGGAGCAACTGAGGGAGATCGAGAGATTCTATGGGCAGTTATACACTTTAACCAGTAAACCCGTTGTAAATCTAGCAAATGACCCAAGAGGTAGACTGACCCGACACTATACCGAAGACAACCCGGACGAGATCTGGATGCACGAGATTAGGATGGCTCTGGAACAGCTTAAAAACAACAAAGTACCGGGTGATGACGGAATTATGGCCGAAATCCTAAAGGCGCGTGGAAAACCGGTACTTAAGGCCCTTCAGAAACTGTTTGATTCCGTCGTACCCGAGGAGAAAACCCCACAGGCATGGTGCAGGGGTGTGGTGGTACTCTTCTTCAAAAAAGGCTACAATACCCGGCTGAAGAATTATAGGCCCATCTCACTTCTAAGCTATGTTTACAAGTTGTTTTCAAGAATCATCCGGAACCAGCCGGATTCCATAATGCCTTTAGCACCGTACACCACATACATACGCTGCGGCCGGTTATACAGGAGACCGAAGAGCTGCCTCTCCGTTTAGTATTTGTGGACTACGAGAAAGCCTTCGATTCGATCGAGACTTGGGTTGTACTGCAGTCTCCCCAACAAAAACGCTACCATGTCAGTCCGACTTTAGGACCAGACCTCGGAATCTATCCTATTTTTAACAAAAGAGAGTTTTATAAACCGATAGAAGTTATTGATACTTCCCGAGAATTTGTGAGATTAATCGCATTGAGCTTTATTAGTGAGATTGAGGTTTCTGACGGAGGAATCCAATTTTGGTGCCACTGATTTTCAATTTTGGTGGGCACTTTCGATTTTGGTGGGTGATTTTCAATTTTGGTGGCCACACTAGACTTTGAACTAAAATATCTCAAAAAGTTATGGAGATATTCTGAGCCCTCATGAAGATCCTTCAAGCTTGGACATTCTATTCTTATACCAGATCGTTATTTTTCACGAAAACTAAAAAAAAAATTGAGCCACCAAAATTGACAAAAAATGAACTTTGTTGATATTCACCCATATGCGTGTCGATCATAATCGCGCCGTTTTTCAAAGGTTGGTTGATGTTGTGTGTCATTTGGCACAACAGGAATTACCTTTTCGAGGTCACGATGAGTCTAAAACCTCATTAAACCGAGGCAATTTCTTAGAGCTTGTTTCTTTGCTTTCTAAGTACGACCTTGTCTTAGAAAAACATACAAATCAACAAGAAGGCAATAAGCCGGGGCCCAGTTACTTATCAAATAAAATTCAAAATGATATTATTCATTCCATATCCGAAGTTATTAAATCTCGCATTAAACTCGAGATTAATACGACAAAATTTGTTTCTATTATTGTTGATGAAACTCCAGATATAAGCAACAGAGAGCAACTATGCGTAATTCTTAGGTATCATTATGGCAACGACATTCATGATCGTTTTATGCGATACGTTAATGTATCTGAAAACCGTACCTCAGAAACTTTATCTAAAATTATTTTAGATTTTCTCAATGAATACGAGTGCATCGGAAAATTAGTAGCACAAAGTTACGACGGTGCAAGCGTAATGTCTGGTATAAGAAATGGCGTACAACAGAAAGTCAAGGACGTTTGTCCGCAAGCTATTTACGTTTGGTGTAATGCTCATATTTTAAACTTGGTACTTTCCAAATCATGTGGTAGGATTAGTGAAGTCAGTTCGTTTTTTTCTGCCCTTCAGGCAATGATTAGTTTTTTCAGTAACAGTACGAAACGTGCTGCATTTTACGACACCCATTGTAGTAAACGATTACCTCACCTTTCTGCGACTCGTTGGTCATATTCATCACGTATTGTAAACACGGTTACAGAACAAAAACAAAACCTTATTAAACTGTTTACTGAAATGGCTGACAACACGCAGCAGGAATGGGATGGTGATAGTATTTTAGCAGCGGAAAACTTTTATAGTTCACTAACATCATTCAATTTTATTTTTTTTCTTTCCCTTTTTCACAAGATATTTGAAAAGACCGATGGCTTGTACAACATAATTCAAAAATCACAAGTCGATGTCGGTTTTTGTGTTAACCAAATAAAAGTGTTTGACTCATGGTTGCACAATGAATTCCTTGCCCAATTCAGTAAAATTTATGAAGATGCATTGATAAATAATTCTGCTCCTCGTTTAAGACGTAATGTCACCTGCGTTCGTACAGAGTATAAACGACTCTTTGTCCAAATAATTGATAACATATCTTCCGAAATTAAAGATAGATATTCAGAAATGTTTAAATTACAGTTTTTCCAATTGCTTAATAACAAACAGTTTGATAATTATAATCGAGCTTTTCCGACAGCGGCATTAGACTCTTTATTAAGCATTTATGCAAACTATTTTGATAGGGACACTTTAAAGATTCAGTTGATAAGTTTGTATTCATCACCTGAACTAAAGGAACTCCATATATTCAATTTAATTGATTTCCTACGTGAGAATTCCCTTCAGGATGCTTTTCAGGAACTTTTAAAGTTAGCACATTTAATTGTGACAATTCCCGCGACAAGTTGTTCCGCGGAACGCGCTTTTTCATCTTTAAAACGTATTCACACATATTTAAGAAATACACAAGGACAAGAGCGGCTTTCCGAATTATCGACAATTGCCATAGAAAAACAGCTGTTGGTAGAATTAAAACGTTCACCAACATTTTATGCTGATGTAATAAAATCATTTTTACAGAAAGATAGAGCTTTTGATTTAGAATACAGAAAGTAATTAAAGTAATTTTATTATACATTGAAGTGTTACAATAAAAGCATGCACCAAACTCAAACGAATTGACAACAAACGGCTTTTATCAAAGCCACTGGAGGTATGTCATTGCTGATATGTATCTTTAAATCTATCTAGCAATACCATGCCTACTGTGTGCTTTGTTGTTTGTCATCTGTCCGTGGTAAAGAAGTGAAGAATGAAGAGTTATGGCTGTTTACATTGTAAGTAATTACAAACATTTTCATTAATAATTTGTAGTTAGAAACCAATTGATTATGTGTGCGCCATCTGTAGCAAAAGCGAGGGAAATCTTACGAATTGACTCGAAGAGTTCAGTTGTTACATTTAAGTCAATAGATGGCTCTTATATCATTTACATATTTTGTTAAGGGATATAAAATACGAAAAGTTAATGATCACTATTTGTAATTTTATATTTAGGCATATTTAAATTAAATAATAGGAAAATAAAACCGGCGTTATTAAAAACCAATGTCAGAACTCAGAACAAAGAGCGAAACTCCCCCCCCCCCCCCCGCTCCAAATATCGTCAGTTGATTTGGGCTTTGCCTCAATTTGATTACGGGCACGCCCACGCCACTGGCTGATACATGCGTCATGTTCGTGAACGGGCGCTGTCAGTTGTGACTGGTCATCTCTTGGTTGCCACGGCTTATTTGAATTGTTTTTTTTTCTTTTTTGAATTGTTTACTATGGACACTTTTAACGTACACATCTTGCTACATCGTTCTCACATAATGTACCATCTCAACATGAATGATGTAACCAAGAGTTTGTAAAAGTATACTGATTTAAAAGAGTGTCCATGGAGTTTCTTGCCCGTTCTTCTCCATAGAGATCTACGTTAGGGAATGGGCAACTACAGTACTTTCACAGTTTTTATGCCTTGTGACTGGGACTGTAGCTATTGTTGTCTTTGTTTCGACAATTCAAAAGTGCCTGTAACTGGCCTATTTGAAATAAATGCTTTGATTTTGATTTTGATTTTGAGCTTTAATAAAAATTTGTATTATCATTTCAATGGTATAATTGCATCATCTCTGTCCATCAGATAGCTACGTTTTATAAAGGTCCGCGTGTTGGCAGGAAATCCTATAAATGAAACATCCTCGTCAGGTCGGCCATGACGCAAATTCGATTAGTATGGATCGAGCTGCAGCCTGCAACGTCCGATAACATAGTTTAAAAGTGTTCCTACGGGTAGGCTAGGTGTGTAGATAGCAGCGGTGATGATAAAATCACACAAAGTTACCTGAAACGTATGAATCAGCAGATTTCATTCATTTCATTTTCATTTTTTTTTGCAGATTTTGGTGGCTAATAAATAAATAAATATTATCTTATACATCTCACAATGTTAGTTACCATACTCCTCCGAAACGGCTTGACCGATTTTTATGAAATTTTAAATGCATAGTCAGTAGGTCTAAGAATCGGCTACTATCTATTTTTCATACCGCTAGGGTAGGGTAGTTAGGTAAGGTAGGTAGGTAGGTAGGGTAGGTTAAAAAAGGTGCATTGCAACTAATAAATAAATAAATAATAATAATAATAGGAGGAGGAGGCTCTCGTTAGGCAGCTGGATCAAGGGCTTGATTCAGAGAGCGGTACTTCTAGACACGGCTCGTATTGTTAGGAGGTTCCTCTCTTTGGAGCCCTGACCGCCGGTAGCTTGGACCCTGTTCCCGATACCGGTGGGCTACAATTTTTTATATTTTTAAATGTTTTTTATATTGTTTTTTCTAAGGAATATTTAAAAATGTTAAAAATTTGTAAAAATATAAATAAAGGAAATAATAATAATATCTCGTTAGGCAGCTGGATGAAGGGCTTCATTCAGAGAGCGGTACTTCTAGACACGGCTCGTATTGTTAGGAGGTTCCTCTCTCTGGAGCCCTGACGGAAGCTTGGACCCTGTTCCCGATACCGGTGGGCTACAATTTTTTATATTTTTAAATGTTTTTCATATTGTTTTTTCTAAGGAATATTTATGTAAATAATTTGTAAAAATATAATAATTATAAATAAAAATGTAAATAATTTGTAAAAATATAAATAAAGGAAAAATAAATAAATAAATTTCAACAACATTTTACTACAAATCACATCTGCCTCGTCTTAAACCAACTATGTACCGGTCGGTATTTAATCTAACCGTAGACAGCTTCTAGCATTTAACATGGAGCGAGGGGCTATAGCCTTCCACAGCTCAGTATAACTCGATACCCTTAGGTAAGACCGTTTGTCAGACTCCTGTATTTCTGGCTATCCATAACGATCTTGACTGCTACTATTACCATTTGGCCATAAATCAACCAGGAGCAGACCAAGACGAGAATTGCGAGACGAACTTGAATCCAACAAAAGGGCTGGCCGTTTTGTGGAGTTGGAACATTGAGGAACAGTGGAGGCTAGCATTGGCGAAGATTCCGTACAACCCGATTCCTACCCTACAGTATTCTACAGCCAATAATATTCTATACAGTAAAGATATGTACTCCGGCTTACCTCTTACAAAAATTGACCCTTCGCTACTGGAGGCTAGTTAGTTCGTTATTTGTCAGTTAAATAAGCGGAACCTTTTCCCTGGCGACGGCCCGTAGAAGAGTATGTACTAATCTAACTTCGTATCTCTTATAAGTTATTCAATACCTTTGTTCCTATTGCCATATACCAACAACAAAGCCATTTTATAAAGTGACCTACATCAAATAATGTTGTAGTTAATGTCAGGGAAATACAATGATTCCCACGTAAAATGAATATTGCATCGAAATTATATTTCATGGAACCCATAATGGATATACGACAACGCTACCATTGAAACAACTGAAGGCTATATTATGTTCGATTTCCATGAAACAAGCGAGCTTTAGAGAGAAGTGATCTGGGGGACGTTACAATGTTAGGTAGATTCTCAACAGCTTTCTATGTAATAATAGGCTTTTTATAACTATTTACTCTAGATAAAAATAATCGTGAAACTAATTATTTCATACCTACTTCCTCATAGTGGACTCCCATAATAATTAGTGGCTTAATTCGCGATTGAACTGAAGCCGCACCCCTCGGCCTTGCCTCACCCCGTTGTCGCCGAACCTGTTTCAGAATGAAACTGACCTAATTCCACCGCTGCAGTCCCCCTCCGAACCCACTGACGTCATAGCATACCTTCAAACCCAAATAGTACATATTCCCATTTATAATACAAGCGATAACAATTACAAGGTGTTTGAAAATAGTGGTGCGAGTTGTGTAGCAAGGAGGTTGGCTGTTACAGCGTTATGGTGCTACGGGTCCAAGGTATGGAGTCAAAAACTGGGTCATACCGGGTTGCAAGCCTCTATTCATGAATCGAAGCACGCAGGGTGACGCGCTCTCGTTCATTCTTGCTCGGACTTGTTAATCGAACATGGTTCCATCTGCGTTCGACTGACGCATGAATGATCTATATTGGGCTATAAATAGATTTCAGGAGAAAAACTGCAATTAAAGGGGGATTGCTTAGTCGTTTATGTCTTAAGTGGTTTCTAAGTGGGATAAGAACAAGAATAACAACTAGTTATTTACTTACTTAGGAAAATAATAACTCGAGAGCTTCTTCATTGTCATACCGGTCCTTATAGGTATTATAATCAAATTGAGACACAACAGAGGTCAATCCACGTTACTTATTTCATAAGGTCGGACTTTTTAAGGCTATAGCGCTAACATGACGCCCTCCAAACATAATCTTTGATGCACTTAGGTACACATAAGCATAGGTAGCTACTTACATCGAATAGCATAGATTGTTCTTCATTCACAAACAATACTTACCAACAAGGCACCACGGCCTTGGTCAACCGACACCAATCATTGTTCACCTAAATAATCGATGACTCACAGCAAACCTATATAGAACATGGGCATACCTCACACCGTTTCAACTTAAAGCGAAAATAGCCAACACCTTCACCTAACTAAAATACAGGGCGATCAAATAGTACGGCCCATGGGTGCAAGGCTGGGATATGTCCTTGCTGCCTGTGACGCACGTACTTGCCTTGGCGGTGAATGGGCTCACCCTGGACTATGATGAAACACCCTGTGTTTAAATATTTTGGTTCGATTTTTGTTTGGTAATGGAATTTTGGTGTTTTACGTAAAGATGAGGTGTGGTGTGGTTTATGAATATCCAATGGATAGTAAGTTGACAACTTACTTTACAATTTTTATCCAAGGATATTTTAATCCATCATGCTTGCAAGTGTTTTTCAGTGAAAACTTATAAATGGGCTTCAAATCCATATTGTTTAAGAATGCTGTTTATATTAGCTGTAAGTTTCCCGAATAAAATAAAATATACATTGTGATTGACTGCTCGTCAGGCATGCGGCAGACATGGCCAACCCACGATGTGGAGCCCTGACTCAGCCAGAAGGCGACGCGGTAGATCTCGCAGGAGATGACGGGACGAGCTGGACAAAACTAACGACCAGTGGTCCACATTGGCCCTGGATCGAAGAATTTGGAAGTCATGGAGAGAGGTCTTTGCCCAGCAGTGGGATGCCACAGGCTAACAGTATCAGTATCAGTATGAGTGATTGTGTGACGCTGACACTTACTATTTCTTGTTTTGTCTAGAAGAAAGTCTTCCAGACAAAATACATAAATAAATTAACAAAATTTGCGGAATTTGAGTATAAAGCTATGGTTCACTTCTGCCTCACTCTTCGGGGAATAAATGCATGATGTTATGCTACGTTTATTGAAAATATAATTACTATTCCGTTTGACGTAAGATAGAAGAAGATACACGACAATATTCCAACGGGTCAGGTCCGAATGCAGGGACCTTTCCGATCAAAAGCCGCTGCCGCCTCGAAATTGGGTCGTCCACCATTTCTTCGAGTACTATCAAGGTAGGAATACCTAAAAAATAAATAAAGCATTGATGACGACTACAGATGTCGTCATCAATTAGGACCTGAAACCGTATACCTGGAATACGTCAC
The DNA here is from genome assembly GCA_963082995.1 of Noctua comes. Lineage (NCBI taxonomy): Eukaryota > Metazoa > Arthropoda > Insecta > Lepidoptera > Noctuidae > Noctua > Noctua comes. The sequence goes on from OY720271.1 coordinate 5,391,743, forward strand.
GAATCGTTGGATCATATTATTTTTGTAATAAAATTACAAAACATCCCACGCTTTCACGTAAAATGATTCCTTACAAATACGCGTTTGCAATTCTAAATATAATCTAAAAGATTTACCATTCAATTGAAAATGTGTAGGCAATATTGCGAAATTGTACAAAACGTCTCCATTAAAGGTTGTTTTCGATATTTGATTTCCCACCAACGCATTTTAGGACGCACATTCACTTACGCGAACGATATGCTGATGGCCTCAACAAATGGCAATCGCCTACAAGTGTTTCACTATTACTTTACCCAATAGGCTCTGTGGTTGCTACTGAAAAATTCGTGATGTAAATACCCAATACTTTGCACACAGTGACTTAAATTACTATTACATTCAAGTTACTGTGTTTTCATTCGACGGTAGTCTAAAAATACGGGTCTTTTATAAAATTTGTGTTCTGAGGTAATATTATGTTTCTATGAAGCTAGCTCAAATGGAACAGAGCAGGTCATGCCTGCCGCATGCCGGACAAACTGTGGGCCAAAATATCAGGAAACTGGTGCCCTGACACAGTGAGGCGGGGTCGCGGCAGGCCACGAAGGAGATGGTGGGATGAACTGGACAAGTTCCGTCTGAACTGAAAGAAGGACGCCCGAGTTCGCGAGAAGTGGAAGGAGTAGAGGGAGGCCTTGGCCCAGGAGTGTGGCAGAGCAGGCTAGCAAAATTAAAGGGTCTAGTCCAGTTTTTAATTAAATCACAAAACTTCCTGAACCACCACTGCATGAACACAAACACGTGTTCGCGTAGGTTGTACTACGCCTTTACAACCACCTACATCAATTTTATTTACGCTTCTCTGTAGAGACAATAATCTGTGTCAGGAATAGATTTTCATAAAAACGAAGTTTTCATTCGAATAGTTCCAGAAATACCGTCCATCTTTATTAGCCTTTCACAGAAAAATACTTTATTGACAGATGCGAGTGATGCGACATCAAATTATATTATATATTTTTATAGCTCTCGGATCTAGTGATAGGAACAATTTAATTAGTTTTCAATTTGACTCAGGATATACTTATTCTTTATTGCACACAAAATTAAAAGATGTACACAAAAAATTACAATATACACCGTGACTTTTTAGTCGTCTTACAAAGGTGGTCCACTTACCCGACATAAAAAAGCTTTAGCGCGACTTTTTTTTTACCTACCATACTAGGTACAATGAAAAATAAATTATACATTATAATAAAATTATGAAACATCCTGTTAATGATGTTTACGTGTCAAACGGGAGAACATATGTACCTACCCAGCGCTCGAGTCAAGTAGATAATCGTTCGCAACAGGGTGTTTTAACTGCGTCATGCGTCATAATACTGAAAAATATTTTTATTTTTAAATTAATAAAATCTCATAGATACCTATTTTCTCTTTATGAATGTTTAGTAGTCATTGGATACATGAAGTGGGCTGCCGTTGTAAGACGACTAAAAAGTCACGGTGTATAGATAAGTGGACGTGGTGGTCCCAGTGGAAATAAAATTGTTATTATTTTAATCAAAGTATGATTAAAATAATAAATAATAATAATTCTTGAAATCTTTGTTGAAATTAAAACTCAGGCACTTAATGAAGTAAATAAGTTGATAATTTTGAATTAATTATGATTATACCGATTTCTGAAATGCCTAAAATATAGAGTCTTCTGTCAGATTCTCATTACATCAAAACACAGATTTTTGTATCTTATACAAAAATCTGTGTTTTGATGTAATGAGAATCTGCGACGACTTTTATCCCGATGACTGTAACATGCAGCAGTCACTGGAGTTAGCACTAAACTAATGTAAACAACAGGCAAAAAAACTGCAGAAAATGCTACGAAAAAACAACTAGCGCAGGTTAGCCCTCACAGTGATAATGATAATTTATAGATGCCTCGTTGGTCTAGTGTTCCCAAGCGCGACTGAGGAGCTTGAGGTCCTGGGTTCGATTCCCAGGTCGAGCAAAGTGTTATTGGGTTTTTCCATCAGGAATTTCTCAGTAGCAGCCACGGAGTCTGGATTTGCGCTCGCCCCTTATTACATGGGACTTAAACATAACTGGCGAAATGTGGGTGTACTATTAGGTACACCTCTGCCTAACCTTTCGGGGATTACAGGCGTGATGTTATGTTGTGTTATGATAATTTATAGTAAAACTTCTCAAATTGACACCAAACCTTATTAAACCTGAAATAACATTCCGGCCAAGGCCCTATAATTTGCCGTTAATCACAGCACCAATCTATTTCAGGTTGCCTAGCCGCCTCGATTTCCTCCTAAATGTCAAACGAGTACAGTCGATACACCGCCAGCTCCACTTGTTGCACCGTGACCGGGTCACAGCGGGGGCGAGGGGTGGGGGCGGCGCGGGGGACCAGCCCCCAGCATCGGTCAACGACCCACCGGACGCACCCTGTCGCATCCAACCTATTTTAAGAACAGCCTGTATAGGCAAAGTTCGAAGGTCAAACTATGCTGCTGTTGGATTATATTATTCTTTTTTTAGATTCTGGTGATCGATGAATAAAAGAGTGCATTATGAGGTATGAAAATAATCTTAAAAAATATTATTAGGTGTATAACAAAAATTAACGAAAATCTGATGGTAAAGGTACTTCTCCTATTTATTATGCACAATAAGATTATTAGGTTTGTTTTGAGGTCATAATTGTAAGAACTGAAGTCAAAATTACCGTTCATTGACTTAGTTCATCTTTATGTTTCTTCATCTAAATTAAATAATAAAGACCTCAGTAAAACTCCAAATAAGTGTTGCCCCAATGACCTAGTATTTTAAAAGTACCTTTGTAAAACCTTCCCGTTTAAAATTCAAATAAGATTCTGTCTTAATTCCTAACTTACGTGTAACACTCACATTTAAAATTAAAACAAAAACAAAACCTTACACGAACAAAAACTGAAGCATAGGCATTCTAAGGACACCAATGCATTCAAAGTTATTAATAACATCTCGCTTCTATTTCAGATGCTGGGTTGCATAATAGAGGCTGGCATTTGGTGACGTCAGAGGGCTGGAGAGGCGCGCCGCGGGCGCGGCAGAAGGCGCCCATTCATGGGCCTCACACACACACACACACCGACCCCCACACACCTCCACGAGGCCATATCATTGTGATTTTCGTTATGACGTCACGCGCTCCCGACCAATCACGGCGCAGATCCATTCAAGCCTAACTCCTGAAGGAAATTTCGTGCGGGATGAAGGCAGCAGTCGACCGACGACCGCCGCGTAGGCTGTAGCCGTACCCTCTGGCTCCGCGATCTCGGAACGGAACACAAAAATTATGTTTCATGAAAAGTTTTTCAAAAGTTTCAATATTTATGTAAAGTTTTAATGTTATAAAAACTTTTGAATTAATGATTATATTGGCATGATTTTCGATAAGGATCGCCTGTTTGAAAAAAAATGGATTTGGTAAGTAATTAAAATTAGAAAAAGATGCAGAAAAAGAGCTAAGCTATAGAACCGTAGCTAACATTAAAGAGCACGTGTAGGTCTACGAGCGACTACGATACGGTGCTACGGTGCTACGCCGCCTACGCGCTGTCTGGCTCGTAGCTCCGTAGACTCGCCCACGCTTTGGAACTTCCCTCGCAGACGAAACGTGCCTATTTATTTTGTTCAGAACGAAAGTCTAACTTTCTTAAAGATTTTTTTATTCGGGTTAGAATACAATCTTTTAAAGATTTTAAATGAATTTTGTTCCCAGTATACGCGCAAAATGTAAAACATTGGCAGCCATGAAAATAGTTTTTGTATGTGCTCATTTTACAGAGAGTTCACATAAATATGTAATCAGCTCTTTAATATTCGGGAATTGCCATTGTGCGCCAAATACTAAGTTATTCGAAAGCTCTATAAGTCCTGCTCAAAACCTATTTCTAAAATCTACCTACTACAATAGTTGTATGTACCTTCAAATTAAAGTAAGTACCTATATCTCAAGCTCACACATACAAGCCAACATTTGAAAGAGCTAAAAATTGTTATTAATCAGTGTATGATAATCCCATTGCTGAGACACAGGCCTCGTCTTTGTCAGAGAAAAGTTAAAGATGGTAGTGGCGTGGTAATCCGGTTTTCCCTGATTCCATGTTCTCGGAAACATTTGTCTTCAATTATCAGATTCACTTTCTGAAAATGACAATGAAATACTATCAATGAAGTCACCAGTAGCTTTATGCATTCATATTGTTCTATCTGTCCGTACAAATCCCAAATTAAACTGCTAAATAAATATGAACCTTCGCTGCATGTTTTAAGTTCGTAAGTCAGGTACACTACGGATTAGCCTCGTCCTTTACACGTGCATTTTTTACTCCCAAGGTTGTTTGTCAGAAATCATAGCTAACACCGCCCTTTGTTAACACAATTTCTAATAATATCAAACACTGTTTTAAGCTTTCACGGTTTACAACTAAACTTATACTGTCACTTACGGGATATCTTCCGTGATTGTTCATTATTTTGAGCTCCCGATAATTCAACCCGCGATCATGGCGCTTGCAACAGCGCCGAAATATAAGGAAGATATCCCGTAAGTGACGGTACAAGTTTTTTTTTTAATAATATGTTTTTTTGGACATAACACATATACAAAACATCACACTCATACCCACATTTCGACAGCTGTAGCCTGTGTTCAAATCCCATTTATTAGGGGCGAACCTATAGCCATCAACCGGACACGACTACGACTACAGTCTTCTACTACGAAATTCCTCAGGAATAAACCCAATAGCAAGCTTGAGCAGTGTGTCCGATATTAAAATTCGGTAAACAAAACGGAGCATTAGTTATACCTCCCAAGAACAATGGTCCTAGTTATCGTAGAGATATTGCCAGCTGGCGTTTTTTAAGCTCCAAGTAACCACCTGTTTGGTGGTCTACGTGAGAGCACACATTTTGAACTTATACACTAGAAATTCATCTCAATTGTTCTTCAACATCTGATACTGCATATTGCAACTCTATTCGATTGGAATAATTTGCCTTTGTCCTACAAACCTGTATCCAAGTAAGAATAAAAATCATATATGTTATTAAAATCAGCTTTCAAATCTTATTATATCTCTCGATTCACAGCAAGTAGATAGTGCTGCGTATATCAGTAATTAAGTTTAGAGAGTAGCCAGAATACATCGAAGAATATCTGAGATCTAATATTCTCGGGAAATCCTATGAGCTTTTCAGGAAATGTCATTATTGGTCGTCACAGGGCAGCTTGTTAATGGCTAACGAAGAGAAGGTAGATATTTTATATATGGTCAGGTAGCAACATATTTCTGTCTTCCATTGTCACAAAATCACGATTACTTGTTATTTGACCTCAATTCAATTAAGCATGCAGTCCCCTCTTCAATGTTTACTGTTAAAATTTTACTTTTCATGTTTTTTCTATGGGAGTTGTTCTCATGGTAGAACTAAGACACTTGATATACATCACTATCATCAGCTGACTGTCCACATTGCTTTCACGTCACGGGAACTTTTCAAAGAGCCCTTGCAAATAAATAATTATGCTGAAATTGACGATATTACAAGTGCAGTACACACATCAAGTTAGGTTTCCTATAACAAGAACCAAATCACGATTTTGTTTATCATTCTTTGCTAAAAATACTACAGTCGATGTTCAAGTGGTTAGTGAAGTTAGAATAGTGTAATGATAGAAGATTAACGTACACGCAAATATAGATATAAGCTCAGCTGAAATAACGCTACATGTAGAATTTAGCGCTCGTCTAGTTTAGCTCTAAATCCTGGGTTGGTTGATATCTGGTTGATTGGTTATGGTTTGGTTGCTGGTATATGACCACTGGTTAAATTATACGAAATTATATCGTTTCAAACTTTATATTGAGACTGGTTATAAAATGGTAAATCTAAGCTAAATTAGCACTAAAATGGTTTGGTTGACTCGGTAATGCGATACATGCATTTAAGGAAATGCACGAAGGCAAAAGTGCTGAGCTGTTCGGGTGCAAATATAGTACTTAACACTACAGAAAAAACCATGTAGTTCAAATTCATCATCTGCCTAGCCTTTTCAAAACTATCGTGGTGTTGGCTTCCAGTCTTACTGGATGCAGCTGAATATCATGCAGTCCAATTGTTTTTTTTTTAATTAACCTGTTCTATCTCACTGCTGGGCAAACGCCTCTCCCATTCCTTTCCAACTCTCCCGATGTTTTGCCTCCTCTGGCCAATCAGTCCGGAACGAGTCCAAGTCGTCACGCCAGCGTTTCTTGGGCCTGCCTCGGTGACGACGACCGTCGTCAGGCACCCACTGTATGACGATTCTGGCACATCTGTCCTGATGCATTCTGGAAATGTGACCCGTCCAGTCCCATTTTAACCTCAGACTTATCGCCAACATCGGCGATGCCTAACTTGGAGCGTATCGCAGTTCAAATTAGCATGGTGTAATGATTTCTCTGCATGAACTTAATGTCCTAGCTTTTTGTCTCCTCGTATAACAACTACGACCACGCGTGAAAGATTGCAATTTGTATGCTCAATTCTAGTGTTAGAACTACAAAGAACACCCACAACTTGATTCAAAACTAGGTGCTACATTTACCTGCCTGGCTACTTATCTACATATCATCACGCCTGTAATCCCCGAAGGGTTAGGCAGAGGTATATCGAATAGTAAACCCACATTTTATCAGTTATGTTTAAGCTCCATGTAATAGAAGGTGAGCCTATTGCCATCAAACCTCAACTGATCTCTTGACTACATTATCGTTCGGAATAAGATAATGAGTTTTTCGATAGTGAAGTATTATCTTGACTTTTTTTATGACAACAGTGTGTAAGGAGTCTACTTTTTGAGTCAATGGCTCACCGTTATTATCTACCATGGTAACAGTGCATGCTGTATTTCATAGCATATTGAAGAAGTGTTGTATGTGGGGGACTCATGTATGTTAGAAGATTGTGAAGAGTTATTGGCCTACTGATTTACCTGGTCGTTTTCTGGTAGAAATAGATTCGTTAGTTTCTTCTAGAGTTGTCGCTCATGTTAATATAAATGCTTTCTAAAATTACGCTTAGTCATCTTTGGTTTCTATCAAATTCAGAAGGGCCAGCTTTTCTTGAAGCAGTACGGTACGGCCGTAGTGGTGACAAAGCCAGTTAATGCTGGCCTCGTAGTCTATTGAATCTCCGTACTACACTAGACCAGCTTAAGGTCAAACTGAGACCACTGACGAGAGGATGACTATACTTATCTATAAAGTTGGACGATTTTCTAAGACATTTTACATTTCTCGTGGTGTCCTCTATCGTTTGCGATATTTCCATGCCTCGTGACTCTTGAAGAAAATATGGCTTTTGATTTACATTCCAAGGTCGGAGCTCTTATCAACACAAATCTAAGCCCGACTTAGAGGCCATTGTTTTGAGTAACCCATGTAAGTATTTTGGTTTCTAACTCTTTGTTATCACTCCACTTTTGCAATCCACTTTTGATTAAAGAACATATCTAGGGTATTGAAGAAATATTGGAAAATAATTTTGGGAATATGTCGCTAGGCTTGGCAAACATGTGGACATCGCAAACAGCTGATTAGTAAACGTTCAGGCAATGTGTTTTTTAGAAAATATTTTAATAGGCTTCTTGGTACTTGTGATACAAAGAATATTTTCAGTTTTCATTATAGTTCGCTCCCCAATTTTTCGTGATTTTTTCAGGGTTATTACCCTGAATAAATAAAATAATTATATTTCCGGGTTCAAACTGCAGACGAACTGCAGAGGCCACATAGAAACAATACCCATAAAGCTATACAAGCAATTCGTGTGCGGGGGGCCCGGGCTGTGTCAGCGGGGCGGGGGGGGCGAGAGGGGCTCGGTTTGACGTCAGAGCTTCCTCGTGACGTCATGGGTCTCTGCCACACCCGCGTTTGACGTCACCACTGCTTCTGGAGCTAAATATACATAGTTTTTATGAAATTATCCGGAAATAAATCCTAGATGTGATTTTAAAATATTTGGAATGAGAATTAAAAAATTTAAAAAAATATGTTAATAAAGAACAGTGTTATACAAATAAATATAGCTGCAAAAAACCTAACACCACAATATACATTTAAACGCCATTTCTAATATCAAATTACAATAAAATGAACCCCCATTAAGCCACGAAAAATTAAGAATAACTAAACGCGATGCACCAAGGCTGTACGTCTCAGCCTGTAAAATTCAATGAACGGGCTTTGCGACGTCACTGGCGCTGCAGATCCTATCTTTGTCCTTGTTACTCGTACTGGTTGGGAACTGTGTGAGAGAGACAGCTGCTCCAGTGACCCAATTTCCCGACCTCGGTCGGGAGGGATCGGCGTCTATTTTTAAGCTGAAGGTCGATTTATTTATAGCGGGGTGTGCGGCAGGTGGCTAAACGTGTTCCGACCACCTACCAATGTAATGGTGCTTTTGGAAATTTGTCGCTGTGACACTATCATAGGTTTTAGTTTTGGTTGATCATAATAGTGATTAGGTAGGTAAGGAAAATCTAAATATATTGTAAAATGGAGTGAAATTATCAATTAATTATTATTACTATAATTTAGAGATTTTAGAGCATTTTCTGCAGAAAGTTTATTATGCCTTCTTTTAATAGATTTATAGCTCAGTATTGCGACATGTATCCTTTGCAAAGCCAGACGGGTCGTTTATAACAATGAGAAAATGTAAACTTACCAAAAATTCCTGGTAACTTTCCAATATATAAAGGGTGTAAATAGACCCTTAACATATCCGAAAGGCAATTGTTCTCCCCGTCTTTGCAATATTTTTTTTGTTCTAGACCATACCTGGGATCCTTCTAGTTACGGAGATATTGAGGGTCAAAATTCCAACATTTTGACAAGTTTTTTTTTAAATACATGTTTTTAATGTAAGATTTTTACTTTACACACCTCCACGACCTCCGTACTATTCAATCCATCCATCAGCACAATGCTTTGAGTGCTTTCCATCGAGTCCTACCGTAAAACGTGATTTTTCACCCCAAAAAAAAAAAGTCGATTCCCAGCAATAATATTTGCTTAAAGTTACTTAGTTTGATGTACAGACTGCTTGGTTGACGGGTATGTGAAGGGTCTGATTACACCCTGTATAACTTAGTACTAGCTATTAAGACGAAGCATATTTATCAAAAGATTAGGCAACAATAGGTACTGTAGGAGACATGTGAAGTCTCCATGGAATCGTGGTGGATTTTGACCTGTACTTGTGCTGTAAGACCTTGCTTCTTATCAAGTTTCATTCTGATTGATTCTAGGTCTATGGGTCTAGGTCATCGGCAAGTACTAGGTTTTGATTTACTTGCGATATTTTTTACGTTGATTTTTTTACAGCTCCAAGAGACCGTAGACTTAATTACTTGATATTAATTTTAACTTGATACCACCAAGTTTTTTGACAAAAAGGATCTTGACAGACAATGAAGTGATCTCAGGGTTTCGTTTTTATTATGCGGAACCCCAAGAACAGACTGACTAGATGAGTTCGATGCATTATGACCTTTGATATTTCAATTCCACTCGATATCCCAGCGCTTGCAGTATTAATAAAGAATGCAAGACTACAGTTAATTTTCGTTGTTCCAAATAAGATTTGAACAAAGTTTAAATGTTGTAGTGAGGGATACTATACTGTCAATCGCATTCGAAGCGTTTCGGATTTCTACAAGGAATTTTAATAGGACTAACAAAAACTTTTCGGTTGCATATGTCAATCTGCTCCTGATGACGATTGAAATCTCATTTTTTTATAATAATTCTTTCTTTAAAAGTGTTATTGGGTTTTCCACCAGGAACTTCTCAGTAGCAGTCACGGAGTCTGTATTTGTGTCTGGATTTGTGTGTTGATGGCAATAGGCTCGCCCCCAGTTACATGGGACTTTCTCATAACTGACGAAATGTGGGTGCACTATTAGGTACACCTCTGCCTAACCCTTCGGAGATTACAGGCGTGAGGTTATGTATTTTTTTTTAATGAATAGAGAATAATAAACATAATTGCCAACTTCCTCAAATGGAAGTAACTAAAAACGAATACAGCTCGCTGACAGTACTGAATATTGATTTATTTATCAAAAGAGCAATAGAGATTAATAATAGAAAGTCAATATTTATTTATTTTTAGAATGTCTGTGTAAAGTCAATTATTATGTCATTAGTATACACGTGTTAGTTCTATTCATAGACAGTTAATACGAGCACATTATGTGAGTCTTTGTTCGAAATATTTTTATTTTGTTAACCAGCCCCCATAGCATGACCACCGTAGAATCGACAAAATAACAGATTGTGTCGACACAATGACAGATTTCTTTGACCTATCTGTCATTTTGTCGATTCTTCCGTCAAAGAAATCCTAGTCCATGGTGGTCATGCTACGGGGGCAGTAGTCCGGTGGGTTTCTTATTTATGGAGACGTATCTGTGCAGGAATCGAGATAAAATGAAATTGAATAGAATAGAATATTTATTTGCGTAAAACATGGTATACAAGGGTGTTAAATACAAATTGAGGCACAAGCATGTTTAGCTAGGATAAAACATAGCATGCAAAATTTTAAAGACAAGTTATGGCAACAACAATCGTTTTTTTTTAAAACATCAACATTTTTATCTACAAATTCAAATAAAAAAAAAGTATCAAATGTAAGTTAAAAGTAAGTAAGTTGTAAGTAAGTAAATTGTTAAGTAATTAAGTAAGTAAGTTGTTTTACCAAATATTCTTCCTGAGGTCAAGTTCTATAAACCCAAGACACCACCTCTGATTTTTCGGATTCATGTGCGTATTGTATAATTAAGCCGTTGGTCCCGGCTGTCATTTGTAGATCTTTGACAGTCGTTAGGTAGTCAGTGGCCCAAAAGTCTGACAACCAGTCTTATCAAGGGGTATCGTATTACCCAGTACTAACTGGGTTGTGGAGGTCAGATAGGCAGTCGCTCCATGTAAAATGCTGGTATTCAGCTATATCCGGTTAGACTGGAAGCTGACCACAATATAGTTGGGAAAAGGCTAGGCAGATGATGATGAGCGTATTGTATAATTATCACTTGCTTCGGTGAAGGAAACATCGTGAAGAAACCAGCATGCCTGAGAGATATTTCTCGACAGCATGTAAAGCCAAGTCAGAGGCCCATCGCCGGCATAAAAACTCTGACACCAGGTTAAGCACTAACCACACGATAAATAATAATAATAAGTTCTTTATTTCTCCTCACAATGACAAGGTTAAACTTATACTGTCACTTACGGGATATCTTCCGTGATTGTTCATTTTTTTTTTTTATTATCTTTGTTTTTTTTTGTTTTTTTTTTATTAATCACGGAAGATAACCCGTAAGAGACAGTATAAGTTTAGTTGTGAATGACAAGGTTACTCTAGGTTTCACATATTAATTTTGTCTTTTTAGCAATGTGAGGTGTTTGAGTTAGGCGTAAAATGCCTTTATTACAAATTACCAGGTCCCCACCCCACGGAAGAACAGAAGATACAGAAGAAAGCAGTTCTTCAAAAGTTAATTGGCACGTGTCTTAGGTAAGCTACGTTCCTGTGTCTCTCTTGAAGATCTTGCCCTGGTAGTTTGACAGAATAGAATAGAATACAACGTAAACGGACCTTTCACGAAACCGTCAACCAAGCATTCTATGAATAAAACAGACACGTGTACACTAAAGACATAAAAGACTGACAACCAGTCTTACCAAGGGGTATCGTATTACCTAGCACTAACTGGGTTGTGGAGGTCAGATAGGCAGTCGCTCCATGTAAAATACGGGTATTCAGCTGCATCCGTTTAGACTGGAAGCCGACCCTAACATAGTTGGGAAAAGGCTAGGCAGATGATGTGTACACTAAAGACATAATAACTGACTTTACACAGACATTCTAAAAATAAATAAATATTGACTCTCTATTATTAATCTTTATTGGTCTTTTGATAAATAAATCAACTTAGTTTGAGGTACACCTTGTATTGTAACATTTGTGACGTTAAGTAACATTACATCGCGGCCGGAAGAAGAGAAAGGGTGCAGCGTGATTGAACTTTTATTTAAATTTAAATAATTTCAGTGTTTGGTAAGCACCTATTTCTAGGTAAAATTGTAAAAAATAAGAAAATAATAATATTATGCAATTTGAAGCTACCCACCCATATAACGTACAGTAAACACAGAAATAGACACATTTGACCCTTAAACTAAACCTTTTTATCATTTTGAGGTCGGCTTCCAGTCTTCGGATGCAGATAAACACCAGTTTCACCCGGTAAGACTAAGTAGAAGCCGACTAAAAAACAAAAATACAAAATAATTTAATTAAAAACACAACACACCCTGCAACCCAACACTAGTGACTAGACCACACCACATAGCACCGCCTGCCACTCTGCCGAGCCCCAGCTACACTCGTATCATTACGCCTCACGCCTGGTTGCCGGGTGTCGGGTGACAGGAAGGTACTTCCTGAGCGGGGCTTCGGCTCAAGTGTCTAATGTTCTACCTGTCCTTATCTGTTACTGTTAGACTGGCTGATAGGTATCGCTTGATTAACTATTAATTAATAAAGAAATAACGATTACAAGACTAATGCTGCTAACACTAGGCGAACACCTTATATCATTGTTCTGTTGAATTCTGAACTCTCAGCGCTCTCATTAAGGCAGTAATTTAGGTTTCGGCTAGTTTTATTGAAAACGGGCATTACTTATGTGACTAGTTCTGGAATGCCTATTTTGGAAAAGCCATGATTTTCTTGAACCGATATCTCGTAACTAAATCTAGTAAGACACTGCAATGCCATGATGTTACAATCATATGTCCGAATTGGCAATTTCGGTCAGATTACTTGAACTATTCTGTCACTTACGGGAAAACAAAAACACAAACAAACAGTGAAACAGTGTTTGAGATTACTTGAACATAAAAAAAAACCTATCATTGTGATCTTTGCAAGATTAGTTAAACGGTAGGTACTCGTCCAGAGAGATGCCGAAAGATCAATAATAGTTTAAATTCGTCAATCCCAACAGAACACATCTTTGTACATTTCTCTTGAATACAAACTCTTCAGAAACCATGATCACAAGAAAACTGGAAACATTTCCGTAATTTCTGTTCAAATGACACTCTTAGCGCCATCTACCAGCTTTGGCCGATACTGACAGCTTAGCGAGCTGCCGAACAAAGGAACCGAACTACTTAATGCAGTATGGCTTCTGAAAATACCACGAAGCTATGAGTAACAATTTTAACATTTTGTAAGAAAGAAATAGTATCAGTATTTAGGGTTCCGTAGTCAACAAGGAACCCTTATAGTTTCGCCGTGTCCGTCTGTCTATCTGTCCGCAGCTTAGCTCAAAGACTCTTAGTACTAGAAAGCTGTAATTTGGCATGAATATTTAGATTGGTTACGCCGACAAAGTCGTAAAATAATGACCAGAAAAAATTTTTTTGGGTATCAGCAGATCATACCCTACACCTACACGTAAATGGGGATATTTTTTTTCTCGCGTACCTCATAATGTGGGATGTCGTTGGATAGATTTTAAAAAAATATTGCGAGTTTGTTCAAAAAGTTTTTGGGATTCGTTTGTGAAATATTAAACTTTAAAGTGCTAATTTTTGTTAGACTCAAGTGTCCACTCTAACAGCTAAAAGGTTGTGTTTGCGTGTTTGAAAAAATTCAAGGTGGTAGTTAATAACGAAGTTAAAAGGAAAACTATTACAACTCAGTAGGCTTCACAAGTTTACGAGTAATAGTCGACCAACTTATAAAATGTACGGATAACATATTTTCACAAACATAATATTGGGAGCACAGGTTTTTCAACTGCAAATGTAAGCACTGTCGGAGACAAACCGAACCATAGGAAGTGGATTAAATTAACGTTGTAAGACTACAGAACCCTACATTGTGCGTGGCCAGACACGCACTTGTTTTTACAGGTTGTTACTTGTTATATTTCACAGATATTTCAGCAACTGAAAAAGTTCATGGTTTTCAACTAATTGCCTTATCGATATACATACAAATAACTAAACTTAAATATGACTTGATTGAGACTAATTTCAGACATACCTACTAAATCAAAGGTAATATGGACAACTGCCCCCGTAGCATGACCACCGTAGACAAGGATTTCTTAGACGGAAGAATCGACAAAATGACAGATAGTGCAAAGAAATCTGTCATTGTGTCGACACAATCTGTCATTTTGTCGATTATTCCATCAAAGAAATCCTTGTCTACGGTGGTCATGCTACGGGGGCTGAACATATTTGTGATATTCAGCTATTCAGGCGGCCCACTTTATTTTTGCACGAGTTTTTAGACACGTGGTCTTCCAATCTTTCAAGATTCATTTTCTTCAATTCACTGAACAACATTTCATTATTATGCAAATTATAGCTTTATTAGATAATACGATGAATGAAAACATTATAACGAAACCGGTATGTTCAACCAAAAATTCGACATCCACCAACCCGCGTTGGGCACATGCACCCTTTCAGAGAGCGTAGCCTGTGTCCTATCACTGTAGTAGCGTGCCTAGGAGCCAACAATACGGCAAGCCCATAAGATATGCAGATTGTTCAGAAACTCTAACATCATGAATAGTAGTAGATCATAGGAGCAAGCCCAGCTTATAGGCTTGTATGAAAGTAAAAAGTACCGCCACTACCTATCAGTGGCAACATTATCGACTAATTATACTTTTTTATATGGCTAGTTATTTATACTAATATTTGTATGTATAAATTTGTAATCACGTTCTCGAAAACGTTCAGAGAAGCATTTCGATGAAAGTTGCAATATAGGGGTTTACCGGGCCTAAAAATCGATCAAGCTACCCAATTACTAATATTTTATAAAGTTGTTCGAAAAATAACATTGAAAGATTCTAAAGGTTTTAAACAAAGTACATTATTTTTTAGGAGCTTCGGGGAAATAAATGCCACGATGGTGTTATCTAATAATAGGAACGATCTTTGTAATACCTACATTAAGTTAATGATTTTCGATTTCCAGTGCATTGTTGTGTGGATTTCATTCATAGGGTTGGGGTGTAATCAGTGGCGGGGCAAGACCACAATTTTATGTGGGCAAAGTACATTTAGCGAGGCCCGGAATCGGCATCGACTCGGAATTCACATGTATCATTCGAAAGGTCATAATTTCAGGAACAAAATGGTACATAAAATTACGTACCAAACAAAACTCCAACAGCTTTCACTTCAACCACAGAAAAAATTAACTGCAAACAATTCACTTGAAATCGCGGAAAACATTTTTAGTAATCCTATACGAAGCAACGCCATCTAGCTTAAAATGTCAGAAACTACAATGGCTTTCTGTCAGTACAAGAACGAAGGACGTCGCTGTGTTAGAAAAAAATTAAAAAAAGAGTGCGCTGTCAACAAAAAATATATATTGGCCAAAATTGGCCATGTACAGTTTGGAGATTTCGTTCCGGTCCCAATTTTGTCATTGGGTTTTTGAGGTGCGAGGCCCTCGTACCGCGAGGCCGTAGGCGGTGGCCCACGTCGCCTACGCCTTGCGCCGCCTCTCTGGGTGTAATATACTTGTATTATAGTATATTTGTTTTTCTGGGTTACCACCAGTCCCAGTTTCATATAAAATTAAAATTAAACATCTTAATTCGAAAAAAACAGTTAGTAGGTAACATAAGGAGCTGAAAACGGAAATGTTATCTAAACTAAGTAGTATTATAAAGATGTAAAATTTGTATGTAAGTTTTTATGTAGGGGGAAATCTCCGGAAATTATAATCCAATTCTGAAAATCTTTCACTGGCAGAAAGCTATTATTCGTGGGCCGTATAAGTTATACAATATATTTATATCCGGCATATTAACCGAGCTGTCCCATTTTTTGCGGACGAAGTCGCGGGCGAAGTGCTAGTATTTTGTAGTATAAATGATTAGGTAATTCATGTATTTAACTTTAAAATCGAGTAAAGACTTATGTGAAAATCATCCCCGAACGTTTTCTTAGAAAAACAAAACCTCAATTCAAAAACGCCTAAGTTACCCAAGACAGCTAAATTAAACAGGATTCCAATAGATATAAAGTCTTCTTCTCTTAATAAAAAGAGAAATGGGGCAAATTATATAAACGCAGACGCCGGCGGAAATCACTCAGTTAACAGAACAGCTTTCCATTTGTGTCAAAACGTCTTTACTAAAGTTTAATTGGTAGTTTTATATTTGCAACGAATTGTCTTTGGAAGTTTTTTTGTCAATGTTTTCTTTTATATTTTGGAAAAAGTCTTTGTTTTTCTTACTTATTTAAATAAACATAAGAGGGGTTAAATCAGTAGCAAAAAATCCGTGCTATAGTTTTGATTTGATATTATTTTTCTGATAAAACTCGGTTATAAATTCCACGTGCACTCCAGAAGACGACCCTCTCACCGAATCGTGTTCTTATTTAAAACCTTAAGGCGTCTCCTCACTGAAATGATTTTATGGTGAGCAACACTTTGCAACATATTAAGTAACTTTATTTAACTTTTGCAATTATTTGTTGTTGCTACACAAAATGTAACTTCGATATGGAAGCACCTTTAAACAACATAGTTCGTGGCTTACCTACCAGTCTGGAATAGGCCTCCAGGTTTAAATCTTTGTGGCGGTTACTTCATAATCCTGTAATGAGGGAGGCGCCGACCTCCTTTGCAGGGCTTCCGACCGGCCTCGCCGCCGACCTGTCACTACTTACGAGATAATGTCACATTTCAATATATTTTTTCCTTTAGGTATTAGACCTGGATGTATTTGTTGGGATACTAATATGTCTATTTCCTCTATATGTAGTGATGTGGTTACTTTGGTAAACACTCGCTACATAAGCCATCATTCTTTGAAATGATAAAAGTTCGCAATGAGTTACAAAAAACCAGTTTCTTTTTTACCTTCATGCACAGTCAATTAAAATCGTAGTTTTAAACCCGAATCAACAAAATCGACGCAGGTTAATTACAAGAATATACATCATAATAACATTACTTTTATTGCAAACTGCCTCAAAAATTCAAAAGTAAAATGAAAGACTAAGATTTAAAATCAAATTATGTCAATTATCTAAATAAAATGCAATCGTTCGTAGCAGCGCCAAAGCCTCGCGAAAGCGCCTCTGCCTAATCTTGTGGTCTAAATTAAAAGAGCAACCGACATGCTCTATCCTAACCGACAATTCGCCGGCGCTTGTAAGAACTAAAACCGAATCGTTTTACTCGGACGACCGTTTTAAAATGCCTAACAAAGAGCAAGAGCCAAACCAGCAGATATTATGGAAACCTTCACATCAGTTTTTTTTTTTTTAAATCTTTGCCCCACACTAGGTATTTCTTCTGTATCGTGGGTGCGTTTACAAACATTCAATTAGTAAAAATTAAAAAAATGGTTTAGATCCCTAAAAGCCTCTCTGAGGGCTAAATTAAATTAATAAAACACTTTTCTAGCTTTTCCAGTTTTCGTAACTTGAATATTATGTAAATTAACACTTAAAACGAACAGCGGACTGAGGACAACTCTTCCTCTTTACAAAAACGTTGCAACATATTTTTTTTAATAATTGAATTTCATATGAATTTAAAACGAGCAATAGAAGAAAATAAAATAAAAAATAAATCACAGGACTACACACCTAATTAATTAGTGTCACTTGGTAATTTCTTAAAAAAAAATACCCTACTCAATAAAATTAAATATGTACTTACCTAATTCTAAAACAGCCTATACGTTATGGCTACTTCTATTTCACATACCTTTCTAATGAAGTTTACCTAGGTCTTCCTACCTACGCATTAACTACTTACGTTCAACCTCTTTTGACATGCGCCAAGCCGGCTAGGGGTGGAGGCAGGACATAATATAGGCCCGTACACCAACTTATAATGTAGTCTACTGGCATGTTCATTCGCACCCCGACCTACCCCGTGCAGAGACGTCGCTCCAATAAAATAGTTTTTTTTATTTAACAAAAAAGTTTTCGAAAAATAGTGAGAAATCAACTTTCATTTTATTTAAATCATTTTAGTGTTTTCTATATTCAAATGGCCAGTGAGTATTTTTATTTGTTTTGTTTTATGTTTTTGTTTTTCTTGTTTGTATTGTTTATTCGGTTAGTGTATTAAACAATACTCTCGTAGACAAATAAGAGAGAAACCAGTTTATGAATTTCTAAAATAATGTGCACTGTGCATAGTTATTTATTTTGAAATGTTTAATCGGTTTTATTAAAGAATTGTTAACGTTTTTATTTTGTAGTAATTGAATGATTTCATAATTTAATAGCATTTACTACTGATATAGAACTATTTTATGGGCTCGTCTAAGTCCCACAATAAGGGATAAAGAAAACTATAGTATTAAGTGTAGTATAGATACTACATAACCACAATTGAATTCTAATTTCTAAATACATTCTGAATAAACTTATTTAAATAAAAATAAAATTAAAAAATTAAAAATATTTTCACCTTCAAGTAAAACCATATGTTTACAATAAAAATAGGCCTTAAGGTGAGTAAAGTTGTTGCAGTCAATACCTAAGCTAACTTAATATCTTGTAATTATTGGTATCAGCGCCCACCCTCGTTATTATAGCCAATGTTATAGTGCATAACTTGTAGAAAAAAAAATTTTTACAAACTTTGAACACCTGAAGTGAACGGGTAATCCCTTTTTTTAAAGTATCATTTCCATATGATCGTATCCCTATTGGTGCATAGAATTTAAATCGCAAAGACAAGGGTTCAAAACCTTCCTTTTTTTTACAAAATAAATTCCAATTTGCCGTTGTGGCTGGTAATACGGTATTAGTATCGAATGTTCCGACATGCGTGCATTAAGTTAAGCCGGTAGTATGGTTTCCTCCGCGTGGGGCTTCGCTCGGCCATACGATACCTTAGTCACCTTAATTTTTTGCGACCAGTCCGGCCGAAC
The DNA here is from genome assembly GCA_963082995.1 of Noctua comes. NCBI lineage: Eukaryota > Metazoa > Arthropoda > Insecta > Lepidoptera > Noctuidae > Noctua > Noctua comes. The sequence goes on from OY720271.1 coordinate 5,410,800, forward strand.
TGTCGCACAAAGTTTATTGTAGTCAAAATTTTTTTTTACCGTGGAATATCCTACAAATTAATTTGCTTTGTTGATTTTGTGTTGTCCAATTGTTTTTTGTTGTTTAAAGTTTATTTAAAATTAAGAATATTTATTTTACTTTCAGACTTTTTTTTGTTTTAAATATTTTACTTTGTTTTGTTTTTTGTTTGTTTTTATTTCTTAACGAGCATTTTTAGCTTCTTATTTTGCATTACGTATCGCCGTGGTTCTGTCGTCCATCTTAGAAGATCCACAGACGAGCCTTCGATCTACGCTTTTGTTGGTAAAATGAAGCCCAAAGCAGCTGCTGGCCACTGCACAAGATTAGTTAAATCTATACTCTTGTGCGTGTGACAGCGGCTATTGCGGGCTATTCATTGTCTACGAAGTAGAAGAAACCGCAACAGGAATTACGAAGAATATTTTTAAGTATATTAGGATCTACTTTTTTTTAGGAAATATCTAACAGTTGTTGTTTTAATATAGCTCCAAACAGATTGGAGTTTTCAATCTGTTGGGAATTTTTTTATTTTATTTTACGATTTACGATCTAAGGACTCCTCGTTTTTTGAACTGTATTTTACCTACGGTATAGCTATCAACGGGATTATTCATATCCGCTGGTTGAAATTACGAGACGTTTAAACGTCAAAAAAGTATGTTTAAGTAGTCACTAAATATAACTGAACTTTAAGTAGCGTTTATGAATAAACCCCTAAATATTCAAAATAATTTTAAGAATTAACTCTGAAATTCTAATTTACAAGGGAGAAAAAGTGTCAATATGCTCTAACAAACGAAATTCTTTTCTGAATTTTATTTGTCTCTTAATGTTATATTTTTAATAAGTACTTATACGTTAGTGTTTATGCTTTAGATTTTTCATAGTTACTTGCATGAAATGTATTTTGGTGTTTTTTTTAACTGAACCCTGTGAGTGATCTTTATCAGGTCTTAAAGTGTTTCTACAAAATTATATCAAGGAACCGCCCGTTTTTAAAACACAATTTTTTTTTTTTACACTCGCTTTAGTCTGTTCATAAGTAGATACAGGGTGGAAGGGACACCGACGCGAAAACGGTTACCACATATTCAACACGTCATTCTGAGCCAACATAGAAAATATTCATCGGTAATTTAAAAAAAAAAAACAGCTGATCCATACATTTTGACTGAGTAGGTTTTGATAACCAATGAAAAAATTCTGAGGGGGGCTCAGAATGATGTACTGAAACAAAGCGAAAACGCGAAAACGGTTACCACGTAGGTAACCGTTTTCGCGTCGGTGTATTCCACACCGTATTTTCAGTAAATTGTCGTTCATTTTTATTGCAAAAATGTTACCTATTGCATGATTGTTTTGTTTGTATTTTGTCTGTAGGTGTACTTACTGAGATAAAATCTCGTATACAGGATGTACCATAATAAACGCAAGCCCTCTCGCGTAAAACATTAGTGACACTATATGCTAACGAACGTTAGTGTCAAAAGGTTTTTATAAACACTGTTTCAAGCTTTCACAGTTTACAACTAAACTTATACTGTCACTTACATAGAGCTTATCAGGAGCTAAAAATAATGAACAATCACGAAATATATCCCGTAAGTGACAGTATAAGTTTTGGTTTTTATAATTTTATTTTTTGTTTCAATTTCGTTCTCATGTCACTTTTCAGTGTCACTCGCTTTAGCAGACTACATGCTTAAATACCGGCTGTTTTCAGGTAAATGATATTTTTTATTTTGTTACTGTCTCTTTGGATCTGTATCTACCCGTGATGGCATTGTTAAGTTCTGCTTAGTGATTTAAATTACCAGCGTGGCTACACTGGGTCAAAAAACTTTTCTCTACTTTTAAAATTACCTACCTACTACGTGGTCCAGTACCTACCTGAATATAACATCGAATACATTTGTAACTCTTGGTTCGAAGACAACCCACACAAACCAATGTTGGTTAATTGAATGAAATGAAAGGTCATTTTCCCAATTAATTTCCCCCCTTAACCCCCTTCAAAATCAACCCCTTATGCCCCTCAACATAGGTCATTCATTTCATTTCATTTATTCATCAACAATTTACATTGTGTTAAATATACCTATACAGGGTGGGTAAAAAATCGTGGATCAAACGAAACAGGGCGATAGTTGGGGATATTTGCAGTAAAAAATATCACTGTGGCAGAGTCCTATCTTGATCTCCTTAAAATTTATGTCCACTTGAGTGTTTTTCAAGAAAATACCAACGTTTTTACTAAATAGGCAATTAGATTTAAATGGGCTGCTTCTAGGAAATGTATCGTCGCTATAAAAGTGTTTTTTATAACAGTATGTACCATGATTTATGGGTATTGGCACTTTTTCAATTTCTTTTAAGTCTCACGAAAAATTATTTGTAACTTCAGAACCTTACTGTGAAAAAGGTGTTACTACCAAAAAATTACCCTGATAACCTCAACTATCGCCGTTTCGTATGATCCACGATTTTTAACCGACCCTGTATACATGAAGTTCTAACACCACGTAAGTCAAAAATAGCAACTTTACGGGAGATTGAAAAAACTGCATAATTATACCATGTAATGGTACAATACAATATTTTATAATTACCATTTTAAAAACAACGCGTCTTACGATTCTCTAGCAAACTGCATCAAAAACCAAAATTTCATAACCACCTAAAATTACTTACATGGTGTTAGAACTTCATCGACGATAGGTATACACACAATTTACATACAAATACAAAGTGAAATTCAAATATAGTTCCAAACAGTTTCAAATATAATATCAAACAAGGTAAATTATAAATTTATCATCACGCCTAGATTTGGCTGTGTAGGCAGAGGTTAACAACACGTACAGTCTCGATTCGCAAGATGTGTATAGGGCGAGCCTATTGTCATAAAGCTGGCATAAATCTACACCACTGACAGAAGTTCCGAATAAACAAAGTTATAAATGCTGCCCGACTTGGACGTTCGACGTCCTAGTGAGCAGTAGGTACACCATGCTCGACAATCGCGCTAGCGACCACTAAAGCAGTAAGAAAGTAAGAATGATTTGTTAAGTTCGTTTCACTAAGACACAAAAACTAAGCGACACCTATACGTAGAGCCTCAACAAAAGCATACTGTAATATATCCAATGCTAGGCTCAACTCCGAGAGTTCAAAACCATACGTGCAATAATAATTAGGCATTACATTTAAGTGTCGAATATTCTCATTGAAATTGGACTGTATGCTGTTGCCTATATGCCAAATTGGTACCTACCACTGGTAGCCTACAAAGTGAGTCTAATGTTAAATACTGGTTTATTAACGCAGATATGATCTGAAAAAAGATCTGAATTTGCGTGCGTGTCCATCCGTTTCTAGAAATTAATTATCGTTTACATTACAGCGAAACATTTCTAATCAAATCTTGGTAAGTAGAAAAACAAGTAAAAATAATAATAGTATACTAAAATTTTAAGTTTTTTTTTTAAACTGATATATTTTTTACGGTACTTCTGGACACGGCTCGTATTGTTAGAAGGTTCCTCTCTCTGGAGCCCCGACCGTAGCTTGGACCCTGTTCCCGATACCGGTGGGCTACAATTTTTATATTTTTAAATGTTTTTTATATTGTTTTTTTTTTAAGAAATATTTAAAAATGTATAAGATTTGTATGAAAATAAATAAAGGAATATTAGCATAGCATAGATAGCATAATTGCATGTTCTCATACCAAATAGAAAACAAAAGTCTCATTAATCAATAGGTCCTGAAACTATTCCCAGAAGCCTTTCGTGAAAGATATGATACTATTATTTGATACGATTTGCAGTCGGTATAAAATGACTTAAGACAGAGTAACGGCAGGTACCTCCTGTGCGTACTATTATGTTATTCATCAGTTTTGAATAACTAAAAGTTACAGGTTAAATTGAAAACAGATAACCAGATCCATCCAAATATCAATGGATCACAGAATATGCCACTATCCCATTAACAATAATCATATTCAAGCATTTGTTTTTGACGTGACAACGTCTTATAATTCGATGGAGCCGGCTGCACGCACGAAAAAACATGACGTATGAGGCGTTACCTCGCTCTGAGGCGTTCCATAAAACAATTACTCGACGCACATTCATTTTTTGAAAAATGCAACCATTCCATCAGTATTTTCTTATGACGTTGTCACGTTCAACTATCGTCAGAAAACCGACTTTACAGACAACCGATTTTTTTTATCGTTCAGAAACGCATCTCCACACAAATGTACTTTTTTCGTTGAAAATTGATTCGTGATAAAAACTGGTGAGTATACTGAATTGAAGTAAAAAATGTGTGTATTTTAGCAATGTTTGATTTTAGTTAGTGTTTCATTTTCAAGTTTATTACATATTAATGTAGGCTTTTTGAACTTTCGGTCAGATGTAAGCAAGCAACTGAAGCTTGAGAATATTAAGCATAATAATTCAGAACTAAAATAATTATAAACATATTCTAAACACATAACATAACATATTTCTGTATTTTAGTGTGTACATAAACTGTAAAATAAATAAAATAAACATACTATTGCCAACCCCTGTTTGGGCGCAATCGCACCTGTGTATGCTACGGCGTAGCACACAGCGCTACGAGGGGTCTACGCGATTGTTACGCCCGTGAATTATCCTGAAAAGCTTTCAGTATAATTGTAAATACTTATTCTTTGCCTTATTTTGGCTGAATTTCAAGTTTTACCTGTGTAATCAAATATAGTTTTAGTTGATTTTAAAAATCTCTCAGGCAATTTTTAGGACTTAATTTTGAACCGCAATATTCTGCTGTCAATATACCTACCTACCTACAAGACATGCGGAAAAACTTCCTTAACACACAAAGGGCCAATATAAGGACATTAAATTCACGAATTCATTGTTAAACCACGTCGTTAAGTCATTTATTCCTGCGGTGGACTGCTATTGAGGAAATCAAGTGTGGTAACAATATTTCTCAGTATTTTAACGAATCTACAAGCCTGATTTTGTCACAAGGTAAGACAAACTCTCATTTTAAACTAGCCTACATTTTTGGGGTTTCCTCCTGTTTTTCTTCACCATGGGGGTTACTATGATGTCTTAAAGGTCTTCAGGAGTAAATCCAGTGTGGGAAAGAGAAAGGCTATACAGGTCGTCTAACGCCATCTCTTTCCCACATTGGAATTACTCCTGCTTTGAGACGTCATGGTAGGCCCCCATATTATTTAAGTAGGTATGGCACGTAGGTATTTATTTATTTTATTTTCTTAACAAAACTTCTTTCCAGCTTATCCCACCACATCATCACGTCGAAATCCTGAAGCCCAAAACAACTATTGGGCACAGCACAGGACTAGTAAACCGAATATGCTCTTGTGCGTGTTCTAATAGTTGTTGTCGGAGCTTCACATTCATCGGTCTGCGCCGGCGCCGGGACAAGGAATATTTGTGACTCTAATTTTGAATTTGTGTGTGTAATGTATCCACACATAAGTTACTTTTTCTGGAATCTTTTGCTGCAGAATTATTGGGCAACAACGGATAAAAGCAGAAAAATTTACTCAATATTATCATGTGCCATCCGAACCATCTCATCTGCTCATAGTCTGAAAGACTGATCGCAAGATTAAACTATAAAAACATATAAATTATATTGTTACAAAATGTTGCCAACCAAGGAGTAGCTTCGTTGTGGATGCACCTTATCCCATTGTATTTTTTGACACCATCTAGTAAACTATTTCAGCCAGAACCGCTGGAGAATCACAAGAATTTTGATGTGCATGAGACTAGACTACGTGAGATGTATATCCATTTTCAATAACGCTAAAGCTACACTTAAAGCGGGCTACGAACATGTTCGGGTCAATATAATTCGGCACAGCCGGGCGGCATAATCGAAATTTAACCTTTTGAACGCCATTGTCACATATACGTGACAAACAAGAGAGTGCCCTGTACGCCAACGACACTCAACTCACGACGCTGAGCAAATTGTTGAATCCGACAGTTTTATTTTATTTAGGCATAAGTTTATAGGTGTGGCCCATGTAGCATAGCATTACTGAATACAAGTGTGAACATGAATAAAAATAACATAGGTAAGAGTTAGAACGCGTGGTTTACTAGATGGTGTCGTTTTGTGGCTAGCAATCCTGATCTTTTTGTGCTCCTAACCTGTTTGTGAATTGTGCTAATTAATAAAAATGTTTTCCATTACAGAGAGAATAAAGCTCTCGATTTGCATTGATTTTTTATTGTTTTTTTTTTGTATCAATCGTAGGATATGCAGACCACTCGACCGGACTGGCAAAACGTGTGCATTCGATACTAATAGGTCGGTAACAGTTTGTGCTAATACCTACATAGTCAAATTAGTCTTACGACATACTCAAGGTAGTCTTACTTTACAGTCAAGCTAGTTTTAGTACATAGTCAAAATACCCTTACTTTACAGTCAAGCTAGTTTTAATACATAGTCAAACTAGCCTTACTTTATAGTCAATCCAGTTTTAGTCATTAACATAGTTATCGTTGGTAAATTGATAGTTATTGTATCGTCTACTAACCTATTATATGCAATAACTCCGTACGATTAATTGATCGGTCCGTATGAATAAATTTCCGATCGCTGCGCAAGTCGACAATCGTCATTACTATTTTGCTATTGTATGTTGATTTTACAGTATGCTTAGGAGTCTTTCGGCCAATCATCGTAGAATATAGTTTTTAACATCACCAATAGCTGCATACCTACTTACTTACGTTGGGTAAACATTAGACTCTCTTCCAAAAACATTGCCCGTCTAGCTTCAAAATGAAGAAATGGTTTTCAAAAATAAAACATAATAAATGCAATTTAGAAAGTTTATTGGAATTGAAAACACGTCAGTCTTGGGTGTCTAAACAAAGGTAACAGCAAAAAAAAATGGAAAATACATGGTAACATGTAATTAACAAAACTCATTACTTATATTTAACTGGTGTACTTCTGAACTTAGGTACAAACGGTCACTTACTTAAACTTTTCAGCAAAATTGAAACTACGACTAGTACTAAATAACCAAAAAGCGGTTTAAAATAAAACTACGGCGTGGAACATTTGTATAAAACATAAGCACGACAACAAAGGAATGATTCAACATTTTGATCTTATAGGCGGAAATAATTCAACTTAACATAAAAAACTCAATTTTCGACTAACGATGCATTCTTGGATTATTATATGGGGCAGTAAGCTAATGATTACATGGTTTTTTGAAGTGTGATAGAATCTACAATTATTAAAAACTTTAATTTAAAAATGCACTCGGTATGCACTCTTTATTTGGCGACTTGAAACAAAATTAAATACCAATACTATTTGTACGCAATGTGAAAACAAGATTCCTGAAGCTGCACTAGTATCCGTTAACAAAAAATTGAAGATCAACAATATCACAATTCGATGGTGGAAAGTAACTTAAGGGAATAGAGCACCCTGATTTGCAACTTTAAGCGCTGAGCCGAAAATTCCAAATTCCAACAACAGCGTCCTCATCTCCCTTAAGGTATTCGAATTTCCACCGTCGAAATACACAATATTCCCGTTGCCCTCACGGCCTAAGCTACATTTTGTTCGCATCATTGGCGTATGTATTCCTGCTGTATGGACAACAGCAATGCAACTAAAACCGTGATACTATCCAATGAAAAGTACAACAAAAACTATGAAATAATATTGAATATAATTTCACAATCCTTGCTTCTAACTTATCTATTGTTGCAACATCTGTACGACACTTTCAAATCTAAAGTCGTACAAGGATCTTTTGGCGTGTGGCCATATATGGAACTAACGCCACAATTTTGTTTTTTTCAATACATTTTACAAAATGTTCTGTAAATGTTATTTGAGCGCCAAAACATCATTGTACCACTGTATATTGGGTAAACTGTTTCTTTTACAGAATTAATATGATTATCATACGCTTATATAATGTATTAATATATTTTTTGTTCAATCAGATCGCGTCTACAAAGTGAAGAGACATAAATAAGGTATACAATGCTGCAGAGTAAATATTGTGCATCGGCAAACATCGGAAACAATCGTACGTTTAAAAAACGATTGACAAGAGTAATTTGGTCCTAAGAAACACTTGCAATTTCAACTTTATCACAAACAAATAAATTCATTGTCATTTGTCCAATTTGTGTATTTCATGTGATGCCCAATATTTATCCTGTAATACTGTACGTAAGTGAACTATGGAACATCAATCGGGATTACTTGCTTACATTATTAAGTTAAATCGTTGTCATACTACAATAATAAGGTATGTTGGTCTTAACTAGACTAGCGGTTTCAGCTTGATTTTTTGTTTTCCTAGGAATCTGACATCATTAGGAAAGAATCTCCTAGAGTAACATATAGTTAGGCAATCCATTGTAAAGGAAGCCTATCCCCAGATGGTTAAAAATAATGCTCTAACATCATCGAGATCACTCAAAATCACATTTTTGGCTACAGTACCAACGCCCAAGAGTTACGAAATCGCAAAGATTTAGAACTGTTTCTTCTTTTTTTCTAACTCAAACCATATTTTTAATTTCAATAAATAAATGTCAAATATCTCGAGCTTAAACCGCTAGTAAAAAATTCTAAAGACCATTGATCGTTTGGCGAAGCTTCAGTCGTTATACAAATATTGGTAAGCTCGGTTTAATATCATCGTTTACGTGTTTAATTCAGTTTTCTTTAGCTTTCGCCTTGGCCGCGTCACCGAAGAGCATCAGACACATGGTAGCGTGGAGGCAAGCCTTGGCTGGGAGGAACTTCTCGTCGAAGGTTAGAGAGTACCGGTACATCCAGACTGCTGGTTCGTATTCAGACTGTAAATGAGAATCGTATGTAAGACTTCAGTCGAAAGATATTCTTCTTCTGTAATTGAAGAAATATGTGCCCTCGCAAATTTTACTCTTCATTTAAAAGAAGTAAACCGACAGCAACTAACTGCTATCTTGAAAATGAACAAATGCATTAATTTAATTATTCTTTACTATGTACATTATTTACAAACTGCAATAGATCTAAAATAGTATCAAAATGAGAAAAGTATTACATTATTATATGACAAAAAAATTGTCCAAATCGTTGTCAATAGAAAAAGTGCCAAGAATGCTGACTGAATTGCCACGTTGGATGGCAATGCTGATTCTTTGGCCAAACATCTACTAAGTAAATGAAATCCAAAATATTTATTTTATTCGATGGTTGCAATGGTGCAGTTGCAGTAAAACTGAAGATTGTTTTTTATGGTCATTCCAGGAAAGCCGTGTCCAGAGATGCACAGAGCGGCTTGCCGTAATCGGAGGCCGAAAGAAATTAATATAAGGCTACCAAGAGACAATGCTGTACACCTAGGTGCACTTCTGGAATCGCAGTCTTCATAAATAGTGTTATAGTATCAACTTACGATGGCTGATGATCATAGATAATTAGTATTTTACTTACCAGGTATGTATGAGACACCGCTACTAGGAACGATTCTATTCGACTCTTCGGCTTTGTGTAGAACGAGAGATACGCGATATCTTTAGCATCTTTGATCTTGTTTTGTCTGTAAAGAGATGATTGATGATTATTTGCTAGAAAAAAATTTTTTGGTCAGTTTAAGACCCAAAATTCAAATAAACGATGGACAGAGAAAGTTATTCGATACCTGTCATCCGCGATTATTAAAAAGCGGGTTTCTATTATATTTTCTTTATCAATACCTAGGGGGGGAGCAATAATCAACAGTCGTATAACAAAACTTAAATATTTTATGAAATAAACTTTTTTAATACTACCAACTGTTTTTAATTACAATGGGTTTTCAGTTATAAGTGAGTAACAGAATAATTGTAACATTTCAGAAGGGCGACATACATGTGTAGCAGCGCGGTGAGCGCGCGCTCGGCGTGCGGCGCGCGGGCCGGCGGCGTGCGCGCGTGCGCCGCGGCCAGGCAGCGCGCCGCGCACGCGCCGCGCCCCCCCGCGCCGCACCACCACCCCGCCACGGCCGCGCCCGCCCAGCACGACGGGTGCTGCACACACAACAAGCTCGTACAACATCAACCCTACACAGTTTACCAATCAAATCTTGTGTAGAATTTACAATAACAGCCAGTTCTCGCCAAAGCGAAATCTCAGATGGACAGCCAATTAGTTGAACGTCCTTCAACTTAGCCTTAACGCAACGTAACTTAGAGCAGATTTCACTAATCAAACTGAACGTGATCAGCACATCTAAACGGCATTCAAGAACTGTCAGTGTCAAAACCTTCGCTCTTCCACACTGACGGCTGTTGAGCGCGGTTATTCGTTATTTACACAACACCTCCTCTCGCTTTGATGAAAACTGGCCCAAATAACGCTTTCACAATGATGCGTTGATATTAAATGCGTTGCGATATTAAAACAACATGGTTAATAATGAAAATAAAATAATTACTCATCCAAGAGAACAGCATTAAGTCGTACAAAAGCAAAGAAATTATTTAAACAACTAAAGTTATGTAAATCAATCAATATTTATCGAACATCAACAAATATCAAATCATGTAAAAGAAATATCAAAAATGTAAAAAAAAAAAACTAATAAATGTACCATAAGTAACAGACGTGTTTTATTGAATACCCAAAACTTACCAACTCCACATATCTAGCTATCTTAGCTCCCAGTCCGACGTAATCGTAATAGTCGAACACCTCAGCAAACTGCTGCATCATACTGAGCACAGGCTGCCAACCTTCAGTGTCAACCTTCATGAAACGCTCTAGAAAGAAATCCTTCGACGGTTCGATGGTCAAACGGCATTCTGGAATCTTCTTATTTGATGGTGTCAATGAGATAACTTCTGATGGTAACCTGGGAATATAAAGTCAAAGAAAAATTATTTGTTTGCGGTAAATGGCGATGTTGCAATGCATGAATCAGATAATAATATGTCACACAAAGTATTATAACACAACATCAACAAAGTGTATGGTTATGAAATATTAAGATTTTGACGCTACAAAACGCATCGCTTTCGTGTGTCATCTACTGCCTAGGTTAGCTTCGCGTCTCACCAGATGTAGCTTTTAATCAATTTGTTCAATCAATTGGACGGCACGTTGGTGCAGTGGCTGAGCAATTGACTGCTGCGCTTCGTGTCGCGGGTTCGATTCCCGCACAACAATATTTGTATGGCCTACAGGTAGTTGTTCCGGGTCTGGCTGTTTGTGTATGTGAATTTAAATGTTTGTAAACGCACCCACAATACAGGAGAAATTCCTAGTGTGGTGCAAAGTTTAAAAAAAAATTAAAAAACCGTTTTTTAGCAACTGCCTATCTAACCTCCACTAGGTCCATGTGGACAGTGGACTACATTATGCAACTGATAGGGCACTTACTTTAAATCAGCATCAGCAAGCAGCTCCCTAAAACTGATGATGTGCAGCCAGTACCCTAGTTCCAAATGCTGATAAGTGCAGTCCTCTTCTGTTAACGATAAATCTTCTGGTTGAATACCTTGACAACAGACAAATGTGTTAGAAACACCCGAGGTAGAACATTTCCCACGAATGTTAGACCTTGCTTATTCTAGAAGGGGGGAAAAGCTGGCATCAGTTACAATTAGGTACTAATCAACAACAACCAATCTGATTAAAGCCTAAGGCCCTAAAGCCCTTCAGTAGCCAGGGCTGCGGGACTGTTCAAAAGAGATACCGCGGCCCTGGAACACAAAGGGCAAAGAAGGAACATGGATGGGTTTTAGTCAGTACAAGTCTGACACTCTTTTCCGCTCCGCCCAGAGTGGGGGGGGGTCATTTGATGATATACCATACGAAAAAAAAAATGATGCTAATTGCAGATATAGAGAAAAAAGAAAAAATAGTTACAATTACTAGCCTTTGTCAAAGGTCTCTATAAAGTTATTAGGCCTTTAACAAACTGAGACGACGGTGATCACTAAAAGGTATTCCGGAAAGAAAATGTTCCCGTCGGACTGTCAAGTCATAGGTGTCAAGTTCGAAGCCAAGACACGCACCGGATTCATGTGCGTATTGTATCATTATCACTGTCTTCGGTGAAGGAAAAAATCGTGAGGAAACCAGCATGACTGAGATATATTTCGGAAATTTTCGCGACGGCATATAAAGCCAAGTCAGAGGCATAGGCGGCATAAAAAAACTCTAACACCAGCCCCCGTAGCATGACCACCGTAGACAAGGATTTCTTTGACGGAAGAATCGACAAAATGACAGATTGTGTCGACACAGTGACAGATTTCTTTGCACTGTCATTTTGTCGATTCTTCCGTCAAAGAAATCCTTGTCTACGTTGGTCATGCTACGGGGGTTGGTTAGCCACACGATAAAGAAAAATTAAACATTTCTCGGTAAACAAATGTTTACAATTCACATTGCCTGGAACTCTCATTATCTGAATTGGTAATTATAGTGAAAATTCTAGTATGATGATAGTAGAAATAATTAAGTAAACACGGCGACACATCAAGCTATAATTTCCAGTAAGACATGGCCTCACTTTGTATAGATTTCCCGTAAAATGAGAGTTCCGCATAAAGTGGTTTTGTATAGCTTGATTGGTCTTCATGCGTAAAAACCAAAAAAAAATTACTGTCGCATCCCCTATCGCCGCACCCCTTCAACTCCTTGCCAACGGTTTTCATCATAGCTTCAAAGTTTTTCAAATGTGCTGCTTTATCGGTTCGGTCCTTCGGCATTTCCTTAGTAAATTGGTCGAAAACTCCGTCGTTCATGTCTTCCACCGGGGCGCCCTGGATATTATCGTCTTTTAGTTCAAGCATTCGGACTAAAGTGCTGCTTTCTGCGACAATTAGGAAGGAATATGTTATGTACGGTAGAGGCGAGTGTTAGTTGTAAAGCGAGTGGTGAAGGTGTTCTCACGAGGCGAGTAACCGTGAAGAAACTAAACTGGGGAAATATTAATTTAAATGAATAACTGAAATCTCTATTTCTCTCTCTTCTCATAACATCACGCCTGTAATCCCCGTATGGTTGGGCAGAGGTGTACCTAATAGTATACCCACATTTCGCCAGTAATATTTAAATCCCATGTAATAGCCTAATATAAATATTGCCATCAACAGGGTACGAATCTAGACTCCGTGGCTGCTACTGAGAAATTCCTGATGGAAAAAACCCAATAGCACTTTGCCCGACCCCGGAATCGTACCCAGGATCTCGTGATCAGCAGTCGCGCCCGCAACCACTCGCCCAACGAGGCAGTCTCTCTCTTCTCTAAGTTAAAATATTTAATCTCATCAGAAAACATGTTTATAACACGCTTTTTATGTGAATGTTAGTTTTTTTTGTGTGAACGCACAGTTATTCGGTCAAGTATAAATGATCGAGTAACGTCAACGACATATGATTTTTATGAAAGCATGTTCTTTGGATCCGATTGTCGTTCAATTCGCATACTAATTCCAGTAGGCGGACCCAAACTACCTTGTGAGGACGCCGCTTTATTGATTGCAATAGGGGGTAGAAGGGACACTGACGGGAAACGGTTACCACGTATTCAGTACAACATTTGGAGACCCCTTAAATAGAAATTTTTCATCGGTTAATAATAAGGCTGTTCCATATTTTGAAACCAAGGTTACCGACGTAGCCCGAAGAATAGCCATACTGAAGTGGCAGTGGGCAGGGCACATTGCTCGCAGAACGGATGGGCCGAAAAGTTCTGGAGTGGCGACCGCGAACCGGAAGACGCTGCGTTGGAAGGCCTCCCACTAGGTGGACCAATGACCTGGTGAAGGTTGCAGGAATCCGCTGGATGCAATTCGCACGGGGCCGGTTAATGTGGCGACACTTGGGGGAGGCCTGTGTCCAGCAGTGGACGTCTTTCGGCTGAAATGATGATGATGATATTTTGATCGTGTAGGTATTGCACTTTTGTAGGAAACAGCTGTTTTTTTTTAATGACTGATGAAAAATTCCATGTGGGTCACAAAATGATGTACTGTGTCCCTACCACCCCGTAAGGTACAGTTGAAAAATTAAGTAAGAAAAACATAGACTGATAAAAACATGTTAGTATTTGTTAGTGAAAATCTTTTTTCAAATCAACACTTATAATAGTCGACAACTTACCACGTTCGTGAGTATAGCACTGTATATTAGTGAGATGGCAATTCGTGCCGTCCTTCTCGCACACCATACTCATTCCTGGTTCTACTTGCGTGCATATATCGGCTTCACCGAATTCTGAAATATTCAAGTATGTTGACTGACACTCATTTTGCATCATTTGCCTAACCTTTTCCAAGAAAGAAAGCAGGTGCCTGATGAGATGACGAGTAATAGAGAAGTATGGAAGAAGACATGATGCGCCGACCCCAAATAAATTGGGATAAGGGCAGGAGAATGATGATGATCTGCCTAACCTTCTCCCAACTATGATGGGGCGACTTTCAGTCTAACCGAATGCGGCTACAAGTATTTTACATGCGACTGCCTGTCTGACCTCCACAACCTAGTTACTTGGTTATATATTTGTAAGACTGGTTTTCCGACTTTCAGGTCGCTATCTACAAAGATCTACAAATAACAGCGGGGACCAACGGCTTATCGTGCTTTAAAGTGGGTCTCAGTATGTAATGGAGGATCACCCATCCACGGGCCGTCCTCGACCAGCGTTGCGTAACCTTGAAGATCTACTCGCGACTGTAATTATGTAGCCACAAGCCCCTGTTGTATACTCAAATTAAAACATAATAAGAAAAGAATCATCTCAGAACATAAAGGGTGTAATAAAACCCTTAACGAAGCCAAAAGGCACTTGTTCTCCCCGTCATTGCCATATTTTTTTTTGTTCTGGACCATAGTTGGGAACCTTCTAGTTACGGAGATATTGGGGGTCAAAAGTTCCAACTTTTTGAGTTTAAAAGTTCACAATATAAAAAAAATCGTTTTTAAGGTTATTGCCTGCCAGGGCTGCGGGACTGTTCGAAAGAGATACCGTGGCCCTGGAACACAAAGAGCAAAGAAGGAACATGGATGGGTTTTAGTCAGTACAAGTCTGACACTCCCTTCCGCTCCACCCAGAGTGGTCATTTGATGATTTCCCATCCGATAAGACGTGATTTTTCACCCCAAAACAAAACCGGTTTCCAGCAGTAATTTTTGCGTAGGGTTACTTAGATGTATAGAATGCTTGGTTGACAGCTTCGTGAAGGATCCGTTTACACCTTCTACGTACCTAAGTCCTGCAGCACGTTAACCTGCCTGAACAGACACGACCATCCATACAGCATGGACCTGGCCAGTCCGCCCATAAAGTCGGGATCCACTCTGACCACTTGCTTGAGGTGGAACATGTGCGTGTTGCGGTGCTTCTTTATCATGTTCAGTTCAGCTAAGATGAAGTTTGTTGGCGGCTGGTGACAAAAAATACAGTGTAGAAAAACAATCGTACTTTGAATTGATATCGATTACTTCATGACTTATGTAATGGTTGACAGTGAAAAAGTCATATCGAAGAGATATTCGAAACATTTACTACTAGCAGTCCGGCGTTTTGACGTGACAACGTCTTATAATTCGATGGAGCCGGCTGCACGCACGAAAAAATGAGGCGTTACCTAAAACAATTGCTCAACGCACATTCATTTTTTGAAAAATGCAACCATTCCATCAGTATTTTCTTATGACGTTGTCACGTTCAACTATCGTCAGTAAACCGACTTTACAGACAACCGATTTTTTTTAAATACTTTTAGCGTTTAAAGTGTTAAGTTATTTTTGGTTCAAACGGGACTAAGTAAATCTACTGATAAAAGACCAGAGTTGGTGGCCATAGAACAAAAATTCTGCTATCACACCATTTGATTTGTGGCTTATTGAAAGTGTTAACATAACAATGGTTTCAAATATGTCAATATGAGATATGACAACAGAAAGTAAGTCATAATCAAGGCATCAGAGCTTGAGCCAGATAAGAAAGCAGCTGAAAACGTTAGTAAATGAACTCATTGATAATATTTCAGTTACAGCAAAAATTACAAACATACCTCATAAAGACTCATTTTAAAAGCCTCCTCAGCCGCCACGAGGGCCTCATCAAAGTACCCCATCTCCAAATATACAGACGCCAATGATATCAGCACGATGTCCTTGAACCGAGCTTCTACCGTGCGACTGGCTGTCAGGATACAATGGAGGGCGTTCACGTTGTTGCCGCGAACGCGCCAGTAGAGGGAGGATAGTGTGCATAGAAGCCATTTTGGTGCTAGTTTCTAGAATTGACGAAAAAAATAGGTATTCATTCATAGGAATATGTAGCGACATCTACAATGGATCATTTATCTGACTACACGAAAAATCCTGGATCGCGCAAACATAGTTATCTGCGCGATTAACATATCTACAGAAACCCGACAGCAACCGTGAATTAGTAGCCCATCATACAGATCACCTGCCTGGTTGGTGGATTCTCAACTTTCAATGGAGAATGAGTGACTTTACAGTCTGTTCCTCATACCATACACTTTCGATGACCTTTTTTGTTTTGATTGCGGTTAATTTTGTGGAATTTTATTTATTTTAGAATGGCCATTACTTACAAGTCTAGCATTAAACTAAGACGGAGTAGCTGCGCGGTGAGGAGGGGCTGTTAACATCCATCAGCGGTGTATAACGGAGCAGAGCAACACTTAGTTTAAAATACTGATTACGGTAAAGGCACGATTTAAATTTTTGATAGAGTTGACTACAAAAACACACATGTTAAGGTGAGTGTTTTTTTATGTTTAAGTCCCATATAACATGGGGCGATCCTATAGTCATCAACCGGGCACAAATTCAGACTCCGTGACTACTACTGAGAAATTCTTAATAGAAAAACTCGATCTTTGGCCGCTTTGGGAATCGAACCCAAGATGACCATGTTCAGCAGTCGAGCTTGCGACCACTTAACAAACGACGCAGTCTACAAAAACTGCTAAGATTTAAAGGTGCTGTCAATGTCAAATTGTTATCATGAACGAGCGGTTGACGGCAACACTCAGACGATCTTGCAATTTTCACAAAATTTGAGGTTAAGGCTGGATGTGAAGAAATGACTTACCATCTGCATAGCGCTGTATATCCGCTGGCCAACCTCTGCATCCTGCATGTTACGCGCCGCCTCCAGGTCGCCGTTAGCCACGTACTCCAACAGTTTCTGACGAAGGTGGCCCGTGACGATCACCTCACTGAAGATCTGAGGCCTAGAAATTAATAGAACTCATGTAAGATAGATAACACATATTACAAGACAAGATAGATTGAATCCAGAATCTGATATCACAAAGACTTGGGAATTTATGAAGAAACAAAGACCAGATGAGGAATTCTGAGTTACAAAATTATTATAGTTACTGTCAGAGAACTGTTTACTGTTAGCCTGCGTAATCCCACTGTTGGGCAAAGGCCTCTCTCCTCATGACTTTCAGTTCTTTCCATTTAGGATGTCAGAAATTAATTGTTTAACAAATTGACGCGTTAATGTGCCGTGTTAAGGTTCGCGCACATTATGTCGGGCCGCAGCGCAGCGTAAAATGCTTACTTGGCACATAAGTGAGAGGCTGCTCCCGGGCATAGTGTGCGATAGTTCATATAAAATACATACGAGCGATTTGAGAGGATTTTTGCGCTGCGACCCAGCCCGCTGCGGCCCGACATAATGTGCGTGAACCTTTATATAGCCGTTTGAAACAGTTGCCAAAGAATGACAGTTGTGATTTAAATTTATGGACAATTTCAGCTGGTGACCAATTGTTTAAACAATTTAATAAAATTTTCTTGAAGAAAAGACCATAGTCCTAAATCTAATACATCTACTAACTTACTTTTGAGATTTCTTCTGGGTAAACGTGGCTGCCTCCTTATCATTGGGGCAGGTTGGCGGGTGCCACGGTAGCTCGTGTTCAACATTAGCGGGCACCCCTATCTTCTCAGTCAACAATGTTCCTAGTCTGTGAAAAAGGAGTGTAAACTAGAGCGACCGCAGATAAGAGGAGAATGGAAGAACAAAACGTGTTGTGCCGACCCCCAATAACATGAGACAAGGGCATGAAGATTATAATGAATAAACACTGTTTTAAGCTTTCACGGCTTACAACTAAACTTATACTGTTTTTTGTTTGTTTTTTTATACTTCCGTGATTGTTCATTATTTTGAGATCCCGATCTTTCGGAGCTGTTGCAAGCGCCATGATCGCGGGTTGACTGGAGAATGCGGGTGGATGGAAAATAAATTGTTAAGAGCAGACAAATCTATCTACCCTCTTTCTTTGTCTTTTGCTACGCGCACTACTGGAACTCGACACTAAGTCACGGCAAAACACACTCACAGTATCACCAGGTTTTGTGGAGTCCTTATTACGATGCCGGCTGCTACTTTACCCGCGATCATGGCGCTTGCAACAGCGCCGAAATATCGGGAATTCAAAATAATGAATAATCACGGGAGATATCCGTAAGTGACCGTATAAGATCATAATGAATGTTTGTAAAATAAAACATACAATACTGAAGCTAAGAAATAATACTGATTCGCTTTGACGTCCAGCGTAAAAGCTTATTGCTCATGTAGGTAATCAATCTAGAATGTTATCACTCCCTGTATACAGGCCAGCCTGTGAGAGTGAATATCCAACACAATGCAGGCCCAGTACAGGTTGGAGGATGCCGGATTCCTCAGGTGTGTTTCCTTTGTCCGTTTTGAGAGCAGCGGTGATGATTCCACTTCAACAATATTTTCGATTGATAACATCACGCCTGCAATCCCCGAAGGGTTAGGCAGAGGTGTACCTAATAGTACACCCACATTTTGCCAGTTATGATTTCATCATCATCATCATCATTTCAGCCAAAAGACGTCCACTGCTGGACATAGGCCTCCCCCAAGTGTCACCACATTGACCGGTCCCGTGCGACTCGCATCCAGCGGATCCCTGCAACCTTCACCAGGTCATCGGTCCACCTAGTGGGAGGCCTTCCAACGCAGCGTCTTCGGGTTCGCGGTCGCCACTCCAGAACATTTCGGCCCCATCGGCCATCCGTTATAATTGAGTTCCATATAATAGGGGGCGAGCCAATTGCCATCAACCGGGCACAAATCCAAACTACAAAGTCAGAGGCTGCTATTGAGAATTTCTTGATGATAAAACCCAATAACACTTTGCCCAAACTGGGAATCGAACCCAGGACCTCATGCTCAGCAGTCGCGCTTGCGACTGCTTTGAGGCAGTCATACAATATTTTAGTTTACCATATTATTTTAAACTAGATCGATTTTTAACTCAGATTTCCACTACGATCTTATAACTTTTTGTAAGCAAATAAGTAAAATATGAAAATACCTTATTCCTTTGTTCTCAAAGGGTAAAAATATTTGATACACAGCTTCTAAATTCTCTGGAAATGTTTCTGAGTTATCTTTGCAATGTTTATTTGTGGGCCATTCTGGGTCCTTATCAAATTCTTCTTTATTCCTGCTTATTTTTAAAGATGGCGGATATCTGAAAATAACACAAGTATCTTGAATTAATATGATGATCAATGACAATTATACCAGCTTACCAGATATGTCATTTGATAGAAAAACCTGTTGTCACAAGTATTTACTTATTAAGCAACTAAAAGTAAAAACTAAAAGATATATTCTATGCTAGATAGGTACGTACCTATGTTGTTCATTTTAATGTACCTATCTTATGTAAAAGATGATTTTGCATGCTATTATTAAGGCGGAATGTGTCCTGCTCTATACCATTTTCATAACATCCTGTATTTACCACATTTTATGCAAATAAATATACTTACTTACTTACTTACACAGTATGATGTAGTACCTATTTAATAAAAGAACATAAAGAGTCACTCTAGTACATTTGGCATAAATAAGATCATTTGAAAAGACAGAAATAACATAACTAAAAACTGAGTGAAAGATTATATGGTTAGAAAGCAATGGGGCAGCCACAGAAGTGATAACTAAGAAATATGGAAGAAGAAGACATGCTGCTGCGACCCTACTGATTCTTTTTTTTTTACTATAACTTTATGTACAGTAGAAACTGTACAAAGGCGGGCATGGTGTATTACCTTGGCGACCCCCCGAAATGATTATATCTATACAAAAAATACATGAATAATAATTCCTTACATAATTATCCCTGTATCATATTCGACTATACTTGGTTCATTTTCAACTTCTTTCTTTTTTTCAGGTGGTTTTGGAGATGGTGTAGCAGGCTGTGTCTTTTTGTCTTTTGTTGTCTCTTTGCGAGTCTCATTTTCTTTACCTGACTTCTCTCCGTTTCTCTCTTTAGATCTCTCTAATTCTTCTTTGTACTCTTCAAAGAAAGATTTTGATGCAAATTCTATGAAAAAAAAAAAAAAATAATGTTTCTTTTCTCATTACAAATGTTACAGTGAACAATAATTATTAAATCTAATACACATGGTAAACATTTGTGAGAGACTGATGCCAGAAATAGGCATACAATACCAAATAGGCATACGATAATGGGTGGACAATATTTAGTATTTAATGATCGCTTTCACTAACACCATGGGAGATCTATGTAAATGCCAAAATTTTATTCTCATTTTCGAATTTCATCTCTCGGGACTGAGCCGACCCTTGTTAATTCAACTGGTGACGCTTAGTGTTATTGGAAGCGGGCAATACTATTTACAAGGTGGAGACGACAATACGACAATTTTGGCCAACGTTTTTGAAGTAGCGAGTTGGCAACATGTGTTTAACGTTTATACCGATGCAGGATTCGTTAACCTGTTGGTGGTAGCCTATTATCTACACTATGTAGTAAATGCTAAAAATGAAAAATAACGTCCTGTGAATAAACTGCATACAAAATTCAATCGAAAATATCCAGTTATTTTCGATGGAATTTTTGTATGCAGACTGGGAACGTCATGAGTTACATACAGTTTAATTTATTGTCGCATTGTCGTCTCCACCCTGTATTTTAAATGTTATGTTAGCTTGATAGGTGTCTTCGCATCTGACGTAGTTCTAAAGTAGACGCTCGTTAAACGTAACCGCGGCGAAGACGCTGCGCAATCGTGGCGCTAACGCAGCATCACAGCGACGTAGTTCCAATACATCTAGCGTTTCAATCAAGCGTAGACAATACGAATGACATCAAACTATAAGTTGAATACACGCGCATTGCGAAGACACTATTTATGGTCAATACAAAACATACCTTTAGCTAAATCCGGAAACAAATCCGGGAAAGTTGGTGTCGGCCCAATTTCCTTCAGCATTTGTCCATCAGTCAGTTGGAAATCCCCTGGCAGCGGTGTCGTAGTGAACCTAATATCTGTTCCAAGGTTAGCTTGTATGCTTATATGCTTTATTAATCTTTGTAAGTTATATGCTGATTCTAAAGCATGGACGGGATGGGTTTCTTTTAACCAATCTTCGTTGTACGTAGGTCCATCTAAGAAGTATTGTACTAGCGAATATTTCTCTCCTTCATTTTTTATGTCCTTCATGTTCAAGCCTGTTAATTCTGACATCTTGTCAAAATTTCTGACTAGGTCCCTGTAATCTATAAATGGGTAGTGTTATTTATATAATCTACTCCTAAATAATAAGAGGAATGTTGTAAATTGTACAAGTCTTACCAAATTCATCTAAATGTTTCATTGTCCTTAAGAAAGCAGCTTGTGATTTAAGCCAGTGTGCCTCTCTGTCGGTGTATTGTGTCAGTTCATCACGGAGTCTGCTAAGAGTGCTGTAATATTTAAATATATGAAGGTTAGTGTTAGAAATTGATGTGTTACAGTTTAATTAGAGCCAGACCAAACAAGACAGACCAAAAACTTTTAAAAAGTAAGGAACAGTAAGGAACCGGGTGTTGTGTTGCAACTTTGGGGTGGCCCATCACTAACAGTGCACTACATTGAGTTAATCCATTCTTTAAAAGCATCTAATTGTTCACTGTTACAGGGCTAACCTAAACTGAAACTTAAACGAAATTAACTCTTAAACACAATGCACACATACTCACTCAAAAACCAACTTGCATACATCACATCCTTTTTGTTTTCTTTTATTTTAATTGCATACACTGTTGAATGTTAAGTGGAAGAGCGGAGTCAAGCATATCCTTGCTTAAAAGGTGATCTCCAAATCATGTGTTTTAAATATTTTATGTAAACAAACATTTTTTTTTAAGTTTTAAACTGTGCATGTAAATGTTCTGTGTAGTACGCTAGTCATAAAAAGAAAAGGCCAGATAAAAAGGCCTGAAAATGATTACAGATTACATTTAAACAATCACTTTCATAAATAATACTCACTCTTTAACGACTTGCATCTTTCCCAACATATATTTATGACACAACATGCCGTATCTGTGTTTTTCTGCCAGCTCAAACGAAGGGTTCAACTTCAGGCATGTATCAAAGTGTTTTAATGAACTGTTGAAGTCACCGACTATTGCAAATGCGTTAGCTAGTATGAAATGATTGATGGGGCAATGATGATCATGGTCTACCGCTGCCCCAAGTACTATTACCGCATCTTCTGTGACCTTACTGCGGTGGAGTATGAGTCCCATGCTTAAAAGAGCTATGTCTTTATATTCCCTGAAATAGAAACAAAGGGCAGGTAAAGTATACTATTTATATAAATGTATACAATGTATTATAACTTTCAACAAAAAAAAATCTTATGACATTATTAACAACTAGAGGAAAACTATTAATTACTTCATAAGGTCACAAGGCTAATTATGTTATAGTTTACTAGTTAAGCAATTATGTTAGAGCAGTAATTAATCAATCAATGACAATAATGGTTTTCGTCTATCATACTCTTAAATTATGGTAGGTTTTACCTTGGTGCATAGTGCACTGCCCTTCGACTGCATTCCATGGCTTTAGGTGCATTTCCTCTGACCCTCCAGTATAGGGAAGCCATATTGTAATGCAGCCAGGAAGAACTGTTCTTCTTAAGAACTCCAGCCAACCAGTGACCAAATTGATCAACACTCATTTCAGTAATATCAGAGCTTCTTGGTGACATATGGTCAGGAAGGGATGTTTCTGGATTTGCGTCCAGGTTTTCTCTCTGCTTCATACTCTGGAATTTATATAATTTACATTCTTCATTATATGGCACCAGCACAATACATTATCATCATCATCTGCCTAGCCTTTTCCCAACTACATTAGGGTCGGCTTCCAGTTAAACCAGATGCAGCGCTGAATACCAGTATTTTACATGGAGCAACTGCGTATCAAACCTCCACAACCCAGTTAGTAATAAGTAATACGATACCCCTTGGTAAGACTGGTTGTCAGACTTTTTGGGCCACTGACTACCTATAACGACTGTCAAAGTTCTACAAATGACAGCCGGGATCAACAAAGTAACGTGCTTTCCGAGGCACGGAGGAAACTCAGTATGTAATGGGTAGTCACCCATCCACACACCAACCTAGGCAAGCACGGCTTAACCTAAAGATCGATCCGAGCGGCTGTTATTATTTAGCCACGAGAACAACACATTATCATGTAGCAATTTTATTAGCTTGTAATTTCATCGCGGGAATATAGTATTTCCTTGTAAATGTAGCAACATTTCCTCAAAGAACCTCAAATACTCGAAACATAAACATACCTCTAAATGTTCAAACACACACATACTAAATGTCAAGGAAGAAATCTTTTTACAATCAGGAACATCTGCATCTCCATAATTTAAATGTCGGAGTGTGAACTCTTCCGTGCCAATCTTTGTTTTTCCTTCTTCCAAAGAGGAGGTATACCAGTCTATGGTGTTTATTTGGCCTGCTCTCACACAATAGTCATGTTCGTTCAGTAACATGTGAATGTTTGTGTCTCGTTCCAACTCTGCCCAAAGGCCTCTTATTATCTGTTGTCTTAGAAACAAGTTATGGTTTAAATTGAGAATGTTCTCCCAACGGGTATCTTGATTTAGGAATGCCAGTAAGTCGTAAGGTCGTGCCATTTCAAAAGGAGATTCCAGCTGAAATGAGGCAGTGAACGTTTTATTTCCATTATTTTAGTTGCTTTAAAAGAAACAAAGGGAAACCTGACTTACCAAACAGGAGTAGTATAATTTTATATTGTGCACACAATTCATTTTTAATATAGCAATTTCACACTACACTTTTTTTACAAAATTTTACACATTGGTCAGTAGACCTTGCAGCCATTGGTGAGCCAGATTGACATTTAGGTATATATATTATAAACTTTTATAATAATAATAGCCTACTAGTGAATGGTAATTTATTTTATTATTTTAAATGCAGAATAGCTTTGATAACATTAAATTCTAATAAACAAGTTATTCAAGGAAACCAACTTCCATTCAAGGCAAAGTTAATTAGCAAGACATTTGGTACAACTGGCTGAATAAACATATAGTTTATATTATAGCTAAGTACATGATGGCCAAATGATGTTGGCTCGGCTTATCATTAATATTTACATAAGTTAATAAGATGGAGACACCAGCTAGGGTTCATTAATACAGGAAATGGTTTACATACCCGCGGCTGTATCAGACCACCTTCAGTGACCATCCAATGCGTCGAACCTTGCGTCTGAATAGTACAAAAACTGAACAACCACCAAAGTCTCACGAACTCCATTTTTATTCTTTTCAAAACAATCCTGTCACTAAAAACACATATTATTAATAATAAAACTGTAACTTTTCATTGACGAAAGCGATCAACACTGGGTACAGAAAATATTATCATCGTAAATCGTAAAACAACGAACGATTGATCCCTCGAGCGGCGAGAAATGACATTTGACAAATTGATTGCAATGTCGTAATGTCATTTTTGAGATTGACATTTTATCCTAATCTGTTGCTAGTGTCACGCGCAAGTCACGCGTTAAAAACTTGTGGAGAACACTATTAGTGTTTTTTCAAGTAAATACTTTTTATAACTGATCAAAAATAAGATGTAATGACTTCTGTCAGTAATCAAAATTTGCTGTGTCTACTGTCGAAATTTTTTGTCTTATTTATCATAAATATTTATTTACAATCATTACATACACACGCCAAAAACTTACTAATGAAACTAGTCGAATAGAACTTTCGTATAATCAAACGGAATAAAACGCTTTTAAAACCAATGTGTGCATTCAAGGAACCATCTCTCGTAAGTACTTTCGAATTAAAGGCTAATCCGTGCCACGACGTTAGTGTAGTAGTCCATTATCAAAGTGCCATGTGAGTTATTGGGCTTGCTAAATCGATTGTTTTAGGTGAAAGTGCCAGGGTAGCCAGCGAAATACAAAATGCAATTTTCAGGTCGTTACAAGTTGTATGTTGATCTAAATAACATGCACTGCTGTAACTAACATTTATTTACAGAATTGTAGTCATAAAAATCGTAAAAACAACCACATAGACACTGAATTACTATTTCGTGAAATCATGTGAAGAAAATCCTAACTTAGAGTTTTCTTAACAGTTACAATTCTGTAAATACATATTTATTACGTTCGCGAATTCTATTTTGATCAATTTAAATCTATGAATGTCCTGAAATTTGAATTCCGTCTGCCTTAGCTCACCTTGCTTAACTTAGTTTCAAATACCTATACTACTTTTACTCAAATATGTTGATAAAGACCGTGACAAGTCACACTACCTTTATTCATCAGCACACTATCACTGTCTGATGTCGTTGCCGGGTTCAGATTCGTTAAACGTAACATAAAATGTATCACAAAATATAAGCTGTCCAGACATAAGCAATGCAACATGTTGTGTAACACAATAATTATTCGAACTGATTTGGACGAGTTTTAAACTCCCATTTATAGAGCATGCTCTTGCATTTCCTTCCAAATAAAGGGTGGTGCAAGTGTCATAAAAAGGTTGCATTACTGGTTAAAATATTGTTCATTTTTATTTACATTTAATAGTCCATCGGGACATTTAGACCATACTCGTCACGCAGTGGCTGATAGAAGACAGATGTCTCGTCACCGAGGGAGGGATAGAAAACGCTATGTGATGACCTAGATTAGAAGCTATACAACGAGGTTATGGCCTTTGCCCAGCAGTACACTACAGGTTGAAACAAGAACCAAGCAAGATTAATAGTTTTATTAAAACCACTAAAAGTTAGTTTATAAATACATAAGTATTAGCTACGGCTCTTTTGAAAGCATTTCACAATTTAAGGAGTTTAGAATTATTGGCTTTATTTCAGATGTTCGCCGTCAGCAGCTCGTTGTCCTGAGCTTTATGGAAACTTTGTCTTTAAAAACAATCGATAAAAATTCAAAACGTACTTATTAATTTTTTGATGACAAAAGAATTGTAACAGTAGTTTTTAAATACCGGTTTTACTTTTGTGCCCTTTTCTGTGCTATAAGCAGTCATAACTACCTAAATATATTTTGGAAAGATAGATATATTACTAAACTATTATTAGGCGAATAGTTTTCGTTCACATCACTAAACTTGAAGTAAACTGTTACGTCCAAAAACCAATTCCACTCCATTGTTTCATTTTATTGATTAATTTCATTTTAGCGAATTATTATGAATAGAAATCCCTTCTAAAAAACTGAATGCATTGAGAAAGTTATTACATTGATCTGATCTTTTGTTACTAAGTACAGGAAGTACTGTATAAAATATTCATAAATTAACATAACGTTCCATGCTACATTATTTGATTTTTCTAGTTAAACAAATATTTCCTTTTTATCACAGCAGATTTTTGTTTTTCTGGGGATTTCAAAACCAAAGCAAACATTCTTCATCTTTAGATAGTTGGCAAAGCTTGATCAAAAATTCAATAGGTCCAAGTCCAATGTCTAGAAATAGATAACCAGTAGACATTTATTCATTTGATCAAAATATTTATTTCCAAGGACGGTTAAACAAAACAACAAACTACAAAAGTATACCTATCGGAAGTTACTTAACATTAAACACAAAAGGCATTATGAAAGGGTGTACGTCTACCTATTGTACAAACCCTCGCTTCGCTCCTCAGGTCCTAATGCGCATGTCCAAATAACCTCATATAATCCACGCCTTAATTCATCCACATAAATTGTAACATAGTGCTTTTTACAGTTACAATTGCATTTGTGAATAAACACAAGAAAGCTTTACATCGCTACAATTTTCAATAACGACTTTCAGGCATCGATCTGACTGAAGTGATTTTTAATTCATGAAACGTCGATGTTTCACGAAGTGTCAGAATGGGGGGTTGTTACAGCGCTGCTTGAGGTGCACAGCTCGGCTCATGGGAATTATTAAAAACTATGTGATCGCAGTGTATTAAAGTATTGAGTGAGTGAAAGATAAAATGGTAAATGACGCACAAGTACAGTCGCCGCCAAATTTGGATGTGCGTGGCGACGAACGCACAAACGAAAAGTGTGATTTAAGTAGGAGTGTTAAAAAATTGGAATATAAGGTCTTTATCCCTGCTAAAATTACGATTTTATTTGTTCTAACGGTGAATTAATTTTGAATTTCCTTTTGAAGGGACTGCTCTGGACATGTGCTTTGAGGGAAATATGTTTAGCTGCACTCTGGCTTCCAATAGGTGCTTTAATATTTTGTTATGTGACAGCGTCGATGTTTCAAGCAGATGACATACATGAAACACATTGTAGGGTAAGTATTTAACCCTACTCCTCGTTGGCTCACCCACCTACGTAATGCTGTACTGTTAAGTAAAACCAATAATTTAAGCTAACTAATTTACGATTTGGTTAGCTAAAAACACGTGTAGCTACCCGCTTATTACCTAGTTAGGTATAACTGTTTACACTAATCAATTAAATTACGTAAACAAATAAGTAGTTGCATAACAGTAGCAATAGTTGAATGAGAGCAGAAAATGGAAGCAAACGTGGAAAATGTTTTCGGTAAAGTTTTGAGTATGAATGTGGGTGGCTCTAAGAGTAGGAGAAGACCAAAAAAACAATGGATGGAATATGTGGAAGAGGATATGGCTGGAAAGGGAATGACTACAGCAATGACGACTAATAGAGAAGTACGGTAGAAGAAGATTGCAAAATTTCCAAGTGTCGTGGAAATAAATTGAAAAAAAAAAAAAAAGGATATGCGTGCTGCGCTAACCCAAAATAAATTGGGACAAAGGCAGGAGCATGGTGATGAACGGTAGCAATGTTTGACGCTCCGCCGTCTAAAAACATTAATTAAGTACCAACTTACATAAAGGGTGTAAATAGACCCTTAACATAGCAGAAAGGCAGTTGTTCTCCCCGTCTTTGCGATCATTTTTTTGTTCTAGACCATAACTGGGAACCTTATAGTTACGAAGATACTGGGTCAAAGTGTGGTCAAAGTTCCAATTTTTTCACAAGTTTTTTTTTTAAATACATGTTTTTAATGTAACATTTTTACTTTACACACCTCCACGACCCCCGTACTATTCAATCCATCCATCACCACAATGCTTTGAGTGCTTTCCATCGAGTCCTACCTTAAAACATGATTTTTCACCCCAAAAAAATGTCGATTCCCAGCAATAATTTTTGCGTAAAGTTACTTAGTTTGATGTACAGAATGCTTGGTTGACGGGTATGTGAAGGGTCTGTTTACACCCTGTATTACGCAAGGCTCTGCAACATCACTTGGGTATAGGTAGTTAGGTACAGAAGCCAGCACGTGAAGCTACCCAAAACTGTCAAATTTTCCCGATCAACCTTGAACCTAATGCTTTAGCGATAAAGTTGGAAATCTATTAAAGAAATTTGACAGATTGTAGTAGCTTGATGAGCTGTCGTCTGTACCTAGAACTTTTTACTTGAATACTTCAAATAGGTACATTCACGAGCACCAATATGTATTCACTTTCCTAAACTTAAAATAAATTTTCGTGAGAAATAACTATTGTAACTTGGAGATAGGATCTTTTTCATAAAAATATGACTTCCAAAATACTATGTTCAAACAAACATGAAATTTTAATCAGAACAGTAGGAGAAAAACACTCTTAAAAATTGTTACTTAAGTGTTTATATATTGGTGCTCGTGACTGTACCGTAAGTAGCTACCTGCTTCATTCTCTTGCACTTTTGTGCATGAATTCAGCCGTGCCTTTCAGTACCTAGTACAAGCAGGAACTTCCCCTACTATGTGAGTTGTCTGCGTCTAATTTATGTCATAGGTCGCATCACAAACGGTCGTAATATGGAAATGTAAAACGTTACGTAGCCGCCGATCGATTTGTTTTGATTGCAGCGGAAGGGTTGTCGTATTGACGGTACTTGGCCAACACAGACAGTACTTTATCGAAAATTATTATTGAATTTTAGTATTGAGTAGTAATACAAGGTGTAAATGGATTCTTCACAAAGCCGTCAACCAAGCATTCTGTACATCAAACTAAGTAACTTTACGTAAAAATTATACTTTTTTTGTTGGGTTGAAAAATCACGTTTTAGGACTTAATGTAACACACTCAAAACATTGTGCTGATGGTCGCGTGTTAAGTTATAACAATGTAAACTTGTATTTAAAAAAAACCTTGTGGAATATGGAACTTGGACTTCAAATATCTCCATAACTAGAAGGTTCCCAGGTCACATAATCGAAATGACGGAGAGAACAAGTGATTTACGGCATACTTTTACACACATTATACATCGACGCGACGTTTGGAGAGGGAGGGGAAGACCAAGGAAACGATGGAGAGTAAATGATAGCCTGACGGTTGAAAGAAGAAAATGGAAGAAAAAAAACGTGTTGCGCCGACCCCAAGTAACATGACAAAATATCAAACGTCGATATGTTTGATATGTAAGATTTACTGAAGAATCAACTTAGCACAAAATTACACTGAAATCAAAGTTAATCTAGGTAAAGACAGTTTTGAAAATCAATTAAAATTTTAACAGATTGTAAATGGAAATGATACATACTGTTAAGTTTCCTAGCACTAGGGAAACATAGGTAGGTAGACTTTAGTTATTTGTTTGCATATTCTATTCAACTTCTGGGAAACTGCTTCTCTCCATTTCTCAATAGCAGCTCGGAGTTTGAAAGGTGGCGGTATAATACCACCGTGCCTCGGAAAGCACGTTAAGCGGTTGGTCCTGCGTCTGATCTCTCTCCGGTCGTGTCGGATTGCCGTCCCATCGGACTATGAGAGTGATGGAAGAGCACCTGTGTCTGCGCACACACTTGTGCACTGTAACATCTCCCGCGCTGATGATTAATCTCCGCTGAGATAGGCCGCCGTGACCGAAAACGGTCAGGAGGACTAAAATAATCATGCATCAGTGCATTTATGCAGCGTGTCGTTGCTATGTTTCTACAAAATAGTGTCCTTTCGGTTTAATGTAGGCAATGTAGATTCTTTCGCCGATTATGCACAGTTTTCCGTAACGCATGACCATTGATGTTGCGACTTTTCAGTATACCTACCGACAATACGAGGAAGGAAGGATTGACCTGAGTGGGTTTCTCCCTAGCCCTCGACTTCTTTTAGTGAAAGAAACCGTGTGGAGTTTAACTTCTTAGGAGTCCTATATAGCCTTCCGTTCTCATCCCAGATAACCCTGGTGAGAACGAAGTGCAATCGGGGCTACTGCTATCACTGCTGTCAGGGTACATATCCATGAGGATTTCCCCGATGTAAAAAAGGGAACTGGCTAAAAACGTATCGCGTTAGGAGTATTTTTACTATGCTTTCTGGGTAACATATCAGCCTGTTTCAAATGAGCAACTGTTGAACATGCGTCTTATTTACTCCGCGAGATGAGTCGCAAGGAGATAGTGCCATAATAATCCCTTGCTTGATGAATTGACTGGTGACTGTAGCATGTTGCGGTTGTCTGTTTATTACAGATGTTGTGGTAGTCTATTTATTTATTCTATTGGCGGAAATCCCAGGGCACATCGAAAATACAAACGATAGCCAGTTTCTCTCATTTGGTTAGCCAATACTTTTGACTACCACCTTACTGGATCCGACATAACGGATCCAGTATGACTCTTGACAGACGTAACTTAAAAAGTCTTCGACACTATAAAACACAGAGCCAGCCAAACCTTTCACCTACTATTCTCTTAGCAAAAATTGTTGCAGCAGTGCGATAATAACTCCATTCCTTTTAATTTCCAGGTCTACAATGTAGTGCCATCAATAAGTGCGATTACCGGGGTAAGCCCACAGAGGTACGTTTGGAGGATATGTATCGCTTTCCACTTAGGACCAAGGCTGTTGATAGGTTGTTTATACTACCGCTATCATCAAGAGCGCACTTCGCATATTACAGAGGAAAAGGTAAATTGATTTGAAATAATATATTTTTAACCTATCTGCCAAAATAGTCACTGTGGAACCCTGACAAAAAGCGGAAGGTGTCGCTGTAGACCTCGTAGAAGATGGCAGGGCGAGCTGGACAAAAACAACGGCCAATGGTCCACATTAACCCTGGAACCCCGAAAGAAATGGAAGTCTCGAATGCACTAATAGTGTATTCGAACCTCGCCACCTCACAAAAATGAATGTAGATTTAGATGATGTGATATTTCGCAGCAACGTACAGAACAGAGGCAAATAGAATCGGCTTAGGTAATAAGGGCGAACTTTTACTAATTACATCTAGAATATGCATCATTCATTTACATAAAGAGTATAGAAGAAGCCCACGAAACCTAGGAAAGGAAGCTACGAACCTTTTCTAATTTAAGCGATTTACGTTTTCACCTTTGAACTTCAAAGGTTAATAACGTAGATATCTGGGTCGAATGGAAGTTTAAAAATATCCGGTCTTCCTACGATGCACTAATAGTATTTCGACCTGTACAATGAAATCTGAATACTAACATGTTTATGATGTTTTTCAGGCTCGGACTGCAGCGACCAAATTAGGGAAAGCATGCTATTGGCTTAATTACGTCGAGCTGTTTGCGCTAACAGGCGTAACTTATATCTCCAATAGGGAAAACTATTGTAAGTGCCAAGTTTTACGTAACTTTTTAATCATTTATGAACTTTGTTTTATTAAAAGTGTTTTCTTCCATTTCTTTTGGAGATTTATATTGCTGCTTCTTCGATGGTAAGACCTTAACGATATATACAAATTAAGTCATGTTTCAGTCGTTTTAGAACGTTACTTGATCACTTATTGGTGCACAACAGTACGGAACTAGGGACTTTTCGCCGACGTCATCTCTCGACCACATCACTGCCACATTCTTCCATATTAAACGCACGACTTTAATTCCTAATTCTACATGTTCCAGTCGTTCACGAGAAGATATTCATAGTGTTCATGGTAGCGGCTTTGCTGCACATGCTGTGTCGCGCACGCGTCGGTTGCATCGCAAGTAACATCGTGGAACCAGTCAGGACCAACAAACTAGTGTGGACGCTGTTCTATATCGCCATCGCTGCCACCGTGGGACTGATTATATTCTTCTTGCGACATCGACTGTTATGCCGACCCTTAGGTAATTGTTTGCAGTTTATTGTTTAGATTAGTAGTTAGTGCATAAGGTCTTACTGTCGACAGAGACTGGTTCTTGCTCCCTGATTGCAATGAACTCGAAATAACTTAAATTCTAAGTAGGTAGATTTAACTGGCTGTCTAGTTTCAGAGGTACACAGACCTATCATTCGATGTGATAATAATGTGGCGACCTTTCATTGCTTATGTCTCTTTTATTTGGGCTGTGACCTTTCCATGAACCAAAATAAATGTCACACCGTTCAACTGTGCAGAATATTATTAAGTAGTTCAGAGTATTGAAGAAGTAATATTTTTCAATTTCCCAGTTGGAAAGAAGAACAGATTTTCCAAACACTGTTTTAAGCTTTCACGGTTTACAACTAATTTAAACTTATACTGTCATTTACGGGATGTCTTCGTGATTGTTCATTATCAACCCGCGATCATGGCGCTTGCAACAGCGTCAATATCGGGAGTTCAAAATAATGAACAATCACGGAAGATATTCCGTAAGTGACAGTATAAGTTTAGAACAGATTTTGGTTGTCCCTTTCGAGCAAAAATTCGTAAATTATGTAAGTAGGTTCCCATGTGAGTCCCCACCCACCCATCACCCTCTATAATGTGGTAGCCATCCCAGTTTTGTATGATTGACAGAAAACATATTGTCGCGATAATGTTTTCTGCCCCACTATGATCACTTTTTTTTTAAACTCGCAAGCGCGGTTATTGTGGAGTCCTGAGTGCGAACCCCTTGAACCCCAGGTCAGGTGAACTGTTATTGGGTATGTGAAATTCCTTTATAGCACCCCGCAGTGGCGAAGGTTCCATACAACTCGATTCCTACCAGCTTCCCTTTGAAAAATGGCACAGTCTGTATTCTATAGACAAATAATATAATCACATTAAAGATTATGTACTCCGGCTTACCTCTTACAAAAATTGACCCTTCGCTACTGGCACCCCGGTTCTGGAGTTGTACCCGGTGCAGGACATTGGGCTTTCGCTCTTTTACAATATTCTCTGCCACCCCTTTATGTTATACAAGCGTTATGTTCAGATAAAACAGTGTTATGCGACAACTCTGTAAACGTGTTTTAGCTACAATATAAAACTAATTCGAGTAGACACTTTTTGTTCTTAAAAAGTTTGTTTACAACTTTTGTTTTAACCGACTTCTAAAAAAAAAAGAGGAGACTACAACGGCAACTTTTATAGAACCTTTTAATGTAGGTACTTAGATCTGAGAAATATAGATATTTTGCATTCTGTAAACTGGAAGAACACCGCTACATAATGGAAAATAATATAAATTCACTTTAAATTAAAATTTTGCATTTTCAGCATTCACATGGTTCTCAGTGTGCGAATATATCTTGGCGATGGCGAACATGGCATTCCACGCCATTGTGATCCGCGACCTCCCTCTACACGAAATCCAAGTGGTGTGTCCTACTCACAGTAAGGCGAACTGAACGTGTACATACATAATTTGATTGTGAATGGATTCGGTCAGCGACACGTAACGGAATATGGATATTTGAATAGAAGACTAAGGAAGTTGTACTCGAAAAAGGGCGGGATTGCCGTGTTGACAGACATACTTACTGGAAATCCCTTGGTAAAACCACCCAGCTTGTTTTGAAGATTATTTGCTCACAAATTCAACTTCATGTTCATGAACGTCGAAGTGAGACCAGCGCGAGATTCATCTCGCGTGAGGCTTCACCAGTTTTTATGGATTTCGCGTGTTTCTATACAAATGATAAAGTACTGTTGCTGTGTTCGTCAAAAGTATTTGTGAGCAAATAAAGATTATTTTTTATTAGCTATCGGATTTATGATTGTTTAATGAACGAATCCCGCTGTAGGTCTCATAAGTAGCCTTATGCTTTAGCACACCAAAAAACGGATTGGTAAGAAGACATTGATTACTGTTTGTAAAATATGTACTTATGTATAGCTGTTTTGACATGTCTTTCCAATGATATACATATATGTATGTACAGTGTTATACATAATGTATAATATAGATACGGTATACATTAAGCAAAGAAATTAAGATTGTCAGAATTCTAAATTTTATATTGGCAATTCCGGTAATTTTATCCAGTTTAGGAACGCGTTTCCACTGTTTTAAAAGCAATTTTTATTTGCCATTTTAATTACTACCGCCATATGCATAACCGACACGTTTTACGGTATTTTATTCGTTAATCATTTCTTATCTTGAGAGGTAAGAAATAAAGCTTGTTTAGTGAATCCAAACAAAAAAAGCATAATTAGAAAACTACTTTATGACCGAAATAGTGGTCGTTCTTCCTCGTCAATTTTTGGGTCAAGTTTGATCAAGCTTTACCAAGTAAGTAGATATAGAATGCTAGTTCATTTTGGGATTTTACCTATTAATTCAGAAAGATAATAAAACTGTATTTAGATAGATACATAATAGAGACATAAAATTAATATAGATAATAATTGCCTTATGTATTGTATAATAAGTGGGTACGTTGTGTATCTGCGGAGGAAATTCCTAAAAGTTTTTTTAAACCATTGATTCATAGCCTGAAAACTGTACCTACTGAGTGTTTAGTAGCCTGCTCGCACTACCCTCTTGGCAAACCAAATTTCAAAACGTATTCTGAAGAAAATTCCAGGTGACAATTTCACTCAAAGGTCAAACAAAATTGAAAATGGTAACGCAGTATCAAAACTAAACGCTAAGAAGTAGCAAGTGATTAAATTTAGTTCACAATTTTTGCTCCGTAATGTTTATTATAGTGTTGTTCCTCGTACAGAAATTGTAACAGGTAATTCATTACACTGTACGTCTAAGACCAAAAAGATGGTCCTGCTGCGCAGAAATCGATGTTCACAACCTTGTATAAAAGCTGCAATAGTCTAACAGTAATCAGGTTTAAAACACCAGTCTTCTGAAGTTTCACTCTTGGCAAACATTACAATAGATACAGTAATTATTGGCGCTTACGAAATGTACCACATATTGCATAATGGTTTTTTTACTGGGAGCAAGGCCGTAGCCAATTAAAGAGTCATTAAACTCTCCACTAAAATGACTGTGTAGTATTTTAAGTTTTGTAGTCTTCCAAATATCTGTCCTTCCTGGCTACTGGCCTTTAGTCTTAAGTTCGGTGTTGTCCAACATTCTTATTACCTTCGTTCCTGAACCACCTAACTAATGCTAAAAATGGTGTAAATTAGTGGTGCCTTGTAAATCCAAAATCGGAAACCGACAGAATGAAGCTAAAGCTAAAATCTTTAAAGAACTTTTACAGAACCAAAATTGGATAAGATAATTCAACGGATTATTCAAAAACAGTTGTGAAATGAAATCATGTAACCACCAGCCAGCCAGGTTGAAAATTAACCCAGAAATGGGCGATAGCATGGACCGAAATGCGTATTGATTCTAGCGCTGGTCCCTAATTTTAAAGATTTACTCTAAAATTTAATTAATTGTCAGGTTGTAGAATGTTACAAGGTTATAATAAATCATAGATAAAGCACATTATGAGCTAAGACAATTTGGTTAGCCCGCCTTTTCCGTAAACGCACCTACTAGTTAGGTAATACCTACCTAAAAATATTGCCTTGTTCAATATTGTTTTTAAAACTGAAAAGGACCAAAATTATTATGATTATATTAAATGTATTCAAACCAAACATATCTTAACTAAAAATAATGAACTACTTACTCGAGTAATTATTTTTATTTAAGAGTTCATTCTCATTATAGCTATTTATTATCTGAAACCCGTCATTCATAATTATGTACCTCAATGTTTAAAAATAAAAGATGAAATGCCATAAATTTTCTTTTAATGTGGACAAGAACAGGTGTTGCAGTTTTGAATACTGAATGATCAAGACCAGGTTCCTTCAATATAGTTATGCACTTTAAAAAGCTGAATAAATAATAAAACCGTAGTTTTAGTTGTAAAAATAGATCTGTTTGGCGTTTATCCACTTGCAAGTATAGTCATTCTAAACTTAAGGGTTGTATTAATTGGTTATGCCTTTTGAATGCGTGAGGGGTGTCCAATTAATGCATCTGTGTGAACCTATTAGAAATCTAATTCCTAGATTTTTTTAAACACCATTGTTACCTAGTTTAGCCCTTAATCCGCTGCAAGCAACACTGGTAACACAATACTTGGTGCCTAGTGCCTGCCCCAATTAAGTTAGTGCTAATCTTAAATTATATGTATAATACCAAATTATTTAAGTTTTTTAGGTATGTACCTACTTTTGCAATAAAAGTATCTATTTTTAAATTCCAAAAAAAAAAAAAAAAAATTAATTCAACCTAAGCAAAATAAAGCCTTGTGACAATTTGGTTTACCAAAGTATAAAAATGATTGTTAAACATAAGGAACTACTCAACTAAATTAAAGAGTGAATTATGTACTAAATAACGAACAATGAATTGAATATTGAGATATAATTACCTATAATTATTATATCGTTGTTAAATTTTTAACTTTTTGTTGGTAGTAGAAGTTGATGACCTACGTTTTATATTTTATTAAAATTTATTATACATTTTAAATGCTTTAATATTATATTTAGGACTGTGTATTATTCTAGTGTTAATCCTAGTTGACAACGTATATAAAAATTATGTCTAAGAATATAAAGCACATAAATCAATTACTTAGTTACATAGATGGAGAAAATATTGACTTTCGCTAAAATTTGATACATTTACATTGTGTTATCCAGTAATTTTTATTTGTTTAGAAATTAAGGTAATTAAGAATTGAATAGGAAGGTATTATTAAGTTAAAAGTATCATGACTGAGTATGTTTTTGCTGTTATTCAATGAATGTTAACATTACTTACATTTATAATAGTTACCGTATCTACTTTTAAATTAAAATCCGCTAAACGAATACATTTGTCAGATTCGGTGAGGAGACATTTGTTTTAAACAATAAAATATCTCATAATAACTTGTAGTTTTGTTCCACGGGCCTAAACCTATCGGATCCTTACAAAAGAAGAGACAACAATTAATATACACAACAATTTTTACAACAACTACGATACTTTTACAAGAAAATTGTTGTAGTAATGATATCAGTTAGATCAAGACAACGTACCTGAAGGATAAGAATAATCTCATCAACCATTACTACGAGGCATACTAGTAAATGACAACAAAAAAGTGCAACAGTCTATTAGTAATTTCTAGAAATAAAACAGAAACACCACTACTATACAACAACACAACTTCTAATAACATCAACATTGAAGTTATACTGATATAAATTAAAGGAGAAATTTCCATCAAAAACCTTTGACAACTGTATTATTATTTCTTAACACAGATAACATCTGTCAAGTTCCAT
This sequence comes from Noctua comes, assembly GCA_963082995.1. NCBI lineage: Eukaryota > Metazoa > Arthropoda > Insecta > Lepidoptera > Noctuidae > Noctua > Noctua comes. Next base: position 5,448,748 of record OY720271.1, read on the forward strand.
TTATTATAAACAACAAAAAAACTATTAAAAGTTAACAAGATGACTATTATTGTATACTGCCAACAGAGCCATCTGTTAGCATTTTTTATTACAAAACGTTCCTCGCTAGGTGGCGCTACGAGTCATGAAAACAAGAGATAGAAACAAGCGTCATCTCTTTCATATCTAAGATGGCGGCATTCGGGAGCTAGGGCAGGTACTAAATGTATATGTGTTGGTGTATACGTGTATAAAATTTCACGTTTGACCACTCTGGACACGCACACATGCAAAGAAAACCGGGTGAATGCGGGGCAAGGGGAGTAACGTCCGTGAAGTTGTGTCAGCATATGCGCAAACGAGGTGCGCATTCGTCGCGTGCGTTGTCGGGATTCTTTGTGCCATTCTTCGCATACCAATAAGAGTATATTCTTTAAATTTACTCCTAAATTGACATTTAATCAAAATTCGTCCGTTCACCTCATCTTCGGCCTCCATAATAGGTGAGTAAAAATTATTTTTGATACAATTTTCATACAATCAAGTCAAGATATAAGTGATTTTTATTAGGGAATGTCAACAATGCGATCGCGATCCTGCAATATTTTACATAGTTGTCGTGTTTGCTTCGCTGCGACTTCCGGTCGTTCGGGTGTCGGCATTTCGCGATGTAAACATTATCTAGTTTTAGGATTCAGCTGCATTTAGGCAAGCTGTCGGAATGAAGTGTGCTCAAGGTGCTTTTGTGTTGTTAAATTCGCTTGAGTGTGCTTACTGGGATGGCGCAATTTTCGAAAGACGCGGTATGGTATCGTTCGCCTGCGATACACTTCAGTCGCGTTGGTGGCTGCATGCGATTTGACGTATTCTGCGCGCAGTGATGTCACTTGTCAGCTTATTTTATGAAATGTCAAACGTTTTACATGTAACGCGCGAGTGAATAGTAAACAAATTGACAGTGAAATTGATATCGATGCTGTGAAATTAAATACGAGTGACATGGACTGTTATTATTCGAAATTTTACCCAAGGCGTGAGTATTTATTGGAAATAAATAGTAAATAAACAATAAAATTCCTAACATACTTTCGTCCATACTTAACATAGTTGAGTAAAGTTCTTGCATAAATTAAATATTTTAGGGTTAATTAAACAAAACAAATTACTTTAGACGCTTAATTTAAAGTTTTTATTGTTTTCTCTTATCCTAAATGTCATTTGAAAGGATGCTAACATTATGTTAGCCGATAATTACCTTCGATTGGGCGTATGGGAGATTTATTTAAAATTAATTCTTTTTTACTAACATATGCGGTTGAAAAACACTTATTACCCTATTTAGTTTCTTTGAATAAGATTTTTGTTTTAGAAAAAGTAATTTTTCGCGGTAAATTGAAAATATTTAATTTAATATTGTTATTATAAATGTATATTAACTTTGTTAGTTATTTTAAATTAATTGATACTCGAATAAACCTATAAAATAATTGTTAAAAATTGTTTAAGTATTTTTTCAAGAAATTAAATAAATTATTTTAATAAAAATCCGCGTCTAACAAAAAAATAGCTCCACCGGTAATAAGTAACTAAATAATATATTATTTTCAAAACTTAATAATGTGCCGACGGCTATTTAAAATGTTATACAGTCACAATATCTCCCATAGTTGCATTCAAGACCCTTAACTATACAATTAGCTTTATAAAAGCATTTTAGATGCATTTATTGCCCAAAAACGCTTTTTATTATCATTGATGTAGAATTTAATCACATAAAATTATTTAAGCCGCGAAAAATTTTTTTTTACGACTTTTGATGTTTAAAAGAATTATCATTTTACTGAAAAAAAAAACGGACTAAACTAGTTAATAATAAAATTGATAAAAGTAAATCTTTGTCCTCAAAATTTTTGCAAATTAATATTATTAGTGAATAAGCCAGGTAATTAATATTAAATAACTAGTCAATATTCCCTCTTTTTACCGTAAAACCATCGACATAGTATTACCTACTTTTTGGTTCGAATAAGTAATTAACATAAAATAATAGCCTTATAATCTCTGCAATTAACAACATTATAGGTTCCTCATTCAACAGAATTATTCGGTAGAAATTGAACTTACTTTACTTATAGTAACTAAGTACATAAATATATCCAGAGTTGATCAATTCAGTTTGACAGCTACCTATAACTTTTCGCGGTAAAATTAAATAATGCACTTATTTGCCAATGCCATTACAAATAGATATCTTCTAGTACAAAAAATAAGCTGGTCAATAAAATAACTGGGCTTCAAGGTTTCAACCGATCTGATAATATGCCTGAAAGCCGTCGCAAACTTTTCTGTACCAAAGTGAGACTGTGTTACGATGTGTAACTTAACTCTCATGAAAATAACTTGTAATTGTATTGATTAAATAAGCTTTTCACCGATTTAATTACTGCATCCCAAAGTTTCTGATACTGCGAAGTACTGCGTAAGTATATAGTTTTCTAGAGATCTCTTCACTTACAGTATCTGTCGGACTCTCGAATGGGTGCCAAGAGTTATTTTGGTCAATACAGTTGATGTTTTTATTGCGCGTCGCGACGCGGGCGAAGCCGACAACTTGCGAGCTGCACGACAACCAATAAGACGTGTAAACTGCTGACGCTCCAGGCCCTCACGCCGCGTCGCATCTAATGGCCGATTCAGAACGATTTATCACGTATTCCGTCTTAGGGAAATTGAATTTGGAATCGTTTGCCCCTTTCGCAGACGGTTATTATGTTCCTTGATTAAACTTTTTCTTTTTAATACCGTCAACTCTTTCACACATGGCCAGCAATAAAATAAAACACGTCCAAATGTAATGACACCTCTTTATTCAGAAGGGTTAGTACAATAAACTGTGGCATAGTGATGTTACATTACTTAATGCAAAGCTAATTGGTGTTGAGTCGATGCGCTCTCCGGATGCTGTAATCGTATAGCCCTGCCCATTCATTTACACAAACTCGTATCGTATAACAATGTTCAGAGAAGAAAGAACTATTTATATTAATTATGGATGATAATATGGAGGTGACACCCATGCATGTCATGTCTAAATGTGATTTGTAAACGCAAAAGGAGTACTTGATAAGTTTTACCTTTGTCATGCACGTTAAACTCTGATGATGTACTGGAGAAACATAATATTCACGACTCAGTACCAAGTTCCGTCGGCAATCAAACTTGAAAGTTCATTTATTCGAACCGAGAGAATACCGTTTATATTTTAAGTAATTGAAAGCAACTTCATAATAGCTATAGCACGATATTTTATTTAAGAATTTTCTCAATATTAATACTTAAATCATTGTTCTGGTAAATGATTTGGTCGAAAAATACCTAAGTTATTACAAGACCAACTATAACAAACACAATAAAAATATTAATGGATGGAGCAGTATGAAATTCTATTGTTCATACGATGCTTATTTAATTTTATACGGAATTATTTCAAGTAGATTGCCGAACTAATAAAATTATGCAGAAATAACTAGCAATCAGATCAATTTTAAAATCAGATTAGTCTTTGGCAACAACTTAACCATTCATACCAAGAAAATCCAGAAAACGACTTGGATACTGACTTGACAATTTTATTACAAATGAGCGATTTGAATCCAAGAAATCAAGAGAAGAAAAAAAAGATAGGTAGGATTAACATAATTTATTATAAATATAGTAACTATTCATAACAAATAACACAAGATCACCATCATCACATATTTCAATAATTATAACTAACAGAGAACGTAAGACGACGTAAGAGACGTAAGAGTGCTCCTAAAAATGTTATCCGAAGATTAATTTAGGTGGGAGTCGTCAAAAACCTTTCTTTTCAGAAAATGTTTTTTTTAAGAAATTTATACAGGCGCCATAAATAAAAATCAACCCAAAATTATGTAATAACCATTTTTTGTAATTTTCTAAATTCTTGTTATTTAGAAGCGAGTCGTGAAAATCCTCTGTTGGTACAAAACATAACTCTATCAATAATTTTAACAAACCAAAATTAATACCAATTGAAGTCTTAGATTTTTGTTCTCTTTAGTGTAACGAATGATTAATATTTATAAACACGCTGTGTGCTCGGAGTTTTTCGGCCAAAGTTGGATATGCTAGCCTCTTGAGAGCACATGAAAGAGCAGCACACCAAAACTCTCGACAAGCACCCTAGAAAGGTATCCAATGCAGTCGCTGTGGCCGGAATCGGCTAGATGGCACCATCATCTTCATTTATATTACAATAATTTACCGTCAAATTCGATCCTCTGGTTCGATCCCTACTGAATGGCGCGGTGCACAAGCAGTAACAGCTACCTGCCCATATTGACCCGCGGAGGGTTCACTCCTTTAATCCCTTAACAATCTTGCCGACCACGAAACATTTCATTCAATATCGTGTGACACGCCAAGGGCGTACAGGTGCGTCTTTTTATTATCATAAATTGATTCTCTTTGTGAGGAAGTTGTAACTTTCGAACGTAGCAAATTCATTTTGTGTAGCAGTCTTTAAAAGAACTTGTTTCTACTTTCCGTCGGATACGTGAATAGAAATTATGTGATTTCCTTACGTTTTCAGTCAAATCCCGTCGGCTTCGATGCTATGATCTGAATTTTCTGCATCTCCGGAAAATCGACATCAGCGGAAGTTAAGCACTTTCCCTGCAGAATGCAGCAGCAAAATAATGACAATGTAAAGATTTTTTCTACAATTTTGAAATAAAAAACAATGCGAGTTAGTGTCCCTTGGATTCTCCCAAGATGAAGAGAGTTCTATCAAGCTACAGATAAAAAGTGGTTTAACAACCTTAGATCTTTAGACACAATTCTGGGATCAACACTCCGGATCCGGTTTTCAGTAAAATAGATTATTGTTTTCCATCTTAACTTCAGCCTTTTAAATGACACATTAGATTGAGTCATGGAGAGATGTAAACGTTAAAAATTTTCACAGCAACCGCCTGGAGATATGATTGCGACGAGTGTCCAGTAGCCTCGCTCTATTCTCGGACTCCTATTTGTGGATTACTCTCGCGTGAAACTACCAACTCAGTCCTGGCGGAACAAACTGTATCATCGAAGTAATAGAGTCCAAATTCAGTTTCATTGACACGCTCCATCCGACCTTCTCAAACGACAAGAGGATTGAAGCGAAAGGACCCACTCCTTGCCTCTTATTTATCTTAATTTCGCTCTCCAAAGAAGTGACAAATGAGGATTATGGCTGTGTGAAATCGGTGTCACTTGTACTTTTGTATAACACTTTCCAGAAATGTTTACGTGCGTAATTAATATAACAATATTAACGAGGTACGACGCACATGTTGGTACTTTTCCCGCGTTGTCACGTTGTTAGAAAATGTAAGATGAAAACATAGGTTATTAATGTAATAAATGTCACGTTTAACGGAGGTGCTGTAATAAAATATATTTTAGCATAGCTGTTGGTTTGCAAATGAGAAAGATTTTAGCATAAAACGGAATGATCACTTGCGGTACACATTTATTAGAGCCAACGAGACGGATCGATTGTTGTTAATGCGCAACCAGATAAACCAGTTTCAAATGGATTTAATTCCCTTGAGAAAGATCTCAAATTGTGTGTAGTGCGCTTTACGGCATAGCGAAATCAAAACAAAAAAAAAACACGATAATGTAGTTAGATTCAGTTACCAAGTTTAGTGTGTTCGTGCAATCGAAGCAGGACGGGACCTTTTGAAACAGTTTTATTCATTCTATACCTATTTATATCCTATGTTCTTTTACGCTTTTTATTTGACTACTTAAAAGCTGTAATTATTAACTTAATAGAGGCCGCGTGTCGAAATAACGAGTTATTTTTGTGCCGCACCATAAAAGTCCCTTATACCACCATAGTGCGATCTTTGGTCTTAATGTGCCTATTTCTACAATTTAGCAGCAAAGACAAAAATATTGACGATTTATTTTCTCCCACAAAGTACTATTATTGTACTCCGAGGTCTATGGGAGTCAGGAATCTAAACTAGGATACCCAATATCTAAAAAGCCATGAATCAAAAAGCCAATATACAACACAGTTTCAGTCGCAGCTCCATTTTCTAAAGCATTCAAATAGCCAATAGGGACTGTGGCCAGTTCAATAGATGTCTACCAACATAATATGACACACCACATCATAATACAGCCGATGTAGCCTCCGGGCAAACAGCTTCCGGTCTTCTACCGTTTCTTTATCGATGAGGCAAGATTGTTCGTGTCTTGATTTCATTGATATAGCAGATGCACTGCCTTATTTAGTATCAGAGAATGATTTAATGTTGTTGTATTAAATAAAATTGATAAGGATAAAGTAAAGAAGGTTTCAAAACTTTTCTAAAGCCTTACTTTTTGATTAAAGAACCATTTCCCAGGTGTAAAATGGTTGTGAACCCTAAAATCGCCGGCGTGTATAATGTATAACTATTAAATAATATTTGGCACAGAACGAATGAAAAATCTGTAAAATTTACTGTGCCTCTGTAACTAAATTCTTTTTATTTAACCTGATGAAAGTTTCAATAATAAAATACAATTTTTATTTAATTTAGCTACCTAAATGAAAATTCCTATGCTTTCACTCACACGGCAACATTATTCAACTTTAGATTGTTCCGAAACGAAATCACAGCACAGTGAGCAAATAATTCTGTCGATCGAGTGCACTACATATTGCAGGTAGAATTCGATATGAAGCTCACTTTGAGTTCACTTGTTAAACTATCGTTATAGTTGGAATTGTTCCCGGAGCTCTCCCGGGTCGGTCTTGGCGATTTAATTAAACTTGTTATTTGTACGTTTTATTTCGCAATTGGGCCCGTGTTCGCTTTGATTGTCTGTCGGCTTGTGAAAGAACCGACCTTTTGTCTTGTACAAATTTGTAGTTTTAACGTAGTTTCCGATTGAATTTGCTCCAAAGTCTATTATACAACAAAGTGTGCAGAATACCCGCGACTATTTATTTTGTAGCGATGGTCGCTTCAGCTGCACTGTGGATTCATCTTTCACTGTTCGAGTTCATTATTATGTATTGTGTTTACTCGTTATATTCTCAGAAGTTGACTACGAATTTATTATTAGAACATCGATTAAACTGGCCAACACAGCAGATATTTTATGAATATGACATGGAAATATTTTCGTTATTCAATGTTATTGTGTATTTCATAGAATTCGAAGTTGAAACTTTCCGTTTTGGCATTCAAAATCGTGACTTGTTTTGTCATGAACTAGGAAGAATCATATTCACTAGTGCTTGTAGCATAAAAATAGCCGAGCGAGCAAAATTTTAACGTTCGTTACTCCTCTCCACTGTAGCATTCTATACAAAAAAACTTTTTGCGAAAAATGTTCGTTTGCAAATTGCGCCGGTCTAATGGAAATATCGGATCGAGGCAGATGTCGAACCGAACAATTAGAAGTTTTTGTGTTGCTTCATTAGCGTTTGCGACGGACTACTGAGAGTCCCCAACACAACATCGGCTGCTGATCTGAAGGAAACATTCTCATTTGTCAATCTAATTAGGGAAACTTGTTTGTTTTGGTATCTTACTGTAATTTACTTTTGATTGTGACTCCTTCGAATCCATTAGCAATAAATATAATTATTCCAATGCTTTCTACCTGAAAATCGACTATCACAGTGGCGATGGCATACACAAGGAGCTCCAAATAGGTAAAGCAACCGCAAGGTTTAAATAAAGTATCAACCTGTTCACATTCATAATTTAATAACCCCTCCACACGTTTACCTATACTTACTACACGCACTTCATTGGCTTAAATTCAATTGATTTGTAGTAATTAATCAAGTAGTATGTGAATTCATAAAATATTTTTACTTACTTCACTCAAATACTAGGGTTGGCTCGCTCCGCTTTGTGAACGTAGCCGCCCGGATGTTTTTTATTCTGTGGTTCACCCCTACGCACTGTAGCGTGTCAATTTTATTCATCGTTTTTTTATGAGTGATCTTGAAACAGCTTTAAAAAAATACGAATCTACATTGAAATGGGTTCATTAGTTATTACGGTAATCAAAAGTTATGTATGATCAAAGCTTAAAAGTTTGAAGTTTTTTGAATGTTTGTTTCTTTCGGGTCCTTCATAAATTACAAATATCTAAATATGTTATTCTATTCATTGAGTTATTGTAGTAGAACCCATGAATGGCCGTTTATTACTGTTCCTCAATACTTAGATCCAAGATACAAGTGAAGTAGGGAGACCTATGTCAATTTAAATCATTATTATCATCTTAAAAGTCATATAAGCTTGATGTTTTAAAGCAATAAACTCGTAAATGATGCAGTGGACAGGTGTGGTACATAGGGACTTGATTGTATATTGATTTTTGCGTGCCACCGTTCTGTATCTATCCAGCATTTTGTCCGAAAGGCCACATTTTGTAATTCAAACTACATTTATTTTACAGTCTGCCGCACTTTACCTTTATAAAGTTGAATTATCAACGAAACAATTTGATTTTAACCAACCAAATATATCACTAATTAATACGCCAATTTATCTCTGTAATTAAAGCCGTGCCCGCAAATATTTGAATGTGTCTATTCAAAATATTTCATCGGCTATTAGTTTAAGTCCATTTACAGTTGGGAATTCAGTAAATCAGTGATTTTATTAGTAGAGTGTGCTGTCTATGATTTGTATTCAACATGGAGTTGAGTGTTTAGCCACCGCTCTCCACTGAGAAGATTGATGGAGCGCCGCTCCTGCCGGCTCCGCGACCAGCGCGGCTGTCGCACGATAAATTAAAACCAACTCACATTAGAGGCCGTATATTAAAACTTACTATCATCCTGCTCATTCCTAAATGGAAGTCCTGCGCCAGAACAGGATGGAAACATCGGCGATACTACAGGACCGCTTTTTTGTTATTCCACGACGAGACTAACCGTTAACAGTAACTTTGTTCCTATAATGACGGACTAAGTAAAGATGTTCCGTCCACATTGGACGGAGAAACTTTGTTTTGTAGCTGACTCATAGAAAAGCTTGAATTTTCGAAGTCTCATTACTTGGACTTGCACTATTTTCTTATACAGCCTCTATAGAGCAAATTGGTTTTATAAAAGCAGTTTTTGTCAGTCAATTAAAGGAAATCGTAAACTGTCATGAGCCTAGTACCTCACAACCTCATTAAATACACCATGGAGACAGGTATTTCTTACTTATTTAGGTTAAAAATTATGTGTAGCAACAAGTATGCGAGTGAAGCGATCTGACCAGATTACTCGGTCGGCCATCGCGTATCTGCAATCGGTAAATGGTTACTTTAAGTCTCGATATGCCGAGTATTCCCCATGGAATGTCACCGTCGCCATGCTGCACTTATATGTGCTCGACGGACTGAATTTTTTCTTATCGCAAATGCATTTTCTGCAAGTTTTCAATGCGAGCGACGTGGCCGCGGCCCCCAGCCCCGCACTACTCGTACCTCGCTCTCCCGCACTCGTACTTAGCCGTGTCGCCAGCTTCTTGTGATTTAACTTTATACACTCATCGGCTAATTAATTTCGTGGTATTTACGGAGAATTTCAATTATTCTTATTTATTATAAAGGTTATAAAATAAATTTTCCACTCTGTTGATATAAAACCTGTTGTTTTGATTTAAATACTAGGTATACGGCGCGTGTATGCTAAAATACATGGTGCATGACCGGACTTCACCTCTGATACGTGGAGATTATTTTTTTTAATTTGAATATCTCGTGGTTCCCGCCGAGTGTGGATATTAAGCGGCGGGCGGTAATAACCCGGTCGGCTCCCGTAATCCATCACGGGCGCTGCAATCGTCCCGCTGTCAGTCTATTCCGGGATGCTCCGTTTTCGCTAATGATTCCTCGCCGCCGTGAGATCACGCGACATTTACAAAGGCCGATTGCGCCGACGATTTGTATCACAAAACGCTACTTCATCTCGTTCTTGCGGCGATGTTTTTATTTTCCCGCACATAGTTGCAGTTTTAACAAAGCACGCTTTATGCGTTTCGCATAAAGCTGCCCACATATGCGACATCGCGTTCCACACGAGAGAGTTTATAATTTATTTGCGTCGCAGTTTTCTGGCGACGATTTTCCCACAGGGGCGGCGTCTCAAACGAGCCGCGCCCGCCCTTTATGTGGTTTTTTGTAGCGGCACAAAATGCCCGGTGGAAAACATTCAGTGATAACTGGTAACAATCGCAGCCGCCCGGATGCTCCCTCCATTCCGCGCATACCGCGCTGGACCTCGACTGATGCTTTTTCATCTAGCACCGCGCGCTGACCGAACGCTCTTGAGACTCGCGGCTCGCGACAACACGAAACAATCAACTTATTTATTGCACGTTCGAACTTTATTGTCTGTAACTAACCCGGATTGAAAAGGACACTACTTCTTGTTAACTATGGTGTTTTCAATCAAAAACCCCTTAAAAAGATGATCGTTGTGCAGCCTGACCATACAAGGAAAGCTGAAAAATTGTCTTATTCAACACTCTAGCATGAAGGTTTCTTACACGCCGTCAATCACATATTTTTCAATTAAAGAAAGAGGTGGTGTCCAAATAGTTTTAAATAACTCTACCTCAATTTAATACCCTTTTAGCCGAATTTTTGCTTTTCACAATGCAACAAAAGTATAATGAGAGTAAATTAATGAGTGATTTCAACATAAACTAATGTTGGTCTAATACCAAGAGCGTTTGAGCCGGCGCGGCAGTTCATTAGCAGAGGCGCGCTTCAGTCGCGCGTATTTCATTGTTCCATTGTTTTATTTGCCTCTGTCCGGTGCTTACTGAGAGATATACAGCCTCAGCAACTCCACAGCTCTGACACCTGTAACCAACACTATTTCACTTCTTTTAAGCAAAAGCAAACAACTCTTAGCTAACATTTAATTGCCTTTACGTCATCCACGACGTCTCTGTAAAATGTTAATAACCGAAAAGGTATTCCACGAAATTCATGGAATCGTAACGTTTCATGCCTCGCTCTAGTACAAGTTTTTATTAATGTCCTATTGTTTCTTAATCGCCGCTCCAGATTTGATATCGCGATAAGTTTCTGTTAAAAGCATAAGTTAAGTAAGTAAAGCGGTAAGGTCGCTGCCGGTAGTTTTTCTCGACCAAAAAGCGTAGCCGTCAGATCTGAAGCCCGATTGGTGTTATCTTTCCGTTCGATCGCACTTCGACAGACATTACTGCGTTGTTGAGAGCCCAACATGTCGATTTTTCAAATCGTAAACTAAGTTTATTGAAATGCGGCGATGATTAAGAATATATCTGGTCCGCCTACTTGCTTCATTAAGTTTTCAAGAACTATTTAGTAATGACTAAATGTCGTGTTTTGGAAAGTTAATCTCTTGAAAGGATATGACATGTTCCGTGTTGCGGCTAGACCATCATAATTAGTCTTAATTTTTCAATGTTTTAGTGTATTGAGCGAAGGCGTGACGCTGTACCGCGTAGATCTCACGCTAGATGTATTGCTGTTCCAGTTAGCTGACAATAAATCGTATGTTTAGCGACGCGGTGACTTGTATAATTAACAATAGCGGCATTATACGCGATTTCCAAACTAAGCGACGCAACGCAGATCGTTTGTCACGACGCAAATTGCTATTTATGAGGATTATCTATACTTAAACAGCGTAAATCGTTTCGTTAGCCATAGACAAATCATAATACTTCTTATCTCATTGTACTACATTCGGTCGAAAGCACAAGACGTCAAATTACTATGTGAAAAACCAATGTGCGAGATCGCCATCAGATATCGCTACATTCTCCACACATACGGTATCTACTCGGGTACATTTTAATTTAATACTCCTTTGTGTTTGTTATTCCGCTCACTGGTTTATCACTTGATAAATTCACTGAATCCTGAAAATTCCTTCCGCTCCCAGTAACACGTAGTTGTAGCGTGGACCGCAAACAGTACAGCTCATAAATAAGCCATTGCTATTTAGCTAACAATCGAGCTCCGATGGGCATTTGGTCAGATTCCGAGGCAGGCAGCCGTGGCAGCCACGTGTGCTCGCCTCCGCATGCCTCGGCCCGAATATGCAGCCCTTGCAACATGAATTTTGGCCCCTATGCCGAATATTCCATGCACATTGGACACAAATAATGTTGGAGAATTATGTGACACAGGTGAAATCGAGCGTCGATTACCATTTCATGTCGCACTTGTGTTGTATGTAGCTGTGATGGAGATAGCTAATGTGCGGTTATTGATTATTGTTAATAACTGGGAATTGTACACTCGCAACCAAACTGTCTACAGCAAAAACCAATACGGTTACTCTGTAACGGATGCGAGTTTTATTCGGTGCTGCTTCAAAGTGAAATTTCGAGTTCAAAGCTGAAAAATAAAACTGAAAACCGAACGTGGTGTAATGAAGATACACGTGGAAGCGAATTTTATTCGCACAATAGAATTCGCTGTTCATATGATCCATTTCTTTTCATGCAGTGTACTGTCTCCATATTCCTGTTTTAATACACTCTAAGCGGTAAATGGAGTATAATTATAATTGTTGTGATGGCTATCTGTGAGAGACATTGGCTCGTGACTGTACCTATTTACTGCACGCATGTTCCGTTGTTATTAGGTAAATTCTGCGGTCTATATAATTCGTACATGTAAATTAATTAGTGTAATTATTAAATCATTTCGTGATACGTGATGATACAGTGGAGTTTGTGTCGGATGGTTAAGCTTTGTTAAGCGTTGTTTTGGTTGTGGTCTTATTATTTCCTAAAACATGTAAATGCTTGTTTAAAAAGGCAGTGAATTTCACTTTCTTTAAAAGAAGTTTTACACGATTTGACGTTTGCTTATTTACGCAACTGAAACTGATACTGTTAGCCTGCGACATCTCACTACTGACTGGGCAAAGGCTTCCCTCCATGACTTCCAGATTTTATCCAGAGCCAATGTGGGCCACTGTTTTTTGGTATTTTCCAGCTGGTCCCGCCAAAGGCTTATTAAATGTGAAGTTGCAGAAGAGATGTTGTATGATGGTAAAAGGTCATTAAGTTTCTTTTTCATGATATGGCTTAATAAATCGATGTATATTGTAACTGGATTCTAAATAATTCTAATGCCCTTTGAGCACACCACACGCGGTAATGTAGCGGTATCGGTATCGTACATAGTTTTTCATTTCCCGGAAGTAATTAACAAAAGAAATAAAAAAGTATAAGTTTTAAAACTGACATGGCCACTAACATTATCATTAACACTGAAACAAATAGTAAACATGGCAAATATCCCGTTTTCAGTGGTAATGATAATAAAACAGTAGTTAACTAAACATACTATTTGCATATTTCTAAGTTACAACGTTACTTCGGGGTATTGGTGTAGCAGTCTGGCGTAGCGGACTGCGTAGCGTGTTGCGTAGCGAAGTACTCAGCGTTTGGCGTAGGGATGTTGCGTAGCGGGTTACGCGGCGTGTTGCGTAGCGGCGCTACAATTTTGTTTAACTAAGTATTCCTAAATTGATTATTATTTTGTGTTAAACTTTACGTTATGTTGTATTCGTTTTAGGTAAGTGACAAATGGAAAGTTTGCGGTGATCAATAGACGCGATGCATCCAGCAGGGTACTACGCGAATCTTGGTAAGATAGTTCAAAATTACGACGCTATAATACTTTATATGAACCATTTCATTCAAATTGAAATAATTATGTACTTTCTAGAAGGATTTGAAGAAGCGGAATATTTTTTTGTGTTGTAGGAATGCAGAGATTTAAAGTTCATAAGTTTACAAGATAATATCTTGAAAATACAGAGTTAGATGCCTAATCCCTCACTTAGGAACGGACCATGGAATGCATGAATGTCCAGTATTTCATTAATGTATCTGGGTTTTGTGCTCCAAACCGATATAAAACTGATAATAAATGAATTAAAGATAACTCCAATTCGTAATTTTGCGAGAACCACCTCTCGTGCGAGGAACGCGGTAACATTGTACACATGCTTATCAGCTTATGATTTTCGTAGAATCGTAACTGATAATGGCAACGTTAATAGCGATGATCAAAGGAGATAACGAATTGTTAATTTGTAAAAATTACAGTTTTGATGTTGGATGGTTTACAAAAAACGTGTCGATTGTCACCTGTTTCAACTGTTTTTCGATTGAGTGACAATCAAATAAAGTCGAGAATGATTATTTTCAAGATGGCCTCTCGGTGTTGAGTTTCTAACAGAAATAATGAAAGGTTATTTTATTATTTTGTAAATTAATGCTACAAATTTAAAATTGTGTTCCAACAAATTGTTTAACATTGTCTTATCCTGTACATTCTATAACCTTATATTAAACGACTTTGTGACCACACTATGAGAATATCGGTGATATTATGGAAATCATTAATATGATACCTAATGGTGCTAGACACTCAAATTAGCTGGAGGACTCGGTCTGATTTGATTAACACAAGTAGACATTACGTAGGCTCATCATTAAGCCATGGACATGACGTTTAGGACACATAACTTGATTAATTAGTAACATCTATGCAAAACACAAATGCGAGACACTTCACTGATAAAGGTGCTAATTTTCATTCTCATCTTCCCAGTAATCATTAAATTATTATATTTACATCGTCTGTACTTTTCCGTCATGCTTTTGATGGTCCATGTAATCTTTTTTACGATTTTCCTCCTTTTCAATACCAATAATAGTTTATTTCCGTTTCTCCATGAATGTTTTCTATACTTTACGAAGATCGTGTGTTATTATAAAGGGTGTAAATAGACCCTTAACATAACCGAAAGGCATTTGTTCTCCCCGTCTTTGCGATCATTTTTTTATTGTAGACCATACCTGGGAACCTTCTAGTTACGGAGATATTGGGGGTCAAAGTTCTGACATTTTCACAAGTTTTTTTTTAAAATACATGTTTTTAATGTAAGATTTTTACTTTAAACACCTCCACGACCCCCGTACTATTCAATCCATCCATCAGCACAATGCTTTGAGTGCTTTCCATCAAGTCCTACCGTAAAACGTGATAATTTTTGCGTAAAGTTACTTAGTTTGATGTACAGAATGCTTGGTTGACGGCTATGTGAAGGGTCTGTTTACACCCTGTATAGCGCTTATTCTTAAAATAATATGACTTTGATAATAACATCACCATCATCATTCTCCTGCCCTTATCCCAATTCATTTGTGGTCGGCGCAGCATGTCTTCTTCTTCCATACTTCTCTATTACTCGTCATCTCATCAGACATCGCCTTTCTTGCCATATCATCCTTTACTCAGTCCATCCATCGTTTCTATGGTCTGCCTCTACTCCTCCTCTGTGGTCTTTGATAATTACATCATCATCATCATTTCAGCCGAAAGACGTCTACTGCTGGACATAGGGCTCCCCCTAGTGTCGCCACATTGACCGGTCCCGTGCGACTCGCATCCAGGTGATCCCCGCTACCTTAATAATTACAGTCAGATTTTATTTCCAAATCTTCCTGCATACTATACATACATCTCATGGTTCTCTATTCAATAATACTATAGTTTTATATTTTTGAGTCAGATTATTCCTGTACTTACAATAATTAATTCAGCAGTAAGTCTTAATCCACTATTTTCCCGAAAGCCCCCGAAGTGGCAGCACACTAAAACATTCGGTTCCCTGCCTTCCGCAACCACTATCGCAGCGAGGTACCCCTTTCCGGTCCATCAGATACATCTCCATTACATCACTCAAAACTGATGTTTCCTTTACAAACTGACTCCGACTAGCTTGGCCAGCAGTTTTGTCTATTTGAAAATTGCAACAAAAGAGCTAGCAAATAGTAAAACCAGAATAAAAAGCGTTTACGCTGTTAATATTCATTGTATTTTTAAGAGTAATAACTTTTGAATCTTCAGACTCTGAGAAGTGTCCAATTTCACTAAAAAAACTAAACGTCACTAGTTAATTTCAGCCGTCGTCGTTATCAACGTCTATTTACACAACAGTGATGGCGAAAAAAGCTCTTGAACGTAGTTTACATGTGCGGTTCGCGTTCAGTTCATTGGTGAAATTCGCTAATGCATATTATCATGGATTAAAAGTGGTTAACCGCTGGTATGAATATCTTTTATATGTAATTCTTGTTAAGGTAGAGATTCCTAGGTGAGTCTGCCCTGCACGCGTAGCATAACCACCGTAGAAACGGATTTTGTCGACGGAAGAATAGACAAAATGACAGATCAACAAAAGGTATCTGCCATTTTGTGCAGGAGTGTAAATGTGGTGCTGCCCCTCAAACGATGGGACACTTGATATCGTGTCCTGCCTATTCTGTTGTTTACACATCACAGGAGCTGATGGACGCTACTGCCTTTGTCGCCAAATTTTGGGCTGACCCAATTTGAATTGTCATCGACACGCGAAGAAGACATGTAATACTAAATCTGCGCGGGAGGTTTCTTCTCTTCTTAGGTATATCAAAAATTCATTCGGTGTCTTTCCTCAAACCGTGATTGAGGAATCAGAGCATTCCTAACTTCCTGATTTATTGTATTTGAAAAGATGAGAAATGTAAGGAAGTCCTTTGTCCGGCAGTAGGGCAACACTGGGGATGAAATGTGAGGTAGAAGGCTATAGAAATATTCATTTCAGATTCAATAATGTACGTACTTTTATTCCGGTCAGATGAATCTACAATTCTTCAAAATGGTCGTTTCGCGCCAAAGTGCGAATTTCACGAGATTGATGTAATACCTTTTTTTTTTGATTTGTGTAAATTTTAATATCATTGAGTTTTAATGACTTGCAAAGTAACAAAACGTCAGTTTAGTATTTCACAATGTACTGAAACTTGGGCTTACTTACGCGCTTGACAAATATACAGGGTGTAAGCGACACCGACGCACAAACAATACACATCGAAATTTTTAATCGGTAATTTAAAAAAAGAATGTTTCTTACAAAAGTGCAATAAGTGCGTTCAAAATGTATAGAACAACAGTTTTTTGTTTTAATTACCAATGTAAAATTTACATTTATTTAAAATTGTATTTATTTTTCATTAATTTGACTTAAAACGTAAGTTTCTCATACGAAAAAACATTTAGTATCAACAATATCGTCGTCATCATCATTCTCCTTCCCTTATCACAATTTATTTGGGGTCTGTTTAGCTTGTTTTCTTTTTCAAATAGTCTTCATCAAACTACTTCCTATTCGTACTTAAATAATAACGAATACGTAACTGTTATCTTATGACATGACACAATAATAAGTTCCTAGTAGATGATACTCGATATAATTCCACTAGTCATTAACAAAAATTGCGGGCTTATAGACGAAGGTTCCAATTTTCAGCTAGTTCAAATCCTACCAATTTACTTATATTAACTAACTAATGAAAACTCTTTGAAGTTAATCTGCATGAAATGACTGAAAAAATCAGTAAAATTCACTGTAGATTGACACCCGTATCTCTAAACAAGTCAAAAGTGATTACTTGAGTAAAGGTATTTACTTAAGATACGATTTTTATTCTGTAGTTTAGTAATTGCTTGAAGTTAGAACTATCAGAAGTTAGAACTGTCAGAAGTTAGAATTCTTACCTTTGCTTTCTTTCACGGTTCTTACTTCTTTCAAATTCTTGTCTATTGCATGAAAATGATTGCATAACTAATTACTTAAACATAAGTTACTTTAACTTGACTATAGATACGGGTGTTAGATTTAGATTACCTTTAGCGAATGAGGTCTACGACAAAATAACCCTTTTTTTTTAGTTTTGAATCTGTGTTACTTCCAAAAATGTGAAAAACATTTTGACACGAAACAAAAATTAATAGGACTTCATTCGACGCGATTAAAACACACAATTCGATATGATATTTTAATTGAATGCTTGATTAACCAAACAAATGAAACGCTGAAAGCCTTTGAGGTGAAATGGATGCTCTCCAATAGCAATACCATGTAAATATTGGCCATTTTCCCTTTGTAGTCCGGCTGGAAATACAAATAGGCCCCTCTAATTGCTATAGTCAGGTTGTTTGTAGCGAGTCGGGAGTCGGGAACCGATTGATTGGCCAATTTATACACCACTAATACTCTCCACTGCCGAACTGTTAAGAGGCAACACGCTTATTTAGCTAATTTAAAATTAATGGCCCTCGTTTCCGATTTGCGCTTTAGTTACAACTGAAAGTATCGCTGACTTTTTTGGATAAATACGTTGTTTTTTATGGTTACAGATTAAAAACCGTATCGGGTTAGACGACCTAGATTTTTTGAAGAAAATTTTAAGAAATATGCAGACTTTTGTTTGTGTCGTTGCAATAGTTAAGCTTTCAAAACTTAAAATATTCTTTTCTTAATTTAAAATAAATAGAACTCCTTTCAGAGTAGCATTTGTATTTAAAAATCGAACTATCACTAACTTTTTGGACAAAAACGTTGTTTTATTTGGTTACGGATTAAAAACCGTATTTGGTCAATCGAGCGATAAATACCAGAAAATGTGTAGACTTTTGTTTGTATCGTAAAAATTTTGAAATCAATACTTTCCAAAACATAAAATTTATTCTTTAGCTCGTTTGAATTGTTACTAACTTCCTTCAGAGTAACATTTGTATTTAAACATCGAACTATCACCAACTTTTTTGGACAAAATCGTTGTTTTTATTCGGTTACGGATTAAAAACGGTTGGTCGTTCATGTTCACGTTCAAAGAATAAATAGGAAATAGACTTTTGTTTATAGATTGATTTGATTTTCTTCTCCATAGAGATCGTATCTTCAAATATCTAACTGAACGACAGGCTGAAAATTAAAAAGTGCCTATTAAAATGGTTTAGTTCAATAAATGCTTTCAGTCTGAGTTTGTTTTAGATGCGAAGCTAAAAAAAAGAATCTCAAATGTTCAAGAAACTTTTACTATTCAACCACATAATTTTAGACACGAAACATCATTTTTTAAACAGCATGCTGTCTTCTTGTCGTGATGTGATAAATGAACTGATAAGAGATGAAGTACCGGTTCTCATAATATTTATATAAGGATAAAAACATTAGTTTGTTCTTACACAGTTCTGCGGGAAGTCCTGAGTTTCTGACATGCGTAGCTATTCAGGAAGTTATCGTTGTTATGTTGTAGTAAATAATAACACGTCAATATGTAACGTCAATTTAAATTATCTAGTGAAACTTTCAAAATATGTTAGGTATCGACTTCTAATGACAACAATAAAATATAATAGTTTAAAAATAACCCGCTTTATAGTGAGGTCATTTTATTTCACGTATTCTTCTCAGCAACCCCTTTCGTTTGATATAAAGAATATGAGTATATTATGGGAATTCATAAAAGATAACTAGTGGCCATCTTCGGGAGTCCGCCACATTAGATTTAGAATGACATCACTAAGCTAGCCATGCATTGTCATCCAAACTAAGCATGTATGCAAAATTTCAGCTCAATCGGAAACCGGGAAGTGGGTCAAATTTAACTTCTAAGATTTTGACATAGTTAGCTACAGGTGAAGCTAATAAAAGCGTGTTAAAAAGACTTTCTCGTAAGTTAAAATAACATCATAAAGCTGATAAAAGGCTTAACAGCCGCTGAAACAGAAGTTACTTCTTCTTAGTGTGTCGATGGCAATCTACATTGATTCAGGCCAAATAATAACTACGGCTTTGGCACTTTCAGTAGCGGTTCGATTCCCGGGCTGGGCAAAGTGTTATTGGGTTTTTCCCTCAGGAATTTCTCAGTAGCAGCCATGGAGTCTGCATTTGTGTCCGGTTGATGGCAATAGGCTCGTCCCTATTACATGGCACTTAAAACATAACTGGCGAAATGTGGGTGTACCGACTGTTAGATACACCTATTCCTAATTTCAGGCGTGATGTTACGTAAAGATATTGATACCCAACACGTCGGAAGTTTCGCCAGATAATTAAGTTTGACCCTGTGTTTATTTTTTCTTATTTTCCTTGTTAATTGGCAGTGTAATCTAACCACTTAGACGCCCATTAGATTAGCCTCTAATCTTTATAACCCAGTAAACATCGATATTTTGCGGTGTACAGAAGAAAGTCCTGTTCAACCTACTTTCGTTCAACTCTCTGCATTGCAATTGATGTTTATTAAAGGTTTAGAGATCTAATTAATTAAATAATCGACGTAAATTAATTACTAATTATGATAATTGATAGTAAATTTATTGTTTGTAATGAATGATTAAAGACCTCGTAAAGGTTGCAGGGATCCGCTGGATGCGAGACGCACGGGACCGGTCAATGTGGCGACACTTGGGGGAGGCCTATGTCCAGCAGTGGACGTCTTTTGGCTGAAATGATGATGATGATGAATGAATGATTCGTATTATGACTAACTTTTAGCCACAACAGATAGACATGAATTATTTTCCGGGCTTACTTTTATCAATGCACCAGTGTTATGCCATTTTTCCTGGCAGCTTAGGGAAACACCGCCATCCGCATGGCACATGACGCACGCGCATAGGAACACCGGCTGCCTCAGGCGCACACGCGTTCGAAATGTTCGCATCAACGCTAGAAACGTCGAGTTTATCGCTAAGAATAACCATAAAAGTATGATTTATAAACGTCGCCTCACCATTGGCTCGTGTAATAAAACCGTCGCATTGTGCCATATGCAGCTGAATCGTGCCGTTTCTATCGAACGCGCCTTATATATGCATAAAAATGTTTTCATTTGTGCACACCGGTAATTTTCACATAAAACTATTTATTCCCGAACGGACAAGTGGTAATCAAACTATGAATATAAATCACGTGTGTATTTGTATGGGAATACCGCTGTTTTGTTTGTAATGTTTGTATTCTACTCATAATGGGTCAATAAATGACATGAAACTAATTCAATAACAACTATTCATGCAAATCCTTTGAGCTATTGAGAATGTAAATTACACACAACATTCTTGTTTACGTCAGAAATATCATCTTATTTTCTCTTGTACTAAAGGTACTCTTGGTAATCGATATTAATTATGGTAATATAAACAACAACAACATTACACATGTATAATTCAATAACTGTTTCTGTATCTACTTAAAATCTGGTTATTTTTGGTTCTCCAACCAATCTTTCCCGATATCAGTAGCCACCCGAATCTTATCAGCATGAACATTGTGTACCTGTAAGACACAATCAGTTCCTCGTACCAAGTGCACAACAGATTGCATAAGATTAACACATTAATCACCGAACATTACGTGAATGGTAGTGATGAAGGTACACCTGACTTAATATTTGTCTGACGCTGACCTCCGCTCTTAACAAGCGTTAATAATGAAAAGTCGGGAAGTGTAGCGGATGCAGAGAGTGCAGCGTGCAGCGTGCACAGCACTCCCGACGCCTTCACCGCCCGCGACGTGACATAACACGCCGGCCCCGCCCACGCCCTCTCTCTCACTCCCCAACCGTGCGAGCGAGACGCCAACACACCCTCCGTCGAAGCCTCCACGCCACACTGTTTCTTAGAAAAGCCAACTGTTATTATCGCCCGCGGATTGTTCTCGACCTCTCGCCGCTTTATTTTGCTCCTCTCATGAATGAATCTCGGCGCCCGCAGGTGCGCACCCTCGAGCGCTAAATTTCGACAGCAATTACTCATTTCTAAAATGGTACGTATAGTTGCACGCCAATTTCCAGCACGCCACATGATAATTTCCAGTGGCTGATGCTGCTACGCTTTCGGCTAATTTGAGGGGCTCCACAGGATGTTGAGGTTTGGAAGCGCTTTCGCCTTATTTTGATTAGCATTTTCTTGATTTTTGCTGTCAATCCGCCTACTCGGTTTCACGAATGGATAAATGCCCGCCGGATCAGCCATCAATCAGGCAGCTATTGGCACCGATGCACGCGATAATTTCGGCATCTGCGAGGAGATTTAGTGATTGCTGCCAATGATTGTATAATCGTATTACAATTGCACTAATAAACACTTTACATGTGTAAGAAAACAATACTTCTGTCGAAGGAATTCAAAATACACATACAGTACAGACCAAGAAAATAAAACAAAGCGATATTGTTAAAGGTTTTCTAGATTAAACTACCTAAGAATAATAAATATGAAATTCATTTTTCACTGGGAGCGTGACAAATAGAACAAATGAATATGAATGCTAAAAGACACTTGGCACTATTTCCAGCTAATAACTAGAAATTGTAGAAATGATGTCGGCAATCAAACATACCCGAAACTACTTAATATTTCATCTCCTTTCTCAACACTAATACGTAATCCAATTTAATTGCATTCATCCGAAAGTAAAAAAACAAACAAAGAAATAGAAACTAAACTGCAGAATAAATTACAATATTGAGAGAAACCTACAACAACTGCACTATTGTCATTGGATCAATTTAAATCCGTTCTGATAAAAGCTGTCATTTAACTGTGTCAATAGAACAACGAGTACGCTGAAAAATTGCGTCAGAGCTGCACCGTCGGCAACCACATTTACCATTTATTACCGACTTGCTCTTTCTTCACCTCTCCTAGTACTTGTCTTTTCATTATTGCCCTATGTTCTATCTGAATCAACCTGTTAGGGTGCGTCCAGATTAAGTAACATTTTACAAAATTTTGCTGTATGAAAAGACATTGTTAGTTCACATGACATTGCATCATGTTTTATAACATTTAATGATATAAGTGTGAACGCACCCTTAAACCTAAATGAAACTAGGTGTATCTTTGACCCGATAAAAGAAAAGTGAGGAAGCAATGTAATCGTTCATAGAGATGTTGCCAGTTAGTATAATAATAAAAGGCTCTGAGGCTCTGGTGTTAAGGCTATGATTGGCGTCGTTTCGGCACTGGAAGTGGACAAACCGGTTGCCGCACAGGTCGGTAACAGTAGCCTTAACGATTGTTGGACCACGATCAAATTATACCTTGTTCCGATTTGTATGCAACTAAAACCTAGCCGCGGCGTCTCACAAATCTTAAAGATCCGACACATAAGCTGCATCTGTTGCATTCACTTCTATTGCAACATTAGGAAGTGTAGTGTCTTTAAAAGAGCATTTTCAAAGTATGCAAATTAGAACACATTTATCATGACGGCATTAGTACACAGTTTTTACGTAAATATTTGAGGATGTTAAGATAAGTAATGCCATCTTTGTGTGCCTTATTAGTCACACAGAAATGTGACTTAGATAAATTTGCTTGTATGGAAATTCCGAGCCTATAAGTAAACATTATTAACATGCTGTTAATTTGCAAATCATCGATATTTTCCGTGTTTGCTTCTATTATAAAGAAATAAATTATGGTTGATGTTTGAAGAGTTTAAAAAGAATAAATACAAACTCCACATGCTGAAATTGTATGGAACCACCGAGCCAACACAATTGAGATAATAAATCTGTAACATCGCAATCTAATAACAATACTAACACAGACAAGTTGGAAGATAGTGGAAGGAATCAGCCAACAAATTTGCATGTTTTCCTATAGACCGCTTGCGTTGCCAACTAGCCGTGACGTCAATACTACTACACAATTATCGGCAACCTATTATCATTAAAAATAGACCCATTAACGTTAAAGGCACCGTTGTTCTTTTTTGACGGACAAATATACTGATGTAAGTGATCAAGATTTACTATTGAATATTTTTAAACGCCAGCTTGTACTCAATAAATTACTGACAGCCGTGTGGACAACATTGGCTATGACTGTCCCATTTTTGGCACTACTTGCTGTATTGTGATTTGTTCCAACGATTCACAAGGAACGCTCGCAAAATTGAAAATATCAATTTAAACGTCAAGTTTGATGTTTGATTTTATGAACGTGTAAGATACGCGCGTTTTCTCTGTGGGCAACGTAGAAGCAAAAACATGTAATGATTCACCGAGACGCGATCATTTCCACCGAGTCGGAAAATTCCTGTAATCGTGTAGCTCTAGACTTTCTTCAGCGATCACTGCACCGATTGATAATAACACGCGAAACACGTGTTGATACGCCGGCGACGACTTAATATACAATATTGCTACATCTACATTATCTGCTTTTATGCCGTTTTATTTGTGTTTCGCAGTTTCGCGGAACTGTGTTCATAATACAAGCTTCGTATAACCTTTTCATTAGATGAGATAACTGCGGTGATGACGGGATGCCTAGTCGGTACGCGTTTTATTAGCTAACTTACGTCTGTAGAACATTCCTAACTAACGTTTTATCGTCGTTAAGATAAGAGCACCGAAGTAGTGGTGACATCACCACGACACAGACCATGTCTTGATAAAGAAAGTGTTCAGTAGGTAACCTTTACTTGATAAGATAAAGAACGAAATCTGCTAATTTACAATAAAAGCCATTTTAAAGCAGGCCGGGAAAGTTACGAGACCGGTCTGTGACTAATTACGATAACAACCATTAATCGAGAAGTAGACGAAGGCCAGTTAAAGTAAATCCTAATTGTTAAACAGTATCAAGCCGAATAAAAATAAAAAGCTGTAATGTACGACTTCCCCGAGTTTCGTGAACGGCAGCTTTACTCAAGCGGAGTCTACTTGGCACAGACAAGAGAATATCGGATCGAAACTCGAAATCTCAAACCTGTTTTCTGAAATCTGTTGTCCTTATCTGGTACACAGTAATGCATATTTCTGTTCTCTGTCTGTGAGTCACCGTTTCTACGTATCACACCGGCCAGTCGCTCTACGCACTTCATGGCCACTTCGGCTTCGTCACGCTTTGGTTGCTATGACTGGTCAGTTAATGCGACAATAAATTAATGTCCAATGTAATAAGTAAATAGATTTCTTACAAAAAAACTTTTGATCGTACAGTTCCGCTCTTACATTTCGAAATCGGACTCGGTATTACCGACGCACATTCATTGGTTAAATTGACACTGTACGAGTTTTAATATGTAGTTGCAATTCAATAGCATTTTCTGTATTCAGGCCAATGGGCGTAATTAATTACACAAATGTAAATTTTACATTTTAAACAGAGGGATTAATTTGTGCGCCATGTGTAACGTGATCAGGAAATACGTTGATGGTTTAAATAAGAGTAGCAAACTGCTGAAATAATTGATATGATTTCCGAAGTGCATTTAATATTTCAAAATTATTAATTTCTTTCTTTACATCGGCATCGTGTCCAAAAGCGTATCCCAGGTGAAAGGACGTTTTATTTGTCATCATGCGATCGAGATTAAGAGAATAATTTACAGCACTTTTAACGTTTATGTGCCATTTGGCGTGTTCTCTTATAAACATTCTCGTCTCCGGTATGGACTTTATTTTAAAAATAAATCTTTATTATTATTATTATTATTATTATTTTAAAAACTTTCTTCAGCGGACACTGACTCTAAATTTGTCTGAAATGTTATTGTAACAACTGTTTTAATCTATTCAGTCTATGTAAACTGACTCCTCAATTATTGCTTTTAGACCAACTGCTTCTTAAGCAGTCTAGATTCTGTCTCATATAAAATCGTCCTACAATTTTCATTATCATCTGGGATCTTATTATGATCTGTCTCTATTTATGTACTTAGTATGGTTTCCTAAACATTTCCATCCCATATGCCTTAACTGCCATAAGGTAAAACAACAAATATTGTGTAATGCTAACTCTAGTTTGGTTAGCATTGACTCAAATCATGGTCAAAGTCAATCCATTAGATATGTATTGATAATGATTCATTTGTTTATTGATACAACGAGTGGCGCCGAACGCGGTGCACGCTCGGAGGTGTAGAAAGAGAAAGGAAACTTATTCAAAAGTAGGTAATGTTTTTGCTGTTCTTGCTGTGTGTGTTGCGGCAACGGCGCGAGCGCATAAGCATGATTCATCGGCGCGTGGGCAGAGCTTATTGTGCTCACCAAGTATCTATTCACACTAGATAACTTTGACTTTTTCTTTCGCCTTGATCCTCGAACAAACTTCTACTGTCGTTTTTTGTTGACTAACAATAATAAATTACATTGAAGACTCTTATTTATTTTTATAATGATTTCATTTTCGTTTAATTGTTTTGGAGCTGAATAGCTGAACTATTTTGAAATACACACAATAGCGGAAAAGTGTGCTGAATAGAATTTGAAACAGTGGTTCATTAAAACTTCATTGTTATGTTATATCTCAGAGTGTTATTTACCTTTCACCGCGTGGTCCTCCTCGTGAGGCGGTCTTTTATATTAAAACTGTTCCTTTGGTTCTACCTGCTTTGTTTACAGAGGTGTTCTTAAACTATTTGTTCAATTTGACTAGCGGGTTGTACCTCATTTATCTCTTCTTTAACTGTTTAACTCTTTCTTATCTTTAGCCGTCATCCACACTGAACAGGACCAGACGTCTGGCCTTATTTTTGTTTGATACTTTTATTTGGTCCTTTAATGAATACTGGTTAAGGATTATGCCTCGTAAAACAGTTGTATAGTTTTATTTTGTAGATATAAAGAAACATTTAACTGTCAGTGATACAACGTTAACATTGTCTGCAAATACGACTCCATAAGTATAATTATAGCAGACATAATTATAGTAAAAAATTTATGGAATGAAAACGGCAAGTGAATTGCTCGTTACTATTTAACATGACCTTTTATAGTTCGATACACATAGCGCTGACGATACTGATTGCGATGTCGCAAACGTGCGCATTGTGCGGCGCCGGCGCAGCACACGACACGACCGAGCTTTCTCACCGTGGCATTGTAATAGATCCGTTCACTTGAGACCTCTACGCAAATATTGTACTTTATTATTTTATAAACCAATGAATGTTGGTCAAATGGACACTTTTATGACAGCTACTGAATGTAATATGTATTGAAGTGTGATATGTTTTATGAAACTTAAAACTGCGTTCTGCGTTAAGTTAATAAATTGCGTTCAAGTTATAATTGAATGCATGCATTGATTTCACTAATATTCTGTTATTAACGAAACTGTAGTCAAACTGTTAAACAGGTTTAGCTTTTTTTTGTGCTAAAGGAAAGGAAGAACTCTTCTTATTGCAATATGAAAACGATTCACATTTAAATAAGATTACTGCAAGTTTAAATATTTCCAGCAGGAACATGGTATAAACATAAAAACTGATTTCCGCAAAAGAGAAGCCTAAAAGATAGGCATCATATTCGAACACTGTTTTAAGCTTTCACGGTTTACAACTAAACTTATACTGTCACTTACGGGATATCTTCCGTGATTGTTAATTATTTTGAGTTCCCGATAATTCAACCGATCATGGCGCTTGCAACAGCTCTGAAATATCGGGAGCTCAAAATAATAAACAATCACGGAAGATATCCCGTAAGTGACAGTATGAGTTTGGTATCATATTCGCTTTGTCAATTTTTGACAAAGCGAATAACTAACGATTTCGTTTGAATTTAACCGCAATTTTGATACGAATGATGACAAAAAATATGTTCTTCACCAGAATATTGTCTATTATTTATAACGTTTAGCTAAAACACATATTTGCTTCGCGTTCTTATATCTGAAGGTAATCCACTTGAATGTTACGAAGTTTTTACGACTCTTTTATTATTGCGCATAAATTTTGAATTTTACGAAGCTTTCAGCTCCAATTAATAACGTAGTCGTGCTTTTGTCAGACAAAATTCATAATTTAAGCGTAAATTATGAACCATCTTTATGTTCATCGGCATATAAAGCTTGTCAACGGCGTGATTTAAAATACATTGTATGTAGACCTCTGAAACACTGAAAAGCATTTATTCAAGTAAAGGTAATCAGCACTTTTTGACCGTCATAAATATATGAGGCAGTCTCCCAAAACGGCCGCCCTTTGCCACTTCCTAGTGTTTTATCTGGGAAGAACTAGTAGATCACAGTTTTGCGCCGTTTTGCAAATGATTGTCATATCAGCACACAAAAACCAAATAATGTTTCATTGATATAAGCTTGTTGCTTTTAGCTGATAAACAAATTACCACAACCCTCAGCCATCCCTCGAAATCGCACCCAGAAAGAAAGAGAATGGTACCTTAAGTGGCGGTACTTTCATACAAGCCTAACAGCTTGGTTTGCCCTTATAACCTATTACTCTTCCTTATGAGCTTGCAGGATTGTTAGCCCCTAGGCAAGCCACACACACACACACCTAGGCCTATACTTTGACAGGAACCCCAAGAACAAAATCTGACCATAAACTTGTCTCGTCAATCTCTTATCATAATTCATTTGGGGTCGGCGCAGCATATCTTCTTCTTCCATACTTCTCTATTACTCGTCATCTCATCAGACACATCCTTTCATTGCCATATCATCCTTTACACAGTCCATGCATCGTTTCTTTGTTCTTCCTCTACTCTTATACCATAAACTTGTCTAACTGCACTTGAAACAGAGAAACATTCTAAAAATAATTTCAGAATAGACAAAAAAGAAAACCATTCAAAATGGTCGCCTGTTTATTTATACGCGTCGCTTCATTTTGATTTTATTGAAGTAGTCGCGTTGTAGTCTGAAAACGGAAACCAGATACATTTTATCATGGAGTCGAGATATAAAGAATTAAATAAATGTTAGGCTTTATTTATGTAGTCTAG
Organism: Noctua comes; assembly: GCA_963082995.1. Taxonomy (NCBI): domain Eukaryota; kingdom Metazoa; phylum Arthropoda; class Insecta; order Lepidoptera; family Noctuidae; genus Noctua; species Noctua comes. Next base: position 5,477,376 of record OY720271.1, read on the forward strand.
GCGAAAGTTAATGTGGTGAGCAGAAACTAATGTACCAATAACAATACGTAACTGAAAGCAATCCAGTGGAGCAATGAACGATGTTTTGATTTGTTCCACGTCTACTTCAATCAATATATTGAAACAATAATTTTAATAACATAAGCCTATGTTATACCAATGCTCCATTCAAAAGTGTACTTAATTGATGATAATGTAAAAAATAAATCAGAAAACTTACCTGTGGATGTCAATTGGTGTTTTACTTACTATTTTGGTGCTTTGATTTGATTATTAGAATATACACACTACATATATATAAAAACATGTACATACTTAAATCCGAACTTTAACTCTCTTTTTTTCCATATAAATAAACGCTAAAGTTCTTCTTAATAATCGATTACAATCTACCCTAAACAGGCTAGTAAGCAATTTAACACTAACTTAATATTATATTTTATAATGTCATGACTAATAATGAGTGTCGATTAATGACCATTTGACTGATTAACACAGTACTTTGATATTAAAACAGTACTTGATGGTTAAAGTGTCTAAATAAAGTTAAAGCCTTCTTAATACAGAATATGAGGTGTAAGTGAGTAATAGTGACCAATAGTTTTTAGTCATTTAAGGCGTTTGGCCCGTTCACTATTAAGAAACATCGAAAGTTAAAAATATTATACTAACCACACTTTATTATATTATAAGTATCTATAGTTAAACATAATAGAAATATACATAGTCATTTAATAATTAGGTACAAATTAATGAGGTGCCTACACAGCTTTCCTACCAACTGAAACTTTCTATGTCTGTGCAGATAAAAATCTTGAATTTGATATTTCCGATACCGTTGCGGATGGACTTACCATTTTGCATTGGGTACCTAGTTTTAATGTTGCTCCTTTATAGATAGTTGAATAGGCTGTTATAATGTGAATTTCTAATTTTCTGTTTTAATTCTGTAATGGCTTTCTAGTATCAAAGATGATATCATTTTTCTTGACGTTTCTGCAGATTCATCTCAGAATTTTCACCACGGCTCGTGCAACGTGCATTCTTTTATGTAAATTCGCAGTAAATCAAACAGCCAGTTAGTTTCTAGTTAAGAATGGAGGTAACTGCGCAAAAATGTGTCCAGAGCTGCGAGCTACGACTTATAACATAGCCATCTTGGTGGAGCAAACCAGAACCTCAGTACGGCCACAAATGGCTCGCTTCATTCCCGCTTTAAACGCAGCTAGTTAATGTACCGTTCCTTCTATGTACCAGCGTCATACGCCTGTTTAATTTTCAGCAACTAAACTTAAAGCATTAACAATGAGTAATATTTTGCTTTGCGGAAACATACGGTGACAGTAGCCGTAAGTGCCGTAACAACACTCAATAGTCAAGTATTAGTCAAGCTACGTAACAACAAACTTGTTACAGAATTTCATTCTTGTATTAATATATTGCATGAAAAAGATTAATATCTGATGCCGCATCAATGGGTTTAAGACACAGGAAGTGAAACCAACCTCGGGGCGCTCGGCTAAGTATCTGTGTTTCACAAGCTCACACACTTTACAAACCTACGCTTGAACACTAAGCTGAGTACCAACTAATGCAGTTTTTTGATTAGCTATAAAACGGAACATTTTCTTCCAGGGTTCTGTTTGCTGCTTAACAGTTTAGTTTCGAAGGATTATTACACGCTCAACTTGACGAAACATTGTTTTACGTAATGGACTTCTGAGTCATAGAATCAAACTACATCACACTGTGTAGTGCAACGTAGGTCATGCTTATTAATATCCTTTTATCAAGTTGTTAGAATCCAGCAGTAATTTTCTCACAGTCAGTTTAGAATCGTATAACAACGTTGCTAATATCACATAATGCGGTGTCAGCGAGTCGGTAGCAGTTGGAACACATGGAGGCGTACAATCGCTCGGTATAAACGTAAACACCTGTGTATGAGCGTGATCGCGTTGTTGCAACGTCGGTTGCAACAAATCAGTTTGGAGAGGTGCGGGACGCGGCCGCACCACACATGCATTATTCAAGGCTCATTTCTATTCAACGCCGACAGGCCGCCCGATAAAAACTTCTCGTTTGACAACTTGGACGCCTGCACCCTTTGTACTTACGTCATGTCTCCTGCGCTGATACGAGCTGCTTAAGTGTCTTAAACATTATTTGTCACTGCTATATTTATGAGGCAGTAATAACCTTATCGACACGAATTTGTTTTGTACTGCTACTGTTTCATTGTTGTAGCGAGCACATGTTTTTATAAAGTAGCCATTTCGGATACTTTAGTACTGTTGTTCATAAAAACTTGTTTGTGTTTTTACCTTTTAATAAACGCGAAGACATCACAATAATCAACCCAACAAACCGTAGACAAATTATGAGATTACGCTCAGTAATTGTGTGTTAAATATGTAAATTTTTGATTATGGGCTTTTAAGCTCTTCAAAGTCCGCCATTAACAATTTACATAGTGTGGGTAATTATCGAACGTAACAAACGCAGCCATGTTCTGTATTTACATGTATTGTACGGCGGAGGTTAAAGATCAAACAAGTAGTTTTAACGATGCTTTATGTCGGAGCAAAAGCTCAACACTCCAATCGAAGCGTGATCGATTCGCCCTACTTACAATGTCTAGTGCACCAGAACACTCTGTATCAACTCTCCGACAACTTATTTAAATAGAATGAAAATCACTATTACAATCGATAGAAAAACGGAGACAAAAACTGTTATTAATCAATTCTGACTTACTCAACAGCTTATTCCTAATTCGATTCTGTGTCTGGCTCCTAATCGATTGCATAACGTGGATCTATTCGATTTTTAATGATCATTAGGTAAACAGCCCAATTATCGGCGGCCGTTGAATGACAAGTGGTCGAGCGACACTCATTCGGAAGCGGCGAGAAACACCGTTGTGGCTGGCACAGTGCCCATGACCGGCGCGACGCCTTTACAGTTATACCGTAAGGGTGTGGATTGACGCTTCGTGTTTGCACGACTATAAAAATGGAAATGCGTAAAATAAAATCTTCTGAATGCTATTTAGAAGCGTCGAGAACGTTTTATTTAGAGAACTAGGTTTTTTAACCTCGCCTAACAGTCATTATCAAATATTAAAGACGAAATAAAGAGCCTAATTAAAATAGTTTCCTATGAATGTGGACACATAAATCTGTAAGAATTTGGAATTAAATCCTACTTGTATGATAAAATAAGAAATAAGTAAGAACGATAAATGAGCACATAAAGTCCTCGGCCAGGAGTGTGATCAATGTTGAGATTAATAAGTTCCGTCGGATACTTGAGCTTATAGAATTCCTAATCGATTGAAGAACATTCGAGCACAGTGGAATTCTCAAAATATTTGTTTAGTCATACTTCTTGGAACTGCATAGACTCCGACATAACAACTATGACAGAGAATTAAGATTTGTGAGTTCAGTGGCTTTGTTTTAAAATTAATCCTTTTCACATTTCAAATGAAAATTATTCAATTTTATCAGTAGACTTCTAGGTAACTGACCGGTGCCTAATGATCCATGAAATCTGCGCACGAGTTGATTTTTAAGTATCGGTAAAGTATTGATCTACATAGGTATATGACGTGACAGTCAACAATTACTGCTTTTAGAAATACGGTTAAGTATATGTTAGGTTAACAACGATTGATGAGTCTGAATGTGATTATAAAAAGATAGATGTTTATTTAATTAATTCATGGTTTCTTAGATTCTCATAACATGGTAGTCGCCGTATCATACATTATTTGTTAAATAGATTAAATGGCAATTTCAAAAGACACAGATACTCTAACTTAAAATAGAACTACACCAAAGTAAATAGGAAAGCTTCCTTAAACACAACATAGCAGAGACATGCGCAAATATTTTGGATTACTTACTCGTATAAAGGGTGTAAATAAACCCTTAACATAGCCGAAAGGCACTTGTTCTCCCCGTCTTTGCGATCATTTTTTTATTCTAGATCATACCTGGGAACCTTCTAGTTACGGAGATATTGGGGGTCAAAGTTCCAACTTTTTCACAAGTTTTTTTTAAATACATGTTTTTAATGTAAGAATTTTACTTTACACACCTCCATTACCCCCGTACATCATATCCATCAGCACAATGCTTTGAGTGCTTTCCATCGAGTCCTGTCGTGAATTTTCACCCCAAAAACAAAGTCGATTCCCAGCAATATTTTTTGCGTAAAGTTACTTAGTTTGATGTACAGAATGCTTGGTTGACGGCTATGTGAAGAGTCTGTTTACACCCTGTATAATGTCCCTTTTTTCAACTTACTTTATGAAGGTAGAATAGAGTTCCCGATTTGACTCCTGGGGACCTGCTGGGGAGTTTGTTCCGACACTTTTTCTTCCCAGCTAATACACTAGGAAGTCTCTTGTAAACTTTGACGTTCAAAAAGTGCTGATTATGAGGCCAATTTGAACAAATCATGATCCTGATTTTGATTATAGTTAGTTTGGATCATACTGCTTGAGTTGGCTGATGAAATGACGAGTAATAGAGAAGTATGGAAGAAGAAGGCATGCTGCGCCGATCCTAAATGAATTGGGACAAGGGCAAGAGAATGATGACTACAGTAGGTTTGGCAATCCTCACAGACACGAAAACAGTTACCACGTATACAGTACATCAGTGGCGAAGGTTCCATACAACTCGATTCCTACAGGCTTCCCTTTGAAAAATGGCACAGTCAGTATTCTATAGAAAAATAATATAATCACATTAAAGATATGTACTCCGGCTTACCTCTTACAAAATTGACCCTTCGCTACTGCAGTACATCATTGTGAGTCTCGCTACATAGAAATTTTTCATCGGTAAAAAAAAATCGGCTGTTTCCTACAAAAGTCCAATAAGTACAGGTACATGGTCAAAATGTGTGGAACAGCTGCTTTTTTTTTGTTTTTTTAAATTTCGATGTGGCTCAGAATGACGTACTGAATACGTGGTAACCGTTTTCGCGTTGGTGTCCTTTCACCCCGTAGATAAGAGATTCCAGTCATATCGTCATTTTCAGTTGACGTAGGCAGAGCCTATTGTAATCATTATGTTATTCGTATAATAAGACGCGCAGTCCATTAAATATGAAAGTATTATCTAAGAATAGTGTGATCCAGTGTTAATAACGTTTATGACGTCTATAGTATATGGCTCCATGCCCAGCAAACATGTGAAGTTGTGACGACATCTTGATTGTTTTCAACGGACGCCGCCGACCACAAAACCTGAACTTTGTTACACGACCTTTACAACCGAACTAACATTAAATCATGTAACCCATTTGTTAAATTAACTGTGGTTATCGTTATATCGCTCACACCACTTGTTTACAAGAACAAGGAAAGTTGTAGCCGTTCATTTTCACGCAGTCATGCTAATTATTCTTTCAAGGGCTTCAAACAATTTATTTTTAAAAGCGTCTGGCCGCTTGATGTTGATACTAACGAATAAATCAATGAGCCGTGATTTAAAAATAAATAAGTGAAACTTTGCCGTCGCTAAAACACGCGGGTGTTAAAGATAAAATTAGCCATCGTCAATGCGCCGCGAGTGCTGAATGCAACAATTGCACTTTATAATAACCCGCATAGTAAACGCGCCACCGATTGTCTGTGTCGAAACTCCATGGATCGTGCCGCAGGCTGTCGCAGCCGCTCATTCTCTAATTACTGCTATCAATTCCATTAGCGAACTTATTGTGTAACATGGCAACGGCAAATCATTAAATCAACTAAGAACAGACTCAGCCTATTATTTCTAATACTTCGCTATAGCTAATTAAGATTCTTATTCAATCATCTATACAGGTAAATAAAACTGACAGAGTGACAGAACATTATCTCGGTAGGTGGTTGATGCATCACACAAGGGAATGACGAACGTAAATGGTAAATCAACAAAACTACTAACCTATCCAGTCATTAAGTACATATGTGTGTCGCAAGGGCCTTGTTTTTTAGCATTTATATGTTCTATTGCAAGGCAGGAATTCTGCTAATCGTCGCTGGCAACATTTTGCACATGCCACGGACGTTGTTGCTGCGGTAAATGAGTGTAATTTAACCACAAGCAGGCTTCTCGGCGCGCCATACAGTCGAGCTGAGCCTACAAGACAGCAGCACTTATGATTATGAGTTACTATTGTTTTTCTTATTATACGCAACGAGTTTTTGTGTCTGGTTTCCCTTATATGGACTAATTTGTGTTGTTATTTTCTTAACACATGGTTGTTTAAAACGTCCAAATGGAAAAGAAAATGGTCAGAGCGTGCAGCAACGTTCCAATCTAAGGAAACAAAAATTAATAAAGCTGTAGCGCAGCTCAGGATCTCAGCTTTACTTTTGTTTATTCCTTTGGGAGTTTATAAAAGAAATTCTGTACTTATTACGCGTTAGACAGTCTTCTTCGTAGCCTGGTGGACCGTATCCGATCTCCTGAAATATTTATTTTCCAATTAAATTTAATTTGGTCGTTAATAGTAATGAAAAACATTCAATCGAGCATCCGCATAGGTACCTACTGTTTTGGGCGATGTCGTTTTATGGGTGTAAAACAATTAGACTGCAGCCATGGCAGTGATATATGTTACCGATGTCTAACGAGCCCAAACAAGCTGTAAAAAACTTCAATGCAGCAAAACTGACTTGTGTTTCAGCCGTTTTCAGCACATAGTTTTTCTAACGTACGTGCTAGTACAGTTCTTCAGTTGGCCGAGGTGTCATCATAATAGCAGGGCAGGTGTTATCTTTGCGTCGCCCACACAACACAAGTAAATCACCAAACACGCGCCCGCGCCGCCACGCCGCCGCGCCACAATCTATGCAAATCGCGGGCTCAAACTTATTGCTCTCGCCTCAACTCCTTTCCAAATGCATACTAAATAGTGAGCCGACCACGCCAGCCTTTGTTCAAAGTTTTTCACTTAACCTCATGTGCTCCGTCGATTTTAATGGAAATATTTTCGGTGTGCTTACCTTTAGAAGGTTGGTTTTGACAGGCTTTTGTTCAGGGACTCCGTTTCCTCATGACAATCTTCTTCTGCCGAGGCAACTCGATGGTGCTAATTAAAAATCTAATTGCTTAGTCCAGTTACTTATTCATATGATAAGAATCGTCTCTAGCTCCATGTATGTGAGAAGACTTGAGCAAATATTTTTATTTCTATTTTCTTAATTCCCAGACTGTAATTAGGAAAATTTGTGCGGACATTAATTTAAAAGATAGTTTATTTGAAAGCTGTGAACAATGAGTTTCATGAGCAGGTTGCTATTTATGTTGTTTCAAGTACGCCGATGTATTCCCATGGTGTTCTCAGAATAAGACACAGAATGTAACGAGAGATGTTGCTCCCGTTCTTCCGCATAGATGCTACTCGCATTGCGATCCAATTATACCTGATACCGTCGAGAAATATTATTGCGCTGATTTACTATGGCAACTATAATTACTGTGAGAATCGTAAACGGACACAATGCTGGTCTGCCCGTCTACGGTTATAACTTATAGGCATGTGATTTACACTATAAATTAATTTCCTGTTATTGAAGTTTTATTCTAAGTTTTATTTCTTCAACTCCGCAATGAATCGTTGAAATAGTGCTTGGACATGTGAATCACTCTGATGAACAAAGAGCGTCATGTCGCGTTGAAACTACGTGTCTATTCACATCACCGCAGGAAAAAACAAAAGTTAAATGTAATTTTCCGCTTATCAATAAAGTGCCTAGAGGAATCTGCTAAAACATAGATGTTCCACGTCGACAACGCTAAACTTTCTAGAAGAAAATCGTCGTGTTTGAGCGCGTCTTGCTTGCATCGTCCGAGTGGTCATTGAACCCTCGCGAATTGTCGGCAGCAATTGTCTCCCGCCATCACAACGCAGCTGGGCCGGCCACCACAACCGTTAGTACTAATTGCACCGGCTATAATCAGTTTACGACCCTATACAGCAAGAATTAGAGAAACACAGTATCTCTTGCCGCTTGACTTCACATGAAGAGCGCCAAACCAGCCAAACTATTGAACACAACGGCTCTATATGGCTTAACCGATTTCAAAGCACTCAAGATGTTCCTAACAAACTTGTTGCGCTAAGAGCGTACCTAGCATACTCATAAACTTAGTTAAGCCCTCTGTCGGCAACATAGCTGGCTTCAGTGCAGTTCAAATTAATTCGATTATCAGCGCACCTTGATCTCGCTAAAGCACTCAGATTCCCTTCATTAGGTACCCACACATACGAGAGACTGCGGGATAATGAAACAAACTCGATCTAACATTGATGCCTGACTAATATTTGTAGATATTGATATATTTCTAGATGGGTTTGTACGTCGTACGTGTACTAGACGCACTTGGAAGCCTTATTATGTACATTAAAGTATTACTCAATATTCAGATGGCGGGCGTTCCAAACTCACGCACTCTGCTGGAAGTTGGTCATGAATTCATTGTTTTTGACGTCGTCGTTGATATTGAACCACAATAGGAAAGAGTTCAGGTCACGTTTGAACACTGCACGGACAGAGAATATTAAAGATCAAAATATATTGAATGGGTTGAGTTTTTGGAATTTTTCCCTTATGTGGAGACATGCATATTACTGAGGACTAATGCATAGCTGGGGCTATCTTGGCGATTTATTGAGCGAATTTATTCATTAACGAAAAGAGTAACCATGGAGTTTCTTGCCGGTTCTTCTCCATAGGAAACGTTCAACCCGAACCGTGCACCTTTTTGTCGACGTTTTATAAGTGCCCATCGGGGGCTATGTGAAATAAAATATTTTGATTTTGAACGGATAAGATATTGTTATAATAGTTTTATTGAAGGATGTTTAAAACTTTCAAGGATTTTTTTCCTGAACATCATCTGATATCACAGGTCAAGTGGTTGTCGGGTGCTCAACCAGGCTGTTCTGCGGATGCTGGATAACTTCGACTTAAAGACTTCGAGCCAGGGCCAAAACTTTGAAGGATCAATCATTTGAAAATACGCCTTGATATGTATTGTATGCGGTGTTTCTGCAACAGTCTACAACTCAATATCAGCTATTTGTATAGCAAGGCGCAAGTACGCACGCAGCAGACCTACATACCCGTTCTAGTGTGGCTCAGCTATCATGTCGATTACTTCAGATCGCCGCGTACTGACCATTGACTAGAAAAACAAATGAACAATAGAATAACTCAGTAGGAAAAAATGTGTCTAAACGTTTCTTGGATTAGTTAATTTTCATTCATGCGTAGCGTTTATTATATAAATCAATAGTTATAAGAAAACGCCTTGAACGAACGAAAGATGACTCTGCAGGACTGTAACTGTGGTGTTCTTCCACAAATGATGGGACACAGTCCTGTGTCCTGTTGTCTGCATTGAAGGTGAAAAACTCGTAGCGTATTTGAGGGCTGAATCAATTTTAGATTCCTATCGACATGCTAAGAAAAGCAAGAAAACGTCTTCGCTCATGTTAAGTCAACACTAATCAATCATACCACAAAACAAATACTAAACAAAGTAAAAATCTTTACAAAATAACAATCAGCATAATGGCCCCATCATTACAATTTACCTCCTGGTAAAACTAATGCTCCGGAGAACGTACAACAAATAGAGAAGTAGTCTAAACGACTTAATGGCTATTTCATACTCCGACCATACATTTATCGCTTAACGCTTCTGTGGTTGCCTACAGACTACAGTGAGTTGTTATCTCTGGCAGTTGCAGCCACGTTACGCGCTGACGCCTCTCATTTACGCCATACGAAAAGTAATTTGAACGTCCGTTTTGCAAAACCAATCGTCTCAGTACCATTCACCTTTAACAGCCAAACACTTGGTCAGCTTGAAAGTGTAGAACTTTCTTTGATCAATCTTGGGACTTGTTAGTTGCAGAGTTACAGCTTATCAATTATAAACATGTCGTGGAAGTCCCTAAGACTATTAGCACTCGATCACTTGGCATGTAATGTCCTGTGACATATTACTTTATATTCAGGCGAGCGGCCGTCGGGCGTCGGCATACGACATTATTTACATATAAGTCGTTGTTCCTGTGCTCATTCATGGCCCGCCTCGCTCAGACCACGCTGATTTATCGCCTTAATTTCATAAGTATCTCTTTGTTACCAGGCCATCTATATCATATTTGAGTAATATCCCGCTCGCTTTATTGGATATGTTCAAGAAGGGTCAAATTCAGAGGACCCAAAACCAATTAGATTGTATGCTTCATGGTAGTCATTTGCCTACATTTTTTCGCTGGAACTGGCGCTTCCAACTTTTGGGAAGGATCCTATTTTCTGTGCATGGATTAAATTATTTTGTTACAACATGATATGTCGCGTGTCGTTCAAAATGGTTGATGTGTTCATGTGAGTAAAAGAAGCTTCTTTAGCTTCTCTTGTTTCGATAATTACCTGATTATCTTGTTTAACTTCTTTTTTTCCATGTTTTACTGAAATTGTCAGAGGCGAAGACGACCCTGCCAATCTTTTTACAATGTGAGTTGTCCGCTTCAAAATTTGAAAACCATGTTTCGATCACTTCTGTTGTAAATCCATGCATATGTTTATTATAATAGCAAAACAACGTATTAACTATTAAGTAATCTGAGATAATACAATTTACTTCGTGGAATAATACTTATAATGTTAATTCAGCAGACTGTGAACTCTGCCCATAATTTATGCATATTTTATTGCTGCACATGTGCATTATGTAAACAAACCCGTTTCGCTAATTATATTTACTCATTAGATTATATAAAGTGCATAACAAAGGCTAAAGAACCTCGTGCATATTTCAAAAGGGTAAATACTAAAACAGCTTCTTTCCTTTCCCACGATGAAATAACATACACTATAATATTATAGATAAAAGGAAAATGGATGTTAACATGTGCGAATTCAAAATAAACACTTGTATCGCAGTCCTTTGCGTGATTTTCTAGCATTTTAACTGACACTTGAGCATTAATAGCTATTTATAGTATTAATAGCTGTTCTAGGATTTTATCGGATATGTAATGTCCGAAAGTGTATCGGTTTATGAGAATGGAGCAGTGGAAGTAACTGATTGAATTTCCGCTTTCTGGCCATTTTGCTTTCGGTCATATCATCCTATATTCCTTCATCCTCCTTTTAAGGAAATCAGAACCCTCGTTCATCAAAAGCTATGTCAGTATTGGTGAGTCTTTTCTTTCTTCCAATAGTTCGTGTCGTAGATCTTGCACGATAGTCACTTTATAACACGGTGTGTTCAGGAAACGATGGTGTATCAAGTGGCATATTTATCTTCATGGACAAACTAGCAAACAACGAATTCGTAGCTCACATTTCAATAGAGGAGGTAGTAGACAAACTGTTTCAAAAATACTGTAGAAACGCGAGTTGACATGAAAAACGATTTCGTGAGGGTAACAAAAATTTCGCCTCGCGTGAAAAGATTCTGTGACGACTTATGCAGATTTTTCGACAACACGAGGCCTTAGCCACCCGTACACATAAAATGTGATAATGTTTAGTGTTTACAGCTAATGTTGCAAGACGACTAAAGACATTCGCTGAGAACTTGCAATCCGAGTCTTTAATTCGCAGCTGGCGGAGCGAGTATGATTCACCTCTACTACGCTCACTTGCGATCTGTTGTCGTATTGAATCAAAGTCTAAATTGGCTTAGCAATCTACATAAATACCTATGCTTTGTATTAGTATTATTCGGCTACGTGACTCAGAGGTGAGATCTCTTGATCATCTTCGCGGATTTGGTTACTTTGAAACCTAAAAAATTGGCATCGATCACTTCAAAATTTAACGGCTTAAAGATTTAATTTTCACGTGTATATCTTGATTCTCTTTGACAGTAGGAAGCTCAGAAGTTTTTTTTATAAATATTTGTGAAGATATTGTTGCTTCGGCTTCCCAATTCCATGACTTCGGTGTTGAATCACTATTAGTGAATCATTACTTTTTTTTTGTCTTCAACCAAACGCTATCCCGATCTGTTGCCAGGGTCAGATTGCCAAAAAGTATATTGGGCATTTGATTGGCTGCTTCATCGTCTTTATCTTGTGACAAAGGGCTTTGCATCGACCAGTATCAATAAGCATATTCGTCATTATGTGTGACATACATAAACTTCGCTTTGTACTTTTGTAGAAGTAGGTAATTGAAAACACTGCATATAATATCTACGTTAATCGCAACTGCATGTAAAAGCAAAACAATTTTTATTAGGTTGCATAACGTTTGACGTTTCCGTATGAGTCGATGTGCGATATTGCTGATCGTCTGACGGTTCGGCAGCGAGGGGGTTACAGCATTGTGTTGCATTCTGCGGCCTACTGCACGGTGTAATGACGAGTTGAGGTGACGACCATAGAGAGTGCATAGTGCACGCGACACGTGGACCACACCACGCACTACAGCTTTGTGTCGTACACAACTACACGTCGCGTTTGTAAACATTCACGCGAACCAGTAAACATCTTTGTGATGCCACTTGATTGTACATTTGTACCACCGCACGCGCACATTTTAATAAACATAATAATCTTGCTTGAATCATTAATCATCCCATCCCACTTTAATATTCCGAAGAGGAATTAATAAAAACCCATTGCCCCATTTCCTAGCGGTTTGAGTTTTGAATAATTAATTGGAGTCAGACGACGGTAAAATCGAATATTATGTATGAACTACACGCGTGTTTTGTCAACGAGTTGTTGGCGGCGATCATTTACCGTGATTATGCGTAACTGGATATTTCGCATGATATGATCACGAAATTTGTTAATTAAATAAACAAACCTATTCCTTTAATTGACAAGTTCTTAATTTATTACCAACATACAACATAGGTAAGGCATGGAACTCCATTGACCGTATTAACAATATTGTTGGATTACATGAGTGACCTTTCCTGAAACAAAATATATACGAAAACCGCACGGTGGGCCGATTTGAGCAAACCCGTAGAGCACTGGACGGTCAACCGAAAATTAATTAACATACTTTGGCGCGCAACCCTCGACCGTTGCGCGGACGGTTCGCTCACAGGTGGCCGGGGCCCACCCCCACATCGCACACCCCAACAACTAGGGCTACCACCTTTGTAAACGTTTTTTGTTCCCATAACGATTCATGATTTTGTTTTTTATTATTTTCCGCGCGCTCGAATACAGAACAGAGATAAAACGATGTTAACTACGGATTTACGGAACTGCAAATATGTGGTTCTTCCGGTACGAGCTTCAAAGCTTTTGATTCGATTATGATAGTGTTACATATCCAGATGTAACATTTAGATTTCATTACCGTTATTACAGGGTAGGTCTCCGCTGTTAGACCTAATTAAATAGAGATGCGTTTTACTAGCTTCAGGAAATTCACCTATAATTGGCAGCCCTGGGCAATCTGAAAACATATCTCTACATTTCAAATCTACGTATATGAAGTTAATTTGATGTGTCTGATTGCTAGCAGAGTAGTCAAACGAAATACCGTTAACAGGATTCAACCACAAACTCGACATTTGTTTTGTTTAACTAACAATTAAATTGATTAAGTATTATTTTATATTGTGTCGTAACAGTAAGTGATTTCTGAATATACCTAGATATTCAAAGCCGACGGGAAAAAAGTAAGAAAAACTCGTTGATAAAAATGTTACCAGCAATTGAAAAGCATGCAACAGGCAAACTAAAACTTAATTTGAATATATAAATTACGTATTACTCATTAAGTTAACTGTATTTTGTTTTATTGACGTCGTAAAATGTTTAATTGCACTTGGATAATTATATTTTTTCATGTACTTAGCAGTGGCGAAGGTACAACTCGATTCCTACCGGATTCCCTTTGAAAAATGGCACAGTCAGTATTCTACAGACAAATAATATAATCACATTAAAGATATGGACTCCGGCTTACCTCTTACAAAAATTGACCCTTCGCTACTGGTACTTAGGTACTTTCCCGTTTTATTTATCCTTCTTATTTTTGTTTCTTGTAAAAAATAATAAATTAGCGAAACAAGGTCTAGAATGGTTGCGAATGTTGCGATTGCAAAAGTGGATAATAGGTAAATGTTAGGGAAAAAACGTTCTGCCACGAAACAGAGGTAGTTTTATAGATTTTAAAAGGCACACGCGATATGGAAGGGCCATACAGCATTAAATTGCCGGAATTATTCCATTGTTGATGTTAAATGAATTCCTGTTACAGGAATCGCGTGCAACACATATGTACTGACGTATATAGACCGTTTTGACGCACATAAATAACGCTACAGAATCACCCTGCTCATAGTTTCGGGCATAACTATGCTAACTGAAATATTACCCCAAGATTTAAATCTGAGAGTTAGGGCCTATTTCACGATGTCCGAATAGCCACTTATCGAATAAATTCAAAAATGGAACGGAATTTATATGAAATTATCTGCCAAGTACGTTAACGGGAACTTAATCGTAGGTGGTGAAACAGGCCCTTACACTTACAAACGAGACAGAATTATGAAAGTAAATCAAATTGAACACTGAATTGAAAAAGTCACTAAATGACATTCAGATTCAATCAATGTCTGTCTCCGTTCAATGTCGCCTTTCAGCGAAAATTTGAAAGTCTGGTAAATATTTGCTCTTACGAACAGTTTCACTCACTTCTTTAGTACCTAGGACGGTTGATAAAAACTTTGTTCAAACATCTGCTTCACAAAGGTTTTTGCATGCGTAACTATTATGTCCGCTAGTGTCCCAACAGTTCTCTTTTACCGCGAAGTGACTAATATTGCGTACGTCAGTACTTATGTAGGTACCTACTATGTGGGCATTGTCTATAAATACAGCGTGTGCCTTTTGTGCCGCCCACTCCGATATGTTATAAATGTTTCTGGAGAGTTTACCCTAGTTCTGTTCTTGATTCATAGTGTTATTATGAATTTATCGAAGTTATGTTACTTGCTGGTTTCGTCATACATAATGCCTATTTCGATAAAGTATTAAATAACAGGGTCCCCCGTTACTTCCCTATTTTATTATTAGTAGTTGGTAGTCTTATTCATGTCATAACAATAGGCTTAAGCAGACAGAGTTTATATAAATAAAATCGCAAACATTACTGCTAATATTGCACTACAGTATAAATCGCACGCATGAAATAGATAGGTCCCGTACTCTCGTTTAAATATGATCAAGAGTCGACCCCACCGCGGCGCAGCGAGGGTCCCACTTATTGCGGGCACTTGTCATATCAGCACAATGAACAGCCATGCTTTATTATTTTAATTATTGCACGTCCACGATGCGCCCTTTGTCAGCCAACCGCGAGCGCTCTGCTCGAATTAGTCACTGCTGAATAATAATTGTCCTAATTGAAGATCCTTGATACAACTTGTGGAGTTGTCTCTATACCACTTAGGTAAGTAGACTGAATAGATACGTACTATTATAGAAATTGACGCGTGATAGCGAAAATATAAACAAAAACAAATAGTGTCAGTTGAATTTATTTTTGATTGATAAATAATAAAACTGTCCGCAGAAACCGTTCTGGATTATAAAGAAGTCAATTTCTCATTTATTAAGACGATTTCTCAATATGTATGCGACGGAGACAATGCGAATGTGTTGCGTCAATGTGGGGCGTATTGACAGTACAATATACTAAGTTGTAAGTTTTTGTCAGTGTACCGGTGTCATTCATATTGGGAAATGACATTTCGCGAGAATTATTTAATTGGACCTAGCGACCTAGTTGTTTTTTGTCTAGAAAAGTAGTATATAGAATAAGGAGATTGAAATGTGGGTGTAAAGGAAAATCTTCGATATAAATATTGCCGGAATGTAGGTAGATAAAGATAGGATTTATAAAGTAACGAGGAGGACAGCTCGTCGCGGAGGCAGGCGGGCGCATACTTTACTCTCGACTCTCGATCCGATCTTCATAAAGAAATTCTCCGTTTTGATATTATATTTATATTGTAAATGTTTCGTACCTGCATATTTGTAACAGTAAATATGAAAATTTCCGGAATGCCTACGAGCTCGCCCCGATCTTGAGGGAACAAGGATTTTATTTGGTATTATGAAAATTTGAACTCTGTAGGTATTCCTTGGCTTCATTTGCCAGTTTTATTTTCTTAACGAAACATAAATAAATCTTAGAAACTTTATAATCGTTTATTTTAGCGAAAAACAATGTCGTCTACACTATTAAATTATGCAAATTGGGTGTTAATTTAAATGCTTCTAGAAAAAAAGTGGTGAAATCAATTCATATGTAAACTCGCTTTTAAAACAACCAGTCTTAGAATCTGGCCGTCAATTCGCAAAAGCTTTTTGTAATGCCTTAAAAATAGTAACGGGGATTACGGAGACTAACCGCAGTTTTGCCGATGTATTTATCGTATCGGCCACAATACGATTGGAAGTTTACAAGACGAGCATCCGACACGGTAAACAAACAAGCGTACTGACGTCAGAGGCACTCGAGCCGAGAGACCGAGAGCCCGAGACTCGTATCAACTGCTACGTCTGCTACAAGACTAATCCATTCATTACTAGTAATAATGTGTTTCATATTGTTAAGAGGAAAATCCTGCAATAAAATACACACACACAGTTTCCATCTACAAAGAAAGAAAGAAAGAATAAAGTTTATTTGAAGTCTGTTCAACAAGCACACATAACAAAAAAAAGAAAAAAAAAAAACAAATAAAAAAAAAACTAAAAAAAAAGGTGATGTCTCCAGTAAATTCTGTCTTAACTGTCTGAATGTAACACTATATCAATATCAACAAAAAGGTTCTAGATGTTTCGATTCGAATGTTAATAATACTTTCACCACCGCAAAAATCACCTTGCTACCGATTGTTTTAAAACGATTAATTAACGTCTATTTTTTTATTTATTTTTTGCCACTCAAATTGGTGTTTCGACACATTTATTAAAGTAAAGGGAACCGAAGGCGGTATAGGAAAGTATCGTATTAACCAGTAACTGGGTTGTGGAGGTCATATAGGCAGTAGTTCCATGTAAAATACTGGTATTCAGGAGCATCCGTTAAGAAGCAGATGATGGGCGATAACTTATAACGTTCAATCGGTCGAATAAATTTTCTTTCATAACGTGTATGCGTGAGTCATTATCTAGAATTACATCTTACGATGATACTGATTGTTATGTAATCGGTTATCGCTTGTCGGAAAACTTTGGATTCTCGCGACAAAAATGTTTTTCAGGAATCTATTTTTAGCAACACTGAAGCCGTTGCAAAGTTTTGAAAGTGTTGAAACTCCTTTCAGTTTAGAGTGTAATGTTAATGTTGTACTTTGTTGTAAAGTCGGAGTTATTTTTTAGTGCTTACCTAGCTAGGTAGGGACATAGTCATACGTTTTGGTTCTATCTTACCTAGTTATCGAAAAGATAGGCCTAAGCTACGTCAACCTCCACGATGTAGGGGTCTGCAAGGGCCGATGCCTGCCAGGGTTGCGGAACTGTTCGAAAGAGATACCGTGGCCCTGGAACACAAAGGGCAAAGAAGGAACATGGATGGGTTTTAGTCAGTACAAGTCTGACACTCCGTTCCGCTCCGCCCAGGGTGGGGGGGGGGGTGATTTCATGATTTCCCATCCGAAAAAAAAAACAAAAGCTACGTCGTAGGCGTAAACCCATCAGTGTATGACACAGCAAGGCACTAATGGTGATAACCTAATCTTACGCTTTCCCAAATCAATTCAATTATCGTGGATTTGTATCTGCTGGTGCTTTTATAAAGAAGCCCTTGTAAAATGTATGTTCACCACCAATTTTTGGGTGACCACTGAAAATCAGCTCTGTGCTCTGCGTCCCCATAGCACAGTAGCATGCTGAATGGAAGCCTTACTGACACAGTCGCGACATGCAGCTACTGACTATTTCTGTTTCGTAATTATTGTTCTTACTAATTTAGTTTTTTTTTATATTTTTCGTTCTAACCATGAACTTTTCTTGTGTTACAGCGAGCGGCGCGCTCGCAGCCGGCACCATTGCGTCCCCGTGGAGCACGGCGGCCGGCGCGCCCGACACCAATGGCTCGGGCGGCGCCGACGCAAAGCACCTGGACGTCGGCGATGCTAGTGACGATGAGAAGGTAAACACATAATATATAATGAGCTCAACACGTTTCCACCGCTAGGACACAGGCCTCTTCTATGCGAGCAGGACCAGTTGGTAGATAGTAAATATTCTATTATTGGTGAGACATCGCTTCTGTTGCTCCGCGGTCACATTGTGTTGCCTTGGAGTACCCCCACCGGATTAAGTCACAAACGATGTCCCACCTCCTGTTCTGCTCTGCGTATAGCTCTGTTTTACAATATTGCTATTTCTATGGTTACAATGGCGGCTTTATCGCTGATAGCGATATCTTCCAGACAACCTTTAGCCATAGAATCTTTAATGAGGTTTCATTTGAGGCGATAAATATTGACTGATCGAAAACGTAGTTGTACCTTTAATCCGACAAAACGGGGGAGCACCCGAAATAATTGCTTTTAAAAGTATGTGTGTGTACACAATATGATAATGGCGTTATACATAACGCCTTACCCAAGCGTTATCTGTCAAGCATGTGGTTTTAGTATCTCTTAGTCAGCTGCCCGATAAGACTCAGATAAGACGCAAGACTTTGGAACCACCATAATAATGTCCAGGCCCAAACCCAAATGGCTAACAGCATCCTTTTTATGAGACTTGACCGATCTACAATGGATTCCCTTGCAGTAGCTTAATGAATTCTTCCATTTTTGAAATAACCCTATATCCAGTGTGAAGCATAAACTGTTCCAGACCATGCAGACGTAACTATCCCATTAATTTAATGATCATTGCTGGTCACTCGCCAACCGAGGCGCTGAACACGTGCCGATTTTAACTGCTCGTAACTATAAGTGCATATTTACGCTGTTCTTCACCTTAGGATGGGTGGGTGTTTCCCGCGTCTTTCAACTATTTACGGTTAGACTGGAAGCCGTCACTGGCTTGTGTACGTAAAGATTTGGTTTTTCATTTTCGTGGAAGAAGGATTTCCTCAGAATTTATTCCGATGTTAGTCTTTCCATCGTAGTATCGGTAACGTAATGTTTATTTCCTAGTCTCATTGTTATTCTCTCTTTATATCCGTCGGTCGTGGTTCTAATGACTTCTGGATTAAAGGTTGATCATTAATTTCATGTATCGTTGCCAGTCTCTCAATAAACGAAACAGTGAAATCACATTTGTAGATTTCATTGCACGGTTATTAGTAAATCTTAGTTTCCTTTTGTAAGTCATTAACCGCGGGAGCGTTGTTTGTAGAAGTAATAGTGAAGTCCGGATTAGAAGAGGGTACTTAAGCGTGTATGCTCGTGTAAACATAAACACACACAGCTGTAATTTGCATAGGACAGAAAGTACAAGTATGGTTCACAGTCACACGCATTTGCGATTGCAGGTCGCACAAGGGTAACTTTAGAAGCCATTATCATATCGTGTAAAGTGATACATAAAATGTATCTCGTGTTCAGAGATTTGCACGGAGTCTTTCGGCTGAATCATCTATGCGTGACCAAGAAATGCTACATCTAAATAAAAGATTTCCAGTCATTCCAACTGCTTTCGTCTGCTTTTCATTATCAATAGTATTTATTTCACAATCAATCACATGAAACAGATCATTAATAGATTTTTAAAGATCACTACGACTGATTGATAACGAAATAAATTGTAAACTGTAACTAAAACAAAACAATATTAGTAAGCGCGGTTGTGAGAAACTGCAAGTAAATATTGACTCCCAGTAGTTAACAAATCCAGAAACAGCTACGTTTCAAGTAGTTCCAAGGAACAGTGATTCACGATGTTTTCGATCCCGGCCTGTTGGACCAAGTCGAGGGCAGCGCGTTATTTTTATTTTCTTTTGAGAATAGAAGCGAGTCTATTAATTACAATGACGCACTCCTCGACTTGTAACAGTCTGTAAGCAAACTCTCTTTACAAATGTTCATAATAAGTACATCTGTTCAGTGTTCCTACTTAGTTTCTTGTAATAAGGCTTCTTGAATTTGTTTCGATTTCTTTGGAAGTGGACTAGGCTAACATAGAAACAGTTTATCTTCGAAACGTATTTAGTTTGTAAGATTAATGATCGTATCGTAAGATTCGATTCATTGGGGCGTAACAAGCTTTCGATACAGTTAAAGCTAGTAAGGCAGTGCGTTCGGGTACATGTTCTCGGCCGCACCAAGAGCGAGACTCCTAGAGGAAATGTGTCCTACTAATAAATTAGAAGTAATCAAAGACTTGTTTATGATGGAAATATCAAAACAATAACATTCGCACATAGTATAGAAACTTTTGGTTCAAAACATTCATATTTGCCAGCACTAACACAAAAGTTGCACTAGCAGCCAACTATTAGTGTGTGAATTTGCTATTAGGTACTGCAAGCATCTCCATTAGAAGATCGAGGTTGTACGGAACGCAATTGTTCCCTAACTTAGTCTATATCTAGCTCATTACATTATTCCAAGCTTTTCGGTTTACCAAAGTCTTGGATTGACCAGAAATACCTTTTTATACTTTCCTTTTACTGCGTTTTGTTTTTCTTTTAGTTTTCAAAACATTCGTTTCCTATGGAAGCGTATTTGCTTCGTCTATTTTTACCTACTGTGGGAAAAAATATCGATTCTACATTGTTTCGATATTTAAATAAGTTATGTTTTTATAACAAAGCGCGTTCGCAGGACATGTCCGCGGCTGATGCGGAGGGAGTATGGAGTCCGGATATTGAGCAGAGCTTCCAAGAGGCTCTGGCCATCTACCCGCCGTGTGGCAGACGCAAAATTATTCTCTCCGACGAGGGCAAGATGTACGGTGAGTCCAAACATGCTAGAAGTCTTTGTAGGCACCAGCTTTTGCTGTCTTCCCTAAATTGTATATATTGGGGGTGCCCGAGGGTTATCTGGATGAAGATGGTAATTTTTCTGTTGATATAGGAGAAGGTTCTACTATAGACAATGGTAGGATTTATGGTTTTTCGCAGAGAGCTTGTAAGTAAAATTCCCGCAAGACATGGTAGGCTTAAATATAAAGCACCCACATGTAGTTATAATTATGTTAAAATTACTATCGTTAACATATCGATTTACCTATATGTCCTGAAGTTAAATAATGAAGAGATATCAAGGCCACTCCGCCGAAAATGAACAATGGCAGTGGCACGAGACAAAAGCCACTGTAGTACCTATTGAAGTCGGCCGACAAAGCGGTTTGCGCAATAGGATTCCGCGGAAAGACGTGAACCGACAATTATTATCTCTCTTGATCGGACCATGTCGCCAATTCGAAGAACCCATACGTTGTCGCGTGGCCTTTGTTTCAACGTTCACTTGTATAAATACACGAGTGGTAATTAGTCAGGAACGAATGCTATGCCCCATATGTTCACATCACAAGAGAAATATTTCTAAATTAACCCCCAAGTGGTTCTCAATAAGCCACGAATATTAAAATGAAAGCTCGGTTCATGAAAGGGAGGCAGGAGCAAATTTTTTCACGTTACATTGTTAACTTAGAAAGCTCGTTAACGCGAACGTGACGATTGCTACATAAAAGCAACGTTTTGCCTCCAGTAAATTAACTGCCGAAGGAAACGGTTTGTATTGCTTTAGTATTTTATAGTTGACGTAAAGTCTTCCTCTGCGTGGCTTTTGTTAATCCCGGCTGTTGACAACTTGTCGGGGGTCGTCTCGTAGTTCCCTACGAAGTATTATGAAGAAATAATAGTTTGAATAAAACAGTTTGCGACGTGGGTTAGTTCTGAGTCCTGCATGCTTAACCCGGGGAGAATAGTTCCATAACGCTTTCCGAAAAGTAATATTACGGGTGCTATGGAGCAGAATTGACATAGGACAATTATCAGAGGGTGGCAATGCCATTACAACGCCGCCGGACGCACATTAAGTTTGCGTCAAGCGCCCAACATTATACGTCCCGGTTTTAATTAAAGGACTGCCCGCTCAGCCTCGTCGCGGTGCCAAATGGAATTGCTAAACAAATTTACCACAGGCGATGTGTCCACCTTAAGTGATTTAATAGGCGTAAAGAAATGCGATGTTTAAATTACTTCAAATCTTACGGTTCACACTGCGGAAGGGGAAATTAGGGGAATGCCCAACATCTTTTAGGCCTGTGATATGCTTTGATGTAGGAATTCACGTTCATTATTTTTTTGTGCCAAGCATTTAGAATATTACTTCTACACAATAACAAATGTCGTTATGTCACAGGAAACAGCAAAGGAACCATAATAAAAGTCCTGAAATTAATTCAGAAAGCTTTGCCACAGACTCTATTTGTAAACAACTATGTCTAACTGTTATTACTATGTACAAAAGATGTTGATAATAGCTATCTGTGTGGATAATAATTGCGGACACGCGTCGCGTCGCCCGGACAATATATGACCACATTACTCGAGGACGTGTCCTCCCGCTTAATCTACGTAAAAGTGCGTCACCCTTGTCCGTTTCGTTGCCTCCCTCTCCCTCGCCGGCGTGACGTTCCACGGGACACTGTTTTGCTTGATCGTCATGTGCTGCAATAATCCCGCATTCTTTTAGGGTGATATTATTGTGTGTTTATTAAAATAATAATGGGGAATTGTTTTTCCATTTCAGCGGTTAGAAAATAACGTTTTGATGTTTTGTTTTGGTTGAGTGGATGTAGATTGAAGATCCTTGACAATGTAGGTACACTGCATACACTTTGAGCAAAGAATATATATAATGACAACTCTAGTCGTCCAGTAGATAACTTTTACGGTGAAATACTTGAATCTTCTGTTATTTAATGTCTAATAATCTGGAATCTTCAGCTCCTTGATCAAATAAAGACATAGAGCAGAATAAACACAAGACACACGTTTATCTGAAAGTTATGACAACTGAAGTCAAGTACCGATAAAAGTTATACTAGCCAGGCGATACCGTCTTACTGTTTATTAGATATCCAATACTAGGTCTCGTGCGAGTCGTAAGTCGTATGCCACTGTATTGAGCTATCAGCTTCGTTATTACATTAGTGCATCGAGTGCGGCATGTCACCCACGGCCACGTGGCGGAGGAGCACGCGGTGTAGAAGACTGTAGTTGGGAACAGTTTGCCAACAAAGCTAGTGCTCAGCTTTGCTGGCGGCACGTTCGTGAGTTAAGACATTCAAAACCGCTCAATATCCTGGGAGTATGAAAGTTTCGTCGGCGCACGGCTTCACGTGGTCCGGGGGTGGCAGGCGAGGGGTTCGTCGGGAGGGCTAAACTATGCGAAGAATGCGCAATTAGTGAGCGAGCGAGCGTGTAAGGGGCCCGGCCGCGCCGCTAGGCGGCGAACGCAGTAAGAAAATATAAAGAAGGGGCGGGCCGCCCGCGCCCGTTGTTTAGCGCCCCGCCCGCTTCGGGCATAACTCCCGATTGTCTCCCAAGAAATCCTCCTTAGACCTGTCGCAACTCAACCCTTTCCGTGAGGATTTGCTCCGCATAGCTCCTGTTTGGGTCAGCGTGAAATTCTGCTACGACGCCCGTGTAACTCTACAAAGTCCAATATCTTTCGCAGAGCCTTTGTCATTCAAAGGTCTTCATTTTTGACGAAGTGGCCTTGTTACTACAATATTGTTTCCATTCTGCCAAGCCTTATTTCCAAGTTATTATTAAAATACTCAGTTGTCCCTATTAACACATTATTGGCGGCACCCTAATAAAATTGTCTTATATAATATCTAAATATAACCGAATCATGGTTTCGATCGGTGGGGTAGTGGTTGATAATTAGCTTAAATCACACGGAAAATGGGCCTAAAATATGCGGTTTGAAATAAAATTATAGGCCTTGTTATAATATTAATTTAATACTGGTCATTAAAGTTAAATGCGTGTGTTAGTTTGGAATACTTAGGTGGAAGGAATATAAGTATAGGTACAATGGAACTAAACAATTAGATCAATTTATTCTCAAAAGTGTTAGCACGGGCACGCACAAACCCTCGCCTTCCTAATAGACTGATATTATTGATGGAAATATATTTTGTGGGCACAAGCTCTATAAGCAAAAACAATCGCGAAGTCATGCCTCAGGTACGACGTTAATGTATTTCTGATGGATCTCCAATATCTCCCCAGTTGGCGAATAAATTACTTTTCAAAACGCCCCGGCCGTAAGAAAAGGACCGGGAAATATGAAAAGAATCATCACACCTAACTTACATTAGATTATAAACAGCTAAAATTGTGAAACTTGTAAATAAACAAGAAAGTAATTATAAATGTACGACAGTAACAACAAATACCTGTTCAAAAAGAAAATAGTTAATATTCATAGTGTAGCTGGAGCGTGCACGCACAATTTCCTCGCGGAGTGCGCGAGAGCGTGGCCGCGTCGCGCTGGCAATGGACCAAATTAGCCAACTAACGAACTAATAAATAATGATCTCTTGTTTTTCTATTCACTGTGGAATAGAAACGTTTCGGCTTGATCCTTCTCTGCACCGCACTATTTATAGAAGGATGCACACGACGTTTCGGGTGAAAGCACTCTTAATGCTCAATTCGCGGGCGCGTATGTCACAAGTGGAAGTTACGCTCACAACGGATAACATACGACGTGTATATTCACTTTACTAATTCGTGCTAACAGCAATTTGTTAGAGTGGCCGCACTTACTAATTTTAGCTTAACACCCGCCGTGAAAAGTTTACGACGGTGCCATAATTTCGAAGTAATTTCAAGAATGTTTGACTTAACAGTCTTGAAGAGTTTCCTTCTCAAGATCTGAGCTTTCATTCTAGTTTAATATAAAAATAACTGATATTGCTTTTATCTTGTAGCAGGCCGTGTTGTAGCGCGCTATTTAAGGCGCAATGCAGAATATTATGATGAAGGTTATTATAGGCAATAACAGACGCAGAAAACTTTAAATAGTTTTTATTGAGAGTTTATAATTCGCAAGCAAAACTAACATGTAACCAACCCAACTTATGGTGGGCTTACATACACGGGAAACTCCATCATGGCCCTGCACAATTGCCAAGAATTGCGAAATTTCTTTGCCCTTGTAAGCGCGTCTATAAACGCACTTCAGAATCGTAAAAAGCGCACAGTAACTTACCCCTTTTTACCGCTCATGCATGATGGACAAATTCGTAGGGTTAATCAATATCCGTACAGATAGTTGGTACGTACGCATTGGCCTCAACGAGCAAGCAAGGGGTTAATTAAATTCGCACCAGAGCGGCCGCCTCTCGTCGCCATCGCATTCCCCGAATTCAATGAGATTTCAATTTACTTTGCTCTGGCCGGCTCTTCCTCTATCGTTTCCATCAATTAATACTCGATGTATATTAAAATTTCGTCACTAAGTTGCATTTGGGTTTGATTACTCATTTTACGACTTGTGCTTTATGTTTGCAGCTGTCTTTTCCTTGGTTATTAATAGTTATTAGTAAGTTTTGCTATCTAATGTTAAGTAATAGGTATTTGTAGAATAGTTTGATTTACTCTAAACTACTAAAGAAAAGAAGGTTGGCCGTTCTTTTAACAGTTGCGTGCAGTAACTGTTAAAAGAACGGCCTCAGATCATAGAGAGTGACAGAACAGGCTGAGACGTTTCAGCTCATTTCAGCAACAATATCGCCTTTTTTGGTCCAATTACAGCCAAAAGAACGCAAGCGACGCCGAAATAAAATATAAAACTAAAATATTTAATAAATAAACGCAATATTTGTATCAAAACAAAATAAAAAATTTAAAATATCTATCGGCAACATTATTCAATGTAAACCAACTGAAAATTGTTTCACAATCCCAATTTGCACTGACTACGGACGATCCACCCCGCATTCCAGCTCACTGCAGTTTCAATGATTGAAAATAGCTATTCAAAATATTTTGAAAATTGTTTCATAACAGGATCGACAGAGCGCTGCCTGCATTGCATTCTACGCGTTTGTCTGAAACAGCTATGCTAAATATTCCGCGGGCAATTGGCACATGTTTTAACCCCCTTTATTACTTAAATTGAAATGTTTCACTGTTATTATTATTCAAATTCCGAAGTTTGAATGTTTGAGACTCAATCATGGCGTAACTAGATGAATTAAACCGTTTCAAATGTACTTTGAATTTCGGGATCCCGGTAATGGAGTTTTTCTAGATTCAGAACTTTTCATTTTAGAAAATGTGACGCGGTTTCGGTTTTTGGCCATTTTATTTTAGACTAGCAGTTGCCCGCGACCTTCGTTCACGTGAAATTATTATAGAAAATATTACTTCCCTTTTTGAATCGAATTTAGTTACCAATTTCAAGGGGTTTATTTTTTTTTGCTCGGAATCCTATTTATTTTTCAAAAATAAAAGTAGCCTATATTAGACCTTATATAATACCAGCCATCTGCCAGTAAAAGTCCCGTCAAAATCGGTTCAGCCGTTTCGGAGATTAGCCGGAACAAACAGACAGATAACAATTTAAAAAAGTGTTTTTGTTATAAGTGCCGTATATGTCTTCATATGCATTCAGTAAAAAGCTGTTATTTTGATGTTAACTTCAATTGTGCTTTTGCACATTTGGTTGCATTTCTACTAGATTAAAAAACCCAACAACGAGCCAAGTGCTTAAGATTGTGAAACTGTTTATTTTAAAAATAATGAAGGTCCATCAATTCGGTCGCGGGACTTATAGAATTACCGTGACCCTGGATCATAAAGGGCTATTGAAGGACACCGTGGATTTTAGTCAGTACAAGTCTGACAGTTCCTCCCACTCTGCCGTGGGTGGGAGGACTCATTTGATGATTTTAACAAGATAAAAAAAAAAAATTAAAAAAATGTCCATCAATTCAACATTTTGACTAACTTGACCTTTATTACATTACAGGAAGGAACGAGCTGATAGCGAGGTATATAAAACTCAGAACAGGAAAGACGCGCACGAGAAAACAAGTCTCATCTCACATACAGGTGCTAGCTAGGCGAAAACTACGGGAAATACAGGCGAAACTCAAAGTGGTTAGTATCTTTTAACATACCCACCAGTATCTATGTACATCAATATCAGTTAGCATTGTTTTTAAATGAAACATTTTTGTACTAGTGAAGCGACATTTGACGTCGAAGTTTTGATTCAATTAGCTGAATATTTTCGGTCCGTGCCTACGGTGCCAATAAAAACATGTCACAGAAGATACAGAGTATTAAAATATACATATGAATGGCATTTAGGATGGTGGGGTGATGAAAGAAAAGGCCATGCAGTCAATGAGCACACTATCTAGCGCACAGATCGTTGCCGGGTTACCGCACCCAGCGTACCACCATACGGTACTCACCTTGCAAAAGGCATGCCTTTGTGTTTCTAGTAAAAATAAAACTAAATCGCCTTTAAATTGTGTTGCTTCACTACTATTTAGGCATGTTGCCAAATGCACGTATTAAGTAAAGAATAGGCGACAATAACACCGATCGAATACTATAATTGCTTTACTCACATTTTTGTTTCGTTTTCTACCATATTACAAATAATCGACTGGTTATTGGATTGGACTAAAACTTATTGAAAATACTCAATAATATTGATGGAAAGAATCATGTTTACAGACAATCATTTTGATCAGGGCGTGCACTACATTAAAATAAAATAAAACTACATCCATGTCTCCATGTTTTTACAAACAAAATAATGCTTCAAGTGATGTGTGTAGAATTTAACAACTTGAGCAGATAATAACATGAAAGCTTACTTTAACAATAGTTATTATTAAGAAGATTTTAACAATATATTTTATTTTTACAGCAATTTTGGCAACCAGGTCTACAAGCTGGACCGTCACAAGAGTAAGTGTCTTGCTAAAATATAGTATTGAACTTGGAACAGTTCATAAGTGCATAACTTAGAATATAATAGTTATACTTTGCTCTCCCCTTTGTAACTTGTAGGTACCACTTTAAGTTAGGATTGATACAAAATATTATGCGTCGTAGTATTCCTGACTTGATGTAAAACGGGACACCAAGCTGGCAGAGCACTTGACCCAAAATACTATACCCAGATTTATCACGTAGAATTCAAGCAAAAAGACTCCAATGATAAGTAAAAAGACCTACATCTAGCCACTTTCACCCTGACTCCGGTCGACAACACCCAAGCATCCTTTCGAATCATCACGCACCAAACGATATTTTATAGGTCACTTGAAGTTAGGATTCATACAAAATATTATGCGTCTGACTTGATGTAAAACAGGACACCAAGCTGGCAGAGTACTTGACCCAAAATACTATACCCAGATTTATCAGGTAGAATTCAAGCAAAAAGACTCCAATGATAAGTTAAAAAGACTTACACCTGGCCACTTTCACCCTGACTCCGGTCGACAACACCCAAGCATCCTTTCGAATCATCACGCACCGAACGATATTTTATAGGTCACTTGAAGTTAGGATTCATACAAAATATTATGCGTCTTAGTATTCCTGACATGATGTAAAACAGGACACCCGGCTGGCAGCACTTGACCTAAAATACTATACCCAGATTTATCAGGTAGAATTCAAGCAAAAAGACTCCAATGATAAGTTAAAAAGACTTATATCTAGCCACTTTCACCCTGACTCCGGTCGACAACACCCAAGCATCCTTTCGAATCATCACGCTATATATCACGCAGTCATAGTGGTAATTCTAGGGGGATAAGTAATGCTTAGAAACGACAAGAAGAAGAGCCAAAACAAATTTTCTTGTGTCTAATAGATACTATCTTCTATTCGATGTCGTTAACAAGTATTTTAAATTCTGTTATCCCAAAACTTCTCGACTACCACGGTGTCGAGGGTCTATAGGACAGGCGACAGCACGTTTGGCGCAGTGGCTGAGCGATTGGCTCGCGGGTTCGATTCCTGCACGGAGCAAATATTTGTACAGGTAGATGTTCTGGGTCTGGCTGTCTGTGAGTTTAAATGTATGTAAACGCACCCACGATACAGGAGAATTTCCTTGTGAGGGGCATTTTGCATGTTTTAGGGCACAGAGGGCAGGATGGAACATAGTGTAGATACTCAGGTGTCTGCGTCGAACATGGTGCTCCATCACATTCAATATTTTTGTTTTCGAAGATATCGTGCCGTTTTAGGTACAAGATTTGCATCTAAATCATCGAAACTAACAGAACTGTTTCTTTGTTCCAGCGTAAAACCGTTCCCCGGAGCGGGCTACAAAGGTGTCCCTGGTGTCGGCGGTGTGGGTGTGCCGAGCGGGACCGACGTGGCGCCGCCGCCGCCGTGGGAGGGGCGCGCTATAGCGACACACAAGCTGCGTCTCGTCGAGTTCTCCGCCTTCGTCGAACACCCACGGGATCCAGAAACGGTAAGGTTCTGAAGATCCCCGTTTAATGCAGGACATTGCACTAGTAGGCTTCTTTTTAGGACCCCAAACTCATATGACTTGTCGAATTTTCTGTCATCGGCGATTACTGGTCCCCGGTAAGATATATTGGAAGACTTGTGGTGGAAACCTTGTTATCGATCCGAAAACGGTAAGATTTTCAAGGGCTCTTTGTAAAACCCCAAACTAGCGCACCTTGCTGAATTTTATAACTTCGTCAATAGTAGACCCTTGAGAATCCTTGCGGTAGTTTATTAAAGAACATCTGAATATGAGGTAACATAACGTCACGAGACCTGTCCGCTATTTCGAGGAAAGGATCAGTCAAACTGGTAAGAACAAATAACGGACCAACCACGGACAACGGACACTGACAGCGATACTTACTACCGCATGTAGGTATAACCGCGAACTCAATTAGTCCGCACTGGTTTGGCTGAACCCGAAGAAGTATATAATTGTAGAAAACCCGCAACATGAGGGATACGGGAAGACGTCGTAAAGTCTGTGGTGGTCTAATGAGTCAACGGACAGAAACTGACGTAATGCTGGCTTGGGAAATTCCTCGGCTTTTGCGATGCACATAATGTAGCTACTGCATTTGTTAACATTGTTGCTGTAAAAAATGAGGTATCTGCCCAAATCACAGGTGCAGATTACAGTACCTGCAAATGTCTCTCAAATTCAAATAAATTTATCTGATGAAAACGAAAAACTCCTCATAGCTCTCCCGACCCGAGAAGAGCCGAGATCTGCCGAGATGACTAATAAGGCACCACAGAGGATGAAGGAAGATACCGATGTCCTAACGTAGTTTGTTGCGATGTTGTCGCTTTTAATGAATACAAGACTTGAAAGTGGTCGAGATCGAGGGAAAGCAGCATTCAATTTTCAAACTTCTAATCTGGACGATTTAGGGTTCCTCGTCTTAATTCGCAGTTCCATGACTCGAATGCAGATTTCACCTTGGACCTTTGAAACAATAAATAAAAGCAACGTAAAGTATAAAATGTATAACACAACACAACTAAAGGACTGTCAGCGTTCACTAACAAATTGAAAGTAACGCACCTTGAACTTTTGGTAGCATGAAATAATAAATTGTAACTGTCTCGCTGTGACTGACATTATAGCTCAATGTTTAAATAAATATACCAACACGAATATTGTATAAAAAACTTGAAAATCTAGATTGAAAAAAATTAGGACAATTTTTATTAGTTTTCGAGCTATGTGAACGCTTGTACTCTTAAAACAGTGAACGAAACCTGCATGTAGGTATCTACTAGAACTAAAAGTTCGAAGACATGTGAGTGTGACATCTACCAACCCGCACCAGGCCCGTGTGGTGGATTGCTGGCAGCCCACTGCCCCAACAGTGGGACTATAGGCTGATAATGAACACTGAAATACATTTTCGAATAAAACACAACATTTCTACGAACCGTGGCTGCTACTGAGAAATTCCTGATGGTGAACCCAATAACACTTTGCCCGACCTGGAAATCGAACCCAGGACCTCAAGCTCAGCAGTCACTATTGCGACCACTAGACGAACGAGTCAGTCGGAGTCTGGATTTGTGCCCGATTGATGGCAATAGGCTCGCCCCCCTATTACATCTGGCGAAATGTGGGTGTACTATTAGGTACACCCTCTACCTAATCCTTCGGAGATTACAGGCGTGGTGTTATGTTATTTCTACGAACATAATATTAACCGTAACCTTTTGTATTGTTTCCAGTACCCCAGTTCGGCGCCAGCGCAACATTTATTCGTACACATAGGCGGCACAGTTACATACGCAGATCCTTTATTAGAGGTAAGAAATAACCCCACTTATCTTTTCTTCAAACGCCTTGTCTTAATATTTTGTGAAAAAAAAAATCCTAGAGATAAAACTGCGCACATAGGCTGTTATTTTTTAAGCAATTTTTTTTAATCCCTAAAACAATGGACTTAAGGAGCACTATTATCTAACGTCTCTTATCAGAGAATTGTTCCAATTTTTTACCCTAATCCTTCCTTTTATGTCCACAGTCGGTAGACGTACAACAGATTAACGATAAGTTCCCTGAGAAAAAAGGTGGCCTCAAAGAGTTATATGAGAAAGGACCCAGAAATGCCTTCTTCCTGGTCAAATTCTGGGCGGACCTGAACACAAATAACCTCGACGATCCTGGGGCTTTCTACGGGGTCACTAGTGTGTAAGTATATTTTTTTTTTTTGTATTTATGTTTTTTGTTTTTTTTTTATAATTTCTATGAAATATCGTGTCTGATGAGATGACGAGGAATAGAGAAGTATGGAAGAAGAAGACAAGCTATGCTGCGCCGACCCCAAATGAATTGGGATTAGGGCAAGGGAATGATGAATTTCGATGATATATAGACCAGGACCGCTGGTGACAATTAATGTGGTCTTTGCTTATGGTAGGCAAACAGTGTTTGAGGCAGAAAAAAAAACATAAATTACTAACTAGAGTGTGTACGTGTGTAATGAAAACATTAAAATAGAGTTATGTAGGTAACTAAAAAAAAACATTAATGTTCTTGAGAGAAGTTCACCCACAAAACAAAAAAAGCTACCAATCGCTACGCCATTTACGCGCGTAATATCTGTATATCTTACGTCAGAAGACATGTTAGACTTAATAAATTATGCCAAATGATATTATTTTTACGACTGTGACGCCACTAATGCGATAAAAATGTAGCTATTCCAAACTGCTACGTCAAATAATACCTACAGATTCAAATGGCAAGCATTGATTGATGTCTACATTGATATCATGCCAAGACTTAGAAGACCACTCAGATTCATTTAACATAAGCCGCGTCATCATTGATGTAATTGCCACTGCACTGCAGTAAATGATGGACAAGATTTTGCTAAATCCCTAAATTATAAATGTGAAAGTTTGTGAGGATGGATAGGTACACGTTTGTTACTCTGACACGCAAAAACTCCTTAACGGATTTGGATGAATTTTTGGCACATGGATAGTTTATAACCTAGACTAACACATAGGATACTTTTTATCCCAATATTACGCGTGGGACACTTTCCGCACTCAACGCGGGTGAAGCCGCGGGCAAGAGACATTGAATCGGGAGGCACTGTATTTTAAGATACTGAGATCTTATCCTAGCAAAAACCGACCGCCTGCGCCAATTTTTATGAGCCTATGAAGGAGACAAGCGTATCTCAAGAAAAAAGAGTATATATAGTTGTTAGGCTTTCGCAAAAAAAAAAAAACAAAAAAGGAATAGGAAACCCTATTCTTCTTTTGTTATTTTTTTTTTACGGCTCTAAGTTATGACAAAAATAAGTTGCACCGACCCAAGTAACATTTGACAAGAACAGGAAGATCATGATGACGTTTTAAATTACTTTACCGCATATTTTGTCCCATCAAATATCTCACAATAAAAATCTATTTTATTACAGGTACGAAAGCAACGAGAACATGACCATAACGTGTAGTACTAAGGTCTGTTCCTTCGGCAAGCAAGTGGTCGAGAAGGTGGAGACGGAATACGCGCGCTTTGAAGGCGGCCGGTTCGTGTATCGTATACATCGGTCGCCTATGTGCGAGTATATGGTCAACTTCATACACAAGCTGAAACATCTACCCGAGAAATATATGATGAACAGCGTGTTAGAAAACTTCACTATACTACAGGTAAGACTTAGCTGATTTTTAAGGGTCTGCATCCGAAGAAATGAAAATCGGAACCTTTATACCGAATCCCACTTTATTTATGTATTTAACATTTCAAAGCACAAAAGTACAAAGGCGGACTTAATGCCATAGGCATTAAGCCACCACCACCACCACTCCACCACCGCCACCACTTTCCACCCACCACTACCACACCACTTTCTTTTTTTTTTGTAAAATTATCACTAGCTTCGGTGAAGGAAAACATCGTGAGGAAACCAGCATGCCCGAGAGATATTTCTCGACGGCATGTAAAGCCAAGTCAGAGGCCCATGGGCGGCATAAAACTCTGACACCAGGTTAGGCACTAACCACACGATACAGACAGACGTTTTATTTGGGTAGATTGTTATCGTAACTTAATACCCCCAGTGTTCTTTTCCTTGCGAATTTCAAGGATTTATATTCATTTGTCTGGGACTACCCAAACTTCTTTGTTTTTTTTGGCCGCCATTTTTGATTCTGGGTTTGGTTGCTCATCGGACTATGAGAGTGAGGGAGACACAGGTGCACTTTCTCACTCCACATGTGTTCACGCACTCACTCATGCACTATATTTCACTATGAGATTGACTGCCACGACCGAAAATGCTCACGGCGTCTATTAAATTCTGAGATTGGAAAAAAAAGGCCTGTTCCAAAAGACCCCTGCAAATATCTCATTTATTTTACAGTTGAACATACCGATGTGGTAGTTCTCATTTGACACCGGTTTTCAGTCTTTGGGTGAAGGGGGGTGTATCCTAGCTGAGTTACAGGACCTAAAAAGTAAAAAAGCCCAGTCCAAAGCCTAAATTAAATGACGATGATAGCCTGGTCCAACACAAACAAAATGTACCCTACTTGGAAAACCCCACCTTTACTTTTAATTACGTTTTTGCTACACAATAGCAAAAATGCGCCACTCGGCAATTAAACGGCGAGTGCATTTAATCGGCGTTGTTTATTTGTAATGATAGTTATAGAGCTATGTGTTGCACTACCCGTGAGCATGTGGGGCATGCACTACGCAAGCAGAATACTCAAGTGGTGTTCACGGTTTAATAAGCTAGTTAACGTTGAAGTGAAATAAATGATCAAAGTTTTGTTTTTGTTTAATGTTCCTCTTGGACAGATTTCTACCCCCATTGCTTTTCACAGTTCTATATGATAGTGTGGGAATTTCTGGCTTTCATTATTTAAACCTTCTCAGTCCTTGGTAATATCTCTTTCCCTATAGCCTTCAGTTCACACACTTCTCTATCTGTTGCCTTTTCTGGCCTTTCTCTCGTCAGCCGGCAAGCGGGTTCTATGCCTGACTCGGTGACCACGTCCATCTTTCGCCATCCACTTGTGACTCTGGCCCGCCTAGTCCCACTTCTGACTTCAGCCTAGCATAACATCACGCCTGCTGTCCCCAATTAAGCAAAGGTGTGCCCGAAAATACACTGACATTTCGCCATTTTGTTAAAGTCCCATGCAATAAGACGCGAGTTTATTGCCGTCAATCGGGCACAATTTCAGACTCCGAACAAAACCTAGTTACACAAATATAAACTTATCATATTGTTAGGATAATGTAAGAAGTAAATAACAGGCATATACTAAACCATAAACTATTGTCCTACAGGTGGTGTCAAACCGAGATACGCAAGAGACATTATTATGTGCCGCGTTTGTGTTTGAAGTGTCGAACAGTGAGCACGGAGCGCAGCATCACATCTACAGGCTCGTCAAAGACTGAAGCGCTCCGCACAAGCACTACTCCCGTACAACCATTCCTGACGCAAGCCTCCGTGGACTACCTACGTGGGTACCTGACTTGACTGCGTTCGTCGTTCGGCGCACGCACACGTTTGAACCTCAAGACAACGTCGCCTTAGTTCTTGTAATATGCCTAGAACTTGACGTAAACGAACTTTTACGTGTGCTAGGTGATAAATCTAGGAAGACTAGTACCTCCATTGTCGGTCCCCGCGCCGGCGCTGGCGCCGCCTGGCGGTCGCAGACGAGTGCTATCCTAATTTCACTCCTACTCGTAAACACCTTTCTCTTTAGATTCAAAAATAAAAATATTTGTTATTAAAACTAAAATAGCAAAATGTGATCTGAAAATTACGCTACAAGTATTTTTGTAACTGAGTCTTTATTATACATAGCTCAATTTTAAATATTCTATCGTAGCCCTGGTCCCTTGAATCGGCAACTGTACGATCGGTGTCGTCAATATAGGCTCCCTGGTCTATATGTAGGTTTTATTCTCACATTATGTTTTTCTAAATACTCTCATTCTAATATGATTTCTATAAGGTTCTAAGATAAAGAGAGTAACAATAATATTTTACATAATTCTTAAAATACGAAATATCGTTCGGTATACTTCGCGTGTAAAAAATATCATATATAAATTTATATAGATTTGAATACACACAGTGCCTCTATAATTATGTTACATTAACATAAATTACTTGAGCATATTTAGTCTTTTCACTGCATTAGAACATTGAAGAGAAAAAATTGTAAGATAATGCGCAAGTGAAAAGGTTAAACTTTAGTGTAGTATACCATGAAAATAATAGGTTTAATAAGTATATATATAGAGTTACGACACCTATTCTATTTCAGTTAAGTGCTCGTGGTACAATTTACCGTTGCTATGTTTAGTTGTCTTTTTAAACCAGTCCAACTCTTCCTGTCCCTTAGTATAGAATCTACTCTTCATTATTTTATAATTTGGCATCTATTTTTTTCTTTCGAGTATTTTATTATGCTTTAATTATCATTTTCATTTTGCCTTGTTATTTTTAGGTCTTTTTGAGACATAGCATTTTATCTAGTTTCTATGTACGATATGTTTTGCCAGATTTGACTTACTTTTGCAGTCTTTGCCACATTAAATACTAGGTACTTAGGGTATGGTATAGTACCTACATTGTACATATTCTATTGTTATGTACGTAAAGTTAATAGTGTCCATGTGTTCACACGGTCTGCCAGATCTAAAATTGTAACATATGAAATTAATGACAAATCGTGTATGATCGTGTACCTACATTATGTACATATCTGACTATCAGAAACGTTCTCTCTGTAGTGGGACGCTATCTTCGCGCGTTCCGAGGCAGCTTTACCCTCCAGACCCTTCCTGCAGTTTCCCATTTCTACAATTAATCTCTGTACATCGCCTGCTTCTATTTCCATGAAACTAATATAAAGCAACAATGGCCGCTTTTGCTTCCAATTTCAAAGTACAAATGAGTGTCCACACTACTCGACATACTTGCATGAATATGTTATCGTGGCAATGATTTGATCTCTCTTTTAGTCAAATATATTTAGGGTCCTCCCGTGCGTGCTATGGTGCGCTCATTTAATTTTACACAGTGTTAAGTTTATGTGCATTAAATAGTGTTTAGTTTCAAGACATGAGGTAGGAAAATATTATCTTAGATAATAAAAATAAGAGATTTTTGTATTTATTTGATAGAGTTATATTAGATAAATTGTAAAGTGATTAGATTTAAGGTTCTTTTTTTTTATATGGCGGTAGTCGTTCAGGAACTTATCCGTGAAGTTGTCACATATTTAGTACTTAAGAAAAAACTTAATTTTTTGTTGCAATTGTAGATTTCCTTGTCCAATACTCTGTTATAAGATTTGAATGATCGAAATTACTTTTTTTTCACAATTCTTATCAAAACTAGAAATGTTTGGTGTCTTCTATTTGCAATACGACGGCGTGTTCAATAATTTGTAAAAGAGATCTGCCCTGTTGTGATTTTATATTTTTAATGTTATTATGTACTCAATCAAATGAGATTAACGCAAATTATTCGAGTCTAGTGCAACAGCATCGGAGTCGGATATAGTTTACTAAACTAAATAAACATGGAATTGTTTGATGCCGATGGCAATATTCAATATAGATATCGTTAGGTCGTGTTGTGTAAATAAAATAATTTTAGCGCATTTCTTTCAGTTAGTATTTTTAAGCGGTTTTTGCTTATTTACAAGTCTTTCATATCGACAATCAGCCATATCAATATGAAAATATAAATAAAAGAATTAGTCGGCGAAGTTGGAGACAATCATTTGCAATCGGCTGCAATTACTTTCTATTTAATATAGTTTTGACGCTCTTAAGTTTTTTGAAGAATATTACTTTTTTGATTTCTTTTCAATCGACATAGCAAATGATTTTTTACAATACTAGCCGACAGTGTACAGTATTTTAAAGATAATACTACGTTAAAGATTTGTATGAAAATTTAATTATATTGTCTTCATAAAACCATGTGTATTATTATTTCAAAATCTGTTTTTTATCTGTATGACGCCCTGATAAGTACGATAACTCAATAAATATTTGTAATCAACCTCCATGGAGAAAATCCGGATTAGGATTATCACAAGAACATTCAAATTAGTTATCTTGTGTACAGTTCAATCAACATACTTATACAAATTTAAACAAGCAGTAGATAAAACATGATAGATAAATATTATTTGTTAGGGTTCCTTCTATGACTGAAAACCCATACCTCACTCCTTACTTTGATACAAAATAGACCACCGGACCTCTGACTGACTGAGCTTAACGTACATAAATAATAACATGCCCGTAATCCCCGCAGGGTTAGGCAAAAGTCAAACGAATAAGCATACAATGAGTAAAAAATAGATGCTGGTCGAATACAATATCCTCCTCTTTTCTAGACGTCGGTAAATAAGAGTTTTGACAGTACGATTGTACCGTATTCTGAATGGTACGTACTGATTAAGAACTTTTTCAAGAATACTCGCTTTGATTGGTTTATGAAAGCCCTCTTCGAAGGCGTACTGGGTGACTAATGACTATTGATGCAATTCTCAACACCGGGCTAAATATTTCAAGTAGACCAAAATGAACTATCCTATCTGGCAGAGGCGAAGGTTCCATACAACTCGATTCCTACCGGCTTCCCTTTGAAAAGTGGCACAGTCAGTATTCTATAGACAAATAATATAATCACATTAAAGATATGGACTCCGGCTTACCTCTTACAAAATTGACCCTTCGCTACTGCACCTGGAAATCTAACTTAGGACTTTCTCTAGAAGGGATTGTGATGAACCCAAGGGTTGCACGTTTTTGATCGAATAAGTACTAAACTATTTAATTAGAGGTATTTATTAATCAGCCCAAGATAATGTCGAAATTATTTATGATAAGATACAAAGTCATTTTCAAGGACCGATCAACAAAATATTCAGTTGTCAGTGATATTCGTGGAGGTAAGTGTATTCGATTTAATTTTTCTTGAAATTGATGGAACTAATTAATATTTTCTACAGTGAGCTTTTTGTGAGTTTCTTGAGGTCATCACCAGTCCAGACGGTACGCACCATATGTCCGTTTAAAGATTTAGGCAAACCAGTAAGGACAACTTGTAGAAGTGACTCCGGACGCGGACACCTCCATAAAAATACGAAAGTATCTGCCAGTGTCCGGTATTGACAGTCCGGAGTTTGACCATACCAGTACGATTGATTATCTAAATAGGGACACAGGACAAAACAGCATCAATTTCCAATTTCAAAAAATCTTAGCATATTTTTTTTTATCGCTACCACCAAAGGGGCAAAAATTATTTCTGGACCCGTAACTGAACTGCTCTAAGCACCGTTAGTCCTGACGCAAGGACCAACATTTGGGTCTATGTTAACATGCTTCGCAGTTATTTACGATACACCGAGTTCAGAAGATAAAACATCATGGAATAAAGTGAAATAAGCAATAGGATCGCCTGTCGCGGCCTCCTGCTCCGGCTCCTAAAATGGCCGCGTTAGCAGAATCATAATAGGAATTACTTACGTTACAATTCGTAAGATGGACACAAAGTAAAAATTCATAATATTAACTGCGTCTTTGACCATTTTTTTTTTTTTTTTTTTATCTTGTTGAAATCATCAAATGAGTCCTCCCACCCAGGGCAGAGCGGGAGGGACTGTCAGACTTGTACTGACTAAAATCCACGGTGTCCTTCAATAGCCCTTTATGATCTAGGGTCACGGTAATTCTATGAGTCCCGCGACCCCGGGTCTTTGACCATTTTAAGAATTTTAACGTGATTCATAAATTATCCAATTATAATTCTGCTAAAGCGATCATTTTAGACCCCCTGAAGTGACAATCATGAATGAACCACTTAGTAACTATACTTATCTCTAAATACCGCTTATCTCGTATGAGCTTAGAAGATTTCTCAAGAGCCGGATCGAAGTGTATTACGTATCAGAAAAATATGTGGAAAAATATGTGAAATATTTTATGATAAACAAACAATCGTGGCAATGTGATGGATCACAATAATGCAGATGAATCATGGCATTAGAAGTGCTATGTGTTTATATACAGGGTGCAAGGGACATCGATGCACAAAATCATTCTAGACACACCAGTGTTGAAATTTTCCGTCGATTATTAACAACCATTGAATAAATTTTACGCTGGGAGAACTAGCACCATGTGCTCAATTATTGGTAACGGTTAGTTTGTACCTACGTCAATGATCTTTACACCGTGTATTTCTCTATTGACAAGAGACGTAAGACGGGTCATTGTGGCGATGCTTGGGGAACGCCTCTGTCCAAAAGTTTATTTTGGCTACCCAAATTAGAAAGACCTAAGAAATTATGCAAGATCTCTGTGGTATGTTGCCCGTCTACTACAATACCCTAACATTTTTAGATGGCGATCTCCAGGCAAGTGGGGTTGATCGCCACTGCAGTGATATTAGGTGCATTCCTAACGGTAGTAGGAAGTGGTAAGTAAAGCTACAATCTATTTATTTATTTATTTAACTTACAACTATCATTACAGGTAATCTTAAACCTAATTCGATAGTGTGGCTATCACTCTTATTACTAACACAGCTCCATTAACTATCTACTACTTGGTTCTGGCTACCGGCACGGCTAGCAGTGGTGGGCGCCGCCGCCTCCACACGTATTGATCCGGCACGCACATTTTCAGCTGCCGCAGCACACCGCACGCTGAATAATTTGTTAGAAGGACTCTTGAGTCTTTGATGATACGTCTAACAGATGAAATCACGGACCCTCATTTATGAGTGAAAGCTCAAATTGAATTGTGACCACTTCTGTCTGAATACTAGTGTGAAGTGATTGTAGAAGTATATACTTATGTAGGTACACACGACGGCCAATCAAGCTACACAACACAAGTTTATGCGGATCTCTCACTGTTTAGGAAATCTTTACAAAGTGAGGCTGAGGGATTTTGCACGGCACTACTCATGGTAGTACATAGATACCATGCGGCATGCACCAAACTCCAGCAAATTGGTGGAGATGACAACTGAAAAAATATCATTATTTATTTGCAGAAGACTTGCCGTGTGCACCTCGTTCTATAGGCATTGAAGGTAGATCAGTGGTCTGCGTATGCAACGCCACCTACTGTGACACTATCACTCGAGAGAATCCAACACGAGGAACGTTCGTCGTCTACACTTCCAATCATGTAAGATTTATGTTATATTTTTTCAAATACTGGGATTCAAGGACTTGGAATCGTAAGCTAGGAAAAATTGAAGGCTAGATTTAGCGCAGATTTTTGGGGCGGCTAGTAGCTTGATGAGAGTAGCCAAGGATCGAGTAAAATGGCCAGCGATCGGAGAAGCCTGCGTCCAGTAGTCGAACTCGATAGCCCAAGCCGCTGATGAAGCATGTGACCATTATGGGCGAACACGTACCGTAGATCTATTTAGATAATTTCACAAATGGCGATACGAGCCTGATATTAGGCCTAGTAAATAATAGGAGGCTTATCGACTTATTAATTATTAATGTAGTCATTTTCGGTTTGAGATTTAATTTATTCAAAAGGTGTTTGTTGTGTTTCTAACCTTGCAAATCTTCATTGAAAGGTTAATAGATGATAGATGACGATAAAAATTAGGACGTTGTTATAGACACAGATGTTTATAACTACGGAGGAATTGTGCCTACCTACTTACGAATCAAGTACCAATAATAGGACACATGGAATAGTCAACAGAAACCTTTACCTTTTTTTAAAAGTTATAACAAAATCCTGAACAAGACTGATTAAACTTGTTTCCTAACAACTTTCTAACAGGCCGGCAAAAGATTCGAAAAGAGTTTCGGCGAAATCCAAACGGTACCACCTACGGAACCCCAGGATGATCCAGGAGACTTACTACCTGAGCCGGAACCTGAACCTCTCCCTGACCAGCCCGAAGGCGGAGGTTTGGACCCACCGCCGACTACTGAAGATGAAGATGATGACGATGATGATGACAGACCTGGAAGTACGTATTTAACTTTTTATGCAAGTGAAATATCTTTATTATAACATAACGCCTGTATTTGTCCGTAGGGTTAGGCAAAAGTATAACTGTGGTGTACTTTTTTTTTTTTTTTTTTCCCCGATGTTGAAATCCTCAATGGATGTCCTTCGCCCTGGGGAGAGCGTATGGGTCTGTCAGACTCGTACTGACTAAAACCACACCGGTGTTCCCTCGCACACTTGCGTCGGGGGGCAACGGGATCTGATGCGACTTCCGCTGCCCCGGAACTGTGGTGTACTTACACCAACATCTCACCAGTATTTATTTAATAGGGGGCAATCCGATTCCATTAAACCGGACACAAATTTAGACTCTGGGCTCTACTGAGAAATTTCTGATCAAAAAACCCAATAACACATTGACTACCCCGAGAAATAAACCCAGGACCTGCTCAGCATTAGCGCTAACGACTAGACGAGGAAGGCAGTTAGTAATTCTAACAGTCATGCAAAATCAGAAGTTGCCTGTTAAACGACTGAAGTATTTTATACAAAAAATCATCGATTAAATTCACATGAACTTAAGACGAGACGCAAGAGAACCAAGGTTACCGACGTAGCCCGAAGAATTGACAAACTTAAGTGGCAGTAGGCAGGGCACATTACCCGCAGAACGGATGGCCGATGGAGCCGAAAAGTTGTGAGACTGGCGACCGCGAACCTAAAGACGCTGCCGATGTCCTGGTGAAGGTTGCGGGGATCCGCTGGAGGCGAGACGCACGGGACCGGTCAATGTGGCGATACTTGGGGGAGGTTATGTCCAGCAGTGGACGTCTTTCGGCTGAAATGGTGATGATGATGAACTTAAGTACCTAGATACGGTAGGAACATGGATAAGAAATCACGCGTCTTTAAAGGATTAAATGATTAAAGTATAGAATGAGGATTTTTGATAATATGTAAATTCAACCTTATCAAAAATGAATAAAAAACTGTTTTGTCTTGCACGTGAATGCTATATGCTATTAAATCAAAACAAGCAAGCGCTTCACCTAATTGTAACGAAGTGGTAGCCGACTCCTATGAAAATTTGCAATACCTTTGCAGCTGCGTTGCTGGCATTGAAACGAAGAAAACTACGTCCGAATATTTATTTGATATTTTTTAAACAAATACGTAATAGGTTTACGCTTTTCACTAGCACTAAGCGACCCTTAGATCACAGCCCAAATTACAAAGCGCTGTTGGATCAAGCAAGATCAGCGTTAAAAATCTAACCGCGCTTTTCTTTGGTGGCGCCAGAACCTACCATGAGACCCCCATACCTACATAGGTAGTGGAGTAGTAGAGGAAAGTAGTAGAACATATTCATTTTCACATTACAGTCATAGGACTTCTGAGCAACGTGGTCCTGCGAGTCTACCCCAGCACACGCTACCAAGTTATCGAAGGCTTCGGTGGATCCGTCACTGATGCTGCTGCTATAAACTGGCGTAGCCTATCCGATGCTGCACAAGAGAAGTTAATAACGTAAGATGACTGTTTTAAGCTTTCACGGGTTACAACTAAACTTATACTGTCACTTACGGGATATCTTCCGTGATTGTTGTTGTTGTTTTTTTTTTTTTTTTGTCATCTCCCGATCATGGCGCTTGCTACAGCGCCGAAACATCGGGAGCTCAAAATAATGAACAATCACGGAAGATATCCCGTAAGTGACAGTATGAGTTTAACGTAAGATGATTTGAAATGTTAAATTAGAAACTAATTTTGCGTATAACGGCTCTCTTAAGAGCTTAGAACCTAGACGAGGTAGATAGATGAGATAGATGCAAACATCTCACCCGTTTTCCCCGAACGGTTACGCAGAGGTGACCTCTAGTAGGTACCCCCACCTTTCGCCAGTTATGTTTGTCCTGTGTAATAGGGGCGAGCCTATAACCACCTACCGACACGAACCCAGGCTCCACTCAGCTGCAATTGAGAAAGTCTTTATATGCCTGAACTGGGAATAAATCTTGAACCTCATGCTCAGCAGTAGCGCTTGCGACCACTACACCAAAACAGGCAGTCAGAGCCTCTGAAAAAGAGTCTCAAGACACAAGAGACATAAACCTCGAATATCTAAAAAGAAACGGTACTTTTATTATACTGTCACTTACGGGACATCTTCCGTGATTGTTCATTATTTTGAGCACCCGATATTGACAAGTGACAGTATAAGTTTAGTTGTAAACCGTGAAAGCTTAAAACAGTGTTTGAACGGTACTTTTATTTTTGTTTTCCTCTTTATCGAAAGAATAATCTTCAAGTTGATAGCTAAGCCTTTTAAATATCCGCTAATTAATTATATATTAGTAGATAAATAAATTCCTGAACTGTGAACGTTGTTTATTATGTTTTACACAACACAACACATCATAACGTCACGCCTGTAATCCCCGAAAAGTTAGGCAAAGGTGTATCCACATTTCGCCAGTTATGTTTTAAGTCCCATGTAATAGGGGGCGA
The DNA here is from genome assembly GCA_963082995.1 of Noctua comes. NCBI lineage: Eukaryota > Metazoa > Arthropoda > Insecta > Lepidoptera > Noctuidae > Noctua > Noctua comes. The sequence continues at coordinate 5,521,382 of OY720271.1, forward strand.
GCCTATTGCCATCAATCGCGCACAATTCAATCAATTATGTTTTGTCACAGCAGAAACGTATTCATCTCTTTATTTCAGTACGTACTTCGGTCCTGAAGGCCTGGAGTACAACCTGATCCGAGTACCGATTGCTGGCTGCGACTTCTCCGAGTACCCCTACACGTATGCTGAGACTCCTTGGCACGATACCACCCTATCGAACTTCTCACTGTCGGAACATGACTTCTTTTTGAAGGTAAGTAAAGACTAGAACTGAAAACGGAGCGGCAATGAAAGCCCCGGTACGATTCTTAATGAGTTGCCTACTTGTCATTCCCCTTGCGAAAAAGAAGTGAGTTAATGGTGATGACGATAATACCACCGAAGTCATCATGACCCTACCTTTCCCATTTTATTGAGGTTCATAAGGACGATGGACCGTACCGGGAGACACATTGTCTCTATAACCTGCCACCATTCTAACCAGCCACATACCTAACCTACTAATTTAAAAAACTATTATACCTACTATGCTGTTTACTTTTTAGCTTCCAATGATCAAGAGAGCACAAAGAGTAGCAACAGATGAGATCAAGATCACAGCCAGTGCGTGGTCTCCCCCAGTGTGGATGAAAACAAATGAAAGAATTACTGGATTCGCACAATTAAGACCTCAGTACTACCAGGCCTTTGCCGATTACCATCTTCGGTAAGTTGAATACAATACGAATGGCAAAGTGCTTTCTAAAGTAGAAGAAAGAAGATTGTCCCATTCATGTTTAGGAGGTTTGGTGCAGCTTAGGGGAAGCCCAAACGTCCATGTATGTGTTAGTGGACTGCGGTAGGCTGAGTTGAGCTCATTCGTAATGCTTGTCATTTGTTTTGGCGACCACAGAAAATCTATAAGTTTACACAGAAAGATGCTGATCAAGCAGGCGCCTACTTTCTTATCATAATCCCTTTTCAAGTTCTGTAGATCTGCGCTGTTGTACTTGCGCAGACGCTGGAAGAGTTGCCATCTTGTCAAGAAACAAAGATTCCTTGCCATAGCTATTTTCCTTTTTAACATCATCTAAGTGTAAACAATTTGACTCATTTCAGTTTCATCGAGGAATACGATAAATCGAACGTGAAAATTTGGGCTATAACTACAACGAACGAACCGATCAACGGCATTGTGCCGTTTGTGCAGTTTAACTCGCTAGGATGGTTTCCTCCACAACTGGTACGTACAAGCACAATCTCCTGTTTTATTAAGAACTCCTGGTTGTAGAGGTTATACAGACAGTCGCTCCATGTAAAATACTGGTATTCAGCTGCATCCGGTTAGACTGGAAACCTCAACATAGTTGGGAGAAGGCTAGGTTAGATGATGATGACTTATTTGATTAGAACTAAGATCCAAAACCTTATTATGAGAGAATGGACACAACCAAAGTAAAAGATTTTGTAAAAGATAAGATAATTTGTAATGAAACGAAATTAACCCGTCAGCCTTCAAAGCAAGAGTGAACAGGCATCTTCTGGGCACGCTCGTCCCATCATAGACCTCATCTATCGCTTTCCATCAGGCGTGATCGAGGTCAAGAGCGGGCCCATTTCGTAATAAAAAAAATAAAAAAATCAGAGGTGATGCCTGTAAAAACAGAATTGTAGAAAAAGACGTGTAACGCCAGCAGCCTACCCCATAAATAGGAAAGTGAAATTAGTTTGGAAAAGGCTAGGCTGATGACCGGAGATTTACTACGGGCAGTTTAAAACCAGCCATTGTGAAACAAGCAGTAGTAACTTAACTAATTGTGTTGTAACTAACTGTTTATTATTTTACGATTGCAGGGTCGCTGGCTAGCTGACAACCTTGGTCCTACAATAAAGAACTCCCGTTTCAACGAAACTTTGATCATTGCAGTAGACGACCAGCGGTATCTCCTACCTGTTTATTTGGCAGGAGTAAGTACGATCAAACATCCCAACAAGAAACCGAAGTTTACTCATGTCCTGAAGAGGTCCCAGTAATTACTGGCTATGAAGTACACCAGGCCCTCAGAGGCATGAAGTACAATAAAAGTCCAGGCGAAGATGGTATTACAACCGAATCACTTCGAGCCGCGGAGCCTATCTTGTTGCCATACATCTGCAACTTATTCAACACAATTTTGCAAACAGGTGTTTTTCCAAGTAGTTTCTGCCACTCAAATGTTATTCTTCTCCATAAAAAGGGTGATAAGACTGACATTGGCAATTACCGCCCCATCAGTCTCATCTCACACCTTTACAAAATATTTATGAAAATTATTGAAAATCGCATCTCTGGCCAGTTAGATCAGCATCAACCTTCCGAACAAGCCGGATTCCGCCGCGGGCTCTCCACTACCGACCATTTACAGTCCCTTAATCAGGTTATAGAAAAACATATAGAATTCAACTTACCCTTATACATCGCATTTGTCGACTACTCTAAAGCATTTGATAGTTTATCGAACAACTCCATATTTGAATCTCTTCAAAATCAAAACATCGAACCTACATACATTAGCTTACTACAAAAAATTTACCTAAATAGCACAGCAGCCATCAAAATAAACACCACAGGACCATCATTTCCTATCCAAAAAGGGGTTAAACAAGGCGACCCTCTTTCTCCAAAGCTCTTCACAGCCACGCTTGAAGAAGTCTTTAGAAAACTAAATAGCACTTGGAGAGACAAGGGCATCATCGTGGGCGATAGAAGATTAACAAATCTCCGCTTTGCCGACGATATTGTCCTTTTCTCCTCCACGGCAGCCTAGTTAGGCCTAATGCTCGACCAACTGAGCAATGCCAGCCTCGAAGTCGGACTCGCGATGAATATGACAAAGACCAAGGTGATGACCAACAGCACCAAGCGCAACATAGGAATTGAGGGTGTGAGGATTGACTGTGTCCAAGAGTATATTTACCTCGGCCAAATAGTCTCCTTCCAGGCAAGACAAGATAGAGAAGTTGCACGACGCACCGAGAACGCCTGGAAGAGCTATTGGTCGATGAAGCAAATCATGAAGGGACCTCTCCCTCTCTCACTGAAGAGAAAACTCATGGACATGTGCATTCTTCCCATCCTCACCTATGGAGCGCAGACATGGTCACTAACCAAGCGTCAAAAGTCCGCACTCGGGGTCTGTCAGCGAGCAATGGAGCGTAGTATCCTTGGAGTTAAACTTACAGATCGTATAAGGAACTCGATACTGCGTTCCAAAACTCAAATTGCCGATGTGGGTCACACGGCTGCCAAGCTTAAATGGAACTGGGCTGGCCACATCTGTCGCATGCCGGAGGTGCTATGGGCTAAAATAATAACACAATGGGTCCCAAACAGCAGGAAACGGCAACGCGGCAGGCCCAGAAGGAGATGGCGGGACGAACTCGACACTTTTCAAAAAAAATTGGCAAATAACAGCACTGGATAGGGATAAGTGGAAAGAGGGAAGGGAGGTCTTTGCCCTGCAGTGGGACACAAATGGCTGATAATAATAATATAAGTATTCGTAGGTTAATTAAAATACGCAAATCTATTTTAAAATTAGCAGTACCTCAGTCTCAGCGTCGACAAAATAAGACCGCAAAAAAGCTGTCATTCAATAGTATACCTTATTCTAAATGATTTAGTGTTCTTTAATTTACAGATGGAACTCGCTGCTCCAGAATCGATTGATTACATGGATGGAATAGCTGTACATTGGTATGGGAACTTCTTCCCCCCACAAATATTAAGTACTTTACAGAGAAGGTATCCCAGCAAGATACTTCTTGCAACAGAAGCTTGTGAAGGTACTATTCCGAAAAGAGATAAAACTTTCTTCTTAGAACTTAGCTAAATACCAATCACTCGCTGAGGAGTCTAGATGGATCGAAGATCTTAAAAAGGTGACTGGGACGAACTGGATGTCAGAGGCGGAAGACAAGGTCTTGTGGTGCAGTTAGGGAGAAGCCTATGTACAGCAGTTCACTACAATAGGCTGAAAGTTCAGTATTTATACCTAAAGACTTAAAAAAAAATCCAATGAAAAATTTAAACATGGAATACCGAATGATGTAGTGTAGTGTATGCATACGTGATAATCGTTTGTGCGTCGATGTCCCTTAAAACCAGTATATCTAAATACTCTATGCTCCCCAGTAGTGAGTTGACTAGCCAAGTATTGAAAAAAAATTTTAACTTTCAGGATCAATGCCATGGAACTCAGAAAAGGTAGTTCTTGGATCTTGGAGACGAGCAGGCACATACATCAAGAGTATCTTGGAAGTATGTACAAACATAAGACATTTAGTTTCAAAGTCTAATTAAATAACTGATTTCAACAATATATTTACTGATGTATTTGTTGACAGGACCTGAATCATTTCGTTGTTGGATGGATTGATTGGAACCTTTGTTTGAACGACCATGGAGGCCCCAACTGGGTCGATAACTTCGTAGACGCGCCTATTCTAGTATACGGGGACAAAGACGAATTTATCAAACAACCAATGTTCTATGCATTGGGCCACTTCTCTAAATTCATCCCAAGAGGGTCTCGGAGAGTACGAGTTGATCAAAGAAGTCTTGCAAGCATAGAAAATGTTGTAGTGAGAAAAACGAATGGAAATCTTGTTATAGTTCTCCAGAACAGGTACATTACTTTGACTTTTTAACCGGCTTAAAAAAAGGAGGAGGTTCTGAATATGGTTGTATTTTTTCTCTATTTGTTACCTCATAACTCCGTAATTATGAATCGATTTGAAAAAATCTTTTTTTATGTGAAAGGATGTGCTTTCCAATTGGTCCCAAAGAAATTTATTCAAAATCGGTTCAGTAATTTGTTTTTTTTCCTATAATACGTATTTCTTCTTCTTGGGCTATGTTGATGACATGATGATCCCTTAATAATTTCTACTTACAAAGTAAAAATTAATTCATGACAGTAATTTGTAGTATGCGACAACTGTTTGTTTTTTAATGTTGTAGTAAACAATAAAAAAAAGTCATTTTAACAAACAACGTCATCGACTTCCGAAAGTAAAGTTATTTTAGACTTTCTTAGTGTTTTTTTTGGAAGTCGGTTTTTATTTGCAGAAAGTTGTTTATTTAAAAATTTTCAGTCACATACATGGAACTATTAAGTACTACTTGATCTCATCGTAGAATGACACCTGTTAGAAACAAAAAGTCAATTTGGATTGTAGAGATGGTTAAAAATTATTGTTATGAATTAAAATATTTGGATGTCTTGACCATACTTTCAATTAAATAATTAAAAAACTTTTTTAAGTTGACATGTGGACAAAGATGACACTGACAGTCATAGGTGAACACTCCAAGTACTCATCATGATAAACATTTTCTTTTTTTCAGACGAAGAAGACCAATGAATGTGCGAATTAATATAAGCGCCAGTAGATACATTGAAATTATAATGGAGCCTCAATCAGTGAAGACAGTGGAAATCAACCCTTAGGATAAAAAATACTCACAACTAAATAAAATTATTTATTTTACAACATTAACATTTTATTATACCTCTACATTTGATCGAAATCAAACCAAACAAACACATGAAATATACTACTACTACGACACAGCGCATTCTGTGAGAATTTATAGTAGGGGAAAAATAAGGCGGCAATAGCAGTCATTGACCCCATCTACATTTATTTACAGATAATATCCTGAACTGCGACTTACCATAATTATCATTGTCAACATTTAAAAAAATGTAATACAATACATAATTTATCATTCAAATTCGTATGAAAAGAGAAAAGGCAACAATCGCTATACCTACATATTTGGTGGCAACTCTAGACTTCTATTTACATGACTTGCCAACTTAGCGTAAATCAAAAATAACAACCTAGCCATCCCTAGTATCCATGGCTCAATAATTAGACAATAAGGTAATCTTATCTAAAGGCCAAACACGACAAACAACTCTACTTCTAATGAGGCCTTCAGGTACTGGTCCATATACCCTAGAATCTGCAGAATTACCAGAATTATCACCTTCTAACCATACATGGCCTCTAGGAACTACATGGTTACGTAATGGGAAGTTACCTCGGACACGATCACCAGGAAGGCCTACTATCCTTTTACAAATATTCTGTTTGGGGTTGGAAGGGCTCCTAGATATCACGATGTCTCCGCGCCGCAAGCGTTGTACACGAGGAGATACGTGTTCAGTGAACAGTATGTTGTTGGTCTGAAGCGTGGGTTCCATTGACGGTCCAGAGCACTGCAACAAAGGGTCAAACTTAAGACGCAGGTCTTTGTAGCCAGTTTACTAGATAGTTATTCAAAATATTGTACATACCATGACGAAGTCTCCGACATATTCGAATGCGCAATGCGTAATACAGGCTGTTTGTAAAGCATATCCCAAGAAACCACAGGTTTTGCCAATAAACCTCTGGAAGGCCATTTTAAAAAGTTAGGTTTAAAAAATATAAATCTTCTATTCTAAGGAAATTGCCATTGCTTCATCGTTTATTTGTTCAATTCTAATTAATTTATAGTCACAGTAGCGGAAAATTCGTCAAGAAAACATCACAAATCGTTAGTATTTTCGTTTTTCTTAAGTGACATTGACAATTTAATCATTTGTCAAAATGACAGATTCATTGCCAAGCTTCATTGATAAACAGCTGCTGCCAAAAAACCATTCGACCCTATTTTTTTTAACCATCCATTAGCTATGAACTGAACACGTTGTTCTCAACCCATCGTCCACAACACAAACGGTTACGTAGCTATTTGATTGTCGATGTCCCCAGATTAAGCCCATTATACACCGGCGTTTTACTAACGCAGTAGGTAGCGAACAAGTAACTCCAACATATAATACTCGATTGCTTTTTCCATATCTATGTAAAATTGACAAATAAATAACAGTGTACTACTTACATGATACCAACAAAATGTTTGATTTTTTGCAAAAGATTCCAGTGGCTATAACCACCACGGGTGGTTGACTTGTAAGTTGTGGATGTTTGATTGGTGAATGAAACATCCAAAACTCTAAAGTCTTTTTTGGAGAAGCATAGCAGATTACGAAACGGAAAACTTAATACACGTAACAGTCTTCTTCCTGGTACATGTTACCTAAACCTTCGCTACTTCCACGGCATCATCGGTGACAAGGAGATCTTTTTTTTAGTAGCTTGTACTGTAGTACTGTCCCACCGCTGGGCCAAGGCAAAATAAAAATCAAAGCATTTATTTCAAGTAGGCTAGTTACAGGCACTTTTGAATTGTCTAAACAAAGACAACAATTGCTACAGTCCCAGCATAAAAACTGTGAAAGTACTGTATTTGCCCTTTCCTAACGGGCAAGAAACTCCAGGGACACTCTTTTAAATCAGAATACTTTTAAAAACCCTTGGTTACATCATTCATGTTGAGATGGTACATTATGTGAAAACGATGTAGCAAGATGTGTACGTTAAAAGTAAAAACAATTCAAAAATAAAATAATCAATTCAAATAAGCCGTGGCAACCAAGAGATGACCAGTCACAACTGACAGCGCCCGTTCACGAACATGACGCATGTGTATCAGCACCATTCAACTCAACCATTTTGAAGGGAACTAAATGATCCGACACACGCGCCACCATCAGCGAGACGAGCATGACATACTCCTAACTGCCAGGGCAAATTCAAGTCAAGAAAAGACGTAGTTTCCAGCGAATGACAGCTTTCTAGTACATAGTACTCACACAATATGGGCTATGCGGCTATATAATACTAAAGAGATTGAATTTATACAATGCAAAGATAGTTGTACAATCTTCAGCAGCTCCAACATACTATTTAATGCTATACATTTATGCGCCCCTGTCCTTGTGAAGCAGGACCGGCATTGAGGCAAGGATTTTTATCAGCGATATAATCGTCCAACTTGTAATTATGCTTGCTTACATAGGTGCGTTCCCCCAATTCCTTCCAAGTGCTCTTTTCCCGTGCCTCCTCGAACCAGCCCTCGCGGTACTCGTCCAAATCTTAGATTATTTATTTTTATGGCACAGATCTCGCTTATTTGGCTCTACCAGTGTGTAAAACGCCTAAAATATAGTCGATTTTAAAATATATATTCACAGACGTTTCTTTATTTAGTCGATTGAATTTGAGACGGGTTGACATAATGACAGCAGGCAGGCAGGATCAAACAGATTATTGTGTGGAATTCGCTGGGGCATATCGAACTTAGCGATTTGTCACAAAATTTGTTATATTAAAGTGAAATAACATAATCCACGGCGCACTAAACGTTTATCTGTGTCCTTTGTTCATTGGCTTCACAGCAAAATTATATGTGTACCAAAAATTGTTGCGCCACGGTTAACCCATCTGCTTTCACATTAGAATTTCATTTCTATGGGATTATTTCTACAGAAATCAACGGTCAACAGTAGAAGATATTTGTTTTCAATTTATCCAGTAGTTTTAGATGTTTACGTTATCAAGTATTCGCGGTGTTCTATGTTTATGTTTATGAGTAGAATCAATATTTTAATAGAACGTAAACCTATTGTTGTGAAATGAGTGTGCATATTTAGTGTACCATTGAGTTATGAGCATCTGATGGAAGATTAACATCGCCACCGAAGCTCAGGAATTTGATACCAAGTAAGTGTATTTTTTGTTCTTGGTTCCTGACCCCAAATCTTGGAAATATGCATGACTCACGCGTGTTTCGCTGTAAAAATAATTTCTGATATGAATAAACAATTGCCCTTTTAGAATAAATAAGGTAGCAGGAGTGTAGTCTGTAGGTTGTGGTATTCCAAGTATTTCTGGGGAGTTAGCAAGTGATACCTCATCAAAAGAATATATAAACATGAGTTTTAATTTGGAATCAATCAGTATTGTTAAGTAGTCTTAAAGTAATGGTTCTTATGAAAATGGATCTAAATATTTAATTATCAATATTTAAGTGTGCTAATTAGTTGTATTTATTTGTGATAACCAGTGTAGCCATCAAATACAAAAGGCAAGTCTTCAATCTAAAGATTCATAGGCATGTGATATCCACCATCTAGCTCTGAGCCTGCATAGTTAATTACGGCCCATCTTTCTGGTAGATAGAGAACCTGTGTCCCAGCTGTGGGAACACATTATAATCTGCCAAAGCTAAGTTTTTATCAGTCAATTTAAATAAATATTGTTGGTAAATTAATTTAGTTCTATGGAAAAATATAATGCACATGTTGCTCTTTATCTCCATCCAAACAATAGAAATATTTCAAACTGTTTACTGAAAATGGCTGCTTTAATAATAATATAAGCCCATGGTTAATGTTATTGATCCATATCATTGATACAAAGCTGGAACATTAACCTCTTTTTATCAAAACTACCCAAGAACATGGCTCATATAAAAATTTGTTCCACAACAATCAAAGCAACTAGAAAAGTATGAATCTATTGCTATTAACTAGTTAAATCTCTGTTTATAGAGGTAAAGTTTGGATGTACTGGGTTATCTCCAAAACTAATCATCCAATTTCAAATATTCTATCACTGATGAAGAGCTACATTACTACAGAGTACCATAGGATATGTTTCAGCAACATGGACAAAGCCACAGAAAGAAATTAGAAAATTATATGTAAAACGATAAACCAAACTGAAAGCTATTTATATGAAATCATAATGCTTTCAAGCTAGATTACTATCAAGATATTAAATTATAATTCCTAGAGATGGGCTTTTTAATAAAAATCATGGTGCATTATTAATAAAAATCATGGTGCATTATTAATAATATCTTTCACATTTTAACTGGTGGTGAAACATTTCATTTTAAAATATGTTTGATGGTTCCTCTTTTAATTTATTTATTACTCAGTAATATTGTGCAGCTAAATATAATAAAAAAACTAATTATATGAATGTTGACTGTCTTATATTGTGTATCATCCCCAACATGAAACACAATATAAGACAGTCAACAATCTGCTGAAAAAAAAATCATCATTCAATTCATCCCTGCTCCAAAGAAAGAATCTTATAGCATTGTCTCACTCTTCTATCCCAAATATTCAGGGTGCCACAAGACACAGTGGTTGATCAACATTAAAAAGCACCTCACAATGAGTCTCCCCATACATTAAATCAGACATCTGGTTACAGATCCCTTTCTCACAAGTCTCTTCCCCTCAAAAATTCAAATAAGTGGAGGATGATAAATATAAATGGTGGAGGATCAATACAAAAAGGTATCTGCACATAAGCACAATCAGCCTAGAACTTTCCCAGTGTTGGGAAGCAGGACTCTGCTTTGTGTAAGGGATTGGGAACTAATCCACCACATGAACCCATTTTAGTTAGTGAATATCACATGTCTGCACATTTTTTTTTCTAAGGCAGTTTTCTCAAGACCCTTCCCTTCACCATTTTGAGCGCCAGTGATAAAATAAATTACACCAAGTAAAGTGCCTGTCTGAATTCAGACTTCAACCCTGTCTGAGAGTAGTGACTGTCTTCATTTAATTGCATTAATACAATGATTACAATCCTTTTTCCAACAGTAACCATGGGGAGGTTCTCAGGAAAAAAATGCCGACTGTTGTCGATGTTATGGCTGACAGGCAGCTTCTTCTTCGTAGAGCTGATCGTCGGTTACATTACCAATTCAATGGCTCTTGTAGCAGACTCGTTTCACATGTTAAGCGATGTTGCTGCACTAGTAATCGCATTTTTATCAGTTAAGGTAAGTTCCCTTGTTCTATTAACATAAATTGAACTGATAATGTTGATGTTTTGTCAAACAAAACATCCAACATTGTCAATTGAATTTAAATAACATTATAAATTAATATTGAATACTGTGTAAATGTTTTTTATTATGTGTGCTTGATGAACTGACGTCAAACAAAACTTTATTCTTTCTTTCTTTAAATCAATTGAATGTTTTAAAAAAAACAGATAATTCAATCCCATTGATTGAATTTGCGTCTGATGCACTGACGCCAAATCTCAATTTGGCTACTTTCGCCAGTTACGCGGATTTTATCAGAGCTAGTTAAGCGGTAAACAAATATTCCGATAAATTTTTCGTTTTCCAATTTAATTATATTTTTTAAGTTAAATAAATAACACATTTATTTAACTTAAAAAAAAAAGAATGTTTATTTATTTAAAAAAACTAATGTATTTTTACTTTTTTTTTTTTACTATTCAAAAAACCTATTTCGGATTACTTGGCACTATAAAAAACAATGAATAGAAAAAGCATTCATTCAATTAAAAACAACAGGTTCTCTAATGCTTCAAATTAGCAAATTGCAAAGTGTCTTTCGTAATGCAATTTAAACTCACACAGGCATTTAATATTAAAACTTTACCTTCACGCGAATAACAAAACATTTGTTTCATTGGCTTTTTTCTTTCTTTAAATTTATAAACTGAGATATTTTCCCCATATAAAACAAGATTTTCCCACGAATGCAAGCCTCCTCACATAGCAGTGTAGTCATAATACTGACTCAATGAACCGATTCGGCTCATGATGTCAACGTAAATACATATTAAGAAATAATGTAAACTCTCGTGTATCAAGTAATTCAAGGATCTAATGAGTCACGTTCCAAAAATCGTAAATGGCATTCGAACTCTTTGCTACACGAGGATGATTAATTGCGAATAACTATAACTTGAAATCCAGGGAATGTACGCGGAAGTACCGAGTTCACTGACGGTCTGCCAGTTTTCACTAGACTCAGGACAAAAGAAACAAAACTAAAATTCATAAACCAGATCAAGAAACCAAAAAAAACTAAAACATAAAATTAGACTATACGAGTAGGTCCTGTATGAAGCCAAAAGGCCCTCTATCTCAGCATGGCTAAAAACTAACATAACATCTACAAAACATAAAATAAGTACTCTTTTCTTCACTCAGATGTCGCCAAAGAAATGGTCAAAGAATACATTCGGGTGGGCCCGCGCCGAGGTGCTGGGCGCGCTGGTCAACGCAGTGTTCCTGGTAGCACTGTGTTTCAGCATCACTGTGGAGGCTGTGAAGAGATTCATCGAAATCGAGATGATCCACGATGCGAGGCTGCTTGTTGCCGTCGGGACTCTTGGTTTGATACTCAATATTGTGGGGCTGTTTCTATTCCATGGTAAGTGTTTTGAACTATTTTGATCTTAAAACAAGATCCTTATGTCCTCGTTTTGATACGGACGACGCGACTCGGAACCCCCATCGAACTAAATGCAACAAATGTGGTGATTTTTGATCGGCTCAAGCCGATTCCACGTCGACATGTGGTCACCCCTTATTATAAAAACTGTGTTGGAAATCATATTGGAGTCTGGTCTGTCTCCTAACTAGAGGAGACTGTGAAACATGAAGTGAATGTTCAAGAGCATCCATGTACGCGACTGAAAAGAATTGAGTTGCCCTTAACATCAGAGCAGGTTTCATCACCTACCATATGTTTTTTCTAACGTGTCTCAACTTCAAAAATAAAGTGGACAGCTCAAGCGTTAAATATGTATGTTATGACGGGCATCCAATTAAAGTAGTCATATTTTGATCGCATAGTTAAGACATCGATAACGCATCGCTATCGCTCATCGGCATCGGCTTTTCTAACATGTAGATTATTGCACTATTTAAAGATTAAAGGATTTGGCTATCTATGTATTTCGGAGTAGACATTTACTTAGTTTAATAAAGTAGATTATACAACAAGTGAAAAAAAAGGAAATTTAAATCGAGGGTCAAGTTGGATCCCGCGAGCAGCGAAGATTCTAATCCCGAGCGTAGCAAGGTATTCTAGATTAGAATCCTAAGCGGAGCGAGGGATACAAGAACCGAGATGTTTTTTTTCCACGAGTTGTTTACTCTACTTTTCACCATTGACTGCGAGAAAAACTTTTTTGCAAAAAAAAAACCGACTTCCAAAAAAAATACAGTAAAAAGTGGAAAATAACTTAACGTCCGGAAGTCGTTGGGAGAAATGTCAATGAAACAAACAACATTTTGTTATTTTGACGGATTTAAAAAAAAAACGCTGCGGTTTTTTTTAATGTTTGTTACCTCATAAAGTCATAACATAACTCTGTGATTTGGTAGAGGAAGCATATTTTTTCTTCTATGTCTATGTGGATCATATGATAATACCTAACTTTTAGTAACAATGGAAAATGAATACTCGACAATAATTTGTGTGAGATACCATCATACCATATCCACAACTAAAAAGGCTGAAATAAAAAACTTTTTTTGCAAAAATAAAAACCGACTTCCAAAAAAAAAAAAAACACCAAAACCCCTTTGAAACTCCGTACAACTCTAGGCCAGCTCTAGGTCAAAATGAAACCGGCGACGTGTGATTGCACATCTAAAGTACCATTGAAAACACATTAAAAACTAATGACACGATTCGCAATGGCAAATTGCGGAATACCCGCCGCTAATAACATCGATTCGTTCTAGATATAGGTATATTGATGAACATGTTTTCCTCTAGTGTACGAATGATCCTCTATGCAAATACCTATTCATAAATAAGTTTAAATTATAGACCGGTAAACTATCAGAAATACTCACGTTCACAAAACATTTTGTTTCTCGACTGGACCAAAGTGTGATTCACCAATTTCTTAAAAGCTAACGGAAACAAAGACATTGATTCCGTATTCTAAATTCGTTCTACAATCCTGCGTGCTGCTATGTCCCGGACCTAAAATGTTATTGTTTCGTACCAATGCGACTATTTAACCATTGAACTACACGCAATACAGTTGCGTGTTTCGAAATTCCTCAATCATCTTCCTTATTAACCATAAATCAGTTTGATAGGCAATATTTGAATCAAAGAAAACATTTTTTCTATGAATTAAGACTCCTTCGCTACAACCTTCTCAGTTAATGCAGTCCAAGAGTAAATTAAACCTAACTGTACGTCGACCTTGCCGTTGCGTCACAATACAAACATTCTTTACGACCGGTCCTGGCAGGGACCTATATCATAAATATTTATTACTTGTTTTTAAACAACATTCAATAGGAATTTGGAATTTTTGTAAGTCTCTTTTTTTCTTCCTTGAAGAGCGGTTAACCGATCTTTTCCGGTTCGAGTTATCGAATACGTTTTGGTTATTGAATGTTTTATTAGTAGTAATAATAATATAGAATATGATTCATTTTGTAACTATGCCAGCTACACGAGCAATGGTAAATATGTAGGTAATTGTTTTGTCATATTAGTCATCTCAGTGGATTGAAGTAACTCGAATTGGAAGCTGTGGTCAAAAATAATTGTCTAGTCGATCGCATATTGTAGGTAACACTTTGACGTTGAGCTGGCGTAGATCGGAGTTTCAATACGGCCTCATCATCATCCACAACCCGTCAGCACTGCTGGGTAATACTGGGTATAGGCCTCTCATTACTTGGGCCTATCTCCACGTTCCTGAAGATTAACAACGGTTTTGCAGTATGCACACAGCTGTATTTGCTGAAGAAAGTTTTGATTACACGATGCTTCTAAGCCTAGCTGAATGGCACCGCGTGGAAATGAGCCTAGTTCGAAAGTAGGGCTCAAAAGTTGGAAGTCGACTGTCTGCAGGAAAATATGCATTGAGTGGTTTGCAGATACAAAACTTTATAAAAGGGCGTTACAACGCAAACATATATTTATTCTCTTACTTATTAAATAGTGTTATTTTCCTCAAGTAAACTGGACCGCGATACCTAATAATTCAAAACTCAGTACAACTACAGACGCGGCGCCTTTCCTTATCATAATCGCCGATACAGCTTGCTCTACATTTCAAGTGTCTTCTATTTGTTTTTGTCTTGAAGGATCCTTTACCTTTCTTATTGAATGACAGTTCCTTGCTTTAACATTTCTGTACTAAATATTGGTTGAAGAAACAGGTGGCGAAATGACCTAAGCCTACCGTGAACCACAGTCTGATTTTGACTTGGCACGGTAAATGCATTCCAGGAAGAATTTGGTGGAGGCCTTTGCCCGGCAGTAGGACTGTATTTCACCAACAGCTTCAACTATTAGCCGGCTCTTTCCCTGTGAGAGGAAGTTAGCTGGAATCCTGTCTTCGAGTTTTTGGCTCTAGGAAATGCCGAATGTCGCCGGTTTCCTCACGATGTTTTCCTTCACCGTTTTAAAAGCAGTAGAAATGAGTTAAATTACACAGATTCACGTGCTTGGCGGGGTTCGAACCAGAAACCACTCGTAAAACAGGAACACCACTGGTCCCAACCTGCGGATAGTATTTAATTACCGACAACGATTCTTGATGTTTCTAAACAAAACTTTTCTCTCATAGATCACGGAGGCGGCCACGGTCATTCCCACGGCGGGGTCCCACCGCCAGCCAACGTGAGACATCTCACGGAGATAGTCAACAGTAATGCAGACATGGCCCTAGGTCATAATGCGACTGACACTGAAGAGACTGACGAAATGGTCCCGCCGAAACCCGACAAAATACCAAATAATAAGAAGCAGGCGCCTTGCAGAGCGGCCCACGATCCTGGGCATATGAATATGAAAGGCGTGTTCCTGCATATCCTGTCTGATGCTTTAGGTGAGTGATTCTTTTATCTTTGTTTGTTTTGATGCTCAGCCATAGTGTTAGTTTTTATTTATGTATGGCAATTAATAACGTGTTATTCAAATATGGTTTTTATAAGCATGTGATATGGTGTGCTACTATACTTTGTTGGAATTACCGAATTTAAAGCTCTGATTCGCTTGTATCCAGGGATCTTCAAGTTCACCCGTAAAATTTTATGAGTTGCATGATCGAAATGTCGTATTCAATTATTATGCCTTCGATTCGATAAAATATAAATCCATGCAATTGCGTCAAAAAAAACAATTGCGTCACCGCTACCAGGTGCATGTAAATTTAAAAGAAATACCTTTTATTTATGCCATCTAAATTCTGCCAGTGGGCGGGTAAAACAAAAAGGTAGACGATGACACAATTACGTCATTAGCTGTTACATTTTCTCTTTTGTATTACACCCACTTTATTTCATACCTCTTTAGTAAAGTGGTTACGATAACATCAATACTTGATTATTTAACACTACAATTTTAGATAATGTAGCTTGTCTGTTTAAACTTTCATGTGATTAGTTTCGACAATCATTAATCGTAAAGTACGAAGTAGTAAACAGAAATAGAAATTGTTCTGAGTTCTGTCGATAAATCAAATAATATGAGAAAGTTAGATACAACTGCTTACACGCGGATTTTAATTGCATCTAATCAACGAGCTGTAGGCAACTGCGGAAGCAAAGCCTGTCGTGGTTTATCGTCATTTATTACACGAGTATACAATCAAAATTCGAAAATTGGGGATTTCGGCAACGGAACAAGTATTTGTTTCTATGGTAACTGTTATCACTTTTTACCCGATTATTTTTCGCTGAAAACCTGAGCTACGGTCACCCAAATACGTAGAAAGAGTAAATATCCCTATGCGAGAGTTTCACCCATGAGGCAAATTTTTTTCCGAAGCAAAATCTAATTATAGAACGGAACCCGTGTATACCTGGGGCGGGGACTAGTGTTAATCAAAGCAGTGTAACATTTAGGTCAACGAACACTGCCTTAGCCTAGAAACGTTTAGTTAGTTGAACTAGTGGTTAACGCTATCGGCTGTTTGCGATATGAAATTTACACCATCGATACGAAAAGGGGATTGCTCGTGTTATTTGTTCGTGGTTTTCGAATGAGTGATTATGCATTCATATGGGATTGACTGTCAAAGATCTACAATTGAAAGCCGGGACTAACCCAGGCAAATGCGGCTTAACCTGAAGATCATGCCGAGCGGCTGTTATTATTTATTGCTGCTATAAATATTAATATTCCCAGAAGGTGATTAATTTAAACTCAAAGAATTCATTCAAGTTCGTACCTAGAAAACCACAACCTTGTAGATTTATATGTTTATTCATTGCGTTACTTGGTATTTCCACTACGAAAACAACATAATTTAATACCTAATTGGTATAGACTTCTGGAAATCTACTCAGTTTTTCTTCGTAATAAAAATAAGTTGATACATTTGTCTCATCCCACACAAGTCGTAAAAGTAAATTCAGGAAAGTATGTTATTTAAAATCCTAGGCGTTGGACCAGATACATACAAAAATACTGCATCATTGTTACACAATAAATTAATATCTATACCGCCATAACGGGTTGCCATTCAGTGCCAAAATCTTCTTAAAACCTTGTTTGCCAAAAATAAAAGTTGATATTAATCCAACCCTTTATTTAACCGAGACTGGATTGTGTGGGACGATAATAATAGCATTATCTATTCATAACCGATTTCAGAATAATCGGAATGACTAGAAATAAACTAGTCACCTAGGCCAAATAATGTCCACGAGGCTGATCACTTTATGGGGCTATTGTCTTTCCCAGATGTATATCAATTCTTACGATCTGCGCAATGCTTAAAAAACACTAAACAATTGTTTAATCGTCTTTTTTTTATAACGTTGCATTAGGAGTTTCTCCTGTATCGTGGGTGCATTCACAAACATTTAAACTCACATACACAAACAGCCAGACCCGGAACAACTACCTGTAGGCCTTACAAATATTTGTTCCGTGCGGGGATCGAACCCGCGACATGCAGCGCAGCAGCCAATCGCTCAGCCACTGCGCCAACCGTGCCGTCAATTCTCTTCGTCTTGTGTCCAGTGTCACTGTTTCGTCATTTTATTTCATCCTCCGTACCTCAATTTATCCCAAATAAAATGAGATATGGACAGGTGCAGGCGCAGCATGTCTTCAGCCGTGACAGATTCGCCCTCTTAAACCATCATCTTTCATAAAATCTATCCAACGTTTCTTGAATCAGCCCCAAATATTATACACACGCAGAGGTCATGTTTGAAACCTAAAATACGTGCGACACCTTAGCCTTGGGTGAGACAACTATTTAAAATTTTGATACACCATGTCATTCTAAAGTCAATTGATGAATACCATCCACATATTCTCCCTACACACAACGTAAACCAACACCGAAAGTAACTTGACCCTTAAACGTAAGTCACACACTGTGACGTGTTGTCCTACTCTCCATTCACCGGCATGGCAACGAAGGTTCTTGCATGCCAGCACTAAACCTTGGTGCACTTGATCCATAGCCAAGCTCGCCTTGACATTGTCTAAATACCTACTTTCTACAAGGAAATTGCTGATTCAGCCATGACAAACTCTAATAAAAAAACCTGGCAACATTTTCCAGCTTAAATGGAAAGAAAATTTATTGTTTAATTCTTGTTAACATTTAATTAAAGTCGTAAAAGTGCTGGAAACACTTTATTGTTTAATTTAGCATGGTACCTAATTATAATTATCATTTCAGCATCCATAAAATACTTGATTGAATTGTTTTTTATCGATGGAATACGGCTACTTCATTAGTAGTTCGTTTTAAAATTAGTTATTATGCTAACAGTATTCATTAACCCTGATTAAGGACGACAAGTAGTTAAATAATATTGATGAATTATTTATTTGTGAACATGACTCAGTTCATTCCGTTAGTAGGTAAGTAATTAGGTACCTAAATAGAGCAATAGTAATGCGCGCTACATTTTACTAATGCCAAAGACAAGCACTTTAATCTCTCGTAAAAGCATTGTTGAGTAAATGTTTTTTTAGTTGTGAACTTGAGGCAAACTTCTTTTGCATAAACATCTTGTACCATTGAAAGGATATTCTAATTTTTTTTTCTTTAGAACATTTTTTTACGTATCCTGGGCACGTGAGTCATTCTGAGAAAACCAATACATAACATAACGTCATGCCTATAATCCCCGACGGGTTAGGCAAAGGTGTACCCAATTATATGTATAATAGTACACCCACATTTCGCCAGTTATGTTTAAGTCCCATGTAATGTAAATAAAACCCATTACTTCGTGGTACATATATTAATTATCGATACTATCGTTATCGTTGTTTGTTTGTTTGGTTGAACGCGCTAATCTCAGGAACTACTGGTTCGAATTGAAATATTCTTTTAGTTTTGGATAGCCCATTTATCGAGGAAGGCTATAGGCTTTATAACATCACGCTACGACCAATAGGAGCTGAGCAAAAATAAAACAAGTCAGAAGCGGCGGGTGAAACCGCGGGGCACAGCCAGTGTAGAGATGTGATTAAACATTCAATTTGTCCAATTAACCCAAAGAGTCAATGACCTTACAACGTGTATCGACTTGCGTCTGCATTTAATTAAACGATCCCTAAAAATAATGCGTCTGACAATTTATCGGAAACCTTAGGTATTGAAATTGATGACTGATTACAATTTTACGAGTATTTTTTTTACAAACAATTCAACAAATTATCTCTTCCCTTGTTATTCTACATTAACGTAACTACAACTAGATAATTACGCTTTTCACTAACATGAAGCGGTACCTAAAACTTGGAGCCGACCTTAGAAGATCTCATAGCTTGCTTTTATTAAGCCATTCAGTTAGGTGTTGCCTAGAGTTACCAACTCGCACTGGGGCCTCTTGGTTGATTATAGGCCACTCCCTATCACAGACAGGAGGTCCCAAAAGTGGGAATATTATAGGCTACTTAGGCTATATGAAACAATATATATAGGTATTAATGAAACAGTCATTTAGGGGAAGCGCCAGGGAAGCCCGCCAAATTCAAGTTTTCTTGCGTTTTTTGCCATTTACAGTATGTTGAATACAATATGATTCGCGACCGTAACAAAAATGGCTTTACAGATACAGAGTTACAATCATTAAAATCATCAATACAACCCTCGTAAGTTCATTTAATCCCATTGAATAACTTTGTCATGGAATAGTTATTCATATTATAGTCATTCCAGTAGTCAGTCCTGACACGGAATTGCAAATTGTAAAAAACGTAAGAAAATTTGAATTTTGCTGAATTGGCGCTTCCACCTTAAGCATCATAATATTATCCTGTGCCCTGGGCTACTCATTTACTCAAAGCAAGCATATAAATTAAACATCAAACTCCTTCAACTATTGTATTATTCACGAGGTACGTTGTTATGTTATTATAAACAGCTATTGTTAAAGCTATTGATCGGGTTTTGCAAATTAAACTCGACCTTGTGAAGTCTAAGGTTTCGCGTTCAAAGGCGCGCCGGTCAAAGGAACCTAGTGCATAATAAATGGTAGTGGTCTTTAAAGAAAATTGGAGCATGTCAACTACTTACCTAAGTATATCTTTCCACGAAGTAGTCAAGACAGACAACTGAGGAAATTGCGTCCATTTATGCTCCATTTAGTTCTTTTCTTTTGATAGTTTATTCTATTCCAAGGACCGTTCGTTTAGATAAATTGTTGACTTTGCAATATTTCTAGGTTAGGTGCTGAATTTCTTATTTACATTTCATTTATGAATTTCAGAGTAGGTCAGTAGATTGCCTGCCATATTTGATTGTGTCGGTTTTATCCTGGACTACGCAGCATAAGTAATCGAATACAACGAATTTTCAAATCCATGACATAGAATCTTTTTCAGGAAGACTCATAGACCAGACCTCCATGTGTGTGATAGTAAAATCACTACGTTTGAAGGCGCGGCCCATGATGAAAAAAAACATACCTATCCTGTATTGACTGTCATTGACATTATTTTGATAGAAAAACAAACGCGAAACAGTAGTAACCTTGTACCAATTTCACGAAAGGTGTGTTATCGTTAACACGACAGTAATCTGATCAGTTACGCTGATCATCGGTCAACTTATCAATTATTTTACTTTCAAGGGTAACGTTACATAGTAGGTAGACACATTCTTTGATTAGCACTGTGAGAAATTACGAAATTCAGAAGATAAACGATACAGTAACGACTTTGTAGATAGAAGTGATTGTTTTGTAACTTAATTGACTGAATTTTGGTTATGGCGGCCTATCTCACAGGGCTAAGAAACATCGCGAGATATACAGGGTGTAAGGAACATCGCGAGATATACAGGCCGTAAGGAACATCGCGAGGTATACAGGGTGTAAGGAACATTGCGAGATATACAGCGTGTAGGGAACATCGCGAGATATACAGGGTGTAAGGAACATCGTGAGATATACAGGGTGTAAGGAACATAGCGAGATATACAGAGTGTACGGAACATCGTGAGATATACAGGGTGTAAGGAACATAGCGAGATATACAGGGCGTAAGGAACATCGCGAGATATACAGGGTGTAAGGAACATCGTGAGATATACAGGGTGTAAGGAAAATCGTCAAAAAAACGGTGACTATAAAATTCAGTACAAGATTTTGGCCCAGAAATATCAGCTGTTTCATACACTGACCATGTATATTGTACTTTTGTAAAAAAATCTGCCCTGGGGACTAGAATCATGGCATCAGCTGACGCGCTGATGACCTTGGCCCCGTGTATTAAAACGCACAAACACAGGTATACTCTTCCCTTACACTAATTGCCCTATCCATCAATCAATCATTTTATTGTCAGGCAACTGAGGCCCATAGATACAAATACACAAAATAACCTTATAAAATAATAAACTAATCCATATAAATAAACCTTATTCAACTAAAAACTAGACACGAAACGTTGACGGCGTCGTCGGCCTATGGGGCGAAAATCCGATGCAACCATTGCTAAATGAAGCGCAGCACCAGCGTGCAGCGGCTTGACTTAGTATCATGTATAGCGAAGGGGGAAAGAACAATCATGTATTAACTCATCCGTGAAACACCTGGCTTGATCACATGGCGTTTCGATAACCGCTATTATTTTGTTAATAATATAAATAAAACCGTTAACCATTTTGTTTACAAAGTAAAAATAAATGTTTTAAATGTTTTTGCGAAAGTACGATAACTATTAAGTACGTATCCATCAATCATTCGCTCGTTAAATAAGCCCAAAAATCGCCGCACGCAAAATACGCGCTTTGACGTGGAGTTGCGGACACCAGCCCGTGATACAATACAAGCCCAAAAATCATTAAAAGCTGGTGCAAGTTATGTACCTACTAACCGACCCCTTCATGGAATACTCATAATTAGGGCCATGGTAAAACCAAAACTACAAGAAGGCATTGTCTATCCACAACTAAATCGTCATAAAAGCTCTGCGCAAGTGATCAAAATTCTAAACCTTACAATTGCAATTGAATTTTTATTACCTTTGCGCTAAGCCTTAAATTTCAATGTAACCAACATTTCTCTTCTTTGTTCTAGGTTCCCTTATAGTAGTAGGATCAGCTCTAGTAGTGTGGCTGACAGACTGGGAGTACAAGTACTACATCGACCCTGCGCTCAGTATAGTGCTAGTCATCTTGATACTTGCCTCCGTGTGGCCGCTGCTCAGAGAGTCATCGTTAATTCTTCTACAAACTGTGCCAACTCATATTCAGGTAAGATTTTCAGTAACTTTAACAAGCATCTGCGATTGACTATACATAAATGTATGTCTATAGTCGATTCAAAAGTTTGTTTCCAATTGATGTTATTTCTACTTATTAAAATATCTACTGTATCATTATCACCATTCTCCTGCCATTATCCCAATTTATTTGGCGTCTGCGCAGCCTGTCTTCTTGTCTAAAAAAATATCAAATTTATGCAGGAGTAAATTCAGTTGATTGTAAAATGACTCGTACGCAAAGCGCAAATTGAATTTTATGTATAAGCCTTGTATTCAAGTCATTCCAAATACTCATATTTACATTTTTGGAAACTAAATGACGGTTTCCTCGGCGATCAGCCTCGCTACCAAGTTGCTGACTGACTAATTTTACCACGGAATTAACTATCGTATGCTTCCCCAATTTATACCAGAGTCAATGTAACATTAGGTTCTCTTTTGTTAGCATCGCATAATGCTACTCGCTTTCTATCATGAGACTATATATCGCTCTATTATATCTATAAAAATATTCAAGTTTCTGAAATGCAGAAATCTCATTTATCCTTGCACTTATCTTGTTTTAGGTCATTATAATTTTTGACTACAACTTCTCAAGAAGATTATGTGCTTCACAACACTAATGAAAAAAAAAACACAAAACTATTAGCTTGACACGGCCTTGACCAATTTCTGCTACCACACATTGAAAGATAATTAAAAAGATTAATGTTCTGTTTGGACAGTTTACGAAACGTTTACATTGCATTTACTAAAAAAGAGTTTCTCTAATCTACCGCTGAATTTTGTATGATACGGTGTAAATTGCAACAGTAAAACCTTGCAAGCGGACACCTGCGGGTGTAAAGTAACCCTGTAATAATCAATTGCTACAATATTCTTTGTTTGCAATTACATTGTTCACAGTGAAATGCGGAATTCCTATTTCCACATTTCCGTAGTTAAGCGATACCACAATAAATTTCAATCGAATAGGTCTCTTGGTCGCAAGCGCAGCTATTGGACCTGAAGCCTTTATTGATTCTCAAGATAAACATAGTGATTGGTTCTTGTTTCTTGAAACTCATAGTTTCATAGGCGTAGCCGTCTCTCATTTGTTTTTTAGTACTTTAGACTACCGTAACTGGTTATTTGTGGATTTTGGGCTTTAATGTCTTTGATGTAGAGTTCAAATTCAAACATCAGTCGCCATCTTTGAACCCTTGCACCACAAAACATCTGTGAAACAATTTCGAGTAAACAAATCTTGACAGCTCATTTCCAAATAATATTTTCGTCACGAGCCACCACTTTCTACAAAGTGAATAAACACTGTACGGCTGTTACAGTTTGTTTGGTTATTGATAAGCCGTTTCTGACGTTATTTATTTGTTCAGGTGGATGCGATACAGAGGCGACTGTTGGAAAAAGTCGATGGTGTGCTTGCTGTCCATGAGTTCCATGTGTGGCAGCTTGCTGGGGACAGGATCATCGCCAGCGCACATATTAGGTGAGTAAACTAAAAGGTGGTTTT
Organism: Noctua comes; assembly: GCA_963082995.1. NCBI lineage: Eukaryota > Metazoa > Arthropoda > Insecta > Lepidoptera > Noctuidae > Noctua > Noctua comes. The sequence continues at coordinate 5,545,313 of OY720271.1, forward strand.
GCGTCATTACATGAGCACCCGCACTGGGTACGCGTGGGTCATCCACTACGCGAGCAACTCTCTCTAATAGAGAGCAGGTCTGGGTCTGTGTCCCGGCAGTGGGCCATTGTTGGCTGTATGTTATGGGCATTTGGTACGGAGGAATGAAACGAAGTGTAACTAAGACAGGATGAGTATGAATGTTGTTCTGATGAAGGGAGGGTCCAAAGGCAAGGTGTCGCTGGATTGTATGAAGTGGTAGATGACAGAAAAGTTTTTTTTTTTTTTTGATTAGCCTATTCTGTCCCACTGCGGGGCAAAGGCTCTCCCGCATTCCTTTCCAACTCTCCCGGTGTTTTGCTTCCTCTGGCCAATCAGTAAAAAAGAAATGGGACTGAGTGGGTCACATTTCCAGGATGGGTCAGGACAGATGGGCCAGAATCGTCACACAGTGGGCGTCTTACGGCTAAACGTGTTAACTTGACGGAGAACTTTTCAAAATGTCTTTAAAAAAAAAAGATAATTGGAAATTTCTGTTTCCATGGAAAATCTAAAATCGGACTAATTTAGCTGTAACAGTATTTTTCTAAAATATTCTCTGTCAAGTTGTTAGACTTATGTATCCTGCTTATGCGTACGAAGTTTCATTAATATCGACTCAGTCATTTAAAAAAAACACTTGACAGTTTGAATGAAACACCGTAAGACGTTAACACTCTTAAAAAATGTGTATTATTTTGATGTCATTCAAAACATCTGTTGATTTCACTCATAGAATACAATTGTGCATTAATCGTCATACATACCAATGACTGTTTCTAATCGAATGTTACTTGCAGTTAGTCACAATGTTCGTTCATTGAAATGTACCGAATTAGTCACACATCCTCTCAATTCGACTGCATAAAACGCGAGATGATAAGCCGAGGATTAATCTCTGTTTTTCCTTTATTAACTCAACATGTTATCAAGGTAGTTATAAATTAGTCATGGTGGACCAACAGTGCTGAAACTGGTGTACCTAATTATAATGCAATTTGACGTAAACCACTGATGAAAGTAGTGATGCATCTTGCAGCTTTATAAAACGGTAATTGGCGCCAATTTCGCCATCTGTGTATATCTTCGATCCCAAAATTGAAGTGGAATGCATATTAACAATTAACTATCTTCAGCCTGTGGCTTCGTTCGCTCCGAAAAATTTATCCAATGGCACTCAGTTTTTTACTTTATCGTGTGGTTAGTGCCTAACCTGGTGTCAAAGTTTTTATGCCGCCCTTGGGCCTCTGACTTAGCTATACATGCTGTCGAGAAATATCTCTCAGGCTTGCTGGTTTCCTCACGATATTTTTTTTCACCGAAGCAAGTGATAATTATACAATGCGCACATAAATCAAAGATGGTGCTTGGGTTCGAACTTGAGACCCATGACTTGGCAGTCCGATGGTCACACCACTAGGCTGTCACTGCTTATGGCACTAAGTAATAGAGTAGCTTTTGCATCAGTGAAACAATTTTTGTAATCGGATTAGAAGTTTCGGGGATTACCTCCTACATCCAAACATACAAACTTTACCTCGTTATCATATTAATATAGATAATCGCTTCTAATGTACGTATTTGTTAAAACTTAAAACAAGTACTGAAATTCAAAAGAAAGACAAAAACAGGTGTCATATATAGAGGTCAGCAGACTTGTGACAGATTTAAATAGCAAAACAACGTCATTTAAACAGAAAGGGGTCAAACTGGCTATCTGTAAAAATGAGAGCAAATAACAAACTCTTTGAAAGTAAATGCAGGAGTGCAGAAATAAGTTTATTTCTAACATAAATTATAGAATTGGAAATCCATGACTGTAAAATATTTCGTTTTCAATTCCTCGAAAAAATTGATCCAGGCTTGGATGGATGTATAATGCGTTTTGAGAGTCCGGCCCGCAAGAATATGCGCATACAGAAGGTGCGATAATTATAAAACAACAGCACTTCAAATCTATACTCCAAGCCTGGCTTTATTTATTTTTTGCAGAAAAAAAAACTAATGTTTTTCAATATTTTTTTCCTAACATTAATTGTTGACTTTGTTTCCATGGTGTGGCGAAAATGTCCATGATTTATGAGTTTATGACAGTAGGAGGGTTATTTTTTTATAGAGAGAGAGAGAGAGAGGAACAAAAAATAACCTTTCAACGGCACACTACATAAAGAACTAAATATAGGGATACATCTGCTTCGTCAGATTCTTTTCTTGGTATATCCTGAAAATCTTTGTTTTCACACAGTCATATGAATCATGCAGTGTAAACAAAGCGTCCCATAAAATCCAGAAATGCTGTGAATAAACAGTTGATCATTCTGATGACATTATTTTAGTATCTCATCATTTTGTAATTTAAAAAAACAAAACATAATATCATGCCGGTATTCCCCGCGGAGTGAGTCAGGGGTGTAGTGTAGGTACAGTTTTGTTAAGTCCCGTTTAGTATGGTGCGAGCAAATGCTATCAAATGTGCACAAATATAGCCTCCGGGCTCCTACTAAGAAATCCCTGATGGAAAAACCCAATAACACTGTGCCCGACATGTCACATCAGGTCCAGGTTTTATATTGACACGTTTGGTTCAGCAGTAGCGACAGCATCCATTAGACGAGCCGGTCAAATAAAAAATTGTATGTCATAATTAAAATATGTTAGATAGAATGAACGTTTTTTAAATGTAATAAAAATAAAACATTTATTATTTCTAAAGGTTTTTGTAACGAGTAGGTCACGTTTGAAGGTTGTTCACTGATAAAACTGCATGACTGTTTTTAAATATTTAGCCTGCGTTCAGCAAAAAAAAAATGTATTTGCTGGCTTTAGACAATAAGTTTTTAAGCAAAAATATTTAGGCATTACGGCTACCCTTAAAAGACATTCAGAGATTCTAATCTATATAAATAAATAAAATTGAAGTGTATGTTTGTAATTTCAAAATAACAGCTTTTTATTGAAAACTTATGAAAGTACGTACTTAATCGGCAACTATACAAAAAAATCATTTTTGTCTGTATGTTTGTTCCGCTAATCTCCGAAACGGCTGGACCGATTTTGAAGGGACCTTTACTGGCAGATAGCTGAAGTTATAACAGAGTAACTTAGGCTACTTTTATTTTAGGGGCAAAAAATGAAAACCCTTCAAATTGTTAACATAATCCGATTCAAATATGGAAGTAATATCATTACAATAATTTCACGCGGACGAAAGTCGCGGGCAACAGCTAGTTTTAACATAAAACCAGACTTCGAACTGTCATTCATTTGTGATGGAGGATGAAGGGATGATGGATGGTAATGAAATGTCAGCCAAAGTTTTCAGGCTTGTACCGAACCCAAATGGATGAACAAATTCAATTAGTCTAACATGCATTCGCTGAAAATCCCCGAAGCATTAATTTTCGGCGAAATATTAGGTAAATGAACTTCCATGAAACAAGCAAGCACCTGATACTAACCAAAGAATTTCCTCCAAAATGATGTATTTTCCTGTACATACTAAAATTTCCGAAAATATTCGTGGTATATTCTGTCATCATCATCTGCCTAGCCTTTTCCCAACTATGTTAGGGTCGGCTTCCAGTCCAACCGGATACAGCTGAATACCAGAAAAAAAAAAAATGTATAAAAAAAAAAAATATTCGTGGTATATTCTGTGCGAGTAATAAATACCTAACACAATTCCTTGCTACTAAAGTGACAAAATAAAATCGTATGAAAACTAGGCTAACTTGAGTTCCACTAAAAATACTTGGAGAAATGTTGGCGCGATTTCTTACAGCCTATTTTGTAGGATAATTAGGAATAATGGTAGCTAGACGGCACGCTATTCAAATTCTTTGCACGAAGTTTTTTTTTTATTGCCACAAAGAGTTTATATAACCTCTTTTAATTGACTTCAGTAAAAAGGCTTGACTTACTGAGTTTCTTTAATGTAGGTGTAGCCATTTCATAAAACAGCAATTGGAAATACGGCGACATAATTGATCGCGGCGTTATTATGATACTGATACTGTTAGCCTGTGTCGTCCCACTGCTGGGCAGAGGCCTCTCTCCATGACTTCCATGTCTGCATGCCTGACGAGCTGTGGGCCAAAATAACCACGATGTGGCGCCCTGACACAGCTAGAAGACGACGCGGTAGACCTCGCAGGAGATGGCGGGACGAGCTGGACAAAGCTAACGACATTGGCCCTGGATCGAAGAATTTGGAAGTTATTGTGAAATGAGTTTAATAATTATTTTTTATATAAGGTGTTAATAAATGAACCCTAAACCTCTTAGGTGGTAACTTGGACCATGAAACTAAAAAACATCACCCGAAATGTATGAAACAGCTGATTTTTTTTTCGCGATTCCAGAGTTAGTCCCATAATGAAAGTTGTTCAGTTTCATGGTCCGAGTTACCACCTAAGAGGTTTAGGGTTAATTTATTAACACCTTATAAAGGTAAATATTTTAACTTCTGGCAAAAAATGAAACCCATAAAACAATTTAGTGATCGTAACCGCTGCTACTGAGCATATGGGTTCAATTCCATTATGTTATGTTTAGAACACAATTTGTAGTGGCAGTGTTGAACTGAGTATGGTTTAAAAAACCATAATCTAAAGTGTCATCTAACTGTTATGTTACGACTTCAACATCAATTATTTTTATTATCATATCATCCATCCATTTTCATTTACTCAACCCAAAAGCGACACCAATACAATGATATCAATGTGTCTATTTACATTCAATTATGAACGAAATATTATTCCAACACACTGTTGTGTTGGAATAGTATTTCGTGCAAATTAGCGAACAAATCAGAACCTGTCCATTGCAACTGGGTCAAGTACGTCATAGTATACATACATATACAACGTGTAACATAATAAACGCAAGACCTCCCGTGCGGTCTCTCGCACCATGAAACTAAACATCTTTTGTTCTACGAGTTCTTGAAATTCGCAAAGAAAAAAAATGTTTTCTATAGGAACTGACGCAATCAGCTGATCTACATGTATGGTAAAACTAAAAAAAAAAGTTATGAATTTCCAAAAGTCATAGAACAAAAGTTGTTCAGTTTCATGGTCTGAGACACCACACGAGAGGTCTTGCGTTTATTATGTTACACGTTGTATAGCTATATACTTGGTGTATTTATCTAAACATTCGAAACTTTTCCTCCGCCAGCTAACAGTCTGTTGCACGCGTCAATAACGGCGCGAGCTGATAAGCAAAGCCTTTTAGTGCAGCGTGATAAGGTTGCTGAAGAGACTGTGTCAACGTTCATACATAGTAGCGTGAATAAACGTGTAATTCGCTACCTTATTTCTATTATTTATCACATCTGTAATAAAAATGTAACAAAAAAAGATAATGGCCGAGTATTTAATCCTCCTCGTTTTTTAGAAGTCGATTAAAAACAGAGGTGGAAGGAGGGTTGGAGGCACAGATATAGATAGACCTAGATAACGCAAGAGCAGGTGCTTTTGCGTGATCTAGGTCTGTCTTCACTTCGCGTGCCCGACTTAAGCTAAAGAAACTTAACGTGACCACTGTCACGCTCAGTCTGCATTGGTGCGCCACGCTAGTCGGACTCTCTCTCAAAAAATTAAAGCTGCAAATTCGGAATACATTGCGGCTTTTACTTGGAGAGGTTGATGCGACGTTCTGTTTTAACAAGTCGTTTCGTTTCTACATGATGGTAATTTAAAAGAAAAATGAATTGATGCGACGGGAAATAAAGATTGGTTCCTAACGAAGTTATAGCACTAGTTGATCGATACATTTTGTTGAAAGAAAAAAGCAAAAGCAAACAAATAAACATTCTGAGGGAACGGAATAACGGAACCGTCGCAAAGTCCAAAAATACACGGCATGATGTCGTTAATAGAGAGCTTACAAAAATCGTTTATTAATGATGATCAAGATAATGTGATTAAAACAACCAACGTTACAACTAAAGTTCTTTCCTTGTTTCTCCCTCTTCCCCTAGTTACCTTGCTCCCCACTTTCAATACATCTGTGCCAATCATAATAGGAGTCTGCGCTCATCGCAAAACCGAATTCTTCAATGTCCTTCTCACCGCACCGACTTCATTCACCGATCATTCTTCGTTCAATCTATTTCTCTGTGGAATGCGCTTCCCCAGGAAATCAGGATGGCAACCAATCGTTTATCGTTTAAATTTAAAGTTCGCGAGCACATACAGAAAAAGCTGGCAGTTTCGTCACAACGTTAAGGTTTTCTTCATTGTTTGTATTTTTATTTCATTAAATCCGTGTAAATTTCTATTCACTTATATTTATATTGATATATATGTATAGTATTTTGATATATAGTTATAGTATTTTATATATCCTTGTAGTTTATCTTAGTGTTAAATTAATTTTTTTTGCAAATTTATGCACCTACCACTGTCTGTCTCTGCATCACCCAAAGGTTGACTGGTAGAAAATGCCTATGGCATTAAGTCCGCCCGTGCACTTTGTGCTTGAAGTGTTAATAAATAAATAAACTCAAGCACTTTATTTTTATTTTCCTGCCTCCTTACTATGTAACAAAATCGATTTAAACGACTGTGAATAATTCTTTAATGTACACAATTACTTAATAATTAATATTCGTACAGTAATTGAGAAATGGTATGTAGGTACAAAGGCGAACTTTAGTGATAGAGAGAGTTAAAAATAGGGTAGAATTCCGTTTCTTTTTGTAAACACTAGAATTTAAATTGATTATATAAGGTGTTTCAATCGAATATTTACGTGTAGAGACGGGTGCTGCACTCGGCGGCATCTTTGAATCGATTTGGTTTTCCCAATACTAAATAGTGCTTGTGACAGTTGTGACGTCATAGTGTGGTTTTCATACAGATCGTGATACTTGCGTTATCTAAGTCTATCTATGTCTGTGGTTGGAGGCCTTTGCTCCGCAGTGAAAAAAGTAACAAAACATAATGCAAATTTATTTATTTTCTTGGAACGTCGCAAAGAGGGAAAATTTGACTCAAATTTTTCTTTTAGTTTTAGCGCTGTTTATGATTCTGATGAAGTAATTGTGTGAGCAGATGTTGAAAGAAAACATGAAAATATTACAGTAGTATACAGAGTTATTTTATAAATCATTTGATTAGGTTACCTACAAAACAAACCTTTAAAAAAAAAAAAAAAGTGAAAAGGCGTGTTCAAATATATTGTAACTCCGCATGTTGTACAAGTTTATTTTTTCATACAAAAACAATTTTCCAGCTCACCCGGTAATGTTTGTTTTTGAAAAACGTTTCCCAAATAAATTGCTTTTGGCAACCAGCCAATCTAAACTAGTCTTTGTCCCAGAATCAATGTCAATGAACCAATGCGCCGGCGCCTTTATTTTGCGCTGTTTGTGTGTGTCCGCGGTTTATTAAATTATTGATCCCAAACAGATGAAATTAATTGCATGCATAAATACAGATTAAAAATGTCTTAGGAGAGGTAGGCGTCAAATCAAATGTACAATTTCAATACGTTCATGTGGATGTTATGTTGTGTCGGTATTTTAAAGTTCACTGTAATAAGTCTAGCTGTTCATCGTTAGGTTTACCGCAACAGGTAAATTATTTTAGTGGAAGCAGTGACTAACTAAACTGAAAGATGAGGTAAAATACCGCAACCGCAACATCAATTAAATAAGTTTATAAGGAAATAGGAAACATAATTGAGGAAAAGCTGAATCAAACATAATATCTCTAACTAATCGTTGCAGTTTATAGAATTCGCAAAATACAAGAGTGGCCATTCAGTAAAAATAAACATCGCCATTGTATATTTTACAAAGCGAGAGCAATACAAAGACTAACGAGTGTTGAAATAACAATCAGTGATAAATGCGCTTTGTTTAAATTATACCGTCATTGCGTGAGAATATCGGTTTGAAAATAACATGTTTTTAAACCGATATTTTCAATTTCTTACGCATTGGAAATGTTCACATAGTGAATGCAGTAAATTATCATCTATGACTCTTTTTTAAAGTATTTTCCTGTGCAAATAAGGATAATTTATTATTAGAGAGGTGTTAGAATCACCCATTACTAATGGGTAGTATTTAAACGAGCGAAAATAAATTCAAATTAAAGGTGTCAAAAATATTGAAAATGGGCTACTGAAATACTAGGTGAGCTACAAACAGTGGGCGAATACAAATGCTTAAAAGAGCGACTTGAAAATACAAATTTGAGTTACTAGTTGTTCAATACGATCAGTGTGATAATTCAAGGACTCTGAAAAAAACCTGAAACAAGGTTATTAATCATATTCATATTCCTGTTTGCAGGGTTTAAAGTAACCTAACACGAAGGGGATTCCGGGGTCTTAGTTCGCTCACTTCGCTCGCACACTAGACCCCGCCATCCCCTTCGAATCTAACCTGTCTGAGTCGGGGTGCCATAAGTCTCTCTCAGCCTTCGCTCGCTCTTGCTTCCTTTATTCTCCTTGCCGCAATGTACCGGATAAATAGTTGCTTACTTGCTACAATAGTCGCCCATGCAGTATATTGGTCGCCAATTAAATTTTTTTCGCCCGATTAATAATTTCCCATTACTAATTATTGCTCATATTGTCTTGTATGCAAACCGCAACAATGCATTTGTAAACAAAAATAGCTTGGTCATCGGGAAAATGCCTTTGTCTATTACCTACTGGCACAGTATAAATATGTAAATACAGTATTGTGACTCGGCCCTCTCCTTGAATAATTACCTACAGCCGGGCGGTACGTTCGCAAGCGATAGGGTTGCCGCGCCTTCAGTATTTTAATTTCATCTACTTAGTTGAGTTTCTTTCTAGTTTTGTGATTGTAACTATTATATTTTTTATTTAAAAAAATGAAATTAGTTGTGAATGAAATAGGAAATGTTCGATAAAAAATACAAGTTGTGTCTTTTGATTAGAAGATTTAATAAAAATTATGAATTCGAGACTTTTTTTAACGCGAGCGTAGGTACCTAAATCACTCGTGTGTCACTTTTTCACCCTATCAACTTATTTATTAATTAATCCAGGTATTTTACTCGGTGGAAAAAGCGGAATACCTACCTATTAAAAAACAAACAAAATTACGTATCTACTAGTAGGTATATATAAATTATTTTATAGTCTTCCCTTTCGGAGTTTCCAGGTAATTTAAAAAATGTTATCTCTGGATGCGTTATTGAACAGTTTTTATGCCTTGTGACTGGGTCTGTAGCTATTGTTTTCTTTGTTTTGACAATTCAAAAATGCCGGTAACTGGCCTATTTGAAATAAATGCTTTGATTTTGATTTTTCGTAAATACTAGTTCTTATTTCAATCAAATATTCACGCTTACTGCTTACAAAACCATCACAACGTTCGTTCGTCAGTGCGGCGCATTCGTGACTTCTTGCGTACCGAGTGTATACCAAGCTCGAGGCGTGTAGGTATGACTCGCGTTCCGACCGTTTGTATGAAGATACACTACTGTAGATATTATTACCGTGCTACCAGCGACCACCTAACCCATTATTAGGTGCCTACACGTTGCCGACACTTTACCTTCAGGATAAAATTTCTTTATTCTATGGCGGGAAAGCGCGATAGGTATATATCTATCTACAATCCCACAATTTAAGTGGAAAGCAATTTGACAATTAACTATCTAATGCCTGCGGTTTCGTCCGCTTCGAAAAACGTATCCTACGGCACTCTGTAATAGAGTAACTTAATGCATAAGTGAAACAATTTTTTAAATCGGATTAGAATTTTTAGGGATTACCTCTTACATCCAAACATACAAACTTGCGTGGTTGACAGCTTCGTGAAGGGTCGGTCACGAAGGAAGTAGTGGTTAGCTTACACGAAGCATTTCTTGGAATCTTGCGTTAAAGAAATACGAATTTGGCCATAATGCAACGCGAGTAAACAGCCATAACATAACGCATATACGATTCTAAATATTCAATAAAATATTGGTCAAAACCTTTAGGACAGGCGAGAAAAAGAAATATACACAACTTGAACTTGACTACAATACGGTATTTCTCTCTGTTTTAGGTGTAGAAATCTGTCGGAGTACATGAAGATTGCGGAGAAGGTGAAAGAGTTCTTCCACAATGAGGGCATCCATTCGACCACCATACAGCCAGAGTTTGTGGAGCTGCCTATAGGTGGAAATGAGGTAATAATTTGTGTTTATTTCGTCGTGAGCATCGTATAACTGCACTCTGTCCTCTGCTTCCGCATCCAGTCTGACCCAGCCACAATATCTTCGATCCATCTAAGTAGTTAGAGGCGGCTCACTCTATACTTTCCCATTCGCGATCTAAACTCCAGCCCCCGTAGCATGACCACCGTAGACAAGGATTTCTTTGACGGAAGAATCGACAAAATGACAGATTGTGTCGACACAATGACAGATTTCTTTGCACTATCTGTCATCTTGTCTACGTTGGTCATGCTACGGGGGCAGGGCTCGTTCTCTATCGGATATATCTATCCATGGTCTTGTTTATCGTGTAACATAAATGTGGAACTTCTGCCTGTGTCTGTGTTTCTTGAGTCTGAAAGTCTCGAGTATAGTTCGGTTCAAACTTAATGGCGGCGCGGAAGTTAGCTGCGAGTGACGGTCTGCGCATTATACAGTCAAGATGCGTCCTCTGCGCCCCGTTGACCTAAAACTGTGTTCTGCTTAGCTTGACGTTAGATGACTCCAGCGGCAATAAAGTTTGAACAGATCTATAAATAGATAACTAAACAAGCGAGTGATCAGACTTTATCATCGTATAACAACAGGTGTGGTAGTGATAAACCGCAGCTTATTATAATATTCTGTTAAAAATATTTAGAAAACCTTTTTCTGAGGAATAAAACAATTAATATCGATCAAAATAATAACGGCAAATGATTATCTTTGGTTCCTATCTTCAAAATCATAATTTCGTCATCTAATATGCCTAATAAAATCGTTAATGTCGTTATGCCAAATAATGATAACCGTGTCGTAAAATAGTAATATTTAAACGATTATTTCGTTAAATTATCATGATAACGAGAAAATATTGATTGTGTTTGCAAGTTTTTCTCTTATCAGAAGGTGCTACTAGGTTATAATCTGATTAGATTTAAATAATATTACACAAAGCGTCCTCGGTACTGTTTGGAAATCTCTAATTATTGCAACAGAACAAGACAGGGCTGATTTTTACCATGTTGTCATTATGTCATGTGTGTCGCCATAGTTTTTTTTTTTCAAATATCTAACTCGCAGGCCCAGTTCCCTCTTAAATTTAAAATTCAGGTGTGCGTGTGTTCATAATTCTTTTCCTCATAAACATTCTAATCTCATCATGTCATCTTTCGGCATACTTACGGCTTTTCGGCTTATTTACCGACCATTTTTTTAATTCCGATTGGGCAATGTTTGTCGAATTAGTACAGTTAGTTTAACCGACTAAATCCTGTATGAATAGATATACAGGGTGTAAACAGACCCTTCACATAGCCGTCAACCAAGCATTCTGTACATCAAACTAAGTAACTTTACGCAAAAATTATTGCTGGGAATCGACTTTTTTTTTGGGGTGAAAAATCACGGGATACGGTAGGATTCGATGGAAATCACTCAAAGCATTGTGCTGATGGATGGATTGAATAGTACGGGGGTCGTGGAGGTGTGTAAAGTAAAAATCTAACATTTAAAACATGTATTTAAAAAATAACTTGTGAAAAAGTTGGAACTTTGACCCCCAATATCTCCGTGACTAGAAGGTTCCCAGGTACGGTCTAAAACAAAAAAAAATATCGCAAAGACGGGGAGAACAAGTGCCTTTCGGCTTTGTTAAGGGTCTATTTACACCCTTTATATAGATAGTCTATTCTAAACTGTAGACCGTCGACACCCGACAGCTTTAGCTTTCCTCTAGACTAAAGTCTAAATGGAAGCTTGCCAAATTAAAACAATACATTATTTTCTTACAGATAATAAGCGGAGCGTCAGCCGAAGCGCCCTGCGCCCTCCACTGTCCACCGAACGACATCTGTCACAACGCGACGTGTTGTGGGCCCAACCAACAGGTGCGTCTTTTTCCAGAAGACATTATTTAGTAGCTAGCCACTGAGTCTTTATAACAGTACAAACACTTCGGGTCCTGGGGGTTACTAAGACGTCTTACAGCATGTGGGAAAGAGACAGAACTATACAGGTCGTGTAGCGCCATCTCTTTCCCACAATGGAATTACTCCTGCTGTAAGGCCGTAGGCCACCTGAAGGCGCTCCCTCGCCGGGACCATTCGCCTGTAATGTAACAATCCAAGATTTGATTTTGTACAGACACAAGTGATTGTTACAAATTGTATCGTTACAGGATGCGCACCGTAATGCTCGGTTTGCCACACTCACTCACGTTACACTACAGGCGAATGCTCTCGGTGAGGGAGCGCCTTATAACCAATTCTGCTAAGTAATCTTCCAAGTTTAACTCATTCAAATCTTACTGTCTTTACTAAATTTCCAACTTCCTATTCCCCTACCTGGTAAAAGAATGAACCACTATTTCTAATAAGGTCTGTTTGGGCAGCTAAACTAATGTGAATGCAAAAACAACATGGCGTCAACGGTCAAACATCTGAAAAGTGGTTTCAAATTAATCCTATTTGAAAAATAGTATTTCTGTTTAAATTATGTTGTAATAAATCACACAATCTAAACTGGTTTTGGGATAATTGTTGAAATAACCCATTGTACATATTATGTATATTGTGTATAAAGTGTAAAGATCGATTTTGAATTAAATATCTTTAGGACCAAAGAACAGTTGTACATACTAGACTTTATGGGAAGACCGAGAAGCTACTGTTCACGAAAATTGGGGACAGTGTAAAAAAGGTTATGTTTTTTATAGCCTTCATTAAATAGTAGCTGCTGATATTGCTGACATTGTTTGTATAAAGCCTGGCCAAGCACAATCTCTTAAGCATATAATGCAAGTAAATGAACGTGAATGTTTTAACAAAATAAATACGCTTCGTGCATCACGTCTTCTTTATCAAAAATGGAAGCGTCGGATATGTTTTTGTCTATATTTCACAAACTGCGCATGGACATTAAATAAATTGATGTACGCTATACTATTTGCTTTTTATTTTTTAAACCAAATTCTTTTCTTTTTTGTCTAAAAATGAAGTTAGGCAATTTATTATTATTTTTTAATTTTGTTTTATTTGTCAGTAACTTAGCAGTATTATTTGTATTTCAATTACAGTTTTTCACTTTAGAAACGATAAGGGTTCGATAAAATCTGTTTCAAGGAGATGGTTTCGTTGAAAGTGAGCGAAACGAACGGCCCGACCCTCTCCGTGTCAAACAATGTCAAGATTTTCAATGAAAATTGATGTAGAAATCGTTAGATTAATTATATTTTATATGTATAGAAGATATATTTGTATGGAAGTTATTTGTTGAATCATATAGTTGTATTATTATTATGACAGGTTCATTAAACCATAAGTGATTTTGTATTAATGCCAAATGTTTGTTAACGAGGCTGTGTTCATTTGTTGTAAAAGATTTATAAAAATAGTAAAATGTTTACAATTTACTGGACTTTGATTTCCTTAGATGAGAGTCGACCTAGCTAGCCGATCTCCGATACTATACTGAGCTTGTACAAAGGGCAACATCAAAGAAATAATTATATCTCAACATTAGACTTGCATGAGTATTGGTGGCAGACATTATCTTATCTATACATTACTGGGCCTGTTACACTTAAGAGCACCTTGGATAAAATGGTATGGGCACAAAATATCAATAAGGTGAAATGGTTAACTCACTATCCCAATTCCTAATAATTACCCATTCCTTCCTAGATTCCTTACACTTTCTATCTTCTTTTATTAATTATTCAATATCAGTGTACAGAAGTATAATATAGTAAGTGTCAATTTTCTAAGATTGAATAATTATCCTACTTTACTAAAATCGCTCATGCTCAATGCGAATAGAAGAAAATGACTTTCCAAAGGTAAAATATCGAAAGTGAAAAGTTATTTTACAGGACAGCGATTTGAAGTTTATTTTATGGATAACTTTTTCAAACTCATGTAGAGAACCCATTTTTATACAGATATAGTCTTTAATGACAAAGTCCGAACAAAATCCGGTTCAAAAAGTGAAGTCATATTTTTATAATAATTTCACGCGAACGAAGACAGCTAGTTCATAAAATAAATTTAAAACCGCTATCCTGTAAAGTACCTAAGCAATTATCACTTTCGATAGTTTACCTAGGGACAGTAAAAGTGAAATGCCTTCTATAGCTTGTAGTGCTCTCTGAGCAATTGGCCGTAAGCGTAGGTACTTTACTAATCGTTTGAGGAGCATTGGGCGACCGCTTTGCCGTCCGATCAATTTCGTTGCATATTTTCCGAAGGACACGCAATTGTTACGACCTATATCAACTATGAAAATTGTCTAACCGATGGCAATTTACTCAGAAATAACTAAAGGTAAACGTTTACTTTATGTCGAACGCACCCAGTAGGTAGAGTATTTGTAACATTAAATTGTTGTAGACAGATGGCATGTGTTTTTATTTTACCGAGACAACATGTTGGTATTAATTTTGTAAATATAATAGTAGGTAGACACACACACATTTCACAATGAGAAAGTTAAACAGATAGAAAAATATATACATTCGTAACAACACGTTGTACCGACTTACAGAGGATAATGAAACATAATTAGCAAAGTTATCACTATTTATCCAGTACTTGTAGCCAAGTATCAATATCATGTATACGCTTAAAAATAATAAATAAACTTGTATTGGAGTACATAATCTATGCGTATTTATAAATCTTGTTGCTCTAGAACTATCATTTGTTATCTTTGAAGCTGATTGTCATCGCTTATCAGATATGTGTAGTGTTTGAAATAGATTAGTTACACGTGAGCATTATAGATTTTCTGTGTCAATTTGAAACTGTTCCCTTCATTTGAGGATGAACCTATCTGGGACTTTGACGAATCAACTTCACTGATGGGATTACACTGGAAGAGTAAAAGTGTTTTGGGTTTTTTTTTATTGGCCTCTTGCAGGTCAACCTATGAGGCTAGCTTCTACTTAACCGGACTATCCTGTGAGTGCCAGGGGAATCTTTTGACGATCTTTTTTTACGTATTTGGTTCCAGCCTCCATATTTTGGGTGACATCCAACCTCATATAATACGACTTTTATTGAAATTCCAGGATTTCCAGGAGCAGAATTCTCCCTCACCCGCAGTAACGCCGTACCTCTGCAGACAGCGGACCATGGGATCTAGAACCGAGTCTATGTGTTCCACCAACGGCGCCGGCGCACCCGGTCGGCAAGCCACCACGTGGAACCTAGAAGCCTTAGAGTGCGGGTTAGTAGAGTAGAGGAACTTAGTAGCAATGGACGTAATCGATTTTATCGATCTCTCGATATGTTATCGGTGATATCACGTTATTTCTAACGGCTATATGTGATTAAAGATTGTCGTAAATTATCTAATGTTGTTGTAGTTTGTTGCAAGTAAACGCAGTGATGTTGAAAATGTTTTACAAGTTTTAATTTATTGAACTATTCGGGTTTTTGAATTTTATTTATGGACCAGGAACTTATGAAAGCTGTTTTGATCATTTTATTTGTTGAAATATTTTCAAACAACTAACAACTATTTTCAAATACTTTTTACTGTGTTTTTTATGTTAAGAAACAGCGAGAAAATATTGACAGTCTTCCTGTAAGGCCCAAAGAGTACTACTTTGTAGTTTTTGAGTTAGTATCTTTCGTACACTTTGAGGCTCAATTGGAATTTTGAAGTATTATCTAGCAACCATAAGATTGGACTTTTTCATCTTCTTCGCTGTAATCTTTTGTAGCCGACAACTCTCTAAATATTTTTTAAGGTAAAAAAGTACAATTTATATACAGTATGTATCACTATAATAAAATCTAAAAACTTTCCTCTATAACGTTACAATTTCAGCCTTACATTTTTCAATAAAATTAAATGCACTAACCAGCAACCACGACTGTCGGCACAATATGTAGCAGCTGCATAGATACTAAGAAATAGATAGCAAATAAGTTGATTTTATAATTAATGTTAAGGTATTTGTTAACTAAAAATAAAACGGCAGACGCATTTTAGAAAGGGAGTCTAATATTAGTGTTTTTTTTAGTTCCCTGCTCCCGTCGCCTATGGTGGACGGCCGACTTGCGGTCTGACACCCGGCCGGGCCCAACCGAGCTGTCACGGACTAACCCCGTCATTTTCACTACACATTAGCTGTGAAATTAGTTCCATTGTTATTATAATAACATTTCGAACAACAGCGTCTATCAAAAAGATGTGACCATATTTCAAGAGTATCAAGCTATGCAAAATCAGTTCATGCTGATCTCTCATTGTACGGGAAATCTTTACAAAGCGAGGCCATGTTATATTGGAAATGTATAGCTTGATTTGTTGCCGTGTATACAGACCATCAAACTGAACAACTCTCTCCTTTGGACCAACATCTTAATCGAAAAAATTATAATCAGCTGTCCCAGATAAAATTTCAATACCTACTCGAACCAAATGTATGGAACAGCTCATTGTCTTTTCGCGATTAGGATATTGGTCCCGTGGAGGAAGTTGTTTAGTTTCATGATTTGTTACACACCCTTTAAAATGACCGCACCTTTCTGATACATGATGTATACACGGTGTAAACGGACCCTTCACAAAGCTGTCAGCCAAGCATTTTGTACAGCAAATTAAGTAACTCCACCAAAAAATGATTGCTGGTTAACTTTTTTGGGGTGAAAAATCACGCTTTACGGTAGAACTCAAAGTAACGAACTCAAAACATTGTGCTGATTGATGCATTGAATAGTTAGGGGGTCATGGAGATATTTAAAGTAAAGTTATAACATTAAAAAAATCTATCAACAAATAAACTTGTGAAAATGTTAGAACTTTGAACCCCTATATCTCCGTAACTACAAGGTTCTCAGGCATGGTCCAGGAAAAAGAAATGATAGCAACGACGGGGAGAACAAGTGCCTTTCGGCTTCGTTAAAGGTATATTTACACCCATTGGAGAACTACGAATTTCTAATGTGTCATATTAGGGGTCGTCCATTAATCACGTGAGGCTCGAAGGCAGTGGGGGGGAATATCACAAGGGAAAGGGGGGTGCAGTGAGAAATCCCTTGTATTATTTCTTTGAACGCGTGATTTCTAAACCGAAAAGCTGTGCGTGACCTTGACATTTTTATCACAGTGCTTAATTTTCCAGAATAAATCAGATTATACCTGTTAACCTGTATTTATAGATAATATTCTGATTTTCTAAAGATACTTTGTACCCAAAAAATACGCGTGATTTTGGGTAGGGTGGGAGGGGTAGTCTATAACCTCACCACATATCACATGCGGGAGGGGGAGGTTAAAAAGTTGCTAAAAAACATCACGTGATTAATAGACGACCCCTAAACGATCCATCTCATGCGCAGCTGTTGTAACTAAAATTCGATAAATCTCACTACATTGCTGCTAGGTGTAACTTCATTAATTAGTGTTACGTCGTTTCACACTATTCAATTAAGTACTTAGCTTATCTAAATTGTTACACATGCTTAGATAAAATTATTCATAGTTTTTTATTAAATTGAAAATTTTAGAGGTTTAAAAATTTATGTCGTTAGAATTCAGTTAGAAAGAAACAACATGTTCTTTTTTAAATTACAAAATAGTAAAGCTATGCGATATTTAAACCATAATTTTTATTCATCAATTAATTTTGGAATTATTTAAACTTCGCGAATAAATTTTGAGTGAGATCGGACCCTCGCGATTTTGAACTGATAAAAAAAAATAATATCCTTTCAATTTAAGTAGCATTAAGACAGGTTTAATTGGATACCTATTGTATTTCACAACTAATATGTGGGTGTGAGTTGTATATACCAAAACAATGTTGATTTATACTTTGCAACGTAAGTTAAGGTAATTTCTATTGTATGAATAATTTATGTCTTCAAGGCAACAATAAAATAATTATATTATTCATCGTAGCAATTCACCAATATAGGCCTTTGCCCAGCAGTGGGACAGAATAGGCTAAACAAAAAAAAATGGATTTTCAAGAAAATGTAAGAGCTTGATGCTCTCACAAGCCATACTCACTGAAATAATGCTACGGTGTAAAATATGATTTACCTACCCATTATTTTTTATCCAACAGTTTCATTCTTAAAGTGCACATCTTTTTGAACTAATGCACTGAAGGGCTTTTTTATAAATTTTGAATTGTTTATCCTTGAAGTACAATACGCATATTATTTATATATTTTTTTTATCTTGAAATATTTTTTTGGTGGCATTATTTTTGTATTACAATAACAAACACAGTTGTAAATCATAAGAAAGTTAGGAGGAAAACGAGGTCAATGAACTGATAGTGATCTTACACGTGGATGACGCAACGCATTGTCTGACAATCTTATCTTTAATGAATATATTTGTCTAAATATACAGGGTGTAAACAGACCCTTCACATAGCCGTCAACCAAGCATTCTGTACATCAAACTAAGTAACGTTACGCAAAAATTATTGCTGGGAATCGACCTTTTTTTTGGGTTGAAAAATTACGTTTTAAGGTAGGACTCGATGGAAAGCACTCAAAGCATTGTGCTGATGGATGGATTGAATAGTACGGGGGTCGTGGAGTTGTGTAAAGTAAAAATCTTACATTAAAAACATGTATTTAAAAAAAACTTGTGAAAATGTTGGTACTTTGACCCCCAATATCTCCGTAACTAGAAGGTTCCCAGGTATGGTCTAGAACAAAAAAATGATCGTAAATTCGGGGCGAACTATATACCTTTCGGATATGTTAAGGGTCTATTTACACCCTTTATGTAATTGATAATATGTTAAGTATTTCTCGATGATATCAAAAGTTAAGTAAAGTAGCAACATCAATCAAATATTTTACGCTGGATATTCTGTTTACATTTATGACAGCCAGTCTTATACACGGTGACGTTGCGTCAGAAAAAAAAAAAAATGAATGAAATAGTCTCAAATATCACATTTAAAAGTCTCATTAATCTGTTCTCACAATTCGATTCTTACTATGATAAGGTGAAACCTAAAGTTAATTCTCCTTTGGGGAGTACCTAAAGTAAACCATTTTAGTACCTACCTAATCAAATCGGCTGTTCCTGGGTAAACTATCGAAAGTGAGTTTATTTTATGGATAACTATTTCTGTATAAAAATTGGTTTCCCTACATGAGTTCCAAATATTTATACACAGAAATGTTGTATGACAAAGCTATCCATAAAATAAACTTCAAATCGCTGTCCTGTGAAGTACCTAAGCAGTTTTTACTTTCGATAGCTTACCTAGGGACAGGTAAAATATTATTTTTTGTAGATTTACAGAGCATCTTACCCTGTTTAATTTAAGGGTTTCTTAATACTTAAAAATGTGATGTAATTTTGTAGTTATAAGTAGTAACGGCCGAGTTAGGCTAGCATTTCATAGATGACGACCTTAGAACATTTTGCGGGTAACTATGCAATAATAACTTAGTTAGATAATCACAATTTAGCAAAAAATAGTTATTGCACTTGCGCCCCAAAAT
Organism: Noctua comes; assembly: GCA_963082995.1. Classification (NCBI taxonomy): domain Eukaryota; kingdom Metazoa; phylum Arthropoda; class Insecta; order Lepidoptera; family Noctuidae; genus Noctua; species Noctua comes. The sequence goes on from OY720271.1 coordinate 5,564,994, forward strand.
TATGGATGAATTTTATACTACCCCTATTTTACTGTTTCATATTGCTGCCCCTATTTGAACTTTTTTAGAGTGGGTGCCTCTACTTGAAATATTTTAATCGTATTTAAAAGAGATTAGATAACATAGCGTAGAATCAAGCATAGATGTTCCATGCAGTTACTTTAAAATTACAGCAAGTAAATTAACATTTCGCCGCTCCCTTGTGTACGAGTTACGTTTGGCTCTACTAAATTATACAGGGTGGAAGTCAGTCGTGTTCAGTACATCATACCGAATCATTCTGAATCCGCACATAGAAATTTTTCATGGCTTTTTTTTTTTAATCTGCTATCTCCTGCAAAGTTCAATTCCTACATGGTTTTATGGAACACCTGTTTTTGTTTAATTACCGATGAAAAATTTGTGCGGGTTCAGTTTCGATGAACTTCTCCCTGTTACTACCCTGTATGTTTTGTGATATTTCCCTTGATTCAAGTTTCAATCCCAATGTTATAAAATAATTATTTTGGATTTGTATTTTATCGTATAGGATTTTAAGTTTCTATGTAATAATCAGATCATAAGGTAAAATAATATGATGAATGATGAACTTGTATGGCTGAAGTGCCGCAGTTCGGTCACTGCTCAATATGAAGAATCAAATGATGTAGCTAACATTGTTGCTACCTTCGGCTAAGTTTCCGTTAGGCCAATTTTCAACCTTACAACAAAGCATTTAAGGGTTGGCAAACTTTTTGGAGCGTACAAACTTTTTAAAGAATATTCTACCTTTTTTAACCAACTTCTATAAAAGAGGAGGTTATGTAATGCACCAGCATCTTTTTTTGGGATAATGTTTATGTTCTATCTCATTACAGTAATGAAATTATATTCTTTTTTAATTATTTTTGTGCAACATTTTGTAAAACAATTTTATTTATACGTACAGACATGACTAAAATGTTTTGTTTTTTTTTTAATGGAATCGTTGATACATGAAATTAATGTTAAGTTGTGGATTGCGTTTCACAATTAAATAAAAATATGTATTGAAACAACAGGTTGTTTGAATTTCTATATTGAATATACTACAAGTTCTGCCCCATTTATAACTACTGTGATTTTTAAGTGCTAGTGTTATACTTAAGTAATACCATAGATCTATGAATAATAAACACACGCTTAAACTAATGCCCGTTCTCACGAACATCGAGCGAAACTTAAATGAATGCCTAAATAGTATTGCAATGTTGGAATTTCAACTCTCGATACTGAGCCGAGCGTGAAAATTTTACAGAGTGATTTTGTTTAGCAATTCATTTAGGTGTCGTGTAACTGAAAACAGGAATACACTCATATTTGTATTTAAGTTAACTTATATAAAATCATTTTTCTGTCTACTAATACAGAGAACATCAAATTACTACTTACGATATAAGGGTGTGTTCAGACCAAACGTATAGTCCGCCGTAGACTGTTAGAATGTATGAAAAAGAAAGGGCGACTAAAAATGTTTATGGTTCTTACTTTAAGTTTGGTGTGAACGCGTTCAAACTATAGAATTCTTATATTGAGAGAAGAGAGGTATTTTCCATGTGTCCATTATAATTAAACAAAAATTAATAATTACTTCTAATGTACCGATTTATCGTCACTTTCCCGCCGATCTTCGTTACTTATCTATAAAGGAACGACGAAGGAGCTCTTGCTGGAATGAGTTTCTTTTCGCCATTTGCCGTCTCAAATACATAGTATTCTCTGCCGTTTATAATTTTCGTGCGTGTAGTCTCTACGTTGAAGCGAGGATTCTTTCCGAACAGAGAATCGTAAGGTGGCGGACGGCTGTCATCATGGCGCGTCGATTTTTTGCTCAATTTCGACTTCTTTCTCTTTAATTTCTTGTCCTTGTTTATTTTGCCGGACACGAAACGTTTTATGAATATCTGAAAATAGCAAATTGTGAGGTGTTTAACCTGATCATATTTGACGCCACAAACCAGTAGTTTAAAGTATGTTCTGTACCAAAGATCTACAATCTATTCTTTGAGCCTCATCTGCCAGAGAAACGATTAGGAAAATACGTATTACAAAGGTTTTAAACATAGCTAGATAAAAATAAAATTATGATCACTGCCTTTTTCTCCAGTCTAGTCACTGTCTCCACTCTCCATAGCCCTCTATAATGAGCAGTCTTATATATATTTTTAACTAAACAACACACACACGCACGCACACACTTCATGAAACATTTACACACATATAATACGAAACTACATGAACATTTCTCTTCAAAAGCTATGGATGAGAACTACGGCAGTATGCCAAGTCTGTCGTAAATTTATGTACGAAGTATTGACCAACTGAGTAAACCTACAAAATTCACACACAAAAGTAACTTAGTCCTAGGTACCTCAGCAGCAAAAACGGCGACAGCAATAGCAGATCCGGCGACCATCACCAGATACGTCATGATAAGATCACTGTTCCTGAGCTTACGGTCTTTGGACTGCAAGTCCAGAGGACAGATCTTGGTACTCGGCAGGTCAGCTCGCTTCAGGAACTCCAGTATGCCAGCTTGGAATATCTGGGTTAGTCTATAAGAGGGAAGAAACTACTTAGATAAATATTGGAAGGTACCTAAGTAAACGCTCAACAACTCCTTAGCGCCTTAACAAACCTAGGCAGCGGACCACAACATGGGTAAGCTCCATACGACAGAGAAGATACCAACACAACTGCGTATCCAGCTGGGAACACAAACCCTGAACATGGCGCATGCGACCATAGACCAGGCAGCCAGGTCAAAGTGTATAAGTAGGTATTAACACTAAATATTCCTTAGTGTAAACTGGAACGAAGAAAATGTATATTGACGTTGCATTGCTGGGACACAAGCCTCCCCTCGGTGGCAGGGAGTGTGCTATATCCAACACGCGGCTCCAGAGCGGGTTGGTATATGTGTCTTATGGGCCTACCACGGTAAGTTATATCAGTTTTTCCTACCGCACGCACGGTGTTCCGTGTACAAACCGGCTTGCGCAGGCAGATCTGTGGTGAAGCTTATGCGTGTGGTAGGCCCATTAGTGATGAATTAAATATCACAAGTTTGTAACGTGCCTGCGTTTGTTGCACCTACTAGTTAGGTACTGTTACTTGGGGCCTTTATTAGTGAGTCACCTTTGCTGTACATACTTTCATTGCTACAATAATGGTGTTGTTTAGAGCATTTTGCCAATATTTTTACACGTACAGCCTATGGGTCAAGTATACGAAAAAATCGTACGAGACTGCGTGTTCTCTATAATAAACCCTTCAGGGCGCTGATGAAGCTGCCTCGCTACTGTAGCGCGTCAGGTAGTTTTGCGGGCGCAAATTTAGATGGATGGCGGCGGTTATTCGCAAGAGAGTTCCCTGATGCGCCGCATACGAGGCAGTTCCAACAGCTACCAGCAGCTGTTCGCATGGATTATGGATCTGGATTGCCCAATTATGCGGTAGGTACTGGACCAGGCTGCATGTTGGGCATTCCGGATCCAAAAATAAATTTAAAGTAAGGTGAAACATAGGTATAGTGTATTTGAATATTTTTTGTGTATTTTAATCTTTTTTAATATTTTCTGTTAATGTGAAATTGTAATTTATAATGTGTTTAATTCTTAATGTATGTTTTTTTAATGATTATTTATGATCATTTTTATTTTCACATGTATGCATACTCGTATGGACTGGTTCTGAAATAATAATTTAAAAAAAATCAAAAGTACAAATTAAACACAACATATTGACGACACGGTTGGCGCAGTGGCTGAGCTGCTGCGCTGCGTGTCGCGGGTTCGATCCCCGCACGAAATAAATATTTGTATGACCTACAGGTAGTTGTTCCGGGTCTGGCTGTTTGTGTATGTGGGTAAATGTTTTTAAACGCACCCACGATGGAGGAGCAATTCATAGAGTGGGGAACGTTTTAAAAAGAAAAAAAAAAGAAACACTTATACTTACACAGGATCAAATAGACCTTTCAACTTGCTGCCAACAGGATACGCAAACGCCCTCTGTTTCTTCATAAATTCGTGAGGAGCAACTACATATGTACATTTGTCAGATTCCTCCACATCTTTCTTCGATGTATAGTCGTTGTACATAAGATGGTCTACCACGGTCTGTTCCTTGACTAATACCGCGCCTCTCTTCACGGCTTCCAAGAAGTCTTTGTCGCTAGTCACTGATAAGAATCGTGCTCTACTGTTGCTGATCATAGCGCTCAGGTAATATAGTTCTTCGCCATCCTGTAGAATAAATGTTGGATGTAAAAGAAGTAGACCAACAAATACGGTAAAAATAAATATAGGTAATTAAACACACACCAAAAAGCTAGAAATTTTTGAACCCCTCAGAGTAAAACGTGTGAAATTCTAGGTTTCGTTCAAAATATAAAACAATCCAGTCTCTCTATTCCCTTTCTACGCCATGAGTCTAATGTAAAAGACGACTAATTGATTCAGTTATGACAAAAAAACAGCATCATCTTCCTGTATCTACAGGGTGTAAAGTGTGTAAACAGACCCTTCACATATCCGTCAACCAAGCATTCCGTACATCAAACTAAGTAACTTTACGCAAAAATTATTGCTGGGAATCGACTTTTTTTTTTGGGGTGAAAAATCACGTGATACGGTAGGACTCGATGGAAAGCACTTAAAGCATTGTGCTGATGGATGGATTGAATAGTACGGGGGTCGTGGAGGTGTGTAAAGTAAAAATTTTACATTAAAAACATGTATTTTAAAAAAAACTTGTGAAAAAGTTGGAACTTTGACCCCCAATATCTCCGTAACTAGAAAGTTCCCAGGGATGGTGTAGAACAAAAAAATGATCGCAAAGACGGGGAGAACAAGTACCTTTCGTATATGTTAAGGGTCTATTTACACCTTTTATAGTGTTCCGATTACTAAATGTCTCACGGGATTTGTAATCCCCGAAAGGTTAGGCAGAGGTGTACCTAACTAACAGTACACCCATATTTCACCAGTTATGTAACGTTTAAGCCCCATGTAATTGGAGCGAGCCTATCAACCGGGCACGAATCCAAACTCCGTGGCTGATACTGAGATTTTTGTAATGGAAAAACCCCCTGACACTTGCCCGACCCGGGAATTGAGTAACCAATCGCGTATCTTTCAAATTTAAAGTTCGCGAGTACATTCGGAAGAAGCTGGCAGTTTCGTCACGACGGTAATGTTTTCCCCATTGTTTGTGTTTTTATTTTATTATATTCGTGTCTATTTTCATTTATCAAAATTTTGAAATGTATTTATAGTATTTGTTATATATTTATAGTATTTTATATATACTTATAGCTAATCTTACTATTCATTAAAACTATTTTCAGATACACCTACCACCGTTTGTCTCTGCATCACCCAAAGGTTGACTGGTAGAAACTGCCTATGGCATTAAGTCCGCCAATGTGCTTTTGTGCTTGAAGTGTTAAATAAATAAATAATCCAGACCTCATACAAAGCAGTCGCGCTTAAAACCACTAAACCAACAAGGCAGATATTTCATTGTCCCTACAAAGCCAGAAGGTTATACCTACAGACGCTAGCACATCAAGCTATCCGAAACTAAAATTTTTCCAATTAACCTTGAACCTAATGCTTTAGTCATAAAGTTGAAAATCTATTTACAGATTGTTGTAGCTTGATGTGCGGCGTCTGTACGCTGATACACCTAAAGTTGTCGAATAAACCCAAATAACCAACTTACAGTCTTAACAACATGTTCCACCGAGCTGCCAGCAGACGCGACCCAGCGGTAGTTCTTCTGGTATAAGTCTCGAGGATACTCGATGGCCAAGGTAAACTTGGACAGCGTGAGGAAGGCAGTCAGGTTGGCTGTGTAGAACGCTGAGAGCAAGATCATGAAGAGCCACCATGTCACGAAGAGTACGCGGGTTGTGTCTAGAAAATAGTGTAAGTAGGTAGATACATTAGTTTCGTGATTTGAACTGAGGCCATGCGGCTGTGGAAATACTAAGCTTAGTGTTTTTGAGATTTAGGGTAAATTGAAACTAAGATTGGAAATTAGGTAGAAACATTTGTTTTTTTAAAGACACTAATCAGTCTTTCATTTAAGTACACAAACATCCGTAGCCCAGACCCAGATTTAATATGTATATTGGGTGCCTGTCTTCTAAAATGTTGCTTAAAAATATGTAGATTACGTTACTGAAGAAACATCAAATCCATAATATTTTTTCTCGTAAGGGTGGACGTCCATCTGACGCATGTTACCTACATGCGTCAGATGTAGGCCCACTCTTAGGTTGAGCGTATGTCGCTAGTACGATCGACGCATCATCGGTTATGTGTCTAAGATTGATGCTTTACTATCTATTTGTCTGTTCTGACTTTTACGCACACGGGTTGCAAAGTCTGAAACTTTACGCACCGCATTAGACTGCGGCATGCGCGTGTAGGTCAAGCAAACATTAGTTACGCACGCGCGGGAATCAAACCCGAGGTGAAATGAGTCGTAGCGTCCAAAGCCATTTCCATTATTGATACCTACGTGTAACTAGATATTGTTCATCGTTAGTGGCAATATTATTGCACTGTTGGAATTTCAACTCTCAGCATTCGTCAGGTCGAGCGGTAAAAATCTATTAGTGAGCTTCTATTCAGGCATTAATTTAAGTGTGGCTAGACCACAATGAAAGCTGAAAACTTGTTAGTGGAAACGGGCATCAGTTCACACTTTAAACTATACGTGCTTTACCTAAATATGAAATACCTTTAAAAAATAACCGATATCTATCTAGAAATCTAAACGCTTTACACCCAAAATTACTAAAGAAAGTCTTTCCAAACCTCATCATTAATCAACAACACGTAATAGCAGTAATCAGAAATGACCTGACAAATATTTTGACAATGATCATTAACACCATTTTCTTTTGTGATTACATTTCGTGTCGTACATGGAAAGTTGGAAGGGTGTGACAAAAAGTGATAGATTACGTAAACCATTAGTGGTGATACGATCTAGGGTAGGAATTGACCGCGGTTATGAAACTAGTTTGTAATGCTCGTATCATCATATTCATCATTTTGATGGCAGACCAAACATAATATTTTAGGTACTGCTTCGTGATTTCGATCAATATTTTTGCTTGTTTACACAATCACTATATTTTCAAGGTATACAAAGTCGCTACTATTTTACTACCCCCAAAAATTATAGCACACAGCTACATTCATGAGCGAACACATCTAACTACCTTAATCCCCGTTTCACTAACAATAGGCGACACTTTAATAAATGCCTCAGTAAAAGCTCACTGCTGGCACAGCTGGATTTTCAATCTTCGGCTCAGCGTCGAGAGTAAAAAATCCAGCTTTTATGAGGCATAATAAGCATTAAAACCTTTCCAAGAGTAGAAGTATAGTTTGGTAAGCCTTTAAGTTTAAATTAAGCAGGTACCTACAAAGTTTGGTACTTACTAGCTTCAGGTGCCAAATTGGTGCCTTGCTTAAGAAATGCGCTGTAGACGAACCAAAAGCTAGGTTTTATCGGCAGAACTCCTTCGTCGTCCGTGATCAGCTTGCTTCGTACTCGCGTGAAGAATGTGATGCAGGGTCCGAATGTTAGTACAGCAGCCAGGACCAGGTACCTAGGAAAGTATATAAGACATTGTAGAAGAGGGAAAGAACTTGGAGATATCTAGATCCTTATGAAAAACAGTTGGGATTGATTATCGAGTAGTCTCATCATATCTCTATAGAATAGATCAATACCTAGTATCGTCGTAATAGGGTCGTCTTTAGTAAATAGTTAGTTACATGCTTAGATATACTCCGTGAAACAGTCTGGATGCAAGTTCCAGAAGAACAGTGCAATCAGCACAAGAAAGTCCGATCAAATCAGGATTATTGTCGGTCTTAATATCCTGATGTCCTCCACTGACTAATGTCTGAGTGTGATGATTAACTAGTTGTAGGCAGACTTATCTCAGAGGCAGATAGCTAGTAAAATAAGTTAGGATTATAGACTAAGGAAAATTGAACGTTTTTGCAATTATCACACTACGCGTCACTAATACGTGAAACGGGATATTTACCATGTTTACCGTTTCGAGTATTAATAATAAACTTAGTGACCATGATAGTTTAAAATCTTATTCTACACGTCATGTCACGTCACGTTTTTGCCATTTTTTTTAAATGACATGAAGAATGCCGTAATGAATAAGACTCTCTAAAAGTCTAAAACAATTAACATACCACACAAGCTCGTTGAAAGGCGCGAGTAGACCGGACCCGGCAGCAGATTCCTTGGGTCTCTTCAGCATCATCACCCACACGCCTTCATCCAGGTCTATAGAGAACGATACTTTCTCCCGGTAAGCTATCAACGTCGGTAGGAACGCTGCGGCCAAGTCCACTCTCTGCTTGGAAAATTTTCAAAACATTGGCAGATTTTCGCCATGATTTACACAGGGTACCGGAAAATTGGAGGTTTCCAATGGATGAGAAATCCATTTAATTACTGAACACTAATATGAGCACGTATATTCGTATCTAGGACATTATCCGCTGAGCTGCCCCAGAAGGAGTCAGCTCAACCAAAGCTGGAAAATGCAAACTTCACCGTTTCGGCACAAAAAAATGAAAATTTTCACAACTTACGCTGTTATTAAGGAGTCCTATTACAGAGTCATCAGAAACCTTGGTGCCCAACTCATAGTTTCTTTTGGGCTCAACCACTTCATAGGTAAAGTTAAACTTTTTCCGTAAAATATCCATGACGGTAAAAGCCACGCCTTTGCCGACCACCGTGCCATTTTGGAATTCTGTCCAACTTAGAGGAGTGTTCTGAAAACATATTAAAGCAATTCGAAACCCATCCTACTTAGGTCACAAACTCGATTCCACTTAGCTAAGTCTTCGCGATTCAGCAAAACAATAAGATTACCTATGTGTTTTAATTGGGGATGCACGGATACCTCTATTCGCTGATCAGATCTTTAGATGATGATGATGCTTTTGATGATGGAATTAAGCATGGATCAGCCACCTCTGCGTACGTTTATTAACCATAAGGAAATGTGTCACTCAAACTTACATTATACGTCGTTACTTTGAGAATCTTCCCATTGACTTCCTTCGCCAAGCTTATAAAATTGTTGTCCTTCACTATCAACGAGTCTGGCCCTAATAACAAATTATGAAATTGGAATACGTTACTTAACCTTAGAAACAGAGGAACCGAAGTTAATCAATCATTATAATGATAACTGCCTAATTCTTATAGAAAAAAAACATTTAACGGCGGCCTTAAAAAAAAGAAAATTGCAATGAAATCACCTTTATAAGTATCATTGTAAAGGACTTCGCAAAACGTGGCGTTACATATCGACGATATGATTAATTCTATGCCGGCCATGGCATAGTGAGCCTGACGGTTTCCGCCGTAGGACACATTTGGTGGTCGGTGGTCGAATGGCCACTGCGACTGGTCACGGACGACTGCGAGGATGCGCCACTGACATGGCCTTTCGCCACCACTCACTGTCCCCCCACGCTACGGTAATGCACGTTAGATTAACGTTGACATTCAGAGTAATAAATAAATGAATAGAATTCGCAGTACTGGACGATTTCGCAATGTTAGGCAAGATTCCGGTTTTGATAGAAGCTAGAACTTTCTCATGTTTGTGGATCGGTGGTTACCAGTAGGGTATAATTAACTATGAAAGGACTGTTCTAACTTCGAGCTTTTGTAGTCTTCAGAGGAATCAGAAAATTAGGTTTTAAGGTAGAATAAGATTCATACGGAACTGATATCTCATCTTCGTACTTTAGGATGGTATAAGGAAGTAACCACGATTGGACAGTAATTAATACTACGCGAAGGTAGTCAACAGGTGTATGATATGCATCGTCAATTCTTCGCAAGATGGGTGTCAAGTCAACTCGCGTGTTACTTACCCAATTTAAAACAAGAGATAAAGATATCTGAAGTTCAAAACATAAGCGCTGGTTCCCACGTACGGAGTTCCAAAATTATCGCGTTCTTGTTATCAGGTACGACCTATATACTTTCAGATAACAAGCTAGCTTCGAAACTGTGAAAGAAAACATGTTGAGGAAGCCGGCGGTATGTCCTAGACCAAAATTCGAAGACAAGACATCCATCAACTGGGCACGCGTGGCCGATAGCATTAGCACCCCACTCTATTTCTCACCGAAAAGAGGCTCAGGTCCAGCTGTGGGAACTTTAAAGGGCTTCTGCATTCGCGTTTGCAACTGCGGCGTAGGGTCCTGAATAGTGCTGCATTACCTGCTATGACAAAACCCAAAAAATGACAACAATAAAAAATAAATAATAAGCCCATCCACACTATTCCAATAATGTAAGGCAATAATGTAGAGGTAAATAATCATAGCTCGTTAATGGGTGACGGCACGACGAGTTACTCGGTAAATTGTCATACTGTGTGTGCGTCATTAAACGATACCCGATGACATAACATAACATCATTTGTCTGTAATCCCGGAAGGGTTAGGGAGAGGTTTACTTATAGTAGAACCGGCCATGTTCCGCCAAGTCCCATAATATGTAATAGCTTAGGAAACCTTTCCTCATCCACGGGGCCGAAGTGCACGACTTCGAGCTGCTACTGAAAAAAATCCTCATGGCAAACCCGATAACATTTTGCTTGTCTTGGGAATAGAACTCAAGAAGCAGTAGTAGGTAGGGCTTGAGAAGTTGCGACCACTAGAGCAACAATACCCAGAATTTCCGGAACCCGAAAAGAATTTCATAAGCTAAAATATTATGAGGTAGGTACACTAGGTACAGACGCCAGCATATCAAACTACTACAACCTGTTGTCAAATTTCTTTAATAGATTTTCAACTCTATCGATAAAGCATTAGGTTCAAGGTTGATTGGGAAAAATTTACTTGAAACGTTTCGGGTAGCTTGATAAGCTGGCGTCTGTACTTATTTGCTGTTCGGTATGATTATCTGAAATCCTACTTGTTTTTATAATACTTACTTTAGCTAATGTACTAAAAGATTCCGGAAGTCTGAGACCTAACGTAAAATGGGAAGCTAGATCTAGGTACATATACAAATCAGCTTTTAATAATTCTAAGGTCTTTCTGAAAATATAAAAGGTTGTATAGTGTGAACGTGCACTAAACGGTGACCCATCGTAATGTCGCTAAAGCCTTAAATCTATAGTAAATGTTAGTGTAATTTAAAAATGTTTGCCTACTCTTTGTTGCATAATTTTATAACAGTGTTTGAAAACATAAGTAATATTGTTTGCTATTTGACTAACAGAATACCTGAGTATTTTCCTGAAACAGAATTTTTAGTAGGTGTATGCTTTGGTTGGCAATATCTAAACGAAAACAATGTTCAATATATCTAGCTAATAAAAAAAATCTAAAAACACTATAAAGTTACTGATAGGGACAATAAAGTGATTGGACAGGAACACTTGTCTTTATGTAACCTTGATTCCTAGTAAATCCCTCCGCCTCCCTCAACAGTACAATAATACAACGCTAATTAATTTATTATTTAAGAATTAGGATTATTACTTATAATTCCTCCAACTAGCAGTGTATTTCTTTTCCCCTTGGGATTGGGCCAGAGAGGAAGTCTGGAATTGAATTTTGAATTTCCTTGCTAATAAATAGTTGCCATAATAAAAAAATAATAGCATTTATCAATTTATAACCAATTATTAAAATATTGAGAATAAATAAATATTGTATTGAGTTCATGAGACGCTTCAAAACGTAAACCCACAATTTAAAAATAACTATGAAGTTTATTTAGAGCACAGAAGTAACCACAAATGAACGTACCTACGAACGGAGTCGAATTCGCTGTCATTTAATTTTATTCAATTTATTGTCAAAGTCAAAACGTGATCAAAACATAACCTTTATTGTTTTATTTCTAAAATAAATAAAGTAAATGGTATAAAATAACTTGAAAACATGAGGGATGTATATCTATCGAACTGCGAAAAGAACTTTGTAAATAATATAGTGTCAGAGGGACATGTAAGACGGTTGCAGTTTGATTACAAATATTCTTTATTTACAGTTTACAAGTTTTTCAAACTTATGCTTTGATTACAGCGTTTAGACGGGAGAACTTATGACGAAAGCAGAACATTGAACATATCTTTTGGATCCGAATATGGCAGCTGTATTGTGTCATTGGGAGAAACTAAGTATGTAAACTACTAAAGTTTTGTACCCATCAGTAAACTTACTTTTTCTTTGTTCTAAACTTTCAAAATATCTTAAGTTTCCATCCAATACAATTGAACATATTTAAATAAACTTTATATATGGATCTGCATGAATTTATTAGCTTCAGGCTATCACTAATTGCCTTCAGAACTTCATTCTTATTTTAAAGTATTTATTTAATAACTTTGCAGAGTTCTAGCACAAGTATCGTGTGAGGTGGTACAGCCCAAACAGATCAGACCGAATGAAGGTTTACTCTACATCAATGTGGAAATGAATCCAATGGCTGCCCCACACATTGAAGCTAACAGACAGACAGATCTTGCGGTACACTTGAATAGGATGCTTGAAAAAGCTTACAAGGACTCCAAGTGCATTGACCTTGAGTCTTTGTGCATTGTTGTTGAAGAAAAGGTAAGGATTTATGCTGATATGGATTGCAAATGGTTTCAAAACTAGTTGCATTATTTTATGATGAAATTTTTGTGTTACTGTCCCAATAGAGAGCATTGAACCTAGCAAATAAATAACCCACCTGCAATAACTTCAGTTTATCCATGGTCATGGTGCTTACAATAATGCAGAAATATCGGGAATGAATAATAAATATCCCAATTTCAGTGTTAATGATAGCAAATAAATGTTTATCAGTAACACTCATGCCACTTTAGAAAAAGAAAAAAGCTATTTGTTTGCTTGTAAATTAGTTAGATTAGTACAAAGTTTACAATATTATTTTCAGCCTGTATTAAGCATCCCAATAAAGACAAGGACTCCGCTGATCCTTTTCACATATTGCATTCCCTTAGTAGGATGTAGTTAAGCGAAAAGGATCCAATCCACAACATGGCCAAAAATGACTTTAGTTCACCAAACTGATGCTAAATGTTGCTACTATAAGCCGCATGTACATGTGGGCTGGTTCTAATGTTGATAAAAATGATAACCTTTTGTGTTTTGGTTGGATCTTTTTTATTGGTTGATAGTTTCGATATTTAAGCATCAGTTTGATGTACTAAAGTAATTTTTGACAGTGTTGTGGATTGGATCCTTTTTGCTTAACTACATCCAATATTTTCAAGTTACAGTAATTACAAGTTTGTTGTAGGTGTCTTACATTGCTGAGATCCAAACAATACAGGCACAGGCGAAGGGACCAGTTCTCAGTGCTGATATATAAGCCCAACTAAACAAAAATCCGACACCCTATTAAGGCTCAGTTTTTCCAATTCCCTTTTACTTACTGTGGCAGAAAAATACTTGCCTAGGTGGACGACCACATGTGTAAAGACATGTGGTCGTCGGACGTCTTTCAATCATCAATAATAACTTCTATTCTTACATTTTACAGGTCTGGTCCTTAAGAGTAGACATCAAAATCCTGAACCATGATGGCAACCTCATAGAATGTGCAAGCATAGCAACTGTAACTGCCTTGGCGCATTTTAAGAGGCCTGATGTCACTCGTAGTGGAGACAGTGTCATAATACATGACATTACTGAAAAGGATCCTATACCAACTGTATTGTTTCACTATCCTGTGTGTAGTACAATTGCTATTTTTAATGGCGAGTGAGTATACATCTTTTAAGCCTTATTTTATACTTGCTTTTGCCAGCTGATTCGCCCATGGGAACTCACTACTGAGATTAAAAGTGTCCTATGACCTAACCTAATTTCTAGTCTATTTGTGAGTCAAATTTAATCCAGATCTGTTCAGCCGTTATGGCGGGACAAAGACAGACAGAAAAAATATATTTAGGTATCTACACAAATATAATGAAAGTGTCTGTTTGTAATTTAAAAAAAACAGGTTTTTTTTAAATTACCAACAGACACAGGTCTAAATGAATATGAAATATATGCTTGTATTAAATTGTACTAATATGAAAAAAACATTTTTAACATTTTTGTCTGTCTGTTTGTTCCGGCTAATCTCCGAAACCGCTGGACTGATTTTGACGTGACTTTTACTGGCATATAGCTGATGTTATAAGGAGTAACTTAGGCTACTTTTATTATAAAAAGAATTACGGTTCCACGCAAAAAAATTTAAACCCCTGAAATTGTTATAAAATTCGATTCAAATGCTAGTGCATAAACAATTCTTAGATGATTATTTCAAACATTTCAGCATACCGCTGGCAGATCCCAACTTCCTAGAAGAATCAGTATGCACCAGCAGTGTGGAAGATGGTACAACTCCATGTGGAGGCCTCGTAATAGTGGGGTTCAATCAGTACAAAGAAATATGCGTAATGAACTTAAGTGGAGCTGCCTCCAATTTTAGTGTACTTCGCAAAGTTTTACATGGAGCTAGTGACAAATGTAAAGAAGTGGTTGCACTAATTAAGAAGGCTATTGTCAGTGATGATACTCTCAGGTGGGTGATTATGACATTGTTGTTCAACCATGAGTATAGGTATAAAATAATCAGCCTTTATCACCCTCTGCTGGGCCAGGTATAGATCTGTCAGGCTCAGGTCTGGTCTAGTAGCCGTACTTTCATGCAAGCCTAGAAGCTTAGCCTGCCCTTATAACCTATTATGGTACTCTTCATGTTAGGGTTCCTGTCTGAACAGGTGAACAATCTGCTTGCCTTATCGCTGGTCCCTAGACACGCCACTGGCACTCACATGTCTTCGATTTTTTCAGTCTAGGCCATGCTGGTTTAAGGGAAATAAATAAGTGCTAGTCTGGGGTTCAACACACAACCTACACGTGAGTCGGGACTATTATTAGGCGACCAACTACTACTCTCGACCTGGAGCTGTGCACCAAAATTGAAAATAGTTGGGATTCATGGAGGTGGCCTTTGTCCAGCAGTGGGTTGTGACCTCTCATCTCCGTTCTATTACATGAATTATAACATAACTGGGGATTTGAGGATGATCTATAGATGCACCTCTGCCAGAGAATCTCAGAGAATCAAACCAGAAAAGCGATTCGGGTTTACTGATAGCCAACTTGATGTGCTAACAGAAATAATCTTGGGTTTTAAATGTGCAATATTTAAAATAATAGGACTTTTTTTTTTTTTTCGGGTGCGAAATCATCAAATGACCCCCCCCCACTCTGGGCGGAGCGGAAGGGAGTGTCAGACTTGTACTGACTAAAACCAATCCATGTTCCTTCTTTGCCCTTTGTGTTCCAGGGCCACGGTATCTCTTTCGAACAGTCCCGCAGCCCTGGCAGGCATCGGCCCTTAATCGGCATCGTAATAGGACTTGAGTATAAATTTAAAAGGGGGGTGAACTGGACTTCAGCAGAAGAATTATCATGATTACGAAATTTATAGGGTTGAAAAATTACAGCTAGAACCTCAGTTACAACCAAGCCATTAGGTGCTATTATAGATAGATCCTTGAACGAAATGTTATCTTTTTTTTAAATTAGTTGCGACGTGGTGTAACTTTGACTGATAACGAAGGAATGAATTGATTAGAAAAAGTTGAAATTTAAAAGTGACAAAAAAAAAGACTGCAGAGATGGTTTGGTCATGTTGGAAAAAGGCGTGAGTTTTTGTATATGAACAAAAACCACACAACACACAGTTGCAAGTAGAATTCTTATCATGAACAATGGGCACAGTGGTGTACCACATTCAAAATGGTAATTAAATTCAAAGTTGAATGAAGTCAATGATATTCTGTATGAAGTACTGAAAAATATGCAAAATTACAATGAATTCCTGTTAGTCAATTTGATGTTTTGGTCCTGAAGATAACATGACGCCTGTAACTGTAGGTAGAGATTTATCAGCATCCTGATTAATCATCTGTGTAAAAGTCCCAGGTTAAAAGCAGTGAACCATTGCCATTAACCAGGCAAAAAATCAGATTACAGGCTGCTACTGAGAAATTCATAGCAGAATAAGCTTGATTCACTGTCTATGTATTCAACTTCTTAAATTTCTTTTTTCTGGAGTTGTATTCGAATTGTGTTATTTTCAGACAAAAAAGGGTGAAGATTAACTTCTCAGATGTAATAACACAAGATCACTTGCAAAGTTTAAGTAAAAAGGATTTGAATATCAAGCTCAAACATTATAACATTGATGATGAAGTAGACGATGATATCATGTATGCCGATTCTGATCCTGAGCCTAGCAAATATGATGGTCTGTATGATTTTTTTTTCTTTTATTTATCTTATCATTCTCAAAAATTACTGTATGGAGTTTTCATTTGATTAGTCTTGGATTTATTTTGTGTGAAATAAAAAAACATCAATAAATCATTTGTTTACAGTTGTGGCATCGAAACCCCAAACTGCAGAAATACAAACAAAGCAAGGAGCTTCACAATGGATAGAAATATCATCAGATTCGGAGGAAGACTGAAATAAAACACATGTGTTTGTTAAATAAAATGTAATAAATTTACATTTTAAAACTTCCTGTTATTATAATCTCTTTTAACAGTATTATATTAGCCATTGCATGTCCCTCGTCAATAAACAATCATAACATTTGACACTTAAAGGATTTAAGTATAATACAGAAAAATAGTACAGTATAGATCTAAGTACACTAACAAGAAAATAAATAGAATAGTTCATGTGGTTGATAGTGGTTACAGTGGTGTGAAATAATAAAATATATTTTTTTTTAAATATTCACTCATTCAAAATCATTAAGGTGGAATGCCAGGGCCTGTGAAATTTAAATTTTCTTAGGTTTTTTGCAAATTGCAGTTCAGTGTCAGGTTGTATTGTAAGTTGATGAAAAATGAGTTGCGCAAGTAACAGATTGTAGTTACAGAATCGTTTGTTCATTCAATAACTATTTCATGAAAAACTTATTCAATGGGGTTAAAAGAACTTAGAGGGTTGTATTAATGATTTTATTGATTACAATTCTGTAACTACATGTGTTAAAAAAAATGAATTTTGCGGGCTGCCCTGATGCTTGCACCTTAAGGAATTTAGCAAGTTTACAATTTGGCATGAAGTAATATACTTCAATTATCTTTGCAACTGATTCTCAATCTATATTTCTATGCTTTTACTGTAGAATGCAGATTGAAAATTTAAGAAGAAAATAAAAATCAAAACTATTTATAAATCTAATTATACTATGTTAAACCTACACACTTCAGCTATAAATTATAGTCATAATATTATTCTACACTGAGTCAGAGTTCATCCCATTTTTCTGGTCTAACTTGTTACCATTAGTCTTCACCATATAAATAAAATAAGTCATAATTTCCTTTTCATTCACAGGTAATGATTTGAAATGTTTTTGGATAGCCTGGAAAAAATTAAAAACATTTTAATTACTGCTATGCTATAAACAAGGTTTTTCTGGGAACTCAATAAATGAACATTGAAAATACTAAATAGGGGAATATTTATTAGTAATGCAATACTTACATCAGCTAGTTGAGCTTTATTCAATCCTGGCCTTGTTGGCACTTTATAATGTCTTTTGTATCTCCTCAGTGTGTTCACTTGTAATTGGAACCAGTCTACTTCAGGTGAATCCATCTCTGCCTCGTTGCTGTCATCCTCAGAGTCCTTGGGCCTCCTCTGCTTCGTCCTTGCACACTGTATCATTGTTTTATGATAATCACAAATGTAAGTATGCCTGGCCTGTAAATAACACACATGGAATTCGGTTAGCCAACATAATAATTGCGATTGTGCTCAATATTTTTACTGATGAAAGTTAAAAATAAATAAAAATATGTGTGACATACCTGAGGGTCAATGTTAAGTTTCAGCCTTCTTTGGGCGACAGTCTTTTGTATGCGCTTGCTGTACGAGGCGTTGCCTGCGGGTCGCCTGCAGCTCTCGCCGTCATCCATAAGGCAACATATTTGGTCAGAATTACCTCTAGAATCTTCTTCTCCTGTACTAAACCCGTTGTTCATTTGATACTCCCGTTGAATCATATATAACGAATAAAATGAACTCTTCTATTACACCTCGCACCAGGCGATGGAAAACAGTTCGACGTATTCACAATGACACACAATTGAGGTTATAATTTATAACAACACAGAACATTAGCGTTAAATAAATCAATTAAAATCATCACAACAATAACCCGGCCGTTTTTCTATTGCACACCGATCACTCTACGAAGATAGTATTTCTTTATTCACTGCACATATGCAACAAATTGTCCATTGCTACTTCGCAACTGTTCAATCGTTATATTTGCCTAAGTATTCGATTCCTTTATTAGATGACTTCTAAAACCAGAACTATAATTAATACGAATTTATTGAGTCCACGGTACTTTTATGAAACTATTGCAGCCGCTGAATAAAAATGACTCGACTCGTACTCGTCGTATCCCGCACCGACCGATGGCATCGCCATTACATTTTATTATTACTAGTTCGTCATTTCATTCACTCACTCATTCACTCGCCTCAAGTTACGGTGCGCGCATAAAATAGGACATTATTGAAATGGTGAATAGCACCTACTTTAGCGTAACACGATTAGAACCGCGAAACGAAAACAGTTCTTTTGGTGAATGTGTGCATGCATACAATACGACAACGTATCTATGTATTGTAGTATAAACAAAAAATAAAGCTAAGGCTAGCTCCGTTATTGGCTGAAAAATGGCGGGGCATTTAATTTAAGCCAATCGGAATGTATTGTCACTGGCATCGTCTGTTCATGTATTCATTACGACGAACGCAGCAAAGTTCCCTACGTAATAAGCGCTGAAATCGTGTGCTCGTTTATAATAAACACAATACTCGGTGAGTTTCATTATTTCCTATTATAACCATTTAATATGATAATAAACGAAAAAGTTGTGCTATGTAAATTATTTCTGTGGTTTAAATAGTCTCAGTGGTCTCATCGAAATTATATTTATAGTTTTACATTCTAATTTTGTAAGCAAATGGCTGCCGAGTGCCGAAGTAAGGTGACAGATACTATGTGTACAACCATGCCTATACATATGTATACATAACAATGTCATAGTAGGTAGGTATGTCATAGGTAGTTATAAATGTTCGTATGATATAGCCATCAATGGAAAGATTTGTATATTTTACAAGTGTCTAAAGTGCATCCGTATGTATGTATTGTAGTCCAGCTTTTACGAAATTGTTTACGTATACGTAGCTAACTAGTTCAATTAAAACTGATTCAGCGTTAATTCATAAATCGTGAATAATGCATCAAAACTAATCCACAATGTTTTAGTAAGACTGTGTTTTTTGTATGTAGCTGTACTAGATTAAATCTCTATAGATTTGAACTGTTTGCGAAAAGTAGGTAATGTATTTTTATGAATGAACTAGTTAGGTTCTTATTTAACTAAATAAAATGATACTCTTGTTCCATTAAAGTACTATAATTTAATTCTTGAATGTTCTCTCGTTACACGTACTAATATTTTATTTAAGTATATTTTTTGTCAAACAATGTTGGGGATGTGTTAACTATACTTACACACTGATCAAGGTAAATTGCTACAGTGGCATGGAATAAAATAAAGGTAGGTATTTTCGGTATTATTTGGTATGTTTTGAAACAGCTGCGGCACGTAACCGGCGTAAAACCAGACATTTTCAGAAAGGGGTGGGGGCATTATAACTTTTAAAGATTAATGACCCCTGATGGGAAAGACGCATTGACGCAGTCTAAAATGAAGTACTCGTATACTGGCTTACGTATGCCTACACAAAATCATTCTTACGATTTCTAATTCTAAACCTGCATTATAAATATAATAGTTGTTGCCAACACCTTTGAAGCCTCATTTTACACGATTAAATCTAATTAGTCTTAGATAAAATTGAACTGTGTTAGGTTGCCAACAAATCATCTCTCCAGTCCTATGCCATTAGTATGCCATCTGGTTAAGGTTCCTATTTCTATTAGCGATTTCTAAATAAGAGTTTTCACACGGCAAAAATGGGAGGTCGCCTCTTATTGGCATGAGAATGAATTCAGTCAACACCAAAATCTATTTCCTGTGTAATAATTTCCCTAGTGAAAAGCAGGTTTAATATGCTTAGTTATTTTATGCCGTTTCTATCCGACTGCGAACGAACGAAACCCAAAAGGAGGTTTACGTGTTTGTTGGGCCCCAGTTTTTATCTTTTTCTAATTATTTCTCTACTAACTCCAGATTCATTGGAACGAAGCACCACTGAAATGTATATTATCGGTAAGTTTAATAAATCTCTCTCTTCTCTTCCCAGCATTAATCCCACATGAGAACGAGGTGACCTTTCTTCGTCTTCTTTCTTCACTTCACCTGGTTGGTAGATAGGTACTATAAATAAAATGATTATTGGTACGAACCTACTAGCATATTTTTTTACGGACTTGCTTGTCGCAACGTAACTGAGGACATAAACTTTACTGATACTTGTTTTTTATGTAAATAAGACTCTAGCCAGTAGCTAATATTATGTTGCCACATAAAGGTATAGTTTAGTGTTAATCGATTCTAGATTTTAGAAGTTTGAACCAATAATAATTCACGAAGTATTATCTAATCAAGTAATCAGTAACAAAACTTCATATAGATTTCGCGAAATGCTTAGTTCAAAAGCCTGACATCTTTCAAAACTTGTAATTTAAAAGTATCAGTTAAGTTTTTTTTTTGGAATCATGTATGAAGTCTGATAGCAAGGGCACTGTTACACAAAGTGGCGT
This sequence comes from Noctua comes, assembly GCA_963082995.1. NCBI lineage: Eukaryota > Metazoa > Arthropoda > Insecta > Lepidoptera > Noctuidae > Noctua > Noctua comes. The sequence continues at coordinate 5,585,897 of OY720271.1, forward strand.
CCCCGTTGAAGTTAGAATTGCTATGAACGGTATTTTCGGCAAAGATTGCAGGGAACGAGATATGAGATCTTAGTTGCTCTTACTGTAATGAGTGAATGGAAAGATGAATCACATGAGTGGCTTATTGTTTTTCTTGTCATAGTGGTGCTCACCAGAATCGAAAAAGCAAGTATAAATCAACTTTTAACTAGCAAACTGTGAAGCAACTCTGATCTGTTGAATTAACTTTAAATGACCCATGAGAAAATATATTGCTGTGTAAATTCAACTAGAAAACTTCAATGTATGATGGAAAATGGATGTCTCTTACGAATATCAGGTGGAGAACAATTGATCATTAATATCATTATCAATCATTTTCCACCCGAGCCATTGAATATGGATGAGAGAGATTCCAGAGATGCCCTACATAGACGGTCAAAGGTATGGTAGGTGTGATGCAGTACTGCAGAGTAGTAAAGAAAGCAACAGAATAGCATTGTTTACTGCTGGGTACGAAGTACTCAAACCAACACGAAGAATACCCATAGAATGGGTTAAATATATTTCTTTAATTTCAGATTTTAACGGATAATAAGTGGTGTAGTAAGTACGTTCGTGAATGTAAGCTGTTCTGCTACTTAAAAAGTCGTTTAACCAATAAAAAATCCGAAATTAAATACATTTTCTGCCCCAAACTTTAATTTATAGAAGATACATTACAGCAGTTAAGGCTTTGCAAGCTGCTTAGTATCACTTATAGTTGTGTTGATTGTTAGTCTGGACCTGTCTTTAAAACGATATTTTTCAAAATATCTTAAAAACTAAGGGCATATCACAGACTTGTGCCTCAAATTATTTTGTTGAAAATTGTACAAACGTAAACGACTAATTGGAGCTTCGTTAAAGTGATCCTAAAACCTAAAGCCTGATTGACCTTTTGAAATCACTTCCACAGCAGAGCTGACCGTATCTATCACATACCAAACAAGCATTACTAATTAACCGATTTGCGCTAGCTAGAGAGTATGTGCAAGTAAATACTTGGGTAGTGCTGAGTGCTTACCAAGAAGTCAGAAGACAAAAATTCCGGCCAAACGAACACACATTAAATTATGAAATAATATTAGTAGATAACGAGATTTAAGGACGACAACCTTTACACTTACACCGATTTGACAAAGACATATAACAGACAATTGAAACAAATCAGTATCTGTATAAACTAGCTGTAAAGTATGCTGCCACACACAAACACATTATTTTTCGTAAATAAATATATTTTAAATGAAATAGAACCTGTTATTTCAATATAAGATGGTTGAACACGTACAAATTCATTTTACATAGTAAATACGGGGAAAGTGTTTATTGATACAATGCCTTCCAGAAAACTTATATACAACAGTTGTAAAATTACAAGATGCCTATTGATTCAGCATAGTTCTGCCGGTTTCCATAAAAAAATGGCCGATTTTTTGCTTGAGTACAACCGTGGCCTTGAAAGCTTAGAAGCTTACGAGTACATTGTGGAATGTTCTATAAATCGTATGATAGATAAGTAACCCAATTTTATTCATTTCATAGAACAACTTTACTACACTAGTTCTCACAAAGCTGTACTTTAAAGAAAATAATAAATTCTATACGGTTGTTATAAATACAATGTCTATTCATACAAGAGCATTATTAATTTAGTATTATAGACATCTTAGGTAGGTACATGAAATAAACCCATGATTTAGTAAGATGCAAAATATTCTCATTAAAGGTACCTATGTAAATTTACTTGAATTATAAACAAAAGAATTTCAGTATGAACATGGATAGCCGAGGCTGCGCTAATCGTCTTATTGACCGGTTGCTGGACGAGCTTGTTGCCAGTTCGTGCACACTCGTCTCTTTTCGTATATGTTCGAACGTTTCTAAAATGGCCGCTGCGCGTTGAGGGCGCTCGTGTGCACTTGTTTGGCGTCTGACTCTGCGACGTTGCCAACTTTATTGACTTAAGTACAAACGAAGACAAAACGTACGCGTGTGGAGTGGAACTTACAGCCGGTAGCTTTTTCACTAAACAACACGCGAGACCTTGTGCGTTTTCGATTTCCATGGAATAAATTTGATTAAAAAATAATGTGGCATACATAATCATATTGAGTCTTTGTGATAAAAACCGATTTGCATGAAAAGTGACAGTGTTTTAGTGAAAATATAATTCTATCAATACTTAAAGCTTAACGCTCCAGTATTTGCAATATTAGAGAAAGGACATGATTTCAACAGCTATTGGAACGCAGGAAACATTTTAAAGTGACCAAAGAGGCATAAAATAACTGGTTGACCGCAAGCTACGATTGTAACATGGGGGATCGGGGCGCGACGGGGGACGCTTGGGGTGCGCGCGACGATGCCTCGTGGTGGCCGGGTGGCGCAGGTGAACTACAGCATCAACAACAATTACATGAGGAGATAGCAAGAAGCACTGCCGCCTCTACTCATCAACTGTATACATATAAAATGACCGGTGGATTTTCGAACAACGGTGGTGATACCTCAACTCCGAGTTATGATTACCGCATAATGTCAAATTCTAACGCGAGAGAAGAATCACCTCAACAACCTTGGTGGTATGCATCTGGATCGGTAGAGTCGCAACAAACATCTTCTCCTACGGTACGAAAAGGTTTTATTGGCAAAATGAAAAATATAACAAAGCAAAACGAGTATTTTTACGATCTGTAGCATGTTAGCTCTAAAGGGTTAAATCTAGTCCTTTTTTTATTTTTAGTCCACAAGTGACAAGTTATTCAATTGATACGTACATGTTTTAAACACAAAAGAAAAGTATATTTTGTTTGCACTCCAAGTAAATAATCAAAATAAAACATCACTACCTATTGCTATTTGTTGTTGAATTTAAAAGTATGTTTTTATGATTCACATATTTTCAGCAGACATCTAAGTATCATTACCAATTTAGGTTGATGGAGCAAGCGAAATTGACAAATAAAACTATGAAATTAAAAATATACACAAATCATTCTAACAAAAAGGAACTACCAGTCTTTGTTTAAAATATCAATAGACAGATTCTGTAGTAGAACTAAATGAACAACACAGAAATAATTTATAACTAGGTATTTAGTTTCAGTTTTAAGGTTAAAAACAGTAAAAAGTTTCATTGTATTTTAAATTCTTTACTTACCTTTCTATCATGCAAATAAACAGCTACATTGACGGCTGTATTAGTTTTTAATTCACAAATCATAAACGACTCATGTTTTACATCTTTCGCTTGGTTTAATTTTCAAAAGCCAGATGATTAGCGGTCGCTACAACATAAAACTAAAGTTCATTCATTCTTTTTTCCTAAAACCATTCGGTCTATTATTATTTTTCTTTTTTGAAAAAGGAATTGTTTGTACAGCCTGAGACTAAAGTGGGTTGCTATTGCTAGGGATGATCCCAAGAATGTTTAAAATCACATCAATTATTTTCAACATATTGAGGTTGTTATATTGTTTATAATTAATAATACCCTCTGCTTTAAAGAATAGAACATAGTTAGACATAATGCAAAATGTGCATCTTTGAGAAAGGCAGGTTAGATAAAAAGGTTCCAACTGATCTGACTGAATTACTAATAATATTTTTAATTATGGATTTACCAACTGTTGTAAGTTACAAACAATGATGAGAAATAGAACAAAATTGGAACAATTTGATTTCATTTATAAATTTGAGCTAAATTAACAGCCAGCACATAAGAAAACGTTTTTTTTTCATGTCTTTGTCATTACTGTCAGTCTGTCTAAAAATGTACTCTATGAAGGTGTCAAGATAATGTCAAGTGTTGTCTGAATTTATTAAGAGTATTTCAGGAAAATAAATCAAATTCTTGTTTTCTTCATTTCGGAGGAGACTATGTACATGCAAAGGTTCTCTTAGGTGAAGGTTTCTATAATAATGCACTGTGAAATAGTTGCATTAATCTTGGTACTTAAATAATTTATTGTAAATATAGTAAAAATACCATAATCGACGGGAGGAAATTGTTACTGGATAGCTGCTAGGAGTTCGGGACACGTCGAAGCTTGCCACAGATTCCTGACATCTGTTTCATAAGAATGGTATTCATATAATTTTTAGGTACACCATGTTATTTATGCAGGGTCGGACTGGCCATGTAGTCTGTAGGTAGCTGGGGCTCAGGATTTTTAAAAGTTTTTAAAACTTATTCTGCCTGATACTACAGAATGATTAAGTATGTAATTAATTGTAGCATATAGTAGAATCACTCTCAAACTAATTTTAGTTTAGGCTAATTTTTAACCTTAAAAATAATGACCCTCTGAGTACTCATACTGCGGTAGTATGAGTACTCAGAGGGTCATTATTTTTTTTACAAATTACAAAGTTACAAATTTTCTTAAAACCAAAGCGCGGTTCTTTCTTTGCTTTGCTACCCTGCGAAAAACTCTTATCATATAGGCTCATTTTTTATGGCTGGATTGGCACTCCTATTGGGTTTTCACATAATCGACCGGTATAGACAGAGGCTTAATAAATTAGAAGTCCTTGCCCCGAGACCTTAATACGCAAATATGGTATACATACAAAAGGTTGCAAAAAAGAGAGCTTGTAGACATTTTGATCTCTTACATATCTGAATTGATTCGAGGCAAGATGTAAAAATTTTCGAGCTTGCTTTGCTTGCTCTTGCAGAAGTCGCCCAAGTAACTTCGGTAGGTCGAAACAATTTTATTCTAACCTGTCCAAGGAAGGTGATCATAATTTCACTTCGCTACTTTCTCTTAAATCTTGGCTTTGCCTAAAAGTCGACCAAGAAACTTTTGTATGAACAATCGAAACCATTCTAGCCTGTCCAAGGCAAGGTGTCAAAAAATTTCGAGCTCGCTTTGCTCGCTCTTTAGCTTATTTCTTTTTGCATCTTACCTTTGTCTGTAAGTCGACCAAGTAATTCCTGTATGAAGGTTTCAAACAATTCTAGCCTGCCAAAGGTAGGGTGGTAAAATTTTCGAGCTTGCTTCGCTCGCTCTTGGAGGATTTGTTGTTAAAATACATCTATTCCTCAATAAAAGAAATGAATTGGGATAAGGGTAAGAGAATGATGATGATCTACTTGTGTGGGAGTCAGTCGTAGAAAGTCTACACTACAAATATTTACCTTAAAATTCTCTTATTTCGTTTTTACATGATTCCTGCCTATTCTACCAGCCAGTTTCCGAGCTACAAGCATTTCTGAACATTTTATATTATTTTTCTATTTCAACATACCTATGGTGTCTTATTGCTGGGCTAAAAACTTACAATGTAGCCTGGATATGTTATTGCTATCTGTGGGTTTCTTAAGCCTGTCTCTGCAATGCAGTGTAACCTCGGCCAGTCTGGTTCTTTTGTAACTGGTAACTACCATTTATAACCGATATTAACTTATAAAATACTGGTTTATTGTTTTATAAAAATAATTAACTAACCAACATTATAAAGGTGGGAAGTAATTTGTTCACATTGCTGGTCTGAACTTGAACATGGAGGTGATCCTTGTCCTGTATCCAATCAGTAGTTAATGTTAGGTCTTTGTGAGCTGCAATATAGAGCCACGCCATAGGTTATACTTACTTTGCAATCAGCCATCAAGTTTTGCAAGAACTGTAGTTTTGCACAAATAAATAAATATTGTCTATTGTTGCAGCCACAAAGTCAGTCAAGTCCCGATTCTGAACAAAACAATCAGCAAGCTAATGGTATACAACAGAACCACCAGACTCTGCAGCAGCAGCAACAGGAGCAAAACCAGGCAATACAACAGCAGCAGAATCAGCTGCAACAGCAGTTGCAGCAACAGAACTTGCAACAAGCACTGCAACAGCATAACCGTACACTGCAACAGACTTTGCAGCAACAGCAGCAAAGTCAGCAAGAGACTTTGCAGCAAATGTTGCAACAACATCAACAGCAGCATCAGCAACAACAGCAGCAGCAACAGCAACAACAACAGCAGCAGCAGCAACAACAGCAACAGCAGCAGCAGCAACAGGCTTTACAACAGAGTCTTCAACAGACTCTACAAGTGAGCCCAGCACAAGCTCAAGCTATTGTGCAAGCTCAGGCGGCTTTGCAACAGCAAGTTGCTCAAACTTTGCAGCAACAGCAACAAACTCTGCATGAACAGTTACAAGCTGTGCAACAACAACAAATCCAAGCTGCCTTACAACGGCAATCTGCTACATTACAGGTAATACTAATAACAGTTTTTTTTCTGTACTTTTGTTTCATTGGATATTGACAAAACCAGCCAACAATTAATTTTTTCTTGTTCAATTTATGAGGTAGTGCTGTTTATTGCATTTATTTATTACAATCAAAGACATAATTCTGATTTTCGCTACCAGGCTAAAGAGATTGTGTTAATTTTAAGCCTTCTTGAAACTCAACTGTTAAATTAAATTGCCTCAAATGTTGTTTCTTCCATTTCTATCTTTAAAGTAGTTAGAATAAGTTTGAAACCATAGAATGAAACTTTAATGTCCAGGAGTTGCAGCACCAAGCGCAGCAGCAGGCGTTAATAGCCCAGGCTCAAGCCACCGTCAAACAGAAGATGCCTAGGGCAAGGGCGTACAATAAGCCGAGGGGACGCATGACTGCTTATGCGTTCTTCGTGCAGACGTGCCGTGAGGAACACAAGAAGAAGCATCCCGATGAGAATGTTGTGTTTGCTGCCTTCTCCAAGAAGTGCGCTGAGAGGTGGAATGTAAGTTTTCTTTGTGTGTTTTAGAGGATTGTTTTGGGTATAGGCATGATCTACTAGATGATTTTATTTGCTAGATAAATTACCTATTTCTTATCTAGAAGAGAATATCATACTTCCACAAGACACAATATGTTAATTTTTTTTTTAATGTGGTGAAACAGTCTAGTATTGTCTTAATTTTTTCAAGCCATAAAAACTACCTACCGACAATAGGAGAAATAGTGACAAGATTCTTACAAAATTTTTACAAAATTTATAGTGTTCAATAAGTTTTTAACTTCATGCAACACTGCAAAATGTTATGGGTGTGTGCTAATATGTCAGAGTATCTATAGCTATAAGCTACACATTAGATATATTTCCAGAAAAAAAATCATGTTAACATTAAACATGCCAAATAAGTAAGTTCATAATTTTCCCAATTGCATTGGACATGGAGAATTGGCACAATATTAATATTGAGTGCCAAATATACATAAATAACTGAAATCACTCACACATGTATATTTAATAACGCATTGTATAAACAATCGTGAGGTTTGGTATTTTATCTAAAGTTATGTTGGAACCTAAGATTGATGTAAAAATAAACTAGCCTCTGAGTGTGAAACTGTGAAGTCCCTTTGTATTGGTTTTGACATTTATGAAATAGCGTCATATTTAGGGATTTTCAAAGTACCCGAAGCTTTAACCAAACGAAAGCGAATCCTGCGCGTGATATGTGACAAAATTCAGTCTCGCTTATTGTGACAAAATTCAGTCTCGCTTATTGTGATAAAATTCAGTCTCGCTTATTGTGACAATAAGCAATAAACGGAGGCTCGAAATGGCGTGAATAATAAACCGACTGTCATCATGAAAACAATTCACGCTCGCATCCAGTTTCGCGTCCCGCGCAAAACTCGCTTCAGTGTGGCCAGTGTTGTAGGTAAACTTACCTCAAGTTTATTAACAGCTCAATTATTGACCGCTGTTGATTCATAGTACTCAGTCTAAAAAATGACTTGATTTCAGTCGAGATAAGTTCGAAATATGTTAATTTGAAATACAATCATCACTTGTAAGAAATCAATTTGTTCTTACCTCAATTTAGTAACCACTCCACCATTTCCCCCACAGACGATGTCAGAGAAAGAGAAGCAACGGTTCCACGAGATGGCGGAACAAGACAAGAGGCGGTTCGACCTGGAGATGCAGAACTACGTGCCTCCTAAAGACATGAAGGTGCGCGGCCGTAAGCGGCAGCAGATGAAGGACCCGAACGCGCCCAAGCGATCGCTGTGAGTTATGGTCATGAATTTTTCTTTAATCTGATATGATTATTTATGTATGTGGCTCAATTTTGCTTTAAAGCTTTTGAGTGAGGGTTATTTTATTTTCTTTTTTATGTGCACTTCTTTCAGTCAGATTCTTAAGATCGCACTGCCAGCCTTACTCCCATAAAGCACCGTAGTTGGTGTGGTCTAAAGCCCTAGACTTCCATTAGCTAGCTCAGCATTTCATTTTTGTTATATTAAACTGATCAATCAAATACAGGAGGAAAAGCTTAACCTTTACAAATTAATGAGTCAAAAAGAACAGGTTTTTCAGAACTTCCCCCTGAAATAATTTGTTTATAGTAAAGAAAGACACAAACAAAAAGGCATTACTTAATATTATTCGTAAAACTTGAACTAAAAGTTTATTGAACTAATATTATAAGAACAAAGGCCTAGGCTATTGGCTTAGCCAGAAATTATCTTTAATCTGTATCCACCACTGAAAGCCTCCGTCCATTTACAGATCAGCCTTCTTCTGGTTCTGCAACGACGAGCGTTCGAAGGTGAAGGCCAACAACCCGGAGTACACCATGGGCGACATCGCCAAGGAGCTGGGTAGGCGCTGGGCAGCCGCCGAACCTGAGACCAAGTCCAAGTATGAGAGTCTGTCAGAGCAAGATAAGGCGCGATATGATCGGGTGAGTGGCTTTCGTAGATTATTTTTGGTTTTACTTGTTGTCCGGGACTTGTGTCATCATAACAGCCTGAATGAATAATAAGACTCGCTCAGAATACTTTCCTCCCCTAGAGAATGCCTAAGGCATTAAGCCCACCTTTGTACCGTTTGTGGGCGAGAGGATTAAATAAAGATACACAAGCATGAACGCCGAATCTGGAGAACCAACTTAATTGCTACTACAATATAAGATTTTAAACTATCATGGTCACTAACATTACTATTAATAATAATAACGGGATATTTACCATGTTTACTGTTTGCTATGAGTTCCCGATAATAATAAATAATATCCCGTTATTAGTATTAATAGTAGTGCTACTACAATGTTCGATCATCCCAATTGATTGAAGAAGGGCCATATTTAGGTAGATTATGTCATCATGACTTTAGAATAATTTTTGGTCTCATTTATTAAGTCAACTGTCAACTGTCAACTGACAACTCATTTTTTTTTTCTTAGCCTTTCAATTTGTCCTATTGCTGGGCAAAGGCCTCACCTTTAAAAACCTCTCTATCTTGTGCGATCTCTAGCCATGCCCCGCAAACAAGATCAGATGAACTCAATTAGTAAAAGAATATTATGAAGTGAACAAACCTCCCTTGTACCGGTTCTAAAGGGGATAGTTTTTTTTATTAGTCTGAAACACCATAATACACCTTTAAGAACCCAACTGACGTTACCCGAAAAACTCGCAGTATCCGACGAACTGTCCTTTATCATCATTTCAAAATTAATATACCCACCTATCCACAAATTTGATGTCTAACATTCGCACAGATTCAAAATTACGCATTCTTTGTCAGTCAGTATCACCTGTCCCATAATATATCAAGATGTATCTAATATAACAAAAGGCGAAGGTTCCTTATAGTAGCACATTGGGTGGCAGGTGCGAATCATGCCTTTATGTGATAGGTGGCGAACGGGAATGAAAAAATGTTCGTCCGGAATGCAAGATTTCTTTAATAAAGAGACGCGTTGAGTCCTTTATTGGATTTCACGTTATTTATGTTTTTTTTTGAAGTAGTAGTAGTAAAAAAGATTGCATGTAGCGGGGATGAGAATGTTGAGGTGGATGTGTGGTGTGACAAGAATGGATAAGGTAAGGAGCGAGTATATCAAATGAAGTTTAAAAGTTGCGCCAGTTACAGAAAAGTTGAAAGAGAATAATAGACTGTCTTGGTACGGACATGTGATGAGGAGGGACAAATCTCATGCTACTAGAAGAGTCATCATCATCTGCCTAGCCTTTTCCCCAACTATGTTAGGGTCGGCTTCCAGTCTAACTGGAAGCTGAATACCAGTATTTTACATGAAGCGACTGCCTATCTGACCTCCACAACCCACTTAGTAGTAGGTAATACGATACCCCTTGGTATCACTGGTTGTGAGACTTTTTGAGCCACTGACTACCTGTAACGACCGTTAAAGATCTACAAATGACAGCCGGGACCAACGGCATAACGTGTTTTTGTACGTGTTGTGTAACGTGACTTGGAGGAAACTCGATATGTAATGAGTGGTCACCTATCCACAGACCAACCTAGGCAAGCACGGCTTAACCTAAAGATCTTTCCGAGCGGCTGTTATTATTAACCACAAGCTCCAACTGCTATGCTACTAAAAGAGTGATTAATACAAATATTGATGGATGGAGAGGGAGAGGAAGACCCAAGAAACTGGAGGATTGTGTGAGGAATGAAATGAAAGAAAAAGGAGTAAATGATAGCGTGACGGTTGACAGAGGAGAATGGAAGAAAAAAACGTGTTTCGCCGACCCCAAGTAACATGGGACAAGGACAAGAAGAATAAGTAGTAGTAAAAGAGATTCTGATAATAACATAGGCAGTTGGTTTTTCCTGGGTGCTAATAAATGCACGCGGCGTTTAATAACCATGCTGAATAAAATTATAAAAAAATCAATTAGGGAGATTATTATTACTCACATCCTACAGACGATCTCAGTGAATTTTTGCAATAAACAGCATTTGTATTCTCCATACGTGTATGAATACAAGTATTTCACCAGTTATGGCGCACAGTCACTTATTCTAGGCTTCGGGCTGCCACTTAAAGAATAACACAATTGATGCAGTGACTGCCTCGTTGGTCTAGTGGTCGCAAGCGAAGACTGCTGAGCATGAGGTCCTGTGTTCGATTCCCAGGTCGGGCAAAGTGTTGTCGGGTTTTTCCATCAGTAATTTCTCAGTAGCAGCTACGGAGTCTGGATTTGTGTCCGGTTGATGGCATTAAGGGGCTTGTTACATAGGATTAAACATAACTGGCGAAATGTGGGTGCACTATTAGCTGCACCCCCGAATCCCAAATCCCCGAAAGGTTACCTTCGGGGATTACAGCCCCCGTAGCATGACCACCGTAGACGAGGATTTCTTTGACGGAACTCGGAAGGATCGACAAAACGACAGATTGTGTCGACACAATGACAAATTTCTTTGCACTATCTGTCATTTTGTCGATTTTTCCGTCAAAGAAATCCTTGTCTACGGTGGTCATGCTACGGGGGCAGGCGTTATGTTATGGTATGATGCAGTAAACTTAGTAAACTTAAACTAATCTTAGTTTTTTCTATATTTTCTGTGTCCAGCTTCATATAGAAAGTTTCCTTATCTCCCTGATACACTTCTGTAAATGCGTTCTATATGTTTTACAATAAAAACTAACATCTCTTTATAGGAAATGACGGCATACAAGAAGGGCCCGTTAGCACTAACGCAGCAGCAGCAAGCAGTGGTCGCCGAGGTGGACGAAGACGGCGACTTTGACGCCGAAGAGGAGTACAAGTGAACCCACAGACCAACACCGATGTGATCCTGGCCGGTGCACGCCATGGAAGCAGTCGGGACCTATAGTCAACCTCGTAATTGCATTACCAACCAATTTCTAGCTGATTGAAACGTCACCAAGGTTGAAGCAATAATAATGTTCAAAAGTAAACCTTGTGACTTCCAATTTTATTATAGTGGTAATGCAAATATTAGGCTGACTTTACCAACTGTTCCTTGTGCACTCATTTTAAAATTAACCTTATAGCTACAGTCGACCCCTAACTTTTTGCCTACAATTTTTATATACTCGGATATTTTTATACAACGACTGGTCATTTGTACAGATATTCGATAAGACGAATGCTTCACTATAATTACCTTTTTATTATTTTATCCATGCGGTCGTTTTGTATGTTTCTTTTTAGGGAATGTTTTCTAAAGCAGACGGTTTGTTTTTTGAGTGAGAACTTTGAAATTATAAGTATAATTTGTTGTTGTTAGACTATCATTAGTTTTCTGTTTCGACATTGTTTTTGTTGTCGAATATTCTAATTGTAGGTGCGATCTTGTAGTGGATTCGTTGGAACCGTGTCGCACGGGAGAATGGGAAGAGATGTTTCGCGGAGCAACCTGTGAACCATCTTAAAGGTCGGGTTGATGGGGCCTTATAATTTGAATCATCGTAACAGCAATAGTTAAAATATGTACGGAACAAAATATAGGTTAAAAAAGTCCATCGAAAGAAAATTAAAATTAAGTGGATAGTATTTCAAGTTAGAAAATATAGGTGTAAGTTCGAAACGCGAGAGTGAGTGAGATTTTGTTATTCGTGATGAGAAAATGTATAGTTAATAAATTATATTCCTTTATTGACCTTAGATTATTTTATGTTATTAATATTTTCGTTTAAATAATAAGACCTTGTTTTAAATTTAAAATAATATAATGACATTCACCATAAAATAAATTGTAAACTGTAAAGAATTGTGAATTCTTGTGTTAAAATAAAAATTGTTTAGTCGCCCAATAGTCGTTCGATTGTTTTACCATTTTACATCGTGAAGAGAATGTATTATGTGTACATAAAAGGACTGCAAACCGTGATAGTACTTAAAGTCGTAGGACATCTAGGTTCCACTACCGTCTATAGAATAAATGCTAGAATATCCTACCTTTGCTTAATGTACTTGTTAAATATCATTTGACTGTTTTTATTTTAAAATGTTTGTTTTGTGATTCTGTCTTACATGATTAAGCAATTCCACGAAATTAGAACCGTGTCGTATTAAAATTTTAGTGGAAAGGAAAACGTGAAAATATTTTAAGCCGTTCTTAGTGTAATGGGGCGATATTGTTTTGAGACTGATGATGCTCACTGTACAAAACAATATAGTGAATCTTTTACACAAACACTGTTCTTTGATTTTATTTAACCCTTTTGAAACTGGACTAACAAATTGCCATTGTCTGATTGTGCGTTTGATCTGGTGAAACATAACCATAAAACATGTTTTCTAATAGGTGAAATGATTTTATGTTCGATAAGAGAGGTAGAGACACACACACACAACACAAGCATAAGCACATAAGCTTTATTATTGCATTTGTATGTTTATTTGTTTTTTGTGTGCAATAAAGAATAAGAATAGAATAGAGAGAAAGTTCAACATGTTTTATGTGAATATTTCATCAGTCGAAACGCTTAGTGAGTCTGATTAAAAGTCTGCATCAGGATGACTGGACCAAGAGAGATTTTGGAGGTTTGAGCAATACCAAGCTTTTATACCTATTTTATACTATTTGGTACCAGACATAAAATTACTAGTACCTCGCTAAAGACGGAAAACTATTACGAGGAAAGTGACCAGCCATTCTGACTTCAGAATGGCTGTACCAAACCGGTTTCAGCTAGTTCTTGGCGTTATAACTAGTTCATCTTTTCGTTAAAATGTAGTACCTCATCGGTACCTATATGTTTTTCTTATATTTTTTCGATAAGCCATAAATAAGTTACACCTACAAGAAGAAGAACTCGCACTTGCCCGATTTTTTTAACCGACTGTGGCGAAGACCACATGGAGTTATTTATAGTGATAAATTATTGAGAAGTTATGAAACCACCGTATTTTTGAGTAATAAATATTAGTCAAAAACTTAAGTGGCAGTGGGCAGCACATTGCTCGCAGAACGGATGGCCGATGGGGCCGAAAAGTTCTGGAGTGGCGACCGTGAACCGGAAGTCATTGCGTTGGAAGGCCTCCCACTAGGTGGACCGATGACCTGGTGAAGGTTGCAGGGATCCGCTGGATGCGAGTCGCACGGGACCGGTCAATGTGGCGACACTTGGGGGACGCCTATGTCCAGCAGTGGACGTCTTTCGGCTGAAATGATGATGATGACTCAAAAACTTTGTACTACTCACTACAGTAACAGTACTAGGCGGGCATGAATCCAAGAAGGTATTTATCACTAGAAGACCGTACTTATATCACATGAGTAGATCCTATACCCAGAATTGTTAAAATGCATACCACCTTGAGCTCATGCCAGCCTGGTAGGTACTTTTTGGGGAACATATGTGTCACACATATTATATGCCTCACTGGCCAGGGAAATATACAAGTCCGTGATCAGCCCCCGTAGCATGACCACCGTAGACAAGGATTTCTTTGACGGAGGATCGACAAAATGACAGATTGTGTCGACACAATGACAGATTTCTTTGCGCTATCTGTCATTTTGTCGATTCGTCCGTCAAAGAAATCCTTGTCTACGGTGGTCATGCGGTACGACGGTACGACAGCTCTGCCCCCGTAGGGCAGAGCTGTCGTACTGTATGGATCGGAATGTCTATTAATTCCCACTGACATCATTAAGAGCGGCCAACCCGTCATACTTTTCATACGAACGCTCGTACGTGATTATGCCGTTGTAACACATATATCCTGGATTTTTAACTGATAGGTATCTTGTGCACTATATCTAGGTTTCTATCAAAGCAAAAAGTAAAAAATTTGGAGAAACAAATTCAGTATTAGCCTCTAAAAATCTGCTATTTTGGACATATTTACCTTAACTTTGGCCGTTCATATTGTGCTCATAAATTGTAAACGTAAAGAAAATATTGTGATAGAAACCTTGCCAATGTAATAGAGATTCTAAATGACAAATATTAATTTCATAAACTTGTAAGCCTTATTCAAAAACACGTACTTCCTGGAACAAGTTTATGAAATATTCGAACACTACTTTTCTTTCAAAGTTGTCGCTTTATCGATTCGTGCTGGGTCGGGGCCCTCTGAGACCGAGTTGCAAAAACATCGCCGCTGTGGCTCTGGATGAAACAACATTTGCACGCGCTAGTGCGATATCTACATCTCTCATTTGTTGATGCAATATAATTCAACTTGGAAATGCAATCACGCATAATAATCCTGGTATTTGAGGGACTGACGATTCTCAATCCTCCTGCATCCAGGTACCTATTTGCGGGATCGCGCAGGGTGCTGTAAGACTTCGTAGATAAATCATAAAAGAGTAGGTACCAAATTGAACGGAATTGGAATTGAAACGTGAACGTCGTAAGAGTATTCAAGATCATCATTCTCCTGCCCTTATCCCAATTCATTTGGCTCAGCATAATTAATATGTTCTTCTTCGGAACAAGAACATAATAATTATGCTGGGTGAGTGCTAGGATGGCGAGTAACAGATGTATGGAAGAACTTCTTCCTTACTTCTCTGTTACTCATCATGTTGTTCATGTTGTTGTCTCATCATGTTGTTGTCATCTCAGCAGTCACCTCATTTCTAGTAGTTTCATTTGCTAAACAGCTCCTGACCTGGTAAAAGTCGTCGAGGTCAATAGATGGAACGGATGACCTTTTTATCCGACTGCAAGCAATGGGTTATTTTACCCGCATGGTAAATTAAGCTAGTAATCAAGAGAAAAGTATAGGCACACTTGATTCTAAAATAGGATGTAGGTAAGTAATAAAATAAAGCATTACTCATTTGAAACATTTTATTTTATAAAAATAAACGTTTTGACGACAAATAGTTACAATATTCGGGGTCCTTACGAATTCATCAACTCATAACAGAGTTCCCACAAGAAATGTTTCAAGACATTGTAAAAAATTCAGTTTTTACAAAAGTTACTTTTTATCTTAAAACATTAACAACATTACATTTTTTTCACATCTAATTCTAATAACGGTTGATCACTTTCATGTTTTTACGTAATATCTTTAATGAATAAGAAAATAATATTTATTTTTAGAAAGGTTGTATAATATCCAGCTAACGAATTGGATTATTACATACAAAATACAGCGACTTACATAAGTTACACACTGCTGTAACATTTGTCGAACTAAAAACGTAATCCTCAAAGAATTACAATTACATCTTACAATAATATTTTCTAAGAAAATTATGTAGTTCTATAGGTACATACTTAGGCACTCAGTGTATGTGAATGGGAGGAAAAATTTGAGTTAAATATTCCTCACTCATTTTCTTGAGTAGTCATTTAGTTATTTATATTGTCATCTTAGTACAAAAAATAATACACAAATTAACAAGAAAAAGTTTAAAAACATAACAGCAGTGTGTGTTTGTAGAAGTACGAATCCCGAACAAAGAATAATATTAAAGACTCAGAAGAACTCTGAGAGCAAACTGATTTTAATTAGAATATTTTCCCAAAATGTGTTGATGGCCTTATGATTCCCCACGGTGTTCACTGATGACTCTCCAAAGACTTTCTTGGACGGTGAGTAGGTATGCGATAATTTCAACAGTTAATGACTGATTCTTTATACAAATGTCTGTTCTGCTAGATAATAGGTAACGTGATGGTGTAGTAGAAATGGGTTCGCAGCAATGCGGGGCGCCAAACTAGTGCTACTCCCACGCCTAATCGAAGCACGGGGTCATTCAACTTTAATTTCATGTACAATGCAATGTATTTCATAATCTAACTAGTAGTAAATAACCAAAGAGATTTTTTTATCAAAACGAGCATTGTGACTAGAGAAACTTAGATAATTAATTTACTGGAAACAGTTTTTTATACATTCTATTTGCTATTTCCATTTATTTTTTTAAATACACACATATTGTTATTTGTTCATACATTCCGTATACCGGGCTAATGACAAAAGCTCGTTGAAACATATTCTACATAATACCTATTTATATATGGCATACACAATTATAATGACATGTCTTTAACTAATATCACGAAACGCCGTTATTATGCAAATCAAGTTTTTTATCTACGAGATCATTAATTTTATTATATCGTTTGGCGTAATCATTTCGCTCAGTACCGTTACAAAATCTATAGTAGGTATCATACGTGAGATATCTTCAAAGGGAAACAATCTAAATGAAGCGACAGTAAGGTGAAATACAATACATTATGTCTGAGTCTGATAGAAGGTAATACCCTGATTGTTCGAAGAAATTATAAAAATAATCGATAGGCAGATAAAACCGCGACTGGCCGTTCGTTTAGTTTGGTGTTCGAAGAAGATATTCCTAAGCAAAATGTTATTTACATGTTCCGTATTTCACGTCCTTTTCGTTTAATAATCTATAGGCTATGAGTCGTCGGTTTCGTGTGGGTCCGGGGGTTGTTGAGGTATGTAGTTCCATCTTGCTCGCACTTCTGTGGTGGCTGTGGCGGTGGCGGCGGGGTTGGGGGGAGCTTTGTTGGAGGTGGGGGTGGCGGCGGCTAGCCGTCTCGCTCGCACGACGGCGAGGTGGCGCTGGATGTAGTGCTCGTGTGGCGCCAGCGCGGCGGCGCGCGTGAGGCACTCCTCGGCCACCGCCAGCTTGCCGCGCTCGACGGCCACCACGCATAGGTTGTGGAGAGCTTGCACGTTGTCCGCCTCCAGCTCCAGAATGCGTCGGTAACACTGGAATATGGAGTAATCTTATTAGGACATTTTGTAATCTAAGGAGAATTCACGGTGAAGAGCCTTGACCTAGGGATTACTTACTCAAGAAGTCAATGGAATGGTTCGGAATCGAGACACATACATAGAAAAAAAACACTAGCGGGGTCACGATCCCTGAATTCTGAGTAACCTATCAAACGAACACCCCTAATTGAAGTGAAACTTTCTGGTCTTTGTAACTTAAAGCTATACTCACACTTTCAGCCGCATCCAAATCCTTAACAGAATTGATGTAGATGTCTCCGAGAAGCACCAACGCCTTCACATGGTCCGGATGATGTCTGACCAGCTGCTTCAAGAACGGCGCGGCTTCCAATGGCCTCCTCCTATCAGCCAGGAGTAGCGCTAGGTTGAACAGCGCTGAGCGGAAGTCAGGCTTAAGGTGAACCGCTGCCCTGAACCACCGTTCAGCGCATTCGGCGTCACCCTCATCCATGCAGACCATGCCGAGGTTGAAGTGAACGCGCTCGTTTGTTGCTGGAATTTGTAATGGAATAATTTAGCTGATTCTTATATGTATAAAACATAGTTGTGAGAATTTATATCAAACTTTACAGAAGTGCTTTTTGCTGCCGATAGGTAGTTCTGATTGATCATTGATTTTTGGCTTTTCACTTGGCAAAGGAAAATGTAAGCAGGAGAATGTTGGTATCAATAAGAAGTACCTAGGTACGACTTTGGGAGGAAGATTTCGCTGACTGTTCCGTCGCATTGTATTTTACATATCTGTTATTTCAAGAAGAAAATACATCAATATATTTAAGACTGTAGGTCCGTTATGTCACAGACCCCGTTCCAGTTTGATAGAACTTGTTCTAGTTGGATTTGTTCCAGTTTGACTGAACCTATTGCAAAATTAAAAGTCCTAATTCTAGTTTTAACAAATTTTCTAATTGAAATCACCAAGGCTAATCATTTATCAAACTTACCATCTTTATCAAGTAGTTTGAGGAGGCGTTGCCTGGCGAGATGCCTCAGGTCAGCAGCTCCGAGTTCTTGCAGGAGTATGGCGGAGTTCAGTAGAGCTTGTTCATGTTCCGGTTCTAGTTCCAACGCCTTGTCGAGGTAGGCCAGCGCTTGGGAAGGCTTGCCCTGCTCTAGAAGGACCACTCCTAGCTGAAATGCGAATAGACAGGTTTTTCCATGATTTACAACTGTTTTTGATCTTGAGATTAATCAGAAACATAAATTAGGGAAATAATTGTAATAGAAGAATGCCGTTGAGTGAGTAGTCACTAGGTTTAATACTTACGTTGTAATAAATATCAGGATTCCCACTGTCATACAGCAAAGCCCTTTCATAAACCTCCTGGGCTTCCTTCGTCCTATTTAATTTGATTAAAATATCTCCTCTATTTATGTAGGCCTGTGTGTAATCAGCTCTCATGCTGATCGCTTGTCTGTATAGCATGTCTGCTTCTTCCAATCTGGTGGCGTTCTTAGAGATCAGATTGGCAAGATTCAAGAATACGTTCAAGTGGTTAGGCGCTATCCTTGCTTGGTATGATTCACCAGGTTTAGCTTTTGGAAGAAGAGATTTGGCTCTGACGTAAGCGTCCTCGGCTTCTTGGTATCTTCCTAGGTGGTTGTAAGTCCTGCCAACATTGATGTGGGCTCCAACATCGTCCGGCTGGACACTGACAGCTGTGTTGAAGAATTCTAATGCTTCAGCGTACTTTCCTTCTGCTTCTAAGGCATGTCCTACGTTATTGTACAACTTGGCGTTGTTACGATTCACCTGAAAACATATTTCACTTTAGCAACATGACCTAATAAGTCTGACGAAAAAGTTATCATCAAAATAAATGTTACCTTCAGTCCTGAAGCAAATATAGAATATTCAGTCTTCCAATCCCAATTCCTCATGTAAGTTTTAGCGCTGAACGCTAGTAAGAGAAAAATGAGGGCACTGGCCGCGACTTTTGCTCTCCGTTTGGCCAGCATTCGCCAGCCATGGGCTATAAGCAGACACCAGCCCATTGAAGGCATGTAGAGCACTCGTTCAGCAACCACGAAGCCGACGGGGAAGAATAAGTTGGATGCTGGTAGAAATGGTAAGACGAGTAGCGCTAAACCCTGAAGGAAGATGTAAATAGAAACGGTTAGTTGTCAGTTTGACACCGCACCGTAATGTGTCCGGCAAAAAACAGTTACCCGCATCTCATAATAAAACCAAAACAGAGTAGGTATGCTGTTTGTTTTTGTTCAAAAGCTTGAAACGGAAGTGAATGTACTTTATCAATCAACACAATGTGGTTGAAAATAGGAGAAACACAAACAATGGTGAAGTATCAGCCGCACCGCATCACTAATTAAAAAAATAAACAAAATAATCTGTTTTACTGTTTTTTTTAGGTGCAGACGATTGAATTGAAACGGTCGTGACCACACGTCATGATTCTGTTGGCGGTTGAACGAAATTGTCAGGACGGCCCTGAAATATTTGTGAAATCGCCTATGGAATTTAATTGAAAAAACAAGATGGCGCGGCGTTTGTTCCGACTATGGCCAAATGCTAAAAGAACTATGACTGACTCTAGCTTCTAGTACTTTATTTCTGAAGAAAGGTTTAGTATCGACTGTGCTTACCATAGAAAGAGCAGACGACCGCGTCCTGAGTGCGTGTATGGTCGCAGCCACGATGATGACAAACAGCGCCAAAGTGGCCAGGTTGCGAGGGTCACGCCAGCTCTTGAGCAACGCTACCGTGCCCATGGTCCAGTCACAGCAGAGAGCCTCGGGAAGTGTGAGGAGCCAGGCGTTCAGAGCTGGCAAGTACGCGAATGTGATGTGCCTGCAAGGAGGATGATAGAAATGTGAGATTTGTAGGAAAATTAAGGTTGTGAAAATTGTTGTTGTTATCAGAATCTGGGGATATTTGTACAATATTATAAAGAGTATCGTTTTATGATTCAAAGAACAACATCATCATCATGGATGCAGGTCACTTCGATTGCTCGCCATTTTTCTCGTTCTCGACTGATCTCATCTACCAGTTGATACCAGCAACTACGCGAGGATCATTGCTTCATCTCACCTGAGAGCATTCTATTTTTCTCTAACCATTTAAATCGTCAATTTTACTCGTCTTCCCTAATAGTTGTCAATTGTATGGCCAATATGGGCGTTCCATTGCAAATCACTCTGGAATACTCTGGATGGTAAAATATTGGACCTAATGTATGTCGCCATTGCATTGTGTCGAAGATTTAAGACCATCTTGACAGAACATATTACTGACAGCAAAAAGTCAGCAACATCACCCAAGTCCAATAAAACATCCACCTTCTAACATCAGTAAACGCTACAAAGCCAAGCTTTTGTTTGTTTAAGTGAATTCCACCATAAGCCAAGAATCCACCGCTCGAACAATGGCGTCCGAACGAGAACGCTCATAAAATTAATGTGGCTTAGCTTGCGCCCGGCTGTTTCGCAGCTAGTGTGCTTGTCAAAGCCAATTATCCTTATTACTGGGCGATAAAGACGCAGACTGCCTCGTCCGGTCACAAAAGAAGAATATATGACGACATGTTCGTGAATACACGATTAAGTACTTAACAAGTTGCTAAGTTAACGTTGGTTCAACGGAGATAAATGAAGAATGGCATGGCGTGGTATGCAGCGTAATAATTTTAATTTGACATAAGCTTTGCTGCATTTTACGCATGAGTCATCTCCAATTTTTTGTCTTCTTGTAATATATAGTGTATAATCAATGCCCCAGATGCATGGTAAACATAAGTTGCACAACATTGTTTCTGCTTCAGTTTTTTCTTGCGGGAAACACTGCACGAAGTTTTTATGTGTTATGAACCTTCGATGAAATCACAGGACTTCTCCTTCTTCTTCGATCATACCTACATCTTATCAAATGACTGACCCAGTAGGTGGCTCTAAAGTGCAGACGTACGAAGATCACAAAATAATAAATTGTCAACATCAACACAACATCATAATTACCTGGCAGGTGGATGAGCAGCGCCCGCAGGGTTGTCGAACCTCGTGAAGACCGGCAACTGTGCGCCCATGACGTGAAGCCTGGCAGCCAACAGCGCGAGTGTGGCACAGCACACAGTGGCAACGCGCCGCGCAGCCTCGCCGCATGCGCAGCCCCAGCCGCCGCCTTTGCCCCACGCGTCCACCCACGACCAACGGCTGATGCCACCTGAACTTCGACGCTGGAAGACATCATGGAGTTGGTTTAGTTGCTGTAATGCTTTTTTTTACACTAGACGTTTCTCCTAGATCGTGGGTGCGTTTACAAACATTTAAACACATACACTAACAGCCAGACATGGAACCACTACTTGTAGGCCATGGACAAATATTTCTTCCGTGCGGGAATCGAACCCGCCACATGTAGCGCAGCAGCCACTGCGCTAACCATGTCGTCAAATGTTAAAAAAAAACGTAAAATCATATGTCTTTTCATACGAGTTGTAGGATTCATAATATCCGTTTGTCCCATCAAGAAGCAATAATACTGTATTCTGGTTTAAAATGGAAACAACGAAAAATAATAAGTTAGCGGCAGAGACAACAAGCATACCTATAGGAAATCCTAACTTTGTTTTTATCGGCTTTTTCATCAAAACTGAGGATCTATACAAGTACTTATCATTCTATCAAGGGGAACGACTATCAACGAATGGTTTGATGTTCAGTAAATTACGTGACATGTCATAAGTCATTTATTTCAGAACAACATACATCGTCGACGTCGTCATCGTCGTTGTCGTCGTCGTCGACGTCGTCATCGTCGTCGACGTCGTCATCGTCGTCGTCGTCGTCGTCGTCGTCGTCGTCGTCGTCGTAGTCGTCGTTAGCCTAGCGCTTGTTAGTTACCATTCTCCTGCCCTTATCCCAAATTTATTTGTGGTCGGTGCAGCATGTCTCCTTCTCCCATACTTCTCTATTACTCGTCATCTCAGCAGTCACCTCCTTTCTAGCCGCATCATCCTTCACTGTCCATCCATCTGACAAAATTTAGTACCTAATTCAAGGCCATAACTCCGTCAGTCTGATCCCAACCTTTCACGCAAAACCGTTCAAGCTAAATGTAAATATTCTAAACTATTTGTAGTAAAAACGCAAATACAACGAGAAAAATCATAGAGGTATAAAATATATAAAGGGGAGGCTGTCAGGCTCGAGCGCTAGTGTTGTACCGTTCGATTTTGTATTAAAATTAAACGCGTCAAACGGAACGG
This sequence comes from Noctua comes, assembly GCA_963082995.1. Lineage (NCBI taxonomy): Eukaryota > Metazoa > Arthropoda > Insecta > Lepidoptera > Noctuidae > Noctua > Noctua comes. Next base: position 5,608,615 of record OY720271.1, read on the forward strand.
CCGCTGCTACGTGCAGGTTAAATTCTGTGGTAAAGGCGGGAAAAAATGGAGGGAAAATAATTCTAGCCCGTCATAATGGCTTCCCTGGTTCCATTTTCATGTTCAGATTGGAAAGCTTGATTTATAAAGTGCAGAATAATAAATATTTTAGAATTCGTCTGAAAGTGCATCTCGATTTAGAGACTCGCTTGTATATTATTCATATATGAGTAATGGGATCAGGCGTTATTTTGCTGAAATTCATAGCAATAGACTGTTATGCAAGGATGTTTAGTTTTAATTTCGCAAACAGATTCTGGCATGATCCGCCCTCCCGCTTGAAAGAATATCCACACGCAAATGCTACCCAAACTTAATATATGGAACAGCTGTTTTTATCGCGATTTCGATGGTGGTCCCATGGAGAAAGTTGTTCAGTTTGGTGATCTGAGTCACACCCTGAAATTATGACCACACCTATCTGACACATGCTGTATACACAGTCATGTTTCGATGAGATGTTGATAATCTACGAATACCTCGTCGACCGCTCGGTTTCGCGTCTAAACTTCCAACGAGTTATTCTTATTATTCTCTTTTTTACATGCTACGTTGTATCGACTACGGCGTAGTATTGTACGATGAAGACGTGAAAATTTACTCACCTTCTGTGCTACGAAAAGTTCGTAGACGACACATACGCCTGTGACGGTGATGCCTTGCTCCTTGCAAAGCATCGCTACGCCAACACACGCGGTGCACGCTACGACGTAGCGCCAGTCTGGAAATATCAAAGTTTCATTAGGTACATTCTTTCGTGAAGTTTATTTATTTAGGTTCTATGGAAGTCTTACCTACAGCTAAACAAAATAGAATAAAAGAAGTATGTGTAACTTTCAACCAATTATAAGTTTCACTTAATTGAATTGAATCGCTAAGAGAAAGTTTTCCATTCGAGAATAAATTTGTAAAAATAGGACGAAAAAAATAGTATATTTTTGTATTTTATTTATTACAACCGAGCGTAGAATGAATACAACTAACATTTGACGAAACTTCTTCATAATACAACGTTTAAAACGAACTTATTCAATAACACAACAAACACGTGCCCAGAACTAAAATATAAGAATGAAAAGAATTTTAATCAAACTTTTCTCATTCATTCTGCAAAGACTGGAAACTGCTGGATAAATAATTTACATTGTGCCTATTGGGGATACACAAATAAATGTTGTAGGCTGTTACCACGCGGGGAATAAACTCAAGGTCTGAGACTGTGTTTACACCGGGCGGCCTCACCGGCGTCAAAACCATGTTCTGTACCGTTAAGCTGAAAGCATCCCTGGCAGTAGTCCACGAAATTAAAATGTTCTTACGTATTTTGCATTTTGCAGGCCAGTGCCGTGTTGTATGATGATAAAATGTGATTCGCTACCGTAAAACAATGGCTTTACAAAGCTGTAATCATTAAAATCATCAAAACAACCCTCTAAGTTCATTATCCAACCTATCATCCAACTTAAGTCGATTTTAATTTCGTGGGCAACCCTGGCGCTTCTCCAGGAACAGCGAGGCACAATCCCGTTAATTTTGACAATTCAACAATATTCCTTGAACAATATTCCTTCTATAAAAATCCTCCGGTATATAAAAAAGAAATATAAAGATGATAGAAAGTCTGTTACTCAATTTGGGTGCTCTTTTGTCTAACTTATGTCAAAACGGTTTTTCAGAGGTTTTTAACCACTGTGACAAGAGTGATGCCACAGTGCGCGCCTAAAATATTTTGATAGAACGACAAACTAAGGACTGTTTTGACTGAAGTCTGCTCACAGCTTTAGGTACTTACATACAGTATAACACAAGTACCTAATATTGACGAGAAGTGTAAATGAAAGTATGAAAAGTAAATAAGGATATCTGTATCGAGAATTCAGGTCATTCACCCTGAAGTTCAGACCTCGGTGGAACGTTAAAAGACGCTTCGAATATCTCGAGTTTTCCCTTACGTTTTATGTAAGCCACGTTTTCGTGTTATCTTAATAATAAATGTATGCTCTTAAGGCTTTGTGCCGACTTAAAGAGCATACATTTAAGGTTTAAATGAATTAGCCGAAACGCTTAGTGGCCCTTTTCAAGCATCAAATATTACTTAGTTCATAAGAAACTGGAACAGTTTGACTGCCTCGTTGGTCTAGTAGTCTCCAGCGCGACTGCTGAGCATGAGGTCCTGAGTTCGATTCCCGGGTCGGGCAAAGGGTTATTGGGTTTTTTCATTAGGAATTTCTCAGTAGCAGCCACGGAGTCTGGATTTGTGCCCGGTTGATGACAAAAGGCTCGCCCCCTATTACACGGGACTTAAACATAACTGGGGAAATGTGGGCGTTCTAATAGGCACACCTCTGTCTTACCCTCCAGGGATTGCAACGTTATGTTGTGTAAACAGTTTCATGATTAGGGTTTAAATCATATCACCAGACATTTTCATAACCACATAATGATAATGATTTGTTTCATACTAACCGAAATGACTTAATAATTCCGCAATCAATACCTTCACTTTTAAAACAGGAAATTGAAAAATGCCTTTAATTCGTTTGACTATCATCTACCTGTCTATGCGGCACAGATCACACTGCTCAGTGTTCATCCTCTATTAGAAATACGTGTACAGAAAGAGCAACGACATATTGTCGGGCCTACGCTGTCCCCCCATACTTAAGTACAAATGCTGTATCCATAATAATATTGTAACACCAAATGATTTCAAAAGAGTAACCATGGAGTTTCTTGCCGGTTCTTCTCCATAGGAAACGACCAACCCGAACCGTGCACCTTTTTGTCGACGTTTTATAAGTGCCCATCGAGGCCTATGTGAAATAAAATATTTTGATTGATTGATTGATTGAAGATTGCAACGGGCATGTCATAGTTTGACGTCATAATCTGTTGGCAAAAACTGACATTGAAAACGTTCGTTTACATCAGTTTCCATTCTTCACATCTTCCGTTACACAATTGACATAATATTTTCTTTTATAAAGCGAGGTACACACCTGTGTATCTTCTCCGCTGTGAAGCTCGCGCGTAACACAGTAGTGCGCCGAGGAAGAATAGGGAAGATAACATCTCTGCTCGTCCCACCACGCCCGTCACCTGTCAGGAAAACGTTTTTTATTAGAAGAAAATATAAATTGTTAGATTCTGTGACGATTGGACGTTTCAACTGTAGTGCTATTCTGTAAGGGGTGCATATTCGATTCAGCAGTATTTGTTTAACAAAAAAGGCACCCGAACTTTACCAACCCTATTCGGCTTTCATTCGGCTCTTGCCGACAGCTACCATCGCTGAATAATGGCTAATCAATTGGCTTATTTCTGTCCGTAGACAATATGTTAAAAAAAACCCTGTCCGATTCGTGAGGGTATTATTAGGTATCGAGATTATCTATTCTAATTATGTAATCCTTTTTGGAGAACAAGAAAAAAAAATACCCAGATGAAAATTAAATAAAGTGTTCTAAAATGCGGAAAGTTCTATAGCAACACACGGGGGCGCGCGGTCGCTTCTCGGGTAGTGACGTCATAAAAAAACAATTGACGATCGAACAACTTATGCCAAAGGTGCTGTTGTCACGTTTTAAAAGTTTGCTTGAGTTTAGGGTAACGGTGGTAATTTGGGACAAAAATCATGCGTTCATTAATATTTTTACTTTCATTAGTATTTTATGTTTCTTATTCCATTTGACAATGTCGTTGCTATACCTATATGCCCCTTTCGGATCAGATAGGGTTTTTTTTAACATATTGTATACATCGCCGAGTTTGCCACCCGCCTGTGTCTCATGTACATATAGATCCATGACGGTGTTGCATCCCGACGAATTAATTAATTCAGCCTGGCCAAAATGGAAAATACAAATAACAATAATTATGTAAAGTTATCGGGAGGAAAACCGTAAGATTACGTACGCACTGGCAGGTTAGCGAGTAGCGAAGTGAAATGAAAGTTCTATGATTTTTGCAACAGACCGCACAGCGCGCTTGGCGCCTCGCTAGGCACCTGGCGTGTATCGAAGTAGCCTCTAGGCGCTAAACAAGCCACCTGTTAATGCGTTCGTAGCATTAAGATCCGTAAACCAACCAACCATGGTTGGTGTAAGACGAAAGCCGATTTCCCCAAGACGTGTTCCTAACAACCTACCGATTCTTACGCATAGTTGTAAATTACACAAACACATTACTCTTTTACGACGTTCTGAGGTAAAAGTTAAGTTTACAACATGAGTTTCTAAGAAAAAAGGGAGAAGTTGAAGAAGGCGCCGTAAAGATTGCGAAAATAGCAGCAACCGTGCCACAGTCTATAAAAATAGCGAACATGGTTAAGGTTTACGTACGGGGGACGCAGTAGTCTCGTTCACGACTCCATTATGGCGAGCTCAGTACAAACACATTTCCTCTACTCTGTGATCCTCACGAAATAGCTTCGCAAGTTTACTAGTAAAAGAAGATTTTTAAAAAATAACGAACTTGAATACTATTGAAATTAGATATTGAAGAATGAAACGTGAATTCTACACAGTTCTATTTATGCAAAAATCGACGCTTCTGTTTTAAAGTTAAAATATGAAACATTCGCTATTAAAAATAATAGACACAAAATCCGTGGATATATTCGGAAATTGTATAATATATTCGGGAAAAAAGTACTAACGTTGCATTGAGAAAATACGAATTGAAATGTACAAACAAAATGCTCTCAGGTTCATATCCGTTTTACCACAGCAATCCAACGCGGATGTAAATCGTATGCCATATAAAATACGACACAATAAAAAACGAGTATTTCTAATTGGAATGCTGACGTAAACAGAAAGTTTAAAGATCATCAAGTTCACACCTGACGGGGCGTAAAATTTGGCATACGGGTTGACGACTGGGTTGCCATAAAGTAACCAGCTCAGCTACCAAACAACGGACGTCGTCGGTAGCCGTTATTACCCACAGTCATTCCGACCGTATTTTTAGAAAGAAACATAAAATAGACTGCAAGATCGTAAACTGCTTTGACAATTTTGAAAATTCTTTTTGGGAACCTAAGACCTTGGAACTTTGGATTCTCGCCAAGTTGCAAGTCATAAACAACAGTGCATCTGTATTCTAGAACAAATATTTGAAAAACAAAAGATCTAGATTCTTTTCGTGACGATGACAATTTTCTTAATTGGGTCCAATTACGGGTGGCGTTTATTAGATCCTTGACTGACCTCGATCCTGACTGCCTCGTTGGTCTAGTGGTCGCAAGCGCGACAGCTGAGCATGAGGTCCTGGGTTCGATTCCCGAGTCGGACAATGTGTTATTGGGTTTTTCCATCAGGAATTTCTCAGTAGCAGCCACGGAGTCTGAATATGTGGCCAGTTGAAGGCAATAGGCTCGCCCGCTAATACATGGGACTTAAACATAACTGGCGAAATGTGGGTGAACTATTAGGTATACATCTGCCTAGCCCTTCGGGGATTATAGGCGTGACGTATGTGTGTTTATTAGAAGGATCTACAACAAACTCTCATCTCAAACAACTGCTCTTTTGAGGACAAAAGAGCAGTTGTTTGGACACTTAGGATAGTCCAGTAAGTGGGTCATGTTCTGGACTGCACCACACACACACATTGTAAGTAGGATGGGCCTATAAAGTCCCATTTCGCCAAGTTGTGTTGTTTCTACCTAGATAAGGAGATTACCAGATGGTAATCTGATGATCCTTTACGTGCAAAGTCATGAAAACCTCAGAGCCAGAGCCACCCCAATCGAAACGAATTGAGAACTTCGTTTCGTTTTTCCAATCGGTTAACAACGAAAACATAATCAGATCGTTCGACGCTCCAGCTATAAACAGAAAAGAATTCTGAAAACGCTTGCTCAACACACGATTGCCATCAAAATCGTATTTTTTTTATGTCGAGCATAAAATTAATTTCATCCGGAGATGCATGAAGCAAAGGGAGCGAATAATATAACTTTACTGTCGAAAACTCAGCATTTTTTTATAAAAAGATTGGTGATTGATGAGGTATTTAATTCTATTTCTACTTTAAAATATTGCTTGGCATAATTCCGTCATAAGATCCTTTATTATGGAATCGAAATTTACCTATAAAATTCCTAATACTCAAAGTTTTTTTTTTGTTTATCATTCAGTTCTACCGTTTTCGCATTTATTTTTTACTGAGTTGAAAATGTTATTTTTTTTTTACTATTCATAATAGGCTTGAATAAATGCTTTTTGAACGTCATACCATAGTAACTTAATTGTTTATTTTGCCTATTACTTATAAAATTTAGGTCGAAATGGGTAAAAGTCTTGTACCTACAAAACAGTATAAGACTTATCTCTCTACCTACAAATTCAAGCCTTCCTGACTATAAATTGGTTCCCTTTTGCAACACTATTATAAACTTCACTACGTGAATAAAACATTCTCCGATCCAGTACCTTCAGCGAGGCACTAGACAGAAATACAAGAGAGCTTGTCACCGAAAGAAATTGGCATCGTAAAACGTACGCGAAGTGGCCTAGCTCTTGCATCCCCCCCATAAAATGCACGAATAACTAGAAGGTATGTAGGTACGTACCTACTGCTCGCTAATGTAGTGTTATGTACTGGCTGAATTTATTTTGTAAGTTTTATACAACATTATTTTATTATGCGAAACCTGAATATAGTTTGTTCAGAATAAGTAACTGAATTGATTCCAATAATTTTTAAACCATAAATACCAAAAATATTTCAAAAGGCTACAAGTTGGACATCGAGCGATACTACCTATCGCAATCATTTAGGTACCTACTGCCAAATTATTATTATCAATGAGCTCAAGACGACGCTGGAGGCACGCGCGCGTGGGCGCACAGCCACGTGGTGACCACGTTTTTGTTCGGACAACTAGGTAACAGAACAAGCTTATAACTTTGTGATTTTTCGTGATACAGTTTTGAAATTTTGTACATAGATTCTTTACATAAAAATACTAGACACGTGTTTCAGGTTTCGCATAATACTAAAACGAATGTTCTATAGTAAAGATGACCCTGGGTTAACGGTTTTGCAATGCAAAAAAACAAATGCAGTACGTAATTTTTTCTTTTTTTGTAAATATGCATGATGCACCACTGCCAGTATTACATATTTTCCAAAAAAGTACTAACATAGTTTTATTTGCAGTAGCAGTAATACTGGCAGTATAGGATAAACATCAACAAAAAATAAAACAAATAGTACTCCGCGAAAATTCGAGTCACAAAAATCAGTTCACATTTTTATATCATGTTATTAGTTAGAGTTACTAGCTTTTTTTCCCAGGTTTGTGTGTACTTTTATGTTCATTTGAAACCATCAATATACAAACGAATGGTCCAAATATACGAAGGGTTACTTTCGAATTTCCATTTTAGTTTGCGAACTAATTTCAGGCAGAGGCATCAATTTTGCTCGTTTTTAGAGCACTATAAAAGCTTTTGCGTGTCATAAGTGACATCTGAGATCAGGGGCTTAACATGATCTTCTACTGAGAAAGTTTAGTACCTAGGCCATCCTACTCCCGCTTTGATAAAAGTATAACCATGTTATTTAGATTGGTTGAAACAATACCTACCTTATTGAGTCAACAATCCGAATTCTAATAAAAATCGCTCGTATGTACGAAACACTTTAAAATATTATGAAGAATTCAAATGAAAACAACGGAACGAATGAAATGTCGAACAAAATATGCGGTGGAATCGAAAAAATCACAACGGATACTGTCAGAAACAGCGTGTTGTTATTTCGAACACAAAACGTTTAATATCTGGAATGAATATTAACCGAAAGCCATCCGATACGACATATTCGTTCGGATCAACGTTTTAAAGGAATTCATAGCAGGCAGAATGCAATATTTTCGTTTATATAGTAATACATATTTTAGTCGCACATAAAGTAGCGAAAATGCTTTAGTGAAAAGAATTCGCAGCCAATCTTCTATACTTATTACTTATTAATATTATAAAGCTGAAGAGTTTGTTTGGTTGAACGCGCTAATCTCAGGAACTGCTGGTTCGAATTGAAAAAATATTTTTGTGTTGGACAGTCCATTTATCGAGGAAGGCTATAGGCTATATAACATCACGCTACGACTAATAGGAGCCGAGGAAAAAGAAAACAAGCCACAAGCAGCGGGTGAAACCGCAGGGCACAGCTAGTTTTTAATATAGAGTGTAGTGTTCGAAATTGTTTTAATGCGACCGAATTTAATTAGACTTCCATTAAAACCTTTTTAAGCTATCCTTTGAGAAAAATGTGTCGAGAAATAACTTTTGGAGTTTGTGGAAGAGAAAAAACCGGCCTAGTGCGAGTGCTACTCGCGCATGAAGAGTTCCGTATCGTAATGGGGACCTCCTTTTAATTTTAAATTTATTTTTATTATTTGGTGTTATAGCGGCAACAGAAATACACATTCTGACAAAATTTTTGCTGTCTACATATTACGGATCATGAGATACAGCCCGCTGACAGACGGACGGACAGACAGCGGAAGCTTAGTAATAGGGTCCCGTTGGTTACCCTATGGGTACGAAATACTAAAAAAGACCGTCGATATTGCATGAACCCAAATTATAGAATTCCTGATGAGATCAACGACCGAGATATACATTTATATCTTTATATTTAGTGACTTGTTACTATGTAAGAACTGCGGGTTCCACAGCAACCCCAACTTTTACCTTCTTCAATAACTTGAGAAGGATACAATATCCTTCACTATGTTTAGGGTTCTGCTGACGATTCTGACAGTCCCTTTATATGCCGTATATAAAGCGGCTGACGTTTGATGCGTGAATTATTCGTAGGGAAAATATTTTTTCCAACTTATGTGATAAATAGGAAGTCGCAATGTTTCCAAGAGTACATTATCAACTCAATATATACACTGATCATAATATTACTATAGGTCAACGCCTTTGAAAACAGATGAAGGTCGCAGTTAGATTTAAAGCGTAATGACCTTAAAGCTAGGTCACCTACAGCTATACCCTACAATATCATCAATGGTGTTGTGACATGTCCGGTTTGTGCTTGAAGTTTTTCCGCCAAAGTTGGATATGCTAGCCACTTGAGAGATTTTGGTGTGCTGCTCTTTCATGTAAAGAGCAGCACACCAAAATTCTCGATAACCATTCTAGAAAGTCATCGAATGCAGTCGCTGTTGCTGAAATCGGATAGATGGCATCATCATCATCATTGTACAGTTCGAGCACATAGCTCAGTTCTACTTTTAAAGCCGTCTGACCTATAAAATCCTTGCCTTCTAGTTCTTGTAGTTAATGTAAGTATACATCTATGTTGAGGATAGAGGACTAATCTAGCAGCAATGAAAGGTACACGAACACTACTACAATATTAGTCCTCTGTTGAGGACAGACTAATCTTGTAGTAGTGTTCGTCCTTCGAGCCGGATTCGGGCAGGTATAGCTTTGGTTTAATCTTACGCGAAAGTGGTAGTGTCCGTGTGCCTTTCATTGCTGCTAGAAACAACAATCTAAATACTGTCCGCACATTTCGAAATGTTACTGAATCGTCAGTTCAGATTAGTTTCTTCTTAAAATAGGCTTTGAGGTGCGGTAACCTTATTGTTTTACTACATAAATTTTCACGGGTCTGTATTACAGAAATCTAAAGACGTGGATGACATAAAATACACAGTTTCCACAAAGCCACGTTTCAAACATGCATAGTTCTAAAGAACCACACGTCGCTCACGATAGACACTCTTCAAAGTACACTATAGCTATAAAAATATATCTACTCACCGCCTCAGTATGAATAGGATGAACGGCGAACAAGATGGCGGCGACAAAACTCGCAAACTCCGGCAGGAACATTGCGCACACCCTGTAACAGAATAACTAGGTCACTGGATGGATAAACAGACTGAATATGGCGCCAAAGAGTAGATAGGTACAGAAACCCACCTTCATACATAGAGCGAAAACAGGCACACATATACAGCGCACACCAGAGAGGTGTGCTCATAATTAAGGGTTCGGACCATCAAAATGACCAAGTTTCTCCATGGAACCAATATCATAATTGCGAAAAAATAATTTATTTATTTATGTACACACAAAATACTTAACAGGACATTACATTAAGATAGAAGAGCACAAAGGAATGCTTAATAATCAGCTGTCCGATACCAATACCAAATGTATGGAACAGCTGGTTTAAAGTTGGTGGAAAGTTATTCAGCTTGATCGCCCTAATAAAACACGCGAGTCCACTGTGGGTTGGTGGTTCTCACATGACTTCGAATCTTTGGTTTTAGGACATGCCAGTTTTCTCAAGATAGTTTCTTTCACCATTTTGGGAGCAGATGAACATAGATATGGCGATCTCAAACGTGTCAAGTCATGACTAAGAATATGAATACATCAATATCTAATATCAATACACTTAGATAAAAAACCGATTTTATCGCGGAAGGCTTGTCTTTGAGATAAGACCTATTTCGTAGTAATAATTTCGGTTCCAAAATAGTACGTTCGTTAAAACATGAAATATCAATCAGTACGAAGAAAAAAATCACCTTTAAAAGTTGCTAAGTGTTTACATATTAGTGCTCGTGACTGTACGTAGATGTATGTCGGTGCGTGCGTTTTCGCTCGTTGTATGATATCGTCTTTCTGTATCAATAAATCTATCTATTCTGTGACATCATGGTCTTCTAGAATGACAATGTTTATGTGTACCGTCTATATTTACTACCGTTCGGGTTATTAGCAATCAAGAGCGGTGTGTCACTGGCATCAGTTGCAAATTGATACTCGGTTAACGTTTGGCATGGATTGGAGGCAAATTATGGGAAAATATTTGTGGTGTAGTGTTCGGAGAATTGAAATTGTATTAAATAACAATGATTTGTGGTTTGTGGCGTTTTGTTTGTTTGTTACTTCGTTAGTTTTCTGATTAATTTTATATTTGTGTATACATTTGTGCATTTTGTCAACTGTACTGTAACCTCGATTTATTCATAAACCGGTGGCAATCAATTTATATTTGTTTATTGTATAATCCGGGTTACATACATCCCATGGGGGTAGAAAGAAATTTTAGATATACACTTTTTGATGTCTAACTTATATTTAAAAGACCATACTATTTCCGATTAAAAGTTTCCAAATCAACAAAAACAACAAGACAAAAACCAACCGTTTGCCACACAAAGATTTAAACAATGTTTCCCTTTAATTTCTTTTCAATACCTGAACTGTAGCCTCAGTGGCGCTCACTCAAATAAAACCTTAAAAATGTTACAAAACGTAATTGCCAGCGTTTCCAGCGCTTTATTTCTATTGGATAAGCAGCGCTGGGCCGTGAAAACTTTTGTGGTTTCATTTCCCACGCACGCTCGCACGTCAAGACCGCAAAACTTTTAATAGACGGATTTTTATGTTTTCTTCTATATGGAACACTTTAATGATTTGTTTGGAACGGATTAGTATGACAACCTAGGGTAAAGTTTGATTAGAAATCACTCTGGGTGGTGCTTAACCCGGGGTTGGTTATTAAGGCTCATTTCTGTGGAAGCGTTTATTGAAAAAAACATGGAATCAAAACGATTGTGGTTGTTTGTTTCACTTTGATTTGATCGCTTTATCATATCAAACACACACTTTTCGATCTAATTATATAAAAGTTATTTGAATTTTAGTCTTTATAAATCCTTTCGCTATGTTTAATGTTAACAATTCTACCAAACTGTCCCTGGACCAGTATTAGAATTATTTTATCAACGCAAGCTTCTAAAAGTAATGAATCCATCTTAAGATCCGAACAGCCATCAGCCATCTATGACATAAGTGATGTCCGATCGAAGCCAACTTAATGTCGAATGTCACTTAGTAATATCACCCGGGACCGGTGATGTAATGCCCTCTCAGAGGCGAACGGAGTAAATTAGGCGTCATAAATTGGCCACCCATCACATTGACGTCCCGGCCACACCATAATTTAATCACAAGGATCGAACGATCATGTCATTATCTTTACTGCGAACACAGCTTCCAAATGTTTATTTGGGTTAGTTAACCTTCAGCAGAAATTGGAGTCTATTAGCAGTAAATTAAAGCAAATAAACGTGTTTATGAGAACACAAAGTACAATGTAGCATTGAAAAACGAAATTGAGAAAGTTATAACAGAAACGGAGTAGGTAATAACAACAAACCGCCAGGGACTGTCAACTGAGTTATCAACAGCACTTTAAAATTGAGTCGACAATTTTTACCACCGTCTGCGCTGTGTCGTGAAATATATAGCGCAGTACGTACGTCCTGACCGTGTGAATTTTGGAAGTCGAATGATAATAATTGGGCAAGTTTGTCCAGTGGCGCCGCCTCGTGGCGTGCGATCGCAACTTTGTCGCAGAGGTGGAACAACGGCTAATTGAGGCTAACGCTACGAAGGTGCTCCCGACGGCTAACTTCTGCCGGAATTAAGGCAGTCGTTAGTGACTTTTTGCGAATCAGACGAAATCTCTTGCCGAAGTTGGTGAAAAAACATTTATGGGTAGTTTCTTCGCGAAGCTCGCACCTAATGAGCTCCTCTAGCTGCTCTCAATCGATACGCTTGTGACGACGATAATGGCTTGTTTCTTGATTGTGACGTACTGTTTTATGTTCCTCGTTTCATATCGAAACTTTTAATGAAACTACTTCAAGACATCAAACTAAACGAGACGTATAAGTATCTTAGTGGAAGTAGTGAGAACCGTAAAAAAGTTTAATCATATTTTTGATGTGAGGCTTAATTCCATGTATATACAGGGAATCTTCACGCTAGAAATTGTGAACGTGATATAAATTATGATCCACTGAGCTCCGAATGTTTGGGTTATAAATATGTTCATTTACATTTGAAAGGCCTAAATTAATGTAGATCCGATGTATTCAATATTTGGTATTAACTAGCAGAGGTATTGTTCATTACGGATCGTGTTCTTTTGTTTATCGTATAATGAATGTATTCTGTTAATTGCTATATTCAGAACGAATATAAAATGAACATAATGCATACGGTATGAAATTTAATTAAAATATACGTGACATTACGATGGCAATTGCTAATGAAATACTAAATGTTTAAAAACAACTTACTTAAGGACTGACAATAACAAAATAAACCATGATTTTAATTTATTTATTTAATAATAGAAGAGCCAACAGCTTTAACAGATGGATAACAATTGTATATGTAACACATAGCCAATTACATGTTCTCACGAGTATAAACAGAAACTACCAAAAAGTAGATTTTTCACAGATTAGTCTACGAGCTAGCATAATGAGAATTCACCAAATTATATGGCCGATAAAAAATAGTTTTAAGTATTATGACGAGAGATCGGAAAAGGTACAATTAAATTGCCTAAAATTCAAGGAAGTAGTAAGTTACATGTAGATCCTCCCTCTAATTTAACAGCTTAATTTTGGAACTTAAAAAATATTCCACGATTTATCCTGATGTTGCTTACTTTTTTGAAGTTTCGACAAATAAACTCTACTTATTTCGATATCTGATCATGACTGTAGTATTTTTTTATACACCTAAAAGCTCCGATGGCAGCTACTAAGATTATTATAAAATATTCATTGAATATCTAAATTAAGATGATAATAAACATTCTCTAAAGAAACTGAAAGTACAAAACCTACTATAATGAATAATTATTATAATTAGAAAACACAAACATTATAAAATAAGGGTGTTACAATGAGTGGTCAGATTGTCGTAATCGGCTTAAACATCCCAGAGATAAATGAGACTTCCTATAAAGCTATAAATAAAATATATTTAAATCGTTACGTCGCGGTCATCAGAAATAAACATCCTAACACCTACGGTCATTCTATTTCCATCGAAAATTCTTCGTGTTAATTCTCCACAACACTCGATTATTCCGATCTTTTTATCGATAAAATACTGATCACTCGGAATATCGATTACGCTAAAACTGTTCACGAAGGGTCACCTTGTTGAAGCCTGTCGCGACGCTGACGTAGCTACAAACAGCTTGTGTAGCACTTTCGTAGCACTTCGTAGCACTGCGTAGCGCTGTCGTAGCGATTATAAATGCGACATTCTACGCTTTTGTATCGAGGTGTCGAGAGGAATTTTCAATCGCTATTAGAAAATTGTTTAGTTCGGTATTATGTTGCGTCTGCGGTGGCTCTGTGGGTGGCGAGATAGATTTTGTTTGATAATCTCGAGGTAACACAAATTAAATTGAAATAACCAATTATTTTGCAAATTATATAACATCACGCCCCCACAGATCGATCTATACAGAGTGGAAGGGGACACCGACGCATAAACGGTTACCACGTATTCAGTACATAATTCTGAACATAGAAATACATAGAAAATTTTCAATGGTAATTAAAAACAAAATCTGCTGTTTCAAATAGTACCTACACGGCCAAAATGTATGGAATCGATTATTTAAAAAAAAAATTTAGCTATGAAAAATTTCTAGGTTCATAATGTTGTACTGAAAACGTGGTAATCGTTTGTGGTGTCTCTCTGTTCCACCTTGTATATACGTTGTCCTCCATCTTGCGCATACAGTTTGGGAGAAACTGGGATTAGTAGGTGGAGGACAGGTTGACGTGGCGCAGTTTGGGAGAGGCCCATATCTAGAGGTGAACTGCAGTACACTGCGTTAATTAATTGATGCCTCTAAAATACACCCAAAGTGTGCCATTTAGAGCTCTAGAAAAAATCCTTAATAGGAAACCCCAATAACATTTAACAATACAGTATACAACATTATTTTTAGTATGTGCGAAACCTGATTATAGTTTGTTCAGAATAAGTAACTGAATCGATTCCAATAATTTTTAAACCATGTTATATTTTGTCCCAAAAATATTAAAAAAAAGTTACTAATTGGACACCGAGCGACATTAAGTACCTATCGCAATAATTTAGGTTCCCACTGCCACATTATTATTATCAATGAGCTCAAGACGACGCTGGAAGCGCGCGCGGGTGCGCTGCGTGGTGTCCACGTTTTTGTGCGGACAACCAGGTAACAGAACAAGTTTATAACTTTGTGATTTTTCATGATACAGTTTTAAAATGTTATACATAGATTCTTTACATAAAAATACTAGACACGTGTTTCAGGTTTCGCATATACTAAAACTAATGTTGTATAATTCTAGAATTAAGCTGTCAACCGAACAACGATGTTATCAGCGCGGCTCAACTATAGTTAATTACATGTAGGGGAGTGGATTACTTAACGATAGTCATTCGCAGAAGGTAATGGGTGTCTATTGGACACATCGCGTGTCTCACAGACTGCACCACGGTGTTAAGTGAAGAAAATAGATGTGATTTTGCTGCCAATGCGTTTACGTCAGTCATGAGTTGTCATGAGTTGTGATTCCCCTTTTATAAGAAGGGGGAGGAAGGCGTCTGTTTACAGATATTTTTTTGTTGAAGAAAGAGCCGGTCTATACAAATAAATTAAATTGAAGTATCTGTGTGTCATTTCAAAATTTTGTATATAATTAATTTAAGTATATTCATTTTTTTTAATTTATATAAATATATATATTATTTATATTTTTTGTATATTTTTATGTATATCAATCTATGTTAACAAAATGGTATTTTTCTTATTTTTTTGTACTCTATCTCAATGCTGTCCTATTTGACCCAAAGGTTGACTGGTAGAGAATGCCTTGTGGCATTAAGTCCGCCTATGTACCACTCTTGTACATGAAGTTTAAATAAATAAATAAATAAAATAAAATGTGACCTTAATTTATATTTACACGCCGAAATGAAAAGCAGAATAAGAGGACAAGTCTGTACATTTTACCAACCTTCTGTATCTTATTTACGCAAATAAATGATTTTGATTTGATTTTTGATTTTGATAGTAATTTGTTTAAAAAGTAACTAAATAGTATTTATGACGTCATATTAGGTAGTCCGACCGATGACCTGGTGAAGGTTGTGGGGATCCGCTGGTTTTTTTTTAAAATCTTTATTTAAAGAGTTTTTTCGCTAATGCGAATATGACACTGTGTATGTATACAAAAAAAAAATAGTTTACGGTTAACTTAACAGGAAGAAAACAACAAAACATCATCAATCGTAACTATGTTTTGAGCGGGACCCACGGGACCGGTCAATGTGCCGACACTTGGAGGAGACCTATGTCCAGCAGTGGACGTCTTTCGGCTGAAAAGATGATGATGAGTAGGTAGTCAAAAAATGGCACGCTTGGTTTTCATAAAGATCGTGTAACTTGCGTTGTCTAGGTGTACCCATCTATATCTGTGCGCGTAAGCCAGTTCATCAAACAGGCAACTATTGCGATAATTAACATAAGGGTTGACTACCCATTCCTACAGTTGTGTAAAGCAAGGGGATGTCTATCATTGGACGGTATACATTGCGTGTGGAACGGAAAACACGTGTGATTGGCTACAGTTGATGCGTTATCAGGAGTAATCAACCTTTCGTTTCTTGGCAGGATAGTAATTGGAAATTAACTTAGCCTAACCAATTACTCATCATCTGCCTAGCCTTTTCCCAACTGTGTTGGGGTCGGCTTCCAGCCTTCACGTAATACCGTAAAAAAAAACTTTCATCACGACATTTTCCAGCTAAGATAGCATATTGATGAAATTAAACTAGCTCGTGTTCCGGAGACGGGTATTTTGACTCACATAATAAAAGGTTATTAGAGGTTTTCCTACCTACACACGTGTGTGTTGTGAACACGTGTAAATTGGCAGCTATTTTCGGTGTTACTGTAATTTACCAGAGGCTTCACCCGCGCGTGGATGTCGAAAAATAATCCCACAGGAGCGTACTAAGAGGATAAAAAGTATCTACACAATGTAATTCTGCGCCAAAAGGTCCACGCAGTATTTAATAATCCGTTTGTCATAGTATGTATGTCCTAGCCCGAGTCATAGTCTATGATTGTGTTAAATTTCGTTTAAACCCGTTCAGCCGTTAAGGCATAAAATTACAGACGGACAAACGTACAGAATTACTTCCGCATAATATGGATTGAACCTCTTACTACATACTATTACTGACATTTTTATAACAACTTGTTTTGACATTCCATTTTTATTATTATTTTTTGTTTATTATTATTCACAGAAATGACATGACATATTATTAATTATTTTAAATTGACCGTGGATTATTACCATTTTTGAATTTGTTATTGCATCTTTGAGATGTTTTTCGATTTTTTATGTTTTAATGGTACATTTTTATTTTACATTTTATTTATTTTACTAAATTTCTATACGGTGTATGTTGTTCTGAAATAAATGACTTATGACTTATCTTGACTAGTCTGAAGGTTGAGATTCCCTGTTCCAAGAGCTAGTTTCCCTTCAAAACTTCAAATGAATAAATAAATGTTATAGCTTTCTTAGAACACTTTACAATGCTTATTTCAAAGAAATAATCCAAAATAGATTTCAGATTAAAATTCTGTTTTAACAATTCATTCTTAGTATTGGAAGGTGACGAACGGCGATACCAAGAAATGTTAATGGGGTGGGTACGTAATGGTACTTTTTAACGGACTAATCGTGTGTTTTGGATTTTTCATGGTAACCAAAGTTGGTTACAATTGCAAGTAAATTACATATTTACGTCTATAATCTCGTATGTTGTAGCCAAAAATAAACCTATTACGAAAAAGAGTAAAGTTGAAAATGACAATGAGTTTTTTTGTTGTTTCTTTGGAAAGAATATCGTGATTTGTAATAACCGACGAAAAATTTGAAATCCAGGTTCATGATAAAAGTTTGTGTTACAAATGTGTATGTGTGTTTGTGCAATGTGTGTGTGTTTGCCTGTGTGTGTAATGTGTGTAATGTTTGTGTTAATGTATGTACATGTTTCATAAATAATATAAATGTTTGCATGCCGAATTGTAAAATATGACTGAGCTTTGATATTTCATAACAACTATTGAGTATTACCCATATTTGCAAAATAAAATTATATTCTATTCTAATGCCTCTTTCACAGTATATCATGAAACAATTTAATATACTTAACCTAGTTAGTACAGCACCTATATACATCGTATCCAAATCAGGCAATGTTATTTTCTAGCCAACCAACTATAGACCGACCGCTTTAATGAGCCCTCTGTCTTGCCCCATCAAAGGCGCATAAAGCGTCCACAAAGTCCTAACAATATCCCACAGGTTATTTCCTTTAAAATAACCATAATAGGTATTTCGATACGCATTTAACCAATACGTGATCAACCTTTAGAATACACCATTTAAATTGTTACCTTCGCGAGGACTCATAAAAGCGGTCGGTCTATAGATCGTTTCAGCTCACTAAGTACTAAACTATATCTATACATTTTCCTGTCATCCCCTCGCATTTTTGGCCGTGCTTAATCGGTAACTGGCAGTTAAAGTTCGGTAACTGCAGTAACTCGGCGCTTGTACGACCAAGTTCATGTCAACATTCACTGAGCAACGAATAGTTAATACTTTTCATATACAGACTATTTCTATGTAACTCTCAATTTGGCAGAAATAGAGCTGTGCTTTACTAAAATATTTGTGCTCTTTTTTTGGCTTACCAAAGCTTTTGGCAAGCTTCTCTGGCTTGGAATGCGTGTGAGGATATTTCTGTTAGTCTCTCAACTTTGCAGTATGATTTTGTTAAACGAAAACATTTGAATTATTTATCCTACTAATATTATAAATGCGAATGTTTGTGAGGATGGATGTCTGTATGTTTGTTACTCTTTCACGCAAAACTACTGAATGGATTTGGATGAAATTTAGCACATAGATAGTTTATAACCTGAATTAACACATAGGATACTTTTTATCCCGGTAGTTTATACTACCGGATAATTATCGAACTCCACGCGGGCAAAGCCGTGGGCATACTCACATTTAGAACTGCCTGATTTCCATTAATAGTAGTTTTAAAAATAACTTTTGTGGTGAGTATTGACGATATTTCCTCAAAAGACATCTCAGAAAATCGACATGGACCTCATATGATCTGACCGAGATGATCAGGTCAATGCAAATGAAACTCTTGTGCTAAATGTCTTGATTCTAGACCCAGCGCTTTATGATGAGCGTTATCTGCCCGTGATTAAACATTTAAGATTTTTATTAAAAAGATTTTGATATAAATCTGTTTTGTGCCCTCGACCATCTACACCAGTTTATTAAGCACCAGGTTCTTGGCTCGGCTTTTTAGAGCTGGGTGTACTTTCTAAGTTTACCAAAATGGCTACGGGTTCTCGGCAAAGACTAATATAGTGCTGAAACTTGGACCAAACAGACCGAAATCGTTAACTTGCAGTTAGCACAACTTTCGTACCTAACATCTTGCATGAGTAAATGCCTGTACTTTTAGGAATAACCTAATCTTTAGTATTAGTACCCTATATTTTGTATCATATCAATATAAGTATATGTATTATATTATTCCCATTGTGCTTATTTTTATATCCGAGTATAAAAATAAGCACAATGCGTATTGTAGAGATGTAACCTCTGTAGGTAGTCATTTATGATGTTACTGGCATATAAGGAGACAAACACTAATTCGTATCCATACTAATAGTATAAATGCGAAAGTATAATTATAAATATATATAATGTATATTAAATATTAAAAATAAATTAATGTTTATTATTTCTTTATTAATATTATTATATATTATTTTTTATAATTTATATTTTTTTATAATATTTATATTTTTTATTTTTATATTTATTGTTTTAATTATTTCACGACTAAAGGGCTGATTGGATAGTAATGAAATTTGGTAAGGAGATAAATTATATTCTGGGGAAGGACATAGGCTGTTTTTTTTTTCACACGTGCACATCAAAATTTCCACACGAACGGAGTCGCGGGCCATTAGGTTTTTGAAGCCTGACGGTAGACCTCATACGGCATCAGAATGTTATAAGATGCTTTGAACTCCATAATTACTTTATTTACAAGTCTACGTTACTTTAATTTATGAAGACGTAGAACCTGGCACCACAGAAGCTGTACCTAAAAATAAACAAGCATACCAAAGTATCAAGTAATTTTTTTTCGCAAAATTACTCAAAATATTAAGAAAAATGAAGGCGCACGTGATTTGTCACTGTTGGTTGTAAGACACAAATTCAAATTAACGACAGATACTGAGAAAAAAGTGGGTGTTCATCACTTTCACGCACACCCTTCAGCCGCCTTTGACAAATGAAGTGTTGGAGTAACGCCTCGTTTATCATACTCCCGAACTCAGATGGAAAAATATGGCATAAATATAGAAAAATAACGGTAAATGTATCTAAGATTTTCGAACACATGTTGAGCTGAAAGTCAACCTTAACATTCTTAGAAAAGGGCTAAAAATAGAATGTCAAAGAGGGATAGGAATGGATGTCATGTTTTGTAAAAAAGCAACCACGGTAATGTTTGTCAAAATAACTCTGTCTGGCAC
Organism: Noctua comes; assembly: GCA_963082995.1. NCBI lineage: Eukaryota > Metazoa > Arthropoda > Insecta > Lepidoptera > Noctuidae > Noctua > Noctua comes. The sequence continues at coordinate 5,629,174 of OY720271.1, forward strand.
TGTTTTGTCAGTGTAGGTACCTACCTACACTGACAAAACTAATAATAATAATGCGGCGTTTGTATAAGATTGAGAGTATATTGTACAGAGTACATTGTCGATGTTGTGAAATTGAATTGAAAAAAAAATGGCGGCGTTCGTTTCGATTTGTACCACGCAACAAAAGATGTACAACTTTCCTCGGTACGTGTAATCAAAACAATAGATTACCAAAAGTACCCACACTGTGTAGACAACCAGTAAAAACAATACCCATCCATGTATCCCAAAATTACCGAAACATGACCGAAGCAAATGACGAAGTACCGTCGATAATTAAGAGCCATTCGTCATCGAAGCCGGGACCCAACAATCACGGATCAGACGACTCACATATTGGCCTAATTGGTAACAGGCCTGGGTCCCGCCAAACGTCCGTATAACCACATAGCAATCAATCAAATAGACATAATGTATTCATTGATGGTGTCACAAAACCGCATGTAGAAAAATACGGAAGCAATAAAGGGTATGTTGCTGTAATGGAACCCGAGGGATCGCAAATCGTCACAGCAGTTTCGTTCTCTGTCATATAACTTTTACTGCTCTTATATTTTTCTATTTATTGCGCTCTTTTGTTTGTTCTTAGTTTTATCTTCGCGGGCGATTTATGTGTGTGTTGTATGGCTGGGAGCTGTTACAGGTTAACGGCGGTAGTGACGTCACGTGCTTACTTCAAATGTCTGAATTATCTTCGTGGCGTGCTCAGATATATTGCATACTTCTGAGGTAAGATATATTTGATGGAGGAACTTGTACGATTGTGGATATTTCAAGTTCTAACGACTTTAAGATACTGATACAAGATAATGTTCTGATTCTGATTCGAGTATATTAAACTCAAAAGGATCTATAGGAAAAATAGTCCCTCAATTTCTTAGAATCATGAACTACATAAAACACTATCTATAAAAGAGACTGAAGGTAGCAGATATAAATTCTTTAAACTAAAACCTTTTCGAGTTAATAAAACAGGGAAAAACCAAATATGCGTATGCAAATGTGTACAACAGCGAAACGTACCTAACGTTTAGGTTTTTACTGGTTTTCCAAATAGGGGGCGCTGTTAGGGCAACTTTTTTTGTCCTTCCATCTGTTTGATTACATTTTTGCTCCCATACGCAGTGCTCACTCCCGTACGATCCGTTTTTCATTGGACCACAGACACAGTACCAGCACGAAGCGACACCACCACACTCAAACCATTATTACTCGCCTAAGGAGTTTTAATTAATAAATGGCTTAATTATCCCAGAATAACGATACACTCCCATTACGAGTAAATTAATTACTAAATGTAATTAATTACTCGCATGCGAGGATAAGACAATACCCCGTAAGTGACTGTATGACAGGAGATGTAGGGGTACTATGAAAAACTAATTTAACTCCGCGGTAAAAAGTTTTGCGCCCTCCGCCGCCTCTCGCGCTCCATTAGGTTATGAATGGCCCAAACAGCCTTCGTGTCTTACGCAACAAATTCTCTTGTTTGCCTATTCCGTTACTTTGGCTCAAGTTGCTTTGATTATTATGCCGGCGAGAGTTTAACGGTTATATCTAACTTTCAGGAATATTTCATTAATTAATATTAACTGTACCTACTGTTTTTCTGGGTAATTGCTCTGTTCTCATGTTTCCCAGTAGAATCGCTTTTTATATCTTTCCGCCATTTTGTTTATACAAAGCTTGTGCTGTAATACATCGTGTTTACGTGTCTTGCATCCACAGGGTCCGTAACGCAGGTAAACGCAAGAAGTTTTATATTACAACATGCATTACTTTCAAATTAGGATTTCCGCATGCAAACGGTAGCGAGCCATGAATTCGAAAGTAATTCCATTATAACTTTGGAGTTGAACATTTTCGAGTTGAAAATAATGTGGAAGCCTAAAATGTCCGCTTGATACTCTAATATGATTGGAGTGAGCGCAGCACTAAGCACATTAAAAACTTTTGAGTGGCGTAAACAAGCTGTTGTCGTCATAGTAATGCTTACTAGCTACACGTGTCTGTAGCGCTACGTGTGTACCTGCATCGAACACAGTCGAACGGCCTCGCGCCGAGTCAGAACTCCAACGGATTAGAATGATGTTCGAGCTTCGTTACCACGTTATTGTCGGCTCTGAATGCGTCATTTGCATGTGAATTTTAACACCTCTGGAACACCATTGAGGGGAATAGGCGTTCCCACAACCCGGCCTAAGCCCAAATAGATAGAAATACCGACGATATTCGCCGCTCAGACGCAATGTAAAGAACGGTCGAATATTTTTGGAATGTCGGCACATTTTGGATGGAGCAATTCTAGTGTACGCCAATATTTAGTTATGGTTCTCATGTGCGGTCCTGTATTTTCTAAAGGTACACGTGTAGGGAATAGTTTCACACAAAAGCGAACCTTCTCAAAATACGGAACCGCTATGGACTTGAACTCGAAGTTTTCCTTTCACTTGGAGTTTGTTATCGTATCGTAACAGTTCACATGGGTTTGTTATCAAAGGGAAGTTGTAAATACATATGTACGAATGGGAACCGCAGCGCTGTTCTGTAACAAGTCCGACGGACTAGAATAATAATGAGAGCTCGAAAATCGTTAATAGGATTATGCTGGCAAATTGGATATTGAGCATAAGCCGGGCTAAGTTGGCGGTGGACAGCAAGTATCCGTAATTACCAGTAACTAAGGGGATCGGGCGCACGACTGCCTGATTAAAACTGGCTTAAGTGGAGCAGTTGGAGCCCCCTCGCCGCGGCCGCTGCAGCCCGACCCAAATCGTAACTACTTATTAATGGCACTGGCTACCTATTACACTCCTATTTTAAAAGCAATAACAACCAAATCAAATGAACATTCCGAGATCGTTTACATTAATTAATTATGTATTTTAGTGCTACAGTTAACTTTCATGCGATCTTAATTGGAGGCCGTTTGTTTCTTTGGTCTCTGTTGCTACAACAAGGGATTTAGGTCAAAGCGACCTAAATGTAAAGTATCTACGTAATGTATACTTCGTATTTATTCTCGGAAATTCGTCCAAAGTTTACAATTTTCATCTCAATGTGTAAAAGAAAAAAATATTTGCAATTTTGATATTTCAACAAGGCTGGAACAAAATTTCAAGCCAGCATTTCTCTGTATCAATCAGAATCGTACGTCATGCAGCAGTACGTGTAATTTATGAGGGACGGTAACGAGCAGACTTGAAAAATAAAAACCTCGACATGACCGGGATTCACACCACTCACCCTTTCTTCGACCCCACACTGCGACGCGTTAACTCAATTTTAACGCGCAAAAATAAATTAAAATTCACTCTTTGGTGGCGTAAACAACCCTAAACCACCCGATCAGGGTATATTGTACTGAATAATTAAATAACCCACGTCTACTTCGGCTCAAACAGTGGATTATTGAGTCCTAACAATTAAAAGTTTCGCTGTTCAATTATCAATTACGAGTTAACAAAGCCGGTCAACTCTGATTGGACTTCCATATTAATCAACATTACGTCATCATGAGGGATCGTTATTAAAAACTACTTAGGAACGTATTTTCTGTAGATGTTTGTATTGATCGACCTATAATATCAAATAAAGGGTGTAAATAGACCCTTAACATATCCAAAAGGCACTTGTTCTCCCCGTCTTTGCGATCATTTTTTGTTCTAGACCATACCTGGGAATCTTCTAGTTACGGAGATATTGGGAGTCAAAGTTTCAACTTTTTCACCAGTTTTTTTTAAATACTTGTTTTTAATGTAAGATTTTTACTTTACACGCCTCCACGACCCCCGTACTATTCAATCCATCCATCAGCACAATGCTTTGAGTGCTTTCCATCGAGTCCTTACGGTAGGACTCGATGGAAAGCACGTGAAACGAACGTGAACGTGAACGTGAATAAAAGCACTTTGATTCGTCGATTACTTGAATTTTTGATACCAAATGCGTAGTAATGTAACCTTTCACACTAAGAAAAGAAAACCACGCACGTCTGAATATACTAACAGCTTTTATACAACAAGATTAGCTATCAAAGATAAAATGAGTTTTCTACTCGGCCTCGGCCCTTAAAACCATTTACAATCTCTGTATACATTAGAACCGGCCATGATACAGCGTCTCCTTCAATTAAAACTCTTTCCATCACCCCTAGGGCAGATAAATATGAAATAATTATTCATTCTCTCAAGCACTAGAGATTTGAAAGGCCTTCTCATCCAATTAAGCCTTCCTGCGTTCCTTAATCAATCCTATTTAGGCGGTAAAGTCATTGGAGTTTTAACGAGAACTGAGTTTGGCCGCGCACTGCCGATTTTCCGTTATACAATCAAAAGTTGGAATTTGCTCTCACTATAGAACAAAAAGTTGAAAGGGAATACACTCGAAGTTTCTGTTGTTATGAAAATCAGGGAAATCTCGACGGTACGTAATTAGTTGTTACACTAATTTAAGGTTGCACGGGATTTTTAATTGCATATTCAAATTATGTATGCGTTGTGGTATGGAACGCCGCCATGCTTCCTACCTAGGGTTTTGTAAAAAGACATAAAGGGATGATGAGATATGAACAAATTATAAAAAGGGAACCGGAAAATACTGTGATGTACATATGAATGTATGTATGTAGGAGAGGGAATGTTTGTTTGCGTGTGCTATTCAAGGTCTATCTTTTTATACACGAAATATTTTAAGAGTAACTTCTATAAGTCGAAAAGTCGCCATAGCAACGAAAAAAAAAGTTGCGCTTAAAATCTATTGTGATTTTATTTTGTACCGCGTAAGACCCTCACGAGGTACCCCAATAAAGACACGAGCAATTGCGCAATTGTGTAAAATGTTCTTTAACTACCTACCTTATAATTATAAACAGGAATTGTTTAAATTTTTCTTTTGACTGTACTTTAGTACCGATGACGAATCGGAACTATGGAAACAAACATATTTGCATCAGTTGTGAATATTGATCTTTTGTTTTTCGATGACGAGTAAGAAGAGTGATGAGTCGGGCATAACTCCTCATATCCACATTACTTGTGTTACACTATGATTTATTATCGATTAAACAAATTTTCCAATAGTTTTTATTGAGAAAATGAAGGGATTGTTTTCGTAAATTAGTTACTTGTTACAAAATAATTAAGTACTAAATCTACCATACCTGTAATACAGCAATGACACGAGGGCATGAAGTAGCAAGTTGACGAGGTGGTAGCCTGCCGGCTGCAGACCATGGATGGCGTAGTTCCATCGGAAGGTCAGCACCGTCAGCGGACGGTACGACTTGTGTGATTGTTCCTGGAAACAAAAGAGAAAAGATATTAGAACTTTGTTTTATGTTATTTCAGTGGCCTATCTAATATATCTGACAATGCGATATATATAATTACTATCCCGTTTCTGCTTCGCACGGCGCCAAGTACTAGGTATAAAACTATTATTTTTTTAAAGCTGAACCCAAGTATATTCATTCACAAAATTTCATTGAAATCGGTTAAGTGGTTTCGGAGATTAGCGTGCACGAATATAGTGACACGTGATTTTTATAAATGTATTAAGATTGACAAGAAAATACAAAATTGACACGTTTCTACGACGCGACGGATGATGTTGAATAAAGCACAAAAAAAGTAAAACAGGCTTCTTAAATTATCAGATGGTAGGCTGTCGGTTAAATTTAAAAGGCCCCAAGTAAAGATATGGTGAGAATTTGATCTTAATTCCGATTCAAATGACCGTTTCTGCTGTGAATACTCGCGATTTTGCGCAGGTCTGGTGGAGTATTTCACAATATAATATATGGATGCACGCGAATGTCTATCGCTATACCTTAGCGCAATGATAACTGCGATAATGACCAGCTCATTAGGCAAACTGAAAGCACACGAATCGGGATTTCATGTAACTGACTAATATTCTGGTGTCGAATCGGAATCGTGACGAGTTGGGATTAATTCAACGTTACGAAAGTTAGCTAGTTTGTTTTGCATAAGTAGGTTTTAATAGGTCTATTAACAGTTCTGATCGTTAATTTTAATCTAAAGTTCTTAGCTCACTTAATTAATTAAGATTGGCATCCCACTCGCTAAGAAGAAATAGGTCAATCTAACTATTTCTAACTTACAATTGATTTATAAAGTAGGTATAAATAGGTAAAATAAACCTACTTGAAAATTCCGTTTGTTTTGTAAAAGTCTTAATAGGTCAAACGTCCTGTTAATTGGATTTATGGATACAACCTATATATCCAATTAACGAGAATTTAATCATAGTGTAAATTAATATCAGCTGGGACCGCCACCGATGTGTTTAAAATAACTTATTTAACTTAGTTGCAAATTAACAAGAGATTACTTACACATCGCATACAGTTAATAAAACTATAGCAAAGCGGCTTAATGGATTTGTGGGGTTAAGCTGCGCTAACTGAGGTCAATTTGTGAATGGGTGACCGTTAAACAACTGGTCTATGGGAATTACATTCAGAAGTTATAATGATCACTTGTCATTTATCCACACTAGAAGCCAACTGAACGTATAATTCCGAAAGTGACCGCAGAACGCAAACTGCATTGACAAAGCCGCCCAATTAAGATAAAGATGTTATGTTTATTTTGTAAAAACATGAGTATGTATATAGGTCTTATAAGTAAATGAACAATCGCCATGACAGACTGACCGCAGCGACACTACTGCTGCTCAGCGATCGCAAACGGCAAACTACTAGTGCGATCAGTAGCTTCCGTTTACCTACTCATGTGCTTATAGTATGATCACTTTGAAGTGTGTAACAGTAGCTTATAGTATGATCACTTTAAGTGTGTAACAGTGGCTTATAGTATGTACACTTTGTGTGTGTTCAAGGTGGCGTAGATTATCAAGAAAATTTGCATCGATATGTCAAACTTGGTACATTTATTTAGTTCTATGTTTTCCCGCCTGCACAGTTAAGATGGTTGAAGTATACACATAGATGTCACTATAAAAACGACTAGACGTACATAGATTTTGTTTTGTTAAATGATTTTGGCAAAACTGCGAAAGAGAAATACTGCTGCCTTGCCGTCGAACTTATGAAAAGTGTGTGCTTTCAAAAAATCGCAGCTACATTGTCGCTTGCGGTTATTGTCAACCGCAACGCCAATTCGGTTTGCAGTTCTTTTGTACCTTTAGACAATCTTACCTACCTTTGTACAAGGATCGATTGATTTTTTATCAAAAGAACTATTAAACACATGATTCTACCGAATATATTAAACTTCGGTAAAAGTGTCAATTTATCTGACTTCGCGGACATTTCCATTTAGCCGCTAATTAAAAAAGAAAAACTTTATTTTTAATTAAATGTCACTGGCAGACTGGCAATGCATGTAATTAAAAATATTGTGAAGAATTAATTAGATACTCCACGGTCGTGATCTTTTTTTAATAGTGTGTTTTTTTTTTGTTTTAATTAAGGTTTACAATAATAAAAGTTTGTTTTAAATGTTCCGCGTGTTAATGATTCTTCAGGGACAAACATTCTTAATTATGAAGATCTTTTAAGACAAATAAATCGTTAGTCAATTACTGGAAATAATAACAGGCGTTTTATAAATTATGTTTATACAAAAAAAAATGGCAGAAAGAAACATCCGTCATTGTAACATGCCATGTCGTTGATCAAGTTTGTCTTGTGGTTGCAAGCGCGACTGCTGAGCATGAGGTCCTGTGTTCGATTCCCGGGTCGGGCAAAGTGTTATTGGGTTTTTCCATTACGAATTTCTCAGTAGCAGCCACGGAGTCTGGATCTGTGCCCGGTTGATGGCAATAGGCTTGCCCCCTATTACATGGGACTTACTTTACTTTACTAACTGGCGAAATGCGGGTGTACTATTAGTTGCACCTCTGTTTAACCCTTCGGGAATTACAAAAATTATGTTGTGTTATATATATTTTTTTTTTTATAGATGTTGCCCCACGCTAGGAATTTCTCCTGTATCGTGGGTGCGTTTACAAACATTTAAGCTCACATACACAAACAGCCAACCCGGAACAACTACCTGTAGGCCATAAAAATATTTGTTCCGTGCGGGAATCGAACCCACGACACGAAGCGCAGCAGTCAATCGCTCAGCCACTGCGCCAACCGTGCCGTCAAATAAGAAGTTATAAACACGTCATGTTACATAACATTACGTGTTTTGTTAAGCAAAATCTTCGAACAAAATCATGAATGGGTTCATTCTCATTCACACTGGGATAATTCATTCCGTTACAAGCGAGTGGGTTTCAGAGAGCGCCGAGGCTTCAGACAGGTGTTACCTTCGTGTTAAAAGTGGATTATGTATGCTTTAGCCGCATTTCACTCCATAACTGTTCTCTTATGTTTGGTATGTGCTTCCTAAAGATTGCAATGTTAAAGTAATAGCTCTTTGCTAAATAATAACAGCCGCTCGGGTCTATCTTCAGGTTAAGCCGCGCTTGCCTAGGAAGGTCCGTGGATGGGTGAGCACCCATTACATACTGAGTTTCCTCCGTGCCTCAGCAGCACGTTAAGCCGTTGGTCCCGGCTGTCATTTATAGATCTTTGACACTCGTTATAGGTAGTCAGTGGCTCGAAAGTCTGACTACCAGCCCTACCAAGGGTTATCGTTTTATCCAGTACTAACTGGGTGGTGCAAGTCAGATAGGCAGTCGCTCCATGTAAAATACTGGTATTCAGCTGCATCTGGTTAGACTGGAAGCCGACCCCAACATAGTTGGGAAAAGGTTAGGCAGATGATCAATTGAAGTATTGATTACCCTTGGCAAATTATTGGTATGCAGGGCGTAAACGTACCCTCCACGAAGCCGTCAACCAAACATTATGAACTTGATGTACTAAGTTTTACGTAAAAATTATTGCTGGGAAACGACTTTTGTTTTTGGGAGAAAAATCACGTTTACGCAATGATGGGGAGAACAAGTGCCTTCCGGCTTCGTTAAAGGTCTTTTTTTTCCGATTGGAATCATCAAATGACCCCCCCCCCCCACTCTGGGCGGAGCGGAAGGGAGTGTCAGACTTGTACTGACTAAAACCCATCCATGTTCCTTCTTTGCCCTTTGTGTTCCAGGGCCACGGTATCTCTTTCGAACAGTCCCGCAGTTCGATAAAGGTCTTCGTTACACCCTTTATTTTCATTAGAAGAAGTCACCAATAGTAAGACCATCGTTCTTTGCACACTTTCCACAAACAAGCATCTATGAATGGATAGAAAGATCCCGATCTCCGATTATCGTGTAGATTTTAAAAAGCACACACAAACAATTTAGAATTCTGTTAGCAAAGTTTTATATGACATCTTAGTAGGTACTTGAAGATATTTTACTAGTCTCTGCTATGAACCACACGATTAAAACGCTACAGCTCACCCATATTAATGAACGCAATATTTCTCGTTAAAATCGGGCGTGGTCACGGATAAATTTATTGACGGCATTAATTGTTGGTCGTTCATAAATGGGCACATTATCAAAAGTGGGCGTGGTCGTATTTAAGGCGCTGGATCCGTTCATCGCGTTAATAAGTGGGAGGTTGACAGGGCATTCATATGGTTAAGGATGAAGTAATAAATAATGATGCAATCAATTCTTATTTCTCAAAAAAAAAAGTTAGTAAAACTACAGAAACCTATTTGTTTAGTTTTAGCAATAAAAATGTATGCGGACTCAAATATCCTCTTATATAATATACAGGGTGTAAACAGACCGTTCACATAGCCGTCAACCAAGCGTTCTGTACATCAACGAAGTAACTTTACGCAAAAATTATTGCTGGGAATCGACTTTTTTTTTGGGGTGAAAAATCACGTTTTACGGTAGGACTCGATGGAAAGCACTCAAAGCATTGTGCTGATGGATGGATTGTATAGTACGGGGGTCGTCGAGTTGTGTAAAGTAAAAATCTTACATTAAAAACATGTATTTAAAAAAAAACTTGAGCAAAAAAAGTTGAATTTTGACCCCCAATATCTCTGTAACTAGAAGGTTCCCAGGTATGGTCTGGAACAAAAATGATCGCAAAGACGAGGAGAACAAGTGCCTTTAATATATGTTAAGGGTCTATTTACACCCTTTATAATTATCTGGTAAAAAAGATCTCAAACAATAATTTATAACTCATGAAAAATAGCGTACACGCCACAATAACCTGTCCACACAGAGCCACACACAAGCTTTTTGCCTAAATGGTAAATAAATAAATCAGTTTTATAGAGCACGGAGTTACACGCACAAAAATGTGGCTGTCTCATAAACATGATTCATTGCCGAACAAAATTAGCAAGTGGAAAGGGGCAATATGGCTGCTTCTTCTTTAAATGAAATTCCATGTCAGGTGTAGAGGTAGTGCCATAATGGGAGCGCATATATCACCTACAACAATATGGGTGTGCTAATAAATATGAGTTGTCAGGAGTTCCCCAATCCTATTAGAGGCCGCTACATAGCTACCGCGACGGTTTTTCAAAAGTTTAAGGGTGCTTGTTCACAATCGGTTTTTAGGCGGGGCGGCACCGGGGTACTAATTGCATCTCTCTCTGGCTAAAAATCGGATACTACCCGATACTAGAAGAAGAGCGAGACAGAGATTGTTTTTAAGACCCATGCGTACGTCCGGCCTAGTGAATAAGCGCTCATAAATTGTCATACTTAACCGTGCGCCGGACCTGGCTGCTGTCAAAATGGACACTGCTCGAAGCTGAACCGGGGCTAGCGTCAGCGTCGTGATCAAGCCTCCATAGTACTTCATACATGACTGTCAACCGGCGCCGGGCCGCGTAAAAACCGACCGTGAACCAGACCCCTATTGTATTGTATAACGGGCTGGTGTCCGCAACTCCACATCAAAGCGTGTATTTGAACCAGACCCCTAATGATCACTGCAGTTTAACAAAGAAAATTTTGTTACCAGTTTCAGTTACCAAAATGAAAACTCAACTTTACCAATAGCCAGTCAAAAAATGTAAAGGCATATTTTTGTAGGATACTTGAAAAACATAGATTTAGAGTTTCGTTTACACATAGCAATTGGATACGGAAGAGAATGCGAAAACCCACAAACACGATTTGAGGGGAAATAAAACATTTGTTTTCACTTATTACGAATTAACTTTGGTTCGCAGATCCGTGCGGGTAAACTTTGGGATTGGACCGTTTGCTTCCGTAATACCCATGGGTTATTATCGTACGGACTGCGGTGATTCAATGAGGGACTACTATTGAAACCTGTGTGATTGAGTGACGTATATGTACATATCAAAGTCAATTTTAAACATGATTTACGACCTGGCTCTGAATTTTAGCTATCATATTTTGTTACGTATTGATGACAATAATGATTAAAAAGAAAAGAAAGAAAACATAAAGGGTGTAAATATACTCTTAACATAACTGAAGAAAGGCACATGTATTCCCCGTCTTTGCGATCATTTTTTTGTTCTAGACCGTACCTGGAAACCTGTTACGGAGATATTGGGGGTCAAAGTTTCAACTTTTCCACAAGTTTTTTTTAAATACATGTTTTTAATGTAAGAGATTTACTTTACACACCCCCATGACCCCCGTACTATTCAATCCATTCATCAGCACAACGCTTTGAGTGCTTTCCATCGAGTCCTACCGTAAAACGTGATTTTTCACCCGAAAAAAAAGTCTATTCCCAGCAATAATTTTTGCGTAAAGTTACTTAGTTTGATGTACAGAATGCTTGGTAGACGGCTATGTGAAGGATCTGTTTACACCCTGTATTTATTTGGCACATGTCACAAGTGCACATAAAGCGGACCTGCCAAAATTGACAGCTTCAATTAAGCTCTCAGTCAAATGTCTTCAGGCCTTAAAGTAAAACATCGTAAAAGCCCCACTCCAAGGTACGAGTACTACACGGTCTTCACTCAAGGGCCATTCCACTCCAACTTTCATAATAAAATTAAGCACAATTACACTAAATTATTAAGTACGTAAAATGTGCGCCTACGGAATAATTATCTAAGTGAATAAATCTGTATTTTTTCTCATTTCGCATAAAAAAAGTAACGACACGAAAATTTTAAAAGAGCTTTCAGGAAATGTATATGAAAATTTTAAATGACACCATGTTCTGCATATTGCGCGCGTCATGTTGGGGCCGTATAAAGCGGGGAGCACAATTTAACGCTCGATTATTTGGCGTACAGCTTGCGGTCTGCGGTGTGCGCATTCATCAGTCACCGAAACAAATTGATGGGTTATGATAAATAATAGACACCCGGGCGTCGGGCACCCCAGCCGCAGAAAAGAGAGATGGTACAGAAGCTCAGCTCCACTTCCACCTTGTGAAATCTGTCCGAAGTCACTGATAATGCCTTTGAATTGGCAGAGTGCTAGTCGAAGTTCATCTAAAGGAATCATCAACATGACGAAGAAGAAGAAGCTCCATAGGATGAGCGAAAACGCACGCACACATAGACACAGCTCACGTAAGGCGATTGCGAGTGCACTCGTGATCTTCAATTGTTTTGTACTTTTCTACGTAAGCGTCTATGTGTGCGTTGACCTATTTTTGGTTCTTATATGGAGCGAACCTTCTGTATGTTATCTATTCTGTGCCCCAGCCGTCGCGCCGGGCCCCCCGACGGACGCGTCAGTTTTGCCGCCATATCATACGTCACGGATGACAACTTGCGAATGTTCGAGGGGAGAAGCACGTTCAATCGGGATTTTTTTATCTGCTAATGTTTATCATCCCATTGTACACGTACAAATAGCTGGTTTTTGATGCGTTAATAAAGAAGCTGCTGGAACGAAATTGATTTTCGTATGGTTTCCCAATTCTATATGTGGCAGCTGAGCTTGCGAAAATTAATGAATTTATTATCAGGACGAAACGAATTTATTCTTAATGGCCATTTTTTTGTTCAATGTACGGGCTACAACGATTACATAAGCTGTAATTAATCATGACTGGATTGTCGGCTATACATACTTGTATTTAAGACCTCTTTTTCGTTCCATGCCCGATAAATATATTTATTTTATTTCTTAGCAAATACATCCCTTTTACTACCACTTCACCAAACACTTCATGACCTGATCGAATCATAATAAAAATCGAACATCGCAGTCTTCATTAAATTAGCCGCTGTTCATTCAAAATTACTTTTCCTCATTACTTCATTAACAAAGAAACATGCACAAAACGAAACAGACGAAAGAATATTCGATGCGGCATTAAATCAATTAGGTGCCGCCCCTCGAAAAGCAAGCACTCCTCCACCAAAGTACTTTGTAGTATTTGGCATAAAACGACTGGCAGATGGCAACACAGCCTTATATTTGTTCAAGAGATTAATGTCTACCGCTGTCTTCGTGTAATAACAGCATCTCGAGGAGGTGACAGAATCACTGGGCTAGTTAAAGCCGACTCACACCCACTCGGGCAAGGTCGCAAGCGATCAATTTCCAAAGCATATTTGCTTACCGCGATACCTGATACTGTAAATTAATTTCGACTCTTGACCTTGTTGAAACTGTTGGTAGTTTGTTTGCGTAATCGTTTATCAATATAGTCTTCGTTACACGTTTAGCTTCGGTTTACGTAAGACGTTTATTGGTTTTCGTAACCTACCTAGTGCTTATTGAATTTAATAAGTAGCTAAGGTACAGGCGCCAGCACCCTAAACTGTAAAATTTTCCCAATCAATCTTAAACTTTATTCTTTTGAGATAAAGTTGAAAATGTATTAAAGAATTTTGACAGATCGTAGTAGCTTGACGTGCTAGGGTCTATACCCACCTAAGTTTAAAATTTCGTACACCCAAAATAATGTTGTCAGGAACATTTATCGCATAGAACTTTCAGAATAGCTCGATTTATGCAAAGTAAGTATACTGTTTCATTTCAAAGTCCGCATATATAATTTCCCCGGTAGCCTCCGGTAATGTGTAAATCGACTCTAACTAACTGAGCCTCGAGGCGAACGAATTTGGTTTTGTTAGTTGTTTTCGTGTTCTATAAAAGCTTGAAATGTAATTCTTTTTTGTGTGGGTAGACAGTTTCTACTGTTTTAGGCATGTACGAGTGGATTGAAGCAGAAATGTGTTTTTTTTTTTACTTATTATAAATGGAATATATTTTCTTGGAAATTGGAATAATGTTTCATGTGTATGTATTAATTTAAAAGTAGGTAAGTGAACGTAAGCCGAATATACAACCTAGAGTTTAATAGGGCTAGGTATAATTTGCCGTGGGTTGTTTTAATTAAAGCATTATTAATACAAAAATCACGCAAAGGTTTAAACGATTAGTTCGCATCATTATTCCTTAACAACATATTTTTGCGCAAATCATTTGATACGCGTATAATTATAATAATTAACACGAAAATATTTCAACATTCGTTACCATTTTAATGGTTGAAACATAATTATTTGAAGGAATATTAAAATAACAGACAAGAAATATTCAAATTCAAATCGTGTTGTTAGAGAAAATTATAAAATTGCTCCGTTAATTACGTAAACTGAAACCGTCGAAAAAGTTATTCTCTTTGGGAGTACAAAGAAGTGCTATGTTTTTTTTTTCGCAAAGGGAAGAAAAGCGTCTAAAGCAAGGCCCCCGCCCAAAGAGCTGGGGCGGAAAAACCGCCCAGAGCGAAAGGTCGCCTTTGCGTAATCCCTGGTCTCGGAGCTGCCTACTATTACAGAGGGAAAAAAGCAATTTAGGTCTCTGTAATACACAGAGATTGAGCTTCGTATAATATTGTAACAATTACGAAGATAAATCTATTTTAATAACTGTTTATTTTGTCGGGCGTGTCAAAGTTGCTCGGCCCACATACTTATGAAATGAGGTTTTGGGACGTTTACTTAGCCACATCTTTTCGGAGGAGCTCGAACTTTTTTTAATATCTATCCAAGCAGTCTTGTCATTTTATTGGGGTATTCCAAAAAGCGCAACTATTTTTAAGCGCAACTAAATTATTCCTCGAAGCGCAACCATTAGTTGCGCTCACATATTCAAATTAAAAATATTGTATGTTTATTCCTCAAAGCGCAACCATGACAGAATTTTTTTTAATGAATCCATCAAAACCCTCTCTATTTTTCATCATGGTTGCGCTTTGAGGAATAAACATAATTTAATATTTTTAATTATCTATCACTGTATTTGTTTAACTTAAAACGCGGAAAACTAATCGATCCGGATACCTAGAGTAAGTTTAATAACTATCTACAAAAAATAGGAAATAATTGTCACCAAAGATAAATTCTTTCGTGGAAATAAGAGCTATTCTTCCCTTTGCTCCTTTTCCTTCCACCCAGTGTAATATACCTGTGAGTTGAATTGTACCGTCACGTAACGATGTGTCAGTTTTCTTACACTGTCGAGTCGTCGACGGTGACTTCACCAAATTGGACTTTTTATTGAAAACGAGGAAGAACTTCAAAGGGCTGTTTAATGTTTTATTTTCGGCCCTTTCTATATCAATCGTGTGTTATATAATGTACGTCGAAGTATTTATTATGTCGACGTAGTTGTTTTTAAACGTTTGTCCTTTAAACGTTTCATGTGATAGAATTTCTGTATGTCTGGGTACAAAAACATTTTTGAAAACAAAAAGCTTTTATGTTACTCTTTTTAGTTGCGATATCTCACGTAAATCCTTGTTAAGTAGCAATTTTACATTGTAACTAGAAGTTATTAGCACATCATCCACATAGATGAAGAAAAAAAATGTATATTAAAGACCACCGCGCAAGCTTTTTCTACCAAACGAATAAAGAATCACTTTCATCGGACCAGTAATCACGGAGCAATCGATGTATGTACATACATTCATGAAAAAAAAGATGATGGGCCAATACTTCTTCCTTTTTTGGAAGTCGGTTAAAAAAAGTAAAAAAAAATGTCAGAGCTTTGCAATCATACGTGATTCCATTTCAACGTTCGAATAAAGACTTTCTAAGAATAAAAAGCTTTGAAATTTTAAAATGAAAATGTGAAATTATTTCTGTTGTATGCTCTAATAAAAAACGCTATCAAAAGCAGACATTAAAAGGTTAGATATTCAAATACAAATCGGAGCAAAATAACGTAACAACGTGTATTCAGAAAAATAACTGAAAAATGAAAGGCATATTGCCTTAGTAAATAGAAAACTGCGACCTTACAAAGTCGGGTATTGTTAAAATGTGACGCGAGGGGTTAATACAATGAAACTTTTTTCATTTCGTACGAAAAAAATGAACTCATAGAAACCAAAATACAGGGATGCAATTAAAAATTGTTATTCTTTTAAATTTGTTGCTTCGTCTTATTCTTTGGTCCTTGGAAGTTCGTGCGTCTGTAGATTGGCTTGCTTTTCCGTTTAAAAAGTGGTATCGATTAGTAGCCGTAGAATTAAGAGGGTGTAAGTAGGATAGAGCGATGAATATAAATGTTGATGGATGGAGAGGGAGAGGAAGACCAAGAAAACGATGGATGGATTGTGTGAGGAATGATTTGAAAGAAAAAGGAGTAAATGATAGCGTGACGGTTGACAGAGGAGAATGGAACGTGTTGAAACATGTTGCGCCGACCCGAAGTAACATGGGACAAGGACGGGAAGATGATGATGACGTAGGAAAGAGGACTATGACTAGGACCTGTTTTTTTTTTTCTAGTGGGAAATTATCGAAGAGCGGGGCCTGTGGGCGGAGCGGAAGGGAGTGTCAGACTTCTACTGAGTAAAACCCATCCATGTTCCTTCTTTGCCCTTTGTGTTCCAGGGCCACTGTGTCTCTTTCGAACAGTCCCGCAGCCCCGGCAGGCATCGGCCCTTGCGCGCGTGGAACATGAATGCGCCGTCGACACAGTACATACCTACGTTACGTTCTGTAGACCCTTCGCGATTGGTAACTTGAGATCAAGCTCAAATAATAAATATAATGTTTTATTCAATCACTAGATAGAAAACCTTTTCCGATGGAATTTGAACTGTAAAGACCTGAATAGTAAAAGCGTGCTCAAATCAAGCATAGTTTGCGATTCTGTCTACGTTGGTAAAGTATGAAAAAAATAGGTAGCTCTTAGTACAAACTTTTACTAATCTTGAAATATCTTTACCTAATTTTGTTCTTCCAAGTAAAAGCCTTTGTTTGGTAAAAAAACGGCCAAGTGCGAGTTGGACTCGCACACCGAAGGTTCCGTATAAACTTGTAGGTATTTTGTTACTAAACTACATTTTTACGGTTTCCAGATTTTTTTCTTTACATGTGCTGTTAGCGGGAAGTAACCCAATAGGTGTTGATTCCCTTGTGAAATCGCAAAATGTGCGACATAAACGGTTATATCTTTTGATCGCGTTAACTTACAAGTTTGATTTTTTCACCGCTCTAAGGAGTAGCAGACTTGAGTATTTGATATTAATTTCAGCTTGATACCTTCACGCGTTCCTGAGAAAAAGGGTCTTGACAGACGGACAACAAAGTGATCCCACAATGGTTCCGTTTTTGTCGACTGACGTACGGAACGCTAAAAAGATAATATTTTCTCGTCATAACATTACGCAGCATAATGTTTTTAAAAATAATCTTAATACATACAACAAAGATAAATAAAAATGTTGTTTGATACATTTTTAAACAGCAATTTGTCATTGTCTTCGACGACAAAATTAAGAAAGACATTAAAAAATTCTCGATATTTGTTGAGAGCTTTTTCTCAGACAAGAATAAGTAATAATTTATGTTATCCAAGATACTTTGATGGATGATCACAATTAATTCAATTTATGTTTACTCAACGCATATTTACATAATTCCCGTGTAGGCTTTTATAGTGATTACGATATTATGGCGGACAGGTATCTGAAAACGTTTTTTCCTTGGAATATTTTATGCTACGCAGCATTTTGAGGTAGACATTAACATAATAACCCACTGGATTCCTATACCTCGCGTCTGGTTATCGGTTAATATAGCTACCCGCTTCTTAGTAAAAATATAATATAAACATTACGCTTGTAGTCACCAAAGGGTTAGGCAGAGGTGTACCTAATCGTACACGCACATTTCGCCAGTTATTATTAAATCCCATGTAATAGGGTCAAGCCTAGTGCCATCAATAGTGCATAAAAATAGACTCCGTCACTTACTGAAAAATTCCTGATTGAAAAACCCAATAACACTTTGCCTGGGAGTTCACGTTGAGCAGTTGCGATTGCCACCACTAGATGACTAGACCGACGAGGCTGTAAAAATATGTAGTCATAAGTCAGAATCAGATTGCCTAAAATGATAATCTTTTTTTTTTTTTTAATCTCATAATACTTATTTTTTTTTTTTTCTTTTTTAGTAATATGTTGCACTAATTGTGAGATATAAAAGAGCGGTGCCTCCCGACACAGGCATCTATATGCTAAAGGAAAGGAGACGCCACCAACTGTATAATGTACAACGTGTAATATTGAAATAAAACATTTTTGTTTTTTTTTTTTGATATCGTTTTTCAAATCGTTACTTATTTCCACAAAACAAGATTGCCTTAAGCTCTGGGTAATTTTGGCCACTCGAATACATTGCTGACTTTCCCATTATCTACATTAGTCTACTACCTCGGGTTATTTCTCAGTATTGAAGTCAATGAACTCATGATTATTGGTTTCAGAGTGCCAATTTATTGTGTAACAGTATTACTAGCGGTTAGCGATTACAGAAATGGCGTATAGCTGACAACTCAATTGGTTCTGTGGTGTACGGTCCGCATTCCGATTGGCTGTTGAGATTTGATTCCCGTATCTGTAGTAACAGTTGTTTGTTACCAGTCTAATGGTTCGCGTTGTGGGTTGTGGCTTCCACGTTGAGGAAGAACAGGTCTACTGAGTTTCATGTTTTGTTTAAGTTCAGGGATATAACTTAATTGCTGTGCAAATTAACTACTTTAAATATTGTCCACATTTTCAAATCATTGTAATTTTGTGTGACGGTAGCAATGTGCCTTTTGTTTTTAATTTAATATTTTTATATAGTAGAGATTATAATTTTCTGAAATAATTGAATTAATAATAATTACTGAATAATTAATTTCATGTAATGCTATGAAAAAAATATAAAAGTTCTTTTAAGCGTTAAATATAATTAAATGCATGTTGAAAAAAAAGGCGAATTTGATCGTTGTATCTACTTCTGACGTTCACATACGAATACCCAATGGCCCAGTAACCAACTCGATTCTCTGTTTTACAGCCAAAAACCAATCTGTGGGACACCAATCGGCTTACGCAACTGTTCTATCAAAGACCTAAGACCTAAGACCCAGAACCCAGAATTCTAGTCTGAGAGCCTTGATATTAATTCCAATTTCTAGGTATTTTCGATCAAACATTAATGATAGCTCCTTTGATTTAACGACGACCTCGAAAATGTGAAACACTAATGTAATAAATATCTACATTGACGTGAGTTGGTAAATATTTTATTCTGGCTTTAATTTATACCTAGTACCAAAGGTAAATAAGTAACTATGTAAAAACATATTAATGTCATTAAGATTTCTGTAGATACGAAATAAACCCATGGAGGGCTGTAATACAAAATGGAGTATTCCCGGAAAAAACATATTCAAACATTCGTGAATTGTGAGAAAAAATCAGAAACTCATAAACTGTACTTAATTTGCCCGAAGTATGTTTATTTATGTGTAATTAGCTCAAGTTTTGTGTTGTTTTCCTACTTACTCTTTAATTAAAACATAGCATTTTTTTTTCTATCTTAATTTTTTAGGTCATGAAAATAATTCTCATAGTAATTTATCTGTCTCCTTTATGCTCAAAGAAACCGTAACATAATTGATTGCTTGGTTAGTCTTCTTTGGAAGCGGTCCAGGTTTTAGTTTGGTTAAGCGTTTGTCTTCCAATGTCAACCCTCAAGGACGAGAATTGTGCAAAGGTCGAGAATACTGACCCAAATAAGCACCACACCTAATACATCATCATCAGTCTACAGCAGTCTATTGCTGGTCATAGGTCTCCTCAATCGCACGCCACTTATCTCGATTCTCGGCAATTCTCATCGTCGCTCCACCGAGCCTGAGAGCGTCCCACCTTTGTCTTGCCGATTCGCGGCCTACACCCAAGGAAAAGTCTACCCCAACGGTCATCCGTTCTACGGCTAACATGGCCGGCCCCTTGCCACTTCAGCTTACTTATTCTGTGAGCTATGTCGACAACTCTGGTTCTCTGTCGGATCACCTCGTTCCGGATGCGATCCCTCAGAGAGAGTCAAGCAAAGCCCCTAAAACATTTTCCGCAAAATAGACTCCAAGATACACCTAGCTAATTGGACGGTCAGATTCGGGAATTGTGCTGCTATTTGAAAGACTCATTTCCAGTTCCACTCTACGAAAAGCTAAGTTAATTATTAATAAACCATTTAACGAAATAATTACCATCATTATCATCAAAAGCCAAAATAATCGCAGTTAAACCTCCAAAATGAACAAAGAACAGTTCAGATTGAACGCAGCCGAATTTGGAACGCGTGACAATTTTGATGGATCGCCGTGACGTATTTAATATTAACTATCGATAGCACAGACGCACGCTCGCCCGTTTAAAACACGATCAATCATTTGAAATGTTTGGAATACGGACACATGGGTACATCGGGTACCTATATATTTCAAACATAACTGTTTGTGAGCCCAGAAAGGTTAGGGGGTGAGTTTGCAGCTGTAGGTACACACTGGTGGTAAATGTTCTACCTGGAAGGTGTTTGTAACATGGGTCGCACTATAATACTACTGGCTGTCTGGATAGAAAAATCGCCACACATGAAATGTAGCGGCTTCATGTTGCGCTGGGTTTTAACAATCTTCTAAAGAATGTTTATGTGTTGAAAGTATATTGGACGCATAAACGTTTTATTGAGAATATCAGCTTTAGTCTATGGCTCTAGTCTTGTCTATGACTTTCCTCTTGTCTATTGTGTGCGCGGTTCAGTTCATTGTAATCTTGTATTGTGACAGATGAAATAAATTAACTTTTAGATAATGGCTGCTTATTTCATCATGAATTGTATACGTCCAGTAGTTCACGTCATTAAATGCCGCTTTTTGTTTGATCAAAAAACAATTTCCAAACTGGTAAGAGCGTCATGGAGTCAATTTGTTTTTATTCAATCAATCGTCCCTATGAAGATGGGATGACAGGTCAAGGGGCCGTGGAGTGGTAATAATCACCTATCTATGTCTGTGGTAATGATTTTTAAAGTGTTTTATATTTATCTATGCCACCGGATTGACGTATAAACTTTTTGTAGCCTATTTACACTTCAACCAATTTATCTGTGTAGGCCGGAAAAAACAGAACTGAAATATTTGTACCAAGTTTAACATATGCATATTATTATTAATACTCGAAACGGGATATTTACCATGTTTACTGTTTCTTATGAGTTCCCGAATATTAATAATAAAGTTAGTGACCATGATAGTTTAAAATCTAATATCGATGCATATTAACTTGACAAGCAGCGCCACATTGAATTGCAAAACACAAAGTGGTCATACTGAAATTACATTTTTAACTCTTCCGTCATCGTTCGCGCTCATAGAACACCGTATTATTAAGGCCCTCAATTTAATGATAGTGAAAATGTTACCCAATTCTAGTTGTACTACATAGTATAAAACAAAGTCGCTTCCCGCCGTCTGTCCGTCCCTATGTATGCTTAGATCTTTAAAACTACGCAACGGATTTTGATGCGGTTTTCAGTACTAGATAGAGTGATTCAAGAGGAAGGTTTATATATCTATATTGCACCCGTGCGAGGCCTGGGCGGGTCGCTAGTGTTCCATAAACTGCAATACTAAAACATTACGTGCAAGTTGTTTCGCATCGCCTCAGAGATTTACTGTGATTTATTTGCAGTCGGCTCCTGCGAGTAGCGTGGGAAACAGGCATCGAAACTGCTTTTTATTTATTTGTTAGATTGCTGAAATGTACTAAAAACATTTTGGTTTAGATGTTATTTCATAACACCTGTTATCCCTAGAGGAGTTCGTGGCTAAATAATAACAGCCGCTCGGATCGATCTTTATGTTAAGCCGTGCTTGCCTAGGTTGGTCTATGGGTGACCACGGAAAGCGCGTTAAGCCGTTGGTCCCGGCTGTCATTTGTAGATCTTTGACAGTCGTTAGATACAGGTAGTCAGTGGCTCAAAAAGTCTGACAACCAGTCTTACCAAGGGGTATCGTATTACCTGGTACTAACTGGTTTGTGGAGGTCAGATAGGCAGTCGCTCCTTGTAAAATACGGGTATTCAGCTGCATCCGGTTAGACTGGAAGCCGACCCTAACATAGTTGGGAAAAGGCTAGGCAGATGATGACACCTGTTATCCCTAAAGGGTTAGGCAGAGGTACCTACTGCTTAACAGCATCTGCCTATACTAGACCCGCATTTCGCAAGTAAATTTTTGAAGTCCCTTGTTGTAGGAAGCGAGCTTATTACCATCAACCGAGCTGCGACAAAATAATTCCTAATGGAAAAACCCAATACCACTGTGCCCTTGCTGGGAATCATTTCTTTGACATTTTACAACATAACATCACGCCTGTTAACCCTGAATAGCAAGGCAGAGGTATACCTAATAATACACCCACATTTCGCCAGTTATGTTTAAGTCCCATGTAATAGGGGGCGAGCCTATGGCCATCAACCGGGCACAAATCCAGACTCTGTGGCTGCTACTGAGAAATTAATGACGAAAACCCCATTAACACTTTCCCCGACCTTGGAATCGAACCCAGGGCTTTATGCTCAGCAAAGCGCCTGCAACCACAAGACTATCGCGGCTGTCAAAATTTGTAAGACGGCGTAAAATGTACTAATAACATTTTGATATAGACGCTATTACTGTAGGTTGCAAAACGAACGAGATAATTCATCTTCTAATCTTTGACAGAGATGAGAGATTACGGATGGCAAGAAAACTCAGATAATCGTAATATAATAACATGGAGTTGGATAACCCGAAATATAATGACTGTTCATACATAAATAATTTCGCAAGGGGAAGTCAAATAAATATTCAATATATACTTCTATTATAATGAGGTAAAGTTTGTAAGTCCGGATGAAGGGAGTAATCTTTGGAACTACTGGTCCGATTACATTAGCCTCGAGTGTCTTAGGCTATATTAAAAGCTTCCCGTGGGGTAATTTCCGAACAAAACCCGAGCGAAACCGCGGGCATAAACTAGTGTCCTTATATTTTTTGTCCAAGTATTGATAAATGACTTTTCTTTTGAAAACCCTAGACAATTTTTCGTATATCGTGGTCGCGTTTACAGAATTATCGTATTAATATATGTTCAATTAAAATTGAAATACCTATCTATAACGAAACCGAACCGTCCAACAAAACCGTTCAACCAAAACTGATGAAAAATGTATTTTTCAAATAAGTCTATATTCCAGAATAGAAAATCTTACCACTAAACCCCTCGTGGGAAAGACTGCCCTACTCTTTTTCTTAATTTGTCCGGCCATAGATGTCACGCCGCACCTTAACCAAAGCGATCGTCGCGCCAACACACGAACATAGCATTCATTTTGTTCGACAAACCTGAATGCGTCGTCACGACATAAGGCCGTTTTCAATTTTTCAGAATATATTACTGACATATGAACGCAACGATCATGTCCTCACGCAACTGATCGCTTCACTTAGGACGAGGAGTCAGTCTTATTGAAACGACCTTTATTTGGATCATCTACTAATCTATATTGCCTAGTAAAGGTTAATCCTATTCAAGTATATTTGGTTAGTTTCACTTACCAGCTTAAGACGATCGGACTTAGAACCGATGTAGCCTGGTGTTCTAGTTTAAGTCGAAGCTAATACGGTGCCAAAGCGATTAGTTAGGGAGCTATAACGCTACCTAGTACCTGATATTGGCGTTCGCCCGTAATTGTTATGGCATTCAGAATATCTCTGGTCGTTATACCTAGCCATAGTTTGTGTAATATGTTGGTTAGGTACTGAATAACGTAGATAGTTAAAGTTTTCTAGGTTTTGTTGTATATCGTGTGAATTTTAATATAGATGTGGGCAGGTCTATTTTGTATGCCTTTTGGTGGGGCACAGCTAGGTTCTAATTTATTTATAACATCTTCTGTATATACCCTGTGTTCACAAAATAAATGAATTGAATTGAATTGAATTGGTTTATTAATTTAAATTAGCATAGTAACACGATTGCTGAAAACTACGCTTCGGAAATTTCGTGTGCTTATTTGGCAATGTAAATTAAGCGACGTGTTTTCGGCTTGACGTATTTTTCTTGTGGGTTTTTTAAAAAGCATTGTAGACATAGGCGCGTCGAAATTCTGCCGCGTAATTTTTGGCGGTTCTATCGCTACGGTAACCTAAATAAAATTGAATCAGAGAGATTGAGTGTTTTACTACGCACATCGATACAAAATGATACAATGACTTTTCCAAAGATTCTAATGTTACTATTATAAATGCGAAACTTTGGATGTATGGATGTTTATTACTCAATCACACCGGAACCGCTGAACGGATCTGGATGAAATTTGGCACAGAGATAGATTATAGTTTAGAGTAGCACATAGGCTACTTACTTTACTTTTTTTCTTACATCAAAATTTCCACGCAAACGAAGTTGCGGGCAACAGCTAGTAAATAAATAATAAGCAACAGTCTCAATTTTTATTATTTTTAAAGTTCAGTTATTTTTAGAAGAAGTAGGTAGAATAATTATGAGTCCCTATTAGTCTTATTTCAATGCTCATCACTTAGCCTAAAAATAGTCGAACAAAATGTGAAAGTAAAGGTGGTTTCCATTAAAATTATAATGTGACCTTTGCTAGCCGAAAACATTATAACATGATGAGTAGCTGTCCCGCTTCTGATATCTGACGATAATTTGCTACCCTTTAAAATCTACGCTGCTGGTAGAATAGTCAACATCGGATTGACAAAGGTGGTTTCCATTAAAATAATAATGTGACCTTTGCCAGCCGAAAACATTGTAACATGATGAGTAGTTGTCCCGCTTCTGATATCTTATGATAATTATTTGCTACCCTTTAAAAACTACGCTGGTAGAATAGTCAACATTGGATTGATAAAGGTGGTTTCTATTAAAATTATAATGTGATCTTTGCTAGTCGAAAACATTATAACCTGAGTAGTTGTCCTGCTTCTGATATCTAATGATAATTCGGTAACCTTTTAAAACTACGCTGGTACAAAGTCAACATCGGATTGCCAAAAAGGTCGTTTTTAACCGGCTTTGTAAGTTAACCAAAGCGACGAATACTACACGAATCAGCACCCAATTTGCGTAAGACAATTTCAATCGCAATCCAAAAGATTTAGACGAATGTTTAAAAAATTCATACACCCATCAAAGTAAATAATGCAATTCTCGAATTGTTTAAAGTAAATTTGCCATCGTAAAGTGTTACAAAATTATCCCGCAGGAAGCCATTTAATGAGACTGCAACGACAACAATATAAATATAATACAGAATAATTTACTTATTCAATAAACCATTTACTGAAAATTATTAATTCATAAAAGCTTTGCCTTTTCCCGCCTCACCGCAGATTCCGCATCGACACTACAAAATATTCCAACCTTTTATGAAGTTTGTGTGCATTATTCCTCTTTTTTATATTAGCCTGTGCTGTCCCACTGCTGGGCAAAGGCCTCCCCCAATTCGCTCCATGTGCTCTTTTCCCGCGCCTCCTCGGGACAGCCCTCGCGGTACGCGTCCAAATCGTCTCGCCTCCTCTTTCTGGGCCGGCCTCGGTGGCGCCGTCCGTCTTCCGGCAACCATCGTGTCTTCATCCAACAATCCTCTTACATTTTTAAAATTATATTCAATTGGTATAATTTTATATTAAATTGTTTTTATTTTTTTATTTTTACAAAATGGCATTAACTACCGAAAAGATTGTCAATCCAGTAGAAAGTTGCTGTAGAAATACGGAACAAAAAAATTTGAAAAAAGAATGTCATTTGTCTAAGCTCTTTGGTCACTACTTGCAGTAGCATATAGTTCAACCATGGCGACGAAGTCTAATCGATTTAGGCATAATAAATGAATCTAAACCGTTTCACAGGCTATTAACGAGCGAAATACCCCATTTTCGTTCTACTTACCTTGTTTGGTTATTAGGAGTGGGGCTCAATATATTTTTCTTTTGTACTGCTTTCATGTGTTCGATATGATTGGCAGTCGGGCACGTTGTTCCCCTGACGTTTTTTGTGCGGTGGTGTAACAGGCTGTTATAGACTATTTTCGTGATCGACAGCCCTTTATGGAAGCCTTGTGTTTAGTCCTGACAGGTTACCCGGCAAAATAGAACAGGGAAACTGAAAAGATCTCGAGACAGGCTAAAATATATTTACGCACACATTAAATTATCTTTTATTATAAATGCGAAGGTTTTTGAAGACGGATGTCTGTTAAACTACTCTCACGCTAAAATCACATTTGCATGAAATTATAACCCACACATAGGACATTTTTTATTTCGGTAGTATGATCCCGGGGGTCAATCACCGAACTCCAGGCGAGGCCGCGGGCATTGTTAGTAACGAAATAATTGCATTGACTTTGAAATTGTGATTTAAAGCGATTTGCAAAGTTTGAGTTGTTATTTAAAGTTACTAGAATTTAAATTTCAATCTCAGAAGCAATTACGATGAAATTCGTGTACCTATCTATAAATGATACTCCGCTTCGTCGAAGTACTAAGTAGATTTCCAGCGTTGCTTGCAAAATATAAAATTAAACATTGATTTTCACATTTCCCACGAATGCAAAGTTAAAATGCCTTTATCCGACAAAAAATACATAAGAATTTGCATTTCCGCCATGATTTCTCATAATTGCCGACGAAACAATTACTTTGGAGTGCTTTTAAAAGCGATTGCTCACAACTGCGTCAGCGTTTCCCTCCAATAAAGGAGGAGTGGACAAACCTTCTGTAAAAACATTCAAATATCCGGTGACTAGCTTAGTTACCCAACGATAACATCGACTTGCCTTGAGGCTTGAACCAATTCGTTTCGCCAAAATTACTACTAAGTAACGGCAGTAATTTCATAGAAAGGCCAACAGTGTTTTTAGTGACAGCGGGTCATTTTCATTATGTTGAGCACCTGGCCTTTTGGCTCTCCTCAGGGGATTTTCTTTCGTGCTGATAAAAATCAATTTGGCGAGTATTGTTCTACGTTCTTATCTTAATCAAAGAAAAATATTGGAAGGGAAAGAGAAATGCGATGTGATTTTTAATCAAGATTCCGTTTAATTTGGTGTTGTGTTTCTTATTCACGGGGTTTTTCTTTCCGATTCAGTTTGGTCTTGGTCGTACTGCTGGCAATCTTTTAACAAGTTTTTTTTACCCGACTGCGGCGAAGCCCAAAAGGAGGGTTATGTGTTTTACCTGTATGTATCTATGTATGCAATAAGTATGTAGGTGTGTATGCATGTATGTATGTCCGTTTCTTTATTCCCTCGTAACTTGTAAACGGGTGAACGGATTGAGATAAATTATACGTTGTTAGATTCATCTTGGTGGCGCGACTGTAGACCAATCTATACTTATAATAAATCTGTAGAGAGGTCAATTCTGTACATGAAATATATTTCCAAAATAACTATCAGGGGATGATTAGGGATCGATACTGATGCCAAAAATGCAATCAGTAAAAT
Organism: Noctua comes; assembly: GCA_963082995.1. NCBI lineage: Eukaryota > Metazoa > Arthropoda > Insecta > Lepidoptera > Noctuidae > Noctua > Noctua comes. The sequence goes on from OY720271.1 coordinate 5,656,950, forward strand.
TTTTGTCTGTCTGTCTGTCTGTCTGTCTGTCTGGCTGTCTGTCTGTCTGTATAACCGTTTTAGAAACAAAAACTACTCGACGGATTTTAACGAAACTTGGTACAATTATTTTTCATACTCCTGAGTTGGTTATAGTATACTTTTCATCACGCTGCAATCAATAGGAGCAGAGCAGTGAAGGGAAATGTTGGGAAAACGGGAGAAGTTACTCCATTTTTTAAGCTTCCGTCGCGTGTGCAACCTTAATGGTTAAAGCTACACAGAAATCATGTATGACGGAAATGTTCTCCTTAAAATTATATAAAAAATATCCCACGACAGCATATGTCTATCTTTTATGGTTGACTCACAATATCACGTGTAACTCCCGATAGCTTAGCAGTTCGAAGCTTTCTGATTATATTTGTCTAGGGGTAAAATAGGGGATGGAAGTTTATATGAAAGTCCGTCAGTTTTGAAGTTAGGATATTCAAATTTTGTGTTTAGGCTGACAATTAAAAATTAATTTATACGTGTCTCAGCGGATGAAGGTAAGTACCTATGTCTGTTCGGGTGGGATATTTTTCGACATCCACGCGGGCGAAGCCGCTGGCAGAAGCTAGTTGAATATAAAATTATGAAAATGAAATGGGCCCCACCTGTTTCCACTTTTTGTTTAATTTAAAATTTGCTTGTTTTTTAATTTTCAGTTTTTTCAGTCGGGTTTTTTAGTTCTTTCAATTACTTTTTTGTGTTTATTATTTAATAATGGAGGACGCCCGATGGCTAAGCAACCGATTCCTATGTATTTGAGTATAGATTGTATTGACATTTCAAAGGTAAATTATGCAATAATGATAGGTAACTTCAAACCTTGACCTAAAACGAGCCCTAAACAGTCCAAATTACAGCTGAAACTACGTAAAGCTGAGGTATACCTGTACCGATGTTAAAATGAGTCACTAGAGGATACCTACACACAATGGTAAGCTAGCTCAACTGGTCGTTAACTTCTATTATGTGAATGTAAACACCGCAGTACCTATAGCCTAATTATTTAAATTTTTCTTTGAACTTAGTTTTTAAACCGCATGTAGTTTTAATATTTTAGTTTTTTTTTTTTTCGCATTTATTTGTGTAGTAGTTGTGGCGTTGGTTTCTCTTTACAATATTAGCATACAATATGAGCATGCATATGAGGTCCTGGGTTCGATTCCCGGGTCGGGCAAAGTGTTATTGGGTTTTTCGATCAGGAATCTCTCATTAGCAGCCACGGAGTCTGGATTTGTGCCCGTTGATAGCAATAGGCTCGCCCCCTATTACAAGGGACTTAAACATAACTGGCGAAATGTGGGTGTACTATTAGGTACACCTCTGCCTAACCCTTCGGGGATTAAAGGCGCGATGTTATGTTTATTAGCATACAAATTAAATTGTCCACCATTTTTCTCGGGTAGACGACCAAAGGAGACCACGGCCGCGATGAAGCCTTAAAGATAGCGGCCAATGGGTAGAATCAATCTACGCTAGGACCCATAAAACAACGTTGGCTGTGAAGGGTTGAAAATCTTGCCCGTTAAGAACTTAATTTTGAATGATACAAGGTCGAAGTGTTTATGATGGGTCATGTTTATTTTTTTGTTATTTTATTAATCTATACGAGTAAATAATATTGAAGTGTCTCTGTTTGTTATTACGGAATGCATACAAAAGTATTTACGGTAGGTAATTAAAACAAAAAAAAAATATTTTTTTCAAATTTTTTACTGTCTGTTTGCTTGTTCCTGCTAATCTCCGAAAAAGCTAGACACATTTTGAAAAAAATATATAGCTCCGTGCAAAAAATTAAAACCATTGAAAATGTTAACAAAATCCGATTCAAATATCGAAGTAATATTTATATAACAATTTCACATTGACGAATGTCGCGGGCAACAGCTAGTTTATTATATAATGTAACCTTGAACACTAAATAGCCATGAAGTCTGGCGACTTGTAGTCCATATATAATTTACGGTGCTTGTAGCATAATTTATTCATGGGAAAATATTTTATTTTGGTAAGGTTCCTTTTGTTTAAAGCAGAATTAGCTGATACAGCAATATGGTGGATTTTTATGAAGTTTGAGCGCTTTAAGCATTTTGTACTTCGCTTTTATAAGGATAAAAGATTTTTACGATTCACTTAGATAATGATATCAGTATAAAACTGAAAGTAAGGGAGAAAGAATCTTAAAAATAGTATGGATTTTCCAAATTTCTTTATGGTCCTTCGAGCCGGATGCATGAGCGGAGCTCTTTAGATATGTTTCCTCTCTGGACAAAAAGACAAGTAGGTCCATTACGTACCTACCCATCATCTGCCTAGCCTTTTCCCAATTATGTTGGGGTCGGCTTCTAGTCTGACCGGATGCAGCTGAATACCAGTACCACCTACCAGTACTACGATTTTACATGGAGCGACTGCCTATCTGACCTCCACAACACAGTTAGTACCTACTGGGTAACATGTTACCCCTTGGTAACACTGGTTGGACTGGTTGGACTTTCGGGTCACTGACTACCTGTAAGTCTTGTAACGACTGTCAAAGATCTACAATTGACAGCCGGGACCAACGGCTTAACGTGCTTTCCGAGGCACGGAGAAAACTACGCATGTAATGGGTAGTCACCTATCTACGGACCAACCCAGGCTAGCGCGGCTTAACCTGTACATCGACCCGAGCGGCTGCTATTATTTAGCCACGAGGTCCTAAAGTATAAATACAAAACTCGCCATCTTACTTAATTAAATATAGTACCTACATTTTCCCAGTACACCATTAATAAGCCAGCTAACAACATCGTACTTCTTTTCAGTAATTCAGGGCCCGATTCTGTACAATTTACTGTCACCTAAAGCAATAATTAGGGCTCAAAATGAAGGCGGCAAAGTATACTGGGGACTTATGAATAAAATATACTTATAAATTACTCTAACGGACTTCATTAATTAAGTCTCAAACGGATTTTGGATGAATAAAGACCTAGTTTGAAAAAGGAACATAAATTGTTCCTCTCTGCCTCAAATAATTATATGTTCATAATGAAGTTCTGAAGACGGCAGTCGAAAGATTGCTTAAAAACATTGCGTGATAAATTCATAATACACTAACAACGGTAGTGCCATTTATTTTGAAAATTCAACAACATTATAAGAAAGAAGTGATAAAATAAATAAAATTCAGGTGGTGCTTCTTACTTTCTTTTTCGTGTGTTTAGTGCCGAACCTGGTGTCAGAGTTTTATGCCGCCCATGGGCCTCTGACTTGGCTTTAGATGCCGTCGAGAAATATCTCTCAGACATGCTGGTTTCCTCACGATGTTTTCCTTCACCGAAGAAAGTGATAATAATTAACAATACGCACATGAATCCGAAAAATCAGAGGTGTGTGTCTTGGGTTCGAACTCGAGACCTATGACTTGACAGTCCGACGGTCACATCACTGTTACGCAAATGGGGTGCCGGTTATTTTAAAAAAAATCTGATACAGAATGTTAAGTCACGTCCAGAATGTTATTTATAACTCGATAGCTACCAGTGGCGAAGGTTTCATACAATTCCTACAGGCTTCCCTTTGAAAACTGGCACAGTCAGTATTTTATAGAAAAATAATAAAATCACACTAAAGATATCTAAATCCGGCTTACCTCTTACAAACATTGACCCTTCGCTACTGATAGGTACACAAAATAAATGAGAGAAACCACAAAAAGACTTGTCAAATTCAATCTTCAGCAAGCTTAACTAAACTAATTAAGTTTCAAACGTATTTCAGATGACAAAAGCTGTGCCAAGCATAGACCTAGTTGGAAACAGAGGCAAAAACTGCCGAGGTCGGTGGAAACAGTTGAAAGTTTGGTTGAATGGCGGCTCATACATAGGTATATAACACATCCCTATGTACTGGTGGAGTTACAGCGTATTGTGAAATCCGTCATCATCTACATCTGCCTAGCCTTTTCCCAACTATGTTAGGGTCGGCTTCCAGTCTAACCGGATGCAGCTGAATACCAGTATTTTACATGGAGCGACTGCCTATGTGACCTCCACAACCTAGTTAGTACTAGGTAATACGATACCCCTTGGGTAAGACTGGTTGTCAGACTTTTTGGGCCACTGACTACCTACAACGACTGTCAAAGATCTACAAATGACAGCCGGGACCAACGGCTTAACGTGCTTTCCGAGGTACGGAGGAAACTCGGTATGTAATGGGCGGTCACCCATCCACAGACCAACCTAGGCAAGCACGGCTTAACCTAAAGATCGATCCGAGCGGCTGTTATTATTTAGCCACGAGCTCCTCAAATCCATTTTGTGAAATCCGTACTAATACTATAAACGCGAAAGTGACTTGTCTGGCATTGTCTTTTCATATCTTAACCAGTGCACGGCTTACGATGAAAGGCACAGAGGAAGACAAAGACCTGGGCTGTTTCATAGGATAGGTATTTTTTCCCTGCAGTAACTTCTAATGGGGTAATTTCCGACATCCATGCGGGCGATGTCGCGGGCAAAAGTTAGTGTTAAATATTGCTGTAGATGGTTCTAGTCGTTTGTTCATCAAAGCGAGGTTTGGGCCTACGCACTGAGACTCTGTGGTGAATTCGACCTACTTCCTCTCAGAAAGAGAATCCCTGTGTGCCGGCTGAGGGAAGATTGTAGGCTGATTATACATGTGTGTAAAGCGAGGTTCAGTATAATTAATAAAGCGTTTTCAAGGACAATGTTCGTAGCAAAAATACTGAGGGATTGTACAAAAAATATACAGGGTGTAACCCTTCACGAAGCCGTCACCCAAGCATTATTTACATCAAACTAACTAATTTACGCCTGCTGGGAAATGACTTTTTGTTTTGGGGTGAAAAATCACGTTTTACGGTAGGACTCAATGTAACGCACTCAAAACATTGTGCTGATGGATGGTTTGAATAGTACGGAGGTTGTGGAGCTATTTTAAGTAAATACCTTACTTGCGAATGCAAAAAAAAAAACAAAGGCATCAATGTTCGGCAAATGATTTGATGAACGGTATTCAACATTAGGTACATTTAATCCGTTACTAAGTTTCAGGAGTGAGGAATAGACAAAATATGGGTCAACGATACTAGAAGAGGAGGGAAGCGACAGTATCTTATACAAACTGCATGAAATATCTATATATATAAAATAGTATACTGAATGACTGACTGACTGACTGACTGACTGACTGACTGGGTGATATATCAGTTTGTATGAAAGTCTGTCAGTTTTGAAGTTAGGATCTTCAAATTTTGTGTTTAGGCTGACGATTGAAAATTAATTTATACGTGTCTCGGCGTTTTTGATAATTCTACCCCCGAAGGGTTAAAAAGGGGGGTGAAGGTACTATGTTTGTACGGGTGGAATGGAACTCAATTTTGTACAACCGATTGAGCTGAAATTTTGCACACACCTTTGGTTCTGGTGACAACACATTTTTATGACAGACATTCCTTAATCCTGCACCCAGGATCGTCTCCTCAAGACAGAACTCTTCAACGGTTAGTAGCACGGTCACGAAACTTTGTTTACGCGTTCAATTTTGATAGATAAAGATGATTTTTAACCGACTTCCAAAAGGAGGAGGAATTTTTTTTTTTTTTTTGCCTTTCCTTTCAGCGATTTCTTTGCCAATTGTGAACCGATTTTGTTGATTTTTTTTTTGTTTGGACAAATATTATTCCGCAGTGGTCCCGTTTAAATTTCGTGAAGATCTGATGCTGATCTTCGGAGATATCAATGGAACTCTTCAATAATAGACAGCAAATCTGTCGTGATTCCTGCAATCGCTTGGATGTTTATTGTTTACACAACACCATAACATAACATCACGCCTGTATGCTTTGAGGGGGTACGCAGATGTGTACCAGTGCACCCACATTTTGATAATTAGGTATGCTAAGTTCCATTTTATTGGGGACTAGCTGTTGCCCGCGACTTCGTTCGCGTGTAAATTTTGTTGTGTATGCGTGTTCGATTCCCGGGTTGAGTAAAGTGTTGTTTGGTTATTCCATCAGGAATTATCAGTAGCAGCTAAGGAGTCTGGATTTGTGCCCGATTGATGGCAATAGGCTCGCCCCCTATTACATGGGACTTCAACATAACTGGTGTAATGTGGGTGTACGATTAGGTACACATCTGTGCCTAACCCTTCGGGGATTACAGGCGGGATGTGTGTGAGAACTGAAGGCCTGATCAAAATGTGATAATGTGGGTGATGACTAAAAAAGGCGTGGTTTTGGGCGCTGTAATTCTGAGCGGCAGAGGTCTGAACGGCGTTGAGGCAACGATATGGCTTAAAAACTGGAACATTATGGTGCCATACGACTTTTTTTTCAAAGTGAACAATCATCTTCTATAATATAAAACAGTAAACTGACTGACTTATTGACTGACTGGGTGATATATCAACGCACAGCCCAAACCGCTGGTCCTAGAGACATGAAACTCGAAGGGTGTGTTCTTTGTGAAGAGAAGGTTTCCACTAAGAAAGGATTATTGGGAATTCCACCCCCAAAGGGGTAAAATAGGGGATGGAAGTTTGTATGAAAGTCTGTCAGTTTTGAAGTTAGGATCTTGAAATTTTGTGGTTAGGCTGACGATTGAAAATTAATTTATACGTGTCTCGGCGTTTTTGACAATTCTACCCCCGAAGGGTTAAAAAGGGGGGTGAAGGTACTATGTTTGTTCGGGTGGAATGCAACTCAATGTTGTACAACCGATTGAGCTGAAATTTTGCACACATCTTTGGTTCTGGTGACAACACATTTTTATGACAGACATTCCCTAATCCTGCATCCAGGATCGACTCCTCAAGAGAGAACTCTTCAACGGTTAGTAGCACGGTCTCGAAACTTTGTTTACGCGTTCAAGTTTGATAGATAAAGATGATTTTTAACCGATTTCCAAAAGGAGGAGTAATTTTTTTTTTGTGTGTATGTTCAGCGATTTCTTCGCCAATTGTGAACCGATTTTGATGATTCTTTTTTTGTTTGGACAAATATTGTTTTGCGGTGGTCCCGTTTAAATTTGGTGAAGATCTGATGCTGATCTTCGGAGATATCAATGGAACTCTTCTCTGTCAATCAGCAATCTGTCGTGATTGCTGCAATCGCTTGGATGTTTATTGTTTACACAACACCATAACATAACATTCTTTTGGCATTATTAGGGAACATTACATGGGAACGTGAAGTCGTAGTATATTCCTAATATCCTCTACAAAATAATCCATTTTAATATTATAAATTCGAAAGTATCTCTGTTTGTTTGTTACGTTTTCATGACTAACCAGCTGATTGGATCGTAGTGAAAGACAAGGAGATAGATTATATCCTGAGGAATGATATAGGTTATCGTTTTTTTCTCACACATACACGTCAAAATTTCCACGCGAACGAAGTCGCGGGCAACAGCTAGTTACTTATAAAGTACGATGGAACAGTTAAAGTGTGGTGAATGGTGGCTCATACATACATAAATGATATGTGGCACATCCCTACATACTGGCGGAGTTTAGTAGGAATTATAGCGCTTTGTGAGAGAGAAGGTGCTGTGATAGATTTTAATATTAAATATTGTAATACTTTAGGACGTTTTGGAGATTATAAGATGTTTCTTGATTATTTTTAGAAGCATTATCTGTGTGCATATTCAACCAACAAAACAAGATAGATAAACAGAAAAATCATTGGTTGTGTAGCACATTAATTCCAACGACGATAGCCATAGAAGATATCATAATTCCTTGGATGTCATTGATATTGCGGAAAAGTTTGCTGTTTTGTTGTAAATGATAACATAATATAGCAATCAATGTGAAAAGCAAGAATATTATTAGATTGGGAGTATCTATGTTCTAGGTTTTCATCACAAATTCTAAAAAGAGAAATAAAATTAGTCTTACCAAGGGGTGTTGTAATTTGCCTAGGACTAACTGGATTGTGGAGGTCAGATAAACAGTCAATCCATGTAAAATACTGATATTCCGCTGCATCCGGTTAGTCTAGAAGCAGACCCCAACGTATTTAGCTAAAAGGCTAGGCAGATGATAATGATATCGAAAAGCAAGAAAACTATAAGATTGGGAATATCTATGTTATTGTTTCTCATCACAAATTCTTGGAAGAGAAATACGACATTAGAAGAATAGAATAGAATTTTTTTATTTTAGACCGGAGTCCATAGGGTTAGTAACAATTTTACTTACTTTCTAGTCACACACGCTCACACACACATACACACACACATACAAGACATGACATTATATCTTCATCCAAAGTAAATTAAACAACACCAATGAACTCGAAATTCCTGAGATCGAAAGCTAAGCACTATAAAAGAAACCAATCGGTGTCTTACGATCTCCAGCGTTTACTTTCAGTCATAAATCTCAGAGTGAATGCCGAGCGAACTTTGATGATAGAGAGCGCTGTGACGATAAAATATAAATGTGCCTCGTTAATGTTAACTATGGTGGTGTAGGAGAAAAGAATGGGGTTTGTGAGGAATAAATTGTCTTTGAGTCTAGTACACTCTTTTTTTGTAAGAAGTGTCTACCTAATAGGTACAGAGGCACACATATAAAGGGTGTAAATAGACCCTTAACATAGCCGAAAGCCACTTGTTCTCCCCGTCTTTGCGATCATTTTTTTGTTCTAGACCATACCTGGGAACCTTCTAGTTACACAGATATTGGGGGTCATAGTTCCAACTTTTTCACAAGTGCTTTTTTAAATACATGTTTTTAATGTAAGATTTTTACTTTACACACCTCCACGACCCCCGTACTATTTAATCCATCCATCAGCACAATGCTTTGAGTGCTTTCCATCGAGTCCTACCTTAAAACGTGGCGTTTCACCCCAAAAAAAAAGTCGTTTCCCAGCAAAATTTTTGCGTCAAGTTACTTATTTTGATGTACAGAATGCTTGGTTGACGGCTATGTGAAGAGTCTGTTTATATGCAGATATACCTCGATAAAAAAAAAACAAAATATTTTATTTCACATAGGCCTCGATGGGCACTTCGACAAAAAGGTGCACGGTTCGGGTTGGCCGTTTCCTATGGAGAAGAACCGGCAAGAAACTCCATGGTTACTCGTTTCAAATCATTTGATGTTACAATATTATTATGGATACAGCATTTGTACTTGAGTATGGGGGGACAGCGTAGGCTGTACAATAAGTCGTTGCTTACTACACAAAAAATGTAGAACAAAATAAAAAGTTAACAAGCAGCTGGGAATCTACAAAGCCTACAATGTCCACACATTCACAAACAATCGATAAAAAGAATCTATACAAAGGTAAGAAAAAATTGTAAAATACTAAATTAGATAACGCAAGACCACCTGTCTCTTGGAATCGAATTCGATATCTATTTGCAGTCCGACGGTCACACCTCTAGGCTGCTATTAAAATGAAATCCTTTTACGAATACAGTTTTTTTTTTTAAAACAAGACAATTTCTTAGGATCTTTTGAATAAATAACTTAGAATTAGATTCTGGCTACATCACTACAGCCTTTTGCAAGTTGCCTTTGTAATTTCTAACGACTTGCTACTACTTACTACTGAAACGTAAAGAAACTACAGAATAAATAGTAATTTATTTGACGATACCCGAATAGTAACTTTCCTCTGTTCGCAATTAAGTTGTAATTAGCTTGTATAATCTAAAACAGTGTTATCTTTGCCCTGGGTGCCATCGAATAACACAGCGTCCTTTGAGATACCATCTGATCTATAGTAAATGTTATTGTTTTGCTCCTTCGGGCGAATTCGGGACCACACTCCTCCGTATATTAGGCGGGAGCCGTTACAGCTATTTAGGAGCTTAGATACATAGATATACAGCTAGATAAATAGATAGGTCGGCGTTGTTGATGTTTTGTGTGTTGATTTTCCTTGAGTATCGCGGAAATTGCGAGAGAAAAACACTCGTATTAATATATTTTGTTTATAAACAGACGAAAATACTTTAATAGAGATAATTATGGGAAAGTAGATCAGTCGAATAACCAAATTAATAGCTGAACGGAAAATAAACTCGTTTTCGTATTGATTAAATCTCCTTCCAAGAAAATAACGGAGGAAAAGTTTGGGGAAAAAGAAGAGCGTAAAATAAAAATTTTACGCTCTAGATATAACTCACACTGATTTAAAATAGTACGATAAGCGCTTATTGCCTATCAGTAGCGAAGGATCAATTTTTTTAAGAGGTAAGCCGGAGTACATATCTTTAATGTGATTATATTTTTTGTCTATAGGATACTGACTGTGCCATTTTTCAAAGGGAAGCCGGTAGGAATCGGGTTATATGGAACCTTCGCCACTGTTGCCTGTCCAGTCACTTATTAAGGCCTTCTGGTTTTCATATACCGCGTGTACCAAAAGGTGTGGTCATAATTCAAGGTGGGAATCAGACCACCAAACTGAACAACTCTCTCAATAGGATCACCATCGAAATCGTTAAAATAAATCAGCTGCCCCATACGTTTGGGACGAGTAGGTTTTGAAATGTTGTACTGGACAGCTGTTTTTTTTGCTTTCTACATGTATTTAGGTACCTTCTGTCAGTCCTATTGCACTCTCCATCACACTAAACGCTTAAACTTTAACAGAAATAAATACTTTTTTTTTTTACCGATTAAAACGCAGTTCTTTAGTATAAGAAGAATACCTATACGTAAAGGTACGAGCTATGGGCTAACTCGCCGTCCGGCCGTCTTTTGACGACAGGCCGTGTCGACGGCGCGTTCGTGTTCCACGCGCGCCTCAAAGAGATGTCAGCAACGATGTAGGGGTCTGCAAGGGCCGATGCCTGCCAGGGCTGCGGGACTGTTCGAAAGAGATACCGTGGCCCTGGAACACAAAGGGCAAAGAAGGAACATGGATGGGTTTTAGTCAGTACAAGTCTGACACTCCCTTCCGCTCCGCCCAGAGTGATGATTTGATGATTTCCCATCCGAAAAAAAAAAGAAAAAAAAAGGTATCTCCATATATTCCACTATCCATCTTTACTATACGTAGTTCCCATCCCCACGACATCTCCACCACATCCTGACACAACCAGATTACAATGTTCCCACTTGCTTGCGCACAGGCCACATCTCTGTTAGAGAGAGTGAGCCGTAATCCATGACGCGGGCCCAGCGCGGGTTGGTGGACACCTTCACGCGAAGCATGACCACCGTAGGAACGGGTTTCGTCGACGAAATTGACAGATCAACAAAAGAAATCTGTCATTTTGTCGATTCTTCCGTCGACAAAATCCATTTCTACGGTGGTCATGCTACGAGTGCAGTAAGTAAATCTATCTCAGACTATTCTATCTAAGTTTACTATTCTATCCCCACGACACCTACCTCTTCAATCCTAATCTGCTCCACATCCTTGGCTTCATCTAATTGAAGCTCAAGTTTGTACGGATCGCTTCGCAAAGGATTCCTTCGTTTTGTTTCTCTGAGTTCACGTGCGCTTGATTCCTCGACCGTTAAGGCGTCTATTAGAACAGGTTTCCTGCAGCGATTTCAATAAGCGCTTTATTGCTTTACGGACAATGCGACCGGTCTTTCTTTTGCTGATAAATGATGGAGCTGCTTGCTTTTGAGGACGTGCTTGAGTTTTTAATATTTTTGTGTAGGGTGTTCGAGAAATATTCTCTCTACTATATCTTGAGATCTTACGTACATTATTTACAAAATATCAATAGACTTATAATAATAAAAACATAATTATGTACAAGTTCAAAAAGTAAAAATAATTACAGGGCGTCAAAAAATTCACCGGGAAAAATGCCCTGAAGGCTGGCAGCAGATTTTTTGGCCAAAAAAAATCTTACTGTGTTTATACCTACTTTTAGTAAGTCTAGCGTTTGTTTGTAGTAAACGACACTTACCAACCAATCGTAAATCATCAATGCTAGAATGCTCACTTTTTTTGAAATGTTGAAATTCAGTTTTTACACGCTTCACGCTATCTTGGTTTGCATACAAAATCTATTTACTTTTTAAACTTGCGTTTTAATTTGAGTTAAATCTCGTGTTTTGAATTTAAATTAGCTTTTGCAAGCACTAATAAATCATGCAAAATGTCAACTTAAAAATAATAAAACTACAATCTTATTCTCAGGTACATTCGAGGTCAGTAACCTGTGCAGTTTACAAACTCGTTGCACAGCCACAAAAGCTATTCTCATAGATAAGCTGAAGCTCTTCGTATTTTAGAACTTGCAGCTTCTATTTCTCAGCAAACGAGAGGAAACTTCAGTGATACACAAACGCTAAGCACGTAGTCTAAGGCACCTGCCCCTCATGCCCCACGATTATCGAGTAGACATAGCAACTAAAAACTAGTCGGCGAGTGTGTAGTTCGGATAGTTTTGTCGCTCGGCCGTGAGCGAGTACACGAGACGGGCGAGTAGTGGCTGTTAGAGTGAAGCCACACTGCTCCGTTGCGTTGCGACGTCGCAGCGCATTTCGTTCGATCACGCAACGAAGAAGTGTGGCATGTTTTAAAATTTATACGTAAAATGACCCAGGCGTCAACGCTGCGACGATGCAACGCAGCGCAACGTAGAAGTGTGGCTTTGCTCTTATGCGTAGGTTTGTACGTACCAAGCAAACGAGTCTCTCAGCGAGTGTTCCGCTTGCCAGGCGAGCCTGAGCGAGCAGGTACTGTAACCTCCACAGTCCGCGGACATTTAATAACTTCTACAGGCATATTTTATTAAAAAAATATATAAACAAGGATCGACGGACACACAGTTACCCGTATGTGCGTCAATGTCCCTTACACACTGTCCATAAAAAAAGACTTTTTTTCATCTTTTTAATAGTATCTATAAAGCGATGAAGTTGAATATAGATACTTTTATTTAATACGTTCCATATAGTACTCACTTTGGTAGCTCTTGTCGCTGCTACAAACAAGAGTATTCTCGTACGTTTCTTGAGCGAGAAAACATCCGACACCTAAGTACTTGTACATACACTGTGTTAGGTAAAATGGCGTCATATAATGTTGCTAATGTGACGTAGTAAGTTTTAGTTACTAGGCCATTTGCACACCATTGCAGCGTTGCCGCGGACCGCGTTAATGTGGCTGTAATAGAACAGAATGAATGAAATCAGATTGCATTTCGTTGCCGAATTGAGGCGGTTGGTAATGCATGTTAACTATGTTTAGAAATCAAGGGGTTTATTTATTAACACTGCTTGAAATTAAGTAATGAATTTTATTTATTATCACTTTATGCACAAGTCAAAACAGTACAAGGACGGACTCAATGCCTTGGGAATTTTCTACCAGTCTACCTGAGAGTAATGCAGCGACAAAACATAGTATGTGCTAATATAACAATTCAAGAATTAATAAACGTGTTTTTATTATATTTGCTCAATCACTTTCTTTTTGGCGTTTAACCGTAAATCTTGACGTTAAGAAACGTTTATAAAAAAACTACTAGCGGTAATTGTCCCACGAGATCATACTACCGGAATAAAAAGTATCCTATGTGTTAATCCAAGTTATAAATTATCTGTGTGCTAAATTTCATTCAAATCCAGTCAGTAGTTTTTGCGTGAAACACTAACAAACATCCAGACATCCATACATCCTTACAAACTTCCGTATTTATAATATTAGTAGGATATATAATAGTATCTTCTGCCAGTGACTATTAATGTGACATTAGATGAGCCGCAACTACATTAATATACAAAATGGTTCAGTGGTCTGTCGATGGCATATCTGTTACCTGTTTTTGACATGTTTTATTTGTGGCAAATCTGTCAAAAACACACAAGCGTGAGACCACTGAACTGTTTGTTATTTGTTGGGAGTTGGGGGGAGTGTTGCTTAATAATTTAACAACAACCAACCAACCAACCAACAAACCAACCTCAACAACCAACAACCATCCAACAAACCAACCAACCAACCTCAACCAACCGGCAACCTCAACCAACCAACCAACCAACCTCAAGAATAATTTCTAGAGGTTGCTTAATACAGTTTAATTACCCGACTACGCCAAAGCCGAAATGACGGGTTATGATTTTTTTTAAATAAGTACTAGTTGTCTTCAGAAAAAGACGGCCAGTTTTTTAAATGACGTCTTCTCCTTACAAATTTTTGGACACCGTGTATGAGAGAGAAGTAATTTCCTACCACAGACGTATCATAATAATAAATTGCAAACCTGTTCTAATCCCACATGGTATCTGTTTAGCTCACATTTGAACACACATTAGTACGAAGATAATGAGAATATTATTCAAATGTATCTCATTTATACACGATAATTATTTAACATTAAATATGGCGTCCATTCGGCGATGCGTGTGATTTGCATAAATATGCATAATTCCTAATATCAAAATATCAACAAATTATCATTGTGGCACATCTGGGCAATGGAATACAAATTGATTTTGTGTATTTCGTGTTTTAATGCTTCGTTATTGGGTTTAATTGTGTGTTAGGACAGTAGGATGCATAGTATGTTAGGATAGTAGTCTCTGAGTTTGTTTCGATATTTCTTCTTAAGGATCGGTTAGCTAGCAAATGTCAGCGCTATCTGATTTTAAAATTGCAAGAATTGACATCGTTTCACTCAATAGGTACTTAAATTACCTCCATTCCTAACAAGTAATTAATTTGAAGGTTTCTAGTTATTTCTACCTTAAGGAAAAACGAGGACACACTTGAATAGTTATAATATAACGAAGCAAATTACGGACATTACCTCATCATCAATTAATTAACATTTAAGTTCAATGACAAGCGTGCCTGAAACCCTGAAAGAAAGCTAAGTATAGAACTTTAATCGTGCGCGACAGCCTTGTATGAATACATTAATGAAGAGATCAATTGAATCAATACCTAACACAACGTAGATTTTATTTTAAGCCAACAAGTGCGTGACTGTTGAGACGACGACTAACAGAGAAGTATGGAAGAAGAAGACATGCTGCTCCGAATGAAGTTAATTTTTTTTTTCTTTAGACTTTGCCCAACACTATGAATTTCTCCTATATCGTGGGTGCGTTTACAAACATTACATACACAAACAGCCAGACCCGGAACAACTACCTGAACATCATACAAATATTTGTTCCGTGGTGCGGGGATCGAACCCGCGACACGCAGCGCAGCAGCCGATCGCTCAGCCACTGCGCCAACTGTGCTGTCGAATTGGGATAAGAGCAGGGGAATGATGCAGAAGGAGACTGACTTGTGGTTAGTAGTACTTGGTCTGATGATATAATGGAGCTAGCTATCTAAGTGTGAGCACAGAGAGCACAAGGTCATTGTGGGAGCAGATGACGCTTCAACCTAGCTAAAGTGGATAGACACAGTATAAATACACTGAGGGAAGCTAATTCTTTAACAAATTGAGAACTAACCTAAATTGTCCGTAAATTCAAAACACAACTATCTACTTTGACAGTTATACAAAACAAAAATTGGCGAAGCGTGTCAATTCTAAAAAACAATTTCCTTGAATGCACGTAAGTGGTCGGTGTAATAATTGTACCAAACTCGCGTGACCTATTTTAACACAATTACTTAAATAATAACTTGTTAAATGTCAAAGTATTTATGGCGTCAGAAGTGAACTCTATTTTTGGCTCACCGCAATACCATTTGCTTCCACATTAGTGGTGTTTATCGAAATAAATTCCCCTGCCGAACTCTGTCGCGGTTCCCTGCGTGTTTCGCTGGAGTAATCTGTCCCTTGAGGCAACGAACATCCGTGGACAACTTACTGCTCCGCGTATACGCATTCCAGACGTTCAGTTGTTTGAATAAGTTCGCGGGCGAGTCGAGTAAGCTAGTATGTTTTGGAAATATTTTAGTACCAGGGACCGTGTAAACGAGGCTTATAGCGGCATGAAACTAAACACAAATCTGTGATAATATAGGTACAGATAGATATATGTGGTACCCAATCGGATTTTGACTAAAGGTATATTCCTGCCTGTGCACAATGTCCCTTGTTTATTTAAGAAACAATGTTCTAATGAAGGTTATACTGAGATTTAGTTTGACCTCCATTCGTGATGATTTGGTTTACCAATGCCTCGCGGGCGGAGTCGCGGGCACAGTTTGTCACAAAATACAGGATCCATACTTATGTTATAAATGTGAAATTATCTCTCTTTGTCTGCCTGTAATCGCCAAACAGCTGAAATTTAATAAAATTTTGCACACAGATGAGCACCTGGGTTAGGTAGGAAATTGGGTACTTTTTATCCCAATAGTGCGTTCCTCCGCGATATTTCCTTCTTGACCTGCGGGAGGTCAGAAAATCACATAGACGATGTCGCAGTCAAAAGCTAGTGTTTTGTTGATTTAATACATAAGAGCCGGATGATTTGGGTTTAATAAAAGCACTTCTACATCTTCAGTATTGAGTTTATTTTATTTACTTCGATAAAACACAATCAATGCTTGAAATTGAACGTGAGAGTCTTCTATTCGATATTACAAAGGTAAAGTTAAGTTAGTATCGAGTAGAGCGGGCATGCGGGCGGCGAGTAATGGGCGACTCGCTGTCCGACCATGGACCATGCCCGGGTCGACGGCGCGTTGTGTTCCACGCGCGCCTCAAAGAGTGTCAGCATAATGACGGGGTCCCCTCTATAGGGCCAAAGCCTGCCGGGGTCGCGGGACTTATAGAATTACCGTGACCCTGGAACATTAAATTTTAGTCAGTACAAGTCTGACAGTCCCTCCCGCTCTGCCCTGGGAGGACTCATTTGATGATTTTAACACGCTAAAAAAGAAAAAAAAAAGTTAGTATCGAGTATCAAAATGATGCTCGAAAACCCCCTGAAAATCTCAGCATCAGTTTAATTAAAATTGGTATCACTCTAGCGCACCTTATATTCTGTGTCACTCACAGAGTCCGGTTTCAACCAAAGCAGAGATGAGCGGAGCGGAGAGGATGTGTGCGGAAACCGACCAATCACAATGGTAGAAATTTACATCGCGTCTATCATCTCTCCTGTGATTGGTCGAATTTTGCACATCTCTTCTCCGCTCCGCTCGAAACCAAAAGCCTTACTAAGACGGTAATGTTATAGCCACGGCACAAGCTATTCTTATCGTTCTGAGAAAAGAAGAAAAATCTATTCCCGTAATAGATTTTTATAGCGACAGATACACTTATCCAAATACAAGGAGGAAGTTGACCTTTGTCCTACTCATTGGCCCGTAAATAGGTATCCGAGAGTAACTAACGCCACATCAACAAACCAAAGTAGTTCTCATATCTACGGGATGAGAGGCTCAATACTCAATACTCAAGTTTTTATTGCATTCCACAATGTATTACATAGATGTTGTAACAAGGTAAAGATCTATATGGACCCTGTCGGGCACAGCAACATTAGGAGAGGAAGAGGGCTAAGCAGCAATTCAATAATATTATTTTAAATTACTAGAAATTAATTATGAATATATAAATAATACATTATTAGGTTTTGTTCATATAGGTATAATATATTAGTTATATTTATTTATGTATTGCATAAGAATAATGTAGGTAATTATTAGAAGTATTTTTATTATTATTAAATTATGTTATTATTTGTGTATTCATATTTTCATATTTATATTTGGTTTCCTAAATTCCATGTATATTATATATTTATATCGTAATGTTTGGTGTATTTCATGGGAGGCTGTCTAGGCATATTACATACTCACCACGAGCTACTAATATAATGCAGGGCCAGCGCCACTATTCATATTTTTCCGTGAAAAAATACACTGACGGGGTTTTAGACCCCTTTTAAGAGCAAATTGCTTTCAGCGGTTACAGCGTAATCGGTTTGACGTTCAGCCTTGTTTAATGTTCTAAACTGTAGGTTGCAGTTCCGACGGTTAATCGCATAATACATATAATCATAGGCTCCCAAACGCGGCTATTAATCTGTAAATCGAATTATACGAAGTCTCTAATCGAAGCTAATGCCAGTGCTAATTACCAATTTGTATAATTACACCTAATCAAAGTGTGTAAGCATGATAATTGACTGTAAGGTAAGCTTAGATTATCATTTGGTGACATCGGACGTTGAGTGAATGCTACAAGGATACTGATAACCACAAAGCTGGTAGCTTTCAAAAATTCGTGGAGCCAAAAGTGCGTTGACCGTTTTCAAAGACGTCAGTTTCTATAAGTCATTAGTGTCATATGTGAGTAAACGGTGACGCGCTCGATCTGTATGGAAAGTGTTGATGTCGCCTCTAGAAGCATCCGCCGGTGTCTCCGTACTCCGTGATGATAACAGATAGCTCAGAAAAGATTACACTTGATCCTCGGTCATAACCTCGCTCGTAAATCTTGGAATAAAGCCCTGACGTTAAACCTAAGATAGTCCCAGACAAGAGTATGTACTAACCCATTTTGACTCAATCAAGATCTCTGAAAGATTCTATTCAGAGTAACTGGCGCACAAGTGAATAGTACAGTAAAAGGCAACCCTTGTGACTTGTCTGCGATTTGACTGATGTGAATGCGCCATTTGCCTGAGGGAAACGGGGCTGATATGCCCTATCCTGAGTTCCTCTCCTGCCTTCAGGCGAAGACGTCTTGACAACTCGTACATACTTAGCAACTTGTACCGTTCTACGGTTCTTTTAATATCTGGTTACTGTGTGAATAATGTAGACTGTATATTTTTATTTATTTAGTGTAACTTTCGCAAATTATGATTAATGAGTCGTGTGTAATGTTATGTTCAATTTGCAGAGATGAAAGAAAACAGATGTTAATCTTCTTGTGTAAGTAATATGACTTTTTGAACAATGTTTTGTTTCCTCGCTGTTATTGGAGCTATTACACAGTATGCGTTTCTTGTTGCCCTGCGTTTGTGTGTAATCTTATTGTACTTTTTCTGTAACGTAATGAAATAAATGAAATGAGACAATGTTTACGAGAAAATCTTCATTACGCTGTGTAGGCGTAAATTCAAGGTTTATTTGTTAAAGGTGGCCTTTTGTACGAAGTAAAAAGATCAAACACAAAAACAAGTAAAAGGTCAACAATTCGTCTACATATTCCAGACGACCGCTTAATAGCCTACGGGTTCAATAGAAGATTGATTGAAAATCAAACCAAGTGACGACGACTAAACGACAAAGAAATATCGAATAAATCTGTAAACATCCCTGCGTCTTTAGACATTTGCATTCCTTGTAGATTTATACGACAGCAAGACATCATTACTCATTTTAAAAAAAAATGGAGATGACAGTAAAAAATGAAAAAGGAAAAACAGCTCTTTGTTAAAAACGTTTTATTATCTGCTGAAAATATTGAAAACAACCCGAGGCGTATACTTTGCTCGTATAATTAAACTTTCACAAATAAGCTGTCACAGAAATGGAAAAATGTATTTCAATGGTAACATTTTAAAAATAAACCGGCCGGATTTGTTTCAGCGGAATCACTTAATAATGCGGATGGCGCGAGTGGGAAGTCTGCGGCGCGCACTAGGTAAATTCGGCCGGCTACTGGCAGGGTCGGGAACTCGGGACGTCCCTTCACGGCTTCATCCCAAAAAATACGTGAGATCGCAGGATCTTTATGTACTGTTTGCGAATCCGACCGTCGATGTTTCAACCCTTCAGCCTTCAGTACCTATAATATAAAAAGTTATTTCGCGTTTCGACCCGACAATTTTTCATGCTTAGGCTCGGCGACGGAAAATACGTATTAGCCTTCACCAGCTATTTCGTATTATGTTTCTATTTTACAAGATTTCATTGGAAAACGGCATAGTACCTTGTGTTGTGTACCGTACACGTGCCAGCTTTGAGGCTTCGTAATGAGAATTCCGATAGAAATATACGTTTGAGTACTAGAAACGAATTACTTTTACCGAGACATGATTTATTTAATGAAGGAGAGAAATGGGATTTGTGTGATATTATTATACTCGTATGAGTTATATGTCGGACTAGCCTGAGACTAAGAAATTGAAAAATAATGAAGCATGAACAGAACTAAAGTAAATTGATACGAGTGTACTGTGATAAATCAATTTGATGAACGTTGTCATCGTTCGGGACCGATGGCTAAAAAGAAATTGTGTGGCAAACGGTGCGTAAATCGAAGCATCATCATTACTTACGTTTGGTATCGACAATTTAATTTATTGTGAAACGGCGGCGGTCTTACTTTTGTCTTTCATAGATTGATACCATTACAAAAGGGAATAACGGTCTACCATTCCCTTTTGTAAGCACATTGCCAAATTGAAAGGAACGCGGTGTTCAATGCTGAAATCTATTTGTATACTTGAGGGATTTACTCAGAATACGTAAGCTGAATTTTGCGTTAAAAGCAGACAATTAAACCGTCTATGTCACGATTAAAGAGCTACATAATTAACAGTACGAGTTGGTTGACAACCACGACTTGACCGCTGCCCGTGACGTTTTGGCAACTTGAAACTAAAATTAACTACGAAACGTTGTATATCACAAAACACGCTCGAACGACCACGTAGCGAAAATTATCTATCTAATCTAATTTTATTTACACATACAAAATATAGCAATTCATAGAGCGTAGGTGTAGGAAAATACGGCTAAAACGTGAGGTCGGGAGGATGTGTTCCGGAATTTTACGACAAATGATCGGTCCCGCTCGGAAAGTTTCAAATTACGGTCGGGCCAACGCTTTGCTTTTAGTTCACTGAAATATTATACGCAATCACTCGTTCGAATTCTAAATTACTTTTGTAATTAAAATTCCCAGTAAAATGTCTAGAGCAGCCACTCCAATTTAAAATTGACGGATATGAGAGTTCAATGCGCAAAGTTAAAGCAGATTGTTGGAATTTGAGAGCTGGAAAAATCCGGTTGCAGTCGGTAAAGTCTTAAATTCGCTGACGAGGCACGGTGGGTGCGCCGGGTCCC
This sequence comes from Noctua comes, assembly GCA_963082995.1. Taxonomy (NCBI): domain Eukaryota; kingdom Metazoa; phylum Arthropoda; class Insecta; order Lepidoptera; family Noctuidae; genus Noctua; species Noctua comes. Next base: position 5,677,933 of record OY720271.1, read on the forward strand.
GCTCGCCTCGCGGATCCTGACAGCCTGATTACAAAGTTTCAACAGAATGATGCCGAGAAAGATTTTTTAATGAATATTAATTCCTTTCAAGTTAAACAAAGTTTGTTCTCGGCGCGGATTGGTAATTGCTTCGTTTTTCGTTTACGCTGAAATTCTTAATCTCCTCCCGTTGTCGAAATGCTAATACAGCTGAATTGATTTTCGCACTCTGAGCCTTTGTTTTGATTGATGGTACCCGGTAATATTATATACCTGTCCGGGGTAACAATGAACTTTCCGGCGTTCAACAGCATTGATCCTTGTGAACGTAATTTCCATCCTTCCGTTTTGTAAATCCCAAAACTTGTTTAATGAAAACGGCTCAAGTTTATATCTACCTATTAAAAATACAAAACATGATACCGTAGCATAATTGAGGAGGAAAAACGGGATAAAGTAACTAGCTGGAGGGCTGAGAGGAAAAATAGTCATGTAATCATAATGAATATTTTTTCTGGTTTATGTTTGTAAAAGGTTTTCGCAATTTGGTTCAGTCATTACGTACCTACTCTACCTACGTTATTTTTGTGAATAAAAGAGAAATCGAAATTCTGATACAGTTATTTATTCTGCATGACAAGCGGATTAATCATTCACCATTAGCATTTTCTACAAATAATAATTTTAGATTTTTATACATTTTTCATCATGAATTTCACCTCCAACATATTTTGTATAAAACAAGTCAGTAAATATAAATGTTTATACAAAATTATTTTTAGTGTATGTGAAACCTGAATATAGTTTGTTCAGAATACAAACAGGACTATTTTAGCAAATAAACCTGATATTGATCGCCGAGAGCGCCGTGCAATGATTGTTGACATCACTGTCCCTCATGACGAGAATCTCGTGAAAGCTGAGAACGATAAAAAAATCAGGTATCTTGATTTAGCACACGAGGTTGTCGACATGTGGGATGAGGACTCTGCAATCATTGTACCGACAGTCGTTACGGTTAATGGACTAGTAGCAGAGAGCTTCGACCAACACCTTAGGAGGCTCTCATTGCGCGGCTGGCTTGGGCTTGATTCAGAAAGCAGTACTCCTGGACACGGCACGTATAGTGAGGCGGTTCCTCTCTCTGGAGCCCTGACCACCGGCAGCCTGGACCTTGTTCCTGATGCCGATGGGCCATCTATTTTTTATATTTTTAAATGTTTTGTTTACTTTTGTTTTTGAAAATATTTAAAAATGTATTAGGTATGAGAAAGAATGAATCAAGGAAAATAACGCTGTAAATTTAATGGGTCCTGGCCACAGATATAGATATACCTAGATAACGCCAGTATCACGATCCGTGTGAAACAAAACAAACACACAAAGCTTGCCATTTTTTGTCTACACACTAGACGTCATAAACACTATTTGGTAACTATACAAACAAATCACCATACAAAAAAATAGACTACGTTTTTGTAATTTAAATGTCTATAATTAAATTCTTGCGTTGTAACGTTGTTGCTTTAAACAAATAAACGTAGCCAGGTTAAGCATAAAATGCTTAAGCCAGGCACGCGAAAAAGGTGCTCTTGCGATATCTAGCTATAGCTATGTCTGTGGTCCTGGCTTTATGTAACCGTACGTATGTAAGTAGGTAGGTACAGAGACTGTGAGGCCTTTGGTCCATGTGTTACAGTTGGCATAGTGCCTAATGCCTGATGGTGGAATGAACATGCAAAGGTACAGGCCCCGTAATGGATCTTGTGTTCATGTAGGTTCCTGTCTACACAGATGTATATTAATATGTTTGCGTAGAAATGTAGGTATGTATTTTTATAATTTCATCAAGCTACCCGAAACTGTCTTTTCCCAAACAACCTTGAACCTACTGCTTTAGCGATAAAGTTGAAAGTCAATTAAAGAAATTGAACAGATTGCAGTAGGTTGATGTGCTGGCGTCTGTACCTACTACCGAGCTCACTGACGGTCGACCAGTTTTCAACCTTATAACTTAGGGCATAAGGGTGAAAAGTGGTCCACCGTCAGTGAACTCGTGTAGTACATACAGTTTCAAATTAACAGACTATGTTTATTTGCCGTGATTAAGGTATTAGACAATGAGATAGAGCACAAGTGAAGTTTTAATGCATAGTTTTAAGGTTCTATTTACAACACACAAATTGTATCATCTATGAGCCTGAAAATAAATGAATGTTAGATATTTTAAGGATGATTTCCACCAAACGGCCCGCATTTTATCACAACGGATCGGGACGGATACGAACGGATGCAGCGACAGCCGATCGCATTCGGCAGGATGTCGACGCATAAGATCGGCTCAGTACCGTCGTCGCTTGCGAACGTATCCATTTCTGCGCTAGTCAAATAGTTTCATTCCTACTGTGTTAACGTGTTCTAATTTTTGAAAATGGTTGAATTTGACGTAGTATTGTCTGCTATTGCATTAGAAAAAGAAGGAAATAATTATAAAACACAGAATTGGACTGGCCACGTTTGCCGCATGCCCAATGAGCAGTGGGCCAAAATAGCCACTTTCTGGAGCCCCGACAAAACCAGAAAGCGTCGCGGCAGACCTCGTAGAAGATAGACAATTTGGACAAGACCAGCGACAAGTGGTCCACATTGGTTTTGGATCGAAACAGCTGGAAGTCATGGGGAGAAGCCTTTGCCCAGCAGTGGGGTGATGCAGGCTAACAGTATCAGTAAGGCAGCAATAAGTTAAAAGAAAAATTCCATAATTCATACAGACCTACATTCAAAACAAAAAATTCATTCATTCATTTTTTTTATTTTTTCAATCAGTCTTAAAAATAACATTTTCTTATCAATCTCCGCAGGCTACAATTATCAAATACATTAAAAATAATACTTAGCATCCCCCTCGATTCCCCCCGACTCAACATCTTTTCAAAAAGGAAAGTATAAAAAAGTAATGTTAAGATATTAGGGTGGCTTAACTCAGCTACCCTTAATTAGGTGCTCAGTATTTTCCCTATCATTTATAATCTCAAATGTTCTGAGATTTGTCAGTTGTCAGATAAAAAAAAACCGACAAAATGCGAGTTGGACTCGCGCGCCGAGGGTTCCAAGTTTGGAAGGAAAAGTATTTTTTCCATTATCAAAGTTTAAATCATGATGGCAATGGCATTTTATAGATATATTTTTTGTTAAGTGAAAAACTGTGTCACATAATTAAAAACATATTTCGACTAGTGTAAATAAAGCTTTTTTCACTCATAGGCTGAAATAAGTAGAGGTGAAAGACAGGCGAAACCGCATCAAAGGGTTACTTTTTTAATAATTAATGCGTATCAAGCTTGTTGTGCGTAAAACTATGCGTAGAACTAAAACTATGTACCTTAGAAGCAATAGTATTCAAGCCACAATAATGTATTATGTCGGAAATTTCAGGATTTACTCCGTTAGGCTCGTACAACATGTGGGCAGATCATGGGTTTCGTGCTATAAGAACACACTGAGTTTCTAGCAAAACTAACAATAACACGGGGTACAATGAATCGGGTACAGTTCCATGACGTCTCAACTCCGCCGCGATCAGACATTGACTGTCGCCCTCGCCTCGAGCTGGACATCAGGGCTCTGTAGAAGCACGCTGTGTTGTAACTGGTAAGTAGATCGCGTGATGTTGCCACTGCACACAGGCGCGCTTTCCAATTCATTTTATGTCCGTACTAACGACCGGACGCGACATATATTTGATAAGGACCAATTGACCGACATTAATATGTGTACCTTCAACCTTACCATTTTGCCACAGAACCCTAAAAACGTACCAACCTAGTCTACGTTTGTTCGTACAAGAATCGTAATTAAGGTATTCTTTGAAGCTCGGATAGCCGAAGGCAGAATATGTTATCTTGAATTTCAAACCGTTACGTTGAAAGGAAGATTTGTAGGTAAAAGGCAGCTAAAAGAAACAGCTAGTTACTGAGGGAACAAAGCCATTGATTTTGGCAACAAAACACATCAAAGGGTACCTCCTGAAAAAGGCTGGTACAAAAAAGAGGCTGTGTAGGTGTACTATAATAGCATAGTGCCTTTAGTTAGACTGGCTAGACACAGGATAGCGAGATAAAAGAACTATCAAGTAGGGCAACAATAGAAAAAGCCGAATCATGGGTACACAGGAATGGGTAAGAATTGGACTGCGTGAGAGTATTAGATAATGTTTGGCGTTTACAGATTTAAATCAGTTGATGGAGCCTTTCCGCGTCATAAATATGACATTTAAATATTATTGCGTTCAGGGGCAAATTTACCACATTCTCAAATATTGGACATTTTGGGAGTTGGACATTGTGAGAATTGGACATTTTGGGAATTGGACGCTTTGAGAATTGGACATTCTGGGATTTGGACATTTTGACACCGTTGGACATTTTGAGAATTGGACATTTTGCCCCTGAACGTATTATTGTTTTACTCTGTCATACTGATAATCGTTTGTTCGTGCGGGATGTGTAAGTTTCTGTGTGAAGTTTTTCGCGCGATCTATGTCGTCACCACATCACTTAAATGTTTAAGGGTGGGTAGTCTACTAATGCGAGAGACCATAATTCAACGACAATAATTAAGAACGAACTCAAACGACATCCAATATTAAACGCTCAAAGCCAGCTAACATTAAAAAATGTCTCCATTATAAAAAGTGTTCATTACAGCGTCCACTAAGATTAAATCAACGTAGCGATATAAAACTTGGCGGAGATAAGATTCCTATTGTGATCGGGATGAAAGCGCGGGAGTGGTGGCCCACAATGGCCGCCATGCTGTTCTATACCCTACACAATGGAGACCACATCTCTCATTTCTGAAAACAACGGATTCAAACACTTTTATTGTGCGATAAATTGGAACAGATGGAAATACGCGACCATAATGAAGTTGACGTAAGGCTCATTTTCCGTTGCATTGTCCTTCGCCGATCAGGTTTTGTGGTGTGTGAATAGGCCTTAAACGTATTGAATTGTGATGATAGTGCAGCTCAATGTTTTGAGATAAAATATTGTTGCATTGAATGAGATTGTATCGTTATTGTTTTTGCGCGATGAGATAAAAATAGACGTATATTTTCATTTGAATCAATATCAATAAACTATTCAGTATTTTAATATGATAAACGAACAGAGACGAGTAATAAAATCAAAATAACGAAATAGTTACGTTATACTCGATGTGAGTTGATACACGTGTAACAGAAGTCAATAATAATATCACATTCACTGTATCTACTAGTCTTTTATTGTATTTCCACTTCACCGAAAACGTACTCTATTCAGTCAATAAGGCAACACACTCAACAACACCAACAAGATATTTTTATACAACAAAGGGGAAGGACCTTTATATCAAAGCGAGAAAATAATAATACGCGCGGAGATGCGGACGTTGCGAATCACTCGCGATTCTCATCATAATGCGTATATCCTGCGAGTAAAACATTTGGATCCCAACTCAAAGAGGTGAAAGGAGCTGACAGAGCCGTAAGGTAAAGGGGAACACACCAATCACGGAATACATAACAAGGGCTTCTGTTATATTAAAACGTAATCCACACTAATGTTCCGTGATTCTCATGCTTATTGTACACAATACCCTGTTAATGTGAACTAGTCTGAGGCCCAGCATAACAGCTGTTTGAACAGATTAACACTGATTTAGAAATGATTTCCATAGCATTAAACGGATTGCCCAAGTTTTGTATCACGTTACAACGGATCGGACAGCTTTTGGAAATTGTTCGGCTTCCCAGCTAGATATTTACCTACAAAAAAGGAAACCCTACACAAATATTTACGCACATTTTTATTAGATCCGTGATTAGGAGTAAAGAAGAATATATAGTGCTATAAATGTTTGGTTCGAAGCAAAAAGGTTTCCGGGATTATTTGAAGTTACGATAGGATGTAAAAAATAAAAGTAAACTGGAACTCGACGAAAGGCACGTGTGAAATCTTTATTTTTCTAACTCGCCGCGAATCGAAATTTGCAAAAATGCCGGCTGGCCGAAAATGGGATCTCGCCGCTTCCCACACAGCGTTTTGTGAAGGAAAAAGAAATAAAAGTGAGTGTAGCCGACTGACTCATAAAAATTGTAGTAGCGTGGCCTACGGACGCCACGGGAAATGTCGAAAAATGGGGACGGTCTCCGAGATACGCCGCACTAGTATTTCATTGAAATCACTCCCCGCCTCCTAATAATAAAAGGAGAGAAACGATCCATAATAATTTTTGAATTACGAGAAATTGACATGGCCGTGCTGAGAAATTCGCAATGTTTGCCAAATTGTTTGACGTCATGTTTTCTTTGAGTCTTTGAGTTAACGGCGAAATATTGCTTAAATATTTATTTTCTTGACGAGGTTATCTGAGGCAGATATAGTAGCGATATGAAGGCAGAAGTGGGAGGTTTTGGTTTCAATAATTAAGTAAACATTTTGTATCTGGCAGTTACGTCACGATTCATAGCGGTGCTCCGGAATTTACATAAATCTGTATTTCATTAAAATGGTAGATGCGGATAACTAGTTAATAATAAATACATTTACGTATTCCACTGTAGGATTAGGTGGAAAGAGGATTTTGGTTTCAGTGAATAATTCCATATATAGCGAGATGGAATATATTTAAGCTTAGGACTTCTTGGTCGCTAGGATGTTCCCAACTTAGTTATAAAGGCCATAACTTCAAAGAAGGTAGGACTGGCGTAATACAATTTGAGTTAAAAGTCCAATATGTTGTAACCGCAAAACATCTAAAAATGTGGCCAGGAAGTACTTCAAAATCACGAGATTCGTCCTCAACGTTTTTTAATTACCCACGCACCAAAAAGCGAATAAAAAGGAAACGCGACATCAAACGTTAGCCAGTAATTAAAACGCGTGTACCAAGAGTCTTAGCTAGCGTTAAGATGAACAAATAACTTGATTTCTATTAATGAAGTCAATAAATAATTAAGTTACGAAGGACAGAGACGCCTAAATTAAGTGCGAAATTGGATTTGAAGAAGTTGTAATTGTAAGTTGAAGACAAAGGTACTACTAGAAGATTATAGTAGAGTAAAACTTATTGAAAGTCGGTTTTTAAGTCACAATTTGCGACAATTTGACAGTTTATTAATTTAAATATCGCCAAAACCCGTCATGATTTCTGGGTATTCATAAGTCTCTTACAGATATTCTAGCTTCCAGTAGCGAAGGGTAAATTTTTGTAAGAGGTAAGCCGGACTACATATCTTGAATGTGATTATATTATTTGTCTATAGAATACTGACTGTGCCATTTTTCAAATGGAAGCCGGCAGGAATCGAGTTGTATGGAACCTTCGCCACTACTAGCTTCAAAATTCCTTTATTCATAAAATAAGACAATGATTTCGTTTGTTTTAGCGCATAAGATTTAATGAGCCTTTCCCTCTTTCAGAACCGTATAACTAAGAGAGTATGTCGACACGTTTTGTCTGAAACGTCCTTGAGGAGAAAGGATTTTGTTTATCATGCAAATAAGCAGTTTAAACGTTTATAAGAGGATCTCCGGAGGCTTTATACGACGCTGATACAATGTACTTACTGGCGTAAAATTAAATTGTTCATTGGAAAACAGTATCTTTACTAAGTTGCAATTTTATTTTGTACTTTGTGGGTCAAGACGTTAAATTAAATTTACAATGAGTTGTTTTGATACACTTTTTCCAACTGAGTACTCATCATCTGCCTAGCCTTTTCCTAAATTTATTGGGGTCGGCCTCAGCTATTCCAGCTGTGGACTAAGTTATAAATAAAGATAGAAATTGTGGTCTAAAAGCAGATTTACTCTTGCCCTTTCAGCGACTCACTCTCAGCCACCATCTTTGGCAAACCAAAAAAAGAAATGGCTGCCGTCGGTAACCCGCAAATGTTATTACTCACTTTCAGAAAACTCGTAAGAAAATGCGGATAAATAGGTAATTACTTGCGTAATAAGATGGCTGGAGAATTAATGACGGCCCTTGACCGACGACGCGGGTTGTGGGCCATTGGTTGCCGTTTCCATCAGGGCTGCTACCCCTAGATTTATAACTCTAGCCTCATTACATCCCTAATTATGTTTACGGGTCGTTCTTATTCCGAGGTCGAAGATTCGGTTGGTAATTGATGCCGGTATTCTAGTAAAGTGGTTTATAAGGGTTGGTGTTTTTAAATGTGGTACTTATTGGCTTGGAGAGGAGTTAGGCCTTTTTATTTGTTCGTTTGTCCAGATTTTTGTTACGTTTTATTGACAGGACCTCATTTCCTACCTGTTTTTAAAATTGGGTCTTTCAAAGGCTTGTATTAGTGTTTATAATGGCATCGTGCCGTGCATTAGTGTTTGTAATGATGTATGGTGATTTCAAAATGATGGCATCGTGTTACCGATTACTTGAAAGTACAAAAAAGTAGTCATAGTATGAAAGTAGGCATCGTGCTACGAAATCATAATGATATCTTGTAAGTTCTGTAACAGTTTGAGAAAGCTAAGAAAATAAACACATCAAAATATTTCTGGAATAATTTCAGTGTGTGTTTTTCTTGAGATTTCCTTACATTTTCGTAAATCTATGGAAAAAAAATGTCGTGAAGAAAGTTTTGAGTATAAATGTGGATGGGTATAAGAGTAGAGGAAGAACAAAGAAACGATGGGTAGAGTGCGTGAAGGATGATATAAGCAAAAAAGGAGGTGTCTGATGAGATGACGAGTAATAGATAAGTATGGAACAAGAAGACATGCTGCGCCGACCCCAAATAAATTAGGATAAGGCCACCAGAATGATGATGATGATTCTCTTACGAATATATTTTCCTTCAGTTTTTAGTTTTATTATCTTTTAAATTTAAAGCAAAACTTGAAGTAAAGTGTTTGAAGTAAACATCACAACATTTACAAACACCCACTAGCTAAAATAGCTACCACTTCTAAGTGCTATTTAAACTTAGTATATTTGGAGCCTTCAAAGAAGAGAGTACATCGAGAGATTAATAATGGTGCTATAAACTCCATTACCTATTCCGTAATTAAGTTAAATGGATAAAATTTCGCCAAGCGTTGAAGCAAATAATTAATTTTTGGACTGAGGTATTTTATCAGGGAAGTTTTTGAGCTGTGCCCTTTTAAGATTAAGTTCCTGTGCTTTATCTAGTATCGAGACCCACCTTAGGCAAATTAATCTTCTTTATCGTGTGGTTAGTGCCTAACCTGGTGTCAGAGTTTTATGCCGCCCATGGGCCTCTGACTAGGCTTTACATGCCGTCGAGGAATATCTCTCAGGCATGCTGGAGTCCTCACTATGTTTTCCTTCACCGAAGCAAGTGATAATGAATCCGAAAAATCCGAGGTGTGTGTCAATTGCGTTCGTACTTGAGACCGATGACTTGGCAGTCCGACGGTGGCACCACTAGGCTATCTCTGCTTGTTAAAAGAAATAAAATTAATTGAATTCCATTTTGTTTAAGTCCGTTTATGATCAACAATGGACTGAAATGTAATTTTATTTTGTTACGAGCGGACGGGATTATTTCTTATCGGAAAAAACGATTCCAAAGAAACTTTCATACCGTAAACCTATTTTTGGCTTAATAATTACAGCCACTCGGGTCGATCTTAAGGTTAAGCCGCGTTTGCCTAGGTCAGTCCGTGGATGGGTGACCACTCATTCTATAACGAGTTTCCTTCTTGCGTCGGAAAATACTTTCAAGCCTTTGGTCACGGCTGTCATTTGTAGATCTGACAGTCGTTTCAGGTCAGTGGCCCGAAAGTCTGACAACCAGTCTTACCAAGGGGAATCGTATTACCCTATACTAACTGGGTTGTGAAGGTCAGATAGGCAGTCACTCTATATAAAACACTAGTATTCCGCTGCATCCGGTTAAACTGGATGCCGACCCTAACATAGTTGGGAAAAAGGCTGAGCAGATGATGATGACATACTCATATTTAGGAGTTAGATTTTCTAGTTTTCCTCACCTTCGTTTTATAAAGAACTGTCTACCAAAATGTCATGTTTTTTGACCTAGTGGTTTAGGTTGTGTGTTGATTGCCAAATCAGTGAATTTAGTAAATATAAAAATGTTTAATACATACAGAAGTATTTACGGACTTTCTCCGCTATTTACTAAAACAAATCGGCATAAATTTGTCACCATAATCAGTAACTAAATAAATATAATGTAGGTAAATGTATACTGTCACTTACGGGATATCTTCCGTGATTGTTCATTATTTTGAGCTCCCGATATTTCGGCGCTGTTGCAAGCGCCATGATCGCGGGTTGACTGTCATGGCGCTACAGTATAAGTTTAGTTGTAAACCGTGAAAGCTTAAAATAATGTAGGTAACTGAAAACTAAAAATAAGCTACATAGGGTTTGAATATGTTCTTCACATTTAAACTCCAGAGAGATATGTTACTCGAGGTCTCCCAACTAAATGGCTGCCATCTTTACCTGAAACAAATGAAATTACCTTTTTGAGTACAAAATAAAATAAGTAGAAAACTGACTGTGTGTGTGACTGTGTGTGTGTGTTCACACCAAACGTATTGTCCGCCCCCGACTGTGAGTATGCTCACTGTCGACAACGCACTACACACACACACTACGCACTACGCTACACACACTACGCACTACGTTATAGCGTATAGTCGGTTCAGTGTGAACAAGGGGTTAAATATATATGGAAAGCCGATAAACTGCGTAACGCGCGCTCAAAGTCAGCGGCCGACAATACGTTTGGTCTGAACAAAACCTAAAAGTAGATATTTGTGCCAAATATTTTTTCATTTCTTTACAATTATACAATGTGTTAAAGCCAAGCTTCCGCTCTTCGTCTTGAAAATAGGGTACGATGTTATATTTCGACATATTAATAACTTGGGGAAAGTGACGTCACTTTACCTCATTGCAAGCGCAAGTTTAAAGATGTCAGAAGTTTGTCATTTGTAGAGTGATTTTAATGACCTTTTTCACATTTTTGTTTCTTCTTATTTAAATTAATAATGTTTTATTTAAAAAATGGAAACTTCTCCATTATATCTTGTACACTGTCTCTCCGCCGTCGCCGACAAGGAAAATTTTAACACGTTATGTTCTCACAATTTTCTTTGATGTTCTTTTGAAAACAGTCCGTCGCACGATCAGATGAAATGTAACCTATATATGCCTCTTCGCCCTTCTCTTTTGTGAGTCGGGTAGGGTTTTATTATTTCGTTTGTTCATTACCTATTTAGTTATAAAGGTAAGGCTTAATATAGAATATAGTATTTTTGTAAGACCTCCATTTGAGAAAAGTCTCCATGTCCTAATTGACATATTGATTGAAAGTCACTCTACATGCTCTTGCTTAGGGTATATTTTTGCTGGTCTATTACTTATTTACAATCTTGAAAGGGTAATCAGGCCCAATTTCGATCTTGCTGATATAGTAATCGTTTCGCCAAAAGAGGGTTCTCGTATAGATGATGCCGAGAATAGAAAAAGAATCACCCGCTTTAATACTTTCTATAATTTACGGCACTTCTTCGCAATGTCTTAAAGTTTACTTTCTAAAAGTTCTAACAGCAGATATACGAGCAGGGAGGCAAAGACTGTACGATAAAATTTATACCGTGAGTGTCAGACAGAGAGGCGTGCCTCCATTTTTTACTTCCCTAACACGTAAACACCGCGCCCGCGGCTTTTTGGTAAATAATTAATCCTGGAGCTTATCGCATTAGCCCCCCTCTCCCCTCCACGTCCGAACTATTACAAGGTGGCGTAGGTGCGTGCACAAGGGCCAGTCCACAGATTTATGCGCCACTAACATGCCCAAAAATAATTGGATCGCGACCGAAAAATAAATTGCCGCTCCCTACCGGAGTACCGGCCCACTAGAAATAACTCCAACAATTTGTTATTGAGGATCCCTGAATTACAAGGTATCGTGGCCTTCCTTACGATATTTAATAACGTTTTTGGGTGATCAAATAAAGTATACTTCGGTAAAGTGGATAGAAGTTTGCAATATCGTAGTGATTATCGGAGAAATATGAACGTGGAGGTAGAAGTTAGGCACCTCCCGGTATTGGTAAAAAAACTGAAGTTTTTTTTTATTAATCCGACGAGTTTCTTTTTGCCCGTCATCTTGTCAATGTTAGTATATAAGTTCTAACTATTCATACACGAAATATTTTCAGGGAATCATCTTACGGCTATAACGAAGCCATTTCAAGGAATTATTTTTTTATCTGTGTATATTTAAAAAAAATAAAATAAAATTACTTGACCCACAAAATAAATACTAGCTCCTTATTTTTGAACATCCATTACGCTAGTTTGCTACGTCGTATTTACCTACTGTCGTTGTTAGAATATGGGAGTAAAGGTTTTGTGCAAAAAGTCTCAAAAATTTTTAGAATTATAATAATTTCGTAAAAAAAAAACACTCACATATTTTTTTTTCTCGTTGCTGTGGCGACTTTACGATTTATAGAAGTTACCCTTAAAATATTTCGTGTATGAAAAGATAGACCTTATATTCCGCTTATTAGATCCTCAATTCGCTTCATGAATCCTTATTGGTACTAATAATTCGACAGAGTGTTCGGAATTTATACCTGTGTCCTCTGTAACTTCAAGTCCATAGAATTACAGGTATTACTTTGCAGTAGCGAAGGGTCAATTTTTGTAAGAGTTAAGCCGGAGTACATATCTTTAATGTGATTATATTATTTGTCTATAGAAAACTGATTGTGCCATTTTTCAAAGGAAAGCCAGTAGGAATCGAGTTGTATGGAGCCTTCGCCACTGATACCTTGTACATTGATTGAAACCGATCAGGTGTACCTAAAAATACCTAATCCCTTTGTCACCTGTTCTTAGTATCGGTCTACGACGAAGGTACGAAGGGCATCTCATGTATATACAAAATACCTTTTCTGAACATTATTAGTAAGCGAAATTGGCAATAAATAATTCAGATCCACGTTTGTCCTTCAATCCATTTGTCTGTCATGGCAGATTACGGTTGAAAAGGACTAAGCCACCGACTCGCTCATATTGCCTATTACTCAGCAATCCATCCAGGTATTAACATAATATCATCACGCCTCTAATCCTCGGAGGGTTAGACAGAGGTGTATCTAATTGCACAACCACATTTCACCAGTTATGTTTAAGTTCCACGTAATAGAGGGCGAGCCTATTGCCATCAACCGGGCACAAATCCAGACTCCGTGGCTGCTAACTAAACTAAACTGAAAAATTCTTGAAGGAAAATCCAAATAACATTTTGCCCGACCTAGTAATTAAACCCAAGACCTCGTGCTCAGCAGTCGCGCCCGCGAGCACTACACCGACGAGGCAGACTCAGGTATTAATATGGATATTAGCTTATGGGGATCATGTTACGGGGATAGAAAGTATCCTATGTGTTAATCCAGGTTATTAACTATCTGCGTGCCAAAGTTCAGTCGAATCTGTTCAGCAGTTTTTGCGTTAAAGAGTAACAAACACCCACCCTCATAAAATTTCGCATTTATAATAATATAAGTATGAAGTGGGGTGGGATTACCATCGTAAAAAGTGGTGACAGGGAAATAGGGATGGGAAAAGTAATCCAATTAATAAATTCGTAGTACCCTCCATTGAAGCGAAGTGAGCGCTGAATAAAGCGGACTTCGCATAAATCCTAAATTGTAATACAATTTACATGCCGCTATAATCAAGCGCTTCACAATGCATACGCTTGCAATTGGTATCATACAATCCAATTTAGCTAAACGCTCTGATACTGTCCGTCAGCATTCCATTGGCCATTGGTTTTATTTATTTGCGTGGTTGCCATTTATTTCAATATTCTCAGTTAGTTTATTCAAAGCGACGATTTGAATGATGGAGTTAAGTGCATTTGGCTTTTAGAACTTTTTGTTTAATGTCAATTGTGATTGTTATTTGTTTGCATATTGTTTTTATATATATTATTATTAATATATATACAATGTGGATCTGGAACTACGACAATAAATGAAAACGGGCACAGTACTAGTCCATCTAAACATTTTAAAACACGAAAATTTGTAGTTAATGGAAAATTTAAAAATTGCAATTTTCAAACAAAATAAATAGCAGAATCAACTGCATAAAATGCAAACACGCTTTACCTACGAGAGGTCACTGACCGGTTGCGCGGCGCGGACGTAGGGTAGGTACTTTAGTTTTAGAACAACAAAATCAGCGGCTTATACTCACCCAATTGTGCGTCGTTAATTAAAAGATCACTGATTGAATAATTAATCACATAATATCACATCACAATCAGAATTTACACCATCAAACGTTCGTGTGTCACCATATCTCTCCCGATATGTAGGTACCTATGCAATGATAAAGCCGCATTTTCGTTACATTCTCCTTACGTAAGTACCATGTCGGTGTACTTGGCAGCTGGGTATGGCTTATTAGAGGCATAATTAAACTACAAAACTTACAAACCTAACCTAAATCACGAAACTAGCTACCTATTAAATTCCTTATTAACTAACTAATATTACACTAACACTTAACAATAAGTCACACTAACCTATGCACTAATCCAACTATCATAAATAGTCTTTAATCACAATAACAACTAAAACTTTTCATAAAATCACGACAATGCGCGCGCGGCTCGTCTCATGATAAAAAAATTAGTCGTGTGCGTCCTCAAAGGGCGCCGCGATGCACTGACTGACATAGTGCGAGACTTTTTGCCAAAAAATTCCGCTCACACACACATACGCAATGGTCTATGCACCACTAATGCATAATTTGCGTAAGTAATATTTCTTGTTCTTTCTAACTGTAGTATTTTGTGTCACTGGGCGGGGCGCGTTAGAGTGGAAGCGTATGACACCTTTCTCTGTCTTTCAAGCATAAAGACGTAGAGAATAGAATCGCAGGTTATTGACCTTACAATGTTTACCTATTATTACGGACTCAGATCTACATCATGTTGTAAAATAAGAAAATGAAAAATAATTTCCTGTGGCTAAAGTATTCATTGGATTTGATTGATTTTTTGTATACGGGTAAAGAACGTGACACTCTTTACGTGGTTTGAAGGAATGTCAATCGTCCTGCTCCACTTTGTATATTATTAAATATAATAATATATTATATTATAATTATATTGTTTTTAGTAGATGACATAAATTCGAGCAATCATTTTTAGAAATCTACCTCAGTTATCCCCTCTAAACACTTCATAGCACCCCAAATTGCAATATAAACTCAACGAGCAACAAGGCTCACACGTACCATATGCAAATAATCAGTTAATTCATCGAGACGCTTTTATTACGTCATATCGGACGTTATTCAAGGGTCTCTCCGTAGTCCGTAGCTTTATGGATCATACGAAGGAGGAAATTTATTACATCGTCATTCGACTAAATTTCTCCCACAATGTTGCAAGCTGAAAGGAAATGAGGGTTGGCAGATGTTGCTCGATATATAAAAAACGCTGAATATTAGGTTGTAAAGATGACAGTTATTAAATCTATAGCCGGTGCGGAGCCAGCAAAAAATTCTAACAAATACTTATGAAGGCGAAAGATAATATTGATCAAGCTCGGTCGGTGTTGGGAGCTCAGGATTGGAATGGAATCCCCAAGGTAAGCGATTCAAATACTCCGGACTCCGTAGTATGGCTGCGGCTGGGAAAATTGGTCTCAATGCAGCGGATCGTGCAATCACTTACAGTTGGGAGGTCTCTGTTCCTGTCTGTAGCGAATTCAATCGATTTGACAATGGTAGGCTCTGCCACATTCTGTGCGAAGCGAATACGTCGACGGAATTTATACGAATACAGTTTGGTCAACATTGTACATGGATTTATTTTAATGGGCGTATAGTCGAGGCTTTCGGTTCATATTTTTGAGTATTATCGGGTAATAAAAAAGTATTTTATTACACTAACACATTCAGAGTTTCTACGCTTTATTGTGAACTAGATTGTTCCCAACGATTTGATAATACCACTTGTTTAGAGGAAACTCATTCCGTGTTTCATGTCAAGCGTTCAAACAAAAAGTCTGGGTGTAAAAGCGTGTAGCTCGATATCGAGTACGTAGTGTTGTCAGGGAAACAGATAAGCATCATTCCGCGCCAATTTATCGTCGTGTTCATTTCACTTGCGAATTCAATCGAACTAAATTTGAATAGTTCCGATATCGTGCGGGACGGTATCGATAGTGTGAATGCGCTATTGTTTCTTGCCTTGGGATTTTTATCGAATGGAAAATTGGCGTCGAGTTAGTCACAACACTATTGATTGTAGCTTTCATTGTAAAGACGAGGACCATAATTTAGCTTCTATGAACTGTTAATTTTTATTTATTAAGTTAGCCAACAATTATTTACACGTTACATTTCATTTAAAAGTACACGATATACATTTATAAGTGCAACAATTACTTACAGACTAACACCACATGCATTGCTTTATTTATATAACATTATACACTTTCATTATTGCAATTAATTGTGAATTCTACATTTATCATCATCATTCATCACATTTCATTCAATTCATTATTTTTTTTTTTTCATTTTTTTTTAAATTTTATTTTTTAGTTTTTGTTATTTTTATTTACGCTTATAAATCTAGAAATTAATTTAGTTAATTATCGAACTACATAAAATTATTTTAGATTCGAGTTTATATTGCACGGTGTTTTTAACATCAAAACGAAAACAAAAGATCTTTGAAAAAACTGATTTCTTACGACAAAGCAAACGGAAGGAGTTTACTCTAAGCCGGTGGACGTTTCAGAGGTTCCCAATGAAGGGCGGGTGTTAAAATTAAGTTGGACAGATATGCGACATGGTGACAAGGGTCGACTGGGGCAAAGGGACACTGTCTCCGTACCCCAACGTCCCCAACCCTGCCATAGCTTATATTGTGAAAACATTTTTACATGTAGATATATCACTTTATCTTGCTACGCTGAACTTATTAAACCTGATAAAAATGAAATACAGACTTATTTACGTCACGCCGAAAATAAAATCCAACCAAAAATGTCGCCAAAAGTGTAGCAGTGAGAATTCTGATATAAAAGTTGGCTCAATTTACTTAAGTTGACGCTGGACACTGTTTTTCAAATCTGTCTTATTTACACTTACTTATTTGAACTGTTTATTTGGTCTATGGACGTAATATTCGTGGCTATATAATAACAGCCACTCGGGTCGATCTTCAGGTTAAGCCGCGCTTGTCTAGGTTGCTCCGTGGATGGGTGACCACTCATTACATACCGAGTTTTCTCCGTTCCACGGAAAGCACGAGTCATTGGTCCCGGCTGTCATTTGTAGATCTTTGACAGTCCTTATAAGTAGTCAGTGACCCGAAAATCTGGCAAATAGTGTTACCAAGGGTATGGAGGGGAACTACCTGGGTTGTGGAGGTCAGATAAGCAGTAGCTCCATGTAAAATACTGGTATTCAGCAGCATTCGGTTAGACTGGAAACCGACCCCATCATACATAGTTGGGAAAAGGCTCGGCAGATGGCGGTAGTAATACTTTTTCACGTTTTTTGGATCTACTAACTAAAGTCTCGAAGGAATTGTACAAAACCGAAAAGACAAATAATGATTTGTAGCTAGTCCCGCCAAAGCAATCTCGCGATACACTCACGCTCATCAATAATGAAAATATTTCCGTCGAAGGATATTGACTCTGATTGCGAACATCTGAAGATATTTCTCGAACCTTCGTATATCTACTAATATACTACGAGACAGAATTTGTCCTCATCAATTCAGAATACTCATACACGACCCACATATATCAAATGTATTCGATCCGAATTCGTTTCGAACACTTCGTCAAATGGAATATAAATCAGAGTAAGAAAATATTTAACGACACGGGTGTTAGAGGGTATGAATCTGATTTACCGGATCAGGAAACCGTGAAGCAAGTTTTAAATGGATAAGTACAGTCACGGGACGTGTACACTTAAAAGGGTTTTTCAAAAGAAAAGGTTAAAGAAATAACAAAAGTTTGCGGCTTATTCCGCCAAATACGGGTTTACGTTCAGCCCCTTGTTATGGCTGAGCGATATAAGCACAGTCTAACTGCGACGAGCTCCCGGCTTCAAAGAGATTCTTCAAATCAACCGTGCGCCTGTCGTGTTTATCGAATAATAAAAGGTAAGGAAATCCATTAGGTTCCAAACTAATAAAAACTTTACGTGACGAGGGACTTTATAAGCCGAGCACTATTATGTGTACTAACACGTTTGATTTTATGAGCTGAGTCCATAATAGCTATCGCCACGAGAAAATGAAGTGGTTCAATATTTTAAAGCCGGTTTACGGCAGCCTCTGTTTGCCTTTATTGTTTTTTACACGGAACATTGTATTGTGAGCGACTCATTTCTTTCAGCCAGAGGTTCCGAAAAGTAAAGAAGGAGAGGCGTAACGGCAGGATTACTGACGATAAAGTGCGCTACATTACACGCGCGTAAGGGCAAAAGTCACACGATTTAGATGAGAAATGGGTAATATGCCATACCGCACTTTAGGTACGTATGTTACGCCGGGCGCGGAAGTTTGCTCCGCCAACACATACGCGCTATCACTTATTCGTTTATTCGCTTGTTCACTTTGACGTTCAAGAGCAAAATAAAGGACGCCACCACAATCTGACTGTCTCTGATCCTATAATACATTAATGTGTGTCTAAATACGCGTGGTAATCAGTTAATATGTTTTATCATTCTCTTATAAGCACAAAAATATCGTGTCCCTGTGATTCAGTCCAGTAGATTTACATGTCACTCACAAGTTCACCCTCGTTGTGCATTTGAGGGTTTGTTGGCCGCGGAGAAAATTAACTGCCTAAAAGGTTTCCCTTTTTTAAACATTTATTCATGAAGGCTATTTATTAAAGCAACAGCAGTTACATGTTAAACAGTGGATAGGGGGTGGGAGACCATGTGGCGGACAGTAAATATATCAGTCTGACAAGGGCATCCATCTTGAGGATGGAGAACGCCCAACCTTTAAACGATTTACGAGGGGCAATGGGCGCTGCTGGTAAACACCAATGGATCGAGTTCAGACCTATAAATAACACCACTCTAATCGGTGCTGCGCGCCTCTCCTCTTAAAGTTGCATAATGTTCACGTACTTTGTGAATAAATGCAACATACATGGGGAAGAAATGCAAATCGTCGTCCACAGCACCGGTTTGAAAATGTAAATTGAATGGTCAAACTCAGCAAAGATTCATGAATTAAGCATCCCCTTAAAATTCCACATTTAAGAGGGTACATAAACAGGATCGGCTGGATGTTCTAATTTAATTTGCAATCTGACGAGCCGACCTTTGTTGTCAAGTGACGAACGGATAATGACGTTCGGGCCGCACTCGTGGGTTTTCAATGTGAGATCCTTTGTTTAAACATTGTAAATTAGACGTTATTAATGAAGGCGTACAGAAAGGTTTCCTATGTCGTTTAATTTGGGTAATAAATTGTGTAGCGCAATTGTTTCGACCGCAGCACATTCAAAGAAATCGGCAGTATGTGGGCGGAATGTCGCCTGAAAGCTGTTTGTATTAACTATTCCCATTTCATTTGTATGTAAATGTGGAACGTTGTTATTTTTCAATCTAGTATCGGAGATTGGATAAGGCAAAAGACCGGTCATTGTTATTCGGATGAAATATGAGTGGAGTCGCTATTCGGTGGGTATTGTCTGGTGGGACAAAGCGGACGGGGAGCATCCGCGAGAGGGCGAACTTCTTCCGAGATACAAAATTTAATTTCTATGATTTCGAGCTCATTTCTTTCTCGAGCGGGACGCCTTTGTCGTCGATGCCCTTTATGTGCTTCAAGTTGGATTCCAGTCAATGGAGACGCGATATTGTGCAGCGTTTGTGTGAAATGACTAGCACATTTGCACTGTTTGTCGCAGTCACAGCCTCAAGTGATATAAAGTGAATTTGTTGTGGTAAAATGTGCAATATTGTGTGTTCCATTTGTCTGTTCGTGTTAGGACAAGGCATTGTTCTGACAGTGAACGGCCTGTCCTAGTTGCCCCTTACTTTCTTTTGTTGTATCCGCAATTGCTTTTGAAAACTCGCTGCTATTAAATTCCTATACAAAGAATTTTATTTCTTGTATTTATTAAAGCTCTCATAATCCTAACTAAATTCCATTATGTACGTGTGTGTAATATGAACGAATATATCGTCAAAACGGATATTTTAATTATAAAAGGGTCTTTGTTTCTTTCGTCCTGAAGGCAATCGAGCTTACACGAACTAATTAAGCTCACACAAAAGGGTTTGATCAGTGCGTACATTTTAATCTCATTTGCAATCAATATCTCTTTATTGGAGGGTTCGGAATGACATTGACGGGACTCGAGTCTCCGTTCTGTCGATAAAGGCAAATCTTCGTGAGCTAATATTTTCGAAAGCCTTTCAACGTGAACAATAGCCTTTGGACAATTGGATGTTGGATATTCCAATATCCTTTCTGAATCGTAAGGTTTTTCATTTTATGTGGCCATTAAAAGAGTTTTACGTTTTCCTTACCTGGGCGATTTAGTTTATTTACGAGTTCGGAATTGTGGTCTATTTTTAGATGCGAAGTTAGTACTTTGCATAATCTTAACTTTGTGCAGTCTCAGAACCCATTTCTGGGAACAATCGCTTCATTTAATGGCGTTTCTGTTTGAGACTCACGAGAACTGCTTTTAACAAGACTCTGAAGTTATGAAACTTTATAACATGTTTCGCAAAACAAATATAAAATTCTAACGTAACTTCTGATACTTAGCTAGAAATATTTAAAAGAGTAATGAGTTTTGAGATATTTTGAGACTGCAAAGAAAACTTTAGGTCTTTATTATACCCACGCTACGGCTCAAAATAGTCCAATTTATTTTGTTTAGGAACTAGGGTTCTGAGGCCAAATAATAAATTACCCTCAGGTGTGAGTTCTCTTCTAAGATACAGTTTTATCTCTTGAGATACTAAGTAAAAAAACAAAGCATTTATTTCATCAATTGCAGGAGAGTCGTGGTGTATTGATGAAGAAAGGACATCGATATTCAAAGGGTATTATTGTTTTATATTAATGCAGTTTAATGTAAAGACTGCTCCAACGACAAAACATTTCGAAATCAGTATCAACATCATAGCATATAGCAGTTCACGGCTGGGTATTGCGCTGGTCTCCCAATCTCATATAGCATATTATTTAGAACACATTTTGTTGCATCTTAATAGTGCGCTATTTGTAGTATAAGTATTTACTTTTTCACAATTCACACAAAAATTCATGCCCCAATTCTGAAACAACTTTATAAATGCATTTCAAAACTCATTTATCGTTACAAAATAACGTCACAGTTTACTCGACACAATAAATACGCGACATGCAAACTAGGTTGACTCCGCTTAATACAGCGGAGCAGTGCGCTGCTATTTCCTATTGAAACAATTCTATTTACTTGTATAGAGCCAGCGCGTCTTGAATCCCAAGCGCTGCAGCGCCCCAGCTCGCAAATGCACCGAATTGAATTTAAGTTGACATAGGATTCGGTGCATACAATTTATTGCATCGATGGCAATGCTAAATCAAATGTTAGGTGGTCAGAATTCGGATATATATGAGATTGAATAAAGTTTTAGATGTTGATTTTATATTATTTTGAGGAAACTTTGGTGTTTCTTTCTATGTTTTCGGCATCGTCATAGATTGAGCGATAGTTTTATGATACCCCGACCATTGTTAGTCTCGGAGAGTATGTTAAGGTGCTCCTTCACCGCGAGCATTCGCCTGTAATGTAACAGTTCAGATTCACTTGTTTCCATACAAAATCGAATCTTGGACTGTTACATTACAGGCGAATGCTCGCGGTGAGGGAGCACCATTACGTCATCGCCCGGTTGACATGACAAAACCTATGGTAGGTAAGTAAACTCAATTCCGGGTTAAGCTCGCTGTTGTACAGACGCTAGCACATCAAGCCAGTACGATCTGTTAAACTTTAATAGATTTCAACTTTATCGCTAAAGCATAAGGTTCATGGTTGATTGGGAAAAATTTACAGTTTGTGCATAACCTTTATAATTGCAATTTATGTTGTGTGTATATTTTTATTTTGAACTAGCGACCCGCCCTTGCTTCGCACAGCACCACCTATCGGGTCCAAAACTATATGTAATGTAGCCTGTATTTTATGTTAAGCATCGCATAGACCGGTGAAAACTGCGTTCAAATCCATGCAGTAGTTTTTGCGTGATGCGCGTACAAACATACAGACAGAAAGACAGACAGACAAAAATTCAAAAAACTGTTATTTTGGCTTCTGTTGTTCTAATTAAGACCCTCATATTTTTAGAATTTTAGAATTCTTTTGTATTTTATTTATTTGAGCAAAGTAAACAAAATATAAAAGAATTATAAAATTCTATCGATTCGTTTTCTAAAAAATCTCAACCATTTATATAAAGGGGGATCAGCTAATTGCTATCACTGTACATATATAGGCCTGTTACAATTTAATTATACGTATGTTGAGTGTTGTGCTTTTGTGTGCAATAATAAATAAGTGAGAACAAGAATAAGTAACAGCCTTATGTTAAGAAGTCAATGTCTTCCAAAATGTTACAAAGCCAAACACATGTTAATTTACGTTAATTTACCTAAAACTGACTTCATTACGGGGAAAAGCTGATGATGATCAGACTGAACAAGTTGCCCACAATACGTATAGGTAGCCTTGGAAAAAATCCACCTGTGTTGCCAGTTCGCTATTTAATTTGAACTAGCTAGTTGGTAGCTAGCTGGGTAGTTACCCAGACAGGCACATTTAGTTCAGCAGACGACTTAGCTAGGCTTAAAATCCGGCCCGAAATTCGTAAAACTAAAAACTTTTGTCATTAGTCCGTGTTGTGACCGTTAACAGGTATTTTAATTACTTTGAAACATCGCTGTTAATTTATATTGTAACTATCTGAATTTGATGTTATAAGTTTTGATGGCGGCTCAGGGTTATTAACGTGTTAAATGTCATGAATAATAATAATAATAGTTATGTTCTAAAGTAGCACAGATCAGTGTAGGCGTAGTAATTACTAGTGACCCAGTGGTAACGGCAGCGTCTTTGAAGTTGTAGGTTATGGGTTAGATTCCTGGTACGCCCTTTTTTGTGTAATTCATCGACAAAATGACAGATCAACAAAAGAAACCTGTCATTTTGTCGACTCTTCCGTCGACAAAACCTATTTTTACGGTGGTCATGCTACGCGTGCTGGTTCAAAACGGTGAAGGAAAACATTGTGAGGAAACTAGCATGTCCATGAACCAAAAATTCAAATATATCCGTCAATCCGCAATGGGCCCGCGTATGCATAAAGGCCCTCTAAGGTCTGTGTCCCCACAGTGGGGAAACTGTAGCCTGATAAGGCATAACACAGATCATCATCTACCTAGCCTTTTCCCAACTCTGTTGGAGTCGGCTTCCAGACTAACCGGATGCAGATGACTACCAGTATTTTACATGGAGCGACTGCCTATCTGACCTCCCAATTCAGTTAGTACTGGGTAATACGATACCCCTTGGTAAGACTGGTTGTCAGACTTTCGGGCCAGTGATTACCTGTAAGAACTGTAAAAATCGGATTGGGACCAACGGATTAACGTGCTTTCCGAGGTACGGAGGAAACTCGGCATGTAATGGAAAGTCACCCATCCACGAACCAACCTAGGCAAGTGCGGCTTAAGCTGAAGATCGACCCAAGCGGTTGTTATTATTTAGATCTTAGTACATAAAAGAATTAAGTATCATTTTAACTTGGCTTGTCAATTTAACTACTTTGAAAACGGTTAAGTATTTGACGCTTCTTTAAAAAGAAAAGTTAAGGGAAAAATAAATTGAATCCACCAAAACAGGAAGGAGTTATAAGCTTTCAAAGTCTTTCTCAAGTTACCCTTCCGTCCTTGTTCCGCAAAAAGAGGATTTGTGCGAGTTTTTACAGAATTTTATATTGTAACCTCATTGTTCGTAACCGTGTCGCACGATTTGTGGTATAAATGGACTGTCTTTTGTTTTTGGACTATAGCGGCCATCTTGTTGACGTGACAACGTCTTCTAATTCGATGGAGCCGGCTGCACGCACGAAAAAATGAGGCGTTATAATAAAACAATCGCTCAACGCACATTCATTTTTTGAAAAATGCAACCATTCCATCAGTATTTTCTTATGACGTTGTCACGTTCAACTATCGTCAGTAAACCGACTTTACAGACAACCGACTTTTTTTTTTCCAAGCAATTTTCAAGGACAATTTCACAAATGTTCCCCAGCAGCGCCCTTCTGTCAATGTCATTAAAGCGCCAGAAGATTCTTGCAGCACCATAAGGTGTCAGGTAACTTAGTTATTATTACCGGTGGACAGACTGATAGCTGAATCGATTGTCTTGAGATTTAAAATTACAATCGATTGATGTAAAAGTCACGAAAATATTAATTATTTAACATAACACCACGCCCGTAATCCCTGAAGGGTTAGACAGAGGTGTACCTAATAGTAGGTACACCCACATTTCGCCAGTTATGTTTAAGTCCCATGTAATAGGGGGCGAGCCTATTGCCATCCACCGGGCACAAATCCAAACTCCGTGGCTACTGATAAATTCCTGATGGAAAAACCCAATAATCATTTGCCCGACTCAAGAATCGAACCCAGGGCCTCATGCTCTGTAGTCGCGATTGCGACCACTAGCCCAACGAGGCAGTCGTATTTAGTTCAAATAATTATGTCATTGTGTAAAACAAGCATTGCTAGTGCGACATCATTTTAGCACAGGACACATTAAAATTTTCCAAAACAAAAATATTTCCAGCCAACGATTGTTTTTTTTTTTTTCTAAACCGCCAAACAATTTAAATAGCCACTAAAAAACATTGCTTTGTGTACAAAAAGCCGTCGAGCAATGTATCACCTGTTATCCGAGTTTTATGTTGGAGTCAATTGTGATGAATGGATCACCATATCCGTAGCTATGAGGTAGTGATGTTCACTTGTTTACTGGTTTAATATGATTTTTTTAATTTATATATTTAATGATTTCATAGTACAGAGGTGTGGCTTAATTCTAAACTCGCCAAACTATTACGTATGATGGCGAGAGGCGCTCTTTTACATAACAATGACTCACCTTACTGAAATAGCTACTTCTTATAAATTCTACTGTTATGGTTTAATCATAACATAGTACATTTTGATATAAGTGGGGAAACTTTATTTATTTATTTAAACTTCATGTACAATATTGGTACATAGGCGGACTTAATGCCACAAGGCATTCTCTACCAGTCAACTTTTGGGTTAAATAAGAAAACATTGTGATAGGGTACAAAATACATAAATAAAAAATAACTTCTTGCTTTCGAAAACTTATACATAAAAAACGCAAGACCTCCCGTGTGGTCTCTCGCACCATGAAACTAAACATCTTTTGTTCTACGAGTTCTTGAAATTAGCAAAAAAAAAACTTTCTATAGGAACTGACGCAATCAGCTGATCCACATGTATGATAAACTAAAAAAAAAGTTATGAATTTCCAAAAGTCATAGAACAAAAGTTGTTCAGTTTCATGGTCTGAGACACCACACGAGAGATCTTGCGTTTATTATGTTACACCTTGTATAGGCACTTATAATGATACTAAACGAAACTGATGAAACTCTGTTACAGCAATCGAGGCGGAATTAGCGTAAGTAAACAGCACAATATGAGAAACAGAAAATACTAACACAAAACTATGCTGAAATATGAAAAACAGAAAACTCATGTACTGTGTCCTGGAAATAAAGCGGTTATTTCAAGGCTATTATCGATCGTATTATCGTTTTTTCTTCTTCTTTTGTATCGACGATAGGTCTTGTCAAATTTCTTGGACCCCACATTGAACCCTCGTTATTCACTTTTTTGTAAAGTTACATACATAAGTTAAGAACTAGACGATGAACAGAAAGTCTGACATTTCGAGTCCGTCTGAAAAGCATGATAAAGTTTACTATACCCTAGATTGACTTAGATTTTATATATTTATATTCCTTTAATATTCTTAGAGAAAAGCACTGGTATGTCCTTTAACTTCGATTATAAAGGGTGTAAATAGATCCTTAACATAACCGAAAGGCACTTGTTCTCCCCGTCTTTGCGATCTTTTTTTTGTTCTAGACCATACCTGGGAACCTTCTAGTTACGGAGATATTGGAGGTCAAAGTTCCAAATTTTTCACAAGTTTTTTTTTTTAATACATGTTTTTGATGTAAGATTTTGACTTTACACACCTCCATGGCCCCCGTACTATTCAATCCATTCATCAGCACAATGCTTTCCATCGAGTCCTACCGTAAAACGTGTTTTTCACCCCAAAAAAAAAAGTCGATTACCAGCAGTAATTTTTGCGTAAAGTTACTTAGTTTGATGTACAGAACGCTTGGTTGACGGCTATGTGGAGGGTCTGTTTACACCCTGTATAAAAAGAGGTAAATATTTAATTCTTAACACCCAAACCTTCAAATCTAAATTCACAGACGAACTAAATGCTATATCGCAAACTACGGATCCTCATTTAATTTGCAGAAAAGGCAAAAGGGTGAATTGAGAGCCCCTAAATGTTTTCGACGTCCCTATCTATTTACAAGTCGCTATTTACCGGAGCCTTACGGCATTCCCCGCTATTCGTATTCAATTTACCGTCAAAATGGACGTTAGGCCTCATTTGGTATCGTATTCCCTGTTCTATCTGTCCCTACATAACAATACAATCACATTTCCAAGTTTTAGGCGTTCTATCGAAGAAAATAGGTTTTCTAATAGATACTTTGGTAGTGTAGTGTGTGAGTCATTCCGAGGTGAAAGCTACGAATATTCGTAGCAGTTCGTAGCAATAAAAGCGTAGCAAATGGGCTACAACAGTTTTAATTGACGTCAATTTTGTTTGAAGTAAAAGTTTCTGTCTGTTGTTATAAATATTTTATTACGGTTTTGACTACTAATAACTACTACCACTGTGGATTGACACATTAAAATAAATAACCATTTATTTGAAAAAGTTTTTTTTTATGAAGTCATTTTACGCCTATCTTTTTTTCTATCGTATCTAAAGGTATTCGGTAATCACTAGTGCGGTGAATGTTTTATTTCCTGGCTCAGGTCCGAGTGCTGATAACAGGCCCTTGGCTTGATAGCATCGCGTTTTAGTCACGCAATACGCAACCCTGCCTTCACACAGTGGCCCATTCTAACGCCAACGTTGATTACAATGATTGATTGGTGGTTCGAGAGTCGTGAACACTGTTGTGGTAATCTATATTTTGAATTTTTGACCCTAAGCAAATACGATCCAACGTAACGTAAGGTCCCGTTCACGGCCTCGGACGATGCTATTTTCAACGCGAGTTGTTACACGCGCGCTCTTCACTTGTTTTCTTCGCGTGAGTTTGTTCGTAACGATAGGTTATGCATGACAGTTTTATGTGCATGCAAAACTGAGTTCCATAGAGGACTCATAGTACGTAACTGCAAGCCTGTCGCTTGGCTCATTTGCAAGCATGCCACCACCGGTAACACATGATGGTTGCTTTAGTGGGTTTATTATTTGTTATAAAAGATTGAAAACAACTGAGAACTGTGAGCTGTGCCCGCCACCTGCCACACACGCTCAGGCATAACCAAGCGGAAAAAAAAAGGAAAACTGTACTTACAGTTTTCTCCTAAACGTTCATGCATGCTTGCACAGTTTGACTGTACAGGCAAAACTGCACAAGCATAACCTATAGTCTATGGCCGGCTTTACGTTCGCCGAAATTTTTAAGCGCGAGAGTGAGTGTTGTCGTAAAGCGTATGTAAGATATGTAATTCTGATGTTTTGCAAGATTCCTGTTTACAATATTCCGCAATTGAGCTACAGTGGTCTGGTGGCAGTCACTTCATGTGAAATATTGATATAACATTTAGCCGCATCTGGTTACTCTGGGAGCCGACCTTAAACTAGTTGGGGAAACGCTAGGTGTATGATGACTCACAATATTTATGTCGGGCCAACTGCAAATGTTGTTGGGTTTACTGTTCCCAATATTGAACCTAGAAAGTACAGTCACGAGCACCAATATGTTAACACTTAACAACTTTTAAAAAAGTGTTTTAATCCTACTGTTCTGATTAAAATTTCTTGTTGTTACGAACATAGTATGT
This sequence comes from Noctua comes, assembly GCA_963082995.1. NCBI lineage: Eukaryota > Metazoa > Arthropoda > Insecta > Lepidoptera > Noctuidae > Noctua > Noctua comes. The sequence continues at coordinate 5,706,221 of OY720271.1, forward strand.
TGAAACTCATATTTTTATGGAAACGATCCTATCCCAAGTTACAAAGGTTATTTATCGCGAAAATTGCTTTTAAATTTAGTAAGGTGCATATATTGGTGCTCATTACTGTAGGAGTTACGAACCAACTGTAAATGCTGTTGGTTTTACTGTTGGCTCCAATATTGGGCCAAGTAGGCATGTATATAGGTAGACCCAACGTTCTTTATTCATTGAGAACGTCTGAAAATCTAAGCTGTAACCACAACAAGTTACCTCACTCATACATATTAATGTTTTATCTACATTGCCTAACACGCTGGGGAGTAATACTCGCTTTAATGTGTTCGAGGGAGCTTCGCTTTACTTGTCCAAATTGTGACATCCACGTGTTTCGTTGCGTGGGAAAATACTTATAATTCTTTCAGTGTTTTTAATGGCTGGCCAGTGGTCGATAAGCCGGGAGCCAGGTCTGCAATTATTTTTGTAATTAAAGGTTTTTAAATTCGAAATGGAAAAATGAATTGCCATAGGTAGGTACTATTATTTGAATACGGGTAGAGTATATGTGTTTCATAAAATTATGAGACGCACATTATTATAAGTATACTTTAGATATAAATAGCATCAGTACGTTTTATGACTGGCGTATGTGTCTATTCGTGGTGCAAGGTTATCTGGATGGAAAATTTGCGATGCATTCATCGATGTATAAAAGCTCAACTTTACGCTGCAGTATAAAGTATAGGTATTTCTAAAATCTTCAAAACAACATTTTTCTTTCAACTAAAACAAGATTTATGATAAAACAATTTTTAAGTAAAATAAAATTAAAATTCGGCATTAAACAAAACATTTTTGCATTGTTATCAAATCTTTTGAAAGTTTTTTTTTTGTATCAGAGACGCTTTTATTTATTTTTCATTGTGTAGCCAGGTTTATTGTCTTAAAGGTTTTCACACCGCCAGCATTGAGGGGCTTTGATAAATGTTTTAAGACGAAGAAACAAATGATTTGGAAAAACAAGTACAATAGAATAATTTGTAAAATAATTAGAATAAAACTGGTTTCTAATGTTGAATGATGTTTTAAGTGGATTGTTATTATTTTTAGATGAATCCAATTATAAAACTATATTTTTTTTTAATAATTTTATCAAACTTATAAAACAATTGTAATTTTATTACAACTGTTTTATAAGTTTCTGAGATATGTAGTTAAATTCTTTTGGAAAGATTTTTGCTGTCAAATGAGGCTTCACAATTGTATTAAAAACAGAGTTCACTGACGGTCAACCACTTTTCCCCCCTATGCTCTAAGTAATAAGGTTCAGTAGGTTCAATTCTGGGCTGACACAATTTAGATTCCCACTAGGTGGACCGATGACCTCGTAAAGGTTGCAGGGATCCGCTGGATGCGAGACGCACGGGACCGGTCAATGTGGCGACACTTGGGGGAGGCCTATGTCCAGCAGTGGACGTCTTTCGGCTGAAATGATGATGATGATGATGACAATTTAAATTGCCATCGACACGCTAAGAAGAATAAGGTTCAAATGTACTCGACCGAGTGAACAAGATGGTACAACAATATCATTGAATTTCTCAAGGTAAGAGTAAGTTAAAAATAAATTATATCTACGTACCACTTTTCACAAATTTTCCAAATAGGTACTTTTAAGTTCGTTTCCGTGTTTTACGGTTCACTGAGATTTGTGCCCGCATGTTTAGTCAGATGTTTTCAGTTACGTTCACACACAAAGGAGATATTTCTGACTCATCTCCATTACCTAAGTATTCAAGTAATTTCGTTGAGATCTTATTTTGTATCCCAAAAAATAGACGCGAAAAGGAAAGCCTTAAAATATCTTCGTTGTGGGGTGTCGCTAGGACAATTTATTTCTTAGAAGTCTGTCATTGTAGATTAATAAGTTATGAATAATTTCTACGAAAAGTTGTCGTTTTTATTTTGAGATGCTTTCGGTGAATTGAAGTTCGTCGTTTTCATTTTAATAATGTCGTCTCATTAGCGAGAATAATACGAATACGATACCTGCTAGTAACATTGCAGATGGCCATAGATTTAACATTCGGAATAGATTGTGCAGTTATAAATGGTTACCATGGTTATAAAACCAACCCATTGAACGTTCTTTCGGCATTAGTGAAATTCATAGCGAACATTCATCATCATCTGCTTAGCGTTTTCCCAACTATGTTGGGGTCGGTTTCCAGGCTAACCGAATGCAGATGGAAAACAGTGTACTACTTGGAGTGGAGCATCTGCCTGTCTGACCTCCACAACCTAGTTTTGCAACACGATAACACTTGTCAAGACTAGTTTCTTCATACAACTTCATGATGACAATTGAAATTGACCGATCGAGGGTTCCTATACATGGTGGAAGAGACAACGACGCACAAGGCTTGCCAAGTATTCAATACACCATTCTGAAACAAAACAAAATCTGAATTGAAAAATTTCTATGAGCCCTCGTAGAAATTTTTCAATTCAGATTTTTTTTTGGTCGGTAATGTAAAAATCCGCCGTTGCATACATTTTGACCGTGTAGACATTCCATTCTTGTAGGAAACAGCTGGTAGTTTTTTAAAGTACCCATGAACAATTTCTATGTGGAGGGGGGGAGGGTATACTGTATACTTTCGTCCACACCAACATAAAAACGACCTACAAATAAAAAACTAGAACACCTACTCCTAAGAACAGTCCACACGTAGGACTTATCTTACTTAGCGTGTAGACAATGTGTGCGACAATCAGGCCGTAGTCGGCAAACAAGCAGGCGCGGCGCCAAAGCAAACATTACGCTACCCGGACAATTAACCGGCTCGCCAAGCAAAGCGCGTTGCACCCCGGATCGTTCTGAGACGACCAATGGGTGCAATTTTTAGCCACACTTTTAACCTTTTTCTATTTCTTAGAAACTGTAGTTTTGTTTCTTCACTAAAGGGTCGGGAAAGTAGTACGGGCAAATTGAGGACCAGCTGCAGACACCGGACAATGACTGACACTTTAGTAATATGGAGGTGTCCGTGTCTAGTTTAGTTTGTTTATTAATTATTAAAATTACAGGTCATATTTCGAAAAACGTAAAATACAAATCATAATACATTAAAAAACAAAACAAATCATTATACATTAAAAAGAGCACCGAACACACATTTCATAATTGATAAATAAAAAAATAAATTAATAATAAAATAATAATTAATAACACACAAACAGAATAATAGAACCATATAGAAGTCGCGATTGTTAAAAATCAGGTTCTTTAAATTTAATTTTTGCGAGAATTTCTTAGATGGTTTACATGATAAATTCAGCTGTTAAAAATATTCATATGTTGCAATGTTTTTGTACTCCATAATTAACGTATCTGGACACCGACTGGCCGACAGACGCTAGACGATGACAGAGATACTGAAGGTCAAAGCCTCAATATCTCACACCTATATAGCTGGCTAAAGGGTGACACTGTTTTGACAAGGTGTTTATTCTGGCTACTGGCTTTTTAGGGTTCTACATCAAACACAGCAGGTGCGGCGTCAACGCAAACAATGCCCTACCCGGTCAATTAATGGACTGGCCAAGCAAAGAACATTGCACCCAGAAACGTCCTGAGACGTTTACCGGCGCGAGCTATACGCGTGTTGCGACGGCGCGCGGAAAAACAAATGAAAAAAGCTGTTTTGAGTATAATATGTGATGAGAAGGGAACAAATGACGAACGCGCGTGTGAGGTTGTGAACATTGTCACACACATTGGCTCTTTTAAGAAAACTAAGGCTTGGACTCCACCAAAGCGGAGACGAGCGGAGCGGAGATGTGCAAGATTCGACCAATCACGAGAGAGACGACAAGGTTGCTCGGTCTTCACACTTGTCCTCTACGATGTGCAACGACGAGCAACGAGAGGAGAGATGTGCACCGATCACCAGACGTTACTCACGGCATACCGCACGCCGCTGCAAACATTACACCACTCATTGCACGCCGCTCACAGCACACCGCTCACTGCACGTCGCTCATAGCACACCGCTCACTGCACGCCGCACACAGCACACCGTTCACCGCACGTCGATCACAGCATACTGTTCACCGCTCACCGCACGCCGGACACAGCACACCGCACGCCGCTCAATAGAAACGACACATTTCCTCTCCTCTGGTCTCGTCTCCGCTTCGGTGGAGTCCGGCCCTAACCCAATGTTTTTTTCTGAGGTTTGCTTATACAGACTTGCATTTCTTGGTAAGACTTGCGTTTGTTGTAGTCTTTACAGAGCCTTTAGCTTAGTAGGTACAAGAAATAGCTTCGAACAGCGCAGTTTTTCTCTGGGATGTTTCATTTCCGAGAAAAATAAACGAGACGCTGTATATAGCATGTCCTAGCTCTAGGGCGTTCTAGAATGCAATGGTAAAAGTATTGTATATAAAGTTTCTTTCTGTTTCTGATAGCTACTAGAAAAAAATGTTTTTTATTGAAAAATAATGAACGTAATAACAAGTAATAACTCTATTAAAACCGAGCAAGCAAGGATGCCGTAATCAAAGAGGCAAGAAATAAATAGGATTCTAAGAAGAAATATTATATAAAAGTATTTAGATGTTCTGCACGTTTGTTCAGTACTAAAACCTTTAATTAAAAAATGTTAATTATTCTATAAACACACACCTACCTAGTATACCGGGTGTAAACAGACCCTTCACATAGCTGTCAACCAAGCATTATGTACATCAAACTAAATAACTTTACACAAAAATTATTGCTGGGATTCGACTTTTTTTTTTTGAGGTGAACAATCATGTTTTACGGTAGGACTCGATGGAAAGCACTCAAATCATTGCGCTGGTGGATGGATTGAATAGTACGGGGGTCGTGGAGTTGTGTAAAGTAAAAATCTTACATTAAAAACATGTATTTAAAAAAAAACTTGTTAAAAAGTTGGAACTTTGACCCCCAATATCTCCGTAACTAGAAGGTTCCCAGGTATGGTCTAGAACCAAAAAATGATCGCAAAGACGGGGAAGACAACTGCCTTTCGGCTATGTTAAGGGTCTATTTACACCCTTTATTTCATAACTGCCTCGTTGGCCTAGTGGTCGCCAGCGCGACTGCTGATCCTGAGGTTCTGTGGATCGATTCTTCGGGAAAAGTGTTATTGGATTTTTTATCAGGAATTTCTCAGTAATTTCCCACGGTGTCGATTTGTGCCCAGTTGATGCCAATAGGCTCGCCTTCTATTACATGAGACTTGAAACATAACTGGCGGAATGTGGATGTAATGTTAGCTAGAGGTGTACCTAATAGTACCCACATTTCGCCAGTTATGTTTAAGCCTAACCCTTAGAAGATTACAGGCGTGAAGTTTTTATTCCATGTCATAGCTCCAGTTGAACAATAGTTCCGATCAATTTTTGAAGTCCCATTTCTTAGTGGTTTTATATATTACAAAGTTGAATGAATACAAGGTAGTTTCAAACTAGGTGGTGTGTCTCCGGTGCCTAATGGAATTAAATCCTGGGTTCTGTTTAGTGCTACCCAAACTTTAAAACTTGGCAAGGTTAGCGCACAATATATACATAGGAGAGACTTTCAAAATGTTCGCGAACTAATACTGTAATGCAATTGTGTTTTCCGCCATGACACCAGAGCGGATAAATTTTGGAGCAAAATTCACCCGTGAAGCTTAACTGCTGACCAACATTTAGGTAATAGTTTCAAACTAATACAGTAATGTAACAATATATCATCTTTGTTAGGTTGTGTAACACTCAAACTTGTGAGTTATTTTCTGTATGAATACCAGTGGCGAAGGTTCCATAGAACTCGATTCCTACCGGATTTCCTTTGAAAAATGGCACGTCAGTATTCTATAAACAAATAATATAATCACATTAAAGATATGTACTCCGGCTTACCTCTTATAAAAATTGACCCTTCGCTACTGATAAATACTGTACATAGAACATTATATTGGGTTATTGTTTTTTTTGAGCCAAGGTTAGTCAGAGTTGAGTAGATCATTACAATGACTATTCTGCTGAAATGCTGATAAATATTAGCAGTATTTAGTTCTATAACTCAGAGAAACAACAAATTAGACTTTCAATACATTATTAGTAGCAAAAGGATTCATAATTTGGCGGAAAACCTCTTAACCTATTTCCCACCTATTACGAGCACATAATTCTCCATAAGTGTCCTCTTCCTCGCCTCTCAAGCCAAGTTAAATCCAGTAGGAACCTAAACTAGTGATGTTGACATTCCTCGAATCAGCCACGAACGCATTCGGAGCAAAAAGAGATTGTTTGCCGACTCCTCGGGTTTAAGTAATTTCCTCTCGCAACTCAAGAGTCGTTTCCGTTAGTTACTCCGTTTTGTTGGTCGAGTGTTATTTTAGTGATTTACGAAAAAATCCGCAGGGGAAATTGTCCTTTAGTAGAAATATCAATAGGTATGGGAACGCCATGCAGGAATTTCGCGTACATTGAAGGTTTCCTTGTTTTCTTGTCAATAAGCGGGAATAGGGAAGGAAAACATTTACAGACATTTGTGGCAATCATGCTCAAATGTGTGTGTGTATTGTTTTGTTATATTTTTGGTTTTTCTGATAGTTTTACGGGTTAGATTTGTTTGGAAAAGTTAGCATGGTGTATCTACTTACTTACTTTAGTTAACCTGTGAACTGTCCATGGTAGAGATCAGTTTGCATGTTGAATGAAGTCAGCGAAATAAGTGTAACCTTTTTATTTGTATGCCCGTAATGTACCATTTTTCATGAAAATAAAGAATCTTGAATCTTCAGGGTCTCTTTCTAATGATTAAGGAAAGCTAACCTCGAAGCCAAAGAAACCAGTGCCATCTATTACCAAGTTCCGGAACTTCAAAACCAGTATAAAATCTAATAAAACATAATAATTAAATCAATTCACGATCGCCTATCTCCACCTGATATCATATTTACTTCTGGTTGCAGTAACAGTGTATTAATAAAAACCAATGTTAAAAATTTGGATGAGGTTTTTAGCTTATGTCAATTCAAAATATTTTTACAAGCTTTTATTTAACTTGATTTTTTTTTAAATATTTATTTAGGTCAAATTTTGCTAATGATTTTTGAAACAGTTATCACCAATCGATTGAACTGAAATCTTGCATACACGTTAAGTTTCGATGACAATGCATGGTTAGGTAAGTGACGTCATTCTAAATACAATATGGCGGACTCCCAAAGATGGCGGACTAGTTATTTTTTATGCACCCCCATGTTACGGGTATCAATGACAAAGGTTTGCTGAGAAGAATACGCAACCAGCAAAAAATAGAAAATAATTTAATAGTAAAAAAACATTTTTTAAAACAAGCTTTTATTAACTTTTCCGTCATCGGCATCGCTGGTAAAACATCACTTTGTTTAGCTCTCTATCGTCTACACAGTACAAGTACTGATGAGTGAGGACTGTGTGTCCTGTTGTTTGCTCACTGATGGAAACAACTGAAGGCGCCAAACTAGTAGCTCAGTTCGGGGTCGACACAATTTAGATTACCATCGACACGCTAAGAAGAAGGAGACGAAGAAAGTCGAGTTCTGGGACAACTCAATTTAGGTGGCCATCGACACGCATCGAAGAATAATTTCCTATTTCGTATTTAACTATTAACCTTTAAGACATGTATTTCTCAAAAAGAATACAATTCACTTAATATGAGAAATACAAGGTAATCTTAAAACTAAATATAAGAATCTATACTATCTATACTATAATATTATAAAGCTGAAGAGTTTGTTTGGTTGAACGCGCTAATCTCAGGAACTATTGGTTCGATTTGAAAAATTATTTTAGTGTGGGATAGCCCATTTATCGAGGAAGGTTATAGGCTAAATTTCACGCGGACGAAGGTCGCGGGCAACCGCTAGTATTACATATCGGTTGTTGAAGGCAATTCAATAGCAATAATTATGAACTTACCAACCAACCTCTTTGTAATAGACACCACTACTTCTTACCAATTAAAACTGTATGGAGATCGAACCATACTAGACTAAGTTTTACATGAGAAGCTAGAAATAATTGCTTGAGCCATTAAAAGTCTTGCGTGGATCATGGAGCTATAAATAATTTTCGAAGAAATCAATTGCTCGATAATTGCCCCTAAGGTCTACAGTACGTTGTCGTCATGAATATTTTAAGGGTTGAAATCAAAGTATGGAAGTGATTACGTCTACACTTATTTTAATGGGTTTTGTCTTTTGAATAATTTTGATAATTATTTTTGTTATTGTAGTAGTCTTGTAAGTAGTTACTAAAAGATGAAAAACAAATAATATAATGTTAAAAAATAGGTGTGTATTGATATAAAATTATCTTATTAAAATAAATGATCAGCCTGTATACGTAAGTCCATATACAGCATGTTTTAAGAATTGTTTAGCGAGAGCAGCGACTACTTATGAAGTGCGATACCGTAATAACCTGTTTCCTTTCTATTGCAACGTGCTTAGAGTACTAAGCTAGCGATAATATTATGATCTGTATTTATTAAATTCGCGTACTCATGAGCTGAATAAGGGGTGTATAGCTGACTGAATAAACATAATGGAAAAACGTTGACAAAAGAAAAAAACGTATAAAAAATGACGTAATTCATAAATAACTTCCCATTTCTATAGAGCTCAATAAAAGCGACTCAAAACTCGCATTACTAAGCATTTTGACTCCAGAATGTTCCATTCATAAGACGTCAACAATTTGAAAAATAGGGTAACAAGTCGACGTAAGTACGCCCCTACTTCCACGTGGGCGGAGCCGAGGGTCAAAGCTAGTTACGTAATAACAGTATCAAGACGTATAATACGCTGCAGCATTTCCCCATACATTTTTATTATACCGTAGACCCGTAGTCCGGATTCCAATCGATTGTTTCGTAATGAAACGAAATATGCATGAACATGAATAGCTCGAAATAAGGTGGGTGTGTAATTACGTACTATTTATATGGAAAACAGCAATCGTCTTAACCGTCGAGCATTTTTCCCTCGTAATGCCATACTTACGAATAATGAATAAAGGGCACGAGCGCAACACTAACCTTAATGAAGGTGAGAGGCCTCCCTCGAAGGAGTTACGTAATGGCGACGATGATAGCTATATAAAATCTAATAGGGACCTTTAACAGTGGTACATTTCACTTGGGCCCGCGGACGAATTAGTGAACTACGGACGGCAAAGGGTGTATTTCATATGTGACCCTGCGCCCCAAAGGGTCACGTCATAACACCCAAACCCTGTATAATGTACATTAAATTGTCGCGACATCTCAAGTAACAAAGTTGTGTAAAGTAAATTGTAATTTATGAAAGCCCAAACAAAAGCGAGGGTGAAGTACTCTACAGCAGTCGGAGTACTTAGACCAGTCACAATCAAAGTATACGTATTCGCCACTCGTAATTCATTTAGACGTCTTTTGATACGTTCAAATACTCGCTTGCACGTTTATTACATTTACGGTTAACTAATGTGGAAATATCTCATCAAAGCATTCGTCGGTTCAAAGTCTGCAGAAATAAAATTAAATGAAAAACATCTTGCGCGTTCTGTTGTTGGCAACGCCTTCAGCGAAGTTTAATGAAAAACAAGTACCTTTAACGTCTCAGCGTGCATACTGCAGAATTCTTCTAATCTAATTACGTGCACAGCTGGTGCTCATTGTTTTCGTTTAAAAATAAAATCTGTTGAGTTCACGTCTGTTTCCTGCGTTGCAGCTTAATTGAAGTAAAAGCCCCTGTTTAGGTAAACGACACACCATAGAATATCCGAAAATGTGTATAATCCACATGATTAACACATAATAGCGTATACTCGCTTTGACGATGTAACGAGCGATCATTGACCTTCCCGCGGCGTTCGAACCACGACCGCAAAATCCAGCGGATGTTATTCAAAACAAACAATATGGCGAATTTGCGTGAGTAAAATAACCTCTAGACGGCAGACGCAGCGGTCACGATATTATGCTGTGCTAGTAAAATTGTCGCAATAAATTTTCCGTGTCGCTGATAGAAAAAGTTTTTCTAGCATAGATGGGGGACGCTCTCTTGCCAAGTCCCCCGTTCTTGTTTCACTACGCCTCCGGTACGCATTACTTATAGCGAGTTGGCTTCGATTACAGCACTGCGTCGAGATGGGATTAACGGAACATGATATTCGTCCTTCGGCACTCCAGGAGATGGCCGAATTGTATGAAAATCTATGTATCCATAACTCATATAGAACTACTACAGCGCCTTACAGGAACAATCGATAGATAGCAAATAGCGGAACCAGAGTCCATAAATAAGAGTGTATTGAAAACTTAAATTCAAGGTTTTATGACTCATAAGTCATAATTTATAATAAATTCTCCATCAATGACGGCGATAAACATTAAGTAGAGCTATAAAACACGCATTATGCACTACTTGCTCGCCGTATATAGGTCGTTAATAGGAAAAGTTTTTGCGCAATGCCGACCTACTACAGCATTTTATTTGTGTTTTGTCGTTTAAACGCGGATGCATTGTTTATGCTCTGTTGAATTTGCACAATTTATGTGCTTTGTCAGATTTGGCAGAGATAATATGGCGGGCCAGTGTTCATACTGCGTGAAATTATTATGAGAATACGCCATGTGGTTTTAATTTCAATTCGGCTATTCCATTTTCGATTGTTAGAGTTTACAAACAGCCTGTATTTATAGTCTAATAAAGTCTATCGTCGTGTCATGGAAACCAATATGTATTAATGAATGAAGGATCGTAATGATGTGTGGTATTCATACATTATTTTGATTATGATTGATATTCAAAGGCGGGTTTGTGTTCTATTTTCTAACGGTTATAAATCATAATACTCACTTCGTACAACGTGCCCTATAAACGTTAAAGAAGAAAATAGGAAAACCTTCGGGATTTTCCGTGTGATTTCATTTGCAAGCCCGATTCGGCAGGCCGGGCTCGTGTGGTCTATTTTGCGCTACACAAAGCACATCGGTAGTTTGGCACGTCCGCGCTCCCGGCCTGCCAAAACGTCAGATCTCCATTGTTATAGAAAAGTTAACAGTTTTCACTTGTCGGGAAATTCGAAAGCGAAGGAACGAATGAAGAAATCAATTAAGCGATGCTTTTATTTCAACAAAGGATAGTGGAAGTTCGGCGTAGAGGGCGGTTGTATTGTCACAACTGAGATAACGGAGGAGAAAGACAAAGACATCGATCAAACTGAAAGGTTGGTGACATCGAACGGGTTCTGTATATAAAAGCATTATAAATCATATCCACGGTACAATATAGGGTTACGTTCGGTTGACAACAGATTTCATGCCACGAATACTGTTTTATTTTTTCTTTTATTTATTTTTATACATATTAAATACATTTTAAATATTCTAATATTAAACAATATAAAAAAAAAAAAAAAATATAAAATATAGTGGTCCGCCGGTATCGGGAGCAGGGTCCAAGCTACCGGTGGTTAGGGCTCCAGAGACAGGAACCTCCTCACAATGCGAGCCGTATCGAGGAGTACTGCCTTCTGAATCTTTTTTTCTGTTTTATTATTATTAATCAGTTTATTTCAGATCAAATTAATTAATCCATACAATTACAAATGATATCAATACAATTTAAAAAAAAAAAGAAAAAAAAATTTAGCTTTCATTGAAGATTTAAAGAGCTTTTTGCCTCAATAATCTTTTATTAAAGTCTGTTAGAATACGTAATACAGTGAAAACAAGAGTGCGTACAGTGTGTAATAATTTTTATTATGTACCTACTTGGTAAAGTGAAAGGAATTTTTATTTAAATATTATAACGTGTTAGGCAATGTTAGTAGGAATACTTATAGGTATATGTCATCATTATCTGCCTAGCCTTTTCCAAACTATATTCGGGTCGGCTTCCAGTCTTACCGGATGCAGCTGAATACCAGTATTTTACATGGAGCGACTGCCTATCTGACCTCCACAACCCAGTTTGTACTGGGTAATGCGATACCCTTTGTTTAGACTGGTTGTCAGACTTTTTGGGCCACTGACTACCTAACGACTGTCAAAGATCTACAAATGACAGCCAGGACCAACGGCTTAACGTGCTTTCCGAGGCACGGAGGAAACTCGGTATGTAACGGGCGGTCACCCATCCACAGACCAACCTAGGCAAGCGTGGCTTAACCTAAAGCCGAGCGGCTGTTATTATTTAGCCACGAGCTCCTCGACTTATAGGTATGTGTATGGGCTTAATTTGCGCACACTCCTAAATCCTTTAGAGAGATCTAATGTGATGGATTCGAGTGAATTTGTGAGTAATCTCATTGGGAGGGCGTGAATATATTGGAGTGGAAGTATTTCTATGTGTACAGTAGGTTTGGTGGGAAGAAGTCATTTGAAGTATACAAGTAACATGGCGTACGTCGTGCGTCGGTCGATGTTCCTCGCTTGAATATTGAAAAACATTTTCATTCAGTGTGAGAGTTACAATGAATTAACGAATGTTATCATTTTATATCGCGTTACAGAAATGTACATATTTTGTTCATTTCATGTTTTGATGTCAGAACATTTTCTAATATTGTATGGAGCTTTTACAGTGAATTTATGTTTACTATGACAACTTTACCTGACATTCAAATAATAGAATGTATTATTGAGTACGTTTCTAAACGTAAGGGGAAGTTTGCACCCAATAATGAAGAGGGGTGCAAGGATCAAGGGAGTCCTTTGGTCAACAATGGGTCAATAAGGCGTTGATATAAATTCTTATTACTTTTATTTTATCCCTTTGGATTTGTTTTGTACTTGAACTAAAGTAAAACTTTATTCATATTATAAGAAACAATGTTTTCAGCTTTTTTGTTTATCTGTGAGAGCTTGGAAACAGATGTGTTCAATAAACCAAGCGGAATTTCTAGTTACTATAAATTTCAAGAGATTATATGCTTGCTCAATATCAATTTTATGTTTTAACTAGCTTATGCCCGCGGCTTCACCCGCGTGTAGTTCGATAACTGTCCCACGGGATCATACTACCGGGATAACAAGTATCCTATGTGTTAATCCAGGTTATAAACTGTGTGCAAAATTTCATCCAAATCCGTTCAGTAGTTTTTGCGTGAACGAGTAACAAACATCCATTGTATTTATAATTTCCTTTATTTATATTTTTACAAATTTTTAACATTTTTAAATATTCCTTAGAAAAACCAATATAAAAAACATTTAAAAATATAAAAAATTGTAGCCCACCGGTATCGGGAACAGGGTCCAAGCTACCGGCGGTCAGGGCTCCAAAGAGAGGAACCTCCTAACAATACGAGCCGTGTCTAGAAGTACCGCTCTCTGAATCAAGCCCTTGATCCAGCTGCCTAACGAGAGCCTCCTCAGGTATTGGTCGAGGCTCTTGGCAATTAAGCCATGGGCTGATACAACTATCGGCACAATGATCGCTGAGTCCACATCCCACATGTCGACAACCTCGTGAGCCAAGTCAAGATACTTGATTTGCTTATCTTTCTCGGCTTTCACGAGGTTCTCATCATGCGGGACCGTTATGTCAACAATCATTGCGCGCCGCTCTGATCGATCCACCACCACTATATCAGGCTTATTGGCTACAATAGTCCTGTCAGTGATGATGGATCGATCCCAGTACAATGTGATACTGCCATTTTCGAGAACTGGGTCGGGCACATACTTATAGTACGGCACTTCCGATTCCACAAGGTTGTATTTTAGAGCAAGTTGCTGATGTATAATCCTGGCTACAAGGTTGTGTCTATGCAAGTACTCTCCGTTAGCCAGACGAGAACACCCGGAGATAATGTGACGGATTGATTCGCCTGGACGGTGGCATGCCCGACATATGTCCACCGTACCATCCTTCACAATAAATTTCCGGTAGTTATTCGTCATCATAACTTCATCCATAATTGCACAGACAAAACCTTCGGTTTCTCCGAAAAGGTCCCCGGAACGTAGCCAGGCTACGGACGCTGATAGGTCTACATCGGGTCCATGCAAGGCCCGGAAAAAGCGTCCGTGAAGCTCCTTACTCTGCCATACCTCCATGCGGTCGTTAGTGTCAAGCACTACAGGTTTGCGCCAGTTCTCTTTAGCCAAGGAAAGCGGGGTGAGGCCCTTGTCCACCACGACGACATCTCGATGCATCCCAACGTCGGCTTCAAGGAAATATTCCCTGAGATTGCATATCTCGCGATTGTGGAGAGTCTTAGCATTTAAAAAGCCTCGACCCCCACACTTCCGCGGGATATACAATCTCATAACTGAAGAACGCGGGTGATGCATACGATATGCCGTCAACAATGTACGGACCCTCCTATCCAGGGCGTCTAGTTCTGTTTGAGTCCATTTGAGTATGCCGAAAGAGTACATCAAAACCGGCATGACCCAACCGTTGAAGGCACGTACCTTATTTCCGCCTGATAAAAGATTTATAATATTATTAATATTAGTAGGAGGTAGGATTTAACAAAACAATTAAGGCTGATTTTTCTATAGTCAGATAACCTTCAACATGATCTTATTTCTCTAAAAAGTAAATACTCCAGTACGATATTATCATCATCTGCCTAGCCTTCTTAATTATGATGGCGTCGGTTCTAGTCTACCCGAATTCAGCTGAATATCTGTATATTACATGAAGCGCCAGCGACAATATTTACTCCTCAGATAAGTTATCTGACCATTGAAAAATCAACCCTCAACCAAAATACTACAATCCAAAATCACTTACAACCTTTTACGGGAACTAATCCCTAAACATCAGCAACCAAGAATCTCCATAAAACAAAACAAAACAAAAACCATGACTTTCCCCCCAAACAATGACACCGCAGATCATTTTCTGTGAAACCGAAACGAAACTGAAGCTCGAAGGAATCTTGCGTCAATACCGTCATCCGAGACGACGCGTCACCCGCAGGAAGGCGGTAGGTCATCAATCATAGAGCACAAAAAGAACCGTGTTGATAGGGCACGGAACTCTTTGCGTCGCACTTTGTCTGTGGTATGATGTCACCTTTTAGTTAGGGGGGGTTTTTTGTTTTCGGATAGTGCGTTGTCTACAAAGTATGGTGTAGTTTTAAACGTTCAGGCTCAGAATGTCCCTTTCTCAAAATGTCCCTTGGTTTCAAAAAGTCCCTTTCCCGAAATGTCCCCTCCCCATAATGTCCCTTTCCCAGAATGTCCCTTTCCCGAAACGTCCATTTCCCAAAATGTCCCCTTCCCGAAATGTCCCTTTCTCAAAATGTCCCTTTCCGATTTGTCCTTTTCGATAGGCGTCGATCTCTCGTGCCCGACATTGGAAGCAGTCATGCTAGCGAAGGAGGAGGCGGGACTCGTGAGGGAGAGGACAGAGTCCGCCTCACAGCCCAGCCGCAGTGGTAGACGCCCACGGCGACGGACGTCGCAGAACCATCTCCGGCCACCGTAGGCGCGGGCATGCGGGCGGCGAGTAATGGGCGACTCGCTGTCCAACCATGGACCATGCCCGGGTCGAGGGCTCGTTGTGTACTTTGGTTCACACCGCGAACTATCGAAATATACGAAAAAAGTATGAAAAGGGCGTCGTTCGCGTCGCTCGCCCGCCCGCCCGCTGGCGGTGTGGCCTGCGCTTCAGACTTGTACTGACTAAAATCCACGGTGTCCTTCAATAGCCCTTTACGTTCCGGGGTCACGGTAATTCGTTAGTTCCGCGACCCTGGCAGGCTGCAGGCCCTCTAAGGGGGGGGGGGGGGGCGTCATTGTGCTGACACTCTTAGACCGCTTTCACATTTAGGCGACTTTAGCAGCGCGACAGTCGCGCATCTAACGTCCAAACGGTAAAAAACGTACTTATTGCTTGCGAATGTGCTTCTAACGTCCTAATGTGAAAGCGGCCTTAGAGGCGCGCGTGGTACACAACGCGCCCTCGACCCGGGCATGGTCCATGGTTAGACAGCGAGTCGCCCATTACTCGCCGCCCGCATGCCCGCGCCTACGGTGGCCGGAGATGGTTCTGCGACGTCCGTCGCCGTGGGCGTCTACCACTGCGGCTGGGCTGTGAGGCGGACTCTGTCCTCTCCCTCACGCGTCCCGCCTCCTCCTTCGCTAGCATGACTGCTTCCAATGTCGGGCACGAGAGATCGACGCCTATCGAAAAGGACAAATCGGAAAGGGACATTTTGAGAAAGGGACATTTCGGGAAGGGGACATTTTGGGAAATGGACGTTTCGGGAAAGGGACATTCTGGGAAAGGGACATTATGGGGAGGGGACATTTCGGGAAAGGGACTTTTTGAAACCAAGGGACATTTTGAGAAAGGGACATTCTGAGCCTGAACGGTTTTAAATGGGGGCAAATGGGTGTGGGTAGGTTTTGTAGTTTATGAATAAGTTGATAGGAAATTAGTGCTAAAAATGTGTAAATACGCTTATTTTACCACAACCTAAAAAAACATAGTACAGTGAATTATGTTTATTCAAATAGTACAGTGTACAAAGATTTATAGGAAAACATTGCGACAAACTTACTTATGAGCAGTAAGGATACCTCAGTAATAATTGTAAAGATGATTAAAACAACATCATCATCTGCCTAGCCTTTTCCCAACTATGTTGGGGTCGGCTTCCAGTCTAACCGGATGCAACTGAATACCAGTATTTTACATGGAGCGACTGCCTATCTGACCTCCACAACCCAGTTAGTAATGGGTAATAAGACAAAAATAAAACAACATCGAAAATGTAATAATAAAATAGTACATCAAAACCAAATAGTACAGTGACTTAATCTTCAGTAAGCCAAACGTTCATTTCTAAATCAAATCTTTGTAAGATTTGATTTAGAAATGAGATGATAATTAGGAAAAGATGATATTCTTCTTAGAAGTCAAAACTTCTAAGAAGAATATCATCTTTAGGCGTATAGTGTTATAATTATTAAAACTATTTTTGGAGACAATCTATCAACAAATCATTTACGATACACATTTACTTCATATCAAGTAAGTAAATAACTTACTTGATACAAAGTAAAGTGGACTGACTAGTAGACTTCCACTTTACTTTGTTGCTGTAAAATGATTAATTCTGTTGCGGTGAGATAAAGAGATTGTGCTCGTTTTTGTGGTTAATTAATATTGTAAAATATTAAATAATTTGTGTAAATCCGGTTAGCCGACCAAATTATGCGGTTTTTAATGAAACATATTTAGTATTTGTGTTAGAAGTAAAATTTCAGTCTAAAATTATTTTGAATAACGCTAATGATTTATTAAATATGCTTGTTATTACAATATTGTACTCGTTTTTGTTGTTTTATGTGCACTTATTACGGAAAGTGTAGGTTTGTTAACCAAAACTGTATGCCTAAGAGATGTTTACTGTATATTGTCTCTGCATCACCCTAAGGTAGACTGGTAGAAAATGCTTATGGCATTAAGTCGCCTTTGTACAGTTTCTTACTTGTGCAAAAAGTTTCAATAAATAAAATAAAATGAATATTTCTCGACGGCATGTAAAGCCAAGTCAGAGGCCCATGGGCGTCATAAAAACTCTGACACCAGGTTAGGCACTAACCACAAGAAAAGAAGAATAAATAAAAATTAAGACAGGGAATAAATCATCTCAAACAGAAGAGAAAAGATATCGCTTGTACTCAGTTAATGTATTTCCTTTACAGCTTCCGTTGTCAAAGAAACTTGAAGACTTCCTTTGATAGTCTTGCGGTTAAAAGTTTAAATATACTTCAGCTTTAAAGGATTATTACCGTCCATCTTTACCCTTCTTACTAGTGTAGGACATTTTAGAAATGCAGGAAAAATCTAAAGAACGATGGAGTAAGAAATGAGGAAAATATGACTATTAGTATGATTATGGATAGTTTGATAAAAAAGGAAGGTATCGGGAGCTCAAAATAATGAATAATCACGGAAGATATCCCGTAAGTGACAGTATAAGTTTAAAAGGAAGGTATGTTTGAAAAATGATCACCATCATCATCATCTGCCTAGCCTTTTTCCCAACCATGTTGTGGTTGGCTTCCAGTCTTACTGAATGCAGCTGAGTACCAGTATATTACATGGAGCGGCTGCCTATCTGACCTCTACAACCCAGTTAGTATTGGGTAATGATACGAATGTTCCAAATATGATATAGCTAGAAAAGCATAACTAAGCTAACAGATATACTAGAGAGTTCTCACATATATGGATAATCTCAACATGAATGATGTAACCAAGATTTTGTAACAATATTTTGATTTAAAAGAGTGTCCATGGAGTTTCTTGCCCATTCTTCTCCATAGAGATCTATGCTTTGGAATGTGCAACTACAGTACTTTCTCAAGTTATTATGCCTTGTGACTGTGACTGTAGCTTCGCATCTTTTTTGTTTTTTTTTGACATTCAAAAGTGGCTGTGATGGTCTAATTGAAATAAATGCTTCGAGTTTGAGTTTAAGTTGAACAAAAATATAATTATATATTTCTAAAGAATTACACTGAAAGTGCAAGATAAGACCAATACCGTCCCTCTACCTTGGGTAACCGATCAGTATAAATGCCTTCTGTGTATGAGAAAGGGCCTTTGGCTTGCAGTAGGAGAGACAAGTGTAATTTACAACCCTTTTTAACCCTGTAACGTGTTCCCAATGCTGGGACAATGCCCAATACGCAAAAGTTGACTATAAATTCTGGTGTTCGGTTCCAGCTTTGAGTTGGCCGTCCAACCTCGCAAGATGCGGCCGAGCTACAGTATATTTCACACAAAGTAACTGCCATGTCACCTCTGAAACTCAATTACTGTCGAATATTAAATTACTGGTATCCTAACACTAAACCGGTTGTGTCTATGGGCGTCTACAAAGACGCCACAGTCGGTTTACGCCTTCTGTGGTAAATATTTCCTTTTGGTTTTAACTGCAACACTAGTTAGAAGAAACAATCTTATTTCTAAAGCATTCAAGTGCATAGTACGTTGGCACATAGTTTATAATATACAGCATGTATCAAAAAGGTTTGGTCATAGTGGTATAGTGTGGTGTGCCTAGGGGCCAACAACGCTTAATGATTTCTTGATGGGGCAAGGCGGAGGACTCATTAAAGCGGTTGGCCTATAGCGACAGTACAGTGTTGAACCTGATGATCAACAAGCTACCTAGACAAACAGGTACAAAACACAACTCCACCGGGTATTATTGCGGTCTACATAAGTAATGATATGTTGTCACCCAATCAGCGCCCGTTATCACGATATTACATAGCACATTTCCTTAAATTGACTTCCATTTATCGAAGGTCAATCGACAAACAAGCGTCCTTTCCGTACTTTTTTGTTTGTCTTCCCCTGTTATAGAAAATATGGAAATATCTCGAAAGGTCCTTTCTATTTTAAGAAGAATGGGTTATATATACATCTTAAAGGGTCTTAGGTATGTCAGTGTGCGATGTCGTATAAGCAAACGCCGATATTTGATCATATCGCGTGAGGGGCTGAGATGACCCGGAATTTCATCTCCGTGAGAGGTTCCAACTATTCGCCATTTATTTTAGTTTGTTCGATGTCTTATAGCTGAGAAATTGACTCGAGAGTTGTGCAGGGAATGTTTGGAGTTGAATGATATACGGCTTTTACTATTGGAGTGTGAATAAAAGTTTTTTTTTGTGGATATCGTATTACCCAGTATTAACTGGGTTCCGGAGGTCAGATAGGCAGTCGCTCCATGTAAAATACTGGTATTCAACTGCATCCGGTTAGACTGGAAGCCGACCCCAACATAGTTGGAAAAAGGCTGGCAGATGATGAATATGACCGTCGCATTGTTGTTTTATGAATGAAAACTTACGGTCGTTACGTGTATAATAAGTGGGACTAGAATACTTAAACAATAATTTATTACCTTTACCTACAAATTTGGTTAAAACATCAGCAGGCATATGAACAATCCCCCGTGTGGGCCCTGAGCATTCGGACGCGACCACTGAAGCTGGTCGCATGCCAGAGGGTCATGGCTGTCCGGATGATCCGAGGATACCGCACGATCGGCGAATCGGCCAACCTCCTTGCCGGATTGCTGCCCTGGGATCTGTAGGCGACTGCCCTCCAGCGCGTCTATGAGTGGCGCGTGAAGGCGCAGCGCCGGGGCGAATCCCTGCTGCCTCGACAAGTCGAGGCGCGGCGGGAAGAGCTCCGGCGCGATCTCAGGGCAGTATGGAGGGAACGACTGTCGCAACCGAGGTCCGGGCACGCCGCAATCGCGGCGGTAAGACCCCTCTTTGCGGAGTGGCTGGATAGGCGTCACGGCGTCCTGACCTACCGCGTGCACCGTGGATTTTAGTCAGTACCTGGCTATATTTGAGGTGTTCACATTAAATGTTATACATTTTATAGTCACACCTACAAACCTGCTATAGACATACCTAAACTTCTTTACCTGCGTTTATTTTGCTACACATCAAGCAAAAACACAGTCTTATAAATAACAAAATCCAGATTAATAGCTATTAAATATGATTTTATTGTTTAAGTTAATCACTAAACCCAGCTAGTAATTATTTGCTACTCCAATAATTATAGTATGTCTCAATCTACATGGATATTTATCACATTTTCAAAACCTATCTTTGACGTAAGAATAATGTCTGAAGAGATTTTACCGCAAAATACACGTAGTAGAAACCATGTCTAAAGTCATTTCCATTAAACAAGTTTATGTTTCCTCTAAAACTGCTAAACACAACTTTGTAGTTCTACATAAGCACGATAATGGCGACCTCATCATCCCACATAATCTCTAAGTGTTCCTTCCATACGAGAGATAGGTCGTAAAACTAAAAGTTCCTACATATTTTCATGTTCTAGATCGCCCCAGCATCTATAAAGTGAGATTGGAAAATTCCAATGCGTCAGGTGGACATAACTCACATGCAGGACCGTCGGGAATGAATAATTTACTAAGTTCCCCACTTTACTGATACCATGTATCAGCAACCACCCAATCCCACTCCCCGAAGAGATATTAAAGCGAACATTCCAAATACATTAATACTGTAATCTAATGAAACGGAAATGTAGACAGACACTAATTTGTTTAACTACTCCGAAAGTCAGAACATTTTTGCAAGTAAACTCGGCCAAACCACCTCGCTACTAGGGCTGCGATGTCAGAAAATTATGTAGGAACGTCAAAGTAGAAACCTCGGCTAGGTAAATATTTGCATGTTCCACAAACGGCCCGGCTTAGACAAAGCGGATGTAGTTCTCACAAGAAACAAAAGACAAAACATTGCAAATGGAAACACCAAGATGGAACGCCAAGGGGTTCGCTCGTTTTAGAACACGCTGTATAGTTCGCCGAACGTTATGAATATTTAGATAATGAGCGAAGTAAGCTCTTCGTAATTCGCCTTTTACGGCTAAAAAGCTTTTTGTTTGGAGTGCGTAGGTAATGTATTTTTATGTGCACGAACTCCTTGAGCGTGATCCTCTACTTTTACATTACTATTCTATAGTTGTACGAGACCCAAATTTGTATAGACTCACTTTACCAGTATACATTTCCAAGCACTTAAAATCGTCTGGTATTCCGTTCACTCCAGCATTAGTCGGGAAAGAATGTCTAAAATATATTTGGGGCGCCAAGATCGGATGTCGTAAATCGATTGACTATTCAACTAAATTCCCGGCCGTTGGACAAACTATAGCTTAACTGCGTAAATCGAAAGTTCCGCGCACCCTAATCTACAGCCCCTCACATATTGGTAGAACATTTAGATAATAAACAAAGGGAGGTTCAAGCTTTGGACCATTGTTTAAAAGGTTTTTGAACAAGTTTGGTGGTTCGGTTTTATTCGGCCTTGGTGGGTATTACACCATTACTTGATTGATTGATTTGGAACCTTAGATAAGGATTGAATACGCAGTTTCATCACGCATATGAATTTTCTTTGTTCATTGTTCTAGCAGGTTTATAGTTCCATTTTGTTCGTTCCGTATAAAAACTAAGTTCGGTGGATCAATACCGATTAGGAAAGAAGAAGCGAGGTTATTACTATGCTGTCATCTTCAGACCGCGCCGCGGGCGTCCGCAAATATTCTAAGCTTTATGTTACTTGGGATGAAACAATAGTGAGCTGGAAACGGGCATTGATTCGTAACCATAAACAAATATTTGAACATAAGTTTGGGCGCGCGGTCAGAATTGAGCGAATGCTTTGTTCTTGCTGTTTCGCTTTGATCCTCTTACTTGACCGACGTCAATTTGATTGTTGGACTAGATGGATTATACTAGAGATTGTTTTTCTTTGGGAGATAAGTTTTGGTTAGGCTGAATGACTGAATGGCTGGGTTGTAATCATTTTCTTTATTATTTCATAATTTTACTCATAATCTTATTGATACTATATAATATTATTTGTTAAATTTTGCATGTCAAAAATCAGGCAGAATGTACCCGGTTCACTACATTTTATAACAACTTTATTATTTTATTTATTACAAATAAATTATTAGTTTTTTTTTTTTCATTTGGATAAAACCTACATTTTGCGATGATAATACATTATACGGCTACAAATAGAGAAAAATTAAACTCGACTACTTAATCAAAAAAGTAAAAATAATTGATTGAAGAAATGTGTTTAATAGTTTTTTGTTATATTTTCTCAAGTTATTATTCCTTGTGACTGTCACTGTAGCTTCGCTTTTTTTTGTTTTTTTTTTTGACATTCAAAAGTGCCTGTAATGGTCTAATTGGTATAAATGCTTTGAGTTGAGTTTGAGTTTTATTTAACGAAGACGACAATTTATAGAACAATATTACAATTTAAACCCTTAGATAACTTTATAAACAAGCTCAAATGAAGTCGATTGTAAGGTGACCCATTTATCAACCCGCTGCGAATTTAATTTACCCTTTCCTCCATCACATTGTTACTCCTAAACGCATTTCAGCTTCCTTTCACAACAAAAACGAGATTTGCATTTTTTCCGCAACGAAATTAACAAGGAGAAGAACCCGGTTACAAATACCCATTATTAATTCGGAGTAACAAAAACTAAAATCAAAAGACAAAAGTAAGTGAGCCAATTTGTCCTAAACTCCCCTAGCCGTGAATGCACAAAAAAGACAAATGCCGTGAAATTAGCTGGGTGTTTCAAAATTCGCGGTAGGTAATCCAGGGAGGTCATGTCTCCCCGACGTTACCCTCATACAGTTTTTGTTATACTCAGCGAGCTTTGTATTCCTGAATAAATTTACATCTTAACAAATGCCCGCTTGGTTGCAAGGCCTTTTTGCTATAACAGGGACCCTAATAAGTTCTTAATGGGGAATGGAACTAAAACAATCACGTTGTGCCCGAATTGGGTTTGCGCACTGTATTTGGTTAATGTTTGCCATTTATATTTAAGGCTTTTGAGGAATTTTTGCTTCACTTTTTCTTTTGTTTTCGTTGTTTCTTCTTATAATACTCGTTTTCTTAACATTGCAGTGTTGAATGTTAACTTTCGGCGCTGATTCAAGTGTTGAAAATCCAACCAAATTTTTTTTTTAAATAAAATCATTTTTTTAGATTTTCATTTAGGCATTGTTCAGACCAAACGTATTGTCGGCCGCTGACTGTGAGCGCGCGTTACGC
The DNA here is from genome assembly GCA_963082995.1 of Noctua comes. Taxonomy (NCBI): domain Eukaryota; kingdom Metazoa; phylum Arthropoda; class Insecta; order Lepidoptera; family Noctuidae; genus Noctua; species Noctua comes. Next base: position 5,729,886 of record OY720271.1, read on the forward strand.
AGTTTATAGCTTTTCCATATTCCGACTATACGCTATTACGTGATGCGTTGTCGACAGTGAGCATACTCACAGTACGTACGTATACGTTTGGTGTCAACGATGCCTTAGATTTGCCACCAAGAGTTAGGTAGAACGGGAATAAATGTAATAAACAGAACTCAAGTAAAAACTTAATTCGAACCGGTCAAAAATACCATTATTTCTCGCTTAATAACTATTAAAGCAGAACAAATTATTACAGTCATTTCCGCAGAGTGAGAATTTACCTTTTGGCAATGCACCAGGTTACTGCGAAATGAGAATGTTTCGCGGCCAATTCTTTTACATTGTCAACTCAACCAAAATGGTCCCCAAATAAAATGTTAGTTCATTTGTATGGGCAAATATTTAGAGGAACTGGGGGAGAAATGACGCACTTTTGATTACACTACGTTTTATTTTATTTATACATGTATATCGGGTACTTTGGGCTATAAACACGATCTGTGAATAAAGCACTAATGAAATATATTTTTTTTAGTTATGATTGTTAATCAAGCGGGTGGCATAAACATTTGCAATTCAGAAGCAAGCATTTGTGTTATGTCCCTTTTGCTTGCAAATGCACCCGCATCAATATTCTATATGGATTCTATTATTATTTATTCTTTGAAACAGCAACATTGCAGCACGATTGCGTGACACACTTTTATATACCTATCTTCAAAAAATCCTAATCCATTGCGTTATTTATGTTTTAAAAGTTCGTCTGCTCGACAGGGTAAATAATGCAGTAAATATTGTTGAACTGTCAAGATGAATAACATGGGAATTATGTTTTCCAATTAGCCCGCACTTTGGCACCGCAAGTAGGTATAGCGAGTACTTCCTTCTTCGAGCTCTACCACAATGAGCTCAATTCCCGAAATTATATTATTATAATTTATGTGGTTTCAGACAGAAGCCTGATACATGCTTTGAGTATGTGTAAGCTAATTGATATTACAGCATAAACAGTTTCAATTTAATTCATATCAAATATCAAACAGGGAGCAACTCAATATTGTAGCAAATTAGCCTTGCCAAACACTACTGTGTGTGTAAAGGTGAAAGGGTGAAGTCGAAGACGCACACATATTTACATTCCAAACAAAGGGTCTGGCGTGAGTTGCTCCATCGTTATTATTATGTGAAAAGGAAGACTGGATTTTATCAATATCCTTTTTTTTATACTTTTAAGTTATATAATATACCATCACGCCTGTAATCCCTGGAGGGTTAGGCAGAGGTGTACCTAATAGTACACCCATATTGGAAGCCGGAAGCAATTATTAAAATCATTGAACCGAAATGCTAGGTAAGTTAATTTAAAAAAATATTGCCCATAAAATGTATCACGAAAAAATATGAAATAATTGGCTGTGTAATGCCGAGGGCTAGTGCCACTGCTCAACCAATTTATATACCGACGGCATAGTTACGTTCACAAATTCAGGTAGATTTTAGGATTTTTTTAACAATTTTTATTCGATCCGATCCCGATTAAATTATCGGTGCCTATGGTTAAATCAGTTCACGCAACAAAAAATTGCAAACGCTTAAATAACTTTAAATATCTATCAACTAACAAATTATGTCGTTCCTAGAATTCAGATATTTGGATTATCTATTTAGTTTCCTCATGCCATCATTGTTTTGCCTTTCATCATTATCATTTCAGCCGAAAGACGTCAACTGCTGGACATAGGCCTCACCCAAGTGTTCCCGCAACCTTCACTAGGTCATCGGTCCACCTATTAGGAGGCCTTCCAATGCAACGTCTTCCGTATCGCGGTCGCCACTCCAGAACTTTTCGGCCCCATCGGCCATCCGTTCTGCGAGCAATCTGCCCTGCTCACTGCCACTTGAGTTTGTCAATTATTCGGGCTACGTCGGTAACCTTGGCTCTTGCGGATGTCCTCATGATGGATGTCTTGATTCGATCACGCAAGGAAACTCCGAGCATAGCCCTCTCCATTGCCCTTTGGGTGACTTTAAGCCTTCTGATGAGGTTCATGTCTTGTCTGTTTTGCCTTTACACTAATTTATTTGGGGTTGGTGCAGTATGTCTTCTTCTTCCATTGTTCTCTATTAGTCGTCACCCCCTTCCTGTCCATATAATTTTGTACATAGTCCATCAATCGTTTCTCTTACTCTTTTAGCCATCGACATACTCAAAACCTTCCACAGGACATTTTGCTCATTCTTCCGCATCACACGCCCAGTCACGCTAGTCACTGGTCCCACTTCCAAACTTCCTATTATATACAGAGTGTAACAAACTGATGGGGTGAATTCAGTAATATCATAATAAGATGACCGGTACAAGAAATTATTTCAGGAATGTTATGGGAATCCAATAAATTAGATTTCTTTTATTTCCTCATACGCAATGTATCGTTGCCGTAGCAAACGCACGTAGCGAGCGGCAAGCGCGACGACGAGTTTGATGAACTCTGTAGCTAGGCAGGAAGTGAACAGCTGATTTCACGCGTCGTTCTTTAGAGTGTTTCAACATTAATTGTTTGATTTTTTTTATTTTAGCCGTGTTTTTACGTGAATGGAGTGCTGCGTACAAGGAATGTAACTTTACATTGAAATAAAGAAATAATAACAGAAAAAAAAACTTAAAAAAATAAAAAAAATCCGGTGAAATATGATTCAAAATAAGGCGCTCAATGCACCCTGTCAGTTTGTGGAGGGCTGTCCCTTACACCCTGTATTTAGTTACAATACATAACGTTTCATGATTAAATTAAATTATATCTAGAACTTTCAGCGAACAAAGTCTAAAATTAAATCCACTTTATATCAGCATCAAAACCCTTATCACATCACTCTTATCTAAGGCGTCACGAAACAGAAAGCATCCAAGATGTGTCATCACGTTTGATCTGTCCATCATACTTCGAAGAATAGCCTACAGATCTACACAGTCAAGGTAAACGTCGGTCAGTGACATAGTATACAGGTTAACCCTTAGAGCGGTGACCACAGCAATGTTTCAAGGGTTAAACCAATTTTGAGTTGATTACACGTAAGTGTCAAATATAAATGATAAAAGAATTAACTTGGTGGTGATCGGTGGGTCTACCACGAATACGCAGTGTAACCTCAACGTAATTTTGAACGATTTTTAAATTGGAAATACTCGTTTCGCGCATATATTTTTTACTTTTTGAAACTTTATTCATACTTCTGGGAGATACACAGTAGTAGTTCAGTATTTTATATATCGTTGTAGTTAATCTTAGTATTAATTCAAATTATTTTCAGATATACACCTACCACTGTTTTTCTCTGCATCACCCAAAGGTCGACTGGTAGAAAATGCGTATGGCATTAAGTCCGCCTCTGTACTTTTGTGTTTGAAGTGAAATAAAATACTCGCAACTGCGCTTGTCAAAAATATGAACTACAATGCCCGATTAAAATATCATTAGAATTTACATTTGGGTTTACGTCCCACATTCGTGCAAGGGCCTCTAATCTTCCTCACGGCGGCGATAGGCGGAGACCTTTTTTTTGGCGGAGGCATTGGTCGAGGCCATGCTGCGGGGCGAGACGGAGTGGGAAGCGGTCGCCTCCTTCTGCTAAGCAGTCATGCTCGCGAAGGAGGAGGCGGGCCGCGTGAGGGAGAGGACAGCGTCCTCCCTCCACCCCAGCCGCTGTGGTAGACGCCCACGGCGCCGGACGTCGGCAGACGATCTCCGGCCACCGTAGGCGCGGGCATGCGGTCGGCGAGTAATGAGCGACTCGCTGTCCGACCATGGACCATGCCCGGGTCGACGGCGCGTTGTGTTCCACGCGAGCCTCAAAGAGTATCAGCATAATGATGGGGCTCCCCTCTAGAGGCCCAAAGCCTGCCGGGGTCGCGGGACTCATAGAATTACCGTGACCCTGGAACATAAAGGGCTATTGAAGGACACCGTGGATTTTAGTCAGTACAAATCTGACAGTCCCTCCCGCTCTGCCCTGGGTGGGAAGACTCATTTGATGATTTTACCACGTTAAAAAAAAAAAAAAGTGCCTCTAATATTGTGGACGACTTTATGATAAAGAAATTCTAATAATAACGTTACCCTTCATAATTTATTAACAAAATAAGTGGCGCTTTATTTTACTAAAACTACACACACATGCCATTGTCCTTTTAAAAGAACACTGGAGCGCCTCCATTAATAATGGAGTAATGGTTACCAATTACTTATTTATGTTGAATTCACAAAATGTAGGTCACCGATACGAAAGAAATACTCCTATATAATGTTGGATTTTTCTTGATTCAATAAACTCCTTAGTGAAACGGATGATCTAATCAATCTTTGTATATGTGTATAAGTTCGTATGCGTGTACATGTTCTTAAAGGCAGTGACACACATGCCAGAATCTTGCATTGTGGTTGTCATTGCTGACTATTGTGCTATAACAACATGAATGGCATGCGAGCGCCTTGCATACTTTGTAAAGTTCCTGGCATGTTGATTCCTCTCTTAAGTTTCAAATGCACCATGCTAGTAAATTGAACACTGTTTTAAGCTTTCACGGTTTACAACTAAACTTATACTGTCACTTACGGGATATCTTCCGCGATTGTTCATTATTTTGAGCTCCCGATATTTCGGCGCTGTTGCAAGCGCCATGATCGCGGGTTGACTGGAGAATGCGGGGGGAATATCGGGAGCTCAAAATAATAAACAATCACGGAAGATATCCCGTAAGTGACAGTATAAGTTTAGTAAATTGAAGTATACAAGTATGCAGTAGCGGGGTTGTTTTGTGCCATGACAACTTTTGATTATTGATTACATGAATGGCAAAGCATGCAAGCCACTTGCATATATTCATGTGCAAGCAAATAGCAAAAAAGAATTCAAGCAGCTTGCAGGCCATTGTACCATTACAATTTCTAGTTTGAGATAACTTGCATGGCATTCAAGCTACTTGCATACTTTTATGCAAGTTACTTGCATTATATTCCTGGCCTAAATTCCACTTCGGAGTTAAGATCCTTTCATAATATTCTCGAATAATATGAAATAGGATTGCGTAGCTAAGTATTGTCTGCGGAGCGTCAAAAGGGTGCCTCATAAATATTCAATTCAGTTTCAAGCCTGAAAAGTCATCGTTAAGTCTCTTTCCGATAAAATGCTGAAGCGCTTTCACCTCTAATGGTGATTCCATTTTGGCCCACCTGACTCGTGAAAAAAATATTAAAAGTTATTTGAGAACTTTGTTCATAGGCTGACTTAGTTCTTTTTATAGTCGCTGTAAAAATGCTAAAATAAAAAAGACCATGGAAATTGGCGTATTGAAGTTACCAATAAGGCCTTTTCAGATAAATATTTTAATTTAATAGTCTATTTATAAATAAATTAAACTCATCCTTAGGGTTCCGTACCCGAAAAGTAACCAGCGGGACCCCTATAACTAAGCCTCCGCTGTCCGTACGTCCGTCTATCTGTCAGCGGGCTGTATCTCATGATTCGTAATAGGTAGACAGTTGAAATTTTCACAAAATGTGTATTTCTATTGCCGCTATAACAACAAATAAATTAAACATTAAATGAGGCACTGTTTTAAGCTTACACGGTTTACAACTTAACTTATACTGTCACTTACGGGATATCTTCCGTGATTGTTCATTATTTTGAGCTCCCGATATAAAAGAAAAATAATTGTTTTTTTTTTATTTTATAAAAGGAGGCTCCCCTACTACGATAGAATGGAACCCTCCATGCACGATTCCGACTCGCACATGGCCGGTTTGTTTTCTAGGTTTTAATTATGTGTCATCCACAATCTCTCTACTCATATTTACCATTCATTTGTTTCCCAGGAAATTCAACTGTTACTCGTCATAATATTCCCCATCCCCTCAAAAGAACATTACAACCCACCCCAAAATGTCCTTCTCAACTTGTCATTTGTGAACCAGTCCGCGCGACATGTTCATTTAATTTTTATCAACGGTCACGGGGATAACTAATCAACCGAGTAGTATGACCCCATTCTCCCCTTGTGGATTGTGAAATTATTTAGTTACAAGGGAGCGGGTACAACGGATTTTGATACTAAGGGGTTGCCCAAGGGACTATATATGATATCCAACCGTGTGTAAATATTACAAGATTTAGAATATATACAGATAGATATACAGGGTGTTTGGTGAATAAATGTGGGTAATACTTTAACGGATTGAAGTACTCATAAATATGAGCAACTCTTACTATGGGGCTAATTATGAAATATAATTTTAAAAATCGATATTTCGAGTTACGCGACCAATAATGTGTGGAGCAGGTGATATTTTTTTCGCTATTTCATGGTCGGTCCCATAGTAAAAGTTGCTTATTTTCATGAGTACTACACGCTCCTAAAGTATTGCCCACGTTTAAAACAACACCCTGTATAGAGATGTATTTTCATGAAGGAAACTAAGAGCCATAACGGTTGAAGATTTCCTTGGAAATATATTTAATTTTGTTTCTGTATTGTGCGTTCTTATTACGCTGTTTTTCTTTTACGCTACGATATATTCTAGGTCTTATTTCTGAAGATCACGTTTAATAATAAATTGTTATTGTGTTCGAGAGGATTATAGCTCATTAACGAATATTATTGTTTTTCTATTGTAACCGGATATTGTACGAGCTAATGATTGATGAATAAAATATTACTATTGATACTTGATACTTACTTACAAGGCTAATACATTCTATTTATACTTGATGTAGGTAGCAGCGCTCGTGGCAAAATAATTTCACCCACTCGGGTCGATCTTTAAGCCGCGCTTGCTTAGGTTGGTCCGTGGATGGGTGACCGCCTATTTCATACCGAGTTTCTTTCGTCCATCGGAAAGCACGTAAAGCCGTTGGTCCGGGCTTTCAATTGTAGATCTTTGACAGTCGTAACAGGTAGTCAGTGGCCCGAAAGTCTGACAACCAGTCTTACCAAGGGGTATCATAATACCCAGCACTAAAACGGTTGTGGAGGTCAGATAGGCAGTCGGTCCATGTAAAATACAGGTATTCAGCTGTATCTAGTTAGATTGGAAGCCGACCCCAACATAGTTGGAAAAAGGCTAGGCAGACGATGATACTTGCACGCGTAGCATGATCGCCGTAGAAATTGGTATTGTCGATTCTTCCGTAGACAAAACCGGTTTCCACGATGGTCATGCTACGCGTGTTGATGTCGGTAAGGATCCTTATTCTGAATAAAAACATATAATGAGAAAACTGTTTGTGCATAAAATAAAACTCAATAAAACAACGCCAAGTAATAAATCACTCATAAAATAGACTCTATTAGACGCTTTTACGCGTCAATTTAAATAAATTATCGACTAACGACGTTTTGGTAATGGCAGTCAACGAGTTGACGAGCCGTTGGAAGTACCTAATGGTATTATGTACACCACTGATTTAATAACACTTTATGTATATTACTTGTGTATTATGTACCAAATACCTGTATAATAAGTTAGAGACACGTAATTGATGAGATATACGATTTGATAGTTAATTCTAAGATAAACGTTATTACGGCAGGTCCTAAAAAGTTGCAATGTTAACGATTATTTTGCTCGGATTTTTAAAGGTAGACAGAGTCACAAAATAGCAATATAGTCAATATAAGGCAAAGAGAACGAAGCAACAATCTGGAATCGTCAGCGAGTGACCGGTCGACCACTTTTTACCCATATGCCCTGAGTGAAAAGGTTAAAAAATAGTCGACCGTCAGTGAGTGAGGTAGTACCTCGGCCGAGGCAAAAAAGAAGTGAATGAATTAGGCACAGGACTATTATTTCATTTGTTGCTTTTTGATACCTATTTAGGATAGAAAAAGAGCTCGGAAAAAGATAGCCCGTATTGCTACACTACCGCATTACATAGCAGCATGGCGTGCGAGGTTAACCAAGACCTGTGGCTCTTAATTACTTTTTAAAATCCTCACAACAGTAAAAGCAAAAAAACCTAGATGTAGCTCTAAACTAACAAGGATTATTCCGTAAAACCGGCGACTGTATTCTCCTAAGAGGATGTAATTATTTCCACGACCACTCGCTCCAGGGCTGCTACATTGTTTGCTCTTAAACACATGAAAGGAAAGGCAGAGGAACTTTCCTTCAGTGTCAATCATAACAGTCAGCTCACAAAACAGACATAATTTACAAGGTACCTTTCGTTTGTTATTATATGCGATGTGATTTGTTTAGAGGATCACAAAGAGGCAAAGATATGGCCAAGAAAGGCCGCGTCCTTATCAAAGCGATTGCCGCACGAAGTCGCGAATGTCGCGTTTTTTTTGTTCGGCGAACTCGAACGCGTGATCGTGCCGACAGTTCAGTTTTCGAACACTGACATATAAAAGCGACTATCGCATATTTTCGCGACAGATCGCTTGGGGACGTCTCCTGATTTTTTCGAACAAATCAGTGACATACCTATATGAACGCGAGAATTTGAGCGCTTGATCGCGTTGGTTAGGCCTCGGAGATAGACAATCGCTTCGTAAAATATACAAATGAAAAAGCATCATCGATGACGAACGGCCGGATTGTGAAAACTTACAAAAGAACAGAAGTGTGAAGTATCATTTATTAAACCAATTGATAGGTACGAACAGTAAAAAGCTACTGAATATTAATCGTTTGAAGCGCGACCATTTGTTCTTCTAATAACAACCTTACAAGAATATAAATAAGGATCGAATTGATTTGCTTAAGAGGTTCGTGATCTGAGAGTTTTGGCTCAGGAAACAAACCGGGGGTATGTAGGTCAACAACTTGAAGGGAGAGGCATTGGGTAATTGGAACGTAAGCCATGTGAACCTTCGATTTTCCGTAAAATCAGTCGATTCGATACTGACGTAGTAACGCCTTCGCTCCTTTGAGCTCAAAGGGAACAATAAACTTTGTACAAGCAACAATAAGTACGCAAAATAGAAATAATCAAGTGTTCGAACGAAGAGGTTTCGTATTACCAGTAACTGTGCTGTGGAGGTGATCAGTAGAGGAAGGCAGTCGCTCCATGTAAAATATTGGTATTTAGCAGCATCGAGTCAGAATGGAAGCCGACCCTAACATAGTTGGGAACAGGCTAGCAGATGCGTGTGTGTGTGTTTGTTCATGGTGTGGGGCATATCGAAGTAATAAGAGCTTCAATAGTAAGCCTATTCCATATTTCAGTATTTCGTCGAGATCCCGTACTAAGCTCACTGTAATACAATCTCTATATCCTGAGTTTTTTCCTTTGATTTTCAGTTCGGGGGTTAAAAACCGACCCGGATTCACTAATGTGATGAACTTTTTCCGATGTAAGCCTTAATTGAAGGTTCGAGGATGGGGAATGGGAGGAAGAATAGATAATATCACGCATTTTCTCTCGGCACTGATTTTCTAGCCAATCGTGAATTCTGTTAATAAAGCAATTTATTTTCCCCCTTTAGATTAGCGCTAAAAGGCAGTTTTGAAATTACCTGCTGATTTTCTTTAAAGACTAACTCGATCCCGAGACTGTTTTCTTGCGAATTTGAGAGCTAATTCTTAACTATCTTGCTTATTTAATAATTTGTGTGGAAATAAAAAATTATAGTCAGTAAGCGAGCAAGATAACGAAGCGTAGAACGTGGCTCGTGGCTCAGGTGCTCGTTTAAAGCATAATTAGAGGCTCCGCGAAGTGGAAGTTTTCGACAACGTTTTCAGCTACATTTCCCATTATGAGTTCATGAATATCAATTAAAGTTTACGACTTTAATTGGCTTTCTACCGATATTTTAACGCTATTTGCATGTTGTGGGAGCATTAACTTATCCGACTATTAACCGTACGTAATTGGGTTTGTGCGTTTTCCAATGCCGCATTACTTTGCGTTTTATTGAAAAAAATGTTGCCAGTTGGTTTTGCTGTTTGACGACTTTGTGAAATAGCGTGTGTTGTATGCAGCCCGACCCCTTTTATTATGATGTTGTTATGGTTGATATTTTAAGGGTACTATAAAAGGGAGTAACAATTTATTTGCTAGCTAGGTACACACGACGGCCAATCAAGCTGTAAAAAACCAGTTTATGCGGATCTCTTATTGTACAGAATACCTATACAAAGCGAGGCCTAATTATACTGGAAATGTATAGCTTGATGTGCCGCCGTGTGTACTACAGTGTTGTTCTGATAACTTTATACTTTATACTTTTTACTGTTTGCGGATGAATGGACAAAGATTTCATTGGCATGTCAGAAGTTCTGTGAGAGGGATTCATGACAGAGAACGTAACTCATTTTTTTTTTTATGTTTGTCTTTTTTTCTGTTTTCCATTTTTGTTTATGTTTAGTAGTTTTTGTGCTTTAGTTACTGTAATTGGTTTTAAACCGTTGTAATTAAATAAAATAAATAAATAGGCTGTCGAGTTGCCGTAATGGTGTTTTTTCTGCCTTGGAATAAAATAAGTAGTTATCAACCACCAGATACAGAACTTCGTTCATCATTATCTTCTTGCCCTTGTCCCATGTTACTTGGGGTCGGCGCAACACGTTTTTTTCTTCCATTCTTCTGTCAACCGTCACGCTATCATTTACTCCTTTTTCATACATCATTATCATTCCTCACACCATCCATCTATCGTTTCTTTGGTCGTCCTCTACCTCTCCATTTTTTTTTATTTTTTTTATAGTGGTAAAATCATCAAATGAGTCCTCCCACCCAGGGCAGAGCGGGAGGGACTGTCAGACTTGTACTGACTAAAATCCACGGTGTCCTTCAATAGCCCTATATGTTCCAGGGTCACGGTAGTTCTGTAAGTCCCGCGACCCCGGCAGGCTTTGGCCCTCTAGAGCCCTGTTTTTATGCTGACACTCTTCGAGGCGCGCGTGGAACACAACGCGCCGTCGACCCGGGCATGGTCCATGGTCGGACAGCGAGTCGCCCATTACTCGCCGCCCGCATGCCCGCGCCTACGGTGGTCGGAGATCGTCTGCCGACATCCGGCGCCGTGGTCCTCTCCCTCTCCATTCATCAACATTTATACTTATCACTCTTATAGTTATATGCATAGGGTTCAGAACTTCTATTAAACCATAATTAATAATTTTCTCAATTCTTATGTTAATAAGTTCATACTCCGTCTTTTATTTTTCCATATTTTTCAATTCCACACTGCATTCTACACTCTGATCTATGTACATAGTGTTGTTATTCAATTTTAAATGATTGTACATTAAATAAAGCCTACGTTGCAAGTAAACAACGTCCCGCTAATTGGAGTTCCCAACAAAATTAAGTCAATTTAACTTCATTACGATGTCATAGTATTTCGCTAGTCATTATTAATGCATCGTGCAATTATAGTCAAGTTCGTAAACTATTTACGTGTTGCGTGTAGTTTAAGATATGTAATGGAATTTTGGTGGTAATGTGTTTGTATGAGACAATTTGGACGTTCATTGCCTTATGTAAATAAGCTTAGAATCTGTATTTCTTGAAGGCTTAAAGTTAAGCCTAGAAAATGCTAACATCGTAATCTTTTATACTAAGAAGAAGCGAAGGAATGGTTTGTTGAAAAACGTAGTCTTATTAAGAAAAGAAATGTAAAAAAAGATTGCTTCATACGAAAATGCAACACCAATTATGTAGCTTTAAGATATTTTGCGGTCACATCAGCTGCATGCACGATGACCGCTGGGCAAGAGTCTCCACACGATGGTTGCCGGAAAAAGGATGACGCCGCCAAGGCCGGCTCCGAAAGAGGTGGCAAGACGATCTGGACGCGTACCGCGAGGGGTGTTTCGAGGAGGAACGGAAAAAGAGCATGGATCATGGAGGAATTGAGTGAGGCCTTTGCCCATCAGTGGGACAGTACAGGCTAAAGTAGAAAGAAAGAAAGAAGATAATTTCTATAATAGGCCACTTGTGTTTCAGAGTTCATTGACATTAAAAAAAACCGGAATATTTTTAACATCCTTTCAAATTTTTTATTTATTTTTTTAGTCCCGCCTTTCTTTTTTATTTTCTTACAATTTTCCTCATATGAACATTAAACCCTTTACTTAGAAAACCATCAATCTTTCATTCACCACTATAATATTACCTAACATTCCTTTAAAATATGAGACGATCTAGCGTTCAAACGCTTTGACCTAGTCCCTGCTTTAGAACTCGCTTATCAAATAGCCAGAATACCTATTGATCACAGCGCACCCTGGCAGCGTTGTTGGCTAGTTCAGAATGTATACAGGGCGTAAACAGACCCTTCGCATAGCCGTCAACCAAGCATTCTGTACATCAAACTAAGTAACTTCACGCAAAGATTATTGCTGGGAATCGACTTTTTTTTTGGGGAGAAAAATCACGTTTTACGGTAGGACTCGATGGAAAGCACTCAAAGCATTGTGCTGATGGATGGATTGAATAGTACGGGGGTCGTGGAGGTGTGTAAAGTAAAAATCTTACATTAAAAAAAAGTCTTTAAAAAAACTTGTGAAAAAGTTGGAACTTTGACTCCCAATATCTCCGTAACAAAAAGGTTTCCAGGTATAGTCTAGAACAAAAAAATTATCGCAAAGACGGGGAAAACAAGTACCTTTCGGCTATGTTAAGGGTCTATTTACACCCTGTATAAGTACTTAGGTACCTAATCAATAGTAGGTCATGGTATTAAAAGTAGAGCTTTTCATGTTGAATCACTGGAGGTATAGTCAAATACGGTCCTCTGGCTTTGGAATAGCGTCTCAATTCAATCAGCTCATAAACATAATCTGGATATAGGCAGCTCGCAAGTTGTGCTTCAACCGGTTTTCCGCTTTCCACGCCTAGTTTTCACTGATAGCTAAAAGTGTGCTAAGAACCAATGAGTGTGGTTAGGTACAGTGTACTACATTGAAAAATTCTGCGATGGATAACGGTAAGGGAAGCCCGACTAATTCAATTATTTTTACGAATGACTTTTTCATGAAATAGTCATTAAATGAGATTAAATGAACTTAGAGGGCTGTATTGATTCTCTGCATAGCAGTGGCGGAGGTTCCATATAACTCGATTCCTACCGGCTTCCCTTTGAAAAATGTCACAGTCGGTATTCTATAGACAATAATATAATTGTATTAAAGATATGTACTCCGGCTTACCTCTTACAAAAATTGACCCTTCGCTACTGTTGCACAGTATAATTAATACGTGTAACGGTCGCGAATCATATTTTGGTTTATGAATTGCAAAATACGTAAGACAATTTTAATTTCGCGGGCTACCCAGGTCCTTCGACCTTAAAGCCTAGGTTCTAGAAGCATGGGATTGTGGATAAATGTTTCTTTATATAAAAAAGTGAGAACTACATTTTCTTTTTTGTAAATGCATGTCCAAAAGGGATGCGACTCCCATCAGTCCCATCACGGCGTCTTGCTTAAGATCACAATGAGTTCAATTAAAACAACAGTCAATTAAACGACTAAATTACCTTTTCTCCGTTTATTGAAACGTGTGATTCGAATAAAAATGTCTTGAACTGAGCTTTTCATGTAGACCGTAAAATGAGTTTGTAAAAATATTAACATCAAAGAGAATAATTATTATTTCCTTGTGTTTGATCACAGAGTTAAAATATTTAAATAAAAGAAAACAAATGTTCTATTTCCAAATATTTCCCTGTCTCACACCGAATTATTAGTTTTAATAACTAACAAAACATTAAAATATTTTTATAAAAATAAAAATGAAAATATTACTAGTCTCAAGGGCGCCTTACGGTGTAACAGGGTGCTATTACGTAACCTATTTTGCCTTCGCAAACGGTGGATCTTGGATTTTTAAAGGCGAACGCCCCCTTATTAAGAAGGAAGGAGGGAGAATATTTTTAGCGAACTCGTACGGAATAAGGACGCTTTTATGTGTTGTAGTACGCGAGAGAGATTTGGATATAAGATTTAATTTTACGTATATTTAGATGTTTGTTAAGATTAGGTGCGAAATGGCGTTGATTATGGTGATTTATTTCTGTTTTTAGGATATACATAATGGGGTGTTTGACTCGTATATATTACGTGAACACTAGATTGACTTCTAGGTCTTTATGTGCTGGTTAGCCATCTCTCAGATGCTTCACAAAATGAAGACCATAGTCAAGTGCCTCCGTTGTTACTTACTTCATTAGTTAGCTAGTGAACTATGAACTGAACGATGAATTAGCGAACAAAAATATGGGTTGTTATAAATATCCAAACGATCATTTACAGATTATCTGAAGGGATGTTATTACTACAACTTGTTATTATAAAACAACACAAAACAATTGGTTCGAGTCTGAAAAAAACAATACCACAGCTACACATACGCCGTCTTAAACACTAATTACTAATTAAGGTAGACACAGATGCTTTAGGCCTAAGCAAATAGTCCCTAGTAACGCACATCCCTGTCTCAAATAGGCCCACATTACACTAATCCCAGGACGTACATTCCCAGTCCCCTAACACAACGTTAGCCATTTTGCTCATCATTTATCTGGCTTCCAGTAAACAATCCGAAGCCAAGCCTCTAGTCCCGGTAATTGAAGGATCTCTTACGTCTAACAATAAAACACAATTGGGCAGTATGTTTTATCCAAAACTGAATCCCATTCAATCTACGACGAAATTTCGCCTTCTATTACAACAAGATGTATTGTCGCTTTATTACACCAAACTGCAATAACCAGGCGTAATATTTTTTTATATCTCCTATACGAACATGGTTTTATACTTAAATACAGTATTCGCTATGTAAAAATACGTACCTTTCATCTACATGAAGGAAATAAAAGTGAAGATAAAAACATCCAATCGTATTTTTGTGAGAAGGGGGAGACGTTAGTAAGTACGCTTTTAGACGTGAATAATTATTATTTCTAGTAGGGGGTTTCTTGCCTCGAAGCCCGGGGCTTCTGCTATCAATAAAGCCTCGGTGGGAGCAAGCCAGAGCGCCGCCAAACGCTCCATCTTCGGGATTAGAGCGCGACAAGGATTCTTGCGGCGTTTAAATTGAGATGCCGATCTTTACTATAATCGCTGCTTAGTCGACGCGTTTATACGGAGCTTTAGGCTGCCTTCACACAAACGTATGGAGAGGAAGGGACATCGAGGTACAAACGGTTACCTTACCACGTATTCAGTACATCATTGTGAAGCTCCACAGATTTTTTTTCATCGGCAATTTATAAAAAAAACAGCTGTCTCCTACAAAAGTGCATTACCTACGCGGTCAAAATGTATGGACAAGCTGATTTTGTTTAAAATTACCTATGAAAAATTTCCATGTCGGGTTCAGTATGATGTACTGAATACGTAGTAAACGTTTGTGCGGCGTTGTCCGTTCCACCGACCACATAATCGGCAACCGACTGTGAGTGTCAAGTTTAAAAGATATCAGAGTGCAATTCCGAAAGCGGCCGCAACTGCAAACCGCACCCGCAATCACTATGGGAGACTGCAGCTACACGACTGGGTTCTTTGTAACTGTAATAAAACGATTCCGGAGATGACAAAATTGCAGCCTGTTGTCATTTTCATAGTTAGGGTACAATTTCGAAAGCGAATGGCAACCGAAAACCGTAATGGCGTAGAAACCAGACGTGTCGCTGCGGTCTGCATGTCAGTGCGATTGGGTGGCTTCGCCGCTGCAGTTTGCAATGGGGATGGCAACTGTGAATCAGTGGCGAAGGTTCCATACAACTCGATTCCTACCGGCTTCTGTTTGAAAAATGGCACAGTCAGTATTTTATAGACAAATAATAAAATTCTAAATTTTATTATTTACCGCTTACAAAAATTGACTCTTTGCTACTGCTGTGAATCTAATGGCGCTAGCTTAGCTGGTTCCAAGCATCGTCATTGGTTGAAAATCTGTTAATGTCATTTTATATTTAAAAATAACTTGACCTCACTGGTCAGATTGAGACCTAGCTATGGTCGCGCCATCTACGATTAGCTTTTAACGGTCTTCCCCATTTCCGTCACCTGTAACCAACCTGTAACCAACTGTCCTTTGTTTTTCATACATTCTCCCAGTCAGCGGCTGACCTTATTTATGTACGTGTGGTGTGAATACAGCCTTACAGAATTATTTAAGCTGTCACTTTCTCTCGTACACTCCGCTACATTTGTTAATCATTGGTTTATGAGATTAGAACAGTTTTGCATTGATAAGCAATCTTAAATAGGGTTTGGGACATTAAACCGTTTATCGAGGACAATTCGATGGGTCATCTAGTACGTGACTGAACTTTCGATTGACTCACAAGGAAACTCCAAAATGAGCGAAGAGTCTTTAACAAAGGAGAAACGTATTGTGTTACGTATCTACTAGGTACCCAATACTATACTACTAGGGCATGCGAAATCCTGTTTTGGTCCCATAGCAAAACCAGGGATTTCTCGCGTTTATAATACCAAATGTGCAAATTATTATTAATTATTTCCTTTATTTATTTTTACACATATTAAATACATTTTTAAATATTCTAATATTAAAAACATTTAAAAATATAAAAAATAGTAGTAATTATTATGCCTTTATTCACTTTCTATACATACAATTTACATTTTTAAATATTTCTATACTATGCAAAACAAAAAAAAGACATTTAAAAATATAAAATAGTAGCCCACCGGTATCAGAAACAGGGTCCGAGCTACCGGTGGTCAGGGCTCTTGAGAGAGGAATCTCCTTATTATTATAATTATTATCATGTTATTATGGTGTGAAATTAAGTACATTCTATAATATATCTACGTACGTCGCGCGTACAGTTATTTCCATTTAACTTCCTATTACAAAGTATTTAAGTGGCAGTAAAAATTTATTGAAAAATAAATGTAGGCAAAAATGGCTACATACATTGATGATAGTGATGCTTTTACCCTTTAAAATTATACAAGATTTATAACACTATTTTCAACAAATCGCTTTCCTAAATCCTGGCATACAAACTGACGTTCAACCCCGCATATATCTTCATTTTAACAAAGCATCAACTCAAACGTTAGGTGAAGTTTTGAAATTGCGTTTTCAAATATCGAGTCTACGGATTACGGCGGGGCTTTTGTGAATCGTTTAACTTTGTAGGTACTTCCACTTGTATAATAGTGGAACATCACTAACCTTGTTATGACGTCCGTTGTATACTATGAATTATACACTTGTCTCAGTTGAGCTTATTAGAGGCACAGATACTTATTAAAATATGAAGTAATGGCGTTTGAAGTGGTTTATAATAGTTTTATAGGTAATGTTTTGACTGTTCAGAGAGTAGGAAGCTAGTGCCGTGCTTATTGTGGGGTTTATGATGGTAGTGTCGAGCTTTTATAAAAATCTAGTTTTTAGACACGTGCATCTCAAAAAAAAAATCGTAAAATACGCGCTTTGGACGTGGTGTTGCGGAAACCAGCCCGTTATACAATACAATACGTAAATCTCAGAAGGTTTTAGGAAGATAAGCTTTTATCAACATGCTACAGGATTAAAAGCAATGGTTATTGCGACAAAAAGATTCAAAGCCACAGCTCAATCTAAGTAAAGTGAGAAACCTCAACAAAGCTTACAACACAACAAATATATCTGCATCAAGTCGGCTCCCGCGTAGTCCTATTAATTTTCGTTTTACACACTGACACACAGAACACTGTGTCCCTCCGTAATCCTTAGATTATGCGGTCACGGACCGTACGGATGAGCCCCGTGGGCCGCGTCGCAATCAATAAGCCGGCGCTGATCCTCCGTCAGCTTGAGCCCAACTTAATGAAGTCCCCCAGAAGTCAGGACTGTTACGCCAGCCTGCTTCCTCAACTTTCCATTACTCAAGTAAGCCTTATCGATCTCCGTAGTTTGTTGTGCCTTACATGTGACCCTGTCAAACGATGTTTTATCTTATATTAGGGCCCCCTTTTACGAGCGTGTTGGGTAGCAGCCATGATTGGTTGTCTGACGTCATAACATTCGCTTCTGTCTTTTTTCATGCAAAACAGAAGATGGCTTATGACTAGTTTTTGTGCAGCGTCTCGTTAATGCTTTCGATCAATCAGACTTGGTAAACTCGTCTGCATTGTGAATATGTGAATAACATACTCCATTTCGTTCACTTTTTTGCAAAACCTGCCGGTTTTTATAGTAATCTTCGACGCTGGCTATAAATTCTAGAAGTCATTAAAAGTAATTGATTTTTTAACGCGTGAAACGTTATCCATATTAATGAAATACGCCGAAGACCGCGACGGCGACGTTCTGAGTAGAACACTTAATCGAAATTCATTTACTTATTTTTGTACTTTTGCTGGAAACTAATTCGTTATTGTAATTTTAAGAAAGCTGAAGTCGTTTGTGAGTTAAAGAAATGGCCCGGAAAGTTCTTTAGATCTGTAGGCAAAATACTCTGACTTCTCGGCTTTGTCCAACGAAAAGCATTTGGAAACGTTAACTCAACAAATGTAAATGGAGGAACATTGTGGTCGCCGCAAATCTTTAAGAAGTTAATACTCGAGAGGTTTGAAACTCGAGCGCACGGTGTATAGCTGACATTTAACAAGAAATGCACAACTTAGCAGTTGCAAATGCAATTTATCCGTATTTTGCGACGCTGCGAGTTCGTTTTGAGACCACAACAAACACATTTGGGCGATTCCGTTCGCTTGCAGAGGAGAGGCGATAAACTTTGTTGACAATGACTGATGCGGCGAGTGCCCGATCCGGCCCTGGTCGGTACATCCGCTCCAAATGTGCAATTTTCGAACGTGCCACTGAAAAGGACCAAAGTTTCCTCTTTCTCAGTATTGTAACTCAATTTTGAGACAGTGACACAATGTTGTGCGCGACCCACTTTAACTTGGGATTTATTTTGATATGAGTTACAAACTTCGAAGATTCTTCATTGTGACGTTTTTCTAGTTTTTCGTCCCACATTACTTTTCGGTTCAATTCTAAACACTGACCTTATTTACGCCCACTTCATATGAAGTGAAATATACCTAATATTTAGTGTTGCTTGAGGAGAAACAGCGTTTGTTTTTACCTGAAACAATAAATACATATTTGATTAGGGTCATTTAGTCCGAAACACGTCTAATTCTTTTTTGACAGAAGCATTATTTTATCTCAGAATGTAGGGCTCATATTAATTCTATTTTTTTTTCATGAAACTGTGCCGTCAAGTGTAGCAGCTGTTCACTTATATTTTTTTTTTCATGAAACTGTGCCGTCAAGTGTAGCAGCTGTTCACTTATAAAAACAAACGTGAAGCCTAGCCATTCAAGAGATTATCTCGTCTAGCTACATAGCATCAAAATAAGCCTTTCAGAATCGCATTACGCGAGGCTCATTCTAACCCAGTTGGTAAGTAGTTACAGCAACCCGCCACTCTTGACAATGCCAGGAATCTTAAACTTAAATATAATGTGGGTAGTTCGTACATTAGGGTCGGCAGCCTCGTTACGTGGTTTCAACAACTTACGACGGTAATCGTAAACATTTTGACAGCCCTGATGTTTAGAAAGTTGAGAGGGCTGGACCTCTAATTGCAGAGGATGGGTCCCCGAAGACAGATAAGTTAATATTTCCGTATTATTTCTCGAGGTTTGTGTATTTTATGGAGTTGTAAGAAGTTTTAATGGAAGAAACATTGACTTAACCCCTTTTCTTATACATGCATGTGGTTTTCAACCCACAACTGAACAGCCTACAAAGTTCTCATTGTCGTTACAAATATTTTCCTTCGGCGTTCTGAGAGCTGTGATGGTAAAATAAATTACACAGTGAAGTGCCTGCTTGGTTGCGAACCCATATAAATTGGGGCCGTATCCTTATATACCACTGGACCGCTACCACTGTACAACTTACATAACATGATAAAAATGTGTTGATAACCCATTTTTATCAATCTATGTGAGTGGAAGTGACTACAGTTTGCGGACAAGGTTACAAAGTTAAAGGACACGGTTAACTCTACTGTCAGACTAAATCATGTTTACTTTGCTTGACTACTAAATAGTAGAGCAGTGATTGCTGTAATTGAGAGTTTGTTGGCAAGTCGCTTACAGCAAACTTATAACCAATCTACCGTAAGAGCTAGTTTTTTTGGGTAGACCCCAAAATTGCATCGAAGGGTTTTACCTACGCTACAGATGCATTTTACTGTGACTATGAATTATTATAATCATACTAATATGTAATTATATGTATAAGCAAGAACTTATGTAAATGAGTTAAGTATTGTAAAAATGGAAGCACTAAATAAAAAAACACCTAAAGTAAAACTACCTCCGACAGATCCATTCAAAAAACGTCACAAAACCTGAAACAGTGTAATATCAGGACGAAAAAACACTCAAACAAATAGGATTAGATGAACTAGAACCTCACTATATCCCTTTTTGCCTAATCCAATATTCGGTCGAAAAGGGAAGCAAGTAAAATATCGTAAAAATGTAGCTCAATATATCTTTCCTGGACAGGAAATCTCGGATCTTAACTGTAAAGCGGACAGAATTCTTTTTCGGCGAAGGGACTTAGAGGAATAAACAGGTCACCTGCTTCCTTTATGTTGATTTTTTAAAAGAAATAAAGCTTCCCAGTTATTTTGGAAAGCAACAATCACATTTTTATTCATTTCTGTGGCTGAGAAGAATAGGGATGTTTCCTGTGTAAAAAAAATATGATTCTATTTAGTCCGTCAGTTAGATTATCGAAAAATATTGGAAACGTATTTTTTGTTTTATGAAATCAATAAAAATTGACGAAGATAAAACGCATCAAAGATCATGAGTGCGACGCACCTGCCGTGCCTACCGTGCCTGTGACGTCACTTTTCGGTAAAAAGTCAGTACACTTTACTTACAAGTATGACGTCACACGAGTTTTCGACGCACTGTATCGTCTTCATTTTTCATTTTCGTGAAAAAATAAAAAATACGTGTCTAATATTTTTTGAAAATCTATCTGACGGACTAATTAGATTTTTTCAGGAAACATCCCTATTGTGTCTACTGTGAAATGTAGGGATGGGTGACGCTGTTATTAAGACTTGGATTTGTTTCACTTTTAATAATTTTTTAGTATTTATTTGTTATGGAGTACAAACAAGTTGACGGCCCATCTTATGGTAGGCACTATTACCTGTGTATACAAGGTGTAAACAGACCCTTCACGAAGTCATCAACCAAGATTCTGTACATCAAACTAAGTAACTCTAAAAATGATTGCAAGGAAACGACTTTTTTTGGTGCGACGAGTTATGTTTTACGTTAGGACTCAATGTAACGCACTCAAAATATTGTGCTGAGGATGCATTGAATAGTACGGGGGTCGTGGAGGCATTTAAAGTAAAGCTATAATATTAAAAACTAGTATTAAAAAATAAACTTGTGAAAGTGAAGGAACTTTGACCCCACTAGAAGGTTCTCAGGTATGGTCTAGAACAAAATTATCGCAATAATGAGGAGAACAAGTGCCTTTCGGCTACGTTAAGGGTACTTTTACACTCATTATTTTCTTCATACCCGAACACAGTAAGAACAAAAGAGTCATTGATATGCAGAGGTAGACAACCCAATTATCACAACAAATCAAAAATGAAACGTAGCAAAGAACATGAGACCCGATGTTACATCAGCCGTTTACAAAACGTTTCAGACTTCAGCAAGTTTCGCGACAATAACAAGAAACGATAAATAGCAAGATAGTGTTTCACAGCAAAGTTTAGCACCCCTTTCCTGGTACGTGTGTATGATAAAGTTATGAATGGTACTTGTACAGCGATAAAAACATGAATGATGCATAAACCCTGACCCTGAGACTATATAATAGTAAATTGTTGTGTATCGGAGTGGAAGGATCGAAATAAATACATTTTAGTACGGAGGTCTCACCTTCCATATTAAATAGTATTTATTTCGTTACTAGTAAGTTCACTTCAGAAATAATGTCCAATCGGGATAGTGGATTGCAATCCAATAATTTATTAATGTTTTGAACAACGGTGGGACCGAATGAATCATATTCATAATACAGGGTGTTTTTTAAACGTGGCCAATACTTCAGGGGCGTGTAGTACTCATGAAAATAAGCAAGTTTTACTATGCGACCGACCATGAAATCGCGAAAAAAATATAAGCTACTCTACGATTGTTGGTCGCGTTACTCGAAAAAATGTAGGCAACAGCAGATTTTTTAAATCATATTTCATAGTGAACCCCATAGTTTGCTCATATTTATGAGTACTTCAGTCCCTTAAAGTATTGCCCACGTTTAATAAAACACCCTGTATAAGACCTTTTATTATTACATAATATCAATAACTTGACCCTAAACTATTTAAATGGAGTCCCCAAAAAGCCAACAGAACAAAATCGTGAATTAGAAGATAAGATGGCAACCTACCAATGTTTAGCTTCCCAGTACCTACTGGAACATGCTAAACATATTTCCAGCTTCTAAGTCTAACTCGTTACTAATACTAACTATGAGGTGCTCTGTAATCCTTGTTTTGGCGCACAAGTCACCTAAAAGACCCATGTAATGACGCTCGCGCATACGATGTCTACAGGGAGGGAGTCCCACTAAACTTGCTTGGCAGTGCGCCTTGGCACAGCTGCCTGTTTTATTGTGACTCGGCGCCAACAACCGGGAGATTTACCCCATCTGTAATAGCTTGCCTCGTTTATTAATAGCTACCAATGTTGTGGTCGTATAACGTTTCTGGCGCTTAATGGGCGAATCATGATTTTGATAAATCTGGAATCATTTTGGCTGAACCCTGGTTAGAGTAATGGTTGCTGCGAATGTAAGCTATTATTTTGATGCTCGTGGAGTGAAATGATGCATTTTGGTATATGTTTCTAGTTTATTATTCTTTACAAGATGGCGGTTAGCGGCTGTGCGCAGAAATCTTTAAAAGAACCTGTAATAATTCTTTTACTCTTTCACGTTTTTTGCTGTTTCCATTCGTAGTTTTGCGAGCTGCTAAACGTCCCGAGCGTTTAGCAGCCTTCTGTTTCAGTATTATTCTTCGAGGGTGTTACCTGCAGCTGCAATCACGGTTACCCTTATTTTACTAAGGGATTTTATTCCGATGTTGTGGTCGTAGAAATGAGTTCTCACTATTTTCTGAGGGTCATTTTTGTGCGTAGGAATATTAAGATTTGGCACACGCAAATCTAAAATATTTTTTGGGTCTAGCATTCCATGACTGGTGTGTGTCATTAAACCACCGTATAAGTAGATACTTAACCGATCGTGATCTGATGATCTCCTTATTAGTGTCACTAAATACTGCTTAATGCATAGCTTTGTCATCAGTCATAAGCAAAGAAAGTATTAAGTAGAGCTTATTAGACTAAATTTTAATAAATTAGGTAACGTGGATAATATCTCCCTGTAAGATCACAAAACAATTCTTAACTTCCGAAATAAAGCTGTTAGTTAGAGGGAGGTTTTATCTTATACTTTACCTATTCCGGTCTTTGATTATGATCTATATTGATCAAAATACAACCTATTAAACCAGTGACAGTAACGTCAGTAATCTAGGTTACAGAAATATGATCATCCTACTTTCCAAAGGCACTTGTGAGTAAGAGCACTTTTCCCAGGCATAACGAGTTTAGTTCCAGCCATCCATGTACGAGTACCAATGACCTCATGAAACCATGCACCCGTGCGAAGAGTTTCACGGACTGTGCTTCTGGTCCTGCTATTTTGTAACAGGGTCGAGGTACTACGAGCTCATATCGTTAAAAATAGACAGAAGGTAAGGTGAAAACCAAAGAAAAGATGGATGGGTTATCCGAGGAATGACATGAAAGAAAGAGTAAATGATAGCGTGACGGTGACAGCGGAGACGGTAGAAAAAACGTGATACGCTTATGATACTGATGCCAAAGATGATGATGATGAGGTAAACAACGTAAGGTCTGTTCACAATGTGCGAAAACAGAAAACACGTACATCGGATGTAGGTTAGGTACTTGCCACCGGCATTTCCTTATAGGTGGATTTTGACAACTTTGGACTAAACGAACATACAACGAGAGCATTATTTTCTTGATATTTTATGTATGTAGTAATGACCACGAGGAGACCAATAGAAGAATGCTCTATCACCACATTGAGTAGTTTGAGGATACAATTTGCATTCGCTCGTAAGGTCTAAACCAACCTTTAGGTAGTTTGAGATCTTCATGCAATGCATACGTGCCTATGTGTGCGTGGGCCAGCGCGTTTCGCGTATGCAGTCGACCTTCTGAATCTAAATTTTGTGCACATAGCATGTTCCAATGTGATAGTGCAGTATGTGGCTTTATTGTCGCTAAAGTAGGTCATATCGATGTCTCGTGCACTTCTGGTCGCTAAGCTGAGGATCGTGATGACACGTTGCAAATTTATGGTGGAGGCGATGCTTGTTACATGGTTTTGTTCTTGGAGCGTCAGTATTTTGTAATTACCGTGTGGTTTGATGCATTTTATGGGTTAGCTATTCAGCAGCGATTTCTATTTTATAGTTACCAATCAGGCGAGAATATGTGAGAGTGTGAGGAATTATATAAAAGGGAAAGGAGTAAATGAAACCGTGACATTTGACAATGGGATAAGAATGTTTATTTATTTATTTATTTATTTATTATTCCTTAACACATACATTTGTTTTTACAGGTAAGACCCAAGCTAACAAAGTAGTCATAAATTACAAATAATCCAGTCCTAAGTAACGGGTCTGGGTAGAAGCATAAGTTAGACAGTAGACAACATACTAAGTGCCACCCTCTGAAATTCCGCCAAAGAGCAAGAAAATATGTCCAATTGCCGAGAGACACTATTTAGTATTCTTAATGCACGAAATACAGGTGCAAACTTTAATAAGTTCGTACGGGTTGCCGGAACTTTAAAAGGGCCCTCCCTCGGTCCCAACCGTAGCCTCCTGTCTGGAACGAGCAAACCCAACGATTCCAGTATTTGTGGATTATTTAGCATACCACGAAATACCATAAAAACATATTTTACGAGAGCGAGGTTGCGCCTTACTTCCAACTTATAGTACCCAACCATCCCTATAACAAAGAGAGTTGGATACATAAGTGGGTAGAAAGGGTAGACACCAAACTGCTTCCAGTACAGGTATCGAGTAAATTTGTTCTGCATCTTTTCCAGCATCTGGGAATACTTCATTTCATAAGGATTCCAGATAATAGCACTAGTTTCCAAGTTGCTTCGCACCAACGCATTATAAAGTGCTTTCACTGCTGCCATATTAGTGAAGTCCCGTGTTTCACGCATGACAAAACCAAGATTTTTAAACGCTTTTTTGCACACCTGCACTACATGAGCACGAAATGAAAGATCCCCAGCGAAAGTAACCCCGAGATCTCGGACTGACCCCACCCGCGGTATGACGTGACCGCCCATGCAATAATCATGGCGTCGGGGTACCACGGCCCGCGTGAAAGACATTACGCTGCACTTCGTCACATTGAAGAGTAGTTTATTCTCTTCACTCCACGCTACCACCCGATCGACGTCACGCTGGAGCATTCCGCAGTGTGACTCGTCTGTGATCTGCAAGAATAGCTTGAGATCGTCCGCAAATAACAGACAGCTAGCGTCTTTAATGACTTCTGGAAGATCATTAATCATAATTATAAATTCTAAGGGTCCTAAATTTGTCCCCTGACTTACCCCCGTAAGAGTAAAATACGAGTCAGAGGTGTAACCTGCATATTCTACCATTTGCTTGCGGTTGCCTAAGTAGCTAGCAAAGAACTCTAGGAGGTCTGGGGTAAAACCGACCCTCGCAAATTTATTTAAAAGTATGTCATTATCTACACTATCAAATGCCTTCCTGAAGTCGAAGTAAGCGACGTCCAGTTGGGCACCAGTCTCCGAGTCCAGCACTGTGGTGGCCTGATTTAAAAAACACATTAAATTAGAATTTGTGCCACGGCCCACACGGAAACCATGCTGCGCGTCGTTGAGCTGTGAGGCTACTTGCGAGTGGATAGTTGAACACAAAGCGGACTCGAAGACTTTAGCAAAAGCTGACAATACTGCTACTGGTCTATATCCGCTAACATCCGAGCTTGGAGCCCCCTTCGGAACCGGAGTAACCCTAGTCAATTTCCAGCCGTCCGGATACGAGCATTCTCGTAAAAAGCTATTAAATAAATGCATGAGCGGCCGAGCCAGTATTGTCCTACAATCCCTAACGATGAAGGGTGGCACCCCGTCTGGCCCAACCGAACGCTTGGGCTTGAGGCGCGCGAGCGCGGCTCTCACCTCGCCGAGAGATAGCTGCCCCACGTGAACGCGTGTGCCGCGCTCGGGAATAGCCTGCCCAGCGGCAGCCGCATCCAACTGCGGTGCCACCGCCCCATAAACCGAATGAAAGTAGTCAGCGAACGCCTGAGCACACTCATGCTCTGGCAACGGCACATCATTCCTAGTTATCTTTGGTCTACTACGTTTCGAGCGCTTGCCTCCAATAAAACCCCAAAAGGACCTTGGTTCCTTTACAAATTGTTGCTCCGTACGTCTCTGATAATCGCGGTATGCGGTACTGATTTTGTACTGATGTTGAGTCGACCCCAAGAAGAATGGGACAAGGACAGGAAGATGATGAATCAGGCGACCCGTGAGTGAAGATCTGATCTTTAGATTGAGAAAAAGAAAAAACAGAAAAAGTTTCCAATACTCAACAGTCTGTCCATACTAACGTTTTATTACGCAAATGGAGATTGACTGTTCAAAACGAAGAAAATTAAATGTACTTCTAATAAATCTCCCTCAATTTTCGGGAAAGACGAAGTAATCGTTGATACAAATTAGGAATAACTTATTCAATTTCTTAGAAGTCAAATTAAATTAAAAGTAGCCACTTAAATCAACGTAAAATTACTTAATTCTAGAAGCAAAACTTTGCCTACTGCTTAATATAACAGTACTTACTGATACTGTACAGCTGGAACTTATAGAAATGTAGTTATAAATGTGGCACAGAAATCTAATTATAAACATGGTTATTGACTTTGTGGAAAATGTTGAGAGTTAGCATCACTACAGTCATACATCTGTTGATATTTTACTTGTAGATATATTACAAAACACACCATCCATACCCAAGCGTTACCGGCAAACAGTAGTAGATGTTTACAAATAATCTGTACCTGCTACTGAGATAAGTCTAATAATACCGTCATTTGTCATGAACGGATCAGGAAGGGAGAATGACAACATTTCAAATGTGTACGCTGCTGTAGGTACGGATACATCTATCCCTGCTTCTGGCGTTTATTTTGTTTATCTACATATATTATAATCCCCGAAGTGTTAGACTGAGGTGTATCTAATAGTACATCCACATTTCGCCATGACTCGATTCCGGGGTCGGGTAAAATGTAATTGGAGTTTTCCATCAGGAATTTGTTAGTAGCAACCACGAAGTCTGAATTTGTGCCCAGTTGATAGCAATAGGCTCGCCCCGTATTACATGGGACTTATATATAACTGGCGAAATGTGGGCTTTTTTTTCCTTCTTTTTATTTTATAAATAACTAGCTTTTGCCCGCGGCTTCGCCCGCGTGGATGTCGAAAAATCTCCCACCCGAACAAAAATAGTTACTTACCTTCATTCCCCTTTTTAACCCTTCGGGGGTAGAATTATCAAAAACGCTGAGACACGTATAAATTAATTTTCAATCGTCAGCCTAAACACAAAATTTGAAGATCCTAACTTCAAAACTGACGGACTTTCATATAAACTTCCATCCCCTATTTTACCCCTTTAGGGGTAGAATTCCCAAAAATCCTTTCTTAGTGGATACTTACTCTTCACAAAGAACACACTCTCCAAGTTCCATGTCTCTAGGATCATCGGTTTGGGCTGTGCGTTGATATATCACCCAGTCAGTCAGTCAGTCAGTCAGTTTACCATTTTATATATATAGATTCCTCTATCTTAAAAAATAACGAGGCCTGTATCTAAAATGTCTTTTTCGAAAAGCTAGAGGATAAATTCAAGATGCTAAATATGGGAGCAAAACCAAACCGGGACCATTATGTGGCTTAACTGCTCCAAGTCTAGCGCGGTCCAAACCGAGTAAGAAATAGATCTCCGTATTTATTTGCGAGTCGAGTATCCTGAACTTTTAGGTCGTTATCTGCACTATTTCAACGGAGCTAGTGTACCGTCCTACCATTAGTTGAAACTCGGTCGAATAGTAATTTTGTGTGTTTGAACATTATTCACAATTTCATACAACAGTGTTAGCATTTCTAGTGTACATAACTGGTGTTTAAATCCTCTGACATTGTTTGCCGTTTTTATTTTTGGCACATCGATTTCCTATTTTTTTCTGTTTGCATTATTATCTAAATAAAACGCTACGGACTGAATATCTATAGGTGTTTTTCCACATTTTTTTTCGTTTGGTTTATACATTTTACCGACTTAATTATATTGTTTTTTTTTTACAATAACAGCTGCAATTCTTTATAATTTTACTTTGCAAATGCGGCAATTGCTTTCAACAGTTCTTATTTGGCATCCAAAGAAGAGTTTTGTAACAGTAAAAAAAAAAAACAAATTACTCGAGAGTCTTCTTTGCTAGTTCTAAGTAAATTAATTTTCTCTTCTCTTCTTCTTCAACCTTTGGCCACGCATTCGAATGCTAAGTGTAGATCTTTTCCGAAGCTCTCCACTTTTGGCGGTTTTATGTCATGGCTCTCTAATTTCTTCCGACCACTTTAATGAGATCGTCTGCCCTCCTAGTCGGTTGTCTTCCCACATTCCTCCGTCCCATCCGTGGTCTCCACTCCAGCACTATCTTCCCTCATCTTCCATCCAGTCTACGGCATATATGGCCCGCCCACTTCCACTTTCTTTTAATTAATTTTATAGCCATCTAAATTAGGTATGTATATAAATTCACGTTTACATCTATCTTGAATAACATTCAAAGAACTGAGTTAGTCCAGTTCCAAAGACGTAGAATTAGAATTCCTACAATTCAGGCCTCTAGCCTCCACAAGTTCATAATTCACAGTAGTTAACGTAAATTTAATACGAAACTACGTCGTAGTACTTAATTACCAAGTTAGTACGAACTGTGTCTTACCTACATTCTCTTTCCCCTCAGGAGCTCAAACTTGTGTCTTCTAATACATGAACATCGATCAAAGTGGTGATACCGGAGCTTATTGCGTTAATTCGTCAATAATCAAGGGATTAAAGATGGCATTTGTGCATAAGCGATGACTGGTAGCTTGCCAATCGTCTCAGCTTATTGATTACTATTACCTCCTGAGCTAAGTTTATGGTGAAAGGCTTGAGCGGTATGATAGTTGATGGTATTGTATCTGAGGTGTATCGTCTAAACGTAAATATATTAACTTTAAAGTAAATTGACAAAGAAAAATAACGTGATGAGAAGTATTAAGAATGACATTTCTTCCACCGAAATTCATTGCAAATAAAAAACATTTGGGTGTATTTCTTTCCAATATTCGTTATTCGTTCGATAGCAGTGATACCTAATGGTGTGACCATTGGACTCCCAAGTCTGCAAGTCATAGGTCTCAAGTTCGAACCCAAGACAAGTACATCAGGTTTTTAGAATTCATGCGCGTGTTGTTTAATTATCACTTTACTTGCTTCGGTGAAGGAAAGATATTTCTCGACGGCATGTAAAGCCAAGTCAGAGGTCCATGGGCGGCATAAAAATTCTGGCACCAGGTTAGGCACTAACCACACGATAAAAAAGAATATTTGTTTCCCAGCTCTTGCATCGCATTTATCTTTATCGCCATCCCTTTCTCCATATTCACGTTCATCCCGATGTTTAAATGAAAATAAACATCGTTTTTTCCCACAACACAACTGCGCCCCTGCATAATTATTTAGCCAATGACACATCCGGGATTACCGTCTCGTTTCATCGTTCCATACATCATTTGTCAGAATGTTGTCGTTTGACAGCATTTCTAATGTCATTTTTCCGCCGGCGTATTCTATTTGTTCAGAACGTGAATTTATGGCATTTGGAAATAGCGCTGTTACTTCAGAATACCGTTCCAAATTGGAATTCAGAAGGAATATTTGTGATTTAGAATGATTGAATGATGAACGACGGTGAAATGGGATTGTGTTTCTCCTAAAGCATACTTTAGAATGTTTGCATACTCAATTCGAAATCAATGAGAATGATTAAGATGGTGTTACAGAAACAAAAACAGCATTATATTAAAGAACTTAAGTGAAAAGAAAGATGTTTCGAACAACACCATAAAGTACATGGGATAGTGAATTAACTTTCAAGTTACTTGTTGGATAAAAATGTTTCGAGCCGAACAGGAAAACTTGCGAAGTTTTGTATAAGGCAAAGTATCTCAGTAGGTTCTTCGTCCACAATACTCGCTTCACCAACCTTGTCTTCCGTAAAGTTAGCAATTGAATATATTTTGTTCAAGTCGCCACTATTGTGTTCAAACACAAAAGGAACTACGATCCCAAGTATTGATAAAGTCTTCGAAAGATTTCTTTGTTCTTTACACTATAAGTTGACTTAATAGTTAGATTTTAAAAATTGATTGAGAATTATTGAAGTCTAAACAGCCATTTTTTATTACAAAGGACCTAACAATGGATCTTTCTCATAAATCCTATTTTCTTTCTTTGCTTAATTATTATTATAATAGTCGAAAGGAGAAAAAAGTCCAAATTTTCTATTCCCTTAGATACGTGGAATAATGATCGTGGCATATTATTAACGCATACAGGGTGCTGATGGGCCCGATACTGCATCGCATCGAGGATGTTTGCTGAAGCTCACGTGGACTATTTCTACTCGGTGATGCGGAAGCGGTGCGCAACGTTGTTCCATAGGGTGCGGGGCAGCGCCAACAACATCCTGTCTATGATAACAAGCAGGCTTGATTGTGAGTTTGTGAACCACTGCTGCAAGGTTTGATGAAGCCATGATGTCACAATCTGTTTCTATTGTTTGGTTTTGTTTTTGTCTTTGTAAGTGTATTACTAACATAGTTTGTGGGTACATTGTTACTAACACTATGAGTCTTGTTGCTCGAATTAAATGATTAAATAAATAAAATAAAATAATGCTTTTGAGTACGCATAAGAACCCTTACAACATTGCACTTTTCCAATCTAGTTTACGGGATTCTTGCATGCAATTTTATGTTTTCTGTAAAGGTAGGGTTATAAATACTGCATTTTTACTATGGCTAATAGAAGATTCAAAATGGGAAAGCAAAATTGATTTCAAATAACCGAGTCTTTCTAAAAATCCTTCCTCGATTTTAAGTTTAGGTATAAAAATTAATATTTATTAACTGTGGTAACTTCTAAGTTGTTACAGACAGACTCTAATTAGGACCTGCTAATTAACAATCTTAATTTGTTTACTCCCGCCGTACATTTTAATATTTCAAGCAAAACTGAAGTAATTTAATTTATAACTTCTGTGTGCCTATTTTGTTGAAATCATTGTCGGGGTTCTTCATTTACTTTTCTTAAATAAGTTCTTTATTTGTATTTTTCGTATAGTCAGCATCAGCGATATTCAGCTTCAAATATTATATTATATTTTTTTTAATGCCCACAGTAGTTTATTGGTTGGGAAGCGCGGTTATTGAGGGTCGGCCCCTCGATTGAAACATTGGCAATTGTAGTCTCAGGAGTATCTTTCTCTATAATATCATTGGTCTCAGGAGTAGTAACTCTATTCTGCCATTACTACAATACGTACTAAACAGTTAATCAGGTAAAAATACTTCAAGAACTCCTTTCTTGTGTTATAGAATTAGTGTCGATACCGCTTAAGAGTTTAGTTAGTCTCCTTAGGGGGCAAGTACGTGAAAATAACTAACATTAATATGTTCTGAATTCCTGAACACGTAGGACTACCTAAGCTCCTTGATAATTTCCAGACAGCCACGTACGATTCGTTCTAGTCTCAACATAGGTTACCTCCAGTATGAGAACAAAGCCATTCGTTCAATATCAAATTATAAAATGGGGAAGAAGATCTCGATGAGCAAATTCAATAATACTTTTAGATTATTAGATTTCCTCGTCCAAATAATCAAGTTTGTATGAGGTAGTAGTTTTGTTCATTAGATTCCTTCGTGTTTCATTCCTCGTTTTACAATTCACTCTTGTCTCATGAATATGAAATGTAGTCGGAGTATTCACTTAGATACAGTATGTGAAGTATTTATTCTCTTGTGCAGTGATACTGACCGCTGGCGCTTGGGACTGTTTCTCTGTGTGTTCTATGTACTGGTATGTATGGGATATACTTGTGTACATGGGTTAACTTGTTGACGTGTTCTCTCCCTGTTTGTTTCACCCTCTCACTAATAGGGAGTAAGCAAATTGTTTGGCCAGGAGCGTCTTGCTGTCTACACACCGTAATGTCGTCTTAGACTAGGAGCTCAATGAATTCGTGGAATAAGAGATTTCATGGAAACTGTTGGGGAAAGATAAAAGTAATTAATTATAAAATCGGTTCGACGCTGATCACCAACTGTTCAAGTAATAACGTTATTAGACGCCCCACTCGAGCCAGTCACAGCGAACTTTATTAGCTTTTAAATAACGAACTTGTGCTGTTATCTGCATAGAAGTTGGGAGGGGAACTTTTTCCACAGCAGAACAAACACATTAAAGGATCGCGCGTCCACGTCCTGGGGCGAGGCTCGAAGGCGCGATAAACTTGCTGTGGTGACGTTGATTTATGTCTCCGTTTGTTTGTCCCGGAGACAGCCGGCTCCCAAGTCCCGGTTCATCCCGGAATACCGGTTAAGATAAGACGCCTCTAATGCATACTACAAATTACTGGACGAAATTGCTGTTTACGCATATACGGGGGACGGGGAGCGTTTGCTAATTCGTCTGGGGGACTATCTTACCTTATATGCGGAGTTGATTATCCCATCCCGCTGTGATGCGATAATCATCTCTAACTGGAAGCGATAAAGTTTTCATTTCTATGCAAGCGTCTAATGGAAACGAGGAAGCAAAATTCGCCGGCGAGAGATGACTTGAAGTTTCGAAGTACAATGAAATACATTTTGGGGGGAAACACCATATATTTATATTTAGGCTGTTTATAATATTGGTGTTATGACAAATTGGTCCCTAAAGCGGAAAAGTATGCGGGGAACTGGGGAAATTTACAAAAGAAAAGGGCATTTTGTACTTAATGGAACATAAAGAAGTTTAGATGAACATAAAAAGTCTAAATAAGAAGTTATTGGAGACACTGAATCATTCTTAATTAGACTTAAAGATCTAAAAAACTAAGATAACGTAAGACAAAAGTCTAAGACAAAAAAAAGAGAAAAAAAGAAACAAAGACAAAAAAAGCAAAATGGCTTTCAAAAGAACAGTTCGGAAGTACTATTTAAAATCAGACTAAATTGCTCACAAGCTAGATATTAGTAGTCATAGTTATTATTATAAGGTATTTCGTATTTTGGACTATTTGTATGTATTATAATATATAAAATATATATTAGTTTATTTCATTTTACTGTATATATGTGTATTAGTATGTACCTATTTATGTACATCAATCTATGTTAACAAAATGGTATTTTTCTTATTTATTTTTTTGTACTCTATCACAATGCTGTCCTATTTGACCCAAAGGTTGACTGGTATGACTGGTAGAGAATGCCTTGTGGCATTAAGTCCGCCTATGTACCACTCTTGAACATGAAGTTTAATAAATAAATAAATAAGAAAGACAGAATCTGACTGATCTTTGTTTCCGATTGAGTAATGGCTAGGATGACGTAGGGACTGTGAAGGTTTTGCCTGGATGGCTTTGCACAACGAATTTAACAGATAATTAGGAATGGCATATGAAGAGATACGACTAATTTGTATTTTGAATAGAAAGAATCCGGAGACGGCTGGAAAAATATAGCTGGCAGTGACTGTGCCGGTCTTAAGGTAAAAGTAGTTTATTATAAGAATATGAGATGTTTTGAGCCCGTGTATCAAGCGCACATCGAGTTGTTTGTATTGCTATTTTTTAACTACCCACAAAATCATTATTGTACAAATGCCTAGTTTTTGTAAAACTCTCAACATTATCGACTTATAGTTTTAATAATCTCGTGTTAGTGAATTTTGTATTCTTATGAGGATAAAGTTATCTCAAACCTCAATATATATTCTATTTGAATTTAAAATGCCTTTCATTCTTGTAGCTAGGTCCCAGTTATTATCTACTTATGTATCAACATCAATAATATCATCAATATCAACCCCACAAATGAACTCACATAACAAAAGTCATAAATAATCCGGTATGCAAATCGTACATGAGTTAATGAAACATAAAAAGTTGTCATCGGCGGTGACATGGCAGTGCATGTCGGGTCACAGTGTGTCCACAGTACAGTAGCCACTCCAAGCGAGATCGCCATGTTTTTTGTTGTTCGGGAAATTTCTGGTTATTGTGTAATGTTTTCGACTAAAAGTGGAATGTGTTTCGCATAATTTGATGTGAGTAGAAAAATCAGGACCTGGTCGGGCATTGTCATTGGGTTTTTCATGAAGAGTTTCTTAGTTTGTAGTAAGTTTTACTAACTGCTCTTGTGTCTTGGATAGTCGAATAAAGATAAATTCTATTCTATACTATTCTTAGTTACAGTCTGGAGGATTTGTGTCACAAAGTGGCTTTGAAAAATAGGTGAGACTGTTATATTGAATGAGCGTAAACAAAACTGAGCCTATTTCTCCTATCGGGGAATGAAGGCATGCATAATGGGATGGTCAGATCAGATGGACAGCAGAGAATATAGGTCCGTGTTCCGAAGAACGAGGGCCAAAACCCGGAGGTTCGGAAAGTGTGATTCTGTCATATGAGGTTAAGCAGTAACCTGAACATAATAAAACAATAGGTTCTTAAATAAAATTCTTATAGACTAAGCACGCAAGTCATAGTTATGGTAATACGTTGTTATGCTACTTTTCATTAACAGTAATAAGGGGGTGTTAGTAAAAAATATTTGTAGCATATTCTTCAAGGGCGATGACTGGTACGTTTTATGAAGTTTTTGGTACAAAAAGGTGTTGTAGGTATTGCTCTATACAAGACGTAAAGTGTTATAAATTAAAGTCGCTTTTCGTATCTGTCTGTGTGATTTCGTTGATCTGCTAAACTGCGCAACGGATTTTGTATTGTTTTCACAATACGTAACATTTCATCTCGCCTGTAATCTCGTTAGGCAGAGGTGTACTTAATAGTGCACCCACATTTCGCCCGTTATTTTAAATCCCATGTAGTACCCCGCCAGCCTACTGCCATCATCATCATCATTTCAGCCGAAAGACGTCCACTGCTGGACATAGGCCTCCCTCAAGTGTCGCCACATTGACCGGTTCCGTGCGTCAATGTGCTGCCATCAACCGGGAAAAAATCCACAATCTTCACTATAGTTTTAAGAATTGGACGTAGTTAAGCGAAAGGGATCCAATCCACAACATGGCCAAAAATGACTTTAGTGCATCAAACTGATGCTTAAATATCGAAACTATCAGCCAGTAAAAAGAACCAACCAAAACACAAAAGGTTATCATTTTTATCAACATTAGAACCAACCCACACGTAGATTGCGGTTTATAGTATCAACACTTAGCATCAGTTTGGTGAACTAAAGTCATTTTTGGCCATGTTGTGGATTGGATCCTTTTCGCTTAACTACGTCCAATTTATTCTGAAAAGCTTTGAGACATTTGACATGCATCAATACCAAACACACACTTATTAAAAAATCTTGAGTTTTTTCAATGTTAAATCCGTGCGAAACAGAAGCGGTTGGCTAGTAAATTATAACCTGAAAAAATATCCCACATCCAAGCCTACATTTTCTACACAAAGTCTGATTTTTTGTTAGCAAAAGTAATTTATTTTACGTATACGGTACAATTCCGTACGACATTGCTCGTTGCACGTTTATCTTCAACACAAAAACAACTCTTGAAAAATGTATTGCGCTTTCCTACGTGAGGTTTAACGGTTGAGCGTAGTTTAAAACACACCTATACATAAATACACTTTTTGCTAAAACGAATATCATAACATCACGCCTGTTTTTTTTATCAACGAAGGGGAAAGCAGAGGTGGAGGTGTACTCCGATATATCGACAGTTATGATATAGTCTCGTGTTATTAAGGGCGAGCCTATTGCCATCAAGCGGCCACGGATTCAGACTCCGGGCGGAAATTTCTGATGGAAAGTCCCAATAACACTTTGACCGACCTAGGAATTGAACCCAGGACCTCAAGCTCAGCGGTAGCGCTTACGATCAATAGAGCAACGAGACGAACGAAGTACGAGTAAAGAATAACGAACGAAAAAGAATATTGTTTTAATGGAAGCCTATTAAAATGCAATAAGACATGAATATCACAATCAGGTTCGTGCGGTAGGAAATAAAAATATTCGAGAGCTTTGTGGTTTTATAGTGCTTGTTAAAATAATAAGAGTAAGGAGGTTGCTACTTGCCACTATTTGGTTTTTTAAATAATTAATTATCTTTTTCTGGTGTTTATTTAAATAGAAGTAATCGGACGAGGAAAAAAACATTGTGAAGTCAACACAATCGCAGGATTTTTAGCGACAAGCACAAATAATACCCAAAGATATGAATGGAGTCTACTAGCTAAGACGTTGGTCTAGTGACTGCTGAGCATGAGGTTTTGGGTTCGATTTTCATGACGGGCAAAGTGTTATTGAGTTTTTTCGTCAGGAATTTCTCTTTAGCAGCCGCGGAGTTTGGATTTGTGCCCGGTTGATGGCAATAGGCAATTAAATGGGACTTAAATATAACTGGCGAAATGTGGGTGTACTAATGGGTACATCTCTACCTAACTAAAGCTTCGAGGATTATAGGCCTGATTAAAAAAAACACAAATCTAGACTCCCTGGTTGGTTGTTTGGAAAAACCCAATAATACTTTGCCCAACCCGGGAATCGAACCCAGGACCTCTTGCTCAGCAGTCGCGCTTACGACTACTAGACCAACGAGGCAGTTTTCAAACACGGAGATCTCTAACAAAGCGGCTGCTCTATGTACATCAAAAGCTTTTTGTATAAAGGGTGTAAATAGACCCTTAACATATCCGAAAGGCACTTGTTTTCCCCGTCTCTGCGATATTTTTTTTGTTCTAGACCATACCCGGGAACCTTCTAGTTACGGAGATATTGGTGGTCAAAGTTCCAATTTTTTCACAAGTTTTTT
This sequence comes from Noctua comes, assembly GCA_963082995.1. Lineage (NCBI taxonomy): Eukaryota > Metazoa > Arthropoda > Insecta > Lepidoptera > Noctuidae > Noctua > Noctua comes. The sequence continues at coordinate 5,767,186 of OY720271.1, forward strand.
TTAAATACATGTTTTTAATGTAAGATTTTTACTTTACACACCTGCTCGACCCTCGTACTATTCAATCCATCCATCGGCACAATGCTTTGAGTGCTCTCCATCGAGTCCTACCGTATCACGTGATTTTTCACCCCAAAAAAAAAGTCGATTCCCAGCAATAATTTTTGCGTAAAGTTACTTAGTTTGATGTACAGAATGCTTGGTTGACGGCTATGTGAAGGGTCTGTTTACACCCTGTATTTGAGTTAAATACAAGGGTACTACAACAACAAAAAAATATCAGCGTACCGTACGCTTCGTAACAGCCCAACGAAACAAAAATAAATAAAAGCGTGTATGTAAATCGCTGGAAGGGACGTCCAGCTTAAATTGGTAGATAGTCTGGTTAAGCTACATAAATTGTGGTTACATTCGGGTTCTCAGTTAAACACTGGCGAGCATTTTAAACAGGTCCAGCCAAATATTTACAAGGATGAAATTATTACTACGTTGAACGCTGCCGGCGGTTCGTTATTGAAAATATTTCAATAACTCGTTATTACTCGCTGTTGTTATTCGCTGATGCGTACGTTTTAATTTTATTTCTGTAATGTCTCTGTAATTTTCATTTTATCTGATCATACCATTCTTGGATGAAAAAAGACTATGACCTGTTTGTTTTGTTACACATAAAAAATATTATTATTATTATTTCCTTTATTTATTTTTAAACATATTAAATACATTTTTAAATATTCTAATATAAAACAATATAAAACAACATTTAAAAATATAAAAAATAGTGGTCCGCCGGTATCGGGAGCAGGGTCCAAGCTACCGGTGGTTAGGGCTCCAGAGACAGGAACCTCCTCACAAAGCGAGCCGTATCGAGGAGAACTGCCTTCTGAAACAGGGCCTTGATCCAACCGCCTAAGGAGAGCCGCGAAAGATGTTCTTCGAGGCTCTTGGCTATAAGGCCATTGGCCGTCACGACAATCGGCACGATGATAGCCGATGTTACCATCCCGCATGAGGCTTGACACAGCTTACATTTTATTTAAAGAAATTCGTTTTCGCTTTCCAATTGCATAATGCAAATTGTATAATGTTGCAACTGCACAGAATTTTTCAACAGAAGATTTTGCTGCAGTTTTGCACAACGCGATCTGATCAAAGTAAGTTAAAGTAACTGAAAACTAATAATTTCAAAATCATCATCATCATCGTCTGTGATCTGTCTAGTCTTTCATCAACTATTTTGGGGACGGCTTCCAATCAAATCGTTCATCCGGTCAATGCTAGTATTTTACTGGGTAACAAAATACCTCTTTATAAGACATGTTGACAATAATGTATTCACCTGATAACGTTACAACGTTACACATAACGTTACTTTAATAAACAATTTTACAGGTTTAATCGCTTCGTACAACCGAGTCCACGCGATCTAATAAATTACTCGAGAGCCTTACATACAAATGAATTTCTTGAAAAGGTCGTAGAAATTAGAAGTTCACGTCAGTGTCCAGTCACGCAAGCCCGAAACTCTTTGTACATATTTACCTGTTGTATTATTTAACCACGGTGGTTATAACCAAGTTGTAATTCACTACTCGCTCCCTAAATAATAACTACGTATGTTATACGGAACCACCCATATAAGTGCCGGGGCTGAAACTTTTATGACAGAAATAGGGACAAACACGCGCCATTTTGAGTGTGTAGCGGTGTACTGGTTGCTTAATAGTTGCAGTTTGTTTCAGAGGGACGTTAAATACTTACCCTTCGTTTTATCAGTGAATGAAACGTTTTGCTGAAACTGAATATTTTGTTCGTAAACGCAGGACTACGCAGAATTTGTGCTCACCAACCTTTACCCTCATTTCATTAGGTCAAACAATTTTTATTCTGGAAAAGTGAATTAGGTGCAGCCTTGAGAAAAACCTCACGTAGAAAAACACATTTATCTCGAAACAGGAAGAGGGGCTTAAAAGATTAACTCGGGAAGCAACTCTCCTTTCTCGGGTTAAAAAAGAAAACGTTCCCTGGTCTTGTGTTGTGAAATGGAACACGTGAAAGTGGCAGTCCGCAGATTGTAATTAACAAACGACTGACAGGGAACATGAAAATCGAATGCCAAAAAAACTGGGGATCATCGAACGTGGACCTAATAAATCGGCATCGGCAGGCGTGGAATAAAATAATCGAGTGACAACGCGCTCCCACTGAGCGGCTCGATCCCTGATATTCCATGCATAAGCAATATAAAATGTTATTCTGTTCTGGTGAATAATTTATTCTCGATTGTCACCCTTGTCGACAACGGAACCGAACTTTATACACCTGGTGTTCGATCAAACAATTACATGTGTTCCAGATTACGAGACTGATTGATCTACATGCTTTAAGATATTTTTTGGAAGATATTTTTAATGAACCTCACGTGGAGAGCTGCTTATAGGATGCTGTTGTTTGAATTTCTTTGTGTTGGAAAGCAAGTGCCCATGTTACTTCTTTTCAAGAAAATGCCTTGTTTAACGAGGCACAGTGAGACGTCCAAAAACAAAACCAAAATGCTTTTAATGGCATGAATTGATGAATAGCGTACGCATTAAGAACAATGATCATTATAATTCATTCCGTTTCTTGCTCACTAGTTCCCCGAAACTCGTGGTATTAATCAAATCTTAAGAAAGTTAATATTTAAAGTGATACAGGCTTAAAGTTTGTAAACAAAAACGGCGCGGACGCTTCGACGGAACCGAATGAAAAACTTGCTCAGTTGACATTGATTGATGTGGCCGGCAAACGCGCTAACACCGCCGACCATTTTACTGGAGGTACCTTCTGAATACCTATACTTATTTGTAATTCGGTAACAGTAGGAATTTACGCAGCGGTAATTTAATTTACAAGACGCATGCTGGTTATATTACTTACTTACTTACTTCGGAAACGAAGCTTTTGGAAAGAAAACGAGATTTTTTTGACACAGTAAAATAAAGAACGCAAAACAAAATTGTAGTCCCCTTTATGAACTTCATTTTTCGTTCAATATTCGCATGCTCGCGAGTGTACCTCTTGATAGCTTATTTGCATTTTGGGAATGACGTAACTCAGGATTTCGTTAAGCTGACGTGTAAAATGGCGTTAATCTCTTATTTAAATACTTAGTAATACCCCGGCCATTGTGTTTGCTCGAATGTACCGGATTATGGAACATTCGAATAGATGTAACGTCGTCACGGTGAAATCAAACATGACGCTTTTAGGGGTAGGCTTATTACTTAGGCAAGTGATGATTAAAATGGTACGCATAATTTTCATGCATCATTTATATTACATATTTTTTAGATTGAATCACAAAATTCTAAATGTAGGTACTGCAAACAAAATAATGTCAGCAACTGTAACAATCAAAAGAAAACTCCGAATTGAGGAAAACTTTCAGTTTCTTCCTCGTTCGTAACATGCTGTTTACGAAAAGGTAGGGAATTAAATAAATACCCAAGAATGGACTTTAGTTATCAGGACAATATTCATTCACACATAACGTGGGAAGAGGACAAAGTTCATCAACAGCTAGTTTTTGGTGGCTTTCATGATTAAAACGAAGTTTACATTCATTATGAGAAAAACCGCAAACAAACATAATATAGTGGTACAGTTCAGTAATCACTGGATATTGGATATAAATAAAAGTTTGATGACCACAATTTTCGATTACGAAATTATATTTCGGACCATAATTTAATTTCTCCTTTGCCAATTGATACCAGATTTAAATAATTTGTAGTTCGAATTCGTTGCCTGTATTTTTCACGTTAACGGCAAAAAACAGTGTCTCGATTTACAGCAATTTTCTGTACTTCGCACAACTCGTAATTACGTACTAAGGTTTCTAAAGGCGATCGAGTTTTAGTTGCCTTGGGTTACCTCTTATTTCAGAAGCCAACCATACATCTTCCAGCGACCTTTTATTTGACATTTTTTTTTTAACGTGGTATAATCATCAAATGAGTCCTCCCACCCAGGGCAGAGCGGGAGGGACTGTCAGACTTGTACTGACTAAAATCCACGGTGTCCTTCAGTAGCCCTTTATGTTCCAGGGTCACGGTAATTCTATGAGTCCCGCGACCCCTTTTATTTGACATTCAATTACTTTATCCGCACTGCAAGTTATAGTAAAGCGATTTAATCAAACTACTTCCCTGAGACTGGAATTCTAAACGAAGACTTGTCAAAGAAATTGTCGTGAATGAAGAAATCTTTTCGTTTCAAGCTACTCAATTTTATCTGGGCCTGGGTTTCCGATAAATATTTAAAGCTTTAAAACATTGGGACAGTAAAATCACACGATTCATGTTCCTGCATTATACATGACGTGTTTTTTCTTCGAAAGGTACGAGAATGTCGGTGTATGCGCATTTTGTATTATTTTGCTTCTCTTCGTTAAGGAGTTTAAAATTAACATCACAAAGCATTTTATATGAATGTCCTCCGTTTAATCCTGTCCTTGACAGTGTCATCACGGTCCTTTTTCATTCACCTCATTAAATAAACCGGATCTGTTGATGAATAAATTAAGAGTTCGATTACGATATCGGTTTTTTTATAGAAATGCATTGGCGTTAATTGGTTTCGGATTTTTATTGCTATCCAGAAAATCGTTGCTAACACGTATTTTATTTGGTGTAAGTGCTTGTATTAAATGTATTTATGTTGTATTGATGCCAATCGGTTTGCTGCTTGGTTTTAAAAAACCCTACAAAAAATCTTCACAGATATTTAGCATCTTTGTTTATTTTTGTGCGGAGCTGTCTCCTAGGTCTTTCAAATAAAATTCTATTCTTCTTTATTAAGTAACACTTTTCATAAACGCACGCAAACAGAACTATTGTAGATACTGTTTTTGTATTCTTGTTTTTCATTTACAAATCACGCAAACTGTTGTGCCAGAGTCTTGCAAAGTCATTTGTGTTCTCCACCCAGTCCCTTGACATTCCATTCAACGCATCACGCAGAATATATTCAACGGAAAGAGAAGCGATTACTTTGATTACACTTTCCGTTTACAATACCCCAGCCGAAGCACGCTCACATTGTTCTTTAATAGACATTAAGAGGTTTTCAAAAATAAACCATTTTGTTTAGATGGGATCCATACAACATCCGATACAATGGAGCTGGCTGTTGAAATTCTCAGTTGGAGTAACTGCCAAGGTTCATTAAACTCTTCAGGGGAGGAAATGTTTAGGGAACCGCAAATTATTTGTTTAAAGTGCTTCTATGTATTCAGGATCATTCGGGGGTACATAATAGTCTACGGCCTACCGTATTATTATACAATACAGCGATTGTAATTTGTTTTGTTTGCCCAGAATTTACAAGCCTCCCCAAATCCCGGTCGGGAACAACGAAATCAAGTTTGATAAATGTGATATGATTTTGCAGTTGAAACAGCATAGTGGATTGTAAAGGCATAATGCACAAGGTTGAAACATTCATGATGATTACATCCATAAATTTCCCCGTTACCTGCGCGTAAATGGTTGATTTATCACAGTCGTACAGAAGTTATGTGTCGCAGTGTTTCGGGTCACCAATTATATTTGCATGTTCGTGCAAATACATTAGTCGAGAGTGCGTGATAAATGACAGGAACGACGAAATAAAATTACATCATTTATACTCCATTGGAATACCGATTTGATTTCTTTTTTTGTGGTTCCAGATTGTATCTTTCCAATGATCAGAGGATGGTTTACCTTTGTTTATAAATCGTCGAGTTATTTTGTATTGTGGGGCGTTTAATTGAGGGATAATCCTTATGCACAAGAAAAAAGCGATTGATTAGAAAACTGGTAAACTGATGGTATTGTACGTCGTAATTTGTAAGTCGTATAATTTCGTTTAGCCATTGTATTATTCTAACAAGACAGGTGACACTAAACATTCCAATTTGATTACGGGATAAACGGTAAGCCATACTTTCATGAACGTTGATAAATTAGTCATGTTATCTCAGGGAAGCGTTGAGCTGGATTTTTTAATGAGTATTAACACTATAAGCACAAACACTTAGTTTCTGGACTATTACAGGACATAAGACATCCACAGGATTATCCACTTAGGACGTTTCTAATTGGAAGGTAATAAAAATCAAAATTTCTAATGCGAGAAACGAAGAATGTTTAAATTCACATCGGTTGCATTTCGACTTCCTAACACACCTCAATATATTAATAAAACAGTATTTAATCAATGTGATACCCGTGCAGGAACAATTGAAACACTCAAAAATCAGCACAAGACTTTGTAATTTTGGCAGATTTCAATGAACCGCAGTTTGGTACGTATTTCTTGAAATTGTTTTCTTTGAAGCATGAGGGCCTGGGTTCGATTCCCAGGTCGGGCAAAGTGTTCTTGGGTTTTTCCATCAGGTATTTCTCAGTAGATGCCACGGAGCCTGGTTTTGTGCCCGGTTGATGGCAATAGGCTCGCACCCTATTACATGGGATTTAAACATAACTGGCGAAATGTGGGTGTACTAACACTGTTTTAAGATTTCACGGTTTACAACTATACTTATACACTACGCTTTACTTATCACGGAGATATCCCGTAAGCGACAGTATAAGTTTTGTTTGTGGGTGTACTATTAAGTACAGCTCTGCCTAACCCTTCGGGGATTACAGGCGTGATGTTATGTTTTCTTTGAAGGAGTCTGATATTGCTGTTGTTTTAATAAAAATCATTCCATTCTAGATACAAATATGTTTTAAAATACGAGAAAGTCTGGATCACCAAGTTTATGTAGCGATTGTGGATGTGTCAATATGGCTGCATCTTAATTTCTAATTAAAATGTCAATAATATTAACAGGTAGCCTGATTCTTATTACAACAAGTTTCTGTTCCATTGGCTTTGTTTAATAAAGTTGCCAATCAGCATAGCTGATGAATGACGATTCGAATATCCCATAACACCATCTCAGCTGAATAATGTATTGAAATGAAAAGTTGATTAATCGCTTTTAAAATATCGATGTCTCTCAGACAGTTTTGATTAATTTGTAAATATAAAACGGGAAACTGGTAACTCCGTATTATTCAATTACCGTAAAATTGTAATTAAGGAAGGAAGTGATGAAAGTCCGAAAAGAGGATTCGTTTATTATTCTGTTAATTCTTTATTAAAAATGTTTCACTGGTCGTTCGCAGTACAATTTTCGAAGAGGTATAATTGGAGATCTGACTGGAACAGATACATTATGTAAAAGGATTTTGCAGGTTTATTAACAAAAAGTAAAAATAATACAAGCAATAACACTTAAAGAAATGTTCGGGAATATCTACGAAAGCGTAACTAGGGCGATGTCCTTACCTTATGTATAGGAGTCCCCCAAAAGTCGTTGAGGAAAATGTTTGATATTGGAGTCTGTGGTCTCAAATCTCTGTTCTCTTTTATGGCACTTATGTCATCGAAGACGAAACCGCAGTACAAACAATTGTGATAGACGAGTATGCAGGCGAGAACCAGAATAGCACCTAGACCACGACGCGGAGGCTCGGGCAAATCCTCAGGCATCTGATTCTGACCCGTCAGGCGCCGTTTACTACGACCAGTTCTGGTTCTTACTGCCGACATCACTCCTCCGAACCTACACACGCCACTCACGCGGTCCATCATGTATGTATCACATCGGCAAACAATTATTATTTACTAATCAACACGAAACACTATTTAGAACAGTTCCTAATAAGTACAGTCATTTACGTAAAAGCAAAACCGACCCTCCAGAAATGTTTAGGAGCTAGCGAAAACACAATCACGAATAGAGCCGGGGTAATAAATTTTGCTACACAAAATCAGAGATTAAAAACGTCTAATACGTAGAATAACACTACAGAACACTATAAACAGAACGTTATTGTTAATGTTTAGGTTATAACGAAGCACATGTCACTATGTTTTTTCGAAATAATTTCATTTGACATTTATGTGATAGTTTCGTTCCGACGCGCGTGGACACGCCCGCTCACCGGGCAGATTCGCCGACAACTGCCGAAGAGCGACGAGCGAATGCCGCGTCAAGTCACGTGACCCGTCGTTTTACTGCGGGTCGTTTTGAACTGGCGCATGCGCCCCAGTGCTCTCATGAGCTGGCGGCAAAACATTTTGTGTTTATAAGTGTTGATTATAATACAATAATAAATGTATAAAAAGGCTGTGGGTGAATGCGTGATTTATAAATTTTATTTCTGATCATAGAAATAATGTTACTGGTAAAAACCTAAGAGATTTATTTATGTGCACTTGAGTGCACAAAATCTTCATTTATTCTAAGAAATTACTTGTCAAACCCAATAAAACTTATTTTCACCGCAGACGATTTAAGTGCAGTGGCATATTATCGCAATTTGATTACCCTACGGTATTATGGGCGCATGCCCGGAGGTTGGCAGCGGACGGGAGGGGTCGGAGTAAATGTTGATGACGACATTTGGTCGGGTTCGGGAGACTGAGATGAGAACGCTCACGGATCGGAATACGCGCCTCTCTATTATTCGAAATTTCGAAATCCAAATTTCGAATATTAGACGCTCACTTCCCGAATTTTCGGTACGATCGAGATTATTTTATAATATTACGACGGTTCAACGTATCAAGCTTTTATTTTTGGAATACATTATTTTCTTACTTGTACGTTTTTGTGCGAACATGTTAAAGCTGTTTGTCACCCGTTTTTATTTCTTTTGCATCAACTGTACCGAATGATGAACTGTGTTAATAAATAAAAGGTTTTTCATGTCGCGGAGTTCGGTCGCATTTTAAGAGTAAAGTTAGGCAATCGCTCCGTGACTTTTTTGAAATGGAATAATATTTTTGTCGTAAATCAATGAACCGGTGTAATATTGTATATAGAAATATAAGTATTTTTTTTGAGTATGTATTTCTGGGAATTCATTAGGGAACCTTGAAAAGAGAGACGAGAGAGGAAACTGGAGCATTTAATGACTGGATAAAATGGTATCTACTTAGCACTTAATTAATATTTATTAAATGTATAGTTACCCGTTTTTAATGATACAGTCTTTTATCTTTTACGATTTCTGTTTTATCTTGGTTTTGTATTTTTTTAAGTTAACAAGAGGATTTTAGCATCATTTTTCATTGGAGACAGTTCTCTGATCCTAAGATTTGGAAGAACTTCAAACAAAAAATTGAAATCTTTGCTTGGAATTATGACGTTGATTGGCTAATGGACGGACCACCTATCTTCAGCCCATATCTCCCATATCTTAAGGCTTGAAAGATGATGTTTCTGAACTGCTTCTGAAACATCAGATTCTGGCAACATTCTTTTTAAATTTTTACATGATAACCCAATTGCCTCAGAAGGAGTTTAAATATAACCACATCAGACATAATTTTCACAGAGAATCGTCCGTAATTAGAAGTAATGTCTTTAGCACACATTGTCATTGTTTTAAAATTCCGAATAAATCACTTTAGGTGGTCGCGGTTGATCCAGCGCCAGTTACAGACAGGGTCGCCATGTACTATTCGGTGCTCGTGGAGCAAATCAAAGAACAGTCTTGCTTAAAGTATTAACCTTTAATGCGTCACTTACTTTTTTTTTTTTTTCGAAATGGCATCTCGCAGGTCAACCCAGGAGGGTGTCGCCTGCTCAACCGGACTTTCCTGTGGGTGCCTTGAGTGTAAGGCCTCCAGCCAGTGCATGCCTCACTTACATACTAAGTTACATTTATATAGGGAGGTTGTCTTACACACACTACACCCTCGATGGGTCCTGGGTTCGATTTCCAGGTCGGGTAAATTGTAACACTTTATTTTTCCCATCTGGAATTTCTAAGTAGCAGCCACAAACTCTGAATTGGTGCCCGATGGCCTATTACATGGGACTTAAACATAACTGGCGAAATGTGGGTGTACCTACTACCTACTATTAGGTACACCTCTGCCTAACCTTCAGGGATTACAGGCGTAATGTTATTATGATGAGTTTAATATATTTATCAATGTAACATTCACGAAGCCTTAGTATAATGGTTATCATTAAATTATTAATAAAATCCCAAAGAGAAATACTTTTTCATATTCGGAACAGAAGCAATGTTCAAAAGTGAAACTCGGGGGACTTCGTTCCGGTAAAACACTTGCTTAATTTTCGATGACCCCAGACACGACCTGAGCATGTAAAAAGTTAAGACACGTGGGTAATGTTTTCCCTTATTTTTTACCCTCAATTGAATCTATTTCCCTGAGGATATATATTCAGTTACTAAGATAGTATTGATGGAGGCAAAATATGTAGTTGTATGTATGCCAGGGCTGCGGGACTGTTCGAAAGAGATACCGTGGCCCTGGAACACAAAGGGCAAAGAAGGAACATGGATGGGTTTTAGTCAGTAAAAGTCTGACACTCCCTTCCGCTCCGCCCAGAGTTACCACAAAGTATCAACATTAAACATTAACATAAAAGATTGTCCATGGAGTTTCTTGCCCGTTCTTCTCCATAGAGATCTACGTTAGGGAATGGGCAACTACAGTACTTTCACAGTTTTTATGCCTTGCGACTGGGACTGTAGCTATTTTCGTCTTTGTTTCGACAATTCAAAAGTGACTGTAACTGGCCTACTTGAAATAAATGCTTTGATTTTGATTTGATTTGATTTTATGGTTACAAATCGTTTAGAGAAATTTGACAGTTTGTGGAAACTTAATGTGCTGGCGACTGTACAATTAGTGAAGTGTGCAAAATAATTAATAAAAAAAAAAAATGCTATGATTGGTCTTTCTTTGTCATACCTCGTCCAAATGAAGTCTAGAACTTTGATGAGCAAGGTCTAACAATCCAGGATAATGTTAAACTGATCGTTTTTTCACGGCATTTTACTAAGTTTTTTGCCCACCGTACTAATACCCCAGTTGAGAAACACACCATCAGTCACAATTCGAAAGATTTTGAAGGAAATTCTTCTTTGGTCAGTCAGTGGCTAAAAAACCTGACAACAAGTCTTACAAAGAATCGTATTACCCAGTACTAACTGGGTTATGGAGGTCAGATAGGCAGTCGCTCCATGTATTCAACTGCATCCGGTTAGACTGGAAGCCGACCCCAACGTAGTTGAGAAAAGGCTAGGCAAAAGATGACATAATTTTGTATTTATCTTTTGTCCATTTTAGATTCTTAGGGTCAGCTCACACCGAAAATGCATAGTATCGTTTGAAAGACTCGGGCCGCGTGACGTCTCGCGGCGCCGCGAGCTGCCGCGCGTCTTTCAATCGATACTATGCATTTCCTAATGGAGATAAAGCATAAAATGGCTTGACTGTGCACGCAGCGTCGCGTCGCGTCCGTCTCGGTGTGAATTGACCCTTAACCTATATTACACAATGTAGGTAAATGCTCGTATATGGAAAGGTAAACACAACGCGAAGTAATATTTCCAGCATGTTTATTAAAATAGATTTTAAACATGTTTAATTAAATATCATTGTGCGATCATTTAAGGCTCTCATAAAGGGTGGGTACGTGTACTGGTTTACAATGGCCTGTAATGAAAATGTTGCAAATAAATGGCTGGAGCTTTTCTACGTTACGCCCGGCTGTAGTGCGAGCATGTTATTTATTCGTTTACATTTTTACTTCCGTTGTCGGAAATGTGACACGTCAGTCATTAACTGTAGTTGTTTTTTTTTTTGCTAAAGTTAATAGATGCCGTCATTTTGAGGAATAGTTCTTTTTTTTGTTTTTTTATGTGCTCACAGTAGATAACACAAGCCTCAAATACTGGGTGTAAAAGGATGAAATTTTGCACAAGTGTTCATCATATACCGAAGCCTAGGTAAGCACTAAGGAAAGATTTTAGAATCACCCCTAAAGGGGAGTGAAGTTTTGTATGGAAATTCATCATACTCGCTCATGTTTTGCGGATGGGAAATCCCACCGGACCGACGGCTTGTAAAATGAGGATGCTTTATCATTATTTATATCGTCATAATCGTAGAACAGTTACGGATCGGACATTTGTTTTGTTAAATTTAAAAGGGCAGCCATTTTTTCGAATATTTTTTATTGTTTTTTTTTATTAACTTTTTTTATACTCTGTAATGTTGAAAATTTACATACATCTGAACAATAGATTTAATATAAGACATAATAAAAACAAAAACTAATATTATTAAGCTATGTTCAAAAAATAACTTGTTATGATGTGTGGTGTAAACTGTTAGTATAAGTTGGTTAAGTATAAATAAATAAATTATACGGTTTTCTAGAAAAATCACATGCTTCATTTAAATTCATGTCAGATCTATCATTGTTCCACGATTCTGACGATATCGTGTTGAATTATACAGGGTGTAAACAGACCCTTCACATTCCCGTCAACCAAGCATTCTGTACATCACACTAAGTAACTTAACGCAAAAATTATTGCTGGAAATCGACTTTTTTTTGGGGTTATAAATCACGTTTTAAGGTAGGACTCGGTGGAAAGCACTTAAAGCATTGTGCTAATGGATTGATGGAATGGATGGATTGAATAGTACTGGGGTCGTGGAGGTGTGTACAGTAAAAATCTAACATTAAAAACATGTATTTAAAAAAAAAACTTGTGAAAAAGTTGGAACTTTGACCCCCAATATCTCCGTAACTAGAAGGTTCCCAGGTATGGTCTAGAACAATAAAATGATCGCAAAGACGGGGAGAACAAGTGCCTTTCGTTTATGTTAAGGGTCTATTTACACCCTTTATTATGTTTGTTGTTACAATTTGTTTAGCTGCGCAACAAATCACCAACGAGTCTAATGGCCCTTGTTTTAGTAAAATAATGTCATAGTAATACTCTAAAAGCTTTCGGAGCGTTAAAATGGTGCAAACAAATTAGCTTCAACATCAAACTGGATTTAGTTGAGTGTGTGATGTGTTAAGCCAGTGCTCGTGCTAACACAATGTGTAACATAGTACGCACGGCGACCAATCAAGCCATGGAAAACCATTATACACTGATCTCTCATTGCACGGAAAGTTCATAAAAAGCGAGGTCAGGTTATACTGGATATGTATAGCTTGATGTGTTGCCGACTGTAGTTAATACAAAATTGTCGAAAAATCATAACGTGGAATATTATTTTACTAGCGAAACTCGACAGACGTTTTTGATATCAAAATACGATAAGACATTCACAAAAATATCATTTATTTTGAGAACAATGGCTGCTCGTGATATAGTTATTTTTGAATACGTGTTGTCGTGGTCAGATATTGATACCCATTACGCCTGTCAAGTATCGCTAGCTAATTAAATTTGACCCTATAATCAGAATGAATTGATAGATAAATTAATTGTAGAGGACATATTCAAGCTCAAACGCACGAGCCAGGCTCATGTGTGCCATTCCTTACATTTATTGAACTGAGAGCATCGCTATACTATTTAGTTCGAAAGCGAACAATGTCCATTTCCCCTCACTTCAATCTTTTTCAATTACAGTAACGATTCACTGGACCTTTTAGGCCCTTTGTGGTATCCTCGCCTCTAAGAACTTTCATTCAATCATGTTAATTATTTTCTTAGGGGCATTTCCGAAGGGGAATTTAGGGGACTAGAACTTTTCTATACAGGTATTGTCGAGAAGGCTTTTGAAATTGTTAAGTAACCTCGCGACAAGATTAAAATGGCCACTTCAATTGTGTACGACGGAAAATGAATACGAATTTGGAAGAGTGTCGCCGTGGATGGGGATTCGTCGACTCTGAATTAGTTTAGTGAACTTTGAAATACGAACGGGAGATTTGTGCTTCGTGCAACTTCGTGATTTCTCGGATTAGGTGGGTGACGTGAAATGTCAACTATTACGAACTAAAATGTTTTGTTATAGTAATTACTTTGAATTAAGTTGGTTGAATGTTTTTGGGCTGTGTATTTAAACTTTGAATTGAGATTCTTACGATTTTGCTTAAAAGTCTCGAAAGTTTATTTTAAAGCGAATGTACAGTCGCCAACACAGTTACCACAAACTGTCAAATTTCTCCAAATTATTTTAAACCATAAAATGTTGATGGTTAAGTTCAAAATCGAATGAGAAAATTTTACAGTTTGAGGTAACTTGATGTGCTGCTGGCGAGTGTACCTTGTAGAAAAGTACCTAATACAGGGCCTATTCATGAACATTATTTGCTTATACAAAGTGTAACATAATAAACGCAAGACCTCCCGTGTGGTCTCTCGGACCATCAAACTGAACGACTTTTGTTCTACGAGTTCTTGAAATTCGCAAAAAAAAAAAAATACTTTCTATAGGAACGGATGCAATCAGCTGATCCACCACGTATGGTAAAACTAAAAAAAAGTTATGAATTTCCAAAAGTCATAGAACAAAAGTTGTTCAGTTTCATGGTCTGAGACACCACACGTGAGGTCTTGCGTTTATTCTGTTACACGTTGTATATAAAAATTGGGGTTGTAACAGAAACAGAACGTTCACAAAATACCGCCTTCTGTTTTCATAGGTACCTTTATCAAGGACGCTTTTAACCACGACACTGTTGCTCCACCAATTCTTGTAATTTTAATTAAACCGGCATTGAAGGACCTTGAGCCGGCTTATAAGGGTCCTCAAAGCCATTGATTAATTTAAAAATAACCGCGTAGGTAGAGCGTTCCTAAGTAAACCACCACGTTTATCGTAACTTCAAACTGTATGGAAAACTTTATATAATCGATAAAACCGAGGTATTAATTGTTTTGAAGTATACTTGAAAACATTTAATTACGAAGTATCTACATCAAAGATATCTTTGACCTATAGTCTGTTCAAAAATATCTGGTGAAAAGGTTAACAAATGGATCAGAAAACGAGTCTGTGGATGCCAATTTATCTATCCATATGCCACAAACACTAAAGTTGTATGTGTTTTTTTATTTTATTATTCAAATAAATAAATTATTTCTTAAACTCGAAATACTAACTTAAAACCACTTTAAAGATGTTTTTATTTTTCAATTTTAGTTTTATTTTGTTGTCGTCAATTTTTTAATTACACTTGAATAAGGTTAATAAAACCATTATTGTAAAAAAAAGTGATGAGATGTGAAATTGAAAGTGAAACCTTCCATAAAAAGATGAATGTGTTACCTTTTAATGAGTAATTACCAGAACAGGGTTTTTTTATTTTATCAGATACTTTTAGAACATACCATAGGTCATACAGAAAATTTCAAAAAATAATATCAAACTATAGTGGTACGAAAACAAGCTTTGTTTCAACGCCGCCGCCGCCATCTTGGATTAAAATGGACACACTGATATCCCAACTAGTCCAAAAGTTTAAAGTCGCCGAGTGAACTGTGGAAAGAGCTTTGCTTTAAGTTAGTTTACGATCGAATATGAAATGAGATAAGCTGGTCGAAGTAGCAAAGGTGATGAAGTTCTTGATGTAACGCAACTGAATATGTTAAGGATTGACCTAAGACGTGTTTCGTGTAAACTTTGTTCAGCAATTTATGGACCCACTAGCTTTTTCCCCGTGGCCTCGCCCGCTTAGAGATCGGAAATTATTCCAGGGAACGTGCTACCAAGATTAAAAGTATTCTTCATCCAAAACCAGGTCATGGAATACACGTGTGGCAAATTTCATAGAAGTAAGGTCAGCCGTTTGTGCGTTAAAAGGGAACAGACATACAGAGCTATTTTCGCATTTAAGGGGTGTATAAAGACCCTTAAGAGGAAATGTGGGTGGTGTTTTCTCTATACAAACGCTCTCGCCTGTTTTCTCTCTGGTTTATGACTTTAGAGCAATGATTTTTTTGAAGTTTGACCTCCAATATCTCCGTAACCAGAAGGTTCCCAGGTATGTTCCAGAACAAAAAATGACCGCAATGACGGGGAGAACAAGTGCTTTTCGGCGTCGTTTACTATTCAATGCATCAATCAGCACAATGTTTTCAGACGGTTACTTAGTTTGATGTACAAAATGCTTGGTTGACAGGTTCTTGAAGGGTTCGTTTACACATTGTATAATAAATTAGTATGAATGTATAGTAGGACCTCATAAAGTACAACCGTTGGTAGTTAAAGTGATTTTCTCTTGATTCGGCAATTGTTGGCAAACGTGGTAAAGAAATTACGAGCTCGACTATACTATTAACCTACGTATTTCACGCTGAAACATTACACTCACTTTTATAGAATTTGTTTTTGTGTATGACTAAAGGATAACCTACATAGAGGACATGCCTAGGGCAGAATTAAAATAAAACAGATGGAGAAGATATTGAAACAAGTTGAGTTAATTGAGTGTGGGTGTTTTTGCGTCTGCCATTTGTGTTTTTGACGATACACCTACGTTTCAGGAGAAATACTTAGGACTCTCAGGTTGTTAGGTTAGCCTAGGTTTACCGGGGGTAAGATTTTGACCTGGTGTTAAAACCTCACCTAAGGGATTCATAGATTTGACCCCCAGGGATCCTAAAAGTACTGTAATCATTATCATCGTCATGCCCATGCCCGTGCCCTTAACACAATTTATTTGGTGTCAGCGCAGCATGTCTTCTTTTTTCAAAAATTCGGCCTTTTTTCTTTTTAATTTTTCGCTTTGTGCCAATGCTCATTTTTGTTTTATATTCTTAGTTCGAAAAGTCATAGTCCGTACGTAGGGCCAAAGTGCTCGATATGTTTGGACAAATCCGAATGAATGGTAACCCTAATAATGTGGGAGTCGGCAGTAGATTAATTTAGTAGTTCTCTGAAGGCTTGCTTAAGCTGGAGACTAGGTTAGGTAACATATTGTATAAATGAAGTCGGGATACAAACAAATATAATGAGTTACCGTATTCATGACATAACTAAATAATTATTTAATACGTTAATTATAACATATAGTAGATGTAAAGTTAAAAAAAACCATGTCTTCTGTGTATGTGTAACGTCCTAGTCACGACCTGCACGCTCAAGCGACACATGTCTTGCGACAGCATCTAGAAAACAAATGAAAACAGTTGTTTATAGCATGCAACGAGTCACCCTGACGAGACTTGGGGAACAACGACGGTACTCACGCGAAGGAAATCGCTTGATGCAAATGGTCGCAAGTCGCATTACCCGAGGCTGTGGCCCAAAGTGGTGAGAAAAATAGAAAGACCGTTTGTGAACCATCCACCTTTACGATGTTACTTAAATAATTGTATCTCAATAACAGGCTTTTTCGGTTTATTATGATTTTAAAATCTTACCATCATACAATAGGATAACAGCACAATATTAAACAGAAATACAGCGGTACCCAAAAGGGTGGCTAATTAATTTTGGTGTCTTTTAAAAGAGGTGAACTTAGGGGTAATGTTTTGTTAATGTGCGTCGCTTCCGGCAAGGTCCGGACCTAAATAAGTTTAACGAAGTTATTAAATAGACAATTATGTAATCCGGATTACCTTTATTGGTTAACTTCCGGTTGATAATTACCGATATTTTGGTCTTTAGTAAGTTTATGCAATGGGTTAAGGTGACCAGTTTAGCGTCATATTATCGTATTACCTACTGGAAGTGGACGATGATGGCAAGAAGTCTGCCAGGCTAAAATGGGATAGCGTGGGCCACGTCAGCCCCATGCACTCGAACTTTGAATAGATCCAGATGATCAGGGAACAGAGAAGCCGGCAGTGAATTCCACAGACTGTGGAAGCATAGCGCTTTGTAAACTTATACTGTCATTTCCGGGATATCGTCCGTGATTGTTCATTGTTTTGAGCTCCCGATATTTCGACGCTGTTGCAACCGCCATGATCGCGGGTGGACTTGGAGTATGCGGGAAGAACGCACGGAAGATATGATATCCCGTAAGTGACAGTATAAGTTTAGTTGTAAACCGTGAAAGCTTAAAACAGTGTTAGCGCTTTTTTTGTAACTTTTCCAAGTCTTTTTAGATTTTGCTTGAATTAATTATACTTTTTCAGAAGAAATTAAATAATAATTCAAACTAGTCTCCTCTCAAACGTAATCCTTACAAAAGTTAATTTTAGTACAATGAAGTATTTGAAATTGCTCGTTAATTTAACGAAGTTAGAAGTTAAAAGCGCAGTGTTTTTTTTTAATTCGATTGAAACTAAAACCTAAAATCTTTTAAACGTTACTTTTTCAATTAAAATTAAAAAATTTCGAATTTGCATTTCGTAGCTTTTGAGAACCTTTCACATCGAATCCTTACAATTATTCGAATAAAGTACGCACTAAACAACGGTTTTGTGGGACATAGTTTCTAAGTTAAGATTTCTGTAAATCTTGTCTTTATAATTAAGTAAATACTCAACACTCAATTCTTTATTGCATTCCACAATGTAGGCTTAGGTGGTAGACATTTTTTAAAAGAAACAATCGTGGACCCAGTCGGGCACATCAAAAGAAAGATAATAATATTATAATAATAATAACCAAATAATAATAATAACCTCTTAAAATACCCTTATTTTTCAACTACACCACCCCAAACTAACCAAAACATCTTAAAACATAAAAGGCTTTAGACGAAAAAAGGTAAGGCAAAACCCTTAAAAGAAAAACACGTTAATTCATACCCCAATGGCCAACCCGCAAGTTTTTTGGCCCGTAGGCACGTCGGGGCATGTCGGGGCACGTCGGGGGACGTCGGCTGCAAGTCCAGTCCTCGGGCCCTGTGGGAGCTATGGCCCCTAAAAACTGGCCTCCCAGTGATTGATGGAGAGTCGTGTGTAAGCACCGAATAAACACACCCCACGTCCTCTGCAATCGCCCTTAGGTGCTCTTGTTTTTTTTGTACAAACGTTTTTTGTTTAAACTTGCAGGGAGTGTGTATAGGGATGTGATATGTTTCGACTTATCTGCAGGACATTGGGTTGGTTTTCTTTATAAATAATGACACGATGCTTATGTAACTGAATTTTCATGTTTTCTGATTGTGTAGGTTTCATTATTTGAAATTAATGGGTACATAGGTGCATTTATTTTTTCATGTCAAAATTTTTACATGTTTCTGTGTATTTGCAGAATACGAATATTTTCGGAAATTACTTAAGACTATTTTGAAATTGACGAAAACCCAACCCAACCAACCCAACCCAATTAACGAAAATACTCAGCTAATAATAACCATGACAAACTTCAAGTAAAAACTTCCAAAAATAATCACACACCTATCTACTAAACTTCGTAATAAAATTACATCTTCACAATAACACCGCAGTTGCTCAGGTAAATACTTGCTTTGATTAAAAGCTTCTGAGCGTGTGACCACAACTTGATCCTGTAGGGTAGGGTAGGGCGATAAATCACAACTTTGCCATTAAAACAAAGGTGGGACCGCGACACATCGAGATCAACTATCCTAACTTCACTTCTTCAGCCAAGTTTATTGTCTGAAAGTTTTATGACTCGCCAACCCTTCCCGTACGTTACTTGTTGTACTTTACTTGACCTGAAGTCGCCAACTGCGATATACTTGCTCATTTCTTGTTACTTTATTAATATTGCACTTCAGTTCTGCTCTGTTTTATGGTGTTTATATACTTACTGTGTTTACAAATTACTGACGTTGCTCAAAAAGCCTCTAAACTGAAGTGGGACTGGAATGAGCTGTGGGCCAAAATAACCACTTTCTGGAGCCCTGACACAGCCAGAAGGCGTCGCGGCAGACCTCGTAGAAGATCGCGGGACGAGCTGGACAAAACAAACGACCAGTGGTCCACATTAGGCCTGGATCGTAACAACTGGAGGTCATGGGGAGAGGCCTTTGCCCAGCAGTGGGATGATGCAGGCTAACAGTATCAGTATTAGTATAAAGTACTACAACACTAATAGTAGTGTTGTAGTACTTTTTATAACCTTCTAATGAGCATTTACCTCTGCTGCTCTTCCTTTCTTCTGGAAGAAAGAGCAGTGTTGGCCCAGTTGTTGCGGCTCCAATTTAAATGTCGTAGGTGGTGGACAGACACATTTGTGTGTAATTTCATTATCCCTATTCCAAAAACGGTTAAATACCACTTCAAAAATGTTCTAGAATCAAAAATAGAATCAAAAAGGCCTGCGTGGTTTCCTTTACGACGCCCACAGGATGTAATCGACCGCCTATTTTATCAAGGTAGACTTTGTAATTCCTTTATAATGATTTCCCGTACTTCAAATCACACTTAAATATCATTATGTAAAACTCTGTTGTAGATTTCTATAAGAGAACAATTATTTACCAACGTGGGCAGCGTTTTATACTTCATTTTGTAAAATCTCATTTTACTCCTCCTACGTGCGTCATTGTTTCCTAAACGATCTTAATTATATCAAACTTACATTTATAATATAACTAGCGACCCGCCCCGGCTTCGCACGGGTGCAATATATACAACATTATTTTTAGTATATGCGAAACCCGAATATTGTTTGTTCAGAATAAGTAACTGAATCGATTCCAATAATTTTTAAACCATGATATATTTTGTCCCAAAAATATTTTAAAAAAGGTACAAGTTGGACATCGAGCGACATTACGTACTATCGCAATCATTTAGGTACCTACTGCTAAATTATTATTATCAATGATCTCAAGGCGATGCTGAAGGCGCGCGCACGGCTGCGCTGCGTGTTGACCACGTTTTGGTGCGGACAACACGTGTTTCAGGTTTCGCATATACTAAAACTAATGTTGAATATAAACGTTCCTCTTGAATCACTCTGTTACTGAAAACCGCATCAAAATCCGTTGCGTAGTTTTAAAGATCTAAGCATACACACACAGACAGACAGCGGGAAGCGACTTTGTTTTATACTATGTAGTGATTACTCTGAATGTGTACATCGATTATGGTTGTTTTAACCATTTATTTTAGTTCTTTAAATGAGTACCCTTTATTGATGGCAAACAGATTTGCAGGAAATGAATAAGCAACAAAGGTCAAGAGCAGGCCCATATAGAAATAAAAGAAAAAAAAAACCAGAATAAGTATCAAAATCAAGAATAAATTTTAACATAAATGCTAGAATGTATTAGGTTGAAGTGAATTCGAATAACAGGCTATATTATTATTAAAAATGAGTGCTCTATGATTTCCAGTAATAACTTCTAGTCAGTATAAATCTCGCCACACATTAAAACTGTCGAAAATATTTGCCAACTCAGTCTATAGATTAAGACTTTTAGCACTTTTCATGATATATGTACCTTTTAGTGCGCTAAGCACAAACACAGTTGAATCTAGTTAGTTAGTTCGTGTATTTTACTCTGAATGATACCTAGTAATTAATTTGAAACGCTATTTATTAAACTCTGTGGTTAACTGCGTAGTTAGATACTTCGAAAAGTGGTATTTTAGATAATGATAGCGAGCCTAGTAATCTGCCATTACCACTAATAGCTAACTATCACAAGTGTGTTCGAACTACAATACAAGAGGATTAATTTGGTCTGCTTGTAAACGTTCTCATGAAACAAGTGTTTGAAATCAAGTTTGATGTATTTGCGCGCTCCTCAAGAGATAAATTTGTTCGAAAACTTGCTGAATGTGAAAAGTTTGAAGCTCACTTCAATCCATTACACGAGTGAAATATTTCTTTGTTTTCTGACTCCGGTGTGAGAGGAGGCGACCTTACAAATCAGAAGTTTACCATTACAGAGACGGCGGGAAAACCGCGGGATCCCCCTAAATACGTTCTTAACACATTCATCATTTTAATTGTAATGGTTTTATAACGTTTGATTGATGTTAGGGGAAGATTTCCTCGGGAATAAAGCTGGCCGTTTAATTTTTTTCGGGAAGCGTTCTTCAGTTGTCAAGGTCGAAAGTTTCGTTCGTGTCTTCATAAACGGGGGGCGATCAATCTTGGCTGAAGGAACCGATATGTTTGAAATGTAATATCGGTGCGGTTTATTTAATATACCGTCCATCAATCACAGGCAGACGGTGTATTTCTAGTAGGTCGGAGACAGATCGGCAAGCAACATGTGATATGAGTCAGCTTCGGCCGTGTCTCTGTGAAACTGTTTTCTCTTATTAAATGCCTTTGCCTCGTCACTGATATTTATTAAACGTGTTATCATATCATCTGATGATAAAATAGAAGAAGCTTATGTCGGAAGGGTCGCGGGACTCATAGAATTACCGTGACCCTGGAACATAAAGGGCTACAGAAGGACATCGTGGATTTTAGTCAGTACAAGTCTGACAGTCCCTCCCGCTCTGCCCTGGGTGGGAGGACTCATTTGATGATTTTACCAAAACAAAAAAAAAAAAAAAGCTTATGTCGGAAGTCAGTTTGACCTGGTAACTGATATTTGCAAATATGGAGTAAACAACCGGAAGAATAGTGCTATTTTATAATAGATCTGCTCCAAAAACTATCCTATCTTTTAAACTGGAATTAATGTACACAATCACATTGAAATCGATTGGGTGGTTTCGGAGATTAGCGTGTACAAACATAGTGACATGATTTTTAAACGGGGTGGAAGGTTACCACGTATTCAGTACATCAGTTGGAGCCCCCATATAGAAATTTTACATCGGTTATTTAAAAAAAAACAGCTGTTTTCTACAAAATTGCAACACCAACACGTTCAAAATGTATGGAACAGCTGTTTTTTTTTTTAATACCGCTAAAAATTCTATGTGGGGGGCTCCAAATGATGTATTGAATACGTGGTAACCGTTTTCGCGTCGGTGCCCCTTCCACCCTGTATATTTAGGTTGAGCATTTGCAAGGATCAAAGGAAACCAAGACAGGGCACATTGCACGCAGAAAGGATAGCCAATGGGGCCGAAAAGTTCTGGAGCCCGAACCGGAAGACGTTGCGTTGGAAGGCCTCGTGGACCGATGACCTGGTGAAGGTTGCAGGGATCCGCTGGATGCGAGTCACACGGGACCAGTCAATGTGGCGACACTTGGGGGGGCCTATGTCCAGCAGTAAACTTCTTTCGGCTGAAATGATGATGATGATGAAAGGAAACCATGTCTAATTTTGCTATCTGACATCATGTAGGTCACAAATCCTAATTCATACTTCTAATTTTACCAAGATCTAAAAATTCCCTCTTTTACTAAAATAAAGTAGACTTCTCCAACTAGCCAACGTTTCTTAAAATAGCAACATAGCCTCGTGTATTTGTTCTTCGTCTAGATAAAGGCCGTTTTCCAAAATATCTACGTTTAGACTTAGTTTTCGTGCTATATTTGCGGTTCTTGATAAAAGTAGGTAGGATAAACTGTACCTACCTATTATTAAAAGTATGGGATACAGACCTGATTTTCACTATGAGTCAGCGAAGCAATACAAGTAAATGATTTCTTCGTCGATCATCAAGTGACTTTTTTTTTTCGGTTTGGATTTCATCAAATGACCCCCCCCCCCACTCTGGGTGGTGGAGCGGAAGGGAGTGTCAAACTTGTACTGACTAAAACCCAACCATGCTCCTTCTTTGCCCTTTGTGTTCCAGGGCCACGGTATCTCTTTCGAACAGTCCCGCAGCCCTGACAGGCATCGGCCCTTGCAGACCCCTACATCATTGCTGACATCTCTTTGAGGTGCGCGTGGAACACGAACGCGCCGTTGACACGGCATCATCAAGTGACTTTAAACGCGGACGAATCCAACGATGTTACTTTGATAGAAATGAGAATGTTTCACCTCTAGTGAACGTTTGGTGGAAGTTTAAAGATCCAGGTTGCAACAACGAAGGGTATTCTTCCTCGAAACAAAGAAATTGGGGACCTATCTGCCATCATCTGTTCCCTTTCACCTATCTAAGCCAGTCTTCAGAGCAAGAGAGAACAGCCATCATCTGGATACCTACGCTCGTTTAATTGTAAACCTCACTTTCAACCTTTCAACCAGATGAGATTCAGCATTCTTCCACCATTTATTAGCACTGGCAGTCTGCGAGGGAAATACTAGCCGTTTAAATAAAAAGCTAGCCAATCAGAAGCCATTAAAAACAAAGTGGCGAAGTAAACAAAGAGAAATGCCTTAACATGAATATAACATCGAAGAACTTGGAACAAGTAACACGCATCGAGTCTGAATCAGTGTGAAAGTTGTGCAGGCGGTAAGTTCCTGAGATCTATACAACTTTGTAGACCAATAGTACATTTTACATAGAAACATGTACAATAGAAAGTACTGGTACGAAGTTGGAGTATTTTTCTTACAGGTGAATGAGTTCAATTGTTTTTGTACACTGCAGAAAATTGGCTTTGGTTTTTTGGGCACAGCCATTACGAATTTGGTCTGTACATGGTATGGGGTAGAGCTTAAAACGCTATGTAAAGAAGATCTGAAATATCCGTCCTTTTCATTATGTATCTCTTCCGGAAGACATATCCAGCTGTACACAGACTTGCCATTAAAATTATTAATAATATTTAAGTCAATTGCACATCGCGGCTAAAATTAAATTAAATTTATAAATCAAGCGGATATGGTCAGTACTTTCCGTCGATTCATAAAAGTAAAACTCTTGTCGAACATTTATTAATCCCTTTACTTTAAATGAGCTCAATTTAAATTTTATTAATATTCCGTTAAATATTTTACACCAATGAATTTCCTTTTATAATGGAGTCATTAATTTAAACCACAATAATTATTTTTAATTCAACCATTTTCCATTAGTATGAGCACCTATCCATCTGCTATATCACTTACAGCAGTACTCAAAACACATTTATAACGTTCACATCAGACAACCGTTAGGTTGGTTTTCCTCCAAAAAATGTGTGCGATAGCTAAGCGAAGCGAGGATGTGTAGCGGTGCTGTGTAGCGGTCTAATGGTGTCCACCAAAGCTATGAGGTGAGATTGCGCGGTGCGTGGATAAGGAGCAAAACTGAAACGGTGTGTAGCTGAATGGTGCGAGGTTGCGTAACGGGGTTTTAACTACTACAATAAATGTAGTTCCCTACACTGTTTTGTACACAACCCTCGCACACATTCCTTGCACGCATCTCCCGCACACATCTCTCGCCTTTTAATGTAGGTACAAACACCTAGCTCCGCTCGCCCTTTTCAACCAGAGCTGCTGCTGCGAGGGAAATGAGTTAATCCTATTATTGAATTGTTTCTCGCACACCGCCTAGCCAACTCGCACATCATAATTCTTCTGTACTTATCCTAGTCGGCGCAACGTGTCGTCTTCCGTACTTCTCATTTACTTGTTATTTATTTATTTTAGTTTTTAGTATTTAGTTATCTCAGCAGTCACCTCCTTTCTAGCCATATCATGCTTCACACCAGTGGCGAAGGTCCCATATAACTCGATTCCTACTGGCTTCCCTTTGAAAAATGGCACAGTCGGTATTCTATAGACAAATAATATAATCACATTAAAGATATGTACTCCAGCTTACCTCTTACAAAAATTGACCCTTCGCTACTGCTTCACACAGTCCATCCATTGCACCGTTTTTTATGTCTTTTCTACTCTTATAGCCATCAACATTCATACCGAAAGCTACCTCGCTCATGTCTGGTGGTAAAGTAGCCTTATTACTGCCACAGCAGACGACCGTAATATTCAATGGCGGATGGTTATCAGCTGATACGAGATTTACAATCAATTGATTGATTGCCTCCATCACTCATTACGGAGCGTGGTGCTCATTGAAATAAACTTGCAAGTTTCGACTCGTTATCGGTAAATTGACTCACGTTCCAATAGCTGACTAATTGGTGAATTGATGATGGTTTTATTTTTTTGAATGTTTTTAGTATGTTGCTGTAAAAATAGTCTTGTTGCAGACATTTTTAAAAGACTAACACAGGGCATTTTTTTTAGAAACCCGCCTGTATCTCGAAAATTATCGCAAGGAAACCCACTATCGGGAAAAGAAGTCCTTAACTCAGGTGTGCCTCCTCCAAATACGTGCTCGTTTAATGCATGCAACAGTTGATGATTTCCCATCCCAAAAAAAAAGGCTCGAAACAGACTGTCAGACTGAATTATTTTCGCATTTGTTTTATTACTACGGTTTTTATACATATTCCCACAGGCTATATATTTTATCCTAAAACATAACGTTAAACATTACATTAAACTAATTAAGGCCTACTCAATCAGCAGCGGTTTGTATGCGTGTTAAATAGTAGTTAGTAGGTGAAGCAATTAATTTGGCGGCTGACTGATTTACGGCACCTCCGAAACTTTGAGACCACGCCAAACCCTAGGGCCCGGATGACGTCACCGCTAGCCCTCCTCAGGTCAATGAACCGCTAAAAGGAAAAACAGAAGAAAAGAAACGTCAAGTGGAACCAGACTCACAGTCTCATATCCTTTATCACTAAGCGCAAAATATCATGTTAGTCGAAAGTAAAGCTGCCATCATTAAAACTTCCTTAGCTGTTCATTATTATAAGTTCTTAGAAGAAATAGGGCCAGAGTTACCTCTAAATGTCATTCGCTAATGACGCGTGGCCACGAAAGGAATCCTGTCTCCGACACAACTATTAATTGACGAAGGGTTTCGTTGTGTGTGTGACATTTATTAATAGCGCCCCGTCGCGGTCAGGAAACCATGATAGTGTACCTATTAGTTACACGACTTATTGCTCGAACGGAATTAATCCCATCTCTCGATTTATTGTAGAATAGAACTTTCTACTTAATCATATTGCTTAGTTTCGGCTACGGTCTCGAATCTAGATTAGGTAATCGAATCTAAGTTTGACAAATAGCTTCTGTCTAATGTTCTATTCCAGCTAAGTTATTTGTTCAGATCAGAACTATTCTGACAAATATTAGTTCATATTTGGAAAATGTTTCGGAGCTCAATATCTTCTATCGGATGGAGGAATAACAATAAGAAGTAATTAAAGATCAATTCGCTTCGGTAAACGACTTTGTAAGTTCGAACTTTCATATCATGTATCATCTTGGGCTAGTAATATCAAGATAAAATATTACCCTAAAGTTCCCCGGAAGCAATTCTCATCGTCGCTTGTTCTTCAAAGAGTTTCTATGGAAAACGGACAATTCGGTAAGCCCACCCATCCCCAAACGTATTCACTCGAACTAGTCGAGGAGCGACCCCCTAACGGGAAAGTTTTGATTTAGTGCTTATAGCTGTCCCCGTCGGAGAGCCCTCTTTAAAGTTTTAGTCGTGTAATAGAATAAAACTGTTGGAACAATGCTCGTGCTCAAGCATTCATACCGGGTTCGGTAAAGCATTATAGAAATGTACGGAGCTGCGGACTCAATTGCTAGAGCGCTTTGCGACATAAAATCTAATGTGACCGTCGAATGAATATTATAAACTTTGCGGTTGAACTGAATCAGCTATATCTGGTGTTACATCTTTTGTATTCTTTGTCAGATCTATTGGATTTGTTTTGAGAATCTAACAATTTTATAGATAGTGCATCTATGATAAAGTACGTTTGGTTTCTTGTCTTGCATTTGAAAGCTGTTCTGTAATAAATAATAGTGGTAGGTACCTAATATTTTATATGTACTTCATAAGATGAGATACTACTTCCTACTTTTACTCGTATCTTTCGCTTGAAATTGAGAATCTTGCCAAAAAGTTCAGCTTTCATATGTTTGGGGAAAACGTTTGGTATCATTGCCAACACTATCTATCATGGTTGACCTTTGACCTTCGATCTTCTGCTGGTTAAATAAGAATATGGAGGGACTATACACACAGAGAGATATCTAGACTAGATTTCCAGAATAGATTGGTTTTATTGTTGATTTATTTAGTGGGTAGCGGTGACCTTTAAACAAACCTATTGGCATTTTATAGATGAAAACTATTAACAGTAGAAATTGCTTTGGTATTCAAATAAAGGTTCTTCTCGATAATTATAAGCAAGGTTATCTGCTTAATGTAGATCCGTTACTATGTAAGCGAATAAATACATAGATAGAATGCGTCATTACGAAGAGTGGTTCAGCCAGCGAGATCAAAGTTAGTTCAGAAGAACGTAAAAAAGTTCATAATGTTATAAGAAATACCTTTGAGGAAAAACTGAGTGAAAACAACAAAAAAGTGTCACTTGATAGATGCCACACTACTCGCGTAGGTACAACCTCACTTCACTTCAACCCGAAAACAAATATGTAGTTACAAAGTCCCTGAAACTTCTGTTCAGTTCCACTTTATTATTAACTTTTATTTCCGCCAAAAGTGCAAAGAGGGAACAGGAACAAATGGGATCAACTTGAAAAATGTGTAACAATAACAAAATGGGTAAACTTGAAAGTGACACCGGGCCATTAGGCAGTACGGGGTTGACGCTCGCGCACTCTCACGATAATGAATCAAAAGTTTGTCGCCGCGTAAATGGAATACGGAAGTTTTTGGATCGAGAATAGTCATCAGTAACCGATGCTCTTTTTGTTTTATAAATATTTCGGGAACCAAACGGGTTTTGTATATTTTCAGGACCATTTGGGATGAACTTCTATTCAAAATGTCGTTATTATCATCGTGAACCTACAGCAGTTCACTGCTGGAAATTTGCCTTTTAATCGCACGTCAATTAAATTGATTCTCGGCAACTCTTATCCAGTTGCTACCAGCCACCCTGCGAAGATCGTCGCTTCACCGGGCTTGAGGGCATCACAACTCGCGCTTGTCGATACGCGGTCTCCACTCAAGAATACGTCTACCCCAACGGTCATCGGTTCTACGGCTAATATGGCCGGCCTATTGGCCCATTCCAAATGTGCATATGATTGTGTATTCAAAATGTTCTTTTGGCTTTGCTGTAGTCGGGTAAAAAAAGGATTTGAATCAATATATGGTATCCTATTGATACTGTTAGCCTGTGTCATCCCACTGCTGGGCAAAGGCCTCTCTCCATGACTTCCAAGTTCTTCGATCCAGGGCCAATGTGGTCTACTGGTCGCTACTTTTGTCTAGCTCGTCCCGCCATCTCCTGCGAGGTCTACCGTGTCGCCTTCTGGCTGTGTCAGGGCTCCACATCGTGGTTATTTTGGCCCACAGCTCGTCGGGCATGCGGCAGACATGGCCAGCCCAGTCCCACTATGATAACCAAATGGTAAACTAAGACAAAGATAATGAAGATATAAAGATAGAAGATGATAGATCTAAAGTCCAACAGTCGTGTATAAAGTAGGTAAATTACCTAATACGATAAAGTTCTTGTATTTTTTTCCAAAAGAAAGTGTTTTTCAGCAAGTGCATTTCAGTGAGCAACAAGACATGCGGTACTTAAGGTAAAATGTGCTTCTAAGTTAAGTGACACTAAATTTTTCTCGTGTCTCATGTCTTAAGTTTTTATCAAAATGTAGGACACATAGCCAGCATATTAGCTGCAACGTTCTTACAACACTTTTGGATAATTCTTTCAAGAATATGATACATATTTTTGTTTGCAAGAAGGGGGTAAGTAAGATAAGAAGTAGGTACGTACAAAAAGTTTTATTTTGGAGTAAACCCCCATATTTTGTAGTCCCATCTCTCAAGTTTTGGACACATTGCAGCTACGGGTAAGTTTTAACGAGATCCTATTGACTTGGCGCTTGTCGTAGAGCTACCAACTTATAGAGCTTTATTTAAACTACAAAACTTTTGGCAATATTGTGAAAGCGATTTTCTCTTGCGAAGTTTTTATCTCACTCCAGTGCAGACTGCGAATAGTACTGGCTATTTAAAATACAATTAACTAAGTACTTAAAACTAGGTACTAGAGCTGAAAGTTGGTTGCGCTGAGACTTGTTCTATACGATTTAATGTATAATTATAAGTATTTAAATCGTCTTTCGTTAGCACTTGTTTAAAATTAAAATAGGGTGAAAATTTCAACTTACAGTGGTCATTCGAGGTAACAAGGCATTATTACTGAGGACTGAGGACCTAGCAGTAACGTAAATACGAGTACCTACGTCGATTTTTGAATCAAAAATACAGTCTGCCCAAAAACATTTTAGTCAAATTGTTTGCAACAAACAAAATAGAGTTGAATAAATTCTTAAAATTAAGAAAATGTTCAATGTTATAATGAGTATTTTTATTGTTAAAAAATCGATGTATTTACATTACCTTTAGACCGCGCGCTTGTGCTAGGGGAGGGGGGGGGGCTAGCACGAGCGCGTGTTAGCGCCAGGGGTGTTATCACCAACGAATGTAAATTAAAATCAATCACTTGAAAACTAACCTTATTCTGCTGACTATAACATTTTAAAGGCAACATCTGAGTGACAACACATGTGTGTGATTGTTTTGTCATAGTGACTAAAGCGTGATGTAATGGAGGGCTTTGTCTGTCATCTGCCATTCGATCAGGGGGGTTACTATGACGTCTTTAAGTAGGAGTAATACCAGTGTGGGAAAGAGATGGCCCTAGACGACCTGTATAGGTCTGTCTCTTTTCCATACTTGGCTTACTATGTCATGGTAGGCAACCTGGACGGTGTTATTCTATTATTAGACAGACCCTAGAACTACCAATGCAAATGTGTGTAGTACAAACACTGACTGACAATTACTCAAACACATAATGCCTCTTCTAATTGGCTCCAACGGTTCGTGGAAATTATGCCAGTCTGATCGGAGATAACACGTTAGCAGATCTAAGGTGCAACGGTAACGACATGGAAATTAAGCGCTTCTATCGCTTACTTAGCTATTAGAAGCGCTTTAGATGGTTTGGTTGGAAAGATTTTTAAGAGGTTAGTTGAGGTTAGAGAGGTTTTATAGAGTGGGCTATTATTTGTTTTGTTGCTTTAACTTTTCATCATCATCATCATCATCATTTCAGCCGAAAGACGTCCACTCCTGGACATAGGCCTCCCCCAAGTTTCGCCACATTGACCGGTCCCGTGCGACTTGCATCCAGCGGATCCCTGCAACCTTCGCCAGGTCATCGGTCCACCTAGTAGGGAGGTCTTCCAACGCAACGTCTTTCGGTTCGCAGTCGCCACTCCAGAACTTTTCGGCCCCATCGGCCATTACTTTTACTGTCAGGATATTAATCCATACTCCAGTTTTAAGACATCACGCCGGTTTTTCACTAAAGGGTTAGGTAGAGGCGTGTGTGCGATGTGTTGAGTCCCATAATTATTAATAGTTAATAACAACCTTTTTCAAAGGACCTCGTGGCTAAATAATAAAAGCCGCTCGGGTCGATCTTTAGGTTAAGCCGTGCTTGCCTTGGTTGGTATGTGGATGCGTGACCACCCATTACATACCGAATTTCCTCCGTGCCTCGGAAAGCACGTTAAGCAGTTGGTCCCGGCTGTCATTTGTATATCTTTGACAGTCGTTACAGGTAGTCAGTGGCCCAAAAAGTCTGACAACCAGTCTTACCAAGTGGTATCGTATTACCCAGTACTAACTGGGTTGTGGAGGTCAGACAGGCAGTTTCTCCATGTAAAATACTGGTATTCAGCTGCATCCGGTTAGACTGGAAGCCGACCCCAACACAGTTGGGAAAAGGCTAGGCAGATGATGATGATGAACAATCTTTTTCTGGTCAGTCGTTTAAAAACGCCCGAAGAATAGCCAAACTTAAGTGGCAGTGGGCAGGGCACATTGCTCGCAGAACGGATGGCCGATGGGGCCGAAAAGTTCTGGAGTGGCGACCGCGAACCGGAAGATGTTGCGTTGGAAGGCCTCCCACTAGGTGGACCGATGACCTGGTGAAGGTTGCAGGGATCCGCATGCAAGTCGCACGGGACCGGTCAATGTGGCGACATTTGGGGGAGGCCTATGTCCAGTAGTGGACGTCTTTTGGCTGAAATGATGTGTAAAAACGTTGCGGAACATATTTTTAAGTAACAGAATGTGTGAAACATGTTTCCGACAACACAGAAACATGTTGTTGGAACAAAGGTATGCCAGTTCTGTTTACCATGAAACCGTGGTATGCCAATATGAAATATTTATACCGATCCACTCCCAGTTACACCCGCTTTACAACATTCCTATTTTTTGCGAACTGTGATTCTAGTTAATTTAGTAACCACACAGGAATTGTAAACCAATCAAAACATTGCAGCAATAGGGATGTTTCCTGAAATAATCTAATTAGTCCGTTAGATAGATTTCCAAAACATATTGGACACGTATTTTTTCTTTTTTCACGAAAACTAAAAATGAAGACAATACAGTGCGTCGAAAACTCGTGTGATGTCATACTTCAGTACACTTTTTACCGAAAAGTGACGTCACAGGCCCCCACTCATGATCTTTGACTCGTTTTATCTTCGTCAATTTTTATTGATTTGATAAAACAAAAAATACGTATCCAATATTTTTCGATAATCTAACTGACGGACTAAATAGAATCATATTTATTCACACTGGAAACATCCCTATTCTGAGAACACAGAAATTAAATGTTCCTACAGGCTACATACTGTGCATAGGTATAGTACCATAACATAACATCACGCCTGTAATCCCCGAAGGGTTAGGCTGAGGTGTACCTTAACAATGTAGGTCTTACAATGTTAGATGCCTGTACCTACTAGGATAATCCTGTAAACTGTAGGCACCGTAAAGCTCATCATCATTCTTTTGCAGCATGTCTTCTTCTTCCACACTTCTCTGTTACTCGTCATCTCATCAGATACCTCCTTTCTTGCCATATCATTCTTTATACAGTCCATCCATCGTTTCTTTGGTCTTTCTCTACTCTTATACCCATCCACATTTATACTCAGAACTTAAGGCTCATCATAAAGCAAATGGTGGATTTTCGGCTGTTTTTTTTTAACTAAGAGTATTTACTTTAAAGTTTCAGTACCCGCAGGGTAACCAACGGGACCCTATTACTGAGCCCGCGCTGTCCGTCCGTCCGCCTGTCTGTCTGTCTGTCAGTATCTCATGATCCGTAATAGGTAGACAGTTGAATTTTTAACAGAATGTGTATTTTTGTAACCGCGATAACAAAAACTAATAAAAAAAAATAAAAACTAAAGTAACTAAACTACGTTGGTACGAAACTTCATGCGCGAGTCCGACTCGCACTTGGCCGGTTTAAAAAAATATTTTTTTCACTATAAGCTTGTTAACTGTAACTATAGTTTTTGGTCAAATTAAGATTACTATTTAACAGTTTCAAATCCCAAAATTCAAGTCTTAGGTGAACGTTACATTAAATAACAGCAAGGATTAACAGAATCCAACCGCTACACTTCTCAAGATAGAAAAAAGTATGTGTCTCGTGGAAGTTAACTCGGTTCACTTGAGTTCGGGATGTGGGGGTGAAGTGTTAGGGCGATTAAGGGTTCTTGAGGAAAGGGGACATGCTGTATAAGTGTTCCTGTTCCGATGTATAGGTACTAGTTTTAATGATGTCTGGAGAGGATTCGAGTAGAATCGTTATTGAATTGAATGAAGTAAACGTGAATTTGTATTTTAAAAGTAGTTAAATAAAAGGTCATTTTCTATGAAACATGTGACCGAAAGAAATTATTTTCTTTAAATACCAAATGGAAACAATGAAAGAACGAATAGTAAATAGAGATGTTTCCTGTGTAAAAAAATATGATTCTATTTAGTCCGTCAAATTATCGAAATATATTGGATACGTATTTTTTATTTTATCAAATCAATAAAAAATGACGAAGATAAAACGCATCAAAGAGTGGGGGCTTGTGACGTCGCTTTTCGGTCAAAAGTGTACTGAAGTATTACGTCAAACAAGTTTTCGACGCACTGTGTCTTCATTTTTAGTTTTCTTGAAAAAAGAAAAAATACGTGTCCAATATTTTTTGGAAATCTATCTGACGGGCTAATTAGATGTTTTCAGGAAACATCCCTATTGAAGCTATATTTGAAGTGTTCAGTTCGATTACCAGAACAGGCAGTGTTATTGGGTTTACCATCAGAAATTTATCAGTTGCGCTTTTACTAAAAAAGTCAGTCAAAGAACGGTAGCCAATATATTTTTACCGGATCCGATAGTTAGCCGCAAGATCTTGATTACTGGATCCACCGAACCGGATTGCAATCCCTAGTTAGGACGCTGTCTAGTGTCTAGTGACCGCATTGAAGACCGCACCGAAGACGAACAAGTCGGACGTATTTACACGTCGACACAGTTCCAATTGCAAAGATAGAATAAATAGAGCCGCAAAAATAACTTCTTACTATACAGAGGCATCATCGTCATCATCATCATCTGCCTAGCCCTTCCAGCATTTGCAGTCTAACCTGATGCAGCTTTACATGGAGCGACTGCCTATCTGACCTCCACAGAGCATATTCGTTACAACAAGTTTTCGGGTCACGTCATTCAATCTCCATCCCACGACATGTTTCATATTAAATCTAAGGACAAACACCTATGGGCTGCCAGCCTGCCACCGATGCATGAAAGAAGGAAAAAAGATAAATAACATAACGGAAGATCGCTCTATGATTACATCACTGTCCCGGCGGAATAAAATGGAACGCTGTGATTTCGATATGTATGGAAGTCGGTTACAATACTCCCGCGTTCCCAGTGGGTTCCGTATGTTTGTATCGATTAGGTGTGTGAGATTTGAAGGGGCTTTGACTTTTCTGTGCATTGTCTTGAAATTCCCTGGTAAATGGGAATTAAATATAACTTCGCCAGTTGTAATATAGTAGAAATAAAAAGTATTTATTTGACTCGCACAGGACAAAACAATTATACAAAATGAAATAAGAAGAAAACAACAAAAAATAAATAAATGAATAAGTAATGTAATGTAAAATTTAAAATTTTTATTTCTTAATGTACTCGGCCAAAAGACCTTTCTCAGCATGGTATTGCAACATAAAAAAGTCACTGCGTTGGTATTCTGATAAGGCCTGAGTAAGGCCACGGTCAGTTACGAACAAATTATAGGTTAAAAGGTAGGAGGTTTTTAGGTACACCTCTGCTAAATCCTGCGAAGATTACAGGTGTGATTTTATGTTATTTAGAAATGTAAAGCCTGTGTGATATTTTGTTGTAGATTTTATGCACTTGAGTCATTTCCTATAACTGTAAAAGTAAACTACAAAATGTAATTGAATCTTCTTCTTCTTTTCTTTTGTTTACAGAAGAAACCCCTCAAATTATTAGAAAAAAATGCCACTGCCTTTATGCACCCACGACATGCAACTCGTCAGTTGTGGCCGTGTGAAACGGCAGTATCTTTGAAAAACATGCAAACTTACTAGAGATGAATCTAGGTTTGGATTAATATCACAGCACACGCCATCATCATCCGCTGGATGTGAAAAGCTTAGGACTGGTCGATATAACGATGCTTAGGGAAGGTCTATGTCCAGCAGCGGACATCTTCTGGTGGAAATTATGAGATTATGACAAAGCAACACGTGTGAGCAATTAGTCTCGTCAAAACCATTTTAAGGTATATTCAAAAAAATGGTCGCGGGTCTCATAGAATTACCGTGACCCTGGAACATAAAGGGCTATTGAAGGACACCGTGGATTTTAGTCAGTACAAGTCTGACAGTCCCTCCCGCTCTGCCCTGGGTGGGAGGACTCATTTGATGATTTTATCACGTTAAGAAAAAAAAAAAAAAAGGTATATTCAAAACGCTTCGTTGATACTGCCCGTTACCCAAGGGCTGGCTTATACCTTGGCTAAAGACTAAACGTGCCAACGCGCATGTAACGTGCCATACAACGTGGCAACGCAGTCTCTTGGACACGTTACCAGTTGACAGCGTCGACAAGTTTATTGACGGCATTTTTAGGGTTCCGTACCTCAGTCGGCCAAAACTGAACCCTCATAGGATCACTTTGTTGTCCGTCTGTCCGTCGCCTATCTGCGCGTATGGCAAGACCATTTTTCACCGTAAATATGTAGTTTTAAAACCAAAGACCTACAAGTTTATACGGAACTCTCGGTGCGCGAGTCCAACTCGCACTTGGCCGGATTTTAGTTTATTGTTAGGTTAGTGACTTCCAGTTACCTTATCGTTTCCATTTGTTAATATACAAAGTTAGTTTGTGAGTTAAATAATTAGTGTTGTGAAAAACATAAACTCCGACTAACGAGATACACCTGAATTTTCACTTCGATAGGGATGTTTCCTGAAAAAATCTAATTACTCCGTCAGATAGATTTCCAAAAATATTGGACACGTATTTTTTCTTTATTCATGAAAACTAAAAATGAAGACGATACAGTGCGTCGAAAACTCGTGTGACGTCATACTTGTAAGTAAAGTGTACCGACTTTTTACCGAAAAGTGACGACAGAGGCCGGGGACTCATGATCTTTGATGCGTTTTGTCTTCGTCAATTTTTATTGATTTGATAAAACAAAAAATACGTATCCAATATTTTTCGATAATCTAACTGACGGATTAAATAGAATAATATTTTTTTACTCAGGAAACATCCCTATTTAAGTTCATTTTATAGTACCTAAAGACAGCACCACCCGAATATCTGAAAGTTGTAGGATTGCATACCGGTGTAACTGACAAAATATCGTGTGACCTGGGTACCTGTCTCATGGGAACATTCGCAGCTGCTTTCAGAATAATAGTTTTCATTTTGATTTAGGAATGAAGGAGATATAAGAAATGCCTGTTTAGGTACTTAGTTGTGAGAAGAACGATGAAGGAGGGAGGTGAAAGAAATCGTACAAAGAACAAGTCGTTTCAGAATTGTTGTGAGTTCATATTCAGGAGAGATGAAGTCTACATGTGTTTACAAAAAACAATCTATAGTTACTTCATATTATCATCATCTGCCTAGCCTTTTATCAAACTCGGCTTTCAGTCTAACTGGGTGCAGCTGAATACCAGTATTTTATATGGAGCGACTGCCTATCTGACCTCCACAACCCAGTTAGTACTAGGTAATACGATAACCCTTGGTAAGACTGGTTGTCAGACTTTTTAAAACAATAAAATAAATACTGTGGGATGAAGCCCCACGACCCGCAGTATGTGCCCTGAGATAATTTTGAATGCATTGATTAACAGGAAAGAGTGAGAAAGAAAGAGCCAATTATATTAAAGGTTCATACATAACATAACATCACGCCTGTTATCCCCGAAAGGTTAGGCTGAGGTGTACCTAATAGTACACACATTTCGCCAGTTATGTTTAAAGTCCCATGTAATCAGGAGCGAGCTTATTGCAATCCACCGGGCACAAATCCAAACTCCGTGGCTGTTACTGAGAAATAAAATTCTTGATGGAAAAACCCAATAACACTTTGCACGACCCGGGAATCGACCACTCGACCATCGAGGCAGTCATACATAATAATCAGTCAAATAAAAGTGTCCAATATTTAAACTTTGTTCTATCATAGAAAAGAGCTCGTTGATGTGAGCTAAAAAAAAACCATCGCAAAAAATTGACGAAACTTAACACGTAACATGAACGTGATTTGAAATCCGTAATGAATTCAGCGAACAGTTAAAATGATGTACCAAAAATGGTTGTTTTAATAAATAAAAAAAAACGTTTTATGTTCATAGTTAGTCCGCGGATAAAATTAGCCGTACCAATCTAGTATAGTCGGCGATTTTTATAGAATTGATTAACAGCAAGACAAGCGACCTATTCGCACTATTTCCTATGATGAGCATAATACAGACTTGAACAAAAATTTATGTTCCTAATCATTTGTGAAAAAATAAAACCTCCATACGCGATTTTTACCGAAGCATGCAATCCAAAAAAGGGACAGGGTAAAGCCAAAGTTACGACAGGATTCAACTGAACACCACTTTTGACCACATAAACAACACAGCATAAGGACTACCAGCATCAGAGACTGTACCTACAATATAAACGTTGAATTTACTGTCATCTCACACCGATGTCATAGTATTAGATACTATTTTACTTGATATTACTACTTTCCGTCGCGGGTCGCTCTCTGCATTTTATTACTATCCAGATAGACACGTCTACGGGACTCATAAAATTTATGAAGTATTACCAACTAGCTCTATTCATGACGTTTGACTTTATGACGCTCCTAATCTTAAATTTGCTGATATTGCCAATATCTGACTTTATATTCGTATAGTTCGCTGTTATTACCTTCCATGGCCGCCATCGTATCTTTACTAGCACGTTTTTATTTGACAAATTCGTGAGTTGTAGCGATGCTTCATTAAATAAAGAGCGCTTAATAGAATTTAACAAATTATGTCGTTACGAAGGCTAATTGCGCCATATCTCAAACAGCAGTCGGGCCTACGTTTTGTTTTATGCCGCTAGGTGGCGGTAGTGTACCTTGGGGTTTGTACACACGGCTGGATTCGAATCGAGACATTGTGTACGATGCCACCGCATGCTCAACAAATTGTATTTTATTTTCGTGTCTGCAACATTCTTTATGTCCCAACACTCGCGACACATGTGCCAGGACATGTAGCGAGTATTTTTCGCATATCCCTTGGACACTCCTTGCAACATCTTGATCTGATATTGCTCGCTCGGCTGCTTATAAATCGGTATCTACTTTATTCACTTCGAATAAATTCCTTATCGTTAACTACTTACGGGGCGATAAGAATCGTACCTTTTGTAGTGTAGTAGAGTAATATTTTGTAGAATCGCAAATTACATAGAAGTCTGACTACTAATAATGTTCTGCGGTACCTATAGCTTTATTCCGAAGTGTTTGAAAAGAAAACCGGTTGTTAGAACCAGGGCTTGGAAACCGGTTGAAATTCTTAACCGGCTACGGTCATTGACCCCAAACCGAAATCGATTTAGGGTAAAGGTTGCACTTTACCGGTATTAACCGATTTATGCAGGACACCGGTTTTTCATGAATTTTGATTAGATAGTGAAAATTAACCGGTTAAAACCAAGTTTGATAGGGTCCCCGGCCCCCGGGTTCGCTCTCCCGGTCTGAACGTTGCCGTAGACGAAAAAAAAATTACGAATTACGGAATTAACCGGCTAATTTGGGTGTCAAAACCGTTTGTGCATATGAAATCGGTAACCTTTATCATTTGGGTTACATAAAAACAGTTCACTTGTTTAACCGGTAAATGACGGAACGATATATTTACCGGTATTTAATCGAAATTAACCGCTCATTTTAAACCGGTTCCGACCCCTGGTTAGTGTTTTTGATATATTTAAGAAAAATAATTATCGCAGTCGTGTAATCTAAGTTAATCTGATCAAAACAAGTATTAACTTTGCTCAGTTTTTTCCTAATTAGGTGGGTATATTCTCTTTTGAAGATAAAATGCCTGAAAAACAAAACAATTTTTTTTTTTGAAAAACAATTCGATTGCTTGATAATGTTTTTCTTTTTTTTTGTTCACTGTCCGTATCACAGTCATCTGTTTATATTTATTTTCTAAATTCGAAACACCTTAATCTTTACAATGAAAACCCGTAAAGCTTTGTTTACTATAAAATTTGTCTCCAGGGGCTTATTGTCAACATCATTATGACCAACTTATACTATTGAACAAATCCTGAAATCGTCCCAATAAAATCAGCTGTTCCCTACATTTTGGCGAATTATGCGAACAAATGTATGGAACAGCTAATCTTTTTTCTCGATTTCAGGTTTGGTTGATGAGTACATTGACCCCATTGAACCCATAAGAGGTTTAGGGTTGGTAAATAAAAACTATGGTAATACAACATTATTTTTAGTATATGCGAAACCTGAATATAGTTTGTTCAGAATAAGTAACTGAATCGATTCCAATAATTTTTTAAACCATGTTTTATTTTTTCCCAAAAATATTTTAAGAAGTTAAAAGTTGGAAACCGAGCGACTTTACGTACCTATCGCAATAATATACGTACCTACTGCCAAATTATTATTATCAATGAGCTCAAGACGACGCTGGAGGCGTGCGCTGCGTGGTGACCTCGTTTTTGTGCGGACAAATGGGTAACAGAACAAGCTTATAACTTTGTGATTTTTCATGATACAGTTTTGAAATTTTGTACATAGATTCTTTACATAAAAATACTAGACACGTGTTTCAGGTTTCACATTGTATACTAAAACTAATGTTGTATAAGCCCTTTGTTTTAAATAATCTATTATACAGTAGTCTTATTTTTTCATAATTAAGGAGTATTTTCCAAATTAAAACG
Source organism: Noctua comes (assembly GCA_963082995.1). Taxonomy (NCBI): domain Eukaryota; kingdom Metazoa; phylum Arthropoda; class Insecta; order Lepidoptera; family Noctuidae; genus Noctua; species Noctua comes. Next base: position 5,807,212 of record OY720271.1, read on the forward strand.
AGTGTTTTCTCAGAAACTTGTATAAAATTTGACATTTCATAGACTTGTTCAGGTTTGTTTATGTACTTAGGTATTTTATTGTTATCTTTTTAATTGGCTTGCTTGTTAGAAATGAAAACTAATTTTCTATTAGAAGTATCTTAATATTTGTATTATAAAATTATGATCCTCTTGGTACCGGAGAAATAATTTTCAATCTAAACAAAATATTTTAAATTGTTCGATTTTCGTGTTTGTCTGTGTGATCATGTTGTTCTTGTAAACTATGTGACAGATTTTGATGCGAGTTACGTCATAATTTAGACAATTTACTCTCGAAGGTTCATGTGTATAATCCATTTGTATTAAACTTACATATAATAAATACTTATTGTTTATGGCATGTCTTAAAATCCATCTGAGGTACGGCCCTGCTTCGCTACATAACGCCTGTAATCCCCGAAGGGCTAGGCTGAGGAGTATCTCACAGTACACCCATATTTCGCCAGTTATGTTTTAATATAATAGGGGGCGAGCCTATTGTCATCAACCGGGCACGAATCCAAACTCCGAGAAATTCCTGATGGAAAAACCCAATAACACTTTGCCCTACCCGGGAATCGAACCCAGCACCTCTTGCTCAACAGTCACGCTTGCGACTACTAGATTAACTAGGGTAAAGTTAGCGTATAAAACGAAATCAAACAAAATAATTCAAATTCATCCTTTTACTAACCGAAATTGAAAATTAAAATGTTTGCAGCCGCGATCAACACATTTGATTAAACAGGCAGGTGAATTAAATCTCGCTTGTTTTCGAGTACATCGTAAAATATCAAGGTAAGTAGCCGTCGAACATTTTAATAACATTAAAATGGCCACTGCTCTGGCGTTGTATTTAATTAAGTCAGTCCTTTTGTTGGGCCCTTTATGTAGGGTGTATGCCCCAAAGAGTTTTATTGCATGTTATTATTTTCAGACATTGTTCGAAATTGCGAGAAGATGAGGTCTTCAGTAAAATTTTATTGCTTTTTGTGTTAGTGAGATATGTTAAATACGTATAGAGTTTTTCTTTATAGCAATCTGAATGATGGATGACTTGTTTGATAAGAATAGAAAATATTGAATACGTTAATTTCGTGATTTTTGTAGTTTTACTAAAAAAAAAAATTTTTTTTTTTTTTTTTCGGTGTAAGTGAAGATGAAAAGTTCGCTTAATTGCTCTTTTTTTTCTTCGCACTATATTTTTCCGAGAAATTCTAATTTCGTTTTTGATAATAATACTCCAATTATAGTATTCATTCACAAAAGGCCTTAAGGAACCAAAAAATAACCGAGTTTATTATTTAGACTTTGATAAAGGTATAAAGTTTCATTAGGTGGGCAAAGAAAAAATTCTATTCAGCCTGAAGGGAGAAATACAAAAGAAAGTAGGTAATAACTAACCTTTTAAAACAAAATAGGTTCGTTTCCAAAAACCTTTATTAAGTTTGTAGATCAACGTCATTTTTGGTGAGGTACAAATTTTAATTAAGACGAGGTTTATGTGAAATATCCCTGTTACAAAATTATTTAAGTATGCCTGGTTTAGTATACTTGTTTTAGAATATTTTTATGAAACAAGTGCTATTTATGTTACTAATCGCTGAGTACTTGGTTATAATGAAGTTTTTTATTCCACGCGTTTTATTCTAACTGTTCAAATCAACTATACTTCTCTGTACTTCCTCTATAACATTTCATAACGACATACTACCCTCACACACACAGTGAGTAGACTGGGATCGGCCCAAAATCTTCCCAGATTGTGGGCCGAGTATGAAATATACAAAGTGTAAACGGACCCTTCACAAATCCGTCAACTAAGCAATCTGTACATCAAACCAAGTAACTCTACGCAGAAATTATTGCTGGAAAACGACTTTTTTGTGAAAAATCATGTTTTACGGTAAAACTAAACAATGTAACGCACTTAAAAAATTGTGCTGATGGATGCATTGAATAGTAAACGGGTCATGGAGGTGTCTGAAGTAAAGTTATAACCTTAAAAAATTGTATTAAAAAGTAAACTTGTGATAAAGTTGAAACTTTGACCTCCGATATCTCCGTAACTAGAAAGTTCCCAGGTATGGTCTAGAACAAAAAAATGGTCGCAATCATGAGGAGAACAAGTGCCTTTCAGCTTCTTTAAGGGTCTATTTACACCCTTCATATTGTCTTTGAGACTCGAACGTTCAATGTTGAGTACCCACGGAAATGTAACTAAAGCAAGGGTAAATCATTTACGTATAAAATCTAGGTACACACGAAATATTTAATCAATGGTTTCCCAATACAGGACTAACATTTACAAAGGCAACCAATTGAAAACCCGCATACAGGGTGGATTTTTAACGAGAGAATTATTGCAGGAGAAATATCATGGAGTTTGGAAATTCCCCAGTTGAGATTATAATGTGGAATACTTAGTGAAGCTTTCGCAAATTTGCTAGTACAAGTAAGATATGTATTAATTCTGACGAAATGCACGCAGATGCGGCTGCCAAGAGAATTCTACGGAATCGAACGTTTGAAGTTTGTTGTACTAAATTAATCCACTCCGTACAAAGTTCATACAAACAGTCTTCCAGTACATGTACCAGATCCGCATATAACAATACAATACACAGTTATTTCCGAGAACTTGTGACGGAATGAACAACGCCGCCAGATTTAATGCGAGATTAGAATATTATACCTGCAACATCCCAACAATAACCACCCGGTCATAGCCAACCAGACAAAACACCCATCTGGTTGGAGGATCCCCCCTTTTTAATTGGGATTGAGGAACTTTTCATTCCTTAAACCACTTCAAGTCGTCAAAAATAGTCGTTCTTCTCCCGTCAACAAAAAAACACCCTGTATACACAAGTCGATCATGGTCTCGGAGATACTCGGAGTAATGGTTCACTTAATACAGTACAAGAAGAGCCCCGATTGAGACGGAATGCAATTATATTGGGGCCCGGGGCCCCTGCCTAAATATTTGGAAATCAAGGGCGGTTATCTTTAACTCCTTAAGTGTAATAGGGATCAATATATTTGGGGAAATCGCTCTCAGGTGGTCTTCCCTTACTTTTAAGTAAAAAAGCTTTCGCGGATTGGTGTATTTTGATGGTTCGTGGTTTATTTACGGTAAGTGTATTTTTTGCTCGGCACTCAGAAGATTTACGTAGATTTTGTACAAATGTTTTATGAAGTAGCTGATCTATCAACCAAACAATATTATATTTTGTTCCATTTATTCCATTCAAATGCAAAATCATTTATTTCAATCCATTTAAGATCATATGCATACATTTGAGATAAAAATTATCAATTATAAAATAAAAACTTCGTTTATAATCAGCACATAAAAAAGAATTAATTATATAATTCAAATTAAAATTACGATTACATTTACGTCAGAGCCTCTCAACAGCAGCAATTTTGTAAGGTAAAAATTTGCGACCTTTAAATTTCAATAGCACCACAAAACTAAATTATTATCACAGCGACCGTGTTTCATGTAATTATAGACAAAATAACAGCCAAGTAGACGCAACACCCCCGTGTGCTTGACAACTCGCACGGAACAATTTAATTGTGTTTCAGCAAAGCATGAGAAAAAAAACCGTGCGGAATACAAAACTCTTTGGAAGTTAAAGGGAAAATGTTTTAGTTGCCGATGAAAATATTCCCAAAAGACAGAATATTTATTCTACAGTTGGACTTGCCCCTAATTGTGTATCTTTCACTGGAATTGTTCCAATTGTTTGTCTTGTGAAGGATTGTCAAATTTGAATAATCAGTCTGAATCCTTTTCATGCTTCAAGAGTTTCTGACGGACTTTTGCTTACTTTTCTTGATAAAAAGTTCTTCAGATAAATCTGTAATGATTGTCTAGAATTCTAGATTAGCTGATAACGGATTTCTATGGTAAATAAAAGGTTGTTTGAGAAAGGAAACTTTTGATGAGTCTGCTGATAAACGGGTGCCTGGGATTTTTTTCGTATGTAAATGATTTAAGTAGTAAATCCTACTAATATTTTAAATGCGAAAGTTTGTGAGGATGTAGGATGTCTGGATGTTTGTTACTCTGTCGCGCAAAAACTACTGACCGGATTTGGATGAAATTTGGCACATATATAGTTTATAACCTGGATTAACACATGGGATACGTGTTTTTATGTTTTTGTTTATATGTTTTTATCCCGGTAGTACGATCACGTGGGACAATTAGCGAATTCTACGCGAGGAAAGCCGCGGGCATTAGCTAGTGGGCTATTAATCTATCTCTGAAAATGTTATGTAACTATTTAGCGTTTGTTTTTGGCCTTTTTTTAAAATAAACTATATAGATACGCTTAAAAGTTTTTGTACAGGTATATGTTACGGCTAATAGCCCACAGTGCGGCTACACCTAGTTTTAGCCGGCTAGAACTAGGTGTAAAGCCGCAGTAAGGTTATAGTAAGGTATAATATTATACACACTAAAAACGTTGAGTTCTAGGTGTTGCGTCACCTTGTATGTAACTTTGGAACATCGAGAGGTTATTTATTTATTATTTCTGGCCAACCAACAATTGTTTATACGGTTACATTTTAAAATAAAGATTCTTATATCAAAGGTTAGTATAACAATTTCTTATAGGTTAGCACCGCATGCCCCATAAAATAATTACACTTTAGCCTACCTTCCTTTAAAAGGTTGCTCTTTGGAAAGATACTTCAAAAATAGTTTACAATATTACACTACAATCCAAAACTAAAACACCTCAAAATTAAAAAAAACACCCTTATCAGAGTCCACCTTAGATACAAACTGCCTAATTATCCAAGCTTGCCAACTTTTCCCATTTAGGGGCGAGCCTATTAAGACCGTTTATCCCTTACCTCCATGGGCTGGATGGATCGCACCATTATAAACCAATAATAGCGTCCACATCCGTTGCAGATAGTAACGTGGGTATAGGCATTACAACAGGTATAGTGAGCATGCTCAGTAATTACAGCCTCATTGTCCGCCTCCCTGTGTGTGTGTCCATCAACTAGATTTACCGTCACTTGCGGTGCAGAAACACTGCACGGATATTGAACAATTTCCTTGGCTGAACGTAATTGCTTTAATTTCTAACATCAGTACAGGTTCATTATAAGTACACCTCGGCTAATACGCTCCTAATTCGAATGCAATGGATTCGATTCGAACCCCTTGATTGGATTGCGTTTCCTGCTATTCTTAAGTGTATTTACAGCTTATGAGTTTTTTCGGAATTACCCTGCAAGTAGCAATCATGTAGATTGACTATTACTTCTCCGAGTCACATTTTCGTCAAACGAAATTCTGCCACATTCGGCGAAAATTTTATTTCGAGCTCAATTCTTGTGAGAAATATATTTCGTCGTACATTGAAGATTCACACAGATATTCTGTCTTATTTGGCTTCACAATAAAAGGAAGGAAGCCAAACTTCCCGGGAAATGTTTTCATTGAGTATTCATTAAATTATTTATGAGGCTTACCTACAATCACAGCACAATGTTTCATGAATTTGAATAATTTATTTTATTTTTGAATTGTCTTTTTGTTTTTACTATGGACACTTTTAACGTGCACATCTTGCTATATCGTTCTCACATAATGTACCATCTCAACATGAATGATGTATCAAAGGTTTTGTTACAATATTATGATTTAAAAGAGTGTCCATGAAGTTTCTTAGCCGTTCTTTTCCATAGAGATCTACGCTAAGGAATGGGCAACTACAGTACTTTAAACGTTTTTATGCCTTGTGACTGGGACTGTAGCTACATTTCATTGTTGTCTTTGTTTCGACAATTTAAAAGTGCTTGTAACTGGCCTACTTGAAATAAATGCATTTTTTTTTCGTGTGGGTAATTCATCAAATGACCCCCCCCCACTCTGGGCGGAGCGGAAGGGAGTGTCAGACTTGTACTGACTAAAACCCATCCATGTTCCTTCTTTGCCCTTTGTGTTCCAGGGCCACGGTATCTCTTTAACAGTCCCGCAGCCCTGGCAGGCATCGGCCCATGCGGACCCCTACGTGTTTGCTGACATCTCTTTGAAGCCCGCAATAAATGCTTTGATTTTGAAAAATATTTTTGTTATACTCAAAAGCTGTTTTTCGTTGTTCTGTAATTCTGTTGCTTGTTGATTAAGCTGATATGTTAACACACGACACCCATACCAATTACATAATGTATTATGTATATCATGTACACGAGTATTGCATGTACTGGGTCTATTACTAATCTCTGATAAGTCTAAACGTTGACATCAATATTCAATTAGGTACGGACCGAAAATCTAATTGATTAATTAATCAATTATGAACGAATTGGTAATTTGGTTAACGTTTAATTGGTACCTATAAATAAAGTGTACAATAATGGATCATTTATGGTGGAAGTTTTAGTTTAATTGGCTTTTGGGACTTTTAGTTGTGTTAATTGGCCACGTGTATACAAGTATAGCTTAGAGTGAAGTTATAATGAATGAAGTTAATTATCAGTTAATTCCTAAAAAAAATGAGACGAAGTCAAGGTCAAAGTTTTTATTTGTTAAACATAGGTGACAAAGATGTAAGTAAATATAAAGAGATCGCTATGTTTTGCCGACAACGGCGTACAAATATTAACATAATACTATAAATTATTCTTAAAACTATGCTAACTAAATATTTTCAGCCAAATTTGTTTTTAAACATAGAAAGTTATGAAAAAATAAAATAAAATGTATTATTTCTTAATAAAATAAAATTTCCTTAATTACTATCAGATCTAATCTACTTAGTTTGCATTATCGTCTAGGTATTCTTTGATAGAGTAGTATGCTTTTTGTGTTAAATATTTGTTTAGGTACTTTTTGAAATAATTTATCTCACTTTTTCTCTTATGGGTTTCGGTTTGGGTACGAGAGGGAGGAAACTACAGAATGCCACCTGCTAAGATCCTAACATACTTCTTAAGCTTTGTCAACGTTCATATATTATCTGATCACACGATGCACACCGGTTGCGAGTACTACGCGCTTGCAGATCATCACCAATAAGGTCAGTGTACTGTAAGTCCGTTTAGGATGCAGTTGGCATTTAAAGCACTTAAATACACACGAAAAAACAAAAAAACCCACTGACAAACAGACTGCCTCGATGATCTAGTGGTCGCAATCGCGACTGCCGAGCATGAGGTCCCGGGTTAGATTCCCGGGGCGGGCAAATTGTTATTGGGGTTTCCTCAGCTTTCTCAGTAGCAGCCACGGAGTCTGGATTTGTGCTCGTTTTGTGGCAATAGGCTCGCCTCCTATTACGTGGGACTTAAGCATAACTGGCGAAATGTAGATGTACTAAATAGGTTCGCCTCTGCCTAATCCTTCGGGGATTACAGGCGTGATGTAATCCGAAAGCAAAAAAAGCTCCAATAAAATTGCATAGTGAATCTTACTGCAGTAAAATTAAGATTACAATGACAAGATAAAATCAATCTAAGACTATCTCCGATTGCTTTAAGGTTTGAACTCCAAAGAAATACATTCCTATTCCACACCACTTCCAATCTTACAATTTAGAAATTAGCAATGCATACACCGGATAATGATAGCAAGCCGTTGCCATCAGAATTGATGGAGACCGAGGCAGGTTACATACTCTGAGGCTGGGCGAGGTGCCAAATAGAGGTCCCGGAGTCTGGTCTAGAAACTTATTACTTAGGCACTATGTACGGGAGCCTGTCTTATTAAATGCATTATTACGATGTGGGTGAAATATGGCATGTGTACGGAATGAGGTATAGAGGTGGGACTGCAGGGTGGAAACTATGGCATATACAACATTAGTTTTAGTATATGCAAAACCTGAAACACGTGTCTAGTATTTTTATGTAAAGAATCAAATAATACAAAATTTCTGTTACCTTGTTTTCATTTTTTTGCCGCCCTTTATTACATGGGACTTAAACATAACTGGCGAAATGTGGGTGTACTATCAGGTATACCTCTGCCTTGCCATTCGACGATTAAGTACCTATCGCAATCATTTAGGTACCTACTGCCAAATTATTATTAACAATGAGCTCAAGACGACGCTGGAGGAGAGCGCGCGGGTGCGCTGCGTGATGACCACTTTTTTGTGCGGACAGACAGATAACAGATCAAGCTTATAACTTTGTGATTTTTCATGATACAGTTTTGAAATTTTGTACATAGATTCTTTACATAAAAATACTAGACACGTGTTTCAGGTTTCGCATATACTAAAACTAATGTTGTATAATACTTCTGTTGAATAAGACGTTTCTTGCAAGTTTTGATAATTATTATAAAAGTAAGTCATACGGTTTATTATTTTACATAAACTTATCGTCATGAAAGCATTTACTAGGTGACATGATATAAAACGCTTAACATTTTTCCGTAGTTACTTTTAAGAGCTAAATAAACGGGAATATGAAATTGTTTTCAACCGGGCGTTTTGTGTCGTAAGGTGGCTCTCAAAAAAATAAATTATATTTATTTTTAATTACGAGCACATTTCGCTTCTAAAGAAATAGATTATACCTACATATTCAATAACATGTTCTATAAAATGTTACCTACTTAAACGAAACAAGAAGAATTGATGTTTTTCATTTCCGCATAAACTCACAACCCTTTCTACTCTCACCAGTCGGTTAAAACAAATGCTCTTACAACAAATAAACAAAGTCGCACTGTAGACGTTGATTCTAAACCTAATGCTATATTGGACCGATTCGGTGAGATTGAGATTTATAACCCACGCCTTTCAAACTAATGAAGTTCTATTGGTTCTATCGCATTTCTACTGAGTTTAGTTCACAATAAATAACGGTTTTACTTCGCTTTTATTTAGTTTCTGTTTTAGAATTGGGAGTGTTGTTATTAAATATGTAAAAGTTGTGTTTTGTTGTTGGATGTTGCACTGCGTTATCATCGTTCTCCTGCACTTATCCCAATTTATTTGGGGTCGGCGCAGCATGTCTTCTTCTTCCATACTTCTCTGTTACTCGTCGTCTCAGTAGTCACCTCCTTTCAAGCCATTGTTGCACTGCGTTATATGCAATGATATTATAAGAATAGATAAGATACGCTACGTTCATACTGAGCGGCGTTCAAATATCGTTGCGTTGTTACGACTGCGATAGAAAATACGGAACGTGTGATACAGAAAGAGACAGCTATTGCGCTTGAAGTACTTAAATTACGACAATTGTCTGAATTTTTCTGCAATAATTTGCGCGCGCTAATGCGAGATTTTCCTCTTTTTATTTATAATATTTTTCGTATTTCTACAAGAACTTTCAACAGAATTGAAATGATGTTTCGGTAGCTCATGTCGATTCGATACACTTTAGATGTTTCCGTCATCCGCTGATAAAACGACATATTTGGTAATATTGGTACCGAACGAAAATAACTGTTTAATGCACGATTTTGTGGTCATTGAAAAGAGCCTAAAATCAGCATGTTTGTGTTTCTGTGAGAGGATGTTATTTTAAGGATTTTATTTAATATTTTTGTCATTCCTTGGTGTAAATATGTTTCTTTTAATCTGTGTTTTGTCTGAGCAAAAGCTTTGATTTTTCTGTTATATTGTACAGTCACGAGCACTAACATGTAAACACTTAACAACTTTAAAAAGTGTTTTCCTCCAACTGTTCTGATTTAAATTAAACTAAACTGAACATAGTATTCTGGAACTTATACTTTTATGAAAAAGACCCTATATCCAAGTTACAATCGAGCGCGAAAATTGCTTTTAAATTTAGGAAAGTGTGTACATATTGGTGCTCGTGACTGTACATGTTTTCTCAAATAAATAATAAATAAACATGTAAACATAAAAGTTTTAGTGTTTAGGTCTTCGAGTCCTCGGACTAGACAAAATAGCAAAGCGCGAAGCATCAAAGAAGAAACCCTAACAAGGATATAAAGAAAATCCTTTGTAACCATTTATGGAGCCCAGAGGAACAGTCGACGCTAGCTGCGGATCACAAACCGTGTTTCTGAAACCGAGTGTAAAATATATGGTGTTTATAATGGACTCTGCACACTGAAGCTGTCGGAGGCAAGTCAACAACTTTTGTACGCGTCAACTTGTTGTGTCGAACGTCATGTTTACAATTTGAGCAACAAAAATTTGTGTGGACTACAACTAAAAAAAAAAAATAAGCAGTACCTTTGTGCTCTTCTATCTTAATGTAATGTCTTATTAAGTATTTTGTGTGTACATAAATAAATAAATAAATAAAATACCCGACTACTGAGTAATCACCCTCTAATTAAATTCAGGGTTTACAAGGTAAAATCGACTCCTATTGTTAAAGTCGGTTAAAATGTATGTTAAGGCTTATGTTACCCGGGCCATAATAACGAATCGATTGACACCTTATTTATCAAAATCGGATGAATAGTTTAGGCGCTACGGAGGAACATACTTAAATACATACATAGACTGCTAAAACGATAACCCTTCATTTTGGCTTTGTCACAGTCGGGTAAAAAAGGTAAAGTTATATAGTTGTACCTACTGGAAGTATATCACTGTGATTTAATTCCTTTGTCAATATCAGTTACATACACCACCTACCACACCTACACACCTAGTACCAATAAGTTAGCCTCAATGTGCCGTCTTCCTTACCTATTGTGAGTAAGACAATAGAAATTGCTGATACAGAATATAGACTTAAAACTTCCAAACTAATTAATTCTAAACAAAGAATATTACTTAACAACTTATTTGACGAACAGACGAACTCTTAGGACAGAAACGAATAATCATTATTCAAATTAATATTTCAACAGGAATCGTGCGAAAAGGTCGCGAACTTCGCTTTGAAGTTTCTAAAACAGTACTTCTTCGAAGGTCTGAAGTAGATTAAGATTTGTGTATTCCACCATCTGTGACCACCACAAGTTCTATGTTATAGAATTGTAAGGGTAACTCATTAAAGTTGTGAACCTGCTAGATCAATAAAGTATTTCAATAGAACTTGAAGGTAATTGTAGCCGGGAGGCAATTTATTAGAACAGTTCTTGTTTTTTGTGGTTTCGTATTTTGTAGGCGGTCTTTGAAGTTTGTGAAGAGGCTGGTAATTAATGAATTACTTATATAACATCTCCACCAAGACGTTTAATAGGTACCACAGTAGACAAGGATTTCTTTGATGGAAGAATCGAGAAAATGACAGATTGTGTCGACACAATGACAGATTTCTTTGCACTATCTGTCATTTTCTCGATTCTTCCATCAAAGAAATCCTTGTCTACGGTGGTCATGCTACGGGGGCAGGTACCTATTAAACGTCTTGATGGAGATGTTATATAAGTAATTCATTAATTACCAGCCTCTACAACACTAGTCATGAAAATAATTTAATTCCTTTTCACAGTCCCTCTATGTACATAATATGTAAACACCGTGACTTTTTAGTCGTCTTGCAAAGGTGGTCCACTCATTGTACCTGACATGATATAGCTCTAGGCGCGATTTTTTTTTTACCTACCGTAGTACGTACAGAGAAAAATAAATAATACATTAGAATAAAATTATGAAACGCCCTGTTAATGATATTTACGTATCAAACGGGAGAACATACCTACCCAGCGCTCGAGTCCAGCAGATCATCGCTCGCAACAGAGTGCTTTAACTAGGTCATGCGTCATAATACTGAATTATATTTTTATTTTTAAATTATTAAAATCTCAAAAATACCTATTTTTTAATGAATTTATAGTAGTCATTGGATACATGACGTGGGCTGCCGTTTTAAGACGACTAAAAAGTCACGGTGTATTTATGTCTTATTAATTTATATGGCCCAGAACCATAAAGAGCCATCATCATCTGCCTTGCCTTTTTCCAACTATGTTGAGGTCGGCTTCCAGTCTTACCGGATGCAGCTGAATACATAATAAAGAGTTTTTTTTTGTAATCAATAGACCTTCCAACATTTTACTACTCCAAAAAAACCTTATCAAAATCAAAAATAATTAACCATAGATAAAAACCGCTCCAAAAATCCGCACCACTAAGTTTCCGCATCAATCAAAACGCTCCTTAATGACTAACTTTGCCATTAACGGCGGTTGTTTGCCCCATATAGATGAACGTGCAGGGTCCCTCCCATAAGTCTATTACCAAAGCTTTGCCCGCAAACCCGCCATTTCACGCCGTATTCGATTGGCCTAATTGATCTCCACTTAGGAAACTAACTCCCAGGCGATTACGGAACTCCGGTCTAATAGTGATTTAAATGCGTGTTTAGGATTATGTACGTATGGAAGTTTTTATATTCTATTCGACAGCATCTACCCTTAGAGTAACGATTTAGTTATCTTCATAATAATAATAATATGGGTGAAAATGTGAACTGATCTGCGGTATTCGTGATGTTACTTTTTTTGCAACTACAAAATAGAGTTCGTGGAAACAATTTTGCGTAACATTTGTTTTCATAACCTGCGTTTACATCATCTGCCTAGCCTTTTCCCAACTGTGTTGGGGTCGGCTTCCGGCTTCTAACTGGATGCAGCTGAATTTAGGAAATTATTAACTAGTATTTAGGAAATTATTAATCGGGCGAATACAAATTTAATTGGCGACCAATATACTGTATGGGCGACTATTGTAAAAAGTAAGTAACTATTTATCCAGTCATTGCGGCAAGGAGAATATAGGAAGAAAGAGCGAGCGAAGGATGAGAGAGACTTGTGGCACCCCGACTCGGACAGGTTAGGTTCGAAGGGAATGGCGGGGTCTAGTGAGCGAGCGAAGTGAGCGAACTAAGACCCCGGAAACCCCTTCGTGTTAGGTTACTTTAAACCCTGCAAACTGAAATAGGAGCCCCGCGCAGCGGGGCTACGTCGACTACGCCTTATCTACAATCTAGTGGTTAATAACCTTGTTTTAAGTTTTTTTCAGGTGTCCTTGAATATCACACTACACACTACTTCACAGTAGCTGCCAACTTATTATTATTGCTACCCATTTTAATTATTTTTAAAACCCTAAATCAGATTAGTTTGTCGCCGCGTTAAATACATGCCCTAGTATTTTACATGGAGCGACTGCCTATCTGACCTCTACAACCCAGTAAGTACTGGGTAATACCGCTTGGTAAGATTGGTTTGCATACTTATGAGGTCACTGATTATCTTTAACGACTGTCAAAGACAAATGACAGCGGCGACCAACGGCTTACCGTGCTTTCCGAGGCACCAAAGAAACTCGGTATTTAATGGTATTTATACATTATTGGTCATAAAAAAATAAAATAAACGCAGTAATCATAATTTTCTAACCGGCACTCGAACAGCAACATGCCTGACAAAGCAATGCCAGACATAAGGGTAGTCCAGCCTGTTGGCGATCATTGCCAGGATAGCATTAGGGCTGGCACCCGGCGCACCAGGGACGCGCACCACTTGCGCATAGATGCGTGGAAACAATCAGTGCGTGCCACCGCGAACATCCCTGATGCGCTACAGAAACGGGGCAGCCCCAACACCGCCCGGAACGCATTGTTGTACTGGACAAGGAGGTGTTGTACCTAACAACCACAACAACAAAAACATTCATTTATTTCCAGGCAACTTTGGCCCATAGATATATACCTTACAGACTAACATACCTACATATGATAAAATACAAATAACACCGGGTTACAACATGAACGATGACTGCAACAAAATTAAACGATGTTGTGCAACTTTGTACAAATACAAGTAAAACAGAATAATATTCTCTCCTTTTAGTTTTATAATCAACTTGAAATGCAATAAAATCGCAACGAACTAATTGTTTGTCTTCCCGTTCAACTGTGAGTCTGTCGAGGAAATTAATTACTACCGCTCATAGTCGACAAGTTACTTTAGCATGATATTCTTTATTATTTCCGTTTTCAACTCTTCATCACTACGTTTATTCATACTTTCATTCTTTTATATCAATCTATAGGTATAAATAAACAAAAATTGAAGAGTGTTTGAAATTTAAAAATAACAGCTTTTTACTGAATGCATATGAAAGTACATACGGTACTTATAAAAAAAAAACCCTTTTAAAATTTTTGTCTGTCTATTTGTTCCGGATAATCTCTGAAACGGCTTGACCGATTTGACGGAACTTTTACAGGCAGATGCTGCAGCTGATGCTATATGATTTTTATTTTAGAAAAAGGATTAGGGTGCCGCCCAAAAAAAAAACCGATTTTAGCAAAATTCAAATAGAGAATTAATATTTTTATAATAATTTCACGTGGATGAAGGTCTCGGGCTAGTATCAAAATAATGTAGGTAGGTAATACACATAAAGTATTTAATTCATAAATGATCATCTCCCTAAAATTGTATTGATTAAAAAAGTAATTAAATATATCTGGAATTGTGAAAATTAATCCATGGAAACATTTGTAATTGGCTACCTTAAAAAGCAGGTAAACCGCAACAAAACCTCAGTAGTAACAGGAAAACCAAAACCCGCTTTTTTCAAATAATTCCCACAAAAAATCCCAAAGCTATAATTTGATTCCGTTTAAAAGGATTCTCTCGTAGTAAGGGTAAATTTATTTCCCATAATGCTTCGGGTTTCCATCATTCACTAGTATTTACATAGTAGGCCACTTGGCAACCCTTAGATCATTCAGGCCCGGATATTGGTACTAGTGGATTGCGGGCTGAGCATTCGATGTTCCAAGCTAATTGAATGGAGCATTCGGTTTTATATGAGCCCACTTCATGACGTACGGACCAATAAAATGGAAGCCGACTCAGTGTTCAATAAAAAATCTTTTTCTCGTTACGTTTTGATTGACTCTGAATTTAGTTGAGCTGATTAGTTCTAAAAATAATCTTGATTTTGTGATACGTAATATAAGTAATGAGAATTTGGGGAATGGAGTCCCCGAAAAAGATCACATCATGAAAATATACATTTCTAGACCCAATGAGACATTTCTACGGCTTTATCTTTCATTTTATCAGAAAATTCGAATTTCATGAAGAAAGACGTAAAAAAAAGTTGTATAAAAGTGATTGCTACCGCTCGTCGTAATAAACGCTCACACGTTATAAGTTTCAAAGGCTGAAATAAAACTAAAGGAAATGTTATTAATAACCAATCTAATGACAGCCGGTGACAGGCAGCGCCTGCTGTTACTACGGATATGAGCTACCGGTGCAATACGGATGCATCCAGTAATTATGATCGTCGACGTTCCAATAAGCTTGAAGCTTCCCTATGATAAACTGGCTTGTTGTTATTGCAAATACGACTGTATTGACAGATGCAGTGAACAATATTGATGAGAATCATATTTTGTGTGGCAAGATGTAAATGGTTGATGCTGATTGAACGGACAGCGATAGTGCTGCTGGTGAATTATCAAAATGATACGAAATTGGTAGAACCCATCATATTGTTTTCAAGTAATATGGATTAAATGTACTTGCTTTATGAATCTGATAGACACGTCATGAAGCTGGAAAACGATATATCTCAGATAAATTGAAGTCACTAATAAGACTATTGTTAACGAGGCAGCCACTCGCAACACCACCAAATTAATAAAACACCTCAAATTTTGTACAGCTATCACATATTAAAATTAATTTTAATTCTTCTTACCTGAGAACGCTGCGCAATGAAAAATCGAGTGTTCCGCCAAATAAGATGAGCAAGATTACTTATGTAGATATCAACGTTTTGCTGTGGCTCAATTTACTAAGAGAAATTGAAATTTAAGACGGTCCACCATTTTCAACTGGAGAAATTCCTTACAGAAAGTACGTAGAAAATGGTAATCTGTTTAACCGAAGTATTAATTTCAATGGACGGGTCCGTGGTGGCTTTGAATTCGTTTCTTCAGAATTTGCAAAATCGTTCGTAATACGAATCCGATTAGTTTGAATAAAATCTGCGAATCAATTCCTAGTCGGGAGTCTTCGGGTCGAGGTGTAATGTATTCCGAAAGTTTATGGTCTTCCATTTTCAAGTTTACTTTTCTTATACAACGATCGGATTGAGTTCCTTCAACGGTACTTTTTGTTTGTTTAAGGTGCTTAGTTCTGCACGCAACTAGCGCGATTTAAAACTGATGTACCGAAAGTGAATCTACGTAGAACTGAAAAATCCACAAAGAAACTAAGTAAGTCAAATTATGATTTGCTTAACAAGTGTGACAGCAAGTCTCATACAAAGTTTTACCAAACTCAGTTACAATCACTCCTAACATTTTATTCTCTTTGTAGACAGAAATATAATTTAATTTAGCTCTCGCGTTCAACGTAGATTACTCGTAAAGCGAATATCAGCAACCATTTGTTACAAAGTTGGCGGCTAGCAAACAATTAGGCGGAGTTACGCTGAGGGCCCACGGGTCGGATCTGTTTGCACTAAGTACATGTTTGTTGACTATAAACATTTCTCACCGGATATTAGCCCTTGTCCGAACGTGTGGAAGAATGTGCTCGATTCGGTCTATTAGTTCTTTGACACACTTCTGCGAGTTTCAGATCAAATACGGGTTTCCAACGTTTGAGCAAACTATTTGAATAGTCTGCACCAAATTGGCTGTAATAACAGTTTCAGAAATGTTAGTTTGTGTGTCAAAAATGGTGTGCAGTCAAATTAATGTTAAGGCATCGATACTGTTCGATAATCCACAATAAATATGTTTTGTTGTATTCATTAAAAAGCCAAAATATCGGTGTCAGTTTTACGTTTAAAGGGATGCAGAACACAGATTAATATTAATTACATTAAATTTGGACACTTCCCCTGATCGCCCCAATTCATAATTATGTTTTTAACTCTTTTATACCCTCATTAAAGCAAAGTCCTAAACACAGGAAAGGTTTAATCTTCATTAGCCAAGTGTCAGAAGTACATTACGTTTTAACTGGACATTGTCACAAAATGTAACATGATCTCGCTACAGGAAAAAGATGCGAGAAATTTTATTATTTCATTTGATACAGATTTGTGTGACAAAGTCGCAAGAATATATTCACGTCAGATATTGACATTTCCTTCAATAAGAAACCTATCAAACGTCGGAGGATCACGACTTATTACGGTAACAAATGAACCGATAACAGTACAGTCTTATATGTTTCTTTACAAAGACGTCAATTTTAACTAGAGCTTTGGAGATGGTGATGCTTTTCCTTTGTAGTCTGTGAGTCTTGATAAAGGGGAGGGTGGGGGAGACTTAGTTATGTTGGGCGCTGTACATTATGTCGTTGTAGGAGAATTCATATAAGCTACGGGCGCCTTCCGCCGCGACGTTCGTTGTTATGGTGAGGAAATGGACCCCAGTCTCGAACGGAAAAGTGAGTATTCCGCGCTTCCTCGCGGTTGTGTAAACAACGAGCAGACAAATGATCATTACGATTAAGACGGGTATTTTTATATCGCCTTTATGTTATTACCCCATTTCCAAAGCTGTTTTCTGTGCCAAGTATTGGGAAGAAAAAGTTTGTGTGCAACTCTCATTCAAAACCGATTTGGCTCAAGTTACCTAGGATCAGACGATTTTCAATATTCATCACGGTGCGGTGAAAACTTATTTTGGGAAATGCTGTCTATACATCAGGATGTAGGGAAAATGTGAGGAAAGTGGACGATGGAGGGTGATATGGCAATAAAGGAGATGTCTCAAAAGATGACAAGTAATAGAGAAATATAGAAGAAGAAGACATGCTGCGCCGACCTCAAATAAATTGGGATAAAGGCATGAGAATGATGATGACATCAAGATGTAGGCGTTCGCTTTAATCCTGATTGAAGTTGGACTAATGGCGAAGCTTTTTACGTTATAATTAGCGACAGTAAAATGCCCGTGGAACTAAATGTTCTACTGACCGCGGACTTTTTGTTTCCTCGGCTTGTGTATTAAGGGCGGCGTTGAAAAAGTGATCGTGCATTTGTCTGTTTGTGCAATATCATCACGTTGTTTACACGGTGGAAACAGTCAGCGGTAAATGTGTTTGTTGTTGGAAACGCGATAAAATGTTTTGTAATTTCACTGTCTTTCGAACTTCTTGTTTTACGAGCGATTTCGAATTTTGCTAACTCAAGTTTTATAGACACGCTGAGTGCTGTCAAAGAATTGTTCATTTTCTTCTCCGATTTCGTTTTATATTTTTCCGGATTTTTAAGTTTTGGCAGTATCCTTTTTATTTATAGACGTAATCTTTTGTGCGTTTCAAGTTCATTTTATGAGATGAACTAAAAAGTTTTTTATTTGCATTTTAAAGACAAAAAGTTTGTGTTCTAAATTCCTTCATAAATGAGATAGACGAAGAGTTCTTGCGAAATAAATGAAAACGAAATGTTTTCTCAATTTTAGTTTTGTCTTCAAGCCAAATAATATGCCACACCGGAATTTGTTTTTTGTGTCTTGTATAAAAATTTTACGACATTTCTTAAACAAAGAAATTTCATCTTTGTAGAATATTGTGCACCAGGAGTCGCAGAATTTTCACTTTTGTCAACCTTTTCAAGTGAATGTCTCGAAAAGTATTTTCGGAAGTCGTAGTTATAGAATACAGTGCGAGAATTCTTAAATTTATATCATTGCAAGTGTAAGATTTACGGGGAACGCTCCGTGCGTGGGGGTTTTCTAAAACGTAGTAGATCTTCCTTATTTATGTTTACAGCTTATACCGGCCGCTTCCATTTCGTATATAGTTTGAATCCGTTTATCGGATTTCGAACACGTTTCGGTCGAATCCCATATCGGTGGACTTGATATATAAGCGTGGCCGGGTACCCTTATAAAATTACCGCTGTGGAAAGAATCGCTACGAATGAGGATACAATAAGAATATTCAAATGGCCGAGATCGTTCTCTCATATGAATATAGAAAGACGTTTATTTATTCGAGAAAAAAAAACGTCTATTCATCTACTAGATTTTGACTACATATTGCCTCTTGAGAGAAAATTGAAGTTGAAGATAGAAAAAAGAATGGTGGATTCTATGATGTGCTATGACTACAAAGTGCAAATTTGCTTGGCCTACTGACAATGACGAACGCTTGCGTGCCCAACAATACAGGTGTGGCAATTCATACCTTATTATCTTTTCGTACGTTTTTATCTTAGCAAACATAGATAACCTAGCTAACGTTTATCTGGAGTGATAAGCTAGCAGTTACGATTCGATCGAGACAGTGTATGGTCAACACTGTTTTAGTGTTTCAATATAAATTTGTTTGTGGTGCTAAGTGAGTTTGAAGTGCCATGGCCGGAGCTGGTAGGGGTGAGGGCAAAGGCCCAATGGTGGGAAAACTGGAGTCCCAGATCTATTGTATCAAGTACACATTGTTTTGCTTCAACGTCGTCTTTTGGGTGAGTATTGCGCAAATTGTAAACGTTGTTCGACTTTCCGTTTTATTTTCTAGACAGGAGATTGGAAATTACTTTGGGTGTCGATTTGCGAACGTTACGTTAATAGTGTAATGGGATTAGGTTCTTTTATTTCATGTCACGTTTTATGAGTGAGCACGCTTTGTTATACTCGTATGACTCACTGTGAAATCACTAATGAAAATTCAAATACGGAGAATTTGATACGCGAACCTATTGTGAAATACTGTATGAACTAAACCAAACCTGAACTAAAGGTAATTAGGACAAATTTACTGGTAAATTCGAGATATAAAGTTCTACTTTCGGTTATCATTCAATTACGTATTTCAGTGACTGCGATGGCCAACGATTAACACGCGAGCTACTCGTTCAGTATTGCCAGTTTGTGACATATTACATGCACCGTTTAGTAACGGTTAAACAGGGCTTTATGACTCATTTATTTTATAGGAATAAACGCGACAACTTTTAATTACGAACATGGTCATTTTGTTTTTAATCATTTATGAAGAAGACCGTGGGTAAGCAATGTAATAGCTAGTTAACTATGAAATGAGAAGGACTTCACAATGTATGTACCTACGAAGTACATTGTTTTGTGTACCTATAGCTACCTACGAAAAATGCAATGACCCTGCACTGTTTAATTACTATTGCACCTAAATATTAAAGCTATACTATGCTTAATTAATAATTCCTGAATTAGTTAATAACTTTTTTTTTTTTTTTTTTTTATTTAATTCACAAAACCGATGTACAATCACAAATGCAATAAAAAAGTTACAAAACAGTATTTCTGATTGCCATCTACTAGATGTGAATCTTGCATGCATATTTTATATAAAACACTTACAATTTAACATAAAAACAGACAATAACTAAAAGAAAAATTACAAGTTGTGACTTTTTCGGAAAAATAAAAAAGTTATGGGAAAAAAAATTAAACATAAGAGAGAAATATTAAATAAAAACAATAAACACGTATTATACGATTAAGACTCTCAGTTTAGTCCTAACTGAGGCCACAGAACCAGCGAAGACATCTATTTCACTACGAATGGAGTTGGCAAGAGAAAGCATGCGGCAAATAGGTGAAAAATTACCTATATTAGTTCGACTATGAGGCAGTACGAAAGTCCTTCGGTTAATTAAGCGGCTACTACTACGTGGGATACTAAATTTCACTTCTAAAAGCTCAGGAGAATCTATTAACCCATTTATCAGTTTAAACAAAAACATAAAGTCTAGAGATTTCCTTCGTGCGCTCAAAGATTTCATTTTATAATAGCTTAGCCTAGAGTTATACGTGTTACGTGGACTTAATTGACTTTAGACTAATAAAACTAGATTGATCCAACGGCAACGTTGATTAATTATGTTTGTGGATCCAAGTATATTATGTATTCAGTCTTATACACAAATATTATCTACTCTTTTGTTCTTGCTTTTTCAATATTGACAGTACTATGGATATCAGTGATAAAGTATCGAATGTTATCTTGATCCATAGACATACACTTTCCGTTTTTAATATTATTATATTTAGTATCTCCACGATGTGGAGCCCTGACACAGCCAGAAGACGACGTGGTAGACCTCGCAGGAGATGGCGGGACGAGCTAGACAAAACTAACGACCAGTGGTCCACATTGGCCCTGGATCCAAGAACTTGGAAGTCATGGAAAGAGGCCTTTGCCCAGCAGTGGGATGACACAGGCTAACAGTGTCAGTAGTATCAGTCAGTATCTCAATAACATAATAGACGAAGGTCGTAGAACAATGAATTGAACACAGATTAGTGACCCAAAAACGTCCGCCATAATATCCTTCTATGAGGCACCTAAAAGGTTGTATTTTGAGCACTAGTGTCCTTGGGAAGATGTTAAATATCTCTAGCTATAAAAGGATATTAAGGTTTCAAAATACCTATACCTTTATAGGTAGAATTGTCAAAGATATTTCTAGTTGAATACTTGTTATTTAATTAGATATATAATTATACAATCATTTAATGAAAAGTTTCACTGTAATTTACGAATAGCACAAAACGTGTTTTCAGAAAACATTAAAATTCCGAGCACTCAATTAGAGTTCTCGGAATTTTTTTGATTTTCCCATATTTTGTAATCAACTGAATTGTAAGTTCACGTATTATTATTCCAAGAACCTATTCATTGAATCTAAGTCTACTTCTTCTACAAAAAACAACAGTTCCAAAGTACTCGAAATGTCCAAACAGGTACCTAGTGATAGTGGCGCTTAGATTTTCGATTTTTCATGCTCCAAATTTTTAATTCATGATATTGATTACAACGCGATATCAACACCTAACCTAAAATAAAGGGCCTGTACAAAGAATGTGTTATCAGCGCCTGATAAGCAGCCTGTCCTGTTTTCCAAGTACGAGTAGATACAAGTATGCAGTCATACATGATGATTCATGGGTTCGTAAATAATTTGTATGTGACTGATGTTTTTGTAATGAAATTGCTTCCGTTCGGTTCTTGGTTTTATCTTGAGAAACGGATGATTAATGTTAGTTTCCTCTAATTTGTAGATATGGTTTTCTTTAATTAAGCATTGTTTTAGATTTCTATGTTTGAATAAAGTGCCTTTTTAAAGATTGGTAGAAACCGCACATTAGTGGTAATATTTACATTACGACAATCACTATTAATGCTACGAAAAAAGGCGTAGTCAGTATCAAATTTTATTGTTACTAATATTGATAAATAATGTTCGGTTAACTGTGTACCAAGTCTACTCTTAGGGCACTTTATTTTTATGTAGAATGAAATTCGTTGTACACACGGCGGCACATGAAGCTGTACATTTCCAGTATAACTCGGCCTCGATTTACATAGATTTTCTATACAATGAGAGATCCGCATAAACTGGTTTTGTATAGCTTGATTGGCCGTCGTGTGTACGTTCTAACTTACTTCTACACACAACTTCTATTTAGGTAGTTTTCATCTTATAAATTAAAAAGCCTTTATTTGCTGACCAAAATACAGTACATTTTAAACTTACGTACTTTAGTGTAATTTTAAATCTAGTTAATAAAGAAAAAAATAAGTTAATTCTATTAGAGGACCCCCAAATTACGCCATTATGCCATGTAGCCGCGGTCAATCTTCAGCAACCATTTTGCTGGTCAGGTTATCCTTCAACATAGGCCTCCCCAGGTTAGGTTGCAGGGATCCGCTGGAGTCGCACGGGACCGGTCAATGTGGCGACACTTGGGGGAGGCCTATGTCCAGCAGTGGACGTCTTTCGGCTGAAATGATGATTTTGATGATGATGATAGGCCTCCCCTAGTTTTTTTCATTCATTTCTGTCATGAGAAAATCTTATCCATCCTTATAGTAAGTCATCTTCCCATCATCGCTTGATTTGGCATCCCTTTTGTTTCTTACCATCTCTAAGATACCATTCCATTACATCTCTCGTTCATTTTTCTCTATTCGTTCTCATAATGTGTCCTGTCCAGTTCCATTTGATTTTTTTTTATATTAGGTAATACATCGCTTACTGTTGTCCTATAATGTATGTAGTTTTCATCTACAATGTAACCAACTCGGAAAACATTTGAACTACCTATTAAAAATGAGGCAAAACCCTTTACAAAGCCGACGTCCCAAACATCCAGCAACAACTTCCAGTTGTTGCAGTAAATCCTCCCTCGACTTAAAACTATTTACCACCACCACGAAACTGTCAAAATCAGACCACAAGCTCATCGTGTTTATAATTTATACAAGTAGTAAACTTAGTGGCAAGTAACAGACATTAGCGACACGTGGTGGGGGCGTCCGCACTAAATCTTGGACTTGCAAGCAAGTACTGGCATAGAATAAGAATTGGTAGAAATGAAAGTTACGGTTCAAACGCGTCTTAAAATTCTACAGTTTTGGGGAGTACGATATGTTCAGTCAAAGTTGTACCTTTGCTTGCTAGTCTTAAGATTGCAATTAGATTGCCTTCAAATCGATCCGGTTTAAAATAGTGCATAGCATTTTAATTACGTTCATAGAAAGAGAAAGTAAAGTCATCATCATCGGTTTATGTTTTGAGCAATCAAAATCGACTGGAGACGCCGCCATCGATCGAACGCAATTCCGAAGGCCTAGTGCTATTTTAGACTACTTCAATCGCGTTTTCAATTTGTACTAAAACGGAACTAGCGTCCGTCTGATAACAAAGAGAGGAAACACAGTTATAATAATACAAATTGAAGTGTTGGCAGTGATAAAAACTAATTCTAGGCTCACAATTGCACCTTTGTGTAGATTATTCAGACTCGATCAATTGCTTGACAAAATTCGAAAAAAACAAAAATTCAAAACAACTCTAAATTTAAAAAGCGGTGAAGCACGAGTCATAGACAAGTGGTGCGGCGCACGAACAATTGAAGGACCACAAGCGTCCCTTCTACATAGATTCCTTGGTCTATGGTACTTGCAACTTAGCTATCCACAACTTACTCTTGACACAAGGGGCATTGAGCCCACTTAATTAATGAGATCAAATAATACTGCGTAGATGTGTAGCCCTGAGGGTCTGAATGGGGTGAATTGATTTGTTTTCAACGTATTGATACTGTACTGGGGTCTTGGGGACCTATTAATAAACTTATCGATAATTTGTTGGATGGCGAGGGTGGGTAGCCTTGTTTTTATCCAAACATACTCATATTATAAACACTGTTTTAAGCTTTCACGGTTTCCAACTAAACTTGTACTGTCACTTACGGGATATCTTCCGTGATTGTTCATTGTTTTGAGCTCCGAAACACACACACATACAGCGTCACACAGCCAGCCATCGTCGCTGTGCCGTCGCGCGTCGTACAGCGTCGAAATATCGGGAGCTCAAAATAATGAACAATCACGGAACATATCCCGTAAGTGACAGTATAAGTTTATACTCATATTACGTAGATATGCGAAAATTCTTTTTTTTTTCGAGTTGTCTATCGGTTTTTTTCATTTTCCAAACCTTTAACGGACTTTAATAAAAGCTAGGCAGGTTCATTCAGAACTTTTACCAGGGCTTAGAGCCTTAGACAAACGGTCGCGGTTAGGACATAGAAACCCTATTTTATTTTAGTATCATAGTTTTGAAAGTCAGTTTTTCGACCAGAATTTTCGTACCTTCACCCGAAATCATTTGCAAAAACTAGTCTTGTTATCACACCGCACTCTCAACCTCATAGCTAGTGACGTTGATATATTCCATTGTTCTCTGACTGAGTTCACAAAAAATGCATTGTTTGTAATTGGTTACAACACTGAATATTGTTACTGTAAACACTATCGAAGGAGAGAATTCCGGGTAGGCTAAAGTTAACATTTTTTTAGTATTCTGTAATGTCCCACTGCTGGGCAAAGGCCTCCCCCAATTCCTTCCATGTGCTCTTTTCCCGTGCCTCCTCGAACCAGCCGGAGACACAGGCGCATCCGACCCAGAAAGAGGTAGCGAGACTATCTGGACGCGTACCGCGAAGGATGGTTCGAGGAAAAACCGGAAAAGAAAGTTAACATATTAAAGAAAAACTAATATTCTAAATAAAATCAAACATACATTTTATTAGATGATTCAATTGAACATTATAATATTGTTATTCGGTCTAAACCCTTCAATTGACATTCAATATTTAGGTACCACTAAAGTAAAAATATAATGTCTCAGATTTATTTTTGTCTCATTATTCTGGCTCAATGTCTGTATAGATAGAAATGGTATCAACTTCACATAAACATCCCTTTGATATCCCACTATGGAAAAGAAACACTGGTCTTAATTGACTCAGAGTGGGCCTGAATATGACGAAGAACTTTTATGAAATAAAAGTCTGAACTAACATAGAAAAAATAATATTTCTATAAATAATATGAATGTCAGCAAAGGTCTTTCAGATATGAATTGTCAAACTCAATTTCGTCGTACTCGATATCTCGTAATCATTCTACATATTCAAGCACCTCGTATATATTCAGGTTTAAAAGGAAGGTACATAATGTGCGGACATTTTAGGTCAGATTAATAGTGGTGTGAAGAGTGGTGACGCCGACAGCTAGGCTTGCTGGCGGAGGCGCGCACGCCGATTAATCTGTTACTTAAAGCGTCAATGACGCGTGCACACCGCACTCTCAACCTCATAGCTAGTGACGTTGATATATTCCATTGTTCTCTGAGTGAGTTCACAAAAAATGCATTGTTTGTAATTAGTTACAACACTGAATATTGTTAACCCTATTATAGTAGTAGTATAGGTAACCCTGTAACGATAGTTGGAACATGGAGAAAATTAAAAATAATGTTTCAACTGCCACTGAGACACACGTGCCAATTCCCAACTTTTGTATTTTGCAATGAATAATTTGAACTGAATGGTTTCCGTACATTGCTATATTTAAAAATACTTAAAAAAAAAAATGCTTGTTAATATTTTACGCTATCCACGTTCGGTTACAATTTCATCAGATGGAAAAATAGTCATTTCAGAACACGCAAGTAACAAGAGTTCAAAGAAGAACCTAACATTCCACACGTCGCAGAGTTTCCAGAACAACTCAAATAATCCCGCCAAAGACAAACCACATAAAATTCCAGCCAGAATATTTACGAACGTATGAAAAGTCCCTATTTTTCTCGCCTTCCTTTATTCCATAAAACAGCAGCGTTTACATAAAACAATAAACATCTGCAGCTCTCCAGTTCCACGTTAATCACCCAAGCTGTTCACTATAAATTGGAGTGCGGGACCCAGCGCCAAAAACTGCGGGTCGTGGCTTCAAGAGTCACTCGAATCGCACCTGAGCTCTCGTTAAGGTGTTCTTGCAATGAGAAATAATTGCCGAAGTTACTCACTTCTCGTATCGAATAATTGACGTCTGGATTTGAGCCAAGACGAATGCAAACGTGATTTGGTTCTGCTTTTTGATTGCTGTTGGAATTTGTTTACGTAGCTTGGGTTTGTTCTTAGTTTAACTAAAGACACTGCATTCCGAATTATTCGTTAAGCTGATACATTTTGGTGCAAAATAGTGGCAATACTCGTAGCTCTTTCAAAAGCGTTTCATGTTCCTACAATGAGTTTGACAGTTTTGACTTTGACATACACTTTTCGATAGCTTATGTCAATTTTTTTTTTACTTTTCCTTCATCTATATGGCTAACTAAATATATCTTTGTCTTGGTTGTCATAGTAATTGAACCAATTTAACAGGTGAGACTGTGATATACGTAAATCATTCTGAAACTGAGCATTGCATTCAGTTAAAACACTTTAAATAGTTTCTCAGCAATATAATCTGATCTAAACGTACGGGTATAAGATAACGCAAACTATCATGTCACATTTATGACTTTAGACACTCTCAAATTCTTGATGCAAACTTCTGCAATTTGGAACACTCCCAATTAATTTTCTGAAAGTTTGTCTTGCTTGGTCGTAGGTCAGTTTGAATATATTAAAATGTCTATGAGACGCGTTCGTTGATGGCAATGCTCAGTAGCAATGACACTTAAGAACATACCACCTAGACGCTGGTAGAAGGACTTAAGGTGTTTGTTCTTCTTCGTCTGGTAAGTTAATAACTATTATAGAATAACCCTTGGAACCACCTTAGTTTTTTTAATAAAGCTACCAGGCTTTATTCAGGAATCATTCTCCGAGAAGGGTCCTCCAATGAACCTCTGTTGTGATTAGAAGTCCTCTATGGAAGCATCTGTGTATGAAATAAGAGTTTTCGACTATGAAAACTTATAGTGCAAATACACAAATAAAACCAGCTAAGATTCCCTAGCAAAGTGGTTAAAGGCTTGAATGTAAGCTAAGATTGTGAGTTACATAAACGGCTTGAGTTTAACCCAATTGTTCAGCACTAACGCAGTACGTAACAGTGTCTATTAACATACGTAATTGCTGAATGCATCTATCTGAGTTAAATACAGCGGAATAAGCTATTAAAGTTCGTCCTAGATATTGCAAGAATGTTGGGTTTTGTTACTTAGTCGCTGCTGCGGTGTCGCTCGTCATAATATTTTTATTATTAGTGGAAAGTCAACATCTACCTAGCCTTTTCCCCACTATGTTAGGGTCGGCTTATACTGTAACTAAATGCAGCTGAATACCAATATTTTACATGAAGCGACTGCCTATCTGACCTCCACAACCCAGTTAGTATGGGTAATACGATAGCCCTTGGTAAGACTGGTTGTCAGAATTTCGGGCCACTGACTACCGGTAAACTACTACTATTGTACTTTGTGGAAAGTATTGGTGCGATTTATGAGATGAAATTTTAAACTGGAGTTAAGAGGGGTTGGTGGAGTGCTCGCAAGCGCGACTGCTGAGCATGAGGTTCTGGGTTCGATTCCTGGGGAAAGCATTATTGGGTTTTTCCATCAGGAATTTCTCAGTAGCAACCACGGAGTCAGGTTGTGTGCCTAATTGATGGCAATAGGCTCGCCCCCTATTACATGGCACATAAACATAACTGGCGAAACGTGGGTGTAGGTACTATTAGGAACACCTCTGCCTAACCCTTCGGGGATTACAGGCGTGATGTTACATTACTGACTGCCCGAGGTTCGTTGGTCAATAGTTTGTCTCTAAGATTAGCTAGTAGCCAGCTCTCTATAAGATACCGACGCTTCTTTTTTGTATAATTTACAAATAAATGCTGAATTCTCGAGAACCATCTTTACTTAACTAAATCTTGAGTTTATTAAACGAAATATTTCAAGAACCTTTCTGTCTATAAATCCTGTGAAAAGCGACAAATATCAGAGAAGTTAGATATACATAGATATATATAATAATGTTAGATATACATAGATGTTCTATGTCGTAATATCCGGCTCCTCTTGCCAGATAGATTGAAATCGCAACTAGCACATCTGATTGCTGTGCGATGCTTTTAGTTAATCAGATCTGTTCGTAACAGAGCGGGATTCTATCTACAAATAATAGACCGAAACAATGCTGGTGACAATTGAGTAAAAAGATTAGGTTAAATAATTAAATAGATTAATTACAGATTTTAAGAAGATTAATTATGTTGTGAACAGCTGAGCCGGTCGATCTGAATGCGTGACCATCCATAACATACCGAGTTTCCTCCATGCCTCGGAAACCACGTTAAGCCGTTGCTCCCAGCTGTCATTTGTAGATCTTTGACAGTCGTTACAGGTAGTCAGTGGGCCGAAAGTCTGACAACCAGTCTTACCACGGGGTATCGTATTACCCAGAACTAACTGGGGTGTGGAGGTCAGATAGGCAGGCGCTTCATGTAAAATACTGGTGTTATTAAAACTGTATCATGACAAATCACAAAGTTATAAGCTTGTTCTGTTACCTGCCTGGCCGCACAAAATCATGGTCATCACGCAGCGCCCCCGCCTTTGGACCTCCAAAGTCGTCTTGAGCTCATTGACATAATTTGGCAGTAGGTACCTACATTATAAATATAATATGGACAAAACCAAACCAAAGTCATGTTGAATGCCCATGTAACACCCACTCCTATCAAGATCGGAGACTCTACACTCGAAGTTGTAGACGATTATGTCTACCTGGGACAAACGGTCCAGTTAGGTAGGTCTAACTTCGAGAAAGAGGTCAATCGTCGAATCCGACTCGGCTGGGCAGCGTTCGGGAAGTTGCGTGGTATCTTCTCGTCCAACTTACCGCAGTGTCTCAAGACGAAAGTCTATGACCAGTGTTTGTTACCAGTGATTACATACGGGACCGAAACGTGGTCGCTCACAATGGGCCTCATCAGAAGGCTGAAAGTCTCCCAAAGGGCAATGGAGAGGGCTATGCTCGGAGTTTCCTTGCGTGATCAAATCAGAAATGAGGAGATCCGCAAGAGAACCAAGGTTACCTACGTAGCCCGAAGAATAGCCAAACTTAAGTGGCAGTGGGCAGGGCACATTGCTCGCAGAACGGATGGCCGATGGGGCCGAAAAGTTCTGGAGTGGCGACCGCGAACCGGAAGACGCTGCATTGGAAGGCCTCCCACTAGGTGGACCGATGACCTCGTAAAGGTTGCAGGGATCAGCTGGATGGTACTTAATGTCGCTCGGTGTCCAACTTGTAACTTTTTTAAATATTTTTGGGACAAAATATAACATGGTTTAAAAATTATTGGAATTGATTCAGTTACTTATTCTGAACAAACTATATTCAGGTTTCGCATATTATACTAAAAATAATGTTGTACAAATGTTGACTATAAAGTCCTTGACGAAAAGTTTAAAAAGTATCGTTCATTAAACATATAATATAAAATCGCGCTTGTTTTTCTTCGAAAGGTTAGGCTGAGTTATAAGCGTGGGTGTCGTTTAATTATATTGTTAATTAAAGCTGGTTCGACGTGTAAACTTGTTAACAACAAAATCGACGAAACGATCAACTCGACCACCTGTTTAAATTCAGCTGCAAAGTTTGCTCCTGTCTAAATCCAACACTGGAATAATAAAATAACATTTAAGGCTTGGTCGAAATTGTTTATATTTGAACTAGTTGGTAGAATATTTGGCAGAAAACAACAAACTACCCAATATAAAATAACTTAAATACTACCAAACATAATTCACCAGTAATTATGGAGTTTGTGACCTTTATAATAGTTTAAAAATTACAACTTTAATATTATACAGGGTGTAAACAGACCCTTCACATAACCGTCAACCAAGCATTCTGTACATCAAACTAAGTAACTTTACGCAAAAATAATTGCTGGGAATCGACTTTTTTTTTGGGGTGAAAAATCACGTTATGCGGTAGGACTCGATGGAAATCACTCAAAGCATGGTGCTGATGGATGGATTGAATAGTATGGGGGTCGTGGAGATGTGTAAAGTAAAAATCTTACATTAAAAACTTGTTTAGAAAAAAAACTTGTGAAAAAGTTGGAACTTTGACCCCCAATATCTCCGTAACTAGAAGGTTCCCAGGTATGGTCTAGAACAGAAAAATAATCGCAAAGACGAGGAGAACAAGTGCCTTTCAGATATGTTAAGGGTCTATTTACACCCTTTATAGAATTTGGTCCAAAAAAATATAGGTAGGTAGGTATAATAATAATTTTGGTACAAATAATAATCGCTCATCACGAAAGTTTAGCGAAATAATTGGGTTATCTTCTCCTATCTTCTGATACTATACCTGGTTACCTAACAGGCACATTCATTTACTATACTATAAATTGGTAAGTCCAAATCCGAATCAAAATACTTGTTTTATGTACCACAGAACTATTAAGTTCTTAAACGTTTTGGTAAGTACAATCACGAGCACCAATATGTATACACTTTCCTAAATTTAAAAGCAATTTTCGCGAGAAATAACGATTGTAATTTGAAGATAGGATTTTATTCATAAAAATATGGGTTTCAGGATACTATGTTCGTAACAAAATGAAATTTTAATCAGAACAGTAGGAGAACAACACTTTTAAAAGTTGTTAAGTGTTTACATATTGGTGCTCGTGACTGTACAGACGCCAGCACGTCATGCTACCCGAAACAGTCAAATATTCCCGATCAATCTTGAACCTAACATTTTATCAATAAAGTTGAAAATCTATCAAAGAATTTTGACGGATTGTAGTAGCTTGAGTGTCCCAGGTGTTGCTGCAGTGTCCCAGGTGTCCGTTTACCTGCACTCTTGACGACCTAAATAGCGCCTCTGCCGCTGCAAAAAACGTGGCCACCGACTGGGCCAATACCGTCTAATATGGAAGGAACATCGATACGATAAGAAGAAGAAGAAGAAGCTTCATATGCTGGCATCTGTACCTTTTAAAAATAAATCTTTAGTATAGACATCAAAGTGATTACGAAATATTATTTCCATAATTATACATAGTACATGTAACAAGTTTCTGGTAATACAGAACGATTAAGCTTAAAAATTCACAGCAATTTCTTGCAAAAACTATTCGACTTTTCAGAGCTGAAATCAGAATGAAATAACTTAAACCATAACGCGAACAAAATCGCTGTTAACAACCACAAAAAATAAAAATCTTAACGTTTAACTTTTGAAACAGTTACAAATTGCAGTTTTGGTTAACTAAAAACACATCAGTCAGTGTCACGGTACGGACTACATCTGACTACGTACAACGGTTTACGGGACGAAGCCAAAAGAAAGAGTGAATGATTTATTGAACGGACACAAATAAAACTATAACTAAAACTAAAAAAAAAAACTATTTAATTAAAACTATTTTCAGATACACCTACCACTGTTTGTCTCTGCATCACCCAAAGGTTGACTGGTAGAAAATGCCTATGGCATTAAGTCCGCCTATGTGCTTTTGTGCTTGAAGTGTAAATAAATAAATAAATAAATAATATAACATTGCAATGTCGTTCGAGCGGAGCTCATCATCATCATTTCAGCCGAAAGACATCCACTGCTGGACATAGGCCTCCCCCAATCGTCGCCACATTGAGCGGAGCTCGTGGCTAAATAACAACAGCCACTCGGATTGATCTTTAAATTAAGCCGCGCTTGCTTAGGTTGGTCTGTGGATGGGTGAACACTCATTACATATCGAGTTTCCTCCCGACCGTTGGCTGTCATTTATAAATCTTTGACAAGTTTGACAGTCGTTACAGGTAGTCAGTGGCCTGAAAGTCTGACAAACAGTCTTACCGAGGGGTATCGTATTACCCAGTACTAACTGTGTTGTGGAGATCAGATTGGCAGTCGCTCCGTGTAAAATATTGGTATTCAGCTGGACCTGGTAAGACTCCAAGCCGACCTCGCAAGCTTTTGAAAGCTTTGGAACCTACTTAGTCATAAATAACAGTAAATGCAGGAAAATCTAGTACCAGTTATTTCCGTACCTAACAATTTTCAACTTTCTTGCAGTAGATTCCAAATTAAAAAAAAGTAAGATGTATGCTCTGACTACATTTAAGACATTTATGATTAAACGATATGAGTGCCTTCAAACACGAACTTATATTACACTTCCGAGCAGTAGGAGCACGAAATGCCCCGACAAATAGGTAAGCATGTAATAAAACGGGCACGCCGCAATCGCGGCGGTAAGACCCCTCTTTGAGGAGTGGCTGGATAGGCGTCACGGCGTCCTGACCTACCGCATGACGCAGGTCCTCACCGGACACGGAAGCTTCGGGAGGTACCTGTGTCTGATGGGGAAGGAGGAAACGCCTGGGTGTCACCACTGCGAGGACCGCCCGGAGGACACGGTGGAGCATACGGTGCAGGACTGCCCCGCTTGGGCAGGGCACCGCCGTGTCCTCACGGCGGCGATAGGCGGAGACCTCTCGCGCCCGGCATTGGTCGAGGCCATGCTGCGGGGCGAGACGGAGTGGGAAGCGGTCGCCTCCTTCTGCGAAGCAGTCATGCTCGCGAAGGAGGAGGCGGGCCGCGTGAGGGAGAGGACAGCGTCCTCCCTCCACACCAGCCGCAGTGGTAGACGCCCACGGCGCCGGACGTCGGCAGACGATCTCCGGCCACCGTAGGCGCGGGCATGCGGGCGGCGAGTAATGGGCGACTCGCTGTCCGACCATGGACCATGCCCGGGTCGACGGCGCGTTGTGTTCCACGCGCGCCTCAAAGAGTGTCAGCATAATGACGGGGCCCCCCTCTAGAGGGCCAAAGCCTGCCGGGGTCGCGGGACTCATAGAATTACCGTGACCCTGGAACATAAAGGGCTACTGAAGGACACCGTGGATTTTAGTCAGTACAAGTCTGACAGTCCCTCCCACTCTGCCCTGGGTGGGAGGACTCATTTGATGATTTTACCACGACAAAAAAAAAAAAAAAAAAAAAAGCATGTAATAAAAGTAGCCGTAACGACAGGCAAATTAAAAGCCGTACACGAACCGGAAAACCGAAAGCAGAACTTGCTCCTAGAATTTTTTACTCGCCTTATTTTCGGTACTACAAAAAAATAACAAGTTCTCTGTTGCACTCTTATTTCACTCATTTGTAGGGAATTCCAATTTCAGAGATGTCTTCTAAATTGATATTTCAATTGCGAAGAGATGCACTGTGTTTCTGTTTCTGTGTGTGTGTCTGCGAGTGTGTTTGTATGACACAGGCAAATGTTTCTTAAAAACAAAGTATAGAGAAAAGAGAAACTCATGTCAGTTTTCACTTAAGCGACACCCAAATGATTGTTTAAATATTATTACACTATCTATATAAATTTCTAGTTCATAACTCCAATAGAGCACTTTCAGTGTGGCATTAGTTAAGATGTCACCTATTCTTAGGGGCCGTCTCCACGAGCGAGAGAATCGCGGCGATATTATCGTCGTCTCACGTATAATTCTATATACTCTCTTAAGGGCCGTCTCCTTGAGCGAGAGAATCGCGGCGTTATTCTCGTATAGAAATACGTGGCACGACGATAATATCGCCGCGATTCTCTCGCTCGTGGAGACGGCCCCTTAGTGAATAGGATCAATGATGGCATGTAAAAGAAAGGTGTTGTGTGTTGGTCAGCTGATTTTTTTTCGCAATTCCGATGTTGATCCCATTAAGAAAGTTGCTCAGTTTAATCGTCTATACCATAATTATCTATACATCTTATATACAAATAAATAAAATTTAAAAGACTGTTTGTAATTTCAAAATAACATCTTTTTACTGAATACATATGAAGGTATATACGGTACTTATAACTTTTTTATTTTTGTCTGTCTGTCTGCCTGTCGGTTGGTTTTGGCTAATCTCTGAAACGGCTGGATCGATTTTAGGGGAACTTTTACTGGCAGATAGCTGATGTTATAAGGAGTACTTAACTTAGGCTACTACGGAAATAAATTAGCTTTCCGTGCAAAAAAAAATGTGAGAGCAGTGGTGGCCCAATGGTGACGGCTCCGACTTACGAACAGTAAGTCGTGGGTTCGAACCCAGGCATTACTTTGTGTAATTTATTTCATCACCACTGATCTCAAAAACGGTGAAGGAAAACATCGTGAGGAAACCGACATGTCCTAGAATCAAAAATTCGAAGACATGTGACATCTCTACCAACCCGCACTGGGCCCGCGTGGTGGCCATACCCTCTCATAGAGAGGAGGCCTGTGTCCCAGCAGTGGGAGCATTATTAGCAGATTTATTAATATGCAAAAAAAATTAAAACCTATGAAATTGTGAACAAAATCCGATGTTTTTATAATCATTTCACGCAGATAAAGGTCGCGGGAATCATCTAGTTATAAAATAAAATCGCAGCACTGGAAACGCTCACTGTAGTCCAGTTTTACGCAATACAATATACAAACCACGAGACTCCTAACGAAATTTCCATTTGGCGCGTTCCGCACATTTTAATATATACCAGTGAAATAGTTTTTATTGTTTTGATAGATACATAAAACAATAAAATTCGTTTCGAATTTTCCTTTTATTAGATTGAAAACTACGAGGTGCGGAGTAAAACAATGCTTTGACTGCGCGAAAGAATGTTCACGCTTATTATATTTTTCGTTTTTTGTTTTTTTTTCCATGTCATTGTTGTAGCACCAGTATTGCACATTTTTTCCTCGAAAAAAAAAAAACATTCCACTGAAGCATCAAATATTTATATGGGCTGCAATGAATGCTATTGCGATTTGGCTTACCCAAACGTTAAAGGAATTGTTTAAGAACTTAAAAGCTGAGACGAATTCATTCAGCGGGGAGTTGCGTGAAACAGATAAAACGTACCATATCAGATATTCAAATCCCTTAAGTGCACGTTGCGGTTGAATTGCGAGAAAAAGTCCCATTTTGAAACGTTGTAAAACTCTTTATTATTCCGGCTTTGCAGGTGTCTCGAAGGAGATACAATGGGTACCGGGACTGACGGCTGTTACCGTGGAAAACCGGGACACTGCCACCGAAATAATAGTTTTTTCGCTCTAAAAAGGTTTGAGCTGGGTTGTAGTTAAGCGTAGGCGAAAAATTGGAGAAGTAATATTCAGTGGAAGCGGAAACGCTACGGGATAGATTTTTCATGTTTGGTTTTCAGAAGATGAATTTGAGATTTTCAGATTTTTCACAGAATACAGTGTATTTTTGTAGACGTCAAGTTTTTGATTTAAGTTCTTTTAAACATAGTAAGATTTATTGTTTTTAGATAGTTTGGTTTTGGTATTGTAGTTTTTTGGTTTTCGTATTACTACTGGGTAATACGAAAACTAACTGGGTTGTGGAGGTCAGATAGGCAGTCGCTTCATGTAAAATACTGGTATTCAGCTGCATCCGGTTAGACTGGAAGCCGACCCCAACATAGTTGGGAAAAGGCTAGGCAGATGATGAGATAGTTTGGTTTTGGTCGATAGAGACATACTCGTATTGGTGTGTTTAGATCTGAAATCGATCGATTGAACCCGAAAGAATACGAAGATATCTATTATTTATCCGCCAGCGTTTATTTCAGTAGTTGATTAATTAATGATAAGCAAGCCACATATCGTTCAGAGGTTCTCAGAAATAAATACATTATTGTACCTATATGTGTAACGTTATACTTTTACCTTGTATATTACGAATCAGTAGATTCTTTTGTTGCATAGTAACCTCAAGTTTCCTGGTCGTTAATATGGCACGTCAGTCTTTAAATGAGGCTGTCACACAGTTAGATTGTATCAATGAGGGACAGAAACAATCCAAGGGAAAGATTTTAAACTATCATGGTCACTAACATTACTATTAATACTAACGGGATATTTACCATGTTTACTGTTTGTTATGAGTTCCCGATATTTCGGCGCTGTTGCAAGCACCATGATCACGGATAAACTGAACTCATAACAAACAGTAAACATGGTAAATATCCCGTTAGTATTAACAGTAATCCAAGGGAACTTTCCAACAGGTATTGTATTACCCAGTACTAACTGGGTTGTGGAGGTCAGAAAGACAGTCGTTCTATGTAAAATACTGGTATTTAGCTGCATTCCGTTAGATTAGAAGCCGACCCCAACATAGTTTGGAAAAGGCTAGGTAGGTGATGAAGGACAGAGACAATGTAAAGGAAATGCTCAAGAAAACTAAAGTTCTCATTATCACTGAAAACGGGATATTTACCATGTTTACTATTTGTAAGAAAGAGGGTAGACCGATTTGTCTGCTCATAAACACCCACCCGAAATAACTTCAGTTTCGTGATCATGGTGCTTGCAACAGCGCCAAGTATCGGGAAGTCAAAACAAATAGTAAACATGGTAAATATCCCATTGCCAGTGTTAATGATCATGTTAGTGACCATGTCAGTTTGAAAAACTTATTGTAAGTCTCAAAGAGCCTGGGCTGCGGGACTGTTCGAACGAGATACGGTGGCCCTGGAACACAAAGGGTAAAGAAGGAACATGGATGGGTTTTAGTCAGTACAAGTCTGACACTCCCTTCCGCTCCGCCCAGAGTGGGGGGCGATCATTAAAATTTGATGATTTCCCATCCGAAAAAAAATAATAATAAGGCTACTTATAATGTTGACAAATCCCTAATGGAATAACGCCTTGCCCACCTGGGAACCAAGCCTAGCATGGGGTTTCCATGCTCAGCAGTAACACTTGCAACACTGGACTAACGAAGCAGTCTGCCTTATTTTAACTGTCACTATTTGAAATAAGGCCACATACATACATATTTACGAACAAAAAAAAACAAAAAAAAAAAAGTCTCAAAGAGCCACCTTTTTTTTCGGATGGGAAATCATCAAATCTCTTCCACTCTGGGCACGGGAGCGAAAGAGAGTGTCAGACTTGTACTGACTAAAACCCATCCATGTTCCTTCTTAGCCCTTTAGTTCACCCTAAACCGTATATGTCGCCATTTGGTTATTGGCACACAGCCTACACAATTGATAGTAATAGCCCAATAATTCTGAACACATCACTTAGGTCCTCAGATAAGTTACATTCTAACATCATATTCGTACCTAGACCCCCACTTCTGGCATGAAAACGAGCTTCGCGTGAGTTTTTACGACCCCATAAATTTTTAACGTTCCAAAAAACAGCGTCTTTTTACTCTCTAAAAAGAGTAAAAACCAGACGTAGTTCTGGCGCGATTACAAAATGTATAACTGAATTCGTTTTTAGCTAAATGAATATAAATAATGTGAAATTTACATCATTTACAAGTTTACTGCCGTACCGCGAGATCGGACGACTGTGGTAACGTTTTCAGATATGAATTAGTGCTTTTTTATGTTTTTAGTTTTGTGTTATAAAAGTATATAATACTTTTCGTGTTTTATTTTGGAAGACTGGTTGCTTATTACTGTTTTAAGATAGAGGTAGATTGCGGACCAACTCCGGACATCGGTCTGACAGACACTTCAGTACATTATCTGTCCGAGTTCGGTTTTCGGAGCCGCGTCTGCAATTTGTTCGCACCAGTTTGGTCGATCGTTTACTTCGATTGTTTCTTTTAAGGGAATTAGGTAATGTGCAGGTTGATAGACATCAAGAGTTCCGTATAGTATAAAAAAAAAACTACCCACAGTATTTCTACTCAGAAACATTTTCTCAACTA
Organism: Noctua comes; assembly: GCA_963082995.1. Classification (NCBI taxonomy): domain Eukaryota; kingdom Metazoa; phylum Arthropoda; class Insecta; order Lepidoptera; family Noctuidae; genus Noctua; species Noctua comes. The sequence goes on from OY720271.1 coordinate 5,845,162, forward strand.
AAACTCATAATGGTTTATCATCAAGCTAAGTACTTCATTATCTCTTTTTCTATATAGTCGACGCCGATTTCCAATATGGCCGTAGTACAACTTGTCATTGTAGGTATGACGTCATTATAGTCGCACAGTCTAGAGCACAAATAACCATGTAAACTTATGTATAATCAGCCTATAATGTGCCCACTGCTGTGTCCCAAAAAGTCTGACAACCAGTCTTACCAAGGGGTATCGTATTACCTAGTACTAACTAGGTTATGGAGGTCAGATAGGCAGTCGCTCCATGTAAAATACTGGTATTCAGCTGCATCTGGTTAGACTGGAAGCTGACCCTTACATAGGCTAGGCAGATGATGATAATGAATGTGTCCACTGCTGGGACACAGACCTCCTCTCTATGAGAGAGAGTGGGATATAATTCACGCGGGCCCAGTACAGTGCGGGCTGGTAGATGTCATGTCTTCAAATGTTATGGTTTTTAACAAAATTCAAAAGTGATTTTCTTGAGGAATAACAGTTGCCGCTTTGAGATAAGATATCATTAAATTGGTGAGGAGTTCCGAAATATTATGTTCGTAACTAAACTCGTTCGTAAAAGTTACGTACTCATTGTCATCACTGAATGTATAATTGACTGCATCGTTGGCCTAGTGGTCGCAAGCGTAACTGCTGAGCAAGAGGTCCTGGATTCGATTCCCGAGTCGGGCAAAATGTTATTGACTTTTTCCAATTGAAATTTCTCGGTAGCAGCCAGAGTCTGGATTATATGCCCTGTTGATGGCAATAGGGTCGCTCACGCGCATTACATGGGGCTTGAACACAGCTGGTGAAATATGGTTGTGTTGTGATTGTGACTGTACTATTAGGGACCTACACCTCTGCCTAACCCTTCGGGAAATACAGACGTGATGTTATGAATGTATAATTTTGACTCAATAAACAAGGAAATTCAGTGGGTATCTCATCAAAACCCTTTTATGTGAGACAGATACCTCACAAGAACAGTGAGTCATCTCAGTACAATATTTTTATCTAGATTTTATTACACTGTCTCATACATTCTTGTAGTACATATTATACATCTTCAAAGTTTCCTCATAAAAGAGTTCGATAATATTACTTCTAGATTCATAACATTGTTCGCTAGTGTCCAAGAACCGAATTAATTCAATAAACATTCGAAACTCGAGTTCTGGAGAAAGAATTGCTTTTCGACTATATGCTTTTGTTAGTATGATATCTAACTTTGTAGGATAGAAACTTATATGTACTAAGTAGTCAATTATATCAAGTCGTAGGAGTAAATTGAGATAGATGGAGAGGAAAGTCTAGACTAATTCAAGGTTGTAAGTAACCTGAATAAGAAAATAATTTTTTTTCAGCAACGCTGCGATAACCAGAAAAAAATTAAACCATAGCCAGACTGAGGCGAATCCCCAGCAGAGCACACGTTGCGACCGAGCTCGTCGATTGTTTCAATGGTTTTAAATCTCACGTCACTATACGCGCCAGTTTGAACAGCCTTAGTTCATACCAATTAGTTGACAAAATTTGCGTGTTAGTTTGTCTTTAGACGTTTTCACGTATTGCTCGAGCATAGGTACTAAATGTAATAAAAAATCGGTTGTCTGTAAAGTCGGTTTACTGACGATAGTTGAACGTGACAACATCATAAGAAAATACTGATGGAATGGTTGCATTTTTCAAAAAATGAATGTGCGTTGAGCAATTGCTTTATGGAACGCCTCATTTTTTCGTGCGTGCAGCCGGCTCCATCGAATTATAAGACGTTGTCACGTCAAAAAATAAATAGTTGGAGTAGTTCAGCCTATCTTACTAACCTATATTAAAAACTTTTTAGTGATACCATTCGAAAATTCATATGCGGGGTTTAAACCGACCCTTCGCGAAGCCGCCAGCCAAGAATTATGTAAAAAAGTTTCTAGTTCGAAAAAGAAGAAGATAACGATCTTCTTCACCAACCATTAGTCGTTCCCTTAACCATTATATTTAGTACCTACTAAAGCTTTTGAAAAACACAGAAACAATTTTGTTTTCGTAAGAAAAAGGGGTAGCTGATACCAATCCGTTGGGAAACTTTTCACAATCAAGAAGCTTGCTTGACTTTTTATCTATATTTGAAATTTCTTTACGCGGCATTTGCCTCGAATTTATGAGAGCAAACATTCTTTTAGTTGTTACTTTAATTAGTTTTTTTTTAAACTCTTAAAATTATTTACGAAGCTTGCCTGGCTGGCTTGTGAACTAATTACTCAATGCAAAATCATGTGGAAGATAATTAAGAATGATAAAAGGAACATCTTGATCAAAATTTAGTCTCATCCAAGATTCGTCATTAAATTATCCAAGGGCTTCAGCAAATTAAGCTATAAAGAGTATCAACAGCTATATCTCTAGGTAAGCAGTGCTTACAAAGAAACATAAAGGGTGTAAATAGACCCTTAACATATCAGAAAGGCACTTGTTCTTCTCGTCTTTGTGATCATTTTTTTTTGTAGACCATACCTGGGAGCCTTCTAGTTACGGAAATATTAGGGGGTCAAAGTTCCAACTTTTTCACAAGTTTTTTTTTAAATATAAGTTTTTAATGTAAGATTTTTACACACGTCCACGACCCCCGTACTATTCAATCCGTACATCAGCACAATGCTTTGAGTGCTTTCCATCGAGTACTACCGTAAAACGTGATTTCGCACCCAATAATTTGTGCGTAAAGTTACTTAGTTTGATGTACAGAATGCTTGGTTGACGGCTATGTGAAGGGTCTGTTTACACGCTGTATGTGTCATACCTAAGCATGTTACACAGTTACTCTAACTAAAATATAATTATCAGATACCTACATTGATTTCATTTTACTCGTAACTTACATATAACCTTACCTGCTGTTTCATAATCATCAACATCATCTGCCTGGCCTTTTCCCGACTACGTTAGGGTCGGCTTCCAGTCTAACCGGATTCTGCTGTTTCATATACACTGTTATAATTAATCATCACAGCACTAATAGCGCTCACATTGGCCTCGCTATTATATGATTCTACCAACTGACATAAAAGTCAACTTTCCGCATCATTTGGTGCGGGGTACTAATGGATTGCGAACAGCACTGTTGTCTCGACAGAGCTTTTTGTACGCGAAGTATAATGACGCGCGTTATGCTCTAGTTCTCGTTTCTATTCCTACAGATTCTGTAGATGCCATTTTTGCCCGTATGTAGTCTGTTACTTTGGTGTGTTTCTTATATCCACATGTTCATTAATCTTTTGTACCTAGGCTTGAATTATTGTATTGTTGGAGTACTAGAATAATATTTTATCCAGACTTATATGATAAATGCGAAGGAAACTCTGTGTCTGTTACATCGGGTTTTGATTTAATTTGGTATATAAGTAGAACATGGTCTGTGTTTGTACATAGGACATCACGTTCCATTAAAATTTGTGTTCGATTATTTTCGAAATCCACGCGGATAAAAGCTAGCATGAGAATACATTTGTATGTTTTATGCGACTATTCTGAAAGATTCTTCACAAAAGAACTCCGTTCGTAAATATCAATAGTTGTTACATTGAGTTATTCCGGAAATTATTCTGTTTGCCCGAAAAGGTGAATGAAAATGTCCACGAAAATACAGACAATCAATTACTTTAGGTCCACAACAACGTCAACATTCTTCTCTTTGAATATTCATAATAATTTTGCTTTTCTTATTCGAGGTACTTGTTTTATTTGGGTATCCGACCAATTTCATCATGTCCCCGGAGCAAAGACAAACAAAATAACAAAGAAGTGACGTAAAGGTTAAATATTGTTAAAGTTTGAAAGAACTTTGGCACGAAATAGATGCGCCCAAATGTTTTACATACAGGGTGACAAAAAACTTACATGTGGAATGTAGGGTAGATGTAGACGGGACGATTTCGATATCGAGACGAGTTCTGAGTTCAGAGAGACAAAACAAATGCACAAAATAACCGAACGTTTGTTTCTACCCCATTGAACCCACCCTGTATCCTTTTCGCCCTATTCCCATAAGATGGGTAACGGTGAAGTTCCCAGTAGGAAAATATCAGTAATTTAGTTTTTCACATTGGAAGAAATCATGACTTTGAATATTGAAATCACTATTGCGGTGTTGCCGTACAACGTGGCAACGCCGCCAGTCTCTTAGGGACATTACCAGTTGACAGCGTTGAGGAGTTTTTTGACGCTTTTTTTTTTAGTTTATTATTAAATTAGTTACTTTTGTGTTTTTAATTCTTATTTGTATATAATATTGTACTCTGGTAAATTAAGTCAAGGTCTATTCATTATTAATTAGGCCAATGAAAAATAAAATGTTGTTATTGATCCTTTAATGGTGTGAATTTAGCGCTCATTGACGCGTTTATACTACCTTTATACTTTATTCGTAACTCATAACATCAGAATATCATAACAAATAACTTTATTACAACATCGTAAAGCTACATTATAACAATAATGAGGTAACAAAACCACAATCAAAGCTAAGAAAACAAAGTAAAAAACCATAAAACGTCTAGATTACTCCGGTAACATCGATCTCTTGTCTTCAGCAAACAACATCTCCATCCTGTATACAAATATATGTAGGTGGAGTAAATATTACCCAGACAATAGCCCCTAGCTTTATCTCTGGCTATTTGGAACACAAAAACAAGGCTATTATAAGAAATCCTGCGATCTGAAGATCTTTCGTATAAAACTTGACGACTCACTCACAGCATTAATGAGATTATAAAACTTTTAGAACTGAACTTATCTATTGCTTGTTTTATCTTTGTTTTAGTGGTATATTAGGACGTGTATTAGTTAAGTTTTGTCACACACACATCCTCATATGCACAAACACAAACAAATTCTGCGGATCATAGCGAAAAAGAGATTTCGATAGAGCCTCGTTTTTTTTTAATCATCATCATCTGCCTAGCTTTTTCGACTCCCATATAGTTTGTGGGGGTCGGCTTCCAGTCTAACCGGATGCAGCTGAATAACAGTGTTTTACATGGAGCGACTGCCTATCTGACCTCCACAACCCAGTTAGTCCTGGGTGAAACGATACCCCTTAGTAAGACTGGTTTTCAGACTTTTTGGGCCACTGACTACCTAACGACTGTCAAAGATCTACAAATGACGCCCGGGACCAACGGCGTAAAGTGTTTTCCGAGGCACGGAGGAAACTCGGCATGTAATGGGTGGTCACCCATCCACAGACCTAGGCAAGAACGGCTTAACCTAAAGATCGACGCGAGCAGCTGTTATTATTTAACCACGAACTCCTTCCGTTTTTTTAATATCACTTTGTACGAGTATCATGTGATTCTTCCTCCGAAAGGTTAGGCAAAGGTGTCCTTATACACCCACACACCCACAGTACACCCACATTTCTCTATGTTTAATTCCCATGTAATGGGGGCGGGCCTATTGTCAACAATCAGGCACAAATCCAGACTTTGGGATGTTACTGAAAAACTGAAATATCTTCAAGTTTTTTTAATTTAATATGACATGGTTAGTAAGTAAGTAGCTGCTGGACTCGACTTGATGCAATCCTCAAGTCCGTAAAATGTTAATAGTATTCCATTAGGAATTTCTCAATAGCAGCCATTGGCATAGCAAGGCATTAACCCGACGGTTAGTGGTAGTAGGCTCTTTAACAGAGGGCTCAAACCTAAACATTCTGAAATGTTGCCCTACCACTGCCCTTCCACTTCTACTTACTGCATTAGGAAATACAAGCGAAAAGTAGTAAATAGTTAAAACAATGGCTCAGTTTAAAGTAAATGTGTGTTGGAATCGTCTAGAAGAGTCGTAATGGTTTGAGGACCACAACAGTAAATGACTATGAAATGTTAGTGGCCATTGCTTGCAAACTTGAATGGTTGCCGGTCAGTTAAACAGGGTTTCGTGTTCATAATCTTAGTTTTTAACTATGCATTAATTAAACTTATACTGTCACTAACGGGATATCTTCCATGATTGTTCATTATTTTGAGCTCCCGATATTTCGGCGCTGTTGTAAGCGCCATATCGCGGGTTGACTGGAGAATGCGGGTGGATGGAAAATAAAAAAAGCGGGAGCTCAAAATAATGAACAATCACGGAAGATATTCCGTAAGTGACAGTATAAGTTTAGTTGTAAACCGTGAAAGCTTAAAACAGTGTTTTATGCATTAACTGTTATTCGGCGGTATGAAGATGTACCTCAACAAACAATTAACAATCGCATTTACACGCAATGATGTTTTTAATGATTCAGTTATTAAAGTAAAAGTATACCTTTTTCTTTTGTAAGAACGTACGTGAACAATAAAAAAAAATCAAAGAAGTCTGCTTCATTGGTCAAGCGCGACTGCTGAGCATGAGGTGCTGGGTTTGACTCCCGGGTCGGGCAAAGTGTTATTGGGTTTTTCTAACAGAAATTTCTCAGTCGCAACCACGGAGTTTGGACTTGTGCTCGGTTGACGGCAATAGGCTCGTCCTCTATTACATGAGACTTAAACATAACAGGCGAAACGTGACTGTACTATTCGGTATACCTACTATTGTATCCTATTGAAAATATAGTATTCATTTTCGTATATCTGCAGACTACAAAAACCTTTACAAAGTAATTTTATAATTACAATCAGTACAATATAACTCAATAAAAGCCATTCACAATAACGACTCCGTAAGAGGCGAACAGCACATCATTGGATGCACGAAGTGTAAAACCAATATGATTGCTTATCCACTGAGCCTTGGAGTTGCTACACGCTGCCTTGTTCAGGTCAGCGTATTCGTTTCGCCAGTATTTGTCGAACAAAAAAGCCGAACTGACGAAATTACTACACAAACTCGACTCGCATCGATCGGCAAAGTTCGATCATTAAGTATCGACCACCGGTGACATATGTTAAGGTCGGTTCAGTATAACATAACATCACGCCTTTAATCCCCGTAGGGTCAAGCAGAATTGTACCGAACAGTAACCCATATTTGCCAGTTATGTTTAAGTCCCATGTAATAGGGGGCGAGCCTATTGCCATCAACCGGGCACGAATCCAGGCTCTGTGGCTACTTCTGAGAAATTCCTGACGGGAAAAGCCAATAGCTTTTTGCCCGACCCGGGGATCAAACCCAGGGCCTCATGGTCAGCAGTCGCGCTTGCGACCGTTCTACCAACGAGGCAGTTCATCATAATTTTTCATTCGGTTCAGCATAATATGGGCTAATCCGAGCAGCTTTTTCCAACCAAATATTAAAATGCATTCGATTTCGCCGGCTATGGAAAACGATGCCTACAAAATCTGTGTGTTTTAGCACTCCTTAAACCGTTTTCTTCTTTTTCAGTTATTCGGTGTATCCATATTCGCGCTCTGTCTATGGATCTGCGTCGAGCCAGGCTTCAATGAATGGATGCGTATCCTGGAGCTTCAGAAGTACTTCATCGGTATCTACATAATCCTCATTGCGTCGCTTGTTATCATGGTCGTCGCCTTCCTCGGATGCGGGTCGGCTTTGATGGAAAATGTCTTGCTACTATATGCTGTAAGTTTATTTTGTGTGTGAGTTTTTTAATTGTTGTCTATTTTAATTTGAATGGAAAAATCTTGCAATATTTTAAGTAGGTCATTTTTTATCGGAAACTGAACGCGATCGGTCTCCGATCTCAATTTCCTCATGTTTCTAAAATAAACTTGATCAATTTCAATGGTATTTCTCATAGCCAGCACAATAGCATATTTCGGTTCACTTACTTATTTAATCTAGCCTTAAATTCTTGGCAACGTATAAGATTTCCTTGAATGAAAAACAACTGACGCATTCCTATATATTTAGGTACGTATATAAATTCTGATCTTATCGGGGTTAGTAACAATTGCTTTTGATTTAGACAAATACGACTCGTATCAATATTAGCGTATAGTTATAAACTCAGTAACAAATCTAAGTCTAGCTATCTAAATGTCTGCCAAGTTTTCCCATGAATATCAGTTATCTTGTCAAGACATGTATTAACTTGAACGAAAGCTCCACAAAAGAGAATTTATATGTTTGTTTATCTACTCTTTTCTTTAATTCTATACTCTTACTTGCCTATTGTCAGCATGTGAAAAGCTCAGGGATTTTTTTTAATTGGCTCACTTACTGGGTGGTGCACTTTTACCTGTATCCACGGTACTGATTTTATATATCTGGTGAAATCCACTAGGTAATAAAATACGTACTGTATGTGGATGTATAAAATATGGCATTACTCTGTCTCAAAATTATTTAAATTTGGAATCACTCAAGCTGACACAATGAATATATTTTTAAGGTGGACACGGGGTTTGACAGATATTCCAGTACATTATCTGTCAAAGTCCGGTGTCCATAGTCCCGTCCGGAGTCTAGTCCGCTCGGTATGATCACACCTTAAAACAGAGAAATTTAATTGACAAAGTTGTTTACGCTTTTTTTTCACAGTATATAGCGACACAAATAGGTACATTTGTGTTCGGCCTGGTAGGAGCCTGCGTGGTTCTAGACTTCTCCACTTATGACTCCAGCATCCAGCCTCTGATCAGGGACGTAATCATGAGGTTGATGAACAACCCTCAGCACGAAGGCAGTCGGGAGATCCTAAGGATGGTGCAGGAAGGAGTAAGTATACTTATAATTTTGATGCACTATTTTTATACTATGGTGAAGTATGAACGTTCCATTATGCTCCAATGTACAAGAGGCCCTAGAATAAAAATAATAATAAAAAATAATATATTTTATTACCTTAAATAATTGTACAAGAAACACTTATCTAAGCACTATGCAGCGTTACAACTAGGGAAAAGAGTGTTTTGGATGGGCTCTGGCACCCAATGAAAGAATAGCAGCAATCGTTTTCAAAGAATTGCATCTTAGAAAAGAAAAATTATTACTTACTTAGTTCAATACATTTTTTCTTCATCGTTCTTTCCCACGTAGCGCAGGTTGATGCACAAATTTGAATGCAACCCGTATTTTCTTTGCACGCGCAAATAAAAATTAAACCAACAGAATCAAAAAAGCTATAATTACAGCCCGATATCCTTTGATCCGGGTTTTCCAATTTCATATCTCACTGAGATCATCGTTCTGCATTGCGCTGCCTAGCACCGAAAAAGCAGGCGGAACAAAAAAATTTACATATGGCCCGACTTTGTCGTAAAAAAGGAATATCGGTCGTGATTTTTCTCTCGTCAAACTATGGCTACAAAAACGGGTAACAAAACCGGGACATCTAACGAAGCAAACACCAAAACGCATTTGCCGAATGGGCAGTTGACGAAACTGTAGCACAGAAAGGACACCCTTGTGGGGACCTACTACTGGTGTATAGTCGCCTCAAAAAAGATTGAATGGCTTGCATTTTGAAGCGTGATTTACTATGAGTTTACACATAATATTGTTTTTCACGAAAGATATCCCGTAAGTGACAGTATAAGTTTAGTAATTGTAAACCGTGAAAGCTTAAAACAGTGATTCTTTTAAGTTTTAGAAGAATTTCACATTTGAATCACTTTTTGATATTCATGCGGGGCTTAGGGTAAATAACGTATTTTAATAAACAGAAAAATTGTCTAGCTCCAATACGTTTCTAAATACGAAGACTTTTTTCTTTAGATTTATTTTCATTTTATATGACGAAGGGATAAAAATATGAAAAAAAAAATGCTTTTTAAAAATGTATGTTAACATAGGTAGTGGAAAATATGGCGAAAAGAATCCAGTTTTTTTCCTCTAGTAGGCCTCAAAGCCAGCGTGTCCGGGGTATAGGCGCTAATCAAATAGGCCTGTGTGGCACGTCCCGCGCCCGATTGCACACTGCTCCAATCATAAACTCTCTCCCGGCAAAATTTGGCTTAATTTTGAATCGATTCCGATCCCGGGCGCCTGTAATACGCACGATTGTCGAGATTTCGTGTTTTAGTCGAATCCCGCTTTATTTTCGCCAAGTTTCCTTTGAGAGCTCTGTAAAATTGTTTAGGTGTGAAATTGACATGGTCGATTGATTGGTTATTGGAAAAGGGAACTCTTTTAGCAACTTAAGGAGTTTCTAGAGCGCTTAAATGTTGTTGATAGGATATTCTTATTTTAGACTACGTTTCTGCGAAACTTATTAGCATTGACTAGCTCCTTATTTGCGTTATCGTTTGTTAATCAACTAAGTTTAATTAATCGTGGAATTGACTCCTTTGTTCCAACTATCAATTCCCGGAATTCATCGGGATGGTCTGATGACACAATGATTCCCTAATTCTGATTTCAATATTATCAGTATAATGTTTCGGTTTAGAACCCATTTGCTGTAAATTAAGTGCCAAATTGATATACAAATGACGTTTGACATATTTGTTCAACAAAAAAGGTTAAAAAAGTAAAGTTAAGTAAACTAGTAAAGTTTTTAAAGGCGTGGTAATGATCTTCTGCCTTTTAAACATTTACACACTGACAACATAAATGTATTTTAAAGTTGAAATTCCGAGTACTCCCATCCGACATGCTTGTACAACCAAATGTATGACCGTAGACTAAGCGAAATGAGTTGAAAGGATCGTAGCAGGCGCGTTTTTGTATTTTCTACCTACGCCTATTGAAAAAAAGAACTTAGTCTGTGTATACAAGTCATGTGTTTATTTTTTTAATATAATTTACACATTTTCAACAAATATTTTGCTGACTATCCTCAGATCGGTTGCTGCGGAGCCGACGGCCCAATGGACTACATCAACCTGAACAAGCCACTGCCCGCTGAATGCAGAGACTCTGTCACCGGCAACGCTTACTTCCACGGCTGCGTTGATGAAATGACCTGGTACTTGGAAGGCAAGACTGGCTGGTTGGCAGGCATCGTGCTTGCTTCCTGTATGATTGCTGTAAGTAGTTTTAAATGATAGCAGATGCAAGTTTTGTATACCGCCAACCGCCATTGTGTAGCTTGCATTTGCTTTTGTGTTACTTCTTTTGTTTGTGTTGTGTGCTCAGGGGCCCTAAAATGACGCTTTAGCAGAATCATACTAGAATAATAATCTTAATCCCGTTACAATTTGTAAAATGGTAACAATTCATAATATTAACTGCGTTTGCGACCATTATGCTGCTAAAGCAGCCCTTTTAGGCCGTCTGTAGTCAATTTCTTTACACAAGCTAAAAAAATGATTACGCACACACTTAAAATCAATTTTCGCAGTGCAATTAAAAAATGAAGCGCCACGTCTGTATTCCAATTCACTTATAACTCGTCAGCCTTCAAAGCAAAAAGAACCGGCATCATCTTGGCACGCTCGCTCTATCGTAGACTTCATTATTTGCTTTCTATCAGGTGTGATCAAGTCAATTAAAATAAAATGCTAAATACCAAATAGAATTTTCGATTGTGCATGATTAAGGAAAACGTTCTTCAATGGCTGTTTCAATTGAAAATGTGTTTTCACTTTAATCAGGCATCACTGATTTTAAGCAAATTGGTCTAGAATTGTTAACAGGTAAACAAGTAAAACAGCGTGCTTCGACAAAAAGGTGCAAACTATGAAAAAGTATAAAGTACAACGATACAAAGAAAAATATATTACTATTGCACTGGAAATAGTTTTGTATACGACTCTAATGATGCAGTTACCCGCATGCTTATCTTGTCTCGTGAGAGAAACCCGTGAGCAAAATAAAACCTCGTTGCATAATCCATTCGCACTGGCAAACCAGAAAGTACCGACAAGAATACTTGCGGTTACAAAAGCTTGGCAAAGTTGTATTGTAACAATCAAAATGCTGAGAATAGACAAAATATCTTACTTGGTTTTGGCGATTAGACAAAAGGAACCGTCTTATTCAGAATACCGATTATCATCTGTGTATCCTTCTACCTACCAGTGGCGAAGATTCCATACAAATCGATTGCTACCGGCTTCCCTTTGAAAAATGGCACAGCAAGTATTCTATAGGCAAATAATATAATCACATTAAAGATTATGTGCTCCGGCTTACCTCTTACAAAAATTGACCCTTCCCTACTGCTGCCTACTATAGTGCAGTAGTTTTTTTTTTTACTGTTGATTATATCTTTTTACTCTGGACGCTCTTAACTTGCACTTCTTTATACATCGTTCTCACATAAATGTATAGTCTCCACATAAATGATGTAACCAAGATTTTGTAGCAATATTTTGATAGAAAAGAGAGTCCATGGAGTTTCATGCCCATTCTTCTCCATAGAGATCTACGCCTTGGAATGGGCAACTACAGTACTTTCACAAGTTATTATGCCTTGTGTCTGTGACTGTAGCTTCGCTTTCTCGAAGGAAAAACCCAAATTCACTTTGCCCGATTAGGAAATCGAACCCCATGCTCAACAGTCGCGCTTTAGACCACTCCTCGACCAACGAGGCAGTCAGTCACGGGTACCGACTGTCACAAATCTACAAATGACAGTCAACGTCCAACGGGTAAAGATTTTAACCAGAATTTTTAAATTCAGACTCCGTAAAACCAACCATCCAAGGTGCTTAAATATATAAAAAAAGGAAATAAAAAAAATACGGTACGGAACGTAACGGCTGTTGATATTAATAAATAAACTACTTGGCACTTACTAACTAAAAACACGTTACACAAACTTGCAAATCAAACAAATCTGAATGACGGTCTGTGTGCCGCGATTAATAGTCTTAATTATTATTTTTTTTCTTTCTTTATATCCAGCAGTCTTAAATATGTCCTCATAAAACTAGAATTTCCAGGACACGTCGGTCGTTATATCTTAATGAGTTCCTTGGATCTTAACTACGCGAGGTGGAACTGCGTTGACATTATATAATTATATTATCATAACAGTTTCCTAGAAAGTTCTGTAGTGTTATTAAAGTAGATTATTCCATAAAGTTAGGTAAATAACTTCAGAGATTCTTAGGGAAATTGTGGCTTTTATTATAATTAAGTATCTTGATTAGCGTATCTTTGGGTAAATGGCAAAGTTCGATGGATGCTGTAGGTGCTTGTTGAGTATTCATTTCGAGGTAAACGAACAATGCCTTGATCAATATTATCTAATTTGGGTTTTGAGACGTTTTTGGCTTACAATGTTTTCAGTTTCTTTAATAAAAATTATGTACAACAAATAATAGCTCATGTACAGTCACGATCATTAGTATGTAAGCACTTAACAATTTTTAAAAGTGTTTTTCTCCTACTGTTCTGATTAAACTTTCATGTTGTTAAGATCATAGTATTCTGGCACTCATATTTTTATAAAAAAGATCTTATCCCCAAGTTACAATCGTTATTTCTCTAAAAATGCTTTTAAATTTAGGAAAGTGTATACAAATTGGTGCTCGTGACTGTACAACGGCGAGCTTAACCCAGAATTAGGTTTTCTTACAGCAAACCTTACTTCGATTGCCAGATTTGCAAAAGAGGAACATACTCGTAATTATAAGTATTGATTTCCATCTTTAATAATTCTGCGAATTTATTTTCAGATCGTGAATGCTGTCATGTCCCTGGTTCTCATCCAAGCCGTCAAGAAAGAGGAGGACGAAGCGACAATATACAAATAGAATTATTACTTTTAATAATAAAATAACATTATTAATTATTAAGCTACTTCTATTATTTTAATAATAGCTTTATTTTTATATTATGTAACAACAAAATCCGACAGAAAACGAAATTATTGTTTCAAACCATCCACCGCACCGTGTTTAAGTTAGGTAAACTTAGATTGTAATTTTGTGTAACCGTTTGTTTTAATAAAGAGTATTTTTACGGCCAGTCTCTTGTTATTCTTTTGAGAGAATTGTTAACTTGTTTATGTAATCTTACTGGAATGTTTCAATGACGTGTTTATTTAACGTTTCATAAAAATTAAACAGTCAATTGGGTTTTTTGAGAGAATTTTTAACTTGTTTATGCAATCTTACTGGAATATTTCAATGACGTGCTTATTTAACGTTTTATAAAAATTAAACATTTGATTAGGTTTAACATTATTGTGCTGTTAGGCCCAATTTGAATTTACGCTGTACTCGACTTGACTTGACTTCCCACCTTTTACACGGCAATTAAACATAGCTACTGAAATGTGGGTGTACTATAGATACACCTATACCTAACCCTTTGACATTACAAGCTTGATGATATGTTACCTCGATGTATCTATTACCTGGACACAAGTGTAAAAAATGAGTAACAAAATCACTACTTCTATTTAAGTCGAGAGTTAATGAGCTTCTTTTGGGTTAGCTCGTTCCATCGTCGACCTCATCTCTGTCCTCAGGACTAGATTGAGGTCAAGAGTAAGCCCATTTAAAACAAAAAAAAAACTATCTATCCTTGAGGAGGATTTTCAAGTCATTGATCATCTGCCTAGTCTTTTCCCAATTATGTTATAGTCGGCTTCCATTCTAACCGGATGCAGCTGATTACCAGTATTTTACATGGAGCGACTGCCTATCTGATCTCCACAACTCAGTTAGTGCTGGGTAATACGATACCCCTTAGTAAGATTAGTTGTCAGAATTTCGGGCGATTGACTACCTGTAACAACTGTCAAAGATCTATATGACAGCCGGGACCAACGGCTTACTGTGCTTTCCGAGGCACGGAGGAAACGCGGTATGTAATGTCTGGTCACCCACGGACCAACCTAGGCAAGCGCAGATTAATCTGAAGATCGACCCGAGCGGCTGTTATTTAGCAACGAGCTCCTTTTTTCGATTTTCAACTCATTAAAAATTTGAAATATGAAAAAATCCACACATTAAAGCTTTACAACAAACAGACCAAAGACAAACAGATGAGAATTAAACAAAGATAAAATAAACAAACCTGTTTATTCAAATATCAAATTTAACGTCTGCATAGTTCATCATCAGGTTGAATACTCAAAGTTCTGAAGCGGCCCTCAGTACTGTAGCACTGTTCAAAGTTATAGAAGGCTCACGAGTACTTGCAACAAGCTACCTAGCTGGTTCCTCAAACATTTTACTTTGATTAAATTAAACTTTGGAAATAACATGAAACGAATCTTTGTTTGTCTAGAGCTCTTCGATAGATGAAATTGTATTGAGTGCAGTGTATTTATATTTTTGTTTGCCTCATTCTTGTTCGAGATTATTTTTAGTTGTGGAAGTTTCTACTTCAGTAGAAGTAACAGTGTCAGTGACGTGTCATTGCTTTTTAGTTTTGAATTTGAAATACAAATGCATCATAATGTTGTACGAATGCAGCCTTGTCACCAGGAGCGTTCTTGGTTAGGCAGATCGATCAGCCGTTGCGAAGACCTGCCGCCATTAGCGCTACAGATAAAAATAAAGTTAGAGCGAGTCGAATATTCAATCATTTTGGACTTGATTATTTGCTTGATTACTGAAGTAGAACTTCAGTAGAAGTAACAGCATACATGTGGATACATTTCCCCGTATTTTAATTTCTTAGGTAGTTTTGTGGGAGTTTTTCCTGTGTGTCTTTCGCGGTTTTGAATGAAAATGTTCAATTTGCTGAACATAAAATTCCAGTTTTAGTTAAAAATTGGTAAGTACTTATTTTATGTACAGTCAGCCCCAAAAATATGTAAACACGGATAAGGCGCCATTTAAATTTTAACAACCTTTGTCCCGAAAAATTTCATCCACGGTATAGGTACAAAACTAAGCATACAATGTATTTCACCAAAACAAAATAGTCACGATGTACCAAAACCTTCTATAAAGCTCAGATATATTATTATCGATACACCCTATGACCTTAACGAGATACACAATGATCGTTACAAAACCAGCTAAACAAGTCTGACAACGTCAAACGACTCGTAACGAATGACACGTATTTAACTTCGTTTAAAAAAAGAACAAGTATCTACTTTTGTCCTTTTCATTTCGTGCATAACGTCAGTGACGTGTCATTGCTTTTTAGTTTTGAATTTGAAATACAAATGCATCATAATGTTGTACGAATGCAGCCTTGTCACCAGGAGCGTTCTTGGTTAGGCAGATCGATCAGCCGTTGCGAAGACCTGCCGCCATTAGCGCTACAGATAAAAATAAAGTTAGAGCGAGTCGAATATTCAATCATTTTGGACTTGATTATTTGCAGAAAACCATTTTTGTATTACCTACGTAATTATTTAACATTATTATTTCTTATTGCCCACTTAATATTACTATCAACTTGTTTAATTATTTTCGTCGTCCACGGCATCTAAATCCAGATGTACATCTGTTCCTGAAAAAGATGTTAATACGCTTTAGATAGTGTGACCTATGTATTTGTTTCCAATAAATGCTATAAATAAATTGTCATTATCTCTTGTAGGAGGATTAGAGCTTACAGGTTGGTCGTTAGTAGCACAAAGGACATCACCCACCTCTTTAAGTACTTAATCCTATAATTGACTTTTATGACGGGTGTAAAGACCTGCAGTGCTATTCTAGATATAAATGTACTCATTGACGGTCGACCACTTTTCATCCTTATGACCTGAGGAATAAGGTTGAAAGTGCTCGAGTACATGGAACTTTTGACAAGTGGTAATAATTGGAACTAACGCAGCCATTTATGTTTTTTCATCACAATAATTCAACCCACAGAGCCCTCCTGTCAGTGACCTTCAACGCTGCACCAAACTAACCATGCTGCCAATTTTTTTCTTAGCCTGCTCTGTCCCACTCCAGGGCAGAGGCCTCCCTGAACGTTTTTCATTTCTTGCGCGTCCTTCTTCCAGTTCTGACGGAACCTGTCCAGTTCGTCACGCCGCCCCGCCGACCCTGCCTCACTGTGTGTGTGTATTATGGTCCACAGTTTGTATGGTATGCGGCATGTTCAGCCCAGTCCCATTTGAGTTGGGTAGTCTTTTGAGTCACGTCAGAGTCATTTTGAACTTAGTATGTGTTTCGAACATGATCCGTTAATTTAGCACCTAGCACCTAGTATACTGCGCTCCATTACTCGTTGGCATACCTTGAGTTTAGACTTCTGGATGTTAGTCCTAGACCAAGTCTGTATGCAGATTAAGCAGCCATATACCGAACATCTTAAAAACTATGGAGAAGTAAACAAAGATTAAAATCGTTAGATTCATCCTAACGTGTCAATAGGTGGGGTCATCTTCGATTTTGAACATTTTCTCAATCCCCAGTAAACCTATGGAATATGATGGAAAAAATGGAATATGATGGAAAAGCGAAATGATGTGACTGGATTTGGTGTACAGACTAACATAAGACTAGCTGTTATAATTTAAAATAATAGTAAAAATGTGTATCCAAGTATCAAGATGGGTAAAGAATTACGGAGCATCATAAATTCGTCCACATTCGCTGTCAACAAGAAAAGTGCCCAGAAGGCTGGCAGCATTGCCACGATGGATGGCACTGCTGATTCTTTGGCCAAAAAAATGCCAGCCCTCTGTTCACGTGAAGAGTCGACCAACCTGTTTCTTATAATTGAATATAATATGAACGTACACACGGAAATAATTTAATTTATAGCGGATCTGAAAACCAGGAAAACGACAGGAAGAAGAAGTTGTTTGGTTCCAAAACTTTATGGGTTTCCAGTTGAAATAGCGAAATATAAATGTAAGTATTGCGATTATGTTGTCAAAACCAGATGTCGACGTTTTCGTTGTTTTATCTCCGTGTAGTTTAAGAAACAATGCTGGAAATGACATTTTAAGCTTAGTGTGCCGGAACATCACTTGTGTCGTACAGATAAAGGTGATGTATTTTCTGTACTGTTTTGATAAGCACAGTGCTGCATTTTCTATTACAGTACGACACAACATTAACCTTTTGACCACGCCACAATTTCATCTGCCATTTTGTCACATATTTGGGTCTTGGCGTACAGGGCGCGCACTTGCTTGTCACGTATATGTGACAATGGCGGTCAGAAGGTTAAATGTGCTATAATTTTCTGCAGATCCGTACATGTTTGTCAAAGACAAGTCATATAAATCCCAACTTTTCCGTACCCGAATATTTTTTAAATATTTACAGAACTGAATTGTTATCTAAGATAAATACTTGCAATAATAGATAGATAGTATATATAGATAGATAGTATAGATAGTATTCTATAATACTTTTTATCATAAACTTATACTGTCACTTACGGGATATCTTCCGTGATTGTTCATTATTTTGAGCTCCCGATAAGTGACAGTATAAGTTTAGTTGAAAACCGTGAAAGCTTAAAACGGACTTTTTATCAGGCACACCATTAAAAATAACAATTACAAACGTAGAAATTTTACAACGAAGGGTGGTTTTATCGTAATTAAACATTCTAAAACACACACTACAATATCCCACAACTCACTTCACTACTCTCATTATCTCGTTCTGTGATTAGCCTCTTAGTTCATAGACGGCATGGTATTGCCAGCTCATAATACTGCTATCTACCAGTCACGTCGCACAAAGCTCAGTACGGAGCTATTGGCAACACTGGATGCATTGTGAGAAATCCTGACTATCAGTAGAGGCCCAGGCTTTGTGTGTACCTTGAAACTGCCATGAAAGGCAGCGTTAATCAATGGTAATTCTGGCATGGAAATGATTTGGTAGGTATTAATTTCGACGTACACAGTAGGGAGATATTCCGTCTATCAAAGTTCATTCATCGTTCTCCCGCCCTTATCCCAATTTATTTGGGTTAAGCGTAGCATGTCTTCTTTTTCCATACTTCTCTATTCAACGTCATCCCAGCAGTCACCACTTTTTTAGCCATATCATCCTTCATACAGTCCATCGTTTCATTGATCTCCACCAATTTTCTTAGATCTACCTAAATTCATACTCAGATGTCTCCTCACGACAATTTCCGTCTATTAAAGTTATGTCGCAGAAATGTGCAGCTAATTAAGAGTCTTAAAAATGTATGTTGACTCATTAAATTATTTACATATTTTTTTTATTTGCCTATACAACATTATTTTTAGTATATGCGAAACCTGAGTATAGTTTGTTCAGTATATGTAACTGAATGGAATCCAATAATTTTTAAACCATGTTATATTTTGTCCTAAAAATATTTAAAAAGATTACAAGTTGGACACCGAGCGACATTAATTACCTATCACAATCATTTATGTACCTACTGCCAAATTATTATTATCAATGAGCTCAAGACGACGCTGGAGGTGCTCGCGCGGCGGAGCCGGGTGGTTACCACGTTTTTGTGCGGACCATCAGGTAACAGAACAAGCTTATAACTTTGTGAATTGTCGTAATACAGTTTTGAAATTTTTACATAGGTTCTTTACATAAAAATACTAGACACGTGTTTCAGGTTTCGCATATACTAAAACTAATGTTGTAGTTTCTTTTTTTTTTTTTTGTTTTAAAAGTATATTTACTTTTCACACACAAGATGTTTTCGCAGCTGGTAGAGTATATATTTTTTTACATTTCTAAATAATAGAGAAAACATTTGATACTCGACTTTACAACACAGTTATTCTACTAACTTGAAACTCATGAAAATAATTATTTTCAAAACACAAATCAGTTCTACTAATAATATGCTCTCAAATAACATTCTCTATCAAAACACGTAAACAAACCTCATTTCAAAACGCAGCTGCACTGCAATCTTAGTACAATAAGAGGGTAAAGTTTGTATGTAAGTTTGTGTGTAGGGGTAATCTTTGGAACTACTGATCCGATTCCGAAAATTCTTTCACCTCCGGGAAGCTACATTATCCTCGAGCGTCATAAGCTACATTTAAAATGTTAGCGTGGGATAATTTCCGACTATAACGCAAGCGAAGCCGCGGGCAAAAGCTAGTAATATAATAAAGAGTTTAAGTTTGTGTGTTTGTGAGTTTGGATGTAATCTTCGCAATAACAGATCCAATTGAGAAAATCCTTGCACTAATGGAAAGCTACATTATCCTCAAGCATCATAGGCTATATTTAAAACCCCTCCAAGGTATAATTTCCAACGAAAACGCGAGTGAAGCTGCAAGAAAAAGCTATTTCATAATAAATTAATATTCCTTCTATATTGCGTTGATATGAGTCTCGCGACACACGGAGCGAGTCTCCCTCTCATCTCGCTTTCAATACGGTCTCACGATGCACTCTCACTTGAAATTAATCTGCAAGAAGCCATTGCGGTGACTGTTTACAAACCGTCCCCGGAGCGTATTTCCCTTTGCTCTTCATTCTGCATGCAATGTCGCAGGGCTGCTAGTCAACACGGAAAAAAGAATTTTTTCGTACGACGAAGAATTTCTTCGTTGCAAAAGTAAACAAACAATACACATAAACAACAAAAACAACAACAACAACACAACAGCAATAACAACAACACATCAACAAAAAAAAAAAGAAAAGAAAAGAATGAAAGAATGTTTTCTTGGTTTCTCAATGTAACTAAGATCAATCAATTTATAAAATGAAATACTCCAGTTAAGTTTTTTAAATGTTGATGCTAGCTTATCATAGGAAGATTATTATTTCCTTTATTTATTTTCATACAAATCTTATACATTTTTAAATATTTCTTAAAATAAAAACAATACAAAAAATTGTAGCCCACCGGTATCGTGAACAGGGTCCAGAGAGAGGTACCTCCTAACAATACGAGCAGTGCCCAGGAGTACCGCTTGCTGAATAAAGCCCTTGATCCAGTTGCCTAACGAGAGCCTCCTCAGGTATTAGTCGAGGCTCTCGGCAATTAAGCCATGGGCTGATACAACTATCGGCACAATGATTGCTGAGTCCACATCCCACATGTCGACAACCTCGTGAGCCAAGTCAAGATACTTGATTTTATTATCTTTCTCGGCTTTCACGAGGTATAGGAAGATTTATTATTAAGAACATGATATCAACATCAAAATCCTGTTCTTAATTATACCATATCTTAACCTCAAAAAAAGGAAAAATTCCATTAAATTTTTTTCCCTTTTTATTTGGGACATTCCGCCCACCAAACGCCCACTATCTGGTGTTCTAGTTTATAACGAATGTTTACTAACAATTCTCCGTCAATGACATTCAAGCACGAAAACTCCCTTGTAATACTGTAAAAGGCATTAAAAATATCAAGTACATACTAGTAGCGAAGGGTCAATTTTTGTAAGAGGTAAGCCGGAGTACATAATCTTTAATGTGATTATATTATTTGTCTATAGAACACTGACTGTGCCATTTTTCAAAGGGAAGCCGGTAGGAATCGAGTTCTATGGAACCTTCACCACTGGTACCTACAAGAAATAAAGTTTCACAATAAAAAACAAAAGCAACGCAGCAAGCGACCTCGGTGCGAACCCTACGTGTATTTCCAACGAGGCCCGTAGACATGAGTAAATAATTTTCCTGATTACCGTGCACCGTCTTACAGAGCGACGGAGTTGTCGTCTCGACCTCGACAAAAATATTAAAGTCACCTCCTTCTCGAAACTCGACGAGCTCTCACAGTACCTTCGAGTTCTCGCAATTGGAACCGTCCCGATATTACTTAAACCGAATTGATTTCCCGTTTTCTAAAAATGCAGCTTAATCCGGATCCAGGTAAAGTTTGTTCGAGTCTCGATTCGAGATCCGAGATCTCGCTCCGTATCGAAAAACGAGAGTTTATCTAGACTTGCTAACTATATTTGACACGATTGTATTATTGATTGCAACATTGCTTTCGCAGTTTGTTTTGCAAATGTTAGTTCAGTAGATTGCTTTGGAGACTAGTTTATGTACTGACGTTTTGAACTTTCTTATTGACGTCACAAATTATATCGAGATTGGAAAAGGTGTTTCACTGTGGAGCCTGTACGTTGACATTTCTCTCTCAATCGTTTTGTACGTTATTTATGTCACGGTAAACTGAACTTTAAGTTCATTATGTTAATGGTGCATTGATATTGCAATTTATTCGCATTGAAATCCGCTAAAAACAAAGCTCTTAAACCTGCCCGTTCATTTATTTCGAAACAACATGTTTATCACGACGATAATCATTAATTAAAAGTTGGCTGCAGTTGAAATCAATACAGGTAACACGAAAGTAGTTTGCATTCATATAAGTTTTTAGATGAATTTAATGCAAGGTCATTAAACCCGCTAGTTCTTTGTCGAGGATCCAAGCAAACAGACAAAAGACTAATTTACAAAGCTTTGTTTACTCGTTCTAAAATAATAGAATCGCGGAGTGAACAAACCGAATAATCACGAAGCTAAAAAGCGCACACAGAATATTCTCATCAGTTGAAATGAATGTTGGTTTGAAGAAATAACTCTACGGGTGTAAAGGCATTGCAACCAATACAAGCTAAGCTTTCGAACTACCTATACGTGTGAAAATTGTTCGAGAGATATATTTCCAAGCTACGATTTTCGTTGAAAAGGTTGTGTCTGTACAGCGCGGACCTAATCTCGCTTGCTCTATGGAGCATTGGCTTTACGAATCGGGACGTATGTGGAGAGCACAATTAAATTTTGCAGGTGGGGGCTGGAGTCCGAGGAAATGTAATAAGCGAGTCGCCTCCGAGCAAATATTTAGACTTTGGTTTGTGGCCACGCCGTTGGAGGTATTAAGGGTGTTTATTTCTATTTGACACCACCATAATGGCTGCAATGCGTCTTTTTGAAGTGGATAGCTTTATTTCTGGATTCAACATCGAGATTGTTTCGTTTAAAAGTTATGCTAGTTTGTAAATATGTTTTTGACTTCTTTCTTCTTTTCTTTATTTTTTTTTAAATTGTTATTTAATTTTTTATTTTGTATCTTTTTTATTATGTGTGCTTGATGAACTGACGTCAAATAAACTTTATTCTTTCTATCTTTTTCTTTTTTTCTTTATGTCCCCATTATCTCGTATTGGTGGGGATAAAAACTTTGTAAACAGGCTGGAGCAGTCCTCGTGACGTCTTTTCTTGCGTTGCCAAGAGGTTTATTATTTTGTATTTGCCTATTCTTGTAACGGTAAAGTCAATTAGCTAGGTTCACCGCCATTCCCGCTTTACAAAACCCGATATCTATAAAAGGTGTAAACGGGCCCTTCACGAAGCATTCTGTACATCAAACTAAGTAACTCCACGCAAAAATTATTGCTGGGAAACGATTTTTTTATTTAGGGTGAAAAATCACGTTTTACGGAAAAACTCAATGTAACGCACTCAAAACATTGTGCTGAGGGATGCGTTAAATAGTACGGGGGACGTGGAGGTATATAAAGTAAAGTTATAATATTAAAAAGTTGCGTTAAAAAAAAACTTGTGAAAAAGTTGGAACTTTACTTTAACCGCAATATCCCGTAACCAGATTTAAAGCAAAAAAAACATCGCAATAATGAAGAGAACAAGTGCCTTGCGGCTTCGTTAAGGGTACTTTTACACCCATTGTAGCTAGTATCCCATAAAAGTGAATTTGCGCCGTAAAAAAATATAATTACAAAAAAACGGCCCGTATTCTCAGTTCGAGACTGTAAGTCGCTCATCCTATGGCCCGCCCACATTCTATTAATACAACAATTCTTTCAATCTTATACATTCTTGTTTCCCATTACATTTCTATTGCTATTCGTAAGCTCGTGTTGTTTATTAAAAAGGCTAACACAAATACGTTGCTGAGTGTATTTTTCTTTTGTGCATAACGCTTACCTTTTTTCAGCGAACCCCTTTTCAACTTCTAAAGCGGATGAAAGAAAACTCTGAGGATCATAACATGAAGAGCATGTTTTTTAATTCTGTTAGCTTTATTTACAGTGTGTTTTTGTTTTGTTATGTTGTTTATTTACTGTAATTAGTTTGTGAGCAAATTTATGCAGAGATTGGTTTTGAGGAATATTGAATACTTAATGAGAATTTCCTTTTTTTTTTAAACAGCGTGTGTTGTTAAATAACTTATTATTTGGAATTGCGTTGCGTTGGATGGCCTCCCACTAGGTGGACCGATGACCTGGTGAAGGTTGCAGGGATCCGCTGGATGCGAGTCGCACGGGACCGGTCAATGTGGCGACACTTGGGGGAGGCCTATGTCCAGCAGTGGACGTCTTTCGGCTGAAATGATGATGATGATGATTTGGAATTATAGGTCGACGTTAAAAACAAGCAGCAGTGATAGCCTGGCGGTGTGACCGTCGAACTGCCATCAAATCATAGGTCTCAAGTTCGAACCCAAGGCTCAAGCTCTGATTTTTCGGATTCATGTGCGTGCGTATCGTATTATAATTATAGGGTGTAAATAGACCCTTAACATATCCGAGAGGCACTTGTTCTCCCCGTCTGTGCGATCATTTACATTCATTTCCCTTTTTTTTTTTGTAATGATTCAGTTACATTAAATTACAATTCATTACATCAATTGTAGTCATTTGGTTTAGTCAACGACATGTTTTTTGTGATGTCTTAGTATCGGGCAGTCTTTGTCAGCAAATAACAATGCATTTCTGTTTAGGCATTACCCTTAGATGTCAACTAGTGTTAGTGAAAACCAGCATACACTCATAACACACGCAGCCATAATATTAAGTCTTGGTCATCACATATCATAATTATCATATTCACAAACTACGTAATTGCATGGTAATTTTAAATCGTTAACACTAAAAACTAATGGGGTTATGTTAATAGTGTGGCTTAATGTCTAATGCAGCTTAAAAGCATTATGCTACAACACCAAAATTCTGTAATTAACTTAATACAATATGAACAGGTGATTACATACGGGACCGAAACGTGGTCGCTCACAATGGGCCTCATCAGAAGGCTGAAAGTCACCCAAAGGGCAATGGAGAGGGCTATGCTCGGAGTTTCCTTGCGTGATCAAATCAGAAATGAGGAGATCCGCAAGAGAACCAGAGTTACCGACGTAGCCCGAAGAATAGCCAAACTTAAGTGGCAGTGGGCAGGGCACATTGCTCGCAGAACGGATGGCCGATGGGGCCGAAAAGTTCTGGAGTGGCGACCGCGAACCGGAAGACGCTGCGTTGGAAGGCCTCCTACTAGGTGGACCGATGACCTCGTAAAGGTTGCAGGGATCCGCTGGATGCGAGACGCACGGGACCGGTCAATGTGGCGACACTTGGGGGAGGCCTATGTCCAGCAGTGGACGTCTTTCGGCTGAAATGATGATGATGATGATGAATATGAACAGGTAAAATTGCTTATTAACATTTTGCTCTTTATATATTGTGTAAATCGGATTTATTCGACCATTTAATAGTGAAATCTGTATATAACTTATTTGGGAGTATGTATAAAGGGTGTACATAGACCCTTAACATATCCGAAACGCACTTGTTCTCCCCGTCTTTGCGATATTTTTTTTATTCTAGACCATACCTGGGAACCTTCTAGTTACGGAGATATTGGGGGTCAAAGTTCCAACTTTTTCACAAGTTTTTTTTTTAAAATACATGTTTTTAATGTAAGATTTTTACTTTACATACCTCCACGACCCCCGTACTATTCAATCAATCATCAATCAATCATCTAAACATCAGCACAATGCTTTGAGTGCTTGCCATCGAGTCCAACCGTAAAACGTGATTTTTAACCCCAAAAAAAAAAGGAGATTCCCAGCAATAATTTTTGCGTAAAGTTACTAAGTTTGATGTACAGAATGCTTGGTTGACGGCTATGTGAAGGGTCTGTTTACACCCTGTATAGAATGCATAGGGATTCATGGGCCAGGGTCGTCACGCAGTGAGTGCCTGAAGAGGGTTGTCTACAGTCTCGATACCGAGGCCTAGTAAACACTGGCGTCATAATTTACGAATCGAAATTATGGCGCGATTTACCGCAAAAGACCACACATTTCGAATTGTGGAAAGCCTTAGTGGAATCCTTTGGTTTTCTTACGTCCAGCGTTTTTGGGCTACAGAAGATACAAAACAAATGTCTGTTTTTCAATTTCTATTTCCCGTTTGTACGGTTACTCGTCTAATAAACAAAAAACAACCCAGTTTACAAAAAACAATGTCCATTCTCACACAGCCCACGAACGAAATCTTCTCCCACAACATCAAACAATTCCTTTGTTTGAATATTTGCCCTGAAGACAGTGCATAATACATGTTATTGTAACTGTATACCTGATTGTTGACTGTAGTCGAAACAGCGTGAAGCTTTGCCCACATTGTTTGCACAAATACCCCAAGGTACGTCACGGATCGTCGAATACCAATGAGCATATCACAGACAGACATATAATGTATATTATTATGTATTGTGTTAACATTTAACAATGAATTTTATTGAAATGTTGCCTTTAAATTATTGTTTTTTTTTGTTTGTATTGGTTTAACGATGGCTGAATAAATTTCTGAGAAAAACTGTGATATTTAACTGTTGGAAATCTCCATTTTGAAATCAACTAATTAAAATTACAATCAAAGAAAATGAACACGTCTTTAACATTAATTTTCATGTAAACCCTTTTGGGGTTTTACGCTTTTCGTTATACATTATATAAACTATAGATAATAGAGTACTATAATTAATTTTGTTTGCCCTATTAGCTAACGTCTCAAGTCAACCACGTATCCACACATTAGTGGTTCCTACGGACCATGCATGAACGACCGTATCGAACACGCATGCACGACTTTACTATAACCTTAGTACCAATACATAACAGAAGTACATACAACACCATAGACTACGAATTCATAGAAGCGCGGCTAAATCTAAACACATTCTAAATGACTACTTCTTTTTTTAGGGTTCCGTATTAATTTTAATTAATTTTATAGTAACGTAATTTGCCATGTATTGTCCGTCCGTCTGTCCGTCCGCAGCTTAGCTCAAAGAGTGTAACTGTAATATACAGATTAGTTACGCCAACGAAGTGGTAAAATAAAATCTAGAAAAGTAATTTTTTTTTAGGGTATCTCCTGATGAGTGATGATTTTTTTTTCTCCCGTACCCCATAGTGGGGGATGTCGTTGGATAGGTCTTTAAAAATATTGCGAGTTTGTTTAATTAATTTTTCGATTAAGGGATTCGTTTGTGAAATATTTTTAAAGAAATATCTTTAAAGTGCTAATTTTTGTTTGATTCAAGTTTTTTTTTTTTTTTTTTTTCCTTATTAGTAAGAACCAAGTTCTTACTAGTTAATTGCAATCTAGCCTAAGAAGACTAATAAACAATTTAAATCTAACTTATTATGCTACGTTATAAATTATGTTAATGCTAAGAATAGTGTCCATAATTAGGTATGCACTTTTACACACGTTCGTAACACTTCCTTAGAGTCTGGTAAAATTGATAAAACACTTTGTTCATGTGTTATATAAATAGCACAACATTGTTACTATTATTGATTCACTTAATTTGATTCAAGTGTCATCTACCAGTTAAACGATTGTGTTTGGGTGTGTGAAAAAAATCACGGTGGTAGTATATATAACGAATTTAAAAGAAAACTATTAGGTACAGCTGAGTAGGCTTTACAAGCTTACGAGCAATAGTTAACCAACTTATAAAATGTCCTTGGATAACATAATTTCCTAAAAATAATGTAAGGGAGCAAAGGTTTTCCAACTGCAAATGTTATTTCTTTTTTAATAAATCAATCAAAATCCGATGATTTTGGTTGTTTTAATAAAAAAAATATACATTTCGGAGGCAAATCGGACTGTAGGAAGTGTCCGCATATTTTGATGGGCATCTATGGAACCCTACATTGTGCGTGGCCCGATACGCACTTGACCGGTTTTTTCACACTATATTTGGGCTTGCGTTTGACCGCAACTCGTCTGATGTGAAGATGCGGCTTAGGATGGAGCACGCTAGCCTAGAAGAAACCGTTTCACTCGGACTTACAGTGTACGACGTACGTTGCGAATTTGAATCACAGTCATCGACAAAATTGCTTGGCTTGGCCGAGCTCGGATTTAAGCACAAGGAGTAGTAGCAGTTTATAGCAGTGGCATCAGTGCATGCACAAAGGTACAGTTGTACAATCAAGGAGTATATTTGTCAAACACCTAGAGGTAAACATAAATACTGCCATTTACGGGATATCTTCCGTGATGGTTCATTATTTTGAGCTCGCGTTATTCACGGAAGATATCCCGTAAGTGACAGTATAAGTTTAGTTGTAAACCGTGAAAGCTTAAAACACCTATAGTAGGTACATTTTCACGATGGGATAAGTTAAATATTATGCACCTGCTATCATATATCTATAAGCATTTCTTATTCTATGACAGTACGCTTGAACAGCAACAGTTAGTAACTGCTCATTGCTTATGAAGATGTTAAGGTTCAATTCACATTATGGTAGCACGTTACGTAGCAACTGTTAGTGCTACGAGTGCTACGCGCCGTCTACGACGCTACGCAAGACCGAATTGACGAAATCGTTCGCATTTATTGATAGGCATTAATCTAACATCAAGAACAATTTGGCGATGGCCTTTAAATTAGTGAGTAAATGAAAATCAATAGTTTTACGTAAAATACTGTTATTTATCCCTATTTGGTGAGACTGGAAACTAAACCCAAAATAGGATAACATAAAAAACATAACATCACGCCTGTAATCCCGGAAGGGTTAGGCAGAGGTGCACCTAAATAGTACACCCAAATTTAGCCAGTTATGTTTAACTCCCATGTGAAAGGGGGTGAGCCCATTGCCATTAACCGGGCATAAAACCTAACTTACTAAGAAATTCCTGATAGAAAAACCCAATATCACTTTGCCCGACCCAGGAATCGAACCCAGGACCTCATGCTCATCAGTCGTGCTTGCGACCACTAGATCAACGAGGCAGTTACTAGGTAGTTAGGAAAAGACTTAGCAAAATTATAAAATCGCACATGATGATGGTAACCTAGTATTTATTATGCCGTATAATGCCTGATTTCCGAATAATATAATTTAACCAATGCTAGGTTTACATAAATACATTTCCAAGTACTGATCCCCAATTCAATACAGCAAAGCCTCCCTTACCGAACTTGAGATAAATACAAACATAATAAATATGTAACATTTCCAAAGTAACTCGACTGGAAACAACGAAGGTGTTTCCGAAGCACTTGTCTTCTACCCATATGTCCCATTTGCTACTGGTTCCGAGTGCCAAAGGGATGGTTGACACTTCACAATTTCCTTTTAGGAGAAGGGAGGATCGAAACTTATGCATTTAACATCAGCAAATAAAATAAGACCACATTTTGGTGGTAAAAGAATATACCTAGTTTTTGGACGTTCAAAAGGTCTTTGAAAATGTAGATATTTTAATTTCCGTTTCGTGTTGTCTTTAGCTTTTCAAATAAGTATTTTAAATGCCTAAATGAGTAATAACATAACATCACGCCTGTAATCCCCGAAAGGACAAGCAGACCTACCTTTCAATCATCATCATCATCATCATTTCAACCAAAAGACGTCCACTGCTGGACATAGGCCTCCCCCAAGTGTCGCCACATTGATCGGTCCCGTGCGTCTCGCATCCAGCGGATCCGTGCAACCTTCACCAGGTCATCGGTCCACCCAGTGGGAGGCCTTCCAACGCAACGTCTTCCGGTTCGCGGTCGCCACTCCAGAACTTTTCGGCCCCATCGGCCATCCGTATCTATCAATAGTACACCCACATTTCGCCAGTTATGTTTAAGTCCCATGTCATAGGGGGCGAGTCTATTGCCATCAACCAGGCAGAAATGCAGACACCGATTCTCCAATAACACTTTACCTGACCCGAGTATCAAACCAAGGACCTCATGCTCAGCAGTCTCATTGGCGACCCAGTGAGAATTAAGTAAGGTATATTTAAATTAATTTAAAAGAAAAAAAGTTAAAGGTATTCGTCGTACTAACAGAAAAAAGAAAATGCTTGCTATAATTTTGAACATGAAAAATCTTACACGCCTTTTAAGTAACAGCGGTGGACTTCAAAGTGCTCAGTAGTAATTAAAACCGTAGCTTAGCATAAAGTATGGCAATTGCTCAATGTCGAAAGCTCGACTTTTGAAAATTTATTTCGCCCGAAAAGTTCTCACTACTTAATTACCTACTATGAATTTTATTTTCTTTGCGTTTACTAAACACTCAGAAAACTTTCAAATGACTCGATTGCTGTAAGAACGAATGGAACTGAAGGCGAAGTTATAAAATTGTACTTAACAGCTTAGTGAGGGGACTATTTGGATAGATAGTCCTCAGTTAGTGAATCGTAGACTGTTTAAAGTAAACGGAAAACTGTTCTTGATCGAGTTTGTGAAGAGCACGGTAAGATGGCAGAATGTAAACAGAATTTAATCCTGAATATTATTTATTTGTGGGCTTTCCAATACTTATGAACTTTAGCCTTTGAGTATAGTTCGTGGGTAACTACAGCCGCACGGGTCGATCGTCAAGGTTAAGCCTCGCTTGCCAAGGTCGTTCTGTGGATGGGTTACCATCATTACATATCGAGTTTCCTCCGTGCCTCGGAAAGCACTTTAAGCCATTGGTCCCGGCTGTTATTTGTACATCTTTGACAATCGTTACAGATAGTCCGTGGCCCAAAAGTCTGACAACCAGTCTTACCAAGGGGTACCGTATTACCCAGTACTAACTGGATTGTGGAGATAAGATAGGCAGTCGCTCCATGTAAAATACTGGTATTCATCTGTATCCGGTAAAACTGTCAGCCACCCCTAGACAGATTATGATGATATTGCTTTTAGATAATGTGTTTATTAGCTCTAACCATGTTAATTAACATGAATATATTTTAAGAATTTATGACCATCGTATCCATACCAAAATTGCCCATTTTCATCGAAAAATAGTGTCTGCGAGAGAACTGGACGTATCTGCGTCAATAATTATGGTCCATTACGAAAGCTTTTCGAACGCATCCTACAGTATCTATCAAAGTACCTATGGGGAGCCCGACACAAAATAATGTAATTTTCGTGTGTAGCATGTACATAAACTCATTTCCTTATTGAGCTCGCATAATTTGCTCGTTGTTGATAGAAACTTGTTTACAAAACAATCAGGAAACAACTATAATTAGACCGTTTCCGTGTAACGAAATTACCTCCTAAAACCTTATTGAACAACAAAATCCTTGAAGCGGGAGCATCATCTCCATAGCTTATTTAAGTTTACGTAAACGAAAATTTATCGCTCACGTAGATGAGACGTAGTAAAGCTAAATTATTTACGTAACCTACCAATTTTCACGAGATAATCCAAGTCTCCCCTTTCGTAGGGAATCTATTCTCGCGGGCTTCACTCTTATCTATATGACGCATACGCAAGCAAAACAAATCACCAACGAGTCTTGATAGTCGGGAACAAGTTTTTCATTAATATTCTATTCATATTCAAATCTGATTCGACAGGCGTTATCGCGCGGTGTTCCAAATTCGGATCACGCGCCGCTTCGTCTCGCGAACCGCGAATATCATGGGTATCGGGACTCGTGATTGGCTATATTATCAACGTTAAACATGACGGTGTGATTTAAACACCCATTGTTTGTTCGTTTGTTGGTATATTCTACTGATTTGTGTTTCAAGAGGGGGGATTGTTTACGTGACAGAAGACGGTTCTTGCTGTAATTGTGCTTATCTTTATGTGTTCTTTTTGTATGCAAATGGTATCGTGCTAATTGTGTCGATAAGACAAATTGATAACGTTTGAGGCCTCTTCGTGTCAAGTCGAAGCTTAAAGGCGCATGGAGTGATAGCTCAAACAATATTAAGTGTGGTATTTTTTTTTGTTGTTTTTTCATTGCTTACTTTACAGTTTCTTCGCTGCATTTGGAAATACTATAATCGTGAAGTAATAATATAAAAGCACAAAAAAAATACGATTGTTTCCAAGTACCCGCGATGGTTTGTATTGATATGTTTACGTTTTTTTTCAAAATGGCTTCTAAAAATGTTTTATAAATGATAAAAAAATCCTATCAATAAAAATCTTTAAAATAAACAGAACTAAGCGTAGTCATGGCAATTAGGCAACAACAGCCTTCGACTTTAATAACTTCATTTCATTGTTCCATATGAAGGATTTTAGCTTTTTTACGAGTAACAAAAACATGAATGATAAAGCTAAAAAATATGTGATAGCTAATTTCTCATAGAAGTAAAGCAAAGGACATTTTATGATGCCCATCGAGCGGGTGCCATTACAGGGCTCTTTTATTTTTTTTATGCTGATGCTTTCATTTCGAGTTACGATCCCAAAGTATATAGCACATTGGGACCTTATCAGGGACATTTTCAGCAATAGGTAAATGTAATATAATGATAAATTAACAACGTTTTAATGTTTTTTTTTGTTAATATACTTAATTCTATGAAATGGGGAAATGTGTGTTGATGTTAGGTACACCTCTGTCCAACCCTTCGGGGATTACAAGCGTGATAATAAATAATTTAGTTATGAGATGCTTCACCATCTGCCTGGCCTTTCCCTCACTAAGTTGGGCGTTGCTTCCAGTCTAACCGGATTCAGCTGAATATCAGTATTTTACAAGGAGCGGTACTACGATAACAATGCTAACTAAAACTGTTTTAAGCTTTCACGGTTTACAACTAAACTTATACTGTCACTTACGGGATATCTTCCGTGATTGTTCTTTATTTTGATCTCCCGATATTTCATTCACCCGCATTCTCCAGTCAACCCGCGATCATGGCGCTTGCAACAGCGCCGAAATATCGGGAGCTCAAGAACAATCACGGAAGATATCCCGTAAGTGACAGTATAAGTTTAATGCTAACTAACCGTATTTAACTAAAAAGGTTTATTTATTTCAAACCAACATCACTTACTAAGATTAAAAAAGATTAAACACGTTATGACTAATTAAAGATTCCTACCTACTCTTAAGCTAAGTTAAACTAAGCATTATGAGTTTGGTGGTAACAAAGGTGTGACAAATTTGACTAACTCGATGAAATTCACACCACTTTCACAATCATTAAGTATTTAAGATTCTAATAACACGAAGTAGGATAACGCTACTATATTGAAATTACAAAACATATCATCACACCTGTAGTCGCAGCAGGGTTAGGCAGAGGTGTACCTATAGTACACCCACATTTCGCCAGTTATGTTTAAGTCCCATGTAATAGGGGGCGGGTCTATTGCTATCAATTGGGCACAAATCTAGACTCCGTGGCTGCTACTGGGAAGTTCCTAATGGAACCCAAAAACACGTTGCCCGACCTGGGAATCGAACCCAGGACCTAATGCTCAGCAGCCGCGCTTGCTGCCACTAGACCAACGAGGCAACCAGTTTTTAGAAATTACATAATATTTAATACTTCACATTAAATACTGTTTAACATGTTAAATTTTTAAAGAGGAATAAATATGTAATGTTATGTTGTTATTTTATACTGACGGTAAAAGTTAACCCTACACCAAAAAATATCCAATACCTGAAGCAATATGATCGAACTGATTCGTAAATTACGCTATCAATCGTAACGCATTTGTTACCACATCATTCAAACCCATCCCCAAACGAAATTAACAAGTGAACCGCTAAATGTGAAGGTATTATCCAAGGATATTCTCCCGTAGCTTGGCTTAGGGATGGCATTTTGTACGCATCGAGTTCTTTTAAAATAACATCACGCAGAGGTGTACCAATTAGTCCACCCTCATTTCGCCAGTTATGTTTAAGTCCCATGTAATAGGGGGCGAGCTTATTGCCATCAATCGGCAACAAGTCCAGACTAAGAGAAATTCCTGATGGAAAAACCCAAAAACACTTTACCCGACCTGGGAATCAAACCCAAGACTCAGTGCTCAGCATACGCGCTTGCGACCACTAGACGAACCAGGCAAAAAATTACAGCTTCTTATCATAAGATGTGTTCTCGCTCGTAATTAGAACACGCGAATAAATTCTACACTGAAAAAAATTTGGTCACACGGACATGATTTTCAGTAGTAATGAATGATCGAAACAGTAGTATTAAAATGTTATCGTAAAGGAAACAAAAAAGTGTCGATTTTATTTCATTAGTTGGGTGAATTGAACAATTTAAAATGTTGGTCATTATAACCTCTTTTTTTTGCAGTCATACATCACTGTCTACGACTTGAATCAGTAGAAAATCATTGGTTGAAACTAAGTAGCTCAGAAAGCTTAATTTGCCTGATTCGTTTACTTTATAAACCGCCCATGTGTGAGTCGTATTTTTTTGTAATGTTTTTTTTATATCGCACTAAGGGCTACAGATACATTTTAGTTTACTTTCCTTTTATGCCGTGACAGAGGGCCATAGACCAGTGAAAATTACAACTGGTGCATAATTACAAAAGATAAAATCAGAAAGACTTCCTAGGCTTAGTGAGAAGAATAAGAAGCTGGAGTCAGTCTTAAACTAGATTATTCGATTAATCATTAGGTCCTCTGGGTGGACCGATGACCAGGTGAAGGTTGCAGGGATCCGCTGGATGCGAGTCGCACGGGACCGGTCAATGTGGCGACACTTGGGCGAGCCCTATGTCCATCAGTGTACGTCTTTCAGCTAAATGATGATGATTAATCATTATTTCACGCAATTTTCCTCAAACAATCAGCCATTGCAATAATCCTGAACCAGGAGCTTTCTCAATTTAAATATGCCAACCCTACGGGTAGATATCGGTCGAATTCCAACGTCGTAAACCGTTCATGATTCATGTTTATTCAAGCATTGCCGTTGAGGCGCATTTCACTCGTAAACCTGTTTACTGACTTCGTAATTATAATCCTTATAGCTTTATAATCATAGGCTATTATTGATCTGATTGGTGAAAAGGGGAAATACGATTGTCTTAATGGATTTCGGACTTAGATCGTCGTAGGGAAGTAAGTGTTTATATTTTGTTGTTGTTCCCATCATAGCGATCACTTTTTTTGCACTGGACCTGGGAACCTTCTAGTTACGGAGATATCGAAGGTCAAACTTCACACTTTAGTAATCTCGTTGTATCTCAGACTGTGTTATTATAGGTGACAGTATACAGTCTCATATCTGCACTAGTATCTAAAATATTGTAGGTCAATACCTCATTTTGTCTTCGTATCTCAAATATACGGAACACAATGTCCCTAGCTCAAGTTTCACAGCATTTGGGTCACGGTGACTTCATATTTGTATTGCAGATAGATCAGAAATCTGGATCTAAATTGATACTGTCTGAATTATGCTAAATCTAACTATTCGATCAGAAATGAGGAGATCCGCAAGAGAACCAAAGTTACCGACGTAGCCCGAAGAATAGCCAAACTTAAGTGGCAGTGGGCAGGGCACATTGCTCGCAGAACGGATGGCCGATGGGGCCGAAAAGTTCTGGAGTGGCGACCGCGAACCGGAAGACGCTGCGTTGGAAGGCCTCCCACTAGGTGGACCGATGACCTTGTAAAGGTTGCAGGGATCCGCTGGATGCGAGACGCACGGGACTGGTCAATGTGGCGACACTTGGGGAGGCCTATGCCCAGCAGTGGACGTCTTTCGGCTGAAATGATGATGATGATGATGATTATTGATCTGATTGGTGAAATGGGAAATACGATTGTCTTAATGGATTTTGGACTTAGATCGTCGTAGGGAAGTAAGTGTTTATATTTTGTTGTAGTTCCCATCATAGCGATCATTTTTTTGCACTGAACCTGGGAACATTCTAGTTACGGAGATATCGAAGGTCAAACTTCACACTTTAGTAATCTCGTTGTATCTCAGACTGTGTTATTATAGGTGACAGTATACAGTCTCATATCTGCACTAGTATCTAAAATATTGTAGGTCAATACCTCATTTTGTCTTCGTATCTCAAATGTACGGAACACAATGTCCCTAGCTCAAGTTACACAGCATTTGGGTCACGGTGTCATCATATTTGTATTGCAGATAGATCAGAAATCTGGATCGAAATTGATACTGTCTGAATTATGCTAAATCTAACTATTGGATCATAAACAGCTGGGTAGATGATGGATGGAGAGGTAGAGAAGACCAAAGAAAACAAGGATGGATTTTGTGAAGATGATATGAAGGAAAGAGCAGTAAATGATGAACATGGGACAAGGGAAAGAAGACCTAATTTAAAGAAGTGAAAAAACTAATTTAACCTAGCACACAAAGCTTACTAAAATAGTATAGGTACTACACTGCAATTAAATGATAAATGTGTATTTAGTATTAAGCAGCAAGTAAATGTTGCATCTACTGGGATTGTGCGAACTAGCGAAGATAAATGAAATGAATGTAGCTCTGGAGGCTTGTACCTGACAGCTATGAAGTTATTGCAATCGCTTATTTTGGTGCCGAATCCAGGTTTGGAGATTGGAGGCTTTTAATTGTGAGGTACGTAATACTAACAGAGGACGTTGTCAATATATATATCT
This sequence comes from Noctua comes, assembly GCA_963082995.1. NCBI lineage: Eukaryota > Metazoa > Arthropoda > Insecta > Lepidoptera > Noctuidae > Noctua > Noctua comes. Next base: position 5,881,514 of record OY720271.1, read on the forward strand.
ATACTTTTAATAAAATTGTAACAGGCCGATGTCTGTACAAAAAAAATATGGAACAGAAGCCAAAACAACAGCTTTAAGATTTTTGTCTGGCTGTTTTTCTGTCTGTATGTTTTATGTCTCGTCGTGTCGTTGAGCTCCTTGGATTATGAGTCGAGCTACACGATCACTGGCAAATGCTTGCACTGTTTGGACAGGTCCACTCAAATCTGTGTGGTTATTTCTTCAAAAGACCATCTCAGACATTAATCTACATGGTCCTCATATGACTTGAGCAATGTCTGGACTTTAAAAGAGACGGTGACCTCTGAGTTTGTTTCGGATGTTTCTTCTCAGAGTAGTCAGGTACGAAACACCGGCCCCATCTAGTTTCAAAAGAAAACATGGTGACTTGTAAAAGAGTTTTGTAAACCAATTTACAGAAATAAATATGATTTAAATGATTTAGATTTAAATGATTTAAATTTAAATGATTTAAATGATTTAAATATGCGCATCACGCAAAAACTACTACATGAATTTGAACGCAGTTTTCACCGCTCTACTGCTAGATGCTTAACTTAAAATATAGGCAATATTAGATATAGTTTGGACCCGATAGGTGGCGTTGTGCGAAGCAAGGGCAGGACGCTAGTCATTAATAAGATTAAAACTAATGACAAACGGTCGAAGACTATCTTTAGGCAACATGTTTTTTTTTTTATGTGCGAACGGTTTTATGATAATTTCATGCTCTTCGAACATTCTTGAATACAATATTGGAAGTACGAGGAGGTACTGATGGTCTGAGTTCACTGATGGTCGACCACTTTCAACCTTGTTACTTAGTACATAAGGGTGAAGAGTGGTAGACCGTCTGTGGACTCGGTGTATCTAACCAACTAGACACCCCTCATACCTTTTTTCTACTTTAGATGTAGCAAATAAATTACTTTCTTTTTCATTAATTTATATGTCATCTGCAAGGACATCTCGTTTACCGATAATGTAAGGATCAAAAAAATAAATATTCTAAAAAATCTTCTTTGATTTTAATATTAATAACAATTTCTTTGACATCATAATTTACGTACGACGAAAAACGTAATTAAAAACTCTGTTATGAATTGATCAAGAGCTTTTAAATAAATTGAAAAATCACGTTAATTTCAAAGAAAAAAAAACGGTTTCGTAGAATAAGTACGTTATAAAATAAAAATCACGTGTCACTGTGTTCGTCCAATCTAAGCTCCGAAATTATCCAACCGATTGCGAAGCCAAGTAAGCCGCTGCAGATACTACTTACTTTGCTTCGCAATCGGTCCAGTGGTGGTATTCCTATGAAGCATGGTGCGGCTGCGATGCCTCAGCGCAAACTATGGCTCACCTCCTGTCCTGCTCTGTTGTAATTCTACCTGCACTTTGAGGAACCTCTCCGAAGTTACCACCAATGCTATTGAGGTGCCAGAGTTCTGGTCGAAGGTTATTTTACTCTAATTTAAGGAATCGTCGGAAAGACATAGATCCCGTGACCTTCACAACTTACTATGTTAGGGTCGGCTTCCAGTCTAACCGGATGCAGCTGAATATCAGCATTTACATGAAGCGACTACCAATCTGGCCTCCACAACCCGATTAGTACTGGGTAACACGATATCCTTTGGTTAGACTAGTCGTCAGAATTTCGGGCCACTGACTACCTGGAACGACTGTCGAAGACCTACAAATGACAGCCGGGACCAACGGCTTAACGAGCTTTCCGAGGCACGGAGAAAACATAATCATAATAATCATCCCTATTCCCAATACATTTTAATACCTAAAATTATAAATAAATACCTCAACGTCTGCAGTATGCGGTTATAATTGGCAAGGGAGTGCGTCTCAACGGCTCAGAGTAGCTGGCAGCCATCGTAAAATATTTTACAACCTTCTTAAATCGAACATTATCGCTCCGTGTAACTCCCACGAGGGTTTGCGACGCTCCCTTATAATATTTTGCATTATTTCGGTCGTTGGAGATAAGTATGCTGTGAATTTAGATGTACTTTGGTACATTATCTGTAATTGCTCTGGTAAGTTACTTAGCGGTGTGATTTCTTGTGGGTTCAAGTCAACGCCTCTCTTGAAGAGGGTGTCGAGAAGTGATTGAAACGCCTGTTACCAATGTGTGCTAAATGTGGTAACTAATGGCCTCAAAACCGGGCGTTATGTGGTTTCTGCCATGGAAACAAGCGTGAGTACCATAACATGTAGCATGCCTATCAGACGACATGGGTGTGATGACTTCCTGATTCCCTGGGACACCGTTTTAAGGGTCTTACAAATTACGATGAGGTTTACAATAGTTCTAAGCAGGCAGCAGTAAAGATATGTTCAGCGTACGTACCTTAGACTGCGACATGCAGTCGTTGACCTTCCAGCAATCGTTCTTGATCATGATGATTGTGTTGAATGACGATGAATATTGTAACCTAATCAAAGTTCACTCGATACTGACTGTTTTTTCACAAAAGGTCTTTTGTCTTACAGACTGTCTATAATCATCAACTGCCAAGCCTTTTCCCAACTATGTTGGGGTCGGCAAACCCGTTTGGAATAACTGGTTGTGGGTGCGGAGATCATCTGCTTCGATAATGCTTCGGCAACTGGTTAAATGGGTTATGGAGGTGTGAGGTGGCAATGTGGCAACGCTAAGCTTCAATTATTATGTCTGTATCCAACGGATAATTTTGAATACTGTAACCAAATCGTTTGACCCAAGTTTCTCACACCAACTACCACAAAACATCGCTAGGTCTTTTCCCTTGGGTCTCAAGTATAATAATCTGTCTATTTATTATGATCGGGTGGGCGTATCGACATCAGGCTGAACTTAATATTAAATTAGTTATGGAATCTAAACTGTATCAGTATTGAATACTAACTAATTCTGTATACAGTGCTATCGATCTATTTCCACTTAGACTAAATTAAACTATCTTCAGTACTACAAATTGCATTTAATCATCGCTAATAGAACCAGCTACGACTTTTACTCAAATATTTACCTCAAATGGATTAACGCACTGCCTCGCTGGTCTAGTGGTCGCAAGTGCGACTCCTGAGCATGAAGTCAGGGTTCGAGTCCCGGGTCGGGCAAAGTGTTATTGGGTTTTTCTTTTATGAATTTCTTAGTAGCAGGCATAGAGTCTGCATTTGAAGCCCTGTTACATGAAGCTTAAATATAATTTGAGAATGTGGGTGTACTATTGGGTACACCACTGCCTATCCTTTCAGGCATTACAGGCGTGATGTTATGTTATGCTATCTTCAGTACTACAACTTGCTTTTAATTCTATCCTTAATAGGACCAGCTACGATTGAAACTTAAATATTTACTTCCAAAGGCTTAATATGGAGTAAGTGACACGCAAGGAAACTTAGTTCGCATAAGTTATGCATTTGAACGATACAGGATAACTTTAGCTTATCTACACTAATCGATTCAATCGTACTCGGGTGAGAACGCTCACCCGAGTACGATTGAATTAGCTTAGTAACTTGAGCGGTGGAGAATTGGATTTTTGTTAGCAGTTATAGCGAGAGCAATGGGTACTTCAAAGCTTGTCTATGGTGGAAAACCGTTAGGATAATGAGGGAAACTATGTATACAGGTCACTTTACAGCGAGCAAAAATTGAAATTTAGGTACTAAAGACCGTCTGCTGTAGTTACCGTAGCAGTGTGAAGTGCAAGAAGTGAAGTGGCAATGGGCCAGTCATATTAGCCGTAGAACCGATGACCGTTGGAGTCGACGTGTTCTTGAGTGGAGACCGCAAATCGCAAACGTAAGGTGGGACGCCCTCAGGCTTGGTGGAGTGATGATCTTCGCAGGGTGGCTGGTAGTAACTGGATGAGAGTTGCTGAGAATCGAGTTAAGTGGCGTGTGATTGAGGATCCTTATGACCAGCAGTGGACTGCTGTAGGCTGATGATGATGATGATGATAACCATAGACCGAACTTCAGCAATTTCAGTATTAATTAGCCTCGCATTCTAATGAAACTCTGTTTTACGCAAGTCCAGTTCAAAATCAAAGTAAAAGTTTTGCTTACCAGTTGTTTATCGTTTCTTCATATAACGCAATGACAACTGTCCCAAGACTCATTCTATGTTTCTCTGTTCCTTTTCACATTTAATGGTAAATAAGAGTTCACTGAGGGTTAACCACTTTTCAACCTTATTACTAGGGCATAAGGGTGAAAACCGGCAGGTCGTCAGTAAACTGGGAAGTATAGTCGTCAGCACATCAAGTTATCACAAACTGTCAAATTTCTCCAAATGATTTTAAATCATAAAAATGTTAATGGTTAAGATCAAAATCGAATGAGATTTTTTTTAAATTATTGTAGTAACTTGATGCCAAACTAATATATTAGTAAGTAAGGTAGGTAATATGGAAATGTATTTATTTTTCATTGGACCTCTGTTTGCAAAACAGGTAGGAACTTACCGAACAGATTGTAATGAAGTTCACGCAGGGTGAAAAAAATACATCTTAAAAACTAACTACCGAACTCAACGACAACATTTTGTCCGACTTTATTCGCCAAACTCACAAACCTAGCGAAGAATCTGGAATCATCGTGTACTAAACATTGTTGGAAGCCGGCAGACGTTAAACATGAAATATTTCCAGCGATATATTCGCACGCATGTCGCGACGACTAAGCGGCCGTTTATCAATATGCCCTTCGGCGGATCTTAGCTAGCGGCGCGCGGCGCGGCGTACGGGAACATATGAGAAATTACAATGGTGTGCGAAAACAAAATAAAGCCGGTTCGTAGGCAAAAGATGACGTCATTGGAGGAAGTAATATTTGTCGAAATTATTGGAATTGGCAGTTTACCTCAATATGAAAAAAAATTATCGCCAAAACAAAATCAGAGTACAAACCATGGTGTAGTGAGTGCTTCCAAAACGAAGCCAAGAAACACAACAACTTCATAGGTTGTATTTGTCAGGATTTATTCCGTTAGGCTCATACATCATGTGGCAGAAGATGGGTTTCGTGCAATGAAAATACACTGGGAGCGATAGTGATACACTGTTCCTGTTAAACTTACAACTTACTTGAAATTACAATTTAACACAATAACACGGGGCACAATGAACCGGGTACAGTTCCAGACGTCTCAACTCCGCTGCGATCAGACATTGAATGTCTTCCTCGCTTCGAGCTGAACATCAGAGTTCTGTAGAAGCACGCTGTGGTGTGGGTAGACTTGTAAGTAGGTCGCGTGATGTCACCACCAGCGTACTTGCGATTCATTTTATGTCCATACTAACGATAGGATCCGACATATTTAACTTCAGCATTCAACCACATGCCACAAGTGTACACAACATTTGATAATAATAACAAAAAACTAAACACGACACAACTGTACTTACATTTTAGCCTTGTTATTATTTACAAGATCATTATCATTAAGACAGAATAAACCGACTGCCCGTTCATGAACCATTACAAATGCTGCTGGAAAAGTAAAGACATTAGCAGCCTACCCGAGGTTGCGGCTTGGCAGTGAAACATACAGATTGTGAGAAATTGGGGTGATCTATTTGTAGAGCACGTTATTCAGGTTCCACGAAAACAAACAAGGACCGCTGCGTCTTTTCTTCTGACGTCATTCGCTGCGGGGAATAAGGCCACGTCGTGACTAAAGCGATCGTCGCTCGAACACTCGTTCATTTTGGTCGGCGAACTTAGCCAGATTTTTTGATATCCTAATAATAAAATTTGATATTTTGACCTCTAAACTTTTGCCATGGTAAAGCGCTCTCTTGGTATGATTGTTGTAATGACCAATCAATGAAAATAGCAGATTTAGCCCCTGAACACGTTATGTCGCCGAAAAATGGCGCCTTTTGGCTAGAAAGTAGTAACATACGCACACGATACTACCAAAATTCGACTGATCGCTTTGGTTAGGATGCAGGTTAACACAAAATTTAAAGCATCGCATGAACCATAAACTATATGAACTCGAATTTTAAGACTATTTCAGTTGTGATTCAATATATTTGGCCAGCATGAGTATACCTAGAGTAAATACTGCTTATCTCGAAATTTCAGCAAAGGTAGTAATAATAAAATTTTAATGTGTACTTGAGATTATTTTTCGGAAATGTCTGCGACTGAAAACGCAAACTTTGCTGAAATAAAATTAAGTCTTAAAACTAAGATCAGTTTTATAGTCTTGCAAGTTGCAGGCGACAGCTTCTTTGGCGATAAGGAGTTTCGGCAGTAGCTGTGTCAGCATTTTGCTGTATTATAATACTGTCTACTCAAACCTTGGTATTTGTCTTGAGTGGCAACGCAATCATCATCATAACATTGTCTCAAGAAGCAGTTACTCCACCATTATCCATAAAATTCGTTTCTTACATGAGTAATAAACCACCTCATTGTTCCTAAGTACAACAAATACATTATTTTTCGTTTCAGTTCTAAACAAAACAGAAAACTTTTCCTTACAACACTTTTATTGGTGTTGTAAAACAACATTTTGCTCCGCCGTACAAAATCAGTCAACAACAAACTCGGAATTTGTTGAGATGTGTGAATCTTAGACCCTCGTCGCTCACCTGATTGCGGAATGCAAATCGAACCCAAGGGACCTTAGCCCTAATATATAAGAGGGATAGAGCTTTTTATCCCACACAACAGGCACAGGAAAGGCCGACAAACCGTAACAGACACGTGAGTAGCTGAAATGGTTTTGAATAGTTTATAGTGCTTTATTTCGCTGGTGTTTTATTATTTAAGGCCACTCCGTCCCGTGGCATTGTCCGCATTTTTCTTAATTTCCCCCCAAAAAATTCTCTTTCAGGTGGAATTTGAAAAACGTGCTTTGGGCCGTGTTGTTTGTGAGTTTTCACACTGTGCACTATTTACTAGTTGGTTTTTTATTGTGTGACTAGCTGTGACGGTGGGGCAGGAATGCAGGTATTTGGATCCATTTTGTGTGTGTTTTACCAAATCTTACTGTGATGCTAAACAAAAGGTACATGGGTATACTATTATATGTACGTAAATGGAAAATTACACAACTGATACAGTTTTAATCTAAAGACCCATAAAAAAAACTAAAAAAATGTCGTGGAAATACGTACTAAAGCCAAAGCATTTGCAGTAAAATAATTTAATAGCACGTAAAACTAAATGCCAACAATTTTCCTATCGGTCTACTTCATCGATTTTAATTTCTACGAACCGTTTACCGTGTGCTAGCTGCAATTTCCTTGCTATTCGCTTATACTTTAATTATGTACTGCGTTCTACATAACACGTTTGCACGCATATCATTTTAATAAAACGACCCGACTGTAATAATTGAATGAAGGTATACAGGGTGGAGACGACAATGCGACAATAAATTAAACTGTATGTAACTCATGACGTTCCCAGTCTGCATACAAAAATTCAATCGAAAATTACTGGATATTTTCGATTGAATTTTGTATGCAGTTTATTCACAGGACGTTATTTTTCATTTTTAGCATTTTCTACATAGTGTAGATAATAGGCTACCACCAACAGGTTAACGAATCCCGCATCGGTATAAACGTTAAGCACATGTTGCCAACTCGCTACTTCAAAAACCTTGGCCAAAATTGTCGTATTGTCGTCTCCACCTTGTATAATGCAGTAATTTCCTTCATATTTCTTACTATTACTGCGAATCGAGTTGGCCGATGTCAATTTTCCCTTGTGATCCTCTTCACATGGACGGCAGTATAGTCATTTACTGGATAGTGAACAACAGTCTGAGCCCCGCCTGTAACAACAATTGTTTCTAGATATATCGGCTATAGCTATATCGGGAACTCATAAGAAACAGTAAACATGGTAAATATCCCGTTTCGAGTATTAATAATAAAGTTAGTGACCATGATAGTTTAAAATCTTATATTGTTTTTTGTACTAGTATGGGAGCAGCGGTGGCCCAATGGTGGCGGCCCCGACTTACGAACAATAAGTCGTGGGTTCGAACCGAAGCAGGCGCATTACTTTGTGTTTATTTCATCACCACTGCTCTCAAAAACGGTGAAGGAAAACATCGTGAGGAAACCGTCATGTCCTAGAACCAAAAATTCGAAGACGTGTGACATCTACCAACCCGCACTGGGCCCGCGTGGTGGATTATAGCCCATTCCCTCTCGTAGAGAGGAGGCCGTGTGTCCCAGCAGTGGGAACATTACAGGCTGATATGCTATGCGGTCGTTTGACTTCGAAGTTATCTTTACAGAATATTAATTAGTAGTGACTGCCTCGTTAGTCTAGTGGTCCCAAGCGTGACTGCTGGGCATGAGGTCCTGGGTTTAATTCCCAGGTCGGGTAAAGTGATTTTGGGTTTTTCCATCAGGAGTTTCTCAGTAGCCACGGAGTCTCGATTTGTGCCCTGGGACATGGGACTTAAACATAACTGGAAAAATGTTGGTGAACGATTAGGTACAACTCTGCCTAACCCTTCGGGGATTACAGGCGTGTTGTTATATCATGTAATATTAATAGTATTGGACTAAGTTCAGCCACGCCTAATAGAAAAAATGTTTTTTTTTTACATAACACATTTGCAAAAAGCTTCCAATTTATTACAAACTTGCACTTGTTAAGAACAGGGTGTAAAGACTATATGTATATATGTATTAATATATACCGATTATTAAGCTTTGAGTGTCAGAATGGTTACTTGATATTTAATATGTCTAAAATATCTCTAAAAAGGTGTGTAGGGAAAAGGGTTTTTATCAAGAAAAGCACAGAAAGACAAGACTATTTATTTATTTATGTTAGGCTTGTCAGATATTTATAGGTAACGTCAATTACCTATCAAGCTACGTCCATTCGCAAACCTAGGTCTTCGTGGAGAAGAATGGACAAGAAACTCCACGGTAACATCTTTTAAAATATTATATATTCTAGTATAATAGTATAATATCAAATAACTTACATAAACATTGTAATCCAAATAGGTTCCAGCTTTACACATTTTGTATCACACAATATACCAATCAGGGTATGTCTTAACCCTTCGAACACTAACAGCAAAAAGCCTTGAATTGGCGGCGACATCTACTTTTATACCCGTCAAATCATAATCATAATAATACTAATCAAAGATGGCCGCCATAATAAACCAATGGCAAATGGTCATACATTATACCTAAATAACTAATAACATAGATTATAATTAACAAATCTTATGTAAGGGAACTATTTTAAAACTTCATTACATAATTTAGCAATATAGTATGTATTTATTTGTAATATTGATGTTTAATCGGATAAAATATGAACATCAACTGATAGTTCAGAGAATTGATTAAAACAACTTGATATATTGAAATTGCAAGATAAGATCTAGGAAACATTAGAAATATCATTTAATTATTACCAATTGATTTATTAGCAATATAAAGTAAATAACCATTTAACTTGATTATTCAAATATCACAACTATCTTTCGTTTTGAAACTAAGCCTTTTTAGCCACAATGGAAACTATTTCTAAAAAATATAATAGATAATTATATATAGTTATTAATTTGGTCGGATATTCTCATAAATATAAGGCTATTCTTAACACACTCATAAACGGGGATAAATGGTGCTTGTTTTGTGAAAGTTAAACATCATCTTAATAATCATCATCATCATTTCAGCCGAAAGACGTCCACTGCTGGACATAGCCCCCCCCCCCCAAGTGTCGCCACATTGACCGGTCTCGTGCGACTCATCATCATCTTAATAATGCCTTAATATTATCACACTGTGAGATTTTAAACTCCACCCTCTGAGCTAAGAGTCGAAAATCGAATAGCATATTTTTAAACAGGCATTAGGTTATAAAAAAACAGTATTGGTTAGTATTTAGTAAGCATTAATAAGAAAATCCCTTGAAAAGGTGAATAATATTAAAATGTGGTAAATACTGATATATTGCTACATTTCTGTCTCTGCTTGTCCCAGTTTGGAAGAGTGCTTGAGGTAACAAGCAATGTACTTGAAATCCACAGTTCTTCATCGTTATTCCTTTGTCTCTTGTGAAGTTATTTTTAGAGACACCCTCCTATTTTCTGTGGATTTCAGCATTTAACTGATTGTGTGAAGATGTTTGTACATAGGCACATTACATTGAATTACCAACCTATATTCTGTTTGCCTGCATGGTAAGGGCGTCTTCTCAAACAGACAAAGCATGTGGGCACTAGTTGTCCGGCATTTTGCTGAACTGGGCCTACTTGGCGCAGCCGTGAGGCACACAGTGTCACACAATTTTATTTTTCTGTTTAGATTTTAGTTTTTTTTTTTTTTAATTTGTTATTTTTTATATTGTGTGCACTTGTGGCATGTGCCAAATAAATGTATTTTCTTTCTTTCTTCATGAGCATTGATCAGCACGCTACTCAAAGAGGATTGGTGATTCCAGATTTATATAATCCATAAAAATAAAGAAAATTGAAGTGTCTGTTTGTAATTTCAAAATAACAGCTTTTATGTAGAGAAAGTAAATAGGGTGTGTACCTATAATGAAAAAAAAAAACATACCTTTTATTTTTCGTCTGTCTGTTTGTTCCAGCTAATCTCCAAAACAGCTGGACCGATTTTGAAGGAACGTTTACTGGACGTTTACTGGAAGATAGCTAAAGTTATAAGGAGTAACTTAAGCTACTTTTATTTTAGAAAAAAACAAGAGGGTTCCGTGCAAAAAAAAAATAAAAAAACCCTAACAATCAACACTATTAGTAAACAAAATCCGATTCGAATCAGGGAAGTAATATTTCTATAATAATTTCACACGGATGAAGGTCACGGGGCATAGCTAGTTTAAAATAACACTAGGTTGCCTTAGTTTTGCTTTACCATTTTGTTAGTGGTGTTCACAAAAAAAAAAAGTGAAAAAAGAAAAGTGAAAAGTGTAAAAAGTGAATATGTCTTAGAAATTTCAGTGCATTGATTGACAGCAATTACGCCGAATTCAGGTATGTTTTTTTTTTTAGCGTGGTATCATCATCAAATGAGTCCTCCCACCCAGGGCAGAGCGGGAGGTACTGTCAGACTTGTACTGACTAAAATCCACGGTTCCTTCAATAGCCCTTTATGTTCCAGGGTCACGGTAATTTTATAAGTCCCGCGACCCGAATTCAGGTATTTAAATCATTTGAAACTGAAAAAGTTCTATGTAATAAGGGGGCACTGCCACTTAATACCGTTTAAAAATGCCTAATTCCTTTAAGATTACAGTAAAAATTAATATTCACAGATTTTAAATCCGATCTCTGACACAGTGACCCATTTATGCAGGCATTACTACGAGTATTTATAGGTACTGTCGCAGAATTGTACAAACAAATCACGAGCAGGCCGTTAACACAGCACCTACCTCGCCTAAGTCGGGTAATAAGCTCCCCAGTTAAGAGCCCCCTTAATTTTAGCGTGGGGCATAACAGCTGTGGCCTAAAAGGTACCTAGATAATCCGATAATGTAGGGGAGGTGTTACTAAATAACAATATTATTTCGTATTTTAGGAAGTCTGATTTTACATTTTGAACATTGTTATGATTGTTTGTCGACTAGAATACGTCAATAGTTCTTATAGTTTGTTTGTTTAAGTTAAAACTGATGTTACGTGAAGGTACCTGTGACATGACACCGCTTACTTCTTTGTGTTCAATTTTATAAGACATTCTGTCTGGTCATCTTTGCAACGTCGAAAATAAAAGCAGAACGGAAGAGAAGAATAATTACATCCTGCAGAAAATAATTAAAAATAAATATTCTCTTACATTGACAATTTATTAACATCGTTTTTGAGAAGAAAACGATTACCAAACGAGTCTGATCCGTTTTTATAATATTTATTTTTGCGACATCAAAGATTGAGGTTCAAAGTGACTTTATTTAGTAAACACACATCATCATTCGGTAATTACTTCGACTTGATAAAAAGAAATGAAAATCGGTGTATTTTTAATGAAAAATCTTTTATAAAGACTCCTCAAAGTCACTACTTAATGGATTCCTTATCTACATTAAAGATAGGTACAGTATTTTTACAAGGACTAACCTTTGGGCGATACAAATTCAAAGGAATCTATTACGTACTTACATTCAGCATTTGAATTGAAAAATTGAAGAGAACTTAAGAACAAAAGACGACCGTCAAACTGTACTACAATAATGCATTATACGGCAAATATGGATTGAATTTTTAATATACAACGTCAAACAGCGCTGTTGGCAAAAAACATAAGAAATTGTAATGCTAAAGTAGTATTTGACAATTTCTCAACTTTAATTTCTCAATTCAGAAAAGAAAGAAAGAAAATAAATTATTTGACGTCAGTTCATCTAGCACACAGAATAAAAAAAAAGATACAAAATAAAAAATAAAACGACGAATTAAAAAAAAAAAAAAAAAAACATATAATACGTATTGTGACACCAAAGCTTAACATACTTTATCTTTCAAAAGTTCTTTTACAAACCGCAAAACCATTGTCCTTAAGAATCACCTTCTGAATCACTTTCTTACAAAAATAATAATTCATCCTACCATGCCCTCTAAGCAATTACATAACACAATCCTACACAGACTACAGATAAAATCACAATCAACCGAAATAGAATCACGTTTGTTTTTCAGCAGTATCTGACTATAAATCCTCAGAAAGAGAAACAATCCCCTTTTATACGGAATACGGGGCGTTCATTAAACTAATTATCCCCGACTAAGTCTTCCAAACTTACTCGAGATGTTATCTATTTAGGGCCGCTCGTCCCGTGTCCAGTCCAATTTCATTAGATGGACAGTTTTTCGTAAGTGGAACGATGTTTTGTTCTCGCTGTCCTGTATCGTTTTAGTGTTTGTGCCTTTATAACGTTTAATTATGTAATTGTATTGTGATTCGGTTGAATGGTTCGGTGATTAGGTTTTGTAGGCATGTTTCGCAAAGGCGTGACGTGACAACGTTAGATAGAAGGAATTGAGCTGTTGTGTTTGGAAAAAAATATGAATGAAGAAAGGGGTAGATGAGTTAAGCCTGCTAGCACCACACGCACAAAATGCGTCTAAATTTATCATAACATCATTAAAAAAAATGGCTATAAGAGTAGGGGAAGACCACAATAGTAAAATTAAAGCCCTCTTCCTCTCTCCTACCTTGCTGTGCACTTACAGGGTCCATATTTATGTACCTAGCTTTGTAGCCCTTTGTTACATCTTTTTTAGAATATGGAATGCATAATAAATGAATGGGAAGGATGATATGACTAGAAAGGAGGTAACTGCTGAGATAACGTTTAATAGAGAAGTACGGAAGATACACATGCTGCACATGCTGCACATGCTGCACCGACCCCAAATAAATTGAGGCAGGAGATTGATGATGATTTTAACCAATACTGAACAGCAGTTTAGCAAACGGACCTTCGAGTCATCAGAGTAATGCGTGTCACTTTGTACTTCCAATCTCATAGCAATACCAGACAATCAACAAAACGACCAGCCAGAAAGTATCAAAACCATTCACAAAAAGCGAACATTAAAACCAAGTATCAATTCCAACCACAACGGACACAGTCCAGAAATAATACCGTAAACACGAATCGAGATCCAGTTCGATATTCGAGTAAAGTCAACGTCGACGGTGCGAGATTTGTGTCCGGAAATGGATTGAAGTCGGCCATTGTTGTCGAAGCCGTTGACTAGAAACTAAAACCCAATACTGGTGTCTACGGATCCGGCGGTATTTGCACCGAATGCCTTTCGCTAAGCCCTGAGCGATAAACAACCAATCAAACGCCTTTCTGTGGTGTTTTAAGTGAAGGTTTGGGAAGTTGAGTTATTGTGAATGATTTTCTAATGCTGAATGTCATATGCACTTATAAATTAAAATAACTCAACATTACTAAGTAATCAATAAACAAAAAAAATGCGTCAAAAAACGCCTCCTCAACGCTGTTAACTCATTTTTAAATTCATGTATAAATACACGGTGTAGGGACATCATGACAAAATTTCACCATGGATTCGGTTTATAATTCTTAGCTTATTAGAATTTAAAAGACATTGTTGAAAACGGTATATGAACATTGGTTCATAAAAAAACTGTTATTACTGTATCGATTGCACATATATTGTCAATACAATATAATATCTGTGCAATCGATACAGTAATAACAGTTTTTTTTGCGTTATCTGTCAATCATTACAATCGAACGGATACTTTATATTTATAAAGTGGTTTTGACCTAATTCTCAATCGTATAACATATGTTTCGTAGTTCCTGCGAACGCGCGGATATTGATATTCTAACCTCAAAATCCGAAAATATTTTGGATCTTAAACAATTCTTAGAATTAGTGTTCGATAGTTTAATTTGGTTTCAGTTGAATTTTGTCATCGTTTAGAACACGTAGAGTAATATATAACATGGCTGGTGCGGAAGACGAACGGTGTATGGTTGCTGAGCAACGTCCTTTGAAAAACGTTCCACGGATCTAGAAGCATGTACTGAAACCATGACAAAAGTTGTGATGCCGTTTTCCTTACATAGTGTATAAGTGCTCCTGGAAAACGTATCTAAGTAACTTCTCGCAGGTTTGTTTAGCAAAATAAACGACGACGAGGCAAACAGTTTTCATGCGAACCGACACACTCATACAGATCTGATAAATATTTTCACCGTGACAAACGAAAAACACAACGTGGTATAATTTCTACAATTGAATGTACTTTAAAGGAAATTGTTGGAATATTAATTCTGAGTGAACAATGTACGATTTCCGTTGAGTTCAATATTGTGATTTATAATTTTATTCATTTCCTTTTGAATATAGTTATTGCAAACTTGTTGAATTGCTAGGTTTCCTAAAATCATCTTCTATCTTAACATGGTAAATATCCCGTTAGTATTAATAGTAATGATCTTCTATCTTATATATTATATATATTATATCTATATATATAAAATGGTAAACTGACTAGCTGACTGGGTGATATTTCAACGCACTGACCAAACCGATGGTCCTAGAGACATGAAACTTGGAGGGTGTGTTCTTCGTGAAGAGTAAATATCCACTGAGAAAGGATTTTTGGGAATTCCACCCCTAAAGGGGTAAAATAGGGGATTTGAAGTTAGGATCTTCAAATTTTGTGTTCAGGCTGACGATTAGGAACAAGGCACAAAATTAATTCATACGTGTCTCAGCGTTTTTATAATCCTACTCCGGAAGGGTTAAAAAGGAGGGGGAAGGTAAGTAATCTGATATTTTTCGACATACACGCGGGCGATGCCGCGGGCAAAAGCTAGTATCCGATAAATAAAACACAAAATTCCTACAAAATGCTTTAAGTGCATCTTTGACGTAAAGTTCATACTTTAACAAAATGACGAAAAAGATTCTCGCAAATTAAAAGCGAACCGTAGCAGCGATAAGAATTGCAACGTCAAAGAATTTTCGATGCATTTCAGCACAATATGCTTTAGCGGATCAAAATACCTTTGGCTCGGGCTTGCAGAAAAGGGATCATTCTCTAATGGAATTGGTTCTTTCCAGCTGTGTGCAACTGTGCATATTAGACAAGAAGATGCGGGTTTACTGAGAAACACAAGTAAGTGGAGCGACACATACACCGAAATTACGCGACAGAAATAACACGTGTTTACGTTTAGCGTAAAACACAAAGACCAGTGGTCCATATCAGCTCTGGATAGGATGAACTGGAAGTCATTAGAGAAGCTTATGCCTGACAATGGGTAGACGCAGACTAACATTAACAGTAAAGTGTCGCGTAGCGACATACCTGGCGAAAATAAGACGGAAATTCGACGGTTTTTAATGACAATGAAAATTAGGCGACGTTATGAACAGTCACGAGCAATTTAATGGGTACACGCAGCAACTTTTAAAAGTGATTTTCTCTTTATAGAAAATACTATTTTCCTGAAAAAATGTTGAGTATGAATGTAGATGGCTATATGAGTAGAGGAAGACCAAAGGAACGATGGATGGACTGTGTGAAGGATGATATGGGTAGAAAGGAGGTGGGAGGTGGGACTGCTGAGATGACGAGTAATAGCGAAGTATAGATAAAGAAGACAGGCTGCGCCGACCCCAAATAAGTTGGGTTAAGGACAGGAAAATGATGACGACTATTTGGGAAGTCATACTATTACGAAATAGGTCTTATCTCAGAGTAGAAACGTTATCTCACGTGGAAATCGCTTTGAAATTTTGCTAAGTGTTTTGCTCGTGACTGTACTTTTGGCCCATAACATAAGTTATTTAAAACTTACGACACGACTTCCTTTCCTCTGCGTATCTCCTTTACATAGTATAAAACAAAATCGCTCCCATTGTTTGTACGCTTAGATCTTTTAAACAACGCAACGAATTTTAATGCAGTTTTCAGCAATAGACAGCGTGATCCAAGAGGAATGTTTATATGTAGGTATATTGGTGCGAAGCCGGGGCGGGTTACTAGTTTTTTATATAAAAATTAATCATCAGACTTAGTTATATTACACCCACAGACAATTTTCACGAAGATGTCCCTTCAGATACAACGCAGAGCGTGTCCCGAAGCTCTTTGTTTTTGTTTCGTGTCGAGACATTTATATCGGGAATAAATTCGATGCTTTATGCGCTGGGATGTGTTGTCACCTATACGTTTTTACGAGCTACCGTAGTATTGCGGTTCGAACCCTCTCGTTTATTGAGATATGTTTTGAAAGCGCCACATTAAATTAGGGAGTATATTTTTGGTATGTTTACGGCTTCATGTTTTACCATATTTTGTGACCTTACAAATACTATCAATGTTTAAGGGGTGTTATATTATTTTACAAATGGTTTTATGCGTGTTTGCTTTGGCGGTTCTTTATTGAGATATTCTGTCAAGCGGATATTGACATGTTACAGAATGGCTGCGGACATCGGACTTTGACAGATGCTTCGGTGTCCGGACTGCTTCGTTGGCGAGTGGTTGCAAGTGCGACTGCTGAGCATGAGGTCCTGGGTTCGATTCCCGGGTCGGGCAAAGTGTTATTGGGTTTTTATATCAGGAATTTCTCAGTAGCAGCCACGGAGCCTGGATTTCTGTCCGGTTGATGGCAATAGGTTTGCCCCCTCTTACTTCGAAATTAAAACGTAACTGGCGAAATTTGGGCGTACTATTAGGTACACCTCTGTCTAACCCCTTTTTTTTTCTTTTTTAACGTTGTAAAATCATCAAGTGAGTCCTCCCACCCAGGGCAGAGCGGGAGGGACTGTCAGACTTGTACTGACTAAAATCCATGGTGTCCTTCAATAGCCCTTTATGTTCCAGGGTCACGGTAATTCTATGAGTCCCGCGACCCCGGCAGGCTTTAGCCCTCTAGAGGGGGGCCCCGTCATTATGCTGACACTCTTTGAGGCGCGCGTGGAACACAACGCGCCGTCGACCCGGGCATGGTCCATGGTCGGACAGCGAGTCGTCTGTCTAACCCTTTGGGGATTACAAGCCTGTTATGTTATGTTCAGTATCTGGAACCGTCTCCGCAATTTGTCTGTACCAGTATGACTGCTCCGTTATACGTGTTTTTGTGCCATTTTTATTTAAAATCCTATCTGTCCTTGTCACATTCCTAATAAAGAAAGCAATAAGCAACACTTAAATACTTAATTTACAAGCTAAGCAATCTTATTTAACATTATTTACAAAGTAAAGTGAGGTGTGGGCGGAACTTAGTTACCCAGGACGGCTTCATCAATTCCAATTTGATTTCAATGAAGCTGTTTCTTATTCAGCGGGTTTCGTTAAATAACGGGGTCTATTAATTATTTCAATAGCAGTTGTATCGAGGTTGAAAGCCGTGCTGGATTGATTTATAGCAGCACCGAGAGAGGGTGTGCGTACACTAGCCGTATTTGCGAGTTGATAGTTAATCATGGTTGCTTTGAGCTGGCTTTATTCAGTGTGTATCGGGACTTATTGCAGGATTATCCTTGTTTGGTGCTAAAGCTCTCAGAGGTTGCAGCTTTGTCTTATTTACGTTTGTTATTGAGGTCACTGCTTGCTGTAACACTTCTACGATTATCTGCATAATTTGGTAACAGCTTTTCTTTGTTAAAGTACTACCAAGCCAGTATGGACCAATTGCAAACACGCCTTCGGAGTCTGATAGATACTATAAGTGAAATATCTGCAAGTATGTGGTGCCCGCAGTCAGTCCACAACAGCTACTTTATTGCACATTATTGGCTTGATTTTCTGAAGGCAAGCAAAACTAGAACAAGACATAAACTATAAAACCCGTGACCCACATGCCGCTAGTAAATCAATAATTTTCAGCAGATCGGCTGCAGCATTTGTTCAATATTGAGAATGCACTTTAAGTTGTAGAAAGTAGAAATAGGATTTTCTCCTCCACGTTGACGGCAGTAAATGTCGGAGATTTGTACCGTGTGCGGTTACACGAGACCGGACAGGCCGCTATCGGCACGTGACGTGCTTGAGAAATCGGTTTACGTATTATGCGATGTCAAGCTGCGATATTTTTAGGTTTTATTTATTGTAGCATTTTTCAAGTAGCTGGTGGCGTCATCTGTACTGCCTTATAGGAAACTAAACGTACATTTCCTTCATCGTGATATTAAAGAAAGATAGAAAACATGTTTATTTGGCACATGCCACAAAAACACAAAATGGAATAAACAAAAAAAATTAAATCAAACTGCAAAAAAATATATAGGTATTGTGTGTCTCATGGCTGCACCAAATAGGCCCAGTTCAGCAAACTGTCGCGCAATTAGTGCCCGACACTAGTTTTAATTTTACGTTAAAAGAAAAGCATTGAACCATTTATAGGCACTTTTAAATATTCCAGTAGTCGGTTATTTAGTCAAAGAGTCGAAGTTAGTTATTTGTTCCAAAACGTAGATCTATGTAAAAAAGAGCAGGTAAGTAAATCTAATATGGACACTCTTTTATATCCAATTAGGTAGGCGTTACAAAATGCGGTACACATAATTATTTATTTTCTCACGTTTAAATTATATTTTTGGACCACAGCAGTGTTACACCAACTCCGACGTAAATCTAACGGAATTTTGTCGTATTCCAATCCGACGTTTCCAATGAATTAATGGACCTCGTGGTTACAGTCAAGCAATCAATATTATTTGTTCAAAATATAATAAATTACATTTAAGTTAATTTTCAGCATAAATAATTTGATCCCATACAAGTGTCATACACCCAATATCAAAGAAATCGTTTCTTTGTTATGTGTATGACACTTGTGTATGAAGGCTGGAAAACATCCCATCTAGCCTTTTCCCAACTATATTGGGGTCGGCTTCCAGTCTAACTGGATGCAGCTGAATACCAGCACTTTAATGGAGCGAATGCTTACAAACATTAAGAATCTACCTATATTAGGTAGGTCCTACTGCCACAGCTATTCAATATGCTTGCGTATTGACATTCTACAATTCATGCTTTGTGTTCTAGCTAGAACCTTCCAGTGTGGGAAATAGATGGCGCTACACGACCTGTATAGCTCTGTCTCTTTCCCACAATAGATTTACTCCTGCTTTAAGACATCATATTAACCCCCTGTATGTGAATTAAACCACGGATGGGTTTTGAGTATTCTAAGACAAACGCTATCGCTTTCCTACTGATACTAAGAACGTATACGTAACGTATGTATATCTATACAAACAAGGAATCGACATGTACATAATAATTACACCTACTTATTCATATTTGACAAACTGTATATCTTATGAGATTTCTTATCGTCAATTTATCAACTCAACTCCACTGGGATCAGACACTCAATGTCGTCCTCGCCTCGACCTGTAAACATCACGTTTCTTTAGAAGCACGCTGTGGTGTAGGCAGACTTGTAATTAGGTCGCGTGATGTCACTACTGGCGCGCTTGCGATTCATTTTATGTCCGTAATTCCGTGTCCGTAATTTTAACTTGAAAACAGATGTCTAAACAACTTTCACGTGTTTAGCATCAATATTGAAGAATTTTTAAGCAAACGCTCGTCTTCAATTTAACCCCCTAAGGGTAAGGATTTTCAAAAATCCCTCCTTAGTGCCCATTTTCATTATATAAGGATTAAAAAAGAAATGTATGGTTCTAGAACCAGCAGCTTAAGTGTGTCAGTTAAATAATAGGAATTAAAAATTACAAGATATAAGAACAGGTTCAAGGAAAATTACGTAAGTCACGTTTTAATGTGCAATACATTATTTTTCTCAAAATATCAATTAATCTAATTCTACTTCAAGTAAACATGAAAACATTTGAATGAAACCATAAAAAGTAATACTGCTTTATCCATTGTTTTATTACTTTATCTTTATGACTGTGTTTACTGGTAAAGTTACAGACGCGGTGATTTTATTGAAAACATACAAATAAATTATTATTAAAGAAAGAGAAACAAAAAGGAACTGTTAGGGATGCTACGTAGTTATTCGGTTCGGTATATTCGATTCAGCAGTATTTTTTTACCAACAAAAGCACCCATGGAAATTAATATTCATATTCGGCTCATACCGATCGGAAAACTCCGTTCGGAATCGGATCGGTTCGACAAAATTGGAATTAAGCCGAGCAGTTTTTGCCGAAGCGAACATACAGCATGTATAATGTGATACAGACCATTAAACTGAACAAAATTCTACATGGGACCAACATCGTAATCGCGAAGTAATAATCAGCTGTCTCAGACATAAGTACAATACGTACACGATGCAAATGTATGGGGCAGCTGATTATTTAAATACGTTGTATTTTTGTTTTTTGACCACGCACTTCTCTAATACACGCTGTACATTATTTTTACCACCTTCCCGCCCGCGGTTTCGCCTAAGTAAATTTATTTCTTTGAACAATATCTTTATAAATTATAGCCTACATGTTACTCTGATGTATAAGCTATAATTTTGTAAAATTTTATCGAAATCCGTTTAGAACTTTTTGCAGGAAAGAGTAACAAACAACCATTCATCGATCCTCACAAACTTTTCCATTAATAATATTAGAAAGGTAGTAAGATTTTGCCGCCTGATTGCCTTTAATTATACCGACCCGAAGTAGTGCGTAACAACCCTAACACATGACTTTTTACGTAATAGAAACTTATCATCCAATAAAAGGTATTGCTAGTTTGTGCGCAGCAACAAATTGGTACAAATAAAAAGTAAAAATATAAATCTTATTCTGTCACTTGTTTACGTTAGTATTGTGTGTTGTGCTATTGTCGTTTTTCCAATAGATTTGCACTAACAAGACAAATAAATACGGTTGGCACGGTCCAGACGGCCTCCGGTTGATCATATTTCGTTTCAGTCTTCAGATAAACAGGAAATTGCAGGAGAAAACCATTGTACTGGACTGTTATTTTTCCATTTAGAGGGAAAAACGTGACGTGTTTTTATGTAACCGGTAAAGTTTTGTTTTTGTTATTATGTACCTACATAAAATACATGTTTCTGGTATCAAATCTTATCTACACTAATATTATAAAGTATCCACTATAAAGTTTTTTAGTCTAGATGTAGGGGTAATCTTCGCAACTACTGATCCCATTCTGAAACTCATTTCACTAGTGGGAAGCTACATTATGCCCGAGTGCTATATTTAAAGCGTTCCCAAGGGATTATTTCCGACCATGACGTGAGTTAGTATTCTACTTTTAATAAACAGACTTTCAGAGACTTTTAGAAAATATATATAAAAAACATGTATTATAAACATATATAAAAAAGATAAAATAAAATTATTGAAAAAAAAAATGAAATAAATAATTATATTTATATTATAAAATGATATTTTAGAAAATTGAGCACACTTCCACAAGGTTCAAATTCAATTGACACTCAGTGCCACGATAAAAACTATTTTTTTTTAATTATTTTTAATTCAAAGCCCTTTGAGAATCCGAATGCTATAAGCAGCCTGCTTTATAAGGTTGTAAGTTATAAAACCTTACAGTACCATTGTTTGAATTTATGCCAGTTTGATAGCAATAGCTGCCTCCCTTCTCCCATTACATGGGACTTAAACATAGCTGATGAAATCTGGGTGTAATATAGGTACACATATGTCTAATCCTTCAGGGAAGTATGGGCGTGGTTTTATGTAGGAAAGACTAGTTTCTGTCTGTCCTTGTGGAAAAAAGTGTGACGATATTATTATGAGCAACTTTCGTCTTTCGTCGTACTTTCGTATGAGATATCGGCAGCTTTAAATACCTACATAAAATAAAGGATCAATTCCTTTAACACCTAAAGCCTTCCAATTGATATTCTCACAGCAACCCGATATTTAAAAAGCGTAATTTGAGCTAACTTTTTTATGAATTCTGCTCCAATTTTTAATCTTGTTATCTTAAAATAGATATTGATTCTTTGAGAACGTTTGTAACAAGAGCTGAGGCCTGTACAGTCACGAACACTAATATGTATAGACTCATTTTTAAAGCTCCTACTGTATTCGACGTAATTTATGTTCAAGAATTTAGGAACCTATACATACTCTGAGGAGCTCGTGGCTAAATAATAACAGCTGCTTGTGTCAATCTTCAGGTTAAGCCACTCTTGCCTAGGTTGGTCTGTGGATGGATGACCACCGATAACATACCGTGTTTCCTTCATGCCTCAGAAAGCATGATGCAGTTGGTCCCGGCGTTACGTTTAAAACAAAAAATAATAGTATTATAGACAAAATTAAGTGACCCGGGTATAAAAACACCATTGTAGCCTTGAAAGTTTAAATTAAATGGTTACCATATTATGCTTGTGACTGTACAGTATCGTAACTTGGCAACTCTCAGTTATACCGAGCAGTTACAGAAAGAATGCTCTTGACATTTCAATTATGGTTTATCTTTAAATTTGCTTCTATCGCAGAGGGGACTCGAACGGAAGCCAAGACTTACCAGACGCCAGATAAAGACATCAAAAGCTTATTTTTGAGACAAAAAGTTTTGAACAATTTGAAAGTGGACTGTTGGGGATAATTTTAATGGCCTCAGTCTTGATTGTTGATAGGAAATTCTTACCAAGTATTCTTTGCCACATTTTATACATATAATGAAAATTAATGAATAATAATTTTTATTATTATGTATAAAGTTCATTCATTTTAGACTGCCTCATTGGTCTAGTGGGCTACTGTAGAGTATGAGGTCTTCGGTTCGATTCCCAAGTTGGGCAGTGCTTTGGTTTTCCAACGCAGTTTTTTAAGAATCAGCCAAGACCGTCGACATTTGCACGGTTTATCGCAATAGGCTCGCCCCTAATTACATGGGACTTAAGCATTACTGGCGAAATGTAGGTGTAAATACTACAGACATACCTCTGCCTAAATAAGCAAGATTACAGGCGTGATGTTTTGATGTTTAACATTCATTTTCAAAGTATATTAAAGTAGTTATGTCAAAGTTGTATGCCATTATCTTTCATTGCGATTTTAAAAGATTAAGAGTCTTTTCTGAAACCATTTAAGTGGTGATGAAACCATTCTACTTCAAATACTTTATGTGCTTACTCATTAAAAGTCTTGATTGTATTAATAAGCTCTTTAATATTAAGTTTCCAAAGTTAATATTTGATTAAATTTTACATATTTATGACGTGTACTTTAATTTAGCTTAAAATAAGCAAAAAAGGGCGTTCATTAGACATACCTATTACAAACTTGGAACTTTTAAGGCCACGTCTTTCTTTTATTAGGCACCTAAACTAGAAAATAATTATAATTAGGTTCTTGAAATAAGATGAAAAAGACAAAGATTAATACAAAATATTTATTTAAAATGTTGTTCTGTGTAGACAAAGAGCTTTTGGTATAGGGCGATGTTCAATCATGAATCTCGATTCAAGATTCAAATCTTGATTCAAATCTATTTTTGAATTTGCGTTAGTGTCATTTGTTCCACTGCTGGGCAAAAACCTCCCCTTTCTCCTTGCAAAGCTATCTATCTTACTTGCGATATCTGGCCATGTTCGCTCAGCAAACCAGATCAGATTTCTTTTCCTACTATTAATGTACCTATACAAGGTGTAAACGGGCCCTTCACGAAGCATGACAAGACATCAAACTAAGTTTCACTACGCAAAAAATATTGCTGGGAAAAGACTTTTTTTGGGGTGAAAAGTCACATTTTACTGTAAAACTCAATTTAACGGACTTAAAATACTGTGCTGATGAACTCATTGAATAGTAAACGGTTTATTCAAAGTAAAGTTATAATAACCCAAAAACCAGTATTTAAAAAAAACTTGTGAAAAAGTTGGAACTCCAATGAGGTAACTAGAAGGTTCCCAAAAATGGTCCAGAACAAAAAAACGATCCTAATGACGGGGTGAACAAGTGCCTTTCGGCTTCGTTAAGGATCTATTTACACCTTTTATGAAGACATTCTTAGAAGCAGATGAAAATAGTCTTTCCATAATATGAGCACAAGGCGGGGAAGTAATAGTAGAAAGTGGTGGGCGTTTTGGAGCTGACGTTCAAAAAGCAAACATCATACACTGCTGCGATACACTAAATTGCTTGAAATTACAACTAAACACAATAACACGGGCACAATGAATCGGGTGAATGGTCAGGTGGTCGGGTTCCAGGACGTCTCAACTCCGCTGCGATCAGAACTTGAATGTCGTCCGTGCCTCTAGCTGTAAACATCAGGGCTCTGTAGAAGCACGCTGTGGTAAACTTGTAAGTAGGTCGCGTGATGTCACCACTGGAATACTTGCGATTCATTTTATGTCCGTATTAACGACCGGATCCGACAAATCTATTTTATTTTTATTTTGACGTTTTTTTTTTTGTGGTACGCCACCCAAATTCTAGTCAAGTGTTTATTTTAAATTGCAACTGAAAATTGTTATGTCATCAAGTGATCATCAACTATGTTGAGGATCTGCAAAGAAGAAAAAATATATATCAAACAAGCTAAATCATAAACTATCAAGCAAAGTTAATAAAATGTAGGTATAATAGGACCACCGCACTCTGTCAAATAAAATAGAATCATATTAATCGGCCCAGGAATCAGGACAGAGAGATATCGGCACAAACATAAAAAAAAAATCACACCAACATAGAACCTCCTCCATATTTTGAAGTCGGTTAAAAAAATCATTGAACCGTTACAATATTGAAGTGGGTAATGAAAGCAAACTCCGACAACCGTGAAGACGTAAGCCGGTCCCCATCTACATAATATAAACATTTTACTCATGTCTTAAGTTCACTAATTGAAGCCCTTCGTATTGTTTATGCATGAACTTTGAAATTTACGTGTCAATCCGCATTAGGGAACGGGTTTCAGAACTAACAGGTGTTTGTGGCTTGAGTGCGTCTTAAAACTAGTGTTTGGACCGAAGATTAGGTAAGGCTTTTTATGAAAGCGATTGCCACTTTTGGTCGGAAACCTGACTATTGATTTCGGTAAAATCCATTAAAAAACATAAAAATTCTAAGTTAACACGTTCGTTGCCAAGCCAAAATGCTGAACTTACCTAGACGGCCAAAATAAAAATAAAAAAATTTTGAGCTTCATGCTGCGCTTGTACGTAATTATAAGGCACCATCACGCGACGACGCGTGAACAGCCATTGCATTATTGCTACACGCGACGTCGCGTGATGTCTTACTAAAGGGTATTGTATTAGCCAGTACTAACTGATGGGTTGTGGAGGTCAGATAGGCATTCGCTCCATGTAAAATACTGGTACACAGCTGCTTCCGGTTAGACTGGAAGCCGACTCAAACATGGTTGGGAAAAGGGTAGGCCGATGATGTTGAACAGGATTATTTTAAGCCAAATACTCTGTACTTTTAGTTAGGTACACCTTTGTCTAACGCTTTAGGGATTACAGGCGTGTTGTTATGTTAAAATTTAAGCTTTTCAGTTTCAGATATCAGTTCAGTATCGGTGAGCCGCTCGTGGCTAAATAATAACAGCCGCTCGGGTCGATCTTTAGGTTCAGCCGTGCTTGCCTAGGTTGGTCTGTGGATGGGTGACCACCCATTACATACCGAGTTTCCTCCGTGCCTCGGAAAGCACGTTAAGCCGTTGGTCTCGGCTGTCATTTGTAGATCTTTGACAGTCGTTATAGGTAGTCAGTGGCCCAAAAAGTCTGACAACCAGTCTTACCAAGGGGTATCGTATTACCTAGTACTAACTGGGTTGTGGAGGTCAGACAGGCAGTCGCTCCTTTTAAAATATTGGTATCCAGCTGCATCCGGTTAGACTGGAAGCCGACCCCAACATAGTTGGTAAAAGGCTAGGCAGATGATGAGTTTCAGATATCAGTTCCACACGTTTTTGACTCTTCCGTCTCATTAAGCGATAATAGAACGGGACTTTCTCTAGGCCCCAAACAGGCAATGAGACAGCAGAAAAACATAGTAAGAATGGACTCTGTTGCTGTAGAACTACAATTTTTTTTTAAATAATACTCTCGAAAGTATCAATAATGATGGATAATGACCCAATTTTAAATGAAATTACAAAGAAGATTATTTTTTACTGTCCCCATCAATTTATGGACAGCTGTAATTAAAGCTTGAATTTTTCCAGTATTTTCATGAGATAGGGGGAGTGAAGTAATGCTATGGAATTAATGTATCATTTGTACGGTAAATGTAAAATTAGAAAATATGATTTAAAACATTTTTGGTTGGTAACAATAATTATAAAACGCGGTAGAAGCAATCTGGCGATTTAAATCCTTATATCGATCGAATTCTGCTGCATCGTTCCGTCATTAAATGAAAAAAAGGAATAATGTTAAACTTACAAATTATATCATCATTGTATAAGATTTTAAACTATCAACTATCTATAATAATACTAACGGGATATTTACTATGTTTACTGTTTGTTATGAACTACTACTACTACTACTATGTCGGGAACTCATAACAAACAGTAAACATGGTAAATATCCCGTTAGTATTAATAGTAATATATCATCATTAAAAAGAAACTGTCAATATAACCTAAGATATTATAAAAATCACTACCAAATCGGCACAATTCTTAAAGAATCTTCAAAACAAATAGGCATAAATTATATTATTGAATTCGTAGTTTAATTTGTGAGCTTCACAAACAGTTCGAGACAAGAGCTAGGGCTGAAACACTCTGATTATTGAGTTAGGGCTCGGAATAATACGGTTTCTCACTGTTTGACATCAGCAAGCATTTGATGCTCCAGTTACGAATTTAATTTGCTAAATCAACAAGGCAATTTCTGTTTCAATGTTGTATTATTGAAGATATAACATTTTTTTATTGAAAATTAAAATGTAGAAACACAAATAGCAAGAACAATAAGACTGAAATATGAAACAAACAAATTGAAAAACAAACAATTAAAAGTACACAGTCTTTTCAAGAAAATTTCCAAACCCTTAGTTGACACTTCCCGTGACCCAAGAGCTGGCTTTCATCTTGGAGGCTTAGCGTTGCCATACGACGTAGCAACGCCGCTAGTCTCTTGGGGACATTACCAGTTGACAGCGTTGAGCAGGAGTTTTTTGACGCCATTTTTTAGTTTATTCTTAAGTTACTTTAGGTTATTTTAATTTATAAGTAAGAGTATTTAATATTTTTATGATTTATCTTAATAATTCATTTAATTCATTAATTTTCTCAAATAAATAAATTGACAAACAATTAAAAGTATAAGTAGATTTTTTAATAGAAGAGCTTTCATGCCGCTTTTGGGTCCTCGAACCCTCACAGAAACCCACAGTCACAAATAACAGCCCTTATCTTCGAAACAATTAAAAACAAAATCCAAAACACCGGAAACATATCATTACGTTGCGACCCAAATTAATACGCTTGTAAATACAGATAAAGATTGTAAAGGTAGAAACATACTAGCGGGTTGTAGCATACCAGTACGATATTTTTTTCGTACATTTTGTTCGAGTAAAGACACATTAGTGTCCTAACGTGTCACAGAGTGCCCGACTCCTATCACGCCAGAGTGTAGTGTCACAAAACAGTCCTCAATGTTGTTTCTATTGCATTGAGCGGCTCATGGTGCATTATTTATAAGGTAAATAGCGGAAAACGACGAGGGAAAACATCGCGAGGAAACCGGCATGTCCATAACCGATAATTCGAAGACATCTGCCAACCCTCGAGGATTAAAGTCGACACCGGGAGTAGGCCCGGTATTCTAGCAGTAGGAACAAAACAGGCTGATTATGTATGTTATGAATTGTTATGTGAGGTAGCGGATGTCCAAAAATCTTTTGTTAATTTTTTTTGAAAATAACGCCAGAAAACGGTCCGACATACACGGTTCACTAGTACTCACTTTTACTCACTTCAGAACACGAAACGAAACGTTGTGATTACGCTAGTGTGTTCCTGCCGTAACCGATTAAAAAGAAAGCTTATTTGATGTCACATAGGGTCACAATATAAAAACATAGCTAACGAACAATGGGCACAAAGAAGGGAATTTTATTTGTTTTTGTGTATTCGTTATCTAAACCAGTCTTTGTTCAGGGTTTTCAGTGAGAGCCTGGGGCAAATTTGGTTTGCTTTATTGAGATACTGTACAAGTCATACGGAAAAACATGTTTTTTTGCTTTTCAAATTAGGGTAGTCTACAATCAGCCCGCAGCACTAGTCCCCCAGAAATGTAATTATGAACATGTTAAAATATATAAAATTGGATTTGATATAAGAGTGGTAAGCGCATCACTTTGTCATGGCTGGACTGAGTTGGTTAGAAAAGGTTAAAAAATGCCAGAATATTGCAAAGCTCGGGTAAAATTAAAGTGATTTTACTTGGTATGGGAACTTCGTATGAACTCAAACATACGCAGTCGAAGACGTGAGCAACAGCTAGTATTAAATAATATTGACTCCATGCAAAAACAATCTAGCCTTTGTATTTAACCCATCAGTCAATAATTTTCTCCCAAACTGATTTTCCGATTGACTCAAGAGTCATTCGATTCTAGTCGTCCATGAAATTAGAATTCGCGATCACAATATTTTATGTTCGTCTCTTTGATTGGTATTTCAATCACCTCTTCCGGAATCTCATTAATGTTTTATTACCTTCGTAATAAACCAACACATTTCTTTGTTTTCTTGTTTGTGTTTTATTTCTTTGTTTTGTTCACCTGTTGTGATTGTTTCTATTGTTTCTTGATTATGAAATGATATTAATATTGAGTTGGCTTATGAGAAAATATTTTTTAGTTTTCAACACACCTTTATTGATTGTTTCTTTTATAAACTTTGTAATAGCAAGCTTTTTGTTTGGTAAATGAATACTGGAATATAACTTGCAGCTTTGTAGGTCTACTAAGCTTACCTGAATCCCCGCAGACTGCAGACTTTCTATTGGCTGATAGTTTAGTCGGGCTCTTAATCAGTATGAACATGTATGCTAGTGATCATATTACATTTCGGTATCGGCCGATAAATCAGTTTGATGAGCTACAAGTTTGCCTTCAACATAGCTATCGGCCAACAACTAGATCAGTATGGCGTTCTCATCCCGCACGCATACTTGCCGATTGTTTAATCGGCCAACTCGGATGATAGTTCTAACTAGCAAATTGTTGGAGTGCAGTCGACCGACTGTTGGTCTAGTTTGCGCAGTCGTCACCAACCTGGCCGTTTAGCTATCCTAGGCCGTTTGCTAACAGCCTAACCCGACTAAACGGCCGATAGAACTTCTGCAGTCTGCAAGGACTCAAAATCTTTCCTCGTGTTATTTCAATTGAAATTACACACGCAAGTTCCTTACAAACGACCCGGGACCACATATATCGACCACAGTTGGAACCAAATGTCCAATATATTTCTTTCAGTAATTTCATTAATGGCCACAAATAACATTCAATGTTAAAATTTATGGTGCGTAAATGTTTTACGTACATTTTTTATAGTACCTTTCAAGAAAATAACAGGGAATTTGAAGATAAAGTGTTTTTCCTACTTTTTTCCACCCCAATACGGGAATGTAACGTGTTCTCTAGACCCAGCAAATGGGATGGGTGTAAAAAGCCTTTCCAATCTGAGCCTCTAAAAGAATAGAATAAACAATAGTACCTTCGTGGAGCTTCTCTTATTATTTAAGAGGACCTGAATGTTTAATGCATGAGCAGCAATTTATTGGAGAGACTGAATAATGTGAGCAGTATCATTCGGATGATTGTGTTTATGCACCAAGCTAACCGGCTCAGATTTTATCAGTTCGTTTTAAAAACTGCGGATACGGGAATTTAAGCTCTATACACGAGTACTATTATGGTAATATTCCAAGAACGAGTCTAGGGTTTCATAGTAGAGGTAAAAGGTAGCCAAGGCAAACTAGATCTTCTATGACAGGACAAGTTTCAAGCACATGCCGCCAACAAACTTCAGAAACCTGGTTTCATTAAGACGTTATTAGTGTCCAGGTGCGTCTTCCATACCGCTCACTTTACAAGGTGAAATGAGGTAATAAACAAAAACGATAAATTAGTCTCGTTATGACTGTAACGAACGCGTGGGTCGGGAGGTAAAAGTCGCCAACTAATAATATATCATGGCCGCTAGATTAAGATTTTGTCCCACTACCGACGACTAGCGATAAGAGACAAGAGCTAGCAACAAGCAATGAATTGACGAGCAATGAGCGTGTTTTTCGAATAATTTTGTCGCTGAGCGAGTGCGCGACGGAGACGGGCGATAACATACTGGTATGCATATGTAGGTGCCAAGCGAGAATCTCTCTGTTCTGCTAGCCAAGTGACCATCGTTGAGCGAGTATTTCTCTCTCTTTGCTTTTTCGCTGCAACAAACGAGAGTACTCGCCAGTAAGTGAACAATAATTATTAATTAAACGTATCTCTTTTACACGTTATAGTATCTACAATTTTTTGTACGGTTCTCGGGCGAGAAAATGGTCGAAATCCAGTCGCTCCCTCGTTGGTGGTCAGGTACCTTAGATAAGGTAGCCCACATAGATTTATGTTTAGCGATTTCTATGCGATAACGTGGACATGTACCATTTTAGATAACTGTACCGCTATGTATAGCTAATTGTGAAAAATGGAAATTAGATTTTATATACGCCTACTGATAACGGAAGGGTTTCTCTTTATGGTTTATTTTATATCTGCATGTATTTTCATTGTTTTCTGATGAGGAGGATTTTGGCTACAATAATAACGATTGATAGATTTTGCTTTGCAGATGTGGTTGGTAAAAAAATGCAAAATGCCGTAGTTCGCTGTGTTCGTTTTTACTAGGTAGCAGTAGCGAAGGGTTAATTTTTTGTAAGAGGTAAGCCGGAGTAGATATCTTTAATGTGATTTTATTATTTGTCTATGGAATACTGATTGTGCCCGTGTTCAAAGGGAAGCCGGTAGGAATCGAGTTGTATGGAACCTTCGCCACTGCTAGGTAGCAATATTAAAATTCCCGAGACCAAGGAAAATATTTGTTTATCGTACTTCATGCGATAAGGTTCATATTCTACAAAAAAAAGCGCGATAAAGCCTTAAGTACCACCTTTTTTACAATGTATATCACCTACTACTATTATACGCAATCACATATTTCTCAAGAAACATTTTTATGGAGGCCATTAAGGTAAACGTCCGCACGAGTACCGACTACTCGATATCGACCATATAAGAGTTAACAACTTCATAAATTTTATAACGTGCTATCAATAAGAACACGTGAAGGATAAATATTTTATGTGTGATTTTTATTACTCGCACACGACCCCTGTAGTGATGTACTGCAATGACATAAAGATAGGCAGGTAGGCCATTAGTAAGGCTAGCCTACGCCAGGCCGTGGCCTAGACGGTAGCTGCACCGCGGAGATTAAAGAGCCTTTTAACTTGAGCGCAACGTCAAACAATTATGAAGAGGGATCGATTTTCTTGACGTTAAGTGAGATTCTAATTTGTGGCCTTGCATAAATTTATTTAAGGCCTCGACTTAGATACTCACATTATCTTTTATATTTAGTTTTTTATTTTATGGATACAGTGAACCTTTCAGAACGTTTTATTAAAACTTTATATCAGTAAACATGGAGGTATTTTGTCGCAGCCGCTAATATTTGGGTCCAAGGACTCAGTTGTAGTTTCACGTGAGTCGGGTATCCCGCGATCCTAATCTCGACGCTTGAATAGGGACGAACTGAAAGGGAAAAATTATGGGATCAATTTCCCTGAAAGTTAAATGAACAAATTACGTTCAACACGTAACCCCCTGGCTATAGAAAAGTGGCGTGTACGGTGTACACATTGGGCCATTTCGATGCATGAATTTCGTCCTTAGCTCCTTTGCATACTGCTTTTTTTTTTTCGGATGGGAAATCATCAAATGACCCCCCACTCTAGTTGGAGCGGAAGGGAGTGTCAGACTTGTACTGACTAAAACCCATCCATGTTCCTTCTTTGCCCTTTGTGTTCCGGGGCCACGGTATCTCTTTCGAACAGTCCCGCAGCCCTGGCAGGCATCGGCCCTTGCAGACCCCTACATCGTTTTGCATACTGCTTCAATAAGGCTTTTGAAAAGGAAAACAAAAAAAAAGATTCTTTGGAAATTACTGCTTTGACAGGCCACAATATTAATGAATTAACGTTTACAACAGGTAATACATTAAAGAGTAGTCTAAAGCCAAAAAACCGGCCAAGTGCGAGTCTGACTCACGCACGAAGGGTTCAGTACCATCATAGTAGAGTTTTTATTATTTGTTATTATAGCGGCAACAGAAATACACATTTTGTGAAAATTTCAACTGTCTACCTATTACGGATCATGAGATACAGCCCGCTGACAGACAGACGGACGGACGGATGGACAGCGGAGACTTAGTAATAGGGTCCCGTTGGTTACCCTTCGGGTACGGAACCCTAATTAGCGGTGGAGAGACTGCGTGAAAGATGATATGGCTAGAAACGAAGAGATTCTTAAAGGTATGGAAGAAGAAGACATACCTACTGCGAAAATAAACTGAGATAAGGTCATAGAAACTGATTAAAGCTTCAAAGTCTTATTTAATTAAACTACACGATTAAAATTATGTAGTTTAATTAAATAAGAAAAAAATATATATATTTATAAAATGTAATAAAATAAAAAATGTGAAGTCACTACATTTAAAAAAAAAAAAAATATTATCAAATCTCGTAAATGCACATTTCATTATTTACTCGTTATCTATTTATTTGTATTTTATATTTATTTATACAGGTATATTATGTTTGAAACTACTGTTCCGTCACTTACCCCCCAAAGGTTCATTGGAAGACCAGCGTCAAACAGCATCACCTGTCTGGCATGATTGCTGAAATGGACCTTTTTGGCGCAACCGTGAGGCACACAGCACATGTACGAGTCTTTCTCTTTTTTTAATTTTTAAATTTGTTATTTATTTTTTATTTTGCATCTTTTTTATTCTGTGTGCTTGATGAACTGACGTCAAATAAACTTTATTCTTTCTTTCTTTCCAATAGAAATATCTATTAGCCATCTTCTCCAAACGTGTCTAATCAAAAAACACGTAGAAAAATACGCCTTTCCCGAATTTCCGCAAACCATAGGAAAAGAAGCGTATCAATGAAATACAAAACGACGCTCGTTTAAGCACGTTTATAAGAACAAAAGTATATTTTCCAGCACAAAGCAATGTTGCTGACATTGTTTAAAAATTGACTCCCTGTAATCATTGAATCGGAAATATCTTTAGGGTGCGTAGAAACAACGTA
Source organism: Noctua comes (assembly GCA_963082995.1). NCBI lineage: Eukaryota > Metazoa > Arthropoda > Insecta > Lepidoptera > Noctuidae > Noctua > Noctua comes. Next base: position 5,915,324 of record OY720271.1, read on the forward strand.
ACGACAGCTTTAACGAGGGTGTTGCCAGAGAAAAAAAATATTTTGCTCCGATTGGATGGGTGTCGTTATAAAATGTTTGCTTCAATAGGCACACAGTGTCTTTTACAGTGATGGTTATTATTTTTCATGAGATTTTCGTATTGATATTCAAATAATTGAATTTTTTTTGTTGTTTTTTTTTACACCTGAGAGTCGTGCTTTTGTACTGATTTGGTTTTGTTCTTTGTAGCCTGAAAGCAAGTAGGTACTTACGATTCAATTTTAAAATCAAGCCATTTATTTCTCTCACAGCTGAGTGGATTCCATTTTACCACACTTTTTTGCCTAGATAACTAAATTCTTTAACTGCACTTTCAGGACAGTGATTATAGTCCCCTATTACATGGAACCTAAAAAAATTCTGGTTAAATGTGAATCTTTACTAATATTACAAAGCTGAAGAGTTTGTTTGGTTATACGCGCTAATCTCAGGAACTACTGGTTCGAATTGATAAAATCTTTTAGTGTCGGATAGCCCATTTATCGAGGAAGGCTATAGGTTATATAACATCACGCTACAACGAATAGGAGCGGATCAATATAAAATGTTGCGAAAACGGGGAAAATAATATTTTTATAATAATTTCACGCGGATGAAAGTCGCGGGCAACAGCTAGTGTACTTATAGACTTCTGCCTAACACTTAAGGGATTACAGGCGTGATATTACGTTATGTTTCAAGACACTTATGGAGCAAGTGAGTCATCCATAACTCACACATCATTATTTAAAACAATATGCCGAGGTCACTTAAATCAGGGCAACGCACATTGGGGTCATAATTTTATTAAGTTAAATAATATGATTAAAACCATCACGCTATTTAATATACGTGTTTACGGCAGTGTGACGTGTCGGGTGCGGCGTACGAACATGTTTAATTGAAAATTGTCACGCGACATTGCCGTGGGTTATTTATAGCGTCTTGAAGGTGTACGCAGAAGGTGTAATCCTGACAATTATATCCAATAACGGTGCATAAATCTGTCTGTGTGCCTTTGCTGCATAAAGTTTCAATATGTCGGAACGGGTCATTACTACGGATATGAAATGGATCGCAAGTCCGCTGGTGGTGATGTCACGAGACCTACTTACAAGTCTACCCCCACCACAGCGTGGCTTCTACAGAGCCCTGATGTTACAGCTCGGAGGTGAGGAGGACATTGAGTGTCTGATCGCAGTGGAGTTGAAACGTCTTGGAACTGTACCCGATTCATTGTGCCCCGTGTAATTGTGTTAAATTGTAATGTCAAGTAATTTGTTAGTTTATTATCAGTGTATCGCACCTGGTGTATTTTCATTGCACGAAACCCATGGTCTGCCCACATGATGTACGAACCTAACAGAAAAATCCCGACAAATCCGATAAATATATAAATAAAACACTTATTGTCCCATCACTATAGAACAGACGATGTGTCTCAGCGCGGCGCTCTGCTAAGAAAGTGAATAAGGGAGGGCCTAAACAAGTGAATTTCGCTTAAACAGTGTTTCATATCTACGACTTGAAGAGGGATTGATATAAGCCTTATTATTTTACATATTTTAATCTAAATACAGTTTCAATTTAGATGAAAAATTTGATTTCGACCATACCGAAGTTCCAACTTTTTCACAAGTTTTTTTTTACAAGTTTTTGAATAACAATTAAACTTAACTCTAAATACCTCTACGATCCCCGTACTATTCAATCCATCCATCAGCACAATGCTTTGAGTGCTTTCCATCGAGTCGTACCGTAAAACGTGATTTTACACCCCAAAAAAAAAAGTCGATTCCCAGCAATAATTTTTGCGTAGAGTTACATAGTTTGATGCACAGAATGCTTGGTTGACGGCTATGCAAAGGGTCTGTTTACACCCTGTATACTTCATTTTTTGCATAAGCAATAAGCTTTGCATAGAATCCAAACTACTCCATCTACTTATCCTTCTGGTGTAATCCTTTATACCCTTTTATGATATCAGCAGGAAGAGAGGTCAGGATAATTCACACCATCATTAAAGTACTTCTGTTTCTTATCTGTCTTATAACTGTCATATATTCTTGACTCATGTGGGTCGCACTATCACGTGTAACGTTTTCATTCTAGCTAATGTCACTTTCACTTTATGACTGGCCGCTATTCTTGTTTATCATCTTGAGGGCCGAATGGCGAATCCTTTGGTGCGGGTGCCATCATGTTTATGCCTTCGAGGGGTTAAGCGGGGATCGGTTCGGCCTTAGGTAGTCTGTTTACTTGTTAATATTTCCTCTTGAATTTTGAGAAGAAAGGTGTTTTGAAGGGCAAGAATATTTAAAGGAGGCCAATGTATAATAGTTTGGCATCGTAAATTTTGAACATGGATTTAGATTTAACTCTAGTTTAGCACAACGTTTTATATTAAGACAGAATCATCTACTAGCTTTACTATTCAGAAAGGTTACCAAGATCAAATTGTCAAATCTGAAACCGACAATAAGCATGATAGTTGTAAGTATGATTATATTTTGTTTACAAGCCCATAAACCTTTTGAACGCCAGAGCATAAACGCACGCGTGCCCTCCACTCCATTTTGTCACATATTTGTGTCATTTAGCATACAGGGCACGCGCGTGCTTGTCACGTATATGTGACAATGGCGTTCAAAAGGTTTAACGGATTATAACCAATATAATATCTTAACTAACTTCCGAAATGTAGGTGTACTATTAGGTACACCTCTGCCTAGTCCTTAGGGAATTACAGGCGTGATGTGATATGTATGTAATATCTTAGCCTTCTATTACGATTTTATATTCAGTATATACAGGAAGGTCAACGTCATCTACGCTTGTCTTAATTCACAATCTTTTATCGACGATCTCAAAAGTATTGAACGTGCTCAAGTGTCTATGTATTTTTTTTGTGATAACGAATATTTAGAGGATCGATTGAGTACAAAAGTGTGCCGTATTATATCATTAAATAAAGGTTCTATTGACAATATATTGCTTGGTCATGGGGCCCGAGTGCGCGTCTCTTTTTTAAGGAAATCTCTCGCCGACTGGTCAACACTTCGCGTGACCAGAGGGCTGGCTCTTGTTATTAGCATTGCCATTCAGCGTGGCAATGCTGCCAGTCTTCTGGGTACGTTTCCAGATGACAGCGATGCGAAGGAGTACTTTGTCGCCTAAGTGTCCTATTGTCGTCGTTTATATATATAGGTACTTACTTTTAGTCTTCTTTTTATCATTATTCTAGTTCTATTTATAGTTTGTATACACAATAACCTTAATATATTCTAAAGGTATATTTAATACATTGCTTTGAATATTTAGAACTCTCGAGCTATATATAGTAAGCATGATTTTTCCATTTTTCTAAAAGGTAGTTTACCTAGACTTATCACTAAAAAAAATAATGCACTCTGAACTATCTGCATCTACTTCTTGTGTATCGTATCCTGTACCAAATGCCTCAACAATATTTATGCACAAAATAGGCTCCCATTTTTAGTAAAAGCATATTTTATAGCGGGGTATTTTTCTTATCCCGTTCAAAAATGTTGCGATACATTCTCGCTTATAAAGCAGTTTGGACTCAAAACGGGTGCACACGATCGTCCAATCATGGCTTGAGCCATCTTATTTGACGGAGATAAAGGCCTGTGAGAGGTAGATCGATATTCCTTGAGACGGACAATATCCTACCCTGTGTGCTCTCATCTTTATTCTATGATGGAAGCACCTTCATTTTGCGAATTATTTATACAATGCTTATCCAACTTAAGGTTAGTCTTGATGAATGACTTTCGTAATATTGAGTTTATTTTGCAGGCGTTTTTATGACTGGGGTGTGTATGTTAGTAGTTTTAGATTGGAATAGAATAGAATAGGTCTTCATTTGCTTAGAATGTAGGTACATAAAAATAGGTTGGTAAATTATATAATAGGATCTGTGTACATTCTGCCAAAAAAAAAACCCAAAAAACACTTACCTTTCTGTAAACCCAAAAAACTCTTGCCTTTCTGTAAATGTTTTTTTTTTATCTGACCCACTGCTTGGCGAAGGCCTCCCCCATTCCTTCCCAACTCTCTCGGTGTTTTGCCTTCTCTGGCCAGTCAGAAATCAGTCCAAATCGTCACGCTAGCGTTTCTTAGGCCTGCCTCGGTGACGACGTTCGTCTTCAGGCACCCACTGTGTGATGAACTGGCCCATCTGTCTTGACCCGTCCTCGAAATGTGACCTACCCATTTTAAGCTAGCAGACTAATCGCCAATATCGGCGATGCCTGTCTTGGTATTGAGCGTATTGTGGTGTTGCGCATTCGATCGGTGACTTTGATTTTAAAATGCTTTATTTTAAAATATTTTATCGTTACTGCCTCATTGTTTTAGTGCCTGCAACCATCAATCGAGCAAAGTTGTATAGGGCTTTTGCATTATAAATTTCTGGCTGGATTTGAGCCTGGTTTATCGGATTAGACTCACACCCTGATGATGTTCTTCCACTGCCTTAACCTTCATGAATTATAAGTGTTAAATGTTAAGTTTTATATTAATTTTTCACAAAACTATTACAACGTGATTTCAGTGCCGGAACTCAAGGTACCAACCATACTGTGCCAACATCTTATATTAACGTATGTAGTTTAAATTCCGGCCGATATTAAATACTTTGATGAATGTAATAATAGACTGGACCAGTAAACTTTCCATAATATCACAACCATCCATCATATTTACTCTAATATTTTTCTTTTGTACTCAAAACCAAATAATAAAAGGCAGAAAGGTATTTCAACGTTCCGATGTTCATGTTAGTACACATCAGGTTTCGTCCCTGATTCTATGTTTACAATAATCATATCTATTGTAATCTTTAGACAAAACATTTACAAATAGATACCTGAGGTTCAACAAAAAGTCCTCACAATATTAACAGAAAATCTCACCCATATTCACAGCAGTTATTGTGAGCGAAAATAACAATTTCTACAATTCTGCCGGAATAATAGGAAACCTTACAACGTCTAATATTTTTAAACAAAAGAATGCTCCAAAATTCTGTTACCTATTCAATGTAAACTGTTTATTCATTTCAATAAGACTAAGAAGATCACAGAGCCAATGGAAACCAATCCCATAGAGGAAGTGGCTGTATTTACATGGGAATGAAGTGAAATTTTCCAAGGCCCTGAAGGAAACTCGTCTTGAAGGCCCTACATATGAATATTGAGTACCAATTGTATTTTGAATGAATTACTTTTCCCAAATTGAAGTCTTAATACGCGAGTTTTCCTTGATCAAAGTTGAAAGGGTGTGACCTTGGTGGAGGTCAAATAAACATAACCTTTTTCTTTCATCTTTTACTAGGCGATTGAACTTTCGTTTGATATTCTGCTAGTATTTCCCAAAGGTGTAGAAGTGTAGGTAATGTTTTTACATGTTATATTTGATTCAATTTCACAGAAATGATATATGCGAAAATATATCATTTGTGCATACAATTTTAAATTCGTGATCAATCAAAATACTAACATACACCAGTAGACAGGTACTACCAAGGACACTGACGGCCTGCCACTTTTCATCCTTATACCATAAGTGATAAGGTTGAAAAGTGGTCGACCGTCAGTGAGCACGTTAGGATATAAAAACGTCATACCAGTTCTGCTATAATTTTATTCTCGGCCTTTACATTTAACCACCATCCAACCTTCCCTCCTGTACTCCCCTCGTGTCCCAGTGAATACTTTTTCTTTCTTTCTTTAAATAACGTGGAAACAGTGCAGTTACCCTTGTATTTGCGGTGTATTCATCAATTCAAAAAATGTTCCCGTTGGCCCCACCGTATTTTTGGGCATTTATTACTCAAAAATACGCTGGGTCCAACGGGAACAATCTTTAATTATTTTGAATATTACTCAAAAATATTGCATGGGATCGAGTAGTGTTAGTACAGTTGTGCTAGTTATGGGCAGTAACCTTATGAACAGTACTAGGCGGGCATAAATCCAAGTAGGTATTTATTACTAGAAGACCGTACCTAATTTACCTATACCCAGAATTACTAAAATGCAGCTCAAGGTCGTAACCTTGAGCTCATGACAGTCTGGTACTTTTTGGGGAACATATGTGTCATAATATATGGCTCCCTGGCAACAAACCGTTACTTATCTCCCGTTTGTCGCCAGGGAAAATATACAGGACCGTGATAAGAGCTGTAGTACTGCATGGATCGGAATGTCCATTAATTTCCACTGACATCATTAAGGTTTGTTTCATTCCCTCATTTTTTTGATCTCTAGGTGTAGTGGAGCCAACGAAACGACGGTTTTGATTTTTCCCGTTGGCCCCACCAGTGGGGCCATGGCAGTGGGGCCAACGGGAATACGTCGAAACTTTAAACTACCAAAGCCATGCTTGAACTTCATTATTCTTCTAAACAATGTCAAAAACTCCCTTAACAGAAACCTTGAACCTTGATCGTCGCTCATCAAGCTTGTCGTCAAGGTTAAGCGGGTTTTTCGGAGCATCGTTCATGTCATTCGCTAATGCATCCAATCTGTCCCGGAACCCTACACAGCCGCCCCTACCATAGAAGTCCCATAAACAGGGAATTTGAACAGAAACTTCGTCATGATTTAGAGGACTAATTCTTTTTGGTATGTTTTCGGCTGAGTTAATTAATAAGGTCTTTTGGAAGTCTGGTTTATATGGGCACCTTCATCTCTTTAAATGCAAGTTCTGCAAGCAAAATTAGATGAAGTAGTTTCGAGTTGAACGACACAGTTCTTAATAGGTAGGTAAAAGTAGACGGGAATACTTACAAAAGTTAGTCAGTCAGTTTATATGTTCTCTCATGCAAAAATGGGAGTAGGAAGTTCATGAGTAGAATTTAATTTGCAGCTTTTATTGTCTGCCAGAGCTTGAATCTTGATGAAAGTGGAACGCTTTCAGCTCTTAGTTCGAAGCTGAATTTATTTGCACAATAAAAATGGTTTAATCTGAAATATACGTGGTTTGTAAGCCCCTTCTAAAAAAAATATTAAACAAATAATTAAAAAATGCATTTTGTGCACTCACCACATCAAAAGTATATTTCGTCAACTGCAGCTTCCTTCGCTTCCAAATCAAATATTTATTTATATTTTGAAAAGTTGCGCCCAGACTGTTTGTCAACATTTCCAGACTACACTTTAAAGGGTTTTACGATGTGAGTCTAGACGATTTTTAATGTGTATTTCATAGGATGCCTCAAAGACTAGAAATTGAGTGCCAACAGACAGAATAGGTTAAGAATCCCAGGACTATTCCTTCTCTAGAATAAAATATTGTCTGGAATAATGATGTGTTATAAAGGGTGTAAATAGACCCTTAACATATTCGAAAGGCACTTGTTCTCCTTGTCTTTGCGATATTTTTTTGTTCTAGACCATACCTGGGAACCTTCTAGTTACGGAGATATTGGGGGTCAAAGTTCCAACTTTTTCACAAGTTTTTTTTAAATACATGTTTTTAATGAAAGATTTTTACTTTACACATCTCCACGACCCCCATACTATTCAATCCATCCATCAGCACAATGTTTTGAGTGCTTTCCATCGAGTCCTACCGCATCACGTGATTTTTCACCCCAAAAAAAAAGTCAATTCCCAGCAATAATTTTTGCGTAACGTTACTTAGTTTGATGTACAGAATGCTTGGTTGACGGATATGTGAAGGGTCTGTTTACAGCCTGTATAAGTCGTCGCAGAATTTACTTCTAGTTCATAATACTCAAAGAGAGTACATTGAAACAGACACATCGTTACGTGGACGCGCATGGTATTATCTCTATTGTGTATTACGACCAAACCCGTCTATAACTCAAGAAAATAACAGCAAATATCTATTCGCCTTAATCGTAAATCATAGATATGGATAAAACGCCTCTTTCTTGGTATATTCCCTTTATTTTGCACGTTTTTATGGTGAAACTTGGTATGTTGTAAGGAATGGTTTATTTATACAAGTATTCATACCGGAGCTTTATTTCTCGCAAGAAAATCCTGGATATGATGTGTGTAACGCGTGAGTTATTCAGAATATCTCCACAGGATCTAAGAGCTGAGATGTCAAGATAACTTGAAAAATAATAAACACGTACACAGCGTTGTCATATAAAATTACTTTGCACTGAAAAATATATCTTATTTTTCTCTTTTTATAAACACGTTGAGTAAACTGAGAGTGTTTCAATTAAAGTCTTCAAAGGCTTCGTTAATTGAAGGCAAATAATACTATTTAAGTATTATTTTTTATTATTTAATGCTGAAACGCCGTCATAAATCTCGATTTAACGCACCCGTAGTTATTAAAGTCAAACATTTTGCGAAGGGCATTAATATTAAAGGCGACCAACAAAATGTATAACTAGAATAAATCATAACATAATAAGGTCTATTTATATGCAGAAATATCTTCTTTAGTACCAATCCAATTGAACAAAATGGATTCCACGTAGGCATTCGATACGTTTGCAAGACGTAATACCTACTTGCCCGTAATGATTATAGCATCAATTTGGGCAAGAAAGCCAAGTGGGTTCCTGTTAATTGGATTGCTTTCATTGATTGTTTGTTTGTTACTGTAATGTACAAACACGCCCCCGCTAACCCTTTTATAGTATCAGGGACCAAAGATTGTTTTGTTCGCCGTTCAGTTTTATATCATTGGTTATCGAGTCGATAGAAGTAAACGATATAGTTCGTGATGGTAAGAAGCAATGAGTTTACCGGATCTTTAGTGTAGGAGCCAGGGTTTTGATGAAATAAAATTAAGTACCAGATATCGCACAACATACAGAGGTTTGGAAGGAGAAAGGGGAGACCTTTGCCCAGCAGTGGGCAAGTGTGTTATATTATGTAATTACCCCAGCAGGTTTGTCGGCTTTCCTATCCATTATACGCTCCGACTCCAAATGTAATTGACATTTGACAAACTTTCATACACACAGAAATGTCATTTGGTCGACCATCATGAATGTGCATGTTGAAATGATTGCAACCTGTGATTGCAATCCATGTTTGAACTGCGACATGGCTTTGCTTTCTGTACATAATGTCGAGCAATGCAAACAAACGGTGGAGCTTTATAAATATCCAGTTTCTACCACAGAGGCCTTAGAATAAACCTGCAACAAAAAATCGTTTTTTAAACCAACAATTCAATATCCTATAACAATTTGGTTTCCAGATTTTCAACAAGCATTAAACAACACAAAATTTGGTAAATATTATGTTTAGTTTTTTGTGCGAAACAAATATTTTTTATTTCAAAATCGTTTGAATTGACGTTTTTACTCAGCGCATTTGTGCAAGGCCCAACCGAACGCAAATTCATACACCCCTTCAATATACCCTCACGTTATATGGAAAGATCAAGTTTTTCCATCAAAAAGGTACAAAAATGTAAATGGAAAATTGTAGAACTCGACCTCTGCCGCAGTCGGCTCGACGCCTCCGCCATAAACAGTCATCAGACGCCAGCCTCCGAGCCTCTCCAAGCATCGGACAAATTCCTTTGATCTTGTTTAGGGTAAATCTTTTCGATTTATATGTTAATTTATAAATTTGAATCTGCGGCACCGTATCTCCGGGTGTTACTGGTTAATCCGTGTTCTTGTCTACCAAGACTTATTTCGTTTCATCTTTTTCGAACTCATCCGCAGACGTAATTGATTCTCTTATTCAGTTGCTTCTTTGTCATACATTTTGATTGATTGATAACTTAGGATCTAAAATTGTAGTCTGAGGTATGCAAACGAGTGTGCCACACAGGAAGTAAGTGGAATTTCTTTGCGCAGCACAAATTTTATCGAGGACTCGTAATTTCCTTTGATCCCTCATCTATATTCAATGATCCGAGGACCGTAACGCTTCGTAAGCGAATTCATTATATCCGTGTGCTCTTTATATGACGCGGGCACCTCCAAGAATAATTTATATGGATACGAGTGGAATTTAGACACTTCAAAATTATTATGTTCTACTAATATGTTGGTCTTTTAGCTTCAAACTTAAATAATTTCATCTTCCCAATTTTGAGCACAACTTTGATGTCATACCCGCAACAAAATAAACTTTATTAGTCTTGTATACCTCTCATTAGTATTTCTTCACAAAACGCCCTCAAATCATGTAAAAAGGAAAACCAGAGAGTAAAATTATTTCGAAGGAGTATAAATGTTTTGTTTATGAATTTTGTTTATTTCGAAATTAATGTTTCCAGCACCATTATTTTCTTCGGAAACCGTAGGTACAAATCACTTAGCGGTATATCCTGGAGCAATAAAACTCCTGACGTAAAGATCTGTATATCAAGGAACGTGACATAACCCAATTTTTATGTTCGCAAAAAAACTCCACGTCGTTCGCTGAATCGTTTTTGTGAAAACAACGGGGGCAATAAAGGGTCTTATAGTTATCCTTTTGAATTTATATCCAGATATTATCGCTCTCATAAATTGCTACCACGTACAGTTTTCTCCAAATCGGATGCTTGAAAAAGTGACCGGGGATAACCCTACTACTTTATATACGAGTCGCCGATAAAAGCTAATGTGCCTTTTATACCGTTTCGAAAAAGTACCGTCTTACAGTAATATCTGGGTATAACGAGCAACATGTTTAAATTAGTGGAGCACAGCGATTAAAACTGAGCGTATATAAAAAAGCTTTAATTCGCAATCCGGCGCGCGGCATCTGTTTTCTAATTGAGACATTAAGGGTGGGATCGCTTCAACGGCTCTTTAATAACGCACACATTACTGATGGCAGGCGAAATGTACAGTATTACAAGATCGGCGCCCGACCGGCGAAATGATGGCCGTTACTCGCAATCGTCGCCGGGCAAAAGTCCCGGATAATTGACACGAATTTAACACAAGGACTACTGAAATATGCTACCCCTGTTTTCGTGTGCGGTCTTCTACATATTTCGTGGAGCAACGAACTTGGGACGCCCCGACATGTTGCCCTTAATAATGTTTCGCTGAATAACTAACTTCGCAAGTGTCTCCGCTATGTGTTTTTGTCGTAATTGAGCCATTCAATTTGGTGTGACGTAGGCCGTTTTTGGGGATATTGGCTGTTTGCTTTAATTATTTTTAGGCCAATCCCCGAATACTGGGAAGGGTTTATTTTGTATGGGTTCAAATAATAGCTATTAAAAATGTTGCCTATATGAGAAAATTCATGTTGAAACGTCTGGCAATTTAATAACGTTTCAGTCTCGTTTTATAAAACACTCCGTCTTGCAATATCACAGTGTTATTAGTACTTTCCCCATTGGACACAATAACAGAGGATAACACATTGTGTGCGATGTCTTTGTTATCGCATGGAATCTACGGGGACCAGGGCAATGTATTGCAATAACCGCAAAGCCTGTCTTTTGCATTCTGTTGTTAAATGAAATTGCTTGTTCAGTTAGCTAAATGTAAACTTTGCCGCGACCCTGCTTGGTCAGGAAGTTTGTACTGTTTTAGTGAAGTATTTCCTTTGTAATAAACTAAATAGGTGTCGCCGCTGGCTTCGTGTTAAAAGGTTTCACACTTTTTTAACTATATTTATAATCGCTGCCTTTCTTTGTGGACTGCAGGTAATTTTAAAATGACGCCTTTTAGTATTCCAGCATCATTTCTGTATGCGAGTTTCGTATAAAATATTCAATAAATAGAACGGAATATTTAAAACACACTAAAACATCCACCGGAGTTTCCACGTTTTTCCATAGTACGTATGGAAATGATATGTATAGAAAAAGAGCACAGATTTTACTTTGATAAAGCGAGCATCAGTTTCACGAATGTGTACCTTTTTGCCACGAACTAGATCGTTTCAAATGTTTTTGTTGAACGCTCCTGCAGTAGCGCGAAAGTGATTTATCATAAGGCAACATGCTGCGGTTGAGACGAAAAATAAAAGTAATTCCTTTTGTATTTGCCGAGTGGGGCGGTCGCCTGGAGACATATTTGCCAAACGCGTGAATAATGGTACCTCCTTTGATGTGAGCTACCTATAATTCACCATGTTTTCATATCGCTGACAAAAGATGACAGAGATGCTCGATTCTTTCTTTCTTTGTAATTAATGCTGAAAAGGTCAATTAGCAATCTATTTATCTTACGTACTCACGTATTTTTTGCCTCAGGGGGCTTTAGAAAAAAAAAATCAGGCAGAAATGTAGCTTTTCCTCGTGAATATCAACGTAGCATAAACGTCCATTATCTAGCAGAGGAGTGCTTCCCTCGGCACTCTCTCAAAAACATATTTCTAGTGTGTAGACAACTTCGCTACAAAACAACCTCTTTTCCTCACTTTTACAAAATAATCACGGAACGTTTATTTCGTACTTGTTTGTATCGTCCATATTGCTACCGATGCCGTCCTAAATGGGTATATTACTCCTAAGTAGCTGTTACTTTTACGTCCCAAAAATATTATTTTGAACGCAATAAAATTCTTTCTTTATATCTTCGGTGTCCATGAAAAAGACATAACAGTGTGCGTTGAATTTATTGTAGCAGACGAGGACCCAGATGGCTTTCCTCATAAAATACTACGAGTGGTTCTGTTGGTAGCAACGTTATACTAAAGATAATCACAATTTACGGGAGCCCTTTGGCGAAATTTGGAAATACTTTCCCTTCACGGTTACGTGCCAGCAATTACAGCACCTTTAATGATGTAGTGTTCGTTGTAGGCCCCAACTTACGTTAATGGTGTGCCGAAGGATTTTTATTACCACTTACGACTAGTTTCTCGTTTTAGGGCGCTGTGTGGAACGGGGGCTGCAGTCTTTAGGTTTCGGTAATTGTTACTTAAGTTGTTAGTCAATGGGCCTTTGTAATTTGGGCTTAGTTTTATTGTAGAGAAAGCTAGAGTAATAAAAATCTCATTTAATCGCCGAGTGTAAGTACCTGTAGGTAAGTGTAGTTTTGCAATCTCGCAGGGTCACGTCACGCTACATAAATGCTTAGGAATATACCACATAATATAAAGGTATGTATGTATACACCGTGACTTTTTTGTCGTCTTACAACGGCAGCCCACTTCATGTAGCCAATGACTACTAAACATTCATAAAAAAAAAAATAGGTATTTGTACAATTTAAAAATAAAAATATTATTCGTTATTATGATGACGCATGACGTAGTTAAAACACCCTGTTGCGAGCGACGATCTACTCGACTCGTGCGCTGGGTAGGTATGTCCCACCGTTTGACTCCTATACATTTATTAACAGGATGTTTCATATTTTAATGAATTTTTTTTTTTTAATTTATTTATTTAAACTTCATGTACAATAGTGGTACATAGGCGAACTTAATGCCACAAGGCATTCTTTACCAGTCAACCTTTGGGTTAAATAAGAAAACATTGTTTTTGTACCTATCGTCTTAATTAATGTTAAAAAAATAATCGCGCCTAAAGTTATTTTATGTCGACATTGAGTGGACCACCTTTGTAAGACGACTAAAAAGTCACGGTGTATAGCTAGCTATTATAATAAGCCTCACTTCAGTCAGCTTCACAGTGACCTATTTTACTGTATACAAATGGGACCCTGGCGATATCTAATCATAAAGGATTTATCGCGAAGTGAACGACACTGCCTCGACCTGAATGCATCGGATTACGAAGCACGACCAGGGAGTCTTGACCGTCGTGTGATTTGTTTTTTTTTTTGTTGAAATCCTAAAAAACTGTTACCGTAATCATGTTATAATTAATGTTTTTAAAATAAAGTGCAGTTATTAATGAGCACTTATTATTCACAACAAAAAATGCCTTTAAACGAAACGTTTAGTGTCATTGTTGGTTCATAATCGTTCTCATTTTATTTAAGAGTTCTTCAAGTATTAGTAGGTATTTAAGTTAAACACCGAGCTTAAAGTTAGTATCAACTTTTGATTTCTTCGATTAATATTCCCAAAGAGTCCCAACAAAAAGGTCGATGACAAATAAATCGTCTTCTATCTCAAATTATTATTCCATCGAAACTTTTGCTCATTTATTTAAGAACTTACCAACTCGATATCTTTTGCAGTAAATTGGATATGAACTTCGAATTTCAACTATTAAATTTACGTTCGTCATGAACACAGACAGTGTTCTGATATTAAGACATATCGCTCTGGTGTCTAGACGAAATTATGCTGAAACAGTCTCTTTTAAAGGCTAATTTGACTACCCGTTTGATAGCTGTGAGTTATAAACTGAAACGCTTTTGATCTGTCCTAGGAATGGAAGAAGTAGAATTGTGGATCTGTGAAGGCTCTTCATGAGCAAATTCAACTCAATTTTTACAAATCGAGCTAAACGGCATACTGTTACTGTTAGCCTGGGTCATCTCACTGCTGGCCAACTTCCAAATACTTCGATCCAGGGCCAATATGGACCACTGGTCGTTGGTTCTGTCCAGCTCGTCCCGCCAACTCCTGCGCGGCCTTCCGCGTCGCTTCTGGCTTTATCAGAAACGGCATGAGTTATTTAATAATTTTGATTTTTTAGATGCTAATGTCACACGAAATTGAACAACTATTGTAATATTCGTGATCCGTGTATTGTTATGATATCTTGTTTACGTAATAAGTCACTTTTTCACCCATTCTGGTGGAAAAGGGAGACATTTTCGCCAAAATCCTCAATGTACAGAACAGGTTAAGATTGTTACCGTGTCATATATCCATCTTTCAGAAGTCTCTCACTAGTACTATCCATTTTTAATATCATATCTGCGAAGGGGAAATTAAACCTTCTTTCTTTTTGATGTAATAGAAACTACTAGCGTCCTGAGTCTGGATTGCGCTCGGAGATAACGCGAAGTGAGTATATACCGTATATACGCGACTCTTAACTATACGAATAAGCATAATAAATGGAATCTTGGAATGCCTTCGTTTCGTTTTCAGCGAGACAAGATGACGGCATACTTCGTAGCAATAATATTCCTACTTCCATGTATGAAATGAAATAACTGAGAAAAGTTTTGAATTAGGTAGGTAATTGTTATTTAGTTTTTGTTCCTATTTTTTATGCCACTAAATGAAACACCTAAACATAACATAACGCCTGTAATCTCCGAGGGGTAAGCTAGAAATGTTGTTTTTAGTACACCGTCATATCGCCAGTTATAAATATTGAAGTCCCATGTAATAAAAAACGAGTCAATTGACATCAATCGGACAGAAATACCGACTCTGGGGTGCTATTGAGACATTACCGGTCGAAAAACCCAATAACACTTTGCTTGACCTGAGAATCGAACTCGTGCTCATTAAACTGGATATTAATTCACCAGTTCTAAAAAATAGGCCTAAAGCTATTTCACGTTTTCATTTTCAGAATTTCTGAAAAAAAACCGCGAGTAATATGTAAAGCTACGTAATATTCATATTACATCGTGATGTATATTTTGTTTTTTAGGTAAATAAAGACAAAAAATGCTTCATAAACATTAAACAGTCCAAAACAAATAACGCTCGGAGCTGAATTTTGTAATCCTGCTTTTACACGCGAAAAAAGGGGCATGTAGAAAGTTTATATTCGTAAATATACCGACGAACGTATGTGGCCATATTATAAATAGTGACAGTTAAAATAAGGCATAAGGCAGACTGCTTCGTTAGTCCAGTGATTGCTAGTGTTACTGCTGAGCATGGAAATCCCATGCTAGGTTTGATTCCCAGGTTGGGCTAGGCGTTATACCATTAGGGTTTTTATTTTCGGATCGGAAATCATCAAATCACCCCCCACTTGGGCGGAGCGGAAGGGAGTGTCAGACTTGTACTGACTAAAACCCATCCATGTTCCTTCTTTGCCCTTTGTGTTCCAGGACCACGGTAGCCTGGTGTCTTGATTTGGGCCCTGTTGGTGGCAATAGACTCGCTCCCTTTACAAGGGACTTAAAATAAGAAAACAGGCAAAAAAGTTTACTAAAGCACATCCCTGTCTAACCCTTCCAGTATACAGACGTGATGGTGCTTAAAATAAAGCAATTTAAAATATTTAATAATAGATATTCAAAATATAATTAACTAGCGACCCGCACCGGCTTAAAAATTAAAAACTAAATTATATAAACCTTCCTCTTGAATCACTCTATCTATTACTGAAAACCGCATCAAAATCCGTTGCGTAGTTTTAAAGATCTAAGCATACATAGGGACAGACAGGCTGCGGTAAGGGACTTAGTTTTATATTTTGGTAGTGATACTTACTTTAAACAACAGGCGTATTAGAGCCAAAAAGTATGTTGATAATTTAAAATTTAGATACCAAACACATGGTCCTAAGTTGAAGTGACAAGTATTTTTTTAACTTTATTCTATTTCTAAATAAGAATAAAAACTAATCAGACATTGGCCTATAAAAAAAAAAAATACGAAATGAGAGGATTATTTCAGCTGTTTAATTCAATGGAAACTTTATCGTTAATTGTGTAATCAACAGAAAAATGTGGTGAAAAATTAAATACTTACATTAATTTCGGTATCCATGACCGACATTTACAATTCAAATAATTAATGCTACGGACCGCATTGTTATCGTAATTAAAAATTAACGAAACGGAACTGAAAGAATAACTATATCCGATGTACGGTGAATATTTACTAATGAGAGCAAAATACGACTTGTGCACATTACATAATTATTACATAAAACTTTAAAACGACAAAAGTACCTATGAGTATAGGTACTTATGTCGTTTTAAGTTCACACTTATATTATAAATTTGCTTAAAATGCCCGCAGTTTCACCCGCGTGGAGTTTGGTAATTGTCCCAAAGGATCATAATACAGGGGTAAAAATCATATTATATATTATCCTATGTGTTAATCCAGGTTATAAACTATCTGTGTGCCAAATTTCATCAAAATCCGGCCAGTAGTTTTTGCGTGAAAGAGTAACAAACATCCATACATCCTCAAAAAATTTCGCATTTATAATATTAGTAGGATGTGAAAGTAAGTCTGTCTGTTGCCTTAAAGCCTTAGGCTGGTTGCATATTGGTGGAATTTGGTACACAGGTAAACAGTGATCTTGGTTTGGACATAGTTTTTTACCGATAGTGCAACCCGTGATAATTTGCGACCTCTATGTGGGCAAAGCGACGGGCAATATTAGTCCGCTCCCCACCGTAGATTTTTTTCTGAATCGAACGTGCTTTTCCCGAAAACAATCTCGCGTGTACAAACACCCCAACATGTTTTCCCTCATGTCAAAACAGGATAAAAATTTGACAGATTGATAGAAGAATACAGTCACCGTTCATACAATTGTATATATATCTGCAAACAACTTTATTATGTGAAGTTTTTGACCATGTTTTATTATTTCATCGAGTTTTGAAGCGACATTAAATTCAAACTAATTAGTAATGCTCGTGGTCACAAGCGCGACTGCTGAGCGTGGAGTCCTCGGTTCGGTTACGAAAACGGTCAGGAGGACTGTATTATACATATATTTTTATTTTATATTTTTACGCCTTAACCGCTGAATGGATTTCGATGAAATATAGCACATAGGTTGACCTGAGTAGACCGGGCATAGGATAGGTACTTTCTTTTTTTTTTTAATTTCTAAGTTCCACTCGAGCGAAACCGCGGCCAAAAGCAAGTTCATAATACATTTTATTTGTTTCTGCACCCTAAATAGAATTGTTTCCTATGATGAAGGTGCTTAGCCTATGATGAACTATGATAATTTGCCGCATTTTCAGATCAATATTACATTCTGTGTAATCGAAGCAGTGTAGTAAAATATAATATTAAAGAAAGATAATCTTTTAGTAAATCTTCTTCCAAAGCAAGATTAAATACGCGATATCCCTTAAAACGGCGATAGATTATAAATAAAACGTGCTATGTAAATATATCCCCCTATAATAGTGTCGCAATAATGTTCATGTGAAATTGGATTATCCCAATTGCTATTCAAAGAACAAAAGGCGAACGAAACAAAAGATTTCGAGGGAAACATATTGTGGTTTTAGAACAACGTTTTGTTTTTGTTTTGTGGCCGTACGTGGACTAGTCCTCCGGTCCCCCCAGTTTTTGTGGACATCGTGGGGGACTGTTAAGCAAGATTTGTGTTCAGTGAACAAAAAATAGTTTTTTTTTGCCTATTATCCTCATTGCCTTTATGGAGTACAGAGGGGGTGTGTGAAGTATGTGTAAATCTGTTAGAACGTGTTTACTGTTTATGCTTCGACGCGTGCGTGGGAGCTGTAACTTATATGATGTTATAGTAAGCGCGGGCGTTGTTACTGACACTTTGTTGTGATAAATAAAGGTAGACACATAGTAAGTACTTGCGTAAGACTACATTGTCTTCCGTACGAATGAACATTGATGTAAGGGAACAAGGCTTTAACATCGCCTATATTAAATTGTTTTGCATTGTGCTTAAAATCTCGACTGCCTCTCTAGTACTGATCGCAATCGCGACTGCTGAGCATGAGGTTTTCGGTTCGATTCCCGGGTCGGGCCAATTGTTATTGGGTATTTCCATCAGGAATTTCTCAGAAGCAGCCACGGAGTCTGGATTTGTGGCCGGTTATTGGCAATAGGCTCACCCCAATAGGATTACACGAGATTATATGAGACTTAAAAAACATAACTGGCGAAATGTTGGTGTACTGTTAGGTACACATCTATCTAACCCTTCGAGGAATACAGGCGTGATGTTATGTTAGTTTTATTTAACAATCAACGAACAGCCGTTTTTTTCATGAATCCTATGTAGATTATACGGAGCTAGTGTCCAAACAGCTAAAACACTTGCAACAAACAACAACTATACCTTCACAGCAATCGGTTTTATTCAACCATTTACATTAATCCAAGTAGGTACAGTCCAGCACTAAAGCGCGAAGTAGTAAAACGTAAAAGTGTAAAGTTGGTCATGAATACATAAAGTTGTGCCGCCATTTGTCACTCAATAGGACCCAGCTGAGAGCGAGTGGTCCCCGGAGCTATGGAAGAGGGTACAAGCTAGTAGATGAAGGCATTAGGGTGTTTTGTAGACAGATAAAGACAGTCATTGTATTAATCATTGTAGTGTTTTACGGATGTGTTTCATTCAAAGCTTTTATGACACTGGAATCTGTTTGGTTGCGATAATACATTTTTGGTAAGAAATGGCATTTTTAACACTAAATGGGCTTGCGTTCGGCCTGAACTCGCCTGATCTGAAGCGATGATGGCGCATGCTTGCCTAGAAAAAACTGATTCATTCGAAAATTGAAAAGAACCATATTATAATGGTCGGGGAACAGTGAAGTTGGCAGTGAATTATTGGGTACCTATAGGCACCATTCATCATCTGCCTAGCCTTTTCCCAACTATGTTAGGGTCGGTTTCCAGTCTAACCGGATGCAGCTGAATACCAGTATTTTACATGGAGCGACTGCCTATCTGACCTCCACAACCCAGTTTGTACTAGGTAATACGATACCCCTTGGTAAGACTGGTTGACAGACTTTTGGGTCACTGACTACCTAACGACTGTCAAGGAGCTACAAATGACACCCGAGACCAACGGCTTAACGTGCTTTCCGAGGCACGGAGGATACTCGGTATGTAATGAACGGTCACCCATCCACAGACCAATCTAGGCAGCACGGCTTAACCTAAAGATCGACCCGAGCGGCTGTTATTATTTAGCCACGAGCTCCTCTACCTATAGGCACAATTGGAAGTGTTAATAATCTGTTTACATAACATGATGATTTAATTTCGGTTGGGCAGAGGTTTATTCTTTACCATACCCACACAATTTAGAATTTATTAAGTCAATTTGCGATTGTGATAAAAATACAATAAGTATAAATTAAAGGGTGTAAATAGACCCTTAACATAACCGAAAGGCACTTGTTCTCCCTGTCTTTGCGATCGTTTTTTTGTTCTAGACCATACCTGGAAACCTTCTAGTTACAGAGATATTGGGGGTCAAAGTTCCAACTTTTTCACAAGTTTTTTTTAAATACATGTTTTTAATGTAAGAATTTTACTTTACACACCTCCACGACCCCTTACTATTCAATCCATCCATCAGCACAATGCTTTGAGTGCGTTCTATCGAGTCCTACCTTAAAACGTGATTTTTCACCCCAAAAAAAAAAGTCGATTCCCAGCAATATTTTTTGCGTAAAGTTACTTAGTTTGATGTACAGAATGCTTGGTTGACGGGTATGTGAAGGGTCTGTTTACACCCTGTATACTTAATTTTTTGCATAAGCAATAAGTTTTCTGTATGTAGCTGGCTAGGTGGCTGGTAGCAACTGGATGAGAGTTGCTGAGAATCGAGTTGAATGGCGTGCGATTGAGGAGGCATATGTCCAGCAGTGTGCTGCTGTAGGCTGATGATGAAGTGTAAAATATGACATCGCCATATTTCACTGATGTATGTAGCTCCTGGATAATTTCACGCTGGTTTTTAAAGAACTATATTATGTTTAAAATCAACACAAATATGAAATACTGGCTGTGCCCGCGACTTCGTCCGCGTGGACTTATATCATTCTCAGCCGTTTCCGTTTTTGCAACATTTTTCATTGATGCTCCATTCCTATTGGTTGTAGCGTGATGATATATAGCCTATAGCCTTCCTCGATAAATGGGCTATCCAACACTAAAAGAATTTTTCAATTGTAACCAGTAGTTCCTGAGATTAGCGCGTTCAACCAAACAAACAAACTCTTCAGCTTCATAATATTATATAGTATAGATATGTACTTTATTTTGAAGTAGTTACTTCAACATAAAGTGGATATTCGTACATAGTTTAAAGAAACTACACACACACACCCACTTACTCAGATACTAAGTACACAATTTTCCCGAAGCTCATAAAGATAGGTATACATTGTACTGAACTTTTATATAGTTTGAGTAGTAACATAACATAGTTAGGTAAGCCTTTATGTTTGAAGTAAACTTATGTATTAGTTTGGCTCATTATTACCTCTTCAGAACTTATAATTTGTAAGCTTTTTTTTTTTTTTTTTTAACGTGGTAAAATCATCAAATGAGTCCTCCCACCCAGGGCAGAGCGGGAGGGACTGTCAGACTTGTACTGACTAAAATCCACGGTGTCCTTCAGTAGCCCTTTATGTTCCAGGGTCACGGTAATTCTATGAGTCCCGCGACCCCGGCAGGCTTTGGCCCTCTAGAGGGGGGCCCCGTCATTATGCTGACACTCTTTGAGGCGCGCGTGGAACACAACGCGCCGTCGACCCGGGCATGGTCCATGGTCGGACAGCGAGTCACCCATTACTCGCCGCCCGCATGCCCGCGCCTACGGTGGCCGGAGATCGTCTGCCGACGTCCGGCGCCGTGGGCGTCTACCACTGCGGCTGGTGTGGAGGGAGGACGCTGTCCTCTCCCTCACGCGGCCCGCCTCCTCCTTCGCGAACATGACTGCTTCGCAGAAGGAGGCGACCGCTTCCCACTCCGTCTCGCCCCGCAGCATGGCCTCGACCAATGCGGGCGCGAGAGGGCTCCGCCTATCGCCGCCGTGAGGACACGGCGGTGCTCTGCCCAAGCGGAGCAGTCCTGCACCGTATGCTCCACCGTGTCCTCCGGGCGGTCCTCGCAGTGGTGACACCCAGGCGTTTCCTCCTTCCCCATATGACACAGGTACCTCCCGAAACTTCCGTGTCCGGTGAGGACCTGCGTCACGCGGTAGGTCAGGACGCCGTGACGCCTATCCAGCCACTCCTCAAAGAGGGGTCTTACCGCCGCGATTGCGGCGTGCCCGGACCTCGGTTGCGACAGTCGTTCCCTCCATACTGCCCTGAGATCGCGCCGGAGCTCTTCCCGCCGCGCCTCGACTTGTCGAGGTAGCAGGGATTCGCCCCGGCGCTGCGCCTCCACGCGCCACTCATAGAGGCGCTGGAGGGCAGTCGCCTCCAGATCCCAGGGCAGCAATCCGGCAAGGAGGTTGGCCGATTCGCCAGCGATCGTACGGTATCCTCGGATCATCCGGATAGCCATGACCCTCTGGCATGCGACCAGCTTCAGTGGTCGCGTCCGAATGCTCAGGGCCCACACGGGGGCCCCGTAGAGGGCCATGGACCGCACGACACCGGCGTACAGCCTCCGGCAGGAGGCGTTTGGCCCGCTGAGATTGGGCAGGAGTCGCCTGAGGGCGGCTGCTGCCCGGTTCAGCTTTGGGGCCAAACGCAGGAAATGCTCCTTGAAGTTCCACCGGCTGTCGAGGACGAGTCCCAGGTACTTCATCGTTCTCCCGACGCCGATGCGAACCCCTCCCACCGTTATGTGGGACTCAGACCGTGGCGCGTTCAGACGGCCATGAAAACACATGGCCTCTGTTTTGTGCAGCGCCACTTCGAGTCCCAACTGCCGTATCCTTGCAACGACTGTCGCAACCGCTTGCGTCGCCAGGTCAGCCGCCGCCTGGTGCGACTCTCCCTCCGCCAGGACGAGCGTGTCGTCGGCGTAACATATTACGCCGACGCCGTCAGGGAGGTCGCCGCGCAGCACCCAGTCGTAACCGATGTTCCACAGGAGCGGCCCCAAGACCGATCCCTGTGGAACACCGCACGACATCTCTCGCCGGTTCCATTCTCCCTGGTGACCGGGGTAGATGACGGCTCTGTCCGTCAGGTAGTCCTCGACTGTGCGACGGAGGCAGGTCGGCCCCCGGTGATACCGGAGTGCCTCCCTGATGCAACTCCAGGGCAGGGTGTTAAAGGCATTGGTGATGTCCAAAGACACCGCCAAGACGACCCTACCCCGGGATACCGCAGCTCCCGTCGTGAGGGCCCTCACGCGCATGATGGCGTCCACCGTCGAGCGCCCCCTGCGGAAGCCAAACTGGCTCTCCGCAAGGTCCGGACCCACCCGATTCAGGTGCCCGACGAGGCGGTCTGCAATGACTCTTTCAAAGAGCTTGCCCACCTCGTCGAGCAGCACGATGGGCTGGAATGCGGACGGAGAGTCCGCAGGGCGCCCGGGCTTCTGGATGAGGACCAGTTTCCCCGTCTTCCAACGAAGCGGGAACCGGCCCCTCTCCAAGCACGCGCTAAAGAGCCCCCCCAGTCGAGGCCCGAGAGTCCCCGAGGCCAGAACCCAGGCTTTCCCTGGCAGGCCGTCGGGTCCTGGGGCGGTGTTTTTGGCTTTGAGCCGTTGTACCGCCACTCTCAGGTCTACCTCGGTCACCTCTGGAGCGTCGTAGACGTCGTCGTCGCTGTGGTCCGCGTTTGCGCCAGCTTCATCGCCAGGCACCGTCGAAGGCGGAGCCATGGGCGGGGGAGTATGCTCCCCTCGCGATGGGAACAGGGCGCTCACCACGTCCTCCACGAACTGAGGCCGGAGACTCTGCGTCAACGGGGGAGCCCAGGGCCGGAACTTTTCTCGCACCCATTTGTAGGGACGGCCCCATGGGTCCCCGTCCAGAGTCCCCAGCATCTCCTTGCGGGCCAGTTCCTTGGCCCGCCAGATCTCGTCGCGGAGGACGGTCTTCGCTGCCCTGTAGCCCTCGTACAGCTCCGCCTCTACAGTCACCGCATCCGGAGGTCGGGTGCGGCGCCTGCGGAACCTGGAGTACCGGCGTCGCGCGGCAACGCACGCCTCGCGCAGCGCTGCTAGCTCGCGCGACCACCAGTACAGCTGACGCCGGGCGCGTCCTTGCCGGACCCGGGGCATGGCCACGTCACAGATCTCCGACATGGCCTCCCGGAGCCACTCCGCCTCGTCGTTGATGTCGGCAGGCCTGTCCGGTGGTGACACCCAGGCCTGCACGATCGAGGCTTCCAGGAATAGCTCCCGGTCCAGCTGCTTCAGCGCCCATCGCGGACCACTTGGGTTCCGTCGGACCGGCGCGTCTGGGGTCTGGGCGGAGACGTCGAACCGGATATACCGGTGATCGGAATAGGTCTCCACCTCCTCCACAACGCGCCAGTCAGTGACGCGCGGCGACAGGCCAGAGGTGGCGAACGTAACGTCCACCACCGACTCGCCATTCCACCGCACGCACGTGGGGACGGAACCCCGGTTCTCGATTACCAGGCCCTGCGCCAGGGCCCAGTTTTCGAGCATCCTGCCCCGCATATGGTCCGTGTACCGGGAACCCCAAGCCACATTCTTGGCGTTGAAGTCCCCGAGGACGAGCACGGGGAGGGAACCGAAATCGACGACGACGTCTCCCAGCTCCAATAAGGAGCCCTGGAACTCGGCGAGAGTTCGGCTCGGGGAGAAATAAACGCCTACCACGGCAATCTCCCCGAACCGTGCCGCGACGATCCCGCGCCCTCTCTTGACGAGATCAAGGGGCGGAGTACCGGCGGCGGCCGACGAGATGAGGGTCACCGAACCGTCCAGGTCCGCCACCCAGTCATTTCTGGGCACGACAAAGTACGGCTCGGCGACCACGGCAACGTTGATCAACCACTGCGCCACGCTCTGGAGCAAGAGATCCTGAGCAGCGGCGCAGTGGTTGATATTCGCCTGGAGGAAGCGCATTGGGGCCATTAATCGGAATCCATTGCAGCCTCCTCCAGGGCCCCTCGCGGGGGTACAGCCACGGCGGCGGCGGCGGCGGCAGTGGCGGCGGCGGCGGCGGGAGTGGCGGTGACGGTGGTGGCAGAGGGCCTACCTCTGCGCCTGTTTTTGGCGGGTGGGGCGCAGGACCTGCCCCCGGCCCGGTGATCGGCCGGCTTTCCAGCCGCTGCACATGCGAAGCAGTGCTATGGGGGAAGTGCACGAGCCGGCCTTGTGACCGGGCTGACCGCAGCGGAAGCACCTATCGCTGCGGTCCACCTCCGAGGTGCAATCGCATGCCGCATGGTTGCCCACTTGGCAGCGGAAGCACCTCAGGGGTCTGGGCTCCAGGACTTTCACCTGCGCAGACACCCACCCAACTAGGAGCCTTCGGCCCTCCTGTATCTTTTTGGCCGCCGACACGGGGCAGCCGACCGTGATGGTCTGCAGCCCCGCGAAGTCAGGACGCAGGGCGCCCGCCCTCACCTGGTCGGGAGGGCACCCCCCAGTCCTGGCAACGGCGGCCACCACGTCCTCGACCGTCACGGAGTCATCCAGACCCAGTATGCGCACGTCTGCGCGCTTGGTGGGTCTGGAGACTCGGGCCTCCTCCGCGTTTAAGGACGCTCTGAGCCGTTCGGCTAGAGCGTCAGCGGTAGGGCCACTGGCCGCGCCGGGGACCTCCAGCATCCGAGCCCCGGTTGCAGTGACCCGGTAACGGAGGCCCCCGGCGATGCCGAGCTCCGTGAGGTCTACCGCCTCCCGCACCTTCGCGAGCACGTCGCGGTACGACACGCCCCTCTTGACCGCGTCCGGCTGTAGTGTGATCACTACAGCCGCGGTCTTTGGGGCGCTGAGCCTAGCCGCAACGCCACGCTCCTTTTGCCGGCGCTTTCGCTCCCGCTTCCTTGCCTTTTTGGCCGCCCTTTGCTCCCTCGCCCTCTCTCCGGCCACCTGCCACCCGGTCTCGGCCACGGAAGGCTCTGCGGGCGGCGGGGGTGGCGGTGGCGGCCGTCTCGCGGCTGGCGCTGGCACGTTCGCCGCCCTTCCATTCTTTTGGGCCGCCGCCTTGCCCTGCTTTAGGGCCGCCGCCATCCTAAGCGGAGCCGGTTTCGCTGAAGCCGGCTTTGCGGGGGCTGACGTGACCCTGCCGGAGGGATGGCTGGACGGCCCCGGTACCGAGGCCGCAGCAGCCGCATACGTGGCCGCCTTCGGGCTCGGGGGCGCCTTGTTTGCCGCCAGGGGGGGGCGCAGGACAATGCCCTCCAGGACGGAGAACCGCGCCTGGAAGGCAGCCAGCTCCTGCCGAACCAGGTTCAGGACCTGGTTCTCCACCGGCAAGGGCTGGCTTGGTCGCTGCTGGCCCCCATTTTGGGGCGCCTCGCGAGAGCCGGACTCGCGCAGACCGGCCAGGTCTGCTCGGAGCTTCTTATTCTCCTCTTGGAGAAGCTCCGTGGCGGCCGTCAGTCGAGCGACCTCCGCCCGCAGTTTGGCCACGTCGTCTGGCGGGGGCCCCACATATCTGGCCTCCGCTGCCGCCATGATGGAGGCGACCGCTGCGGGTATGGCCCTTTGCCTGGTGGAGGCCTTTTGTTTGGTGGAGACAGCCCTCAGCGCCGCCTCCACCTCCTTCGCCAGCCCGGCCTTACGCTCTGCATCGGAGCCGCCGTCTGCGCCCGCCTCGTCACTAGAGGAGCCCGAACGGACCACCCCGTGACCGGCAGCCACCCCCGGGTGGCGCCCCTCCTCGGCAAGCCGCGCCGACCTCTCGGTGGCAGGGAGGCCTCTCCCCTTGCCGCGGATTCCGCCACGCTTGTTGGTGGGGATCTTGCGAGCCGAGGCCAGCTCCCCCTTCGACGATGACTCTCGGTCGCCCACCGGCCTGGACCGCTTGCGTAGGAACTCCCTGTTCCCCGCAGCAGCCCCGGGCCTCCCGCGCTGGGAGCTCTCTGAGCCTCCCGCGCTCACATCGCTGGATGCGGCGCCGGACTCCGACCCCGCATCTCTCTCCTCCCTTCCTTTGTTATCGGCCGTGTTTTGGGTTTGTTTGTGTACCATACTGTTCCCACGAGTATGGGGGAAATAAAAAGTCCATCTGGGCAGTGCCCCCTGTACCCAGATAAGCCATTGCCAGGCCCGGCAGTGGTTCGCACTAGCGACTGATTTTCCATAGGAACCCGTCAGCCATACATCTCCTCGCGGTGCGCCGCCGCTTGAGATTCGGGGTAACTTTTTATAGAGGTTTTCTACCTCGTGGTCCGGGCGGTTAAGCCAAGACCCTCGGTCCCAATCGAAGCCGCGAGACGTGTTCCACGACACTTCGACGGTGGGATTACGATATCGACGGGGACAGCGAATGACTGCGTCCTTCACTGTCTGCTCGGAGGCAGGGTAAGTGCACACCGAGCCCGCCCTTGCTCCTCCGCTGTGCCCTCTGCTTATCAGAGGGTCACACGGAGCAACGCCCCCTTGGTCCACAATGGACCCCTCCCATGTCAGAATATTAGCCGTGGACACTAACCTTCCCCGAGGAATAAGAATCTCTTCCCATTCCTCGGGGAAGGACACTACCCACGCCCAGGGTGCACCGGCCCAGCAGCTGCTGTTCCCTCCAGACGTATCGAGAGGGACCGGCAGCCACCAGGCACACGAGGAGGAATTCTGACAACGCACCCCTAATTTGTAAGCTTGAGCCAATTTATTGCCCCATTTAATCCTGACAAATATAATTGGCAAAATGTGACTATAACATAAAGCATGTAAATAGACCCTTAAGATAACCGAAAGGTACTTGTTCTCCCCGTCTTTGCGACATTTTTTTGTTCTAGACCATACCTGGGAACCTTCTAGTTACGAAGATATTGGGGGTCAAAGTTCCAACTTTTTCACAAGTTTTTTACTTTACACACCTCCACGACCCCCGAACTATTCAATCCATCCATCAGCACAATGCTTTGAGTGCTTTCCATCAAGTCCTACCGTAAAACGTGATATTTCACCCCAAAAAAAAAGTCGATTCCCAGCAATAATTTTTGCGTAAAGTTACTTAGTTTGATGTACAGAATGCTTGGTTGACGGCTATGTGAAGGGTCTGTTTACACCCTGTATGTACACCTCTGCCTTACCTATCGGGGATTAGGCGTGATATTATGCTCTTGTGTTTACCTACTCCTGATACAAATCTATTGTGCTATAATATTTATAGGAACTTGTAGGTAAATTTTCTATTTCTAAGTAGGTAGTACACAACGTCTTCGAAATAATAAATTATTCGACCCATATTGAATAGGATCAGTAAGGGACGAATGATTTATTTGTGTGGGATTATTTTTGGCTGTCTCGTTGGTTTCTTGATCGAAAGCGATAGTGCTGGTTTTGGGTTCGATTCTCAAGTTGGGCAAAATTTCATAAGATATTTTTCAGTAGCAGACAGTAGCCTGGATTTGTGCCCGGTTGATGGCAATAGGCTCGGCCCTTGTTACACGGTACTTTAAAATAACTGTCGAAATGTAGGTACAGGTACAGTGCACCAGTAGCAAAGGATCAATTTTTGTAAGAAGTAAGCCGGAGTACATATCTTTACTGTATAGAATATTATTGGCTATAGAATACTGACTGTGCCATTTTTCAAAGGGAAGCCAGTAGGAATCGGATTGTATGGAACCTTCGCTACTGCAGTGCACCCTATCCTTTAGGCGATTACAAGCATGATGTTATATTATGGTTTATTTGCAGATTAAAAAAGTGTGACTGAAGTCGTAATAAATGTGTAGTAGCTTCAATGTTGACAGCACAATATCATGGTGTTCGTACTAAAGTAGTTTCTACCACGACAACAAAGATACAACACATTATACCACAACAACATAAAAACTCAAGCAAACTATTATTAACAAATTCCACACAAAATAACTCGCATAAAAAGGGATAGCCTTTATGCGAAACTACCAAATCAACTTCGGCAGTCTTAATAACAAGTTGGTACATCATAAAAATGTTAATGCCAAACATTCTTATAACATCAACAAGAAACAAACTGAAGTACAAGTCGCCTCATAAAATTAGGGGCAGCGGAGCCCCACGTTCAATACCCTCTCAAGAAGTATTACTCGTATTATGAGGGGTCACAAAGTGAGGACGGCGATATTGGCAGCCCTTACCAAGCATCGTAAGAAGGTGAGGAAACTTCACATAAAACCTAAGGAGGCAGGTGCATTCCATTTCTAGGGTACCGAAATGTTCGCGTATTTCACGCTCAGCGCGTCATTACCGCTCCTTACAACGAATACGCCCGCACGGTGTGTTACAACAAAAAGGGTAAGTATAATAATAAAAATCTTACGGCGTCTGGAGAGGCGAATAAAGTACGAGTCCGTGTTTTGCTTGTGTAAGCGCTATTGTCTGTCGAGGTAGTCATACGTTTCTTGACTGATTGTCGTTTATACTGCCTACTTTGACTGTGAAACTCGTATTCTTTTTATATTATGTGCTTTTATCATAGTAGGTGCCTGTAGAAATAAAACATTTAAAGACAACAATATACTGCCTTGTTGAGCTCACCGTTTCTTTTTTTAATAAGAGAGTTTCATATGCTTTTACCACCCACGTAGTAACCATCATTTTATAATGCTATGAAAGCGTAACTTAAATATCAAGGAGCTACGACCGCGTAGCAGTTCTGACGTCACAAATTCGTAGGCATTGCGTAGCACTTTCATCAGTTTGAAATAACAGTTAAAAATAATGGTCGTTCATTATTTTTTATGGTTGGCATAATAATTTCTATTTTTAAAACAACCTACTTATACTGAAAAATAATAAAAATAAACCAATAGGATTATAATGATACATAAATAGAAATATAATACGGATAATAAAAATTATACCAACTTTTTTACAATTTACTTTGCGTTGGAGTTATTTTTGTACTCTAAGTATGACAAGATAACAAGACCCATTATATACTTTTAAACGTAGTTTGTCATTTAATAGTACCTACGTTCAGCTTACGCGGGTACTTAAAATGTTTTGGAACGTTTTTTGCTTTATCTGAATTATATTGAGCTATATATAAACATAACATCACGCTTGTATTTTTAAAAGGGTAAGTTGGATAGTAAGATGTCTATAGGAGGACCGATGGAACTCAGTCATCTCGCAGTGGGTGCCAGAAGACAAGCATCGTCGCCAAGAGAAGCATAGAAAACGCTGACGTGAAGACCTAGAGGCGTTTATGAGAGATTGGCCAGATAAAACGGCACGGAGAGAAGAGTGGAAGGCTACGGGGGGGGGGGCGTTGCCCAGCAGTGGGACATTAGTAGCCTAAGTAAAAAAAGTTGGTTAGTGGAGGGGAAATCGGTATTAATTAAAAGCAGACTTCGTCTGTGAAAAAATAACCTACTACACAATTTTATTTTCACTGGTTTTACATTTATTATTACATAATATTATGGTCTTTTAAGCGAAATAAAACAAAGATGGATGCTACCGAAAGCCCGATATATATTTTATTATAGTCGGACATAGCATTTCAGCAGCTTTTATTTTTTCTCGAAAAACAAAAAATGTTTTACGTTCGAAGCGAATGTATGGATGGATGCAGCATTTTTAAAATAATAAGAAAATACTAAGTGTATTCTGATTATGTATGGATTCACCGGTAAATATGAAGCAGAAATGGAAAAATGGCAAACACTGGAGTATGAATACAACGCTTTGTGAGAGAAAAGTGGATCATAAATATTGAACAGAAAGTTTTCAACGCGGTTGAAAATCTATCAGGTTTCATAGCAGCTATAGCCAAATGATGGTTCTACATTTATATAGGTTTTATCTGAATTGTTTTCTTACGTTCTTCCTATACAGGGTGTAAACAGACCCTTCACGAAGCCGTCATCCAACGTTCAAAAAAACAAAAAGTAAATAACTTGTGAAAAAGCCTACATTTTCACTTTTTTTTTTTAAATACATAAGTGTTTTGAATGTGAGATTTTTTACTTTAAACACTTCCACGACTCCCGTACTATTTCATTAATTTCATCCATCAGCATAATGCTTTGAGTGCTTTCCATCGAGTCCTACCCTACAACGTGATTTTTCACTCCAAAAAAAAAGTCGTTTCAGAGTTACGGAGATTTTGGGGGTCAAAGGTTTGGAGCTTTGACCCCCAAAATCTCCGTAACTCTAGTTAGTTCCCAAGTATGGTCTAGAAAAAAAAAATTAAAGCAAAGACGGGGAGAACAGGTGCCTTTCGGCTTCGTTAAGTGTCTATTTACACCCTTTATGTTATTTTGCTTTTCGGTCTAGATATTGGTTTACACCAGTTTACTAAGCGGTTATGCTTCTAAAATTAATATAAAGTGAACGTTACATGCTACAACTTATCATTATTCCTTACGCTTATTCATTGAAAAAATTTAAGAATATTATTTCCATATTTTATTTGTGCTTTATACATATTCATTGAGTGCTAGACTCATAAGCTAGACTTATGGCTACCATTTCGTAAAGCGTAAAAATTATAGAAAATAAAACCAGTTGTTGTGTTGTGTTGTGTTGTTGTTGTTTGTGGTGTATGTGTTGTTGTTGTGTTGTGTTGTTGTTGTATCTACATTGTGTAGTTTTCATTTTATTAGTTCTTCTTCTTAGCGTGTCGATGACAATTTCAATTGTGTTAGCCATAAATTTGGCGACGAGTTTGGCACTTTCAGTAGCGTTCACCAGGTCCTGTGATGTGCAAGCAACAGGACAGACAGGATACGATATCAAGTGTCCCATCGTTTGTGGGGCAACAACACATTTACACTCCTGGGCAGTCATCTATTAATCTCCACCTGAACAGATTTTCCTTCCTATATCAGTTGTACGAGCTTTAATAATGAGTCGCCTTTAAAGATTAATGCAGAAAAAAAAATCCATATCTGACATATCATTCTACATCCATTCTTAATGGCTTTATACATATTTAATTATATACGCGTACGAAAAAAATATTCGTAGTACAATTACTGAGAAATACACAGGTTACATGCAATACATTTTAAGTCAATAAATTATTGATTCTGTATGTGAAAGAAGCATTTATGTCGCTAAACATTTAACAGAAACGGCCTTATTAAAAAAACCTAAACCTATTTTTTTATTTTATTTTTATTTTTACAAAACGTTGACCCACCCTGGAAATTTCTCCTGTGTCGTGAGTGGGTGGGTATTTAAAGACAAATGGGCGGATTGTCGACCTCCCAACCTCGTAGAAGACCAACTTTTAGTCAATATAGGCGTTCTATTTATTAGAAGTCATCGAAAGATAAGGAGCCTCGATTTCTATTGTCTGAATGAAATATTGAGTTAGTTTATTGTCTTTTATTCGTATTGTCTTCGCAATATCCTGCGTTGGAGTGTTCCACACAATTACCTTGTTTCGTTGATTCATAGTCTTATTATATTTTGCATTTCAAAACAGCGGAAAAGTGTTGAAAGCCACGCTCAACGGCAACTTGTGAAAAATGGCGCGAGACTTTATTATCGTGGATTATGAATCGCAATAGATAAGGCATTCAGCGCGCCCTCATTAAAAAAGGGATTCCGGGGAAAAAATAATAAAAAAATACAGTGAAAGCCAGTCTCATTTGTCAACTTGCTGGCATTGCATGCAGCGCCTACATCACTCGAGGAGTGGCCGACTTTTTATTCATTCCGGTTTTACGACGCACACAACTTTAATAACTCACTAACAGAATGAAAATGCGTTCCTAAAAAAATAACATTTTCATCGGTGTCGTGGTTCAGTGTGATTCTCTCGACCGTGATATGAAAAAATTTAATTGGCTGAAGTAAGAGGCGACACCAGCAGCATTTTGACTTGTTTAAAAAGGCTGGACCGTTACCCTCGAAAAGTAAGAGATCTAGATAGAATAGAAATCGATAAATAAAAATAGTTCCCGATATTTCATTTATCATTTCTTTTTTTTCTTTTTTTATTTTTTTATTTTTAACGTTGTTTTGTAATGTCTGAAGTGAGTTAGGGTAATATTTTAAATGTCAAAACGAAATAAAGTTATCATAACTTTCTAGAGCACTCGGCAATCTTATAAAATGTATCATACTGTATCATACTGTAATGATTATGTCTTTACGTAGGTACAAACTCTTACCTAAAAACCGCTTCCACATCATCATTCTCCAGCCCTTATCCCAAATTTATTTGGGGTCGGCGCAGCATGTCTTCTTCTTCCATACTTCTCTATTACTCGTCATCTCTGTAGTCACCTTCTTTCTAGCCATATCATTCTTCACACCGTCCATCCAAAGTTTATTTGGCCTTCTTCTACTCTTATAGCCATCCACATTCATACTCAAAACCATTTTCACATGGCAAGTAAAAAACAAACCCAACCAACAGAGAATAAACAATAATATAATGATATAAGATTTTAAACTATCATGGTCACTAATTTTATTATTAATACTCGAAACGGGATATTTACCATGTTTACTGTTTCTTATGAGTTCCCGATATTTCATTTATCATTTCTTTTTTTTCTTTTTTTATTTCATTTCATAAGAAACAGTAAACATGGTAAATATCCTGTTTCGAGTATTCATAATAATAATATACTGATTTGAATCAATTAAGAGCACTCTGTTTTGCTGTTATTCCGTCTGATTCCGAAACCGTTTTCATTGCAGTAACATGATATTTCATTGATGTGCATTTTACTACCTGTAGGACGGAAATCGAACTAAACAATACGTGAGTTATACGATATGAATGGTAAATACTATATGTTCGATGTACAGAATATTTATTCAGTTGTATTGTGTGAATATGGAAAGAGCAGAGTGTTTAATCTGTTTAACATACCACGCTGGTCAGTGATGAATTATATGGGTAGGTAGATGCGTCTCTTTACGTGGGAGGGTGAAAATAAAGTACACTAAAGTTTTGAATCAAGAGGAAAAAAATGTATGTCACTTAGTGGCACGACACAGACATAGGTTATCTTTGTGACCTGTCATAAAGGGTGTAAGTAGACCCTTAACACAACCGAAAGGCACTTGTTCTCCCCGTCTTTGCGATATTTTATTTGTTCTAGATCATAACCTGGGAACCTTCTATTTACGGAGATATTGGGGGTCAAAGTTTCAACTATAATTTAAAAATTACATGTTTGTAATGTAAAATTTTTACTTTACTCCACAACCCCCGTACTATTCAATCCATCCATCAGCACAACGCTGTGAGTGCTTTCCATCAAGTCCTACCGTAAAACGTGATTTTTCACCCAAAAAAACTTTACGCAAAAATTATTGCTGGGAATCGATAAGTCGAGTCCCAGCAATAATTTTTGCGTAAAGTTACTTAGTTTGATGTATAATATTTGTAACACCTTATACCTGTGTGTTTGTACACGAATAAACCTATTTGATTCGTAGTTATAAAAATATTATGAAATGCCTCAAAAATTTGTTACAAAAAAAAGGAAGAAGTTTCTTTTTAATGTAAGCAAAATAAAAGATAAAGTGTTACCAAGCTTCAATTGTTTACAGCTAAACGAAACGCTAACAGTTTTAATTTCACCTTTCGTTATCTCCATAGTTTGGACAATACAATTGCGTTCAAAATCATTTAATTTGGGACAGTCGTGTGACACGCGATGTAGCACTTTTAAAATTCAGTGTCATAATTGGCTGGTTCATTAATTAGTGGCCCCATTACCTGCCATTTTATGGCGATTACTTCACGTGCCTTCCTTGTTTAAAAAATAAACATTATCTTAATTACTGTTGGCCACGAAACATTTGTTTGATCGTGTGGACGTCTAACTTACGATTTGTGTCGAAGAATCTTTGTTGAAAATTTTGTAGTTTTTTTTTTTTCAAGTCTTTTGTTTGTGAATAAAACTTGTTGCTGACTAATAGACTATTCTATACTAATAAATAGATTTTTACAATTTAATTCAAACCTGTTTATGGCCTATCCAGCCCTGAAGTTTGACAATTCTACCAAAGGGGTATCATATTATCCAGTGCTAACTAAGTTTTGGAAGTCAAATAGGCAGTCGCTGTTTGTAAAATGCTGGTATTCTGTTAGACTAGAAGCCGACCCCAACATAGTTAAGAAAAGGCTAGGCAGATGATGATGTTATTCATACGTATTTATAGCTACGTAAACACCTACGTTAATTGCTTTCCCATTACCTTCTCGTCTTTTAGAAAAGTAAAAAACAAACGCCCTTATAAATGATGTGAAAAAGTTTTTGATATAGAAACATGATGCTGTTCAATCATATAAACATTATTACTGAAATGTTATGGCTGATTTGTGGTCCCTAGTCTAAATAGAATCGAATCATAATTTCCCCATGGAGTCGTAAAAACACTAAGGGAGCGATGAAGCATTGGAAAAAATATTCAATAATGGCAATTACAATGATATCATAGTAATAAAAACCAGCCAAGTGCTAGTTGGACTCGCGCACCGAGGCCGCGTGGGTTCCGTATAAACTTGTGGGTATTTTGTTATTAAACTACATATTTAAGGTTTTTTCGGAAGTACTCTATAGTTTATGATTCCCTTGTGAAATCGCAAATGCGACACAAACGGTCATATCTTTTGATCGCGTTGACTTACAAGTTTGATTTTTACTGCTCCAAGGGGAAGTCGACCTGAATATTAGATATTAATTTCAGCTTGATACCTGCCACGTTCCGGAGAAAAAAATTCTTGACGGACGGACAACGAAGTGACCCTATGAGGGTTCCATTTATGCCGACTGAGGTACGGCACCCTAAAAATTACATTGATTCAAAATATAAGAGTGTATTTTCCAAACAGAAAAAGACTACCCTTTCACAATCCGTGTCAAAAACGTCAAAATAAGCTACATTTTGTAAAATAATAAAAATAAAGAACCGCGAATGTCAACCTGTGGGTGATGTTACGTTCATGACAATATTCAATGTAAACCCGTTCATTTAGTAGC
The DNA here is from genome assembly GCA_963082995.1 of Noctua comes. NCBI lineage: Eukaryota > Metazoa > Arthropoda > Insecta > Lepidoptera > Noctuidae > Noctua > Noctua comes. Next base: position 5,950,867 of record OY720271.1, read on the forward strand.
TCATGTTACCAAACGACGTTGACAAGCGATTGTTATAAAATTGGTAACTTTTATAAAGTAAACAAGTACAACTTTCCACAATGTTGGCTAGCCAAAAATTCGACACAAAAAATACCATCAATTTCATGCAAGAATAACGAAAAGGAAATCCAGTGAAGTGACACTTTTGAAGGCGTCGACGTTGATTTTAGAAAGAGCCTTTTGTTTCTGCTAACCATACCGCCGCGTCCGCCCCTCGTTGATTTAAGTACACAATAGGATCCCTCTTACGTTCCGACAATACTCCGATAGCTTAGAAAACGCTCACAATAAAAATGAACAAGACAATACAATTGAATGAAAATGAAGACATGATTTGCCTCTGACATTTATTGTTCGCTGTTTCTTTTAATTTCGATATTCCATTTATTATTTATTGAATCTTTTATCAAGAGCTTCCAATAAAAATATTTTTGAAATGTTATATTACGTCGCCATATTTCACCTGTTGTTTGATTTTAATAAAGCTTGCTTTTATGGCTTCTGTAAGTGTTGCCAGCCACCATCAATGTAATTTATGAGACGGTAAAGAAGAGTAATTCTGCTTATTAATTTTGCGCGGGCGCGTTCCGAGGTGCGGTTTCCCGGCTTACATGACTCAGGCTCTTTAATCACGTCTCCATGTTTCATTTTACGAAAAAGCGCCATTATTCAACCTCGTGGCTTTTGACTCTCCCTCCAAATCAATCAATATAGTCCAACAATTTATTTCTCAGTTAAAGCCAAACCATTTATTTCACTTAGGCTATTAAAAACACTTTGCAAGTCTAGTAAGATATTAAAAAGTGTGAATACAAGGAACTAGAGTATATTCCAATGTTTCTTTTTTGAAACACTTATTGAATTCCGACCCTTTTGTGTACTATTTCATTTAAATAAAATTCTATTTGATAGAATTTAAAAATCGATATCGTCGAAATGTAACTGCTGAATAGCCCATCAAATAAACCCCTTATCGACTCATTTTGTTTCCCCTTCCACCGAAGAAATGCGCGACTCTGTAATGGCACCGCGTTTGGGTTTGCCCATTGTTTTCGTGTTACGTAACGCGTCAGTTTGCGTTAATGTAGTTTATTTAGAAAACGGACTCGCGGGGTTAGGTTTGTGATAACAATGAGGGGAGCGTATTGGAGTGCACGCGACTTCGCCCTGTTTCTGCTCTGTGATAGTCGTCAGGTAATTATAACATAATTCACGCAACCCCAAACGAGGCATACACGAAGTATTCAGTTGCTTGTTAAAACATCAACTGACGTGTACGATTCGTACATTTTAATTGGGTAAAGAGCAGTCGTTTGTCATTTTGTTTTACAACGTATTTTTAATAACAATGTGGTGTAATACGGTAGAAAGGACGGTATACGCAGTACGTAGTAAACATTTAATTAGTTGGATTTCGGTACATTTTCGTGAGAGTTAGAATCACGCGATATAATGGGGCCTTTTGTTTGGGCCGCGGTCGTTAGGAGCCCTCCTAGTTTAAGTGATAAATTACACGTAACAATTAAAAAGTTACGTGGGTCCGTGCTCAGCCGTTACTAATGTACTCTGGAAATGTTAAAAGAGGTGTAAAATTATTGTGCGTATTCATGTTAAAATACTAAACATCTCGACGTTTTAAAATCTGACGGTGAAAGCTGAAAAATGAGTTGCGAACTATTTTTAACTTATTTAAATGGGTATTATATGCTGCCAAACAATGTAAATTAGGTTTTTACGGGCTACTCGGGCTGAGCCTATCGCGTACTGATAACACTGATTTACAATCGTACGTGTTACCAAACTTTCCCCTCAGTATTCTGGTCAAGGTTAAAAAGTTTTTTGAAGGTTTCCGGCGAACAGGGCTGACACAGGCCCTTTATTCAAGTTTCCATACAAAAAGAAAGTACAAAAACAATTTAAATATTTATACTTGAAGAAAAATCACCGACATTTACAACTTGGCGTCAAAAAAACTATTTGCCGCAAAGCCTTTGAAAATTCAAAATATTGTTTTATGACACGCAACGTTATCGCTCACCCTTGACGCACGAAATTACAATATAAATCAGTTTTAAAATAAAAGAAAAACAGATTTAGTACACTTTTAAAAGCAAAACGTGACTCGTAGACATAACGCTACGGCGCTACGGTGGTGCTACGGTGCTACGCCGTAGAGGCGCTACGATAAATCGTATTTAATTTATATTGTTGTATTATCGCTATGTGTGCTGTTATTTGATTACAGCTATTTAGCTTGAGCTTGGATTAAACGTTAGAAATTAAAGCATATCAGAAAAAGAGAACGAGCACATTGCATGGTAAAAGTTATTTGTTTTGTTTTTAGTGAAACTTTAGGCTTAATTTACTTTTTTGTACTAATTAATATTCCGAACATGTTTAGCTTTTCAAGACTTACACTATCAGTATAAATGAGTTTTGAAACGGTATCAGAAGAAAAGCGTTTGGGACTAATAGCAACACCGCAACGTGAATTGAGTTCTTCTGAAATACACAACATACCGCATAAATGAGTAACAATAAACACTAAACATTTCTCACAAAGAAAGACATTTCAGCAGACATTAGCGGTGATATCTCAATACATTATCCGGGTGTTCATACTTCCGAGAACATACCGAAAAGTTCTTTCACCAACTTTCTTAAACCTTTTATTACCACTACACACTACTGTCACATTAAAATGATAGAGTTTACACTTAAGAATGGTGTAACGTGTAAATAAAAAAATCAGCCAAGTGTGATTTGGACTTCTACACGAAGAATTCCGTACCACTGTACAATATTTAACACTAAAAACGCCGAAAAATCACGTTTTTTGTGTGGTGATTTTTTTTTGTTGTTTGTTTTTAAGCAAAACACCGGGAGAGTTGGAGTGGGACAGTTTTTTTTAATAGTTATATGTCCCACTGCTGGGCAAAGGCCTCTTCCATATCCTTCCTGGTGGTCAACCATGACGTCTTAAAGCAGGAACAATTCCAGTGTGGGAAAGAGATGGCGCTAGATGACCTGTATAGCTCTGTCTCTTTCCCACACTGGAATTAACGACGTCAGAGTAACCCCCCAGGCCTTTGGGCCAGAATAGGCTAATTTAAAAAAAAGTTTTTGTAACAGCCATAGTTATACAAAGTCTGCGCAAGGCGTTGGAAGATCTCCTGCCTAACTTACTTTACAAATAATTTAAAGCCTGTGACAGACGGGTGGATAGACAGTCTGACGGACAGACAGCAGAACGTCAGTAATAGGGTCCCATCGGCACCCTTTGGGTACGGACCCCTATAAAAGTACATTATTACGTTCTCAAATGAAAACCTCTGGCATTTTGCCTATAGTTCGTAATATGTAAGGCTTTATGGCTTTCATCGCGCACGAGTTTAATTTCATGTTTTATGTTTATTACAGTGTGACCACGCTACCGAACCGTTGGAAATTTCAAGCTAGGATCGTGATGTAAGGAATTGTAGAAGAACCGCTACTGATAAACGTAAAATACTTTCAATGTTTTAATTATTAGAATTATTTAAAAGATAAAAATATCAAGAAAATTGTGGCCATCATACAGGATACGAATACTTACAGAAGTATCTGTCAGGGTCCATGTCCGGAGCCGCTTCCAAAATTCTGTCCTGGTTTGACCTATCTTTAAATGAAGAATTATTCTAAAAGTGAGTACTTTGTATAAAAAAAGAAAAAAAAAGAGAGTTTCTCCAATTAATCATACCTATCGACCTGGTTACTTAGTAGTAGTCGAATATTTCGAATATTATGGATGTTTCCTGTGTAAAAAAAAAATATGATTCTATTTAGTCCGTCAGTTAGATTATCGAGAAATATTGGATACGAATTTTTTGTTTTATCAAATCAATAAAAATTGACGAAGATAAAACGCATCAAAGATCATGAGTGGAGGCCTGTGACGTCACTTTTCGGTAAAAAGTGTACTGAAGTATGACGTCACACGAATTTTCGATGCACTGTATCATCTTCATTTTTAGTTTTCGTGAAAAAAGAAAAAAAATGTGTCCAATATTTTTTGGAAATCTATCTAACGGGCTAATTAGATTTTTTTCAGGAAACATCCCTATTGGAGCAGTCCAAGGCTAACCGGAATGGATACAAGAACGTCTAATAATGCTGGGCATTCCAACCTTCAAGATTTCCTGTGATATCTCTTTAGAAAAGTAAACCTTCTGTATTCTTTGTTTTACTAGAATGTTCTAGGTCGTATGGATCTATAGGTACAATAAACATGTTAATTCGTTTATTGCTAGCCATCAGTCGGGACTTGGTTTTCCTTTTTTTGTCGTTCAAAAACAATATAATTTTGCTGACGCCACTTTAATCATAAAAATGTTTGGCCCTAGATTTCATAAAATATCTGTCGTTCAATTTTATGGGCTAGTTTTTAAAGATGTCTGAAAGTAAAGAAGCTTTGAGCATGTGTCATAAACTAATTGGCAATGTTTTTCTTTGACGTTCATCTGTGTCACACATCATTACCGTGACGTAGATTAGCGCATTTTTAATTGAGGTATTCTAAAACAGGACGCGGAATGCACCTACTCTAACCTCATCATTATTGCAACTACAATCCAAAAACACAAATTTTATTATTAGTATAAAAACACAAATTTTATTTAAAAATAAAAAAAATTCTCCACAGTACAACAAAGAAGCACAGTTATTCTTATAAAATCCAACAAAAACGGTTCAAACTAAACGAATCCAAACTTTATATCCGTAATGAACTCGGAGAAGTCATAAAAAAACAACATTGTAGATTGCACGGTGCAGTTTATTTACAACAACAAACTACCCAGCATCGTGACGTTTATTGAGACGATCGTGTATTTATGTACTTTTAATGGCGTCGCACATTACGCGCACACTGCTCCCGGCGACGACATTAGCAAAAAAACATCACAATTGATGTTATTTATGCCAATCGCAGCACTATTATGCCGATCTCGGGAAGTTTTTATTGCTTGCGCGCTTTATCCTATCGCGAATGGTACTGGAATTATTAGGGATGTACCTTATTGCCGGTAGTTTCGTTGGTAGGTAAAATACAATGACTAATAATACTATTAAGTTATGGATACTTAATAATAAATACAGTGTTTAATGTCGATCTTAACGTTTTAAGATGGCGGCTTTATATTTTAAGTGTACGAAATTGTGTTTAGTCCAAAATTGTTCAAAACTGAATCATGGGTGCCTATAGACAACAGTCTTCGTTGCTCTTCTTTAGAAGCTCCGGCCATGACACATTGGCAAATAAAACATCACAATTGATGTTATTTATGCCAATCGCAGCACTATTGTGCCGATCTCGGGAATTTTTTATCGCTTGTGCACGCTTTATTCTATGGCAAGGTAGCTATTAGCGTTACCGTGGAGACGTGATTGCTGCTAGTTTAGTTTCTTACAATAAATTAAAACTTAATACTTCATCATCACCATTCTCCTGCTCTTATCCCAATTTATTTGGGGTCAGCGTAGCCCGTCTTTTTCGTCTTCCTTTACACTGATGTGGTAATAATTGATTCCCTATCTAATGACAGAATTGATTCGCGTCTACCTAAAAGTTTTAAGACATAACTGCTTCCTATTATTACAAAATTCAGTTTTTTCTTCATTTCTCACATTATTCATCAATCTATTTATTTATTTGTTTAGGATCTCCAACATAGGATGTACACAAACACACGAAATAAATAATCGACGACAAAACTATCACGTAGGTGTACTCCTTCACTTACAGGAGACCACAGCATGCTTAATAAAATGAATAACTAAGCTAACAAAGATATAGCAACATTTAAAAATTAAAATCAAAACATTAAATTGGAAAAATAAATAAATAATAATATATAATTAAATACACAAGTGAACAATACATTCTTCGTTGCTTACGTGGGTGGTTTACGCTGTCATTCATTGACATGGGGTCTGGATTACAAAAACTATTAAGCTTGTAACATTCATCCATAGGTATTGTGCCTCAGAAAATAATTGTGCACGTTAAGCACCTCTTAAGACCATGAGTTGCAGAAATGTTCGAGTTTAGTACAATGGGCCAATAAATAGCTTTTGATTGCTAGTTATTCCGCTCCTTTCATCGACTTCGTAACCTGTATAGGGATGGATGTTTTTTATGGTTATTGCGAAGAGTATTAACGTTTGTATAGGACGCCTAATATGTATGGGGCTATATTCGTCGCAAATGGATTGAATGACTTTTGTCATAAAGTGTTATATTTTGGGAACATTATTATACCTATGTGATCGTATATTTTGTTATTGTCGTAGTTGTACGTGACGACTACAATTAGGCGACGTGCATTATGTTTGACATAAAGGGTGTAAATAGACCCTTAACATAACCGAAAGGCACTTACTCTCCCCGTCTTTGCGATCATTTTTTTGTTCACCATACCTGGGAACCTTCTAGTTACGGAGATATTGGGGATCAAAGTTCCAACATTTTCACAAGTTTTTTTTTAAATTCATGTTTTTAATGTAAGATTTTTACTTTACACACCTCCACGACCCCTGTACTATTCAATCCATCCATCAGCACAATGCTTTGAGTGCTTTCCATCGAGTCCTGACATGATTCTTCACCCCAAAAAAAAGTCGATTCCCAGCAATTTTTGCGTAAAGTTACTTAGTTTGATGTACAGTGCTTGGTTGACGGCTATGTGAAGGGTTTGTTTACACCCTGTATATTTTGTTTTTTTTCATCTTCCTGAACTTGTTCCATGTTACCTGAGGTCGGCGCAACACGATTCTTCCTGTCATACACCCCTGTCACGCACTCATTAGCTCTTTTTTAGGGTTCCGTACCTCAAAAAGAAAACACGGAACCCTTATAGGATCACTCGCGTGTCTGTCTGTTTTAGATAAATAGTTTTGAAGTTATTTAAGAATATGGGCGTAAATTGACCATTCCCCCCCCCCCTTACCTCTGAAATTTTAGGACCAAAAATTTAGAAATAATACAAAAAATAGTTCTTTGCCTATAGATTACAGGAAAACCTAAAGAAAGCTAAAAAAAATAAATAAAAAGCGGGCTCGCGTACTACGATGGTTCGGAACCCTTTATGCGCGAGTCCGATTCGCACTTGGCTGGTTCTTTTTTCTTTTATAACATTCCTCACACAATCCATCCATGTTTTCTTTGGTCTTCCTCTCCCATTACAATGCATGGAAAATATAAGATTTTAAACTATCATGGTCCAGAAAACAGAAAACATGGTAAATATCCCGTTATTAGTATTAATGGTAATGCACGGAACGTCTGATCGGTCAAAATACGGCAGCAAAGTCCTTAAACGTTCCTTTTATTAGGTTATTTTAGATTTAAGTCTGCAAAAACACGTACGACATAAATCACCTAAACGTCCACATTCGAACGCCATATTTTATCGCAGTTCCTGCACCCTTGGACCACACCTTCATCATCGTAATTACCCAAAAACCAAAGGCTACAGATGCTATCAAACCACAACGTGTTTACATCTAAATCTGGCACAAAAAGGCATACGCCAGGGATAAAGGCGGGGAAAATACTTGGCACGCCACAAAATCTATGGGATTTGTTTATTTCTCATGTAAGGATAACTACAGACCCTTGTTTCAAAAGTTATGGCGACAGTAAAATAGTGATACCTATTGATACTAAAGCTTTGTCTCGAACGGATTTGGAGATACAAAGGTTTTAGTTTAATAAAATCTGTTCATGTGTATGTTTTTTCGGTAATATTTGTTGGGGTTTCAGGATTTGTTTTCTTTTTTTTAGGTATTATGAAATTCTCAGGTGTATTCGTAAGTATCTGTCTGGAATGAATGGCTTTTATTAGAAAATATTACACCTTTTTACCTTAAGTAGAGACTGATCGCCTTGACTGCGTCGTTGGTGTAGTGGTCGCAATCGCCACTACTGAGCATTCGCGATTCGCGGTTCGATTCCCTGGTCGTGCAAATTGGTATTGGATTTCTCCATCAGGAACTTCTTAGTAGCTACCACGGAACCTGTATGTGCACGGATGATGGCAATAGGCTCGTCCTCTATTACATAAACATAACTGGCGAAATGTGGGTATACTAATAGGTACACCTCTGCCTAACCCTTCAGGGATTACAGGCGTGATGTTATGTTAGAGACTGATGGCGATCAGCACATTCAGAACTCGTTCAAAAGCGGTCATTGTGTATATCCAATAGAAATTATGACACAAATAGCTATAGAATGCAGCTTAAATGTGCTGATCGTGTTCCATTTCTTTGGTGAAATTCACCCGTTGTTTCATATTTCATATTTAGGATGAATAATGGACGTAAAAATGAAGTCATAGTACGTCTTAACATGCGTTCATACTTAAATCATTAAGTGCCCGAAAAATTAACAATTTTACCAAAACTTTTCAAGTAATGGAAATTAAGCTCTCTTTAATAAACTTGGGAAGAAGATGCCCGTGTTATTCTTAAACAAGAGTTCAATGTTGCCAGGATAATGAATATTTACGACGTTCTGGCAACCCCGAAGTTACGTACCCTTATCACGATGCACAGAGGGTGATATTATAGGGCATGAGTAGAAGGGCGATAGGACAATGTACGAAAAAGAGGCTCGTTAAAGTTTAAATGTAAGTGGACTTACTAAGAGTACTTCGGAGCAAGTTTTTTTTTAAGGGAAATAAAATTAAATGGATGGTACGTATATACGGAGGAGATCGAGGCTAAATAATAACAGCCGCTTGGGTCGATCTTTAGGTTAAGCCGTGTTTGCCTAGGTTGGTCTGTGGATGGGTGACCGCCCATTACATACCAAGTTTCCTCCGTGCCTCGGAAAGCACGTTAAGACATTGGTCCCGGCTGTCATTTGTAGACCTTTGACAGTTGTTGGGTAGTCAATGGCCCAAAAAGTCTGACAACCAGTCTTACCAAGGGATTTCGTATTACCCAGTACTAACTGGGTTGTGGAGGTCAGATAGGCAGTCGCTCCATGTAAAATACAGGTTTTCAGCTGCATCCGGATAGACTGGAAGCCGACACCAATAAAGTTAGGAAAAGGCTAGGCAGATGATGGATGGTACGTATTTGTTGGGGAGCGAGGGGAAGAGGTCAACTCTCATGATCTGAACCTATGGGGCTTATTCTTTCAACGTATTTTGCATCAAAACCAAAATCAAAATAAAAGCATTTATTTCAAGTAGGCCAGTTACAGGCACTTTTGAATTGTCGAAACAAAGACAACAATAGCTACAGTCCCAGTCACAAGGCATAAAAACTGTGAACGTACTGTAGTTACCCATTCCCTAACGTAGATCTCTATGGAGAAGAACGGGCAAGAAACTCCATGGACACTTTTTTAAATCATCACCGGGAGCTACATGAATAGTTTCAAATAAGTATTTTAGCAAGGTAGGTGGCAGCTCTGGGCTGTTTACCCAATGGCTTAGGTTATTTATAAAATTATTGTTGTACACCATCACTTACGGGAAATCTTTCGTGATTTTCAATTATTCTGACCTCCCGATATTTCAACCCCGTTGCAAGCGCCATGATCGCGGGATGACTAGAGAATACGGGTTGCAGGTGGTTGGTAAATAAATTGTTAGGTGCAGACAAATATGTCTACCCTCTTTCTTAGTCTTCAGAATAATAGAAATCATGGAAGAAATCCCGTAAATGACAGTTTAATTTTAGCTATAACCCGTGAAACCTTAAAACAGTTTCGATGTAAAGCCAGACCATATACCTACCAACATTAACCAAAAACCTTTTAATTAAAAACAGGACACCAAACACAATTAAATCTCCATAATGAGGACCCTTCCCCATTAAAACTAGGCGGCAGACTCCAATCATCCAGTCCTTAAATCAAGTACAAAACACAAGCCAGTCATGGCGTCTCCACCAATTAATGAGGGTACAGTCAGATCTTGCCGTTGGACCTTTACAATCTAGTGCGAACATAAATTGTGATAGAGGGCGCTTGGGGGCTTGTTTAATTTCACGACTGAATAAATCCAAATGTTATACCGCGGAGACCCCGGTTGCGTAGTGACGTTTCCATCTGTCCCGTCCATAAAATTCTAGTGCTGCGCCTGCCGAAAATTACGGGAACTGCGATGTTATTAAAGTTTGGACCGATATGTTTTAGTTGGTTTTTAAGTTTGATGGGGTACCCTTTTCTTTGTTTTGTGAATGGTTTAGGTCATGATTAATAGGTAGGATTGTTGTAATTGAGACCAAGAGGTTAGCTTCTAATATTTACTGTCCCACTGCTGGGCAAAGGCCTCTTCTCATACAGAGAAGGCTCGAGCATTGACCACCACACTTGCTCAAGACAGGTTGGCGAATCCAGACTTATAATTAGTATAAGGCCAGGTTTCCTCACCATGTTTACCTTAACCGGTGTTCATGATGTCCAAGATAAACATAGAAAATATATAAATTGAAAAGTTACATAAAGTACTGGCCCGGATTTGAACTCACACACAACCACGTGCATGAGAGGTGAAGCCTTAACCTCTGGGCCATCACGAAATTTAGCTCGACTTTAGCTTACCCAATGGAATTCTGGAATCATCATGGGGTCCTTACCTTACCTTATATTTGATGTTTTGATACACAATTAACAGGTAATTTTTGTTCACTGAGATTATTGCAATCATACTGAAGAAGAATAAAGGACTTCGTTTTGAAAATGGAATAGGTAGCTTTTTTTTTTTGTTTACGGTGGGTAACCTCCAAAACGCGACTGGTCTTTGAGGATAAGACCGCGGAGTGTGGGATTTCTACTTCACTTAAACCAACCCGATGATCACCATTTGCACATGGGAGGAGGCGCCGTTTCCTCTTAAAAGACCAGTCCGGAGCCCTCAGTGCAAGGCCTGTTATAGCACATCCCTGGGGAGATTATAAAGAGGTACCTACTGTAAGCATTTATATTACGTTGCTTTCTGTTGTCATTACCAATTCATACGTCATTCAGAACAATTTCCAATACACAATTATGTTCCGGAAAACATAAACAGACCAACAGTTATTTTCTTTGTTGCATAAACTGTTTTTACTCAATACTAAAGCCCGGAAACCGCCAGAACATTATAACATTCAATACATGAATAGAGCGGCACTCTAATACCTATTGGTTGTATTCAATAGCTCAGCTCTAGTGCATTTTAAAAGCCTATTTTTGATGGACAGATATTAATTTAGTTGTGCACATCTGAATAGTAATTTTTATCTAATGTGTGTTGTGGATTGGACTAGGTGTTACTCAATTGAAATTAGGGAGTCACCTTAGGAAACCCGAGGCTTGACATGGTTGGCCAAACGTATTTAGGACGTTATTCTGTCTCTGTCATCCTCACATAATTGATACATTGACAGCAAGGTTGGCGCAGTGGCTGAGCGATTGGCTGCTGCGCTGTGTGTCGCGGGTTCGACTCCTGCACAGAACAAATGTTTGTATGGCTTGTAACTTAACTACCTGTAGGTAGTTAAGTTCTTCTGGGTCTGACTGTTTGTGTATTTAAAATGTTTGCAAGCGCATCCACGATACAGGAGAAATTCCTAGTGTGGGGAACCGCTTAACCTTTAACTACTGAGGTGGGGGCCTCTCAGGCCTTGAAAAAGTAAAATTGTTGAATTACTCCGTTCCCTCGAGCACGACACATGCGGACCTTCTAGTACCTTCGAGTTTAGTTGCGTTGAGTCTGTCAACGGCTGTGCGCGTGTTTCCACGCGCCATTTCGGTAAGTAAATCCATTTTGAAATTTCTCGTGGGCCTCTCAGACCCCACATCAGTATTTACGTAACTTTTTTGTAAATACTTTCGTTTTAGTTATCGTCTTTTTTTTTGCAGTAGTTTGAATATAGAGCCCAGTACGCACGACGGCCAATCAAGCTTTACAAAACCAGTTTATGCGGATCTCTCATTGTATAGGAAATCTATACAAAGCGAGGCCAAGTTATACTGGAAATGTACAGCTTCATGTGCCGCCGTATGTACGTCGTTCGAGACACAACGGTCTCTCGGTAATAATAATAAACAACAAGTAGCGAAAAACAGAAGAACCGTAGTGCCATGCAACAAAAAATTTGAGACAGCCGTGACGTCGTGGATAGATCGTGAATACTCTAGCCGTTGGGAGGCCGAAGAAGTTAACGAAGAAGAAAAAAGAAGGTGCTACACATGTCTTTTGAAGCTTCAATGGAAAACTACACACACATGTTATGCATGCAAAACACGTATGCCTTCAATGTGCCAAGCAAGTTTGCCCAGATTGAGTGTAATTCGCAATATTATTGATGTCTGTAATTTTTTGTTCCCATTATAGTATTAAAATTACTGATGTGCCCTTTGCTAGAGAGACTATTAAAAATTAAGATTATAAGTTAATTTGTTGTTTATTTTTAATAATTTTAATTAAAACTTTGTGATTTATGACCTCATGTCATTTTTGCCAAAAAATACTGAGTGGTTTCTAAACTTTGATATAATAGTTAATTATAAACCAATAAATTATACAAAAAATATTTTATTTTATTTAAATATATCCACTCAAGCTAATTATTAAACACTAAACCCTAAAAAACCTAAAGATTTTAAAATATAAGCACATATACGTACGGGACTCTGAGGCCCCCACGTCAGTGTTTACGTGAAATTAAACCCACCTCAGTAGCTAAAGGTTAAAAAAATACATGAATACTTATTGAAATGAATCATTCTTTATTCAAATTATTAACAAAATTTTGAAAATCTGTGAATGGTGATCAACATTTCACTAAAAATTGTGGATAGTCTCCTAATACCATTTTCGTGTAGCTGCAACGGTTAGGGTAGTTCCTCTTACTGCCCCGTTGAACGTTTACACCCTGTATACTTCATGCAGAACAGTGCACTATTACATTATTATTGTGCAGTGAACTATTGTATATGAAATTTAAATAAATCATCGCCGCCTCCGCCCGACCGCGCGGACGAGTGACGTATGGGAATCGTCTTAGCCTGTCGAAATTACATGTGTCATTTGTTAGTCACTCGTATGTCTATAAAAATACGTGAAATTAAAAAAAAATATAACATTACCACGTTGTTTTAATCACAATATTGATTTATCCAATTAATTATTTACGTTACTTATTTATAGAACATTGGTGAACAGGTTAAATCGAACATAATTATGTGCATACCGAATTATTGAAATTACAATATGAACGTTAATCAACTATGTTAATAATATGGCAATCCTTACTTATTAATACGGATTGCCATTTTTTTGAAATTCAATCGATATATTACGTTTTAATTATTCCAAATTAACACATATGTAATCAACTCGTTTGAAAAGTAAGAAATCCCTTGTTAACGAAACAAAATCTAATACTTGATAAATTCATATTATGTTCTATTATTCAGTACGCCGTTACAAATTAGGACAGAAAAAAATTATAAATATAACAGCTAAACATGATAAAATTTTATAAATTAACTGGCTTAAGCCCGCAAATAAACTGTCTGTGTCTATGTACCAAATTTCATCCAAATCTGTTCAGTAGTTATTGCGTGATAGAGTAACAAACATCCTCAGAAAACTTTCACATTTATAATAAGTTGTTAGTAACAATGAAAGAAAAAAACGATGTTGCGCCGGCCCCAAGTAACATGGAACAAGGGCAGAAATATAGTGATGAATAGTACGTAGTAAGAAGTCGCTGTGCCTGTCAGTACACAACATATAATAAAGAAATCTCGATTTTTCTCAAGTCGTAAAAACCGTACGAAACAGGCGCGAGTCGCTACTAAGTACGAGTAATAACGTAAACCTGGCAGCCCGTACAGTGTTTCGGAGTTTTAATGCAGATCTGTCCCACAATAATGATGTTGATGATGATCATTCAAAGAAGAAGTTTTGCTTTGTTTTTGTCAAAAAATAAATGTGTAGATTCGGGACCGTGGCAATGAAAACCTTCGATGTTGAAACACGAAGTTTATTCTACTACTTTGATTTCTTCTTAAAATTAATTTTCGTCTTTTATGCAACTTCCATTCTTTACTCGTCGTCCATCTTTCTCCCCTTCCCTTTCATACTATCTCTCTCTCACTCACACCTCAACGTTCCATTCCACACACTTTCATACGTTCCTTTTTAATCCTATCCTACAAATGTATCGTTTCATGAGGGAAGGACTCTGGCTCCTGCAACAGTTTCAACTATCACAGGAGTCAGAGAATCCTACATACCGACTCATAACGTGTACCTTTATATCATTTTTATTTTGATGTTCTTCTACAAACTGCTCGTAGATAGCGTCAGCAAAATAGATGCCAACGATAACTTAAAAAAATAAAAAAGGAAAAAAAAACAAACTTACAATAAACGAATGAAAAACTCAAAACTTTTCAAAAGGGTCAACTTTCTGATACGTCTACCCAAACACGAGATTCAAATGGAAGCATGGGTACATACAACGCGACAATATGGCTCCCGCAATTTGTACTGTTTGATTCCGTTTTCAATACGACCAAAACAATATCGGTATATTGAAGAGTGAACAAACTGAATCGCGGGTGCAATACAATACATGGGTTCCCTTATTGAATATTTGCTCAGCGGCCAACCGCGATCCGGCTCTAGTATCGTTGTCAGAATTTATATCGCGTGTAATTTCCCAACGAGTGTTTAAAGGGCGTCCATTAATTATTTGTTAATCCTGTTTTATTTACACTGATTAATTTGTATTGTATTAATTGGTGCTTTTGAAATGATACGAGTTTTGTTATTTGTTTGAATTAAGTTGAGTTCCTATTCCGTGACTTTAACTAACTACACTAACTAGATTCAAATTGCCAAGTTTTTACCAAAAATTAAATAAAACCTGCAATGTGTACTATTAATAACTCACTATTTGAACTGTACGATACATGTTCTGTGTGTATTTAATTACAGTGCACGCTGAAAACTTTAGTAAATGAAACCGATTAATTTAGAACTGTAATTCCGCTGAGTATTTCGTTTAACTGGAGTTGAGGTTAAATAAATTTATCAAAGCCCCAGACGGACCTAGCCGATGTCGCGATTGAAGTTACTCTACAGAGATTAACAACTGTAAACGTTTCAAACGAAAAGGAAATGTAGTTTTTCACAAAGCTCTTGAAGGAAAAACCAGTTTCATTTGCATTCCATTCGAGATATTATTAGATTAACGCACGAGTATGTAAATAAGTAGTTTGTATGCTTATATGTACGTTTATTCTGCGCAGCCAACACACGACTCACGAATGTTATAACAACGAGTGCTAATTATGAAAAGCTATGGGTTCGCGTGCAGTCGCCGCGCGTAATTATGCTAATCTTATTAGTCAATCCACTTCGCCTTGCAGTTTTATGTTTCTGCACAAGCTCTGTATAGCGCGCGTTTATAACTACTCCACTTTCTTTACTTCAATGGCGTGTAAGCCCGAACCGTAATTAGCCATGCATTATCGTGAGCATTAAACTATTTGAATTTATACCGTTCAGTTTGGTTTCATTATTCAAAGTATATATTTTTCTCTGCCATTAAAGTATATAAAACCTTGCAATAACGAATCAAAGGTAAAACAATTCTTAACAGCGATTTTGTCGCACAAAAGAATCAATTTTTTCAATCGCCTAACTTTTACGACACAAAGAGTAAGTACGGATTTACAGCGAAAGCCCCGCCTTTCTAACTTAGAAAATTTCACTTAAGAAACAAAAGTACTCTAATAAAAGAAGAACAATCATAAAAAGAGAGATGTAAGAACGCGCTTTCTTAAAAAAATATCAGCGACGGCGCTCGGCGGTCATTTGTACAACTTACCTACAGCTAGTTTAGACAGGCAACTTTAGAACTTTACAGTAGCCACAAAAGTTGCTGATTTGAGTGCTTACAGGTATTTAGAGCGTTATCACACTAACGATTTGCTAGCGTGTTTCTTTAAGAAGACAAGAAGTATGCTAGCCGCGACGAATTCTCCGTGATTTCACAATATTTCACACTCGCTTGTCTCGCTCTCTCTTGTACACTCACGTCACGCCGACGCGCCGTAGACGTTCCGCACACGCGGCGTGCTCGCTACGCACACGCTGCGAGTGTTAACACACAACAATGGCTTTCCTGGAAAGACGCTTGCAAATCGCCAGTGTGCCGTTTAACATTGACTACCTTATGGTAAGCCAGTGTGTATGCGTTGAACATGAACAACACCAGTAAAAAGCAATATTCTCGATATTTGTTAATTGTTATCTACGTGCCTGCAGTAATACTCATTGGCCCACACTGCAGTTATCGAGTACATTATTCAGTGAAGATAATTAAGTCATTAATTAATGAACAACTACCGCATTCCATCCTCGCCAAAGCATACAGAGAATGAGCATACTGTTACAAACAGTAAAACATTGCGAATTAAAATGTTCTCTTTAAAAATGTTGAGCCTACGCTACTTGGAATTCCGAGAGTTTAATAAGGCTCCATTCGCGGCCTCTTGCGATGTGATTTGTGACGCAACCTGCGACGCGAACGAGCATACGTCACTTGTTTTCGTTTGTTGAGCTGTCTCTACGCAAGTCGTGTCGAAGGAACACATATCATGATTTAAAGGGGAAGCGCCAGGGTAGCTCGCGAAATTCAAATTTTCTTCGTTTTTTTGCAATTTATTCCCATTGAATGACTACTTCATGAAAAAGTTATTCAATAGGATTGAATGAACTAAAAGATTTATATTGATAATAAATAAATAAAATCTTTATTAACAGGTGGTTGTTCAAACATCAGTGTAGCCCTGGCTCTTGTACTAGGACTCTCTGTATCATAAGAGCCAGATTGATGATTTTAATGACTATAATTCTGTACATACTTTAATGACTATAATTCTGTAAATACATACGTGTTACGGTCGCGAATCATATTTTGTTTAACATACAGCCTATCACTGACTTCCAAATTGCAGAAAAAAAATAAAATTTTAAATAAAATTTGAATTTCGCGGGCTACCCTGGCGCATCCACTTTAAGCAACTTCATTGATTTGCTTTTTCGCAGTCGCTTGCGCATGCAACCTACGACCAGGAGGTGAAGGAGTAGCTTGAGATTGTGGCTCGTCTGTTCTAATTATTATTCTTACTACTGAGTTTTTATTTCAAATAAAGCGAACAACTTGTTTTACTTAATGACTTTATTTCGGGACAGTTTAAAATGGTAGAAAACGTAATTAAGGTACAGTTTTCTTTCAAATATTATAATTATTCTACGGGCAATGGTAACGGCCGCCATTACTAAAATAATTGTGTTACCTTAGTAAAATTACAATGGAAAAAGCTTTAATATTATTTTGCAACACTAGTTAGTATTTAGATTTAATGAGTTTTTGCATCTCTTTATTAAAATTTGATAATCGTATCTTTCTGTCTGGGGTTATTATGAAATTCACAAGTGCTTTAGGCAAAATATAATCTAGAATTGTTATTAAATACTTTGTTTAATTTTACACAACCGTTAGTAAGGCTCCGTAGATTTAATTAAAGAATTTATTACGCTGGTTGGTAGTTTCAACTTGTGTGGACGACTTTACCTGAATAAAAAATAAAAACTATGCGATTCCCGAAAATTACATAGATATCTTTTGCTTGAGATTGTGACAAGTACCTACAGTACTCAATACCTACTCAAGTTTTTATTGCATTTCATATGTATTACATAGATGGTGTAACAAGGTATAGATCAATATGGACCCTGTCGGGCACAGCAACATTAGGAGAGGAAGAGAGCTAAGCAGCAACTCAATAATATTATAATTTATAAATTTAATTGGGTGTATAATTATGAATATATACATAACACATTATAAGTTTTTTTCATTAGTTATTTTTATTTAAGTAATGCAATAATTAATAATAAGTAATTATTATGCAATTATTAGAAGCATTTTCATTATTATTAAATTATGTATTAATTTCCTTTATTTATATTTTTACAAATTGTTTACGTTTTTAAATATTCCTTGGAAAAAACAATATAAAAAACATTCAAAATTATAAAAAATTGTAGGCCACCGGTATCGGGAACAGGGTCCAAGCTACCGGCGGTCAGGACTCCAGAGAGAGGAACCTCCTAACAATACGAGCCGTATCCAGCTGCCTAACGAGAGCCTCCTCAGGTATTGGTCGAGGCTCTTGGCAATTAAGCCATGGGCTTGTTACATATTCGCGTAACACGTGAACCGCTGATCGCGCGTTACCCTAATTACCGCGGATTGCAACAGCGGAGACACGAGTCGCCGACGCAGCTCAACGTGATGCAGCCCGGCACCGGACATCGCGGCCTTCGCGAAATCGTCACTTTTGGCACAGCATCGGTCAACTGTCGACATCTTAGTTAATATTTTACATTGTAATTTCTGTAATTAAATTTAAGTTCAAATAAATTTTGTATTTTTTTTCCATCCTCCGGCTACAGCCTTCGTAATTGGCGCAGTCGGTAGGATACTCGCGGGCCGGTTCGCGAGAGTAAATTGCTAGGATCGCGAGTCACCCGGGTGGCTTCGGGCACCGTACGAGTATCCGGAATCTACAAGAGCTGCAGTCCAGAGGAGTATCCAGACATCGATACAGAAGAGGTACAAAATCATTGCAAGTAAGTACTTTAGAATCGCTCTAGAGTCGCTTCCCTTTTTTTATCCTATAAGATTCCAAGATTTTCCATCCAAGGCAATCTCGGTCCCCTAGGTTAGGTAATAGAATTAATATTTTAGACGCTAATAGAAATTTAGAGGCAGAACAGGAGGATAGTAATAGTTCATATATATCAAGTATGGCTGACTCAGTGGATCAAGTTTACAAGGCCCTACGATTGTTGCCGGAGTTCGACGGAAACTCGAACGTATTAACTCGATTTATAAAACTATGTGATCAACTAGTACAGCAGTTTATGAGAAACGGACCGGAGTTTCAATTAGCTAATTTAGCATTACTAAACGGGATTTTGAACAAAATAGTAGGACCCGCATCGCGTACGATTAATTCGAATGGTATCCCGGAAACTTGGGAGGGAATTAGAAGTGCTTTAATAAATAATTTCGCCGATCAACGCGATGAAACATCTTTATATAATGACTTGGCACTTTTAACGCAGGGTTCGTCCACCCCGCAAGAATTTTATGAGCGTTGTCAAAACCTTTTCAGTACTATTATGACTTATATCAGCCTACATGAAACGATAGCGAGTACCATTGAATCGAAACGCACTTTGTACAAGAAACTCACGTTACAGTCGTACTTACGTGGTCTACGTGACCCGTTGGGCTCTCGCATTCGTTGCATGCGGCCTGATACAATAGAGAAAGCCTTAGAGTTTGTGCACGAGGAAATGAACACGTTGTACCTGCAGCAGCGCAACGACCATGTTCCCGATAGGAAGACGCAGCCTCAGGTTAGTCCAAAAATTCCTTATGGCTTTATGCCACCAATTCACGTGGCACCACCCACACCGCGTCCGTCTAATTTGCAACCCCCAGGATCTTTTAATATGCCAGGGCCATCGCGACCACCTATGCTTCAAGGACAACACCCTGTCCCAATTTGGAGAAACCAACCCCCACAAAATCGCGGGCCCACACGTACTCAACAAATGTTCAGTTCTCCACCGCCTAATTATATACCCCAGGGTCAAGTTTTTGGAATGCCTGGTCCCAGGCCAACTACAAGTAACACCCCACACCCGATGAGTGGCGTAAGTCACTACGTGGCTAAACCATTCGCGCCGCGCGCGTCCCATGATTGGTCCAAATCTGGGAATCCGCCACCCTCGAATTATTTCAGAACGCGGGAATTTAACTTTAACGATTTTAATGACCAGTTGCAGTATGACAATTATAGCGATTATTTTGTTAGCGATTATTACCCCCAGGAATATTTTGAGTATCCCATTTACGCGTACCCGAGTGAATATGTGTATGAGCAACCACAGCGTACAGATTCGTATGTTATAGTCGAGGAAGTTAAGGATCCAACCCCGTCTGCTGAAAAGGAGGATTTTCAGAAGGACCCCAAATCAGACAAGTCAAAATAGAAATTAATTTGCAAACGCAAAGGCAATTACCATATATTCAGATTTCAAATCCCCCGCTTAAACTATTAATTGACACTGGCGCAAATATGTCTTTTGTGAGTCCCGAAGTTGTTCAAAAATTCTTTTCCCACATACCGTGCAACTATGATCCCTTTGAAGTAACGAATATTCACGCTACCACAAGGAGTGATTACTCCATTACTTTACCGTGCTTTCAGGAATTTAACGAGGCAGGTGATATAACTCTTTTCGTTTATGCATTTCATAAATTTTTTGATGGTTTGATCGGCTATGATTTATTAGAAAAATTAGAATCTAACATTGACTTAAAGAACAGATTGTTGATAACTCGTAATTCTAGTAACCCTTTATTAATGTACGACTCTCGCAATAGTAACTTATACGAGGATATAATACCTGCTAATTCATCTAAATTAGTTAAAGTTCCTATAAACTCTGCGGACGGTGACGTTTTTATTCCTGAACAATGCATTTCAAATTGTTTAATAAGTGATTGCGTTACAACAGTTAGAAATAATAGAGGTGTAATAGAGGTAGCGAATACGTCACGTCATGACGTAGTCTTTTCTATGGATCGCCCTATTAGTGCTGAGTTGTTCAATGTCCAGTGCACGCGCACTAAACAACAGTCCGACCGCGTAAAGGAAGTTTTGTCTCGTCTGCGTACGGATCATTTGAACCCCGAAGAAAAAGCTAATTTAGAAGTACTTTGCGCTCGGTACGCTGATGTATTTTATATTGATGGCGAACCATTATCTTTTACGAACCAAGTAAAACACTCTATTCGAACTACAGATGATGTGCCTATCTATACGAAAAGTTACAGATATCCTTTCATACATAAGCAGGAAGTCCAGGATCAAATTTCTAAAATGCTAGAACAGAATATCATACGTCCGTCTCAATCTGCGTGGAGCTCCCCCATCTGGGTAGTTCCCAAGAAAGCCGACGCCAGCGGAAAAACCAAATGGCGCTTGGTAATAGACTTTAGGAAATTAAATGAGAAAACTATAGATGATCGTTATCCTATACCCAACATTTCGGACGTCCTTGACAAGTTAGGTAACTGTCACTATTTTACCACCCTTGACCTCGCGAGTGGATTTTATCAAGTGGAGATGAACCCAGATGATATTCACAAAACTGCTTTTACAGTAGAGCATGGACACTTCGAATTCCTCCGCATGCCAATGGGTTTAAAAAATTCTCCATCAACCTTTCAACGGGTAATGGACAATGTCTTACGGGACCTTCAAAATGTCTTGTGTTTAGTATATTTGGATGATATAATTGTGTTTTCAGTGTCCCTTCAGGAACACATGATTAATTTAGAAAAAGTATTTCAGAGACTTAGGGAATCTAATTTCAAAATACAAATGGACAAATCCGAATTTTTAAAGTTAGAAACTGCATATTTAGGACACATTATTAGCAAAGACGGTATTAAACCTAACCCGGATAAAATTATGGCCATCCAGAAATTCCCAATTCCCAAAACGGCAACAGAAATTAAACGCTTCCTAGGTCTGTTGGGTTACTATAGGAAATTCATTCCAGACTTTGCTCGTAAAACAAAACCTATGACGCAATGTCTGAAAAAAGGTTCAAAGATTGATATAACTAATCCTAATTACATCAGTTGTTTTGAGAAGTGTAAAACCCTTTTAATCAACGACCCAATCCTGCAATATCCAGACTTTAGTAAAGATTTTATACTGACAACAGACGCATCTAATCTTGCCATTGGTGCTGTTCTCTCTCAAGGCCAGATAGGTACCGATAAGCCCATAGCATATGCATCGCGCACATTAAACACTAGTGAAATTAACTACAGCACAATCGAAAAAGAATTATTAGCAATTGTGTGGGCAACCAAGTACTTCCGCCCGTACCTATTTGGTAGGAAGTTCAAAATTGTTACAGATCACAGGCCCTTACAATGGGTAATGAATTTAAAAGAACCCAACTCACGTTTAACCCGTTGGAAATTAAAGTTAAGCGAGTATAATTTCACTACTGTCTATAAGCAGGGTAAGCTGAATACCAACGCAGATGCTCTGTCCCGCATAGAAATTAATAATGAAGACGCTAACTCTATAGCAGTTAACACGTCTGAAAAACCCCCTTCAGTAATTGATTCCACAACCGCAACAGCTCACACAAGCGCTGAGAACCCCATATTAGAGATACCAATATCGGATGAGCCTCTAAATAAATTCCACCGTCAAATATCCTTTATAATCGTGGGAGACATTAAAAAACGCCCAACCGTGTCTAAACCATTCGAAACTCATACCAAAACTACTATACAACTATCAGAGTCAAATCTGGAAGAAGAAGTAATTAATGCCGTAAAGGAATATGTTAATCCCAAAGTAAAAACTGGAATTCTTATACATCCCCCTCTAGCCATGTACAGCATAATTCCGATTATACAAGACAAATTTAAAAGCTCCGCCTTAAATATGGTCTTAACAAAGAAAGAGGTAGAAAACGTTAAAAATTACTTGGACCAGCAAGAAATTATTCGTAAATACCATGAAGGAAAAACAAATCACCGTGGTATAACCGAATGTTTCCTTGCTTCCATCGTTATTATTGGCCTAAAATGAAAGAAAATATCTCGAAATATATTAATGAATGTAGTATCTGTGGACAGGCAAAATACGATCGGAACCCTATTAAGCAAAAATTCTCTATAGTTCCTCCCCCAACCAAACCCTTTGAAATTGTTCATCTTGATCTTTTTACAGCACAAAACGAGAAATTTCTTACTTTAATTGATGCTTTCTCGAAATATGCACAAGCATATCATCTCAGAGATGGTACCGCGTCAAGTGTCGTCCAAGCACTTTTAACGTTTTGCACCCATCATGGCGTCCCCTACACCATAGTTACAGATCAAGGACCTGAGTTCACTAACGCATTATTTTCGGAGTTCGTCCGTCTTCATAAAATACAGCATCATAAGATACTTGCACATACCCCTAACGATAATGGCATAGTAGAGCGCTTCCATTCTACTATTCTCGAACATCTCAGAATCCTGAAATTAGAAAAGCATAATGAACCTGCCGTAAATCTCATGCCCTATGCAATTTTAGGTTACAACAGCTCAATACACAGCTTCACTAAATGTAGGCCTATAGACTTAATCACAGGACACTTTGATCCCCGTGATTCCCTAGATTTAAATTTATCGGAGCATTTACTGCAAAATTACTTACAAGACCACAAAAAACGACTAACACAAGTCTACGATATAATAAATGAAACCTCTCTTCACCATCGGACTGAATTAACTGAAAACAGGAATAAGGACCGCGAACCTGAAAAAGAGTATGTCCCTGACCAACAAGTATTTGTCCGCAATCCGTTAGCTAGCAGACAAAAATTAGCTCCACGTTTTACCAAAGACATAGTCCTAGCCGACCTTCCCATACATATTTACACCAGAAAGAAGCGAGGTCCCGTTGCAAAATCTCGTCTTAAAAGAAGCCCTAAGGAATCTGTATTGTTACAGGATGTTACTGCTACTACTACTCCAAATGACGCAAGGACAAGAAGTAATGATTGATCCTTTAGGGAACGGCCCTGGAATACTTCCGTTTAATCTAGGAGCGACGCGCATCATTTCCCATTATCACTCTTTTCTCAATTATGTCAACCTCGATAGTATACAATCTCAAATAGATACAGTTAATACCAGAATGACTGATGTTAGACACACATTAAATAATAAGACATCTCTATTATTCGAACCGCACATGGATTACCTTACATCCAAACTAGTTAAGATATCTGCCCAGTTAGAGTCATTTGAACATAATCGCTATAAAAGAGGACTCATTGATGGCCTCGGTTCTGTAATCAAAAGTATATCCGGTAATCTTGATCAAACTGATGCAATTAAATACGACAACGCCATAAAAATCCTTAAGGAAAATGAGTATAGGATTCAAGCTCAACTTAATCAACATGTTAGTTTATCTAAAACTTGGGTTTCACAAAATGCCAACTTATTAACTAATATAACTAAAAATCAAGAGTTAATAGGCAATGTTTTAAATCGGATAATAAATAGTACAACAGCAAATCTTGATTTAATCCACTACGCCCACATGACTCAACACTTAATTATCTTAAGTGATAACATAGATAATTTGTCCGAAGAACTCCATAAACTAGAGTATACTTTAGCTTTAGTTAGCGTAGTTAATATAGCTGAAATTAAGAACATGATACAGAAACTAAGGATTCTATATTCAGGCGATGAGATCCTTGAATTAGAATTAAGAGACTATTATGACGTGATTAAGCTAGGCTACTTTTATAAAGATAATCAGATAGTTATAGTATTTAAGGTGCCGATTGCCTTCCCTCCAATCTATAACCTTTATAAACTGCCCACTGTCCCTAACAAGAATAACAAAATCCTTTTACCAACCTCACCTTTCATTGCGATTTCTGGTCAAGATTCTATGTACATGGAGGCTGAATGCCCGAAGGTAAATTCTCTGTACCTCTGTGAAGCTAAATCAAAATACAAGGCCCGAGATGATCCCGATTGCATCCAGCATCTGATCTCCAAGCAAGAACTTCTCCCATTCTGTAAACTGTCTTCAGTCGCATTGAAGAAAGAAGCTGTAGAACAACTCGACGAGAAGCATTACACCATCAGTTTCCCACATCCAACCAAGGTGAAGATATCATGCGGACAAGAAACATATAAAACCCTGGAAGGAAGCTATTTGGCGATCATCCCCTACAATTGCCACATCAAAACGCCCGAATTTACTATAGCAAACTCTAACAATCACATCAAAGGTTTCGCTCTGGAGATTATGCAATTGCCCACAATTAATGAAGATTTAGAGACGTCGAGCGAATCACCAATCATACTAAACTCTGCAAATCTAGAAAATCTGCACTCCATTAACACAAAGATCATGCAACAGGCACCAGCAAAACTCAATGAAGTAGTTGATCCAGCTCTCTACCATACTACAATTCCAATCTATCTGATACTAACCGGTGCAAGTGTACTCATTATCACACTGACGTACCGACGATATCGAGCGAAACGCCTTCAAAGAAACCAAGCAATGCAAAATGATGACGCAACATCTCCAGGAAATTATGCTGAAATTCAAGAATCGCATGGAATCAGTCCCAGCAAGATAAAAATTGACCACAGCAACATTTCATCATCTCTCTCACACAAGATTTCGAAATAGTTGCTTATCTTCGGGGGGAGGTGTTACATATTCGCGTAACACGTGAACCGCTGATCGCGCGTTACCCTAATTACCGCGGATTGCAACAGCGGAGACACGAGTCGCCGACGCAGCTCAACGTGATGCAGCCCGGCACCGGACGTCGCGGCCTTCGCGAAATCGTCACTTTTGGCACAGCATCGGTCAACTGTCGACATCTTAGTTAATATTTTACATTGTAATTTCTGTAATTAAATTTAAGTTCAAATAAATTTTGTATTTTTTTTCCATCCTCCGGCTACAGCCTTCGTAATTGGCTGATACAACTATACAAATTATGTTATTATTTGTGTATTCATATTTTCATATTTATATTTGGTTTCCTACATTCCATATTATATTATATATTTATTTCGTAATTTTTGGTGTATTACATGACAGCGAACAATTTTATTTTGCAATCGATTTGCCATCCAGTGAGGATCTGTTTACATCATGATACCCAAAGACTGTATAAAAGTGCTCTTCGTAGTCTTTGTATTACAGTACAATTTCGAACGAAACCACAGCTGCAAACCGCAGCAGCAACGTTGTCCTATATTAATATGACGGACAATAGCGAGTAGCGACACGACTGTTTCTATGTAACTCTTCGAAAACAGATTGCGACATTGCCGCCTATTTCTATTTTCATAGAGATTCGATTGAATCGGTTTTGTCTAGGCAAGCGTGATCCACCCAAGGCCGCGTCTTCGCTTCACATCAGGCGAGCTGCGGCCAAATATAATCATTTTCCTGCCCTTGTCCCATGTCACTTGGGGTCGGCGCAACACCTTTTTTCTTCCAATCTCCTCTGTCAACCGTCACGCAATCATTTACTCCTTTAACTTTCATATCATTCCTCACACAATCCATTCATCGTTTCTTTGGTCTTCCTCTCCCTCTCCATCCATCAACGTTTATATTCATCACTCTTTTAGTCACATGCGATTCGTCCCTCCTCATCACATGTCCATACCAAGACAGTCGATTCCCTTTCAACTTTTCTGTAACTGGCGAAACTTTTAAACTTCCTCTAATATACTCGTTTCTTACCTTATCCATTCTTGTCACACTACACATCCACCTCAACATTCTCATCTCCGCTACATGCAATCTTTTTTCATCTATCTTCTTCACAGCCCAGCAGAGTTGCGGCCAAACGCAAGCCTATTTTTTTTGTTTAGCTTGATCTGTCCCACTGCTGGGCAAAGGCCTCCCATCATTCTTTTCCAATTCTCTCGGTGTCTTGCCTTCTCTGGCCAATCAATCAGGAACGAGTCCACATCGTCACGCCAGCGATACTTGGGACTGCCTCCATGACGACGACCGCGTCCCGCCACCATGTGTGACGATTCTAGCTCATCTGTCCTGACCCATCCTGGAAATGTGAAGCCTATTAAGTATTTTAAAAAATCTAGAAACCAGTCAGGTATAAATTGTACCTTTAAGCTTTACAAAGCACTTTTTTTCTAAAAATACCACCAAAATTAAAATGCCCTTTGCTGGGAACCCTAAAAATTAATTTCAGAGCTGGCCAAGCGAGTCAAAGCTTTAGATAATTTCATCCTCACTAATCCTACTATCGTTGGTTACCTTGCTTTAATCGTGAACTCTGTAAAAGGCTCCATTTCTTTCATATTCTAGAAGACTAGTTTTTATATAGATTTTTAAAACATGAAGATATTATGCATGAGGTCCTGGGTTCGATTTCTAGGTCGTGTAAAGTGTTATTGAGTTTTTCCATAAGGAATTTATCAATAGGTGCCACGGAGTCTGAATTTGTGCCCGGTTGATGGCAATAGGGTCACCCCCTATTACATGGGACTTAAACATAACTGGCGAAATGTGGGTGTACTATTAGGTACACCTCTGCCTAACCTTTCTTCTTAAAATTACTCAGAAATCATCATCTGCCTAGCCTTTTCCCAACTATTTACTGTCTAACCGGATCCAGCTGAATACCAGTATTCTACATAGAGAGACTGCCTATCTGACCCCCACAACCCAGTTAGTACTGGGTAAGATAGCAAATTAAATTGTAACTCATAAAAATTTAAATAATGTAAACGGATGTTTTAGATATTATTCTAACGTTCTACATGTGTCATATACAGTTATGTTATGTATAACGGTCTATGTATATAAAGTATTCATGTAATGCTGTAAGCCGACTCCAACGTATTCCGTAAAGGTTAGATTTCTTCAAATGCATTAGGAGCCTTTCCACCACTGCATCGTTATATCCCAAAAGCACTTACAGTCAACAAACTAGCTACTTTACAAAAATGATTCTTAAAGTCTAACATAAACAGCACAGTTTACTCTCTCCGCTCAGGTAAAAGGTATAATAACGTTGTCAGATTAAGCCGTGTTTAAAACTAACATATTCATAAGGCTTAGAATTAAGTTACTTTGGAAAAGACCCGCTCTTTCTCGAGGCTTTTAGTTTAAAGATGTAATTATGAAAATATTTTTGAAGAGAAACTGTAATTCTTGATATTTTTATTTGTTATCCATCCCTGTAATTGTTTAGGCCCTATGTATAATGCCTTTGAATATCAGTTAAACACAAAATTTTGGTCTTTATGTAACAAAACAAATTATGGTTATAACAAAACATAACGCTTTTCTATTAGTATCAAGATTCAGAAAAACAAAAAAACAAAATTTTTGGTACCGAGTTATTTATAGAAACAAAGCCGTTAAAATACATTTTTCTTATCATAAAAAAAACTAACACAAACACAAATCCCATATTCGCCTCACGACGGCATATGATTTCCCGAGCACTCGGGGGGCTGGGTGTCACACCAATCCTCTTATTTCATTTGTCAGGGTGACGCGAAAAATGTCCACGACCGCTGACAATACGCGATCTGTCAGCCCTCGGCAACACACACAGACAGACCGGATGGATCAAGACTGATGGCTTTATCACCGCTTTGGGTGCCGTTTTTTGTCACTTGATCGGTCAGCTCTGTTTAGATTCCGCCAACTTCATCAAAACGTTTGCCCTAATGGATGTCCGCATGTGTGAACAAATCACGGACGCCATTTTTGTTTTTCATTGTGTTGGCGTATTTTCGAGGATTAGGGGTTCTCAGAATAATGAGACTGTAATACAATACTTATCCAAAAGGCAAAATCTCTCTAAGCTCACTAATACAATGAAAGCGAATAGCGTAAAGTAAATTTAATCAATTCTGATAAATTGTTAGTGTCAGATTCTTATTAACGGGAGACGAACCCTTACGAATTGTAGGCGAAGGCGAGGCGAAGGCGAGGCGAGGGAGAGGAGGGGGCGAGGTGGGGGCGAGGCGGGGGTGAGGCGGGTTGGGGGTCACCAATTAACGCACGTATTAACGTGGGCTCACCGGGTCCCGTACTATTTGAGCGCGGATCGTGTCTCGCTCAACAATTCCGGGGACACGAGACGGGATTTGCTTAAATTCTCCGAAGACCCTCCCACCGTTCCATTTTAATGGTATTCCATTGTGATTATTGATGGAATACGTTTTGCGTCAAGTGTGTCTCAGTCGTTTTATGTGATGACAGCTTTCATAAGTTCAAACAATTTCTTTGCAACTTTTATAATCAGAAACTTTCAAATGTGAATAGGCATTTAAACAGGAGAAATATTTTTTTAAGTTTCAAATATTTAACCAGATCACTTTAAATCCACTTAAGATTTCTTTTAACAGCTTTATTCAGAACCCAAATAAATTCAAACAATTCAGCTTTCTCAAATTAAATTCAAGATGTTACACGAAATATGACCACTATGATCGTAATTCAACAAAACCGACATAATGAAAACATTTATTAATTATGTTATCAAATTAAATCTCCGTACACGGTGCGTTGTTTGTAATTTCATTAAGGGTATCATGTAAAGCAGTAATTTCGTTAAATAATTGTTACCATAGAGTTTGTTCGCGTTTATTAAAGGCCATAGATTTGGTGGGTGGGTCGGATGAAATTACGCGAACATTATCCCTAAATTACTGACGCTAATATGTCAGAGTCTCGACTACTGGAATATGCTGCTGACATTGAATTTTACTAAAAGCGTTTTACCCTCATGAGCGCACTTAATGAGATTTGGGCTTTATTTCCTGAAAAATTGTTCCTCGTAAAAAAGATGATTGATAAAATGAAATGAGTTTTAAAATGATTGTCGTGTCAGGCTGAAAATGCTGTCACTCATTTTACTCCCAAGTGGCAAAGTCAGCTTTTTGTCATTCGTTTCCTCCTTCGTAATTTGAATTATTTTAAACATCAACAAACCAAAAGTGGGTTGAGGATATCGTCGTGAGAAACACCTGGATGAGGGGGGCATGGAACCGGGAAGTGTGGCTGAAGAAAGGGGAGTCCTAGTGGGTGATTCTGGGTTGCAGTGACGATGATGAAAATAAAGCGAACAAATTCCTCCTCCATTCAACTTCCTTGGCGAAAAATAATTATTTAATATTAAAATAAGAAGAGTATAATTAATATAAAATTTTTGAATAATGTTAATATATTATAATGTTAATTATAATATTAAGTATGTATATTTTTTTAAATCACTTAAATTGCAATGCCTTAACAGGCAACTAATTTCTAAGAGCCTACCTATTGTTACCATCGTCAAAATACTGTACACTCAGTTCGCATTAAAGAATTTGAATTTAAAATTATTTTTAGCATAATTATTAGGAACAAAAAAATGAAAACGATTTAGGCAAACAGGAAACTTTTCATAAATTATCCCACCTAAAAACCTTACCAAAACCGTGTCTAAAAAAGGAACCCAAATAAAAAGGCACACATAAACCATTTAATTGTGAAGTTGTGTCATGTTTCGCGGCATTAAAATGTATGTGTCAAACAAATTAAGTTCTTTCAGAGTTACGCATGAAACGAACAAAGTTGGGAGTGCTGAGTTCTGTCGCGGTTGGTGGTCGGAACTCTCCCGATACGAGACTCTGAGACTAGCTTTGTTACGCCCAAATGAGCCTAAACTGAAACGGGAACTGAATTAGAAAATTTTAAAAAAAAACACTGGGTAAATTTCGAACTAATATGGAATCGAGGACAAGAGACTGGCACCATTCATTGGTTATTTACAGACTTGTGTGGGTGCTAATGTGTTCTGGTGTCGTAATCGGAAGGGTATACCTCCTGGTAGACTTCACGTCATCACATTGTACAAGGTTTAACCATCCACTCCGTTGCCATTTTTGAAGATTGGTTTTCCTTTTCATTTATGAAGACACAATTGAGCTCATATGTTTTTGTTGTTGTGATACTTGATAACTTTAGAGAACAGCCACTAGTTGTCTGCATTTTTGCTAAACTGGACCTCGCTTATTTATTCCTGTTTTTTTTTAACAACGGTTTGATTTTCACTTTATTTTACAGAAAACGTGTGTGTTTTTTAGTCTGTGATGTACAGGGTGTATAAGGACCCATCTCAAAGCCATCAACCAAGCATTCTGCACATCAAAGTAAATAACACTGTACAAAAATGATTGCTGGGAAACGACTTATTTTTTGGTGTGAAAAATCACAGTTTACGGCAGCGTTTAATGTAAAGCTCTCAAAACATTGCGCTGATGAATGCATTGTTGGATCATTAGTACAAGGGACATGGAGGTATTTGAAGTAAAATTATAACATTAAAAACCTGTATTTAAAAAAAAAATCGTGTGCAGAAGTTGGAACATTGACCTTCAATATCTCTGTAACTAGATGGTTCCCAGGTATGGTCCAGTACAAATAAAAATGATCGCAATGACGGGAAGAGCAAGTGCCTTTCGGCGTCGACACCCGTTATAAATGTTTTTTGACGTGACAACGTCTTATAATTCGATGGAGCCGGCTGCACACACGAAAAAATGAGGCGTTGCCTCGCTCTGAGGCGTTCCATAAAACAATTGCTCAACGCACATTCATTTTTTGAAAAATGCAACCATTCCATCAGTATTTTCTTATGACGTTGTCACGTTCAACTATCGTCAGTAAACCGACTTTACAGACAACCGATTCTTTTTTCCTATTTTTCTATCTCACAAAGACACGACTCGCTTACAGTCCTGTGATATCTTCCTGACAACCATAAACCAATCTACTTACATATAATTATGTGGATACGTAAAGTACAACATTACAGCGCGCAGTAACATTGACCACAACGACATAGATACCATCGTCTCCGAGTGCCACAATGTCCCATTTCACTGGATTGCCTATTACAACTTACATGGGATAAGATGCAGCTGATACCCGATAGCTTGTTGGGAAGCTTTGGTCTGGAAAGAAAATCAATAGGATGGGTAACATTGATAAGCGGTGTTTTTGTATCAGTAAATTGAATAGTTGCATGCTGTATTTCAAAAGTCTTTAGTACTAGATTGATAACCTAAGGTGTACAAAGAACGGTAGGGAGATTCTGAAAACTGCCGGTAACATATATTTTTTTTTTAAAACGTTGCGCCACACTAGGAATGTCTCCTGTATCATGGGTGCGTTTACAAACATTTAAATTCACATACACAAACAGCCAGACCCGGAACAACTACCATACAAATATTTGTTCCGTTCGGGAATCGAAACCGCGACACGAAGCGCAGCAGTCAATCGCTCAGTCACTGCGCCAACCGTGCCGTCAAATATGGTAATCTCAATCGAAATCAAAAGACTAGTTGACGTTTCCCGTGGCTAGCTTCTACCTTGGCCAGAGGCCAAGTGTTGCCATACAACGTGGCAACGCCGCCAGTCTCTTGGGCACATTACCAGTTGACAGCGTTGAGGAGGAGTTTTTCGATGCCCTTTTATAGTTTGCTGTAAGTTTATTTAATAGTTTTTAATAAATCAAAATATTTTATTTCGCATAGGCCTGCGTAGGCACTTATAAGACGTCGAAAAAAGGGGCACGATTCGGGTTGGTCGTTTCTTATGGAGAAGAACCGGAAGAAACTCTGTGGTTATTCTTTTCAAACCATTTGATTTTACAATATTATCATGTTACAGCATTAGTTCTTATGTATGGGAACAGCGTAGGCCCGACAACACAAAAAACGTAAGACAAAATAAAAAGTAAAGATCTAAGAGAATAAAGTGATTTTAGAAGAATGATATAATAACACTGTGCGAGTGAGAAAGTATAACAGGTAAGAAAGGAATGGAAAACGAAGATGAACAACGATCGAAAAAAGATTTTATACAGTTATTGCCATTTAATTTTAAAAAGTAGTTAAAGTTTAAGTTGAAGTTCATTATGAAACATTTTAAATAGCAAATTTGCCTTCCACAGTACACGCTTGACATCAAAGTTTCTAATAAAAGTTATAAAACAATCCGTCCCAAGTTCCCCCACGCAAAAAAGGTCCAAACTAATTACGCCCACCTCACCATCCTTCATTATTACACAACCACCGATATTAAAACCATAACTATCCCAATCTGTGGGCCGTGATTTACGACTAAGGCGCATTCGGAAACTGCCTTAGTTCGGGAATAGAAAAGCAATTAAAAACATATTAACATACCGGGCGTAGATCCGACAACGTTCGTCGTAAGACCACCTGTGACCCATTATCAGGCGCTTAATGACCCATATTGTACCGTGATAGCGTGAAACTATTCCTGCTGCTGACTCTATGGCAGTTTTGTCCATCTCTTTAGCAGTTGAGTGCTTAACAAGTTGCGTTTTAGTGACTAAAGGGGTTTTAAACAAGTTGCGTTTTAGTTACTAGCGGGGTTATAAAGTTGGGGACTGTTTTAAGTTCTTTGGCAGTGTACTGTGCTCTAGATAGATTCTTCTATGAATATGTCTATAGGGTTTTTTTTAAACCGTAATCAGTTTTGTGCTTGTTATATTTATTTTTTGATCCATATTATACCGTGGTAGTGTGAAACTATTCCTGCTGCTGACTGTATGGCAGTTTTGTCCATCTCTTTAGCAGTTGAGTGCTTAACAAGTTGCGTTTTAGTGACGAGAGAGGTTATAAACAAGTTGCGTTTTAGTTACTAGCGGGGTTATAAAGTTGGGGACTGTTTTAAGTTCTTTGGCAGTGTACTGTGCTCTAGATGATTCTTCTATGAATATGTCTATAGGGTTTTTTTTAAACCGTAATCAGTTTTGTGCTTGTTATATTTATTTTTTGATCCATATTATACCGTGGTAGTGTGAAACTATTCCTGCTGCTGACTGTATGGCAGTTTTGTCCATCTCTTTAGCAGTTGAGTGCTTAACAAGTTGCGTTTTAGTGACGAGAGAGGTTATAAACAAGTTGCGTTTTAGTTACTAGCGGGGTTATAAAGTTGGGGACTGTTTTAAGTTCTTTGGCAGTGTACTGTGCTCTAGATGATTCTTCTATGAATATGTCTATAGGGTTTTTTTTAAACCGTAATCAGTTTTGTGCTTGTTATATTTATTTTTTGATCCATATTATACCGTGGTAGTGTGAAACTATTCCTGCTGCTGACTGTATGGCAGTTTTGTCCATCTCTTTAACAGTTGGGTGCTTAACAAGTTGCGTTTTAGTGACGAGAGAGGTTATAAACAAGTTGCGTTTTAGTGACCGGGGGGGTTATGAACTTGGGGACGGAATTAAGTTCTTTGGAAGTATGCAGGGCTCTAGATGGACCTGTTTGTTTTACATTCTTTTTGAAACAGTTACGTGTAACGAAAACTAAGAAAAATATTTGAAAATCCTTACCCTGAAGAAGTTAAATCGTTGTCATTTGCATAACATCATGCCTGTAATCCCCGGTGGCTAACACGGCCGTTTTTTCCAGTTAAATATAAGGCCGTGTATTAGGGGGCGAGCCAATTGCCAGCACCTGTCACAAATCCAGACAACGTGGCTGCTACTGAGAAATTCCGATGGAAAACCCCAATAACACTTTGCCGGACCCGGGAATCGAACCCAGGACCTCATGCTCAGCAGTCGCGCTTCCGACCAACGAGGCAATCGATGTCGTTTGTGGATGGGAAATACTTAGGGGCCGTAATTAGCAAATTGTAATATAAAATCTTCTTGTTTAAGTTTTGATCAAGTCTTTTAACCTTTCCGTAACCACGCAAGAGTATTTTTGTCACTTCGTTCCAACATCAACGGTGACATTAATAAGAACACTTTAAATAAATAACACTCTTTCAAGTAAGGGTGTAAATAGACCCTTAACAGAACCGAAAGGCACTTGTTCTCCCCGTCTTTGCGATCAGTTTTTTGTTCTAAAACATACTTGGGAACCTACTAGTTACGGAGATATTGGGGGTCAAAGTTCAAACTTTTTCAAAAGTTATTTTTTTAAATACATGTTTTTAATGTAAGATTTTTACTTTACACAACTCCACGACCCCCGTACTATTCAATCCATCCATCAGCACAATGCTTTGAGTGCTTTCCATCGAGTCCTACCGTAAAACGTGATTTTTCACCCCAAAAAAAAAGTCGATTCCCAGCAATAATTTTTGCGTTACGTTACTTAGTTTGATGTCCAGAATGCTTGGTTGACGGCTATGTTGAAGGGTCTGCTTACACCCTGTAGAATAACGTTACCTTGATCGCAACCCTACATATTTCTTTCAGAACACCGAGTGTTGCCACGTTACGAAGAGCCTTAAAATTATATATTTTTCATTTGAGCATTTTGTCCATAATATTGCCATATTTTAACGCGACGTGATCATTTCTAAATAATGCAATTAAACGTTAATTAAAGCTTGCAAAGCCACAGTAATTAACATGCTGACCTAAAATTTACATTGAATATGTGTCGTATCATTTTCTATCAACATTTGTGGGTTTTGAAATGGAAGGATGGATGACATGAATATGTATGTGTGTATTAACATTCTGAATAAATTGACATTTAAACTGTATTGAAGTTTTCGACGTGTTTGAGCGTTAGCTATTTGGTGTAAGAGTAAAATGATGCTATGTTGGATTCAGATTTATTTCATTACTACACTTCGCCCGCGAATTCGTCCGCAAAATATGTGATAACACAATAAATGTAGCATTCTGCCAGTAAAAGAATTTTTAGAATTGGATCATAGTTCCGGAGATTACTGCATACAAACTTACAAACAATTTTTTTAGGTACCTCTTTATAATATTATTATTATTTATAGATAAAATAGCTCTTAATAAAATTAAAGTAAACGCAGACAGGGTAATGAAGAAATATGAGAAGTAATAATTATAAAATTGTTTGAAAATTATGTACTACCAGCAGAGGTGTTTATAATGAAACATTTGAATCAATTAAATATTCCTCAAAATAATTAAGATTGATTAACAAATAGTTTTAATTCGTTTCTTAACCCTTAATTGGTCTCGTGGGGTGTTACACACCCCAGCGCATCCTTAAAGGTTCATAACTTTTTAAATTCTGCATTTTGAGCGCTGAAGTTCCCGTTAGCTTCGTAAACCACGTGTCCTTAATGATCAAGTATTGAGCATAATCGTGATTTTGCATGTATTTCGTATTTAATTTATATGATCGGGGTGTCACGCACCCCACGTGACCGTTTACGTAACTTTTAGGCGCTCCCAATTAAGGGTTAAATTACACGTGCAAAAATTATGTTCCACACTAATTATAATTAAGTAAAAGTACCCGTTACTTAAATCTTACGAAAAAACCATTATTTTTCTAACCCTATCTTACAATATTCAAACGCCTTTCTCCAAACAGTCTAACTACTAAGTTAAGTTTAAAGTGAATTTGGCCGCCAGAATTCAAATTACGAGCACTTGCCTGAATTCGAACAATTTGTCCGAGCTATATCTCAAGGAACAAAGTAGTAATTACCTTCTAATATTGCAAGTAATTAAAGAGGGACGTACAAAATGAAATGCTCATACGACCAAAGGAAATTGGCGAAAATTCGGCTCTCATTGCGTCGGTTGTCTCAATTAAAGTGATGTAAGATGCGTAATAAAGGGCAATTTGGGTGATTTATGAAATCATTCGTTATAAGCGTTCGCTTGAGGTTAATTGTAGGCTCAGATGTCGGAATCAAGGAATCTTTGCGGTCACGACTCTTGGCAAGGTGATTTGTAGTGATAATAAAACGCGAATTGCCCTTTTTATTGAGACTGCAAATCAACTTGTGCGTAATTGTTGTATTTGCTGGTCAGAACTGGGAGTCGAAAGTAAGAATAATTTTGCAATGATGGGATTTCTGTTCACTTTAGTTATGAGTTTTTAAGGCAAATAAATCAAATACACCTAGTGACGAGAATTTAAAGTATTATCTTACTGTTTTAAGGGTGTGTAGGTACTTACACCTACATTAAAAATAGACGCAACTTTTAACTACCTTTCAATTTGATTGCGGTCAAATATGAAAATTTATTTCAATCTACATTTATTCACACAAAAAGGCAGAAAAAGGCTTTCACTCTATACTATTGCATGGAACCATAAAAAATATGCTAAAACTATGCGACTATTCAAACAGGATTATTTTTAGATAAAAATCATGATGGCTGTGTGAAAAGTTCAGTGAGGTCATGTGTGTTCGTTAGATTTTTTATTTGTGTGTAAAATATAGAGTACAATATATTGACTAGCTGGACTAAAATAAAGTACAGTACCCGAACTGTACTACGGCAAAAAGAGACTAGCTGAATGAAAAACACAACGGTATAAAAACCAAACTTTTTAAAAATCGAAATGGCGTCATTTAAGACCGATTGATTGTTTACGCAGTCAGTCTTTAATGCGGTGTAATGCATGTATTAAAAAACATGAATAGTCTATTGGAAAGTAGACCACTGAAACCTCAAGATTCATTAACTACAAGCGTTCTTGATGGATGCATTGTTTACAATCTATATAAATACATGTATGAAAATGAATCCCTATTTCCCTTGGTCACGCCATCACGCTTGAACGGCTGGACCGATTTCACAATTTTTTTTTTGTTGTGTTTGTTACTGTCAGGAAAAGGTTCTCAGGTAGGTAGTAGGTAGGTAGTAGGTGGGTAGCAGGTAGGTAGCAGGTAGGTAGCAGGTAGGTAGCAGGTAGGTAGCAGGTAGGTAGCAGGTAGGTAGCAGGTAGGTAGCAGGTAGGTAGCAGGTAGGTAGCAGGTAGGTAGCAGGTAGGTAGCAGATAGGTAGCAGGTAGGTAGCAGGTAGGTAGCAGGTAGGTAGCAGGTAGGTAGCAGGTAGGTAGCAGGTAGGTAGCAGGTAGGTAGCAGGTAGGTAGCAGATAGGTAGCAGGTAGGTAGCAGGTAGGTAGCAGGTAGGTAGCAGGTAGGTAGCAGGTAGGTAGCAGATAGGTAGCAGGTAGGTAGCCGGTAGGTAGCAGATAGGTAGCAGGTAGGTAGCAGGTAGGTAGCAGATAGGTAGCAGGTAGGTAGCAGGTAGGTAGCAGGTAGGTAGCAGGTAGGTAGCAGGTAGGTAGCAGGTAGGTAGCAGGTAGGTAGCCGGTAGGTAGCAGATAGGTAGCAGGTAGGTAGCCGGTAGGTAGCAGATAGGTAGCAGGTAGGTAGCAGGTAGGTAGCAGATAGGTAGCAGGTAGGTAGCAGGTAGGTAGCAGGTAGGTAGCAGGTAGGTAGCAGGTAGGTAGCAGGTAGGTAGCAGGTAGGTAGCAGGTAGGTAGCCGGTAGGTAGTAGGTAACAGCTAGTTTGTTATAAAAACAAAGTTGCCCATAGTTCACCGTTAATGACAGGTCACAGTACTGTCGTGTTAAGGGCTAGTGATAGCCCATCACCACGCTCTGCACTATTTCATTCCCATAATTGAGTATTAAGGGACAAACCCACCGCGGCGTATGCTGTGCACGGGCACGCGGCGCATTTTAAAGTTGCTTGGATTCATTTGTTTAACAACGTGGGTCTATGTTTCCACTTTCCACTGCAGTACACACTACACACCCACAACTATGTACAACTTGACAGCGTTGAGCTATGAGACCGCCTTATTCGTGCAAGCCACGCATGTGCTAATGATGTCAATTGATGCATAGCGTGTCCGTGGTTTGCAGTGGACACAATCATACATATCATCATACATTTTCTTGCAAAGCGAAGCCTAACACACGTGCGTGGTCTATCTGTGCACCGCGGTGGGTATGCGCCTTTAAGGTTATGTAGCCAATTCCGTTTTCCGTTGCAAAATCGCAATGGATGACGTGTTTTCACCTCATTACAACGTTAGACTTAACGTTTTTTTTTTTTTTTTTTTCCGGATGGGAAATCATCAAATGACCCCCCCCACTCTGGGCGGAGCGGAAGGGAGTGTCAGACTTGTACTGACTAAAACCCATCCATGTTCCTTCTTTGCCCTTTGTGTTCCAGGGCCACGGTATCTCTTTCGAA
This sequence comes from Noctua comes, assembly GCA_963082995.1. Lineage (NCBI taxonomy): Eukaryota > Metazoa > Arthropoda > Insecta > Lepidoptera > Noctuidae > Noctua > Noctua comes. The sequence continues at coordinate 5,989,624 of OY720271.1, forward strand.
CAGTCCCGCAGCCCTGGCAGGCATCGGTCCTTGCAGACCCCTACATCGTTGCTGACATCTCTTTGAGGCGCGCGTGGAACACGAACGCGCCATCGACACGGCCTGTCGTCAGAAGACGGCCGGACGGCGAGCTAGCCCATAGCTCGCCGTCCACAGGCCCGCGCCTACGGTGGCCGGGAGCCACCACGTGACCCCCGACGCCCAGGGCGTCTCCCGCGGCGGCTGGGACGTGAGGTTCTTTCCCTCTCACGTCCCGCCACCTCCTTCACTAGCATGACTGCTTCGCAGAAGGAGGTGACGGCTTCCCATTCCCTCTCGCTCCGGACCATGGCTTGAACCAGGGCCGGACGCGAGAGATCGCCGCCGCCGATCGCCGCAACGAGGACACGACGGTGCACCGCCCAAGCGGGGCAGACCTCCACGGTATGTTCCACCGTGTCCTCCGGACGATCCTCACAATGGAAACACCCGGGCGTTTCCTCCCGCCCGATCCGGTGCAGGAACCTCCCGAAACAACCGTGTCCGGTGAGGACCTGCGTCAGGCGGTAGGTGAGGGCGCCGTGGCGCCTCTCTAGCCACTCCTCAAAGAGGGGACTTATCGCCACTATGGTGGCGTGCCCTGCACGGGGTTGCGACAGTCGCTCTCTCCATGTCGCCATGAGATCACGCCGGAGGTCTGTCCGCTGAGCGGCAATTTGCCGCGGAGACTTAACGTTAGACTAGCCTTTTTGAAACCATAAATTTTTTGCTCAAAGAAAAATAATCTTTCTTTTTTCAAACGTAGTCTTTGAATTTTATGAAAGAAAAGTCTAGACTAAAATTGGTCAAAGCAACTGACACTAATAAACAATTACTTCACAACAGCCTAAATTAATTTTGAGCCAAATTGGAGATTTTAAGCCTTTGTAAAGGGTGGAGAACCCGAAAGAAATAGCGTCATTCGAACCTCCCCCGGAGAAATTAATCAGCTTACTACAATATGCTTGGCCGGCTTAATTTTAATTGAAGCTGCTTTAAAACACTTTGAGTGTTTAATCAATTTTTTGTTGCATATTCATCATTCACCTGACTGTTGCATCTTTTTATAAATTAAGCTTTTTTATCGAAAAAGGTAAATACTTTTGAGATTCTATTGAAGATGAATACATACCTGGTTATCTTCTGAGGATAAATTAATGTGAGAGTATGTTTTATTTAAACTTATACTGTCACTTACGGGATATCTTCCGTGATTGTTCATTATTTTGAGCTCCCGATATTTCGGCGCTGTTGCAAGCGACATCCCGCGATATCCCGTAAGTGACAGTATAAGTTTAGTTGTAAACCGTGAAAGCTTAAAACAGTGTATGTTTTATTTGTTTTCAAGTATTATAATCATCATCATCTGCCTAGCCTTTTACCAACTATGTTAGGGTCGGCTTCCAGTCTAACCGGATGCAGCTGATTACCAGTATTTTACATGGAGCGACTGCCTATCTGACCTCCACAACCCAGATAGTACTATGTAATACGATACCCCTTGGTAAGACTGGTTGTCAGACTTTTTGGGCCACTGACTACCTATAACGACTGTCAAAGATCTACAAATGACAGCCGGGACCAACGGCTTAACGTGATTTCCGAGGCACGGAGGAAACTCGGTATGTAATGGGTGGTCACCCATCCACAGACCAACCTAGGCAAGCACGGCTTAACCTAAAGATCGACCCGAGCGGCTGTTATTATTTTTTTTTGTTTTCAATTATTATAATGAAGTATTAAAATAAATGATGCGAAGGGGAGATAGCAGCCTTGCAAAGCTGGTCATTGTTGGCAATACCGAAGACAAGAGAGCAAGAGGCCGGTCGCCAACACGTTGCTCCGACCAAGTAAAAGAGGCTATGTCCTCAAGGAAATTTCAGCAGGTGGTGATGGCAAGTTTGGACCGGAGTCGATGGAGGCGGGTTGTCCGTTGACCCCTTGGTCCAGTGACCACGATCCTCAGTAATAAGGGACCGATTGAAGAATTATAATGAACGTACGTGATCATTTTCGTGATTTACAAGTACTAGTCATTTATTTGCATAATACAGGTTAAGAGGATGTTATAAAAGGTTCATAAGGTACACTGTAATATAACCAAGTGAGGCGTGCAAATATATTATACTAGGTACATTATGACACAATACATATCTCATGAAGGTAGGTAAGTTTACAGGCCCTTTCAGGTTTAAGGGCGTTAAGTTTCATCATCAACATTTGCCTAGTCTTTTCCCAACTATGGTGGGGTCGGCTTTCAGTCTAACCGGATGCAGCTGAATACCCGTATTTTACATGGAGCGACTGCCTATCTGACCTCCACAACCCAGTTAGTACTAGATACTACGATACCCCTTGGTACTTACTGGTTGTCAGACTTTTTGAGCCACTGACTACAAATGACAGCCGGCGTTAAGTTTATCACATCGAAATCGTCATTGGAGAAGCTTCAGCGATTATTGTCACGTTCTCGCCAGAAAAGCTCGGACCAGACAGAAAACGGCTCGTACACTATCGAGGGTGAAAAATAGGTCAAATATTACAAAACTAAGTTTCGGTTCGTCCACTTAGCGTATTCTCTTGAGCACCAGCGTAAATAAACTTCACTAGCTCTAAAACTTCCAGTCCCGACTAAATAAGTATATATTTCGGTAGAATTATGATTTGTAGGTCCCCATAGTACGGAGCTGAATAAATTTTATTAAATCCGGGAACTCTTTATGACCAGCCGAGTCAGCCCGTCCCATCTAAGGGATAATGCAGGATTTTTAATATAATAAATCATTGCTTACTTTAGCTCTGGTGTGTTGAAGAATACTGATTATCCTCCCTCGAAATTTGCTTCAGCAAGATTATAACCGCTTGAGGAAGTGACGTTGAAGCTACTTTCTTTATGTTTGTTTGCGTCAGTCTAATATAAAGTGAGCTTTGTGTAATTTGGACGAGACGAAAAATGGTGAGACTTTGCTTTATTTTGTTGTTTAGCAATCAGCAGTGGTACTTTGTTATTTTTTTCTAGGGTTTCACGCCTGTTACGACATTCTTTTGTTTTTTTTGTTATTTTGTTCTGTAACGAGACAATACATTCAATTATTTTCACAATTAAGTTTTGAATACTTAAATATTGTTACAGTGCAAAAAAAACAAACGGTTTCAAAAATTGGCTACACAGTACCTGTTCACAGTATCTGTACACAGTATATGTACTCAAACTACTCGCTTTATGTACAAAACAATACGTAATATCTATTTTATTTTATTTTGTAATTGTAAAAAACAAGCACGAAAATCTGTAAAAAGCCTACACGAGTAACTACATATTTTCAGCAACAAAGATTTTGTGACTTCCACTATAATTTATTGTTTACTTAATATGATACCCTGGTCCAATAAAAGGGAGTTTTGTAAGAAAATGTCGCGACATCGTCCCGTGTTGTCCCGTCAAATGATTTGTGAGCACAACGCAACGACAAGGGAGAATGGATGTATACGTCGGGACGAATTATATCTAAGTTTCTGGGCGAGCACTATATATTTTTAGAAAATCAGACAAATGTAACAGATGATTTTGTAGGAGAGTATAACTTTCATAAACTTATTTTCCTTTTGCTTTTTGGCTTTAGATAGAAATATAATTATTTAGGCTAGGGTAACAATAGACTGACTTTTTAACCAAATTGTTATCAACAAATTAATTGCTAATAACAAACTACCTTAAAACAAGTCCATATACAGGGTGTAAATGGACCCTTCACGAAGCCGTCAACCAAGCATTATGTTACTTTACGCAAAAATTATTGCTGGGAAACGACTTTTTTTTTGGAGTAAAAAATCACGTTTTACGGTAGGACTCAATGTGACGCATTTAAAAAATTGTGCTGATGGATGAATTGATTAGTACGGGGGTCGTGGAGGTGTTTAAAGGAAAAAATTTATTAAAAACAAGTATCCAAAAAAAAACTTGTGAAAAAGTTGGAATTTTGACCCCCAGTATCTCCGTAAGTAGAAAGTTCCCAGGTACGGTCTAGAACACAAAAATAATGCAATGACGGGGAGAACAAGTGCCTTTCGGCTTCGTTAAGGGTCTTGTTACACCCTTCATATAACTTCAGAACGACTGAAAGCTCTGAAATTTTCTAGAAGCACCTCATCCAACTTCAATTAGAAACTTTGAAATAACTCTTTTACAAGTTTTTGCAAAGATCCACTCTCTATTATACTGGTGACATCTTCATTCTATATGGACTATACGACTAGACAAAAATACTAACCTACTAACAGTTTATAGATAAAACGTATCAAGACTATCCCAACCGCAAGATATTCTAAAACGCTATTCACTTCAGTACGCTATCATAACATCCTAACTCCATTTACCACACGGTGTCATCTGCTGCCATCAGGCGCCTGATCTAACCGCACAGCAATCTGCTCTAAATTCGCATTCCTACGTATTTTTCCAAATGGTTTCCACGATTAGTCAACAACACCACTACCAACTGACAGTTTTGGTAAATGCTAGCATATTCTAAAAACGCATCATCATCTCGACTATGCCACCCATAAAATAATCTAAAACGCTATTCAGTAAGCTATAATAGAATACTAAATCCATTCGCTATCATAGCATCCTAACTCCATTTAGCACACGGTGCAATCCACTGCCATCAGGCGCCTGATCTAACCGCACAGCAATCTGCTCTTAATTCGCATTCCTACGTATTTTTCTAAATGGATTCCACGATTAGTCAACAATACCACTACTAACTGACAGTTTTGGTAAATGCTAGCATATTGTAAAAACGCATCATCATATCGACGCTCCCATTCATAAGATAATCTGAAACACTATTCAGTACGCTATAACAGAATACTAACTCCATTACCCATCATATCATCCTAACTCCATTTGCTACACGGTGTCATCCGCTGCCATCAGGCGCCTGATCTAACCGCAGAGCAATTTGCTCCAAATTCGCATTCCTACGTATTTTTGCTGCATTATTTTTAAATTACCAGCTCTGGCTTCATGGCGATTTTATTTCGTAGCGTCGGTGCGGGAAATGAGAGAAACAGGACTGTGCGGATGGAAATTTGGATATAGCACGCTTTGTGTGTACGACTTTTTATTCGAATAACGTTGCGTCCCTTGATTGTTCTAGATTTTTCTTTTCATTGTTCACGATATACACGATGGTTATTCAACAGGCTATATCAGATAGATGGAATGAATCTACAAACTAAACTTTGCCTTTTACGAAGTAAATACACACAGGTATTGACTTCACTTTATTGTTAAGTACTTTTTTGTTTTAGGAAGGTAAAATCATCATCATCATCATCATCATTTCAGCCGAAAGACGTCCACTGCTGGACATAGGCCGCCCCAAGTGTCGCCACATTGACCGCTCCTGTGCGTCTCGCATTCAGCGAATCCCCGGAACCATCACCAGGTCATCGGTCCACCTACTTGGAGGCTTGCTAACACAACGTCTTCCGGTTCGCGGTCTCCACTCCATAACTTTTCGGCCCCATCGGCCATCCGTTCTGCGAGCAATGGTAATGGTAAGGTAAAATAAATATATCTATTTAAAGTCAGTTATATTAAAACCATACCCAATTTTTTTTAAATTAATAAGCACCCGCCCCGAAGCGAGCAAGCCGTGGGCGTAAGCTAGTTTAATATAAATGTAATGTTTTTTAGGTTCCATTTTGCTGATAGCAATATTTCGAGATGACCTGTAAAACATTTGTTAATGAGCATTCATTATCTTAATTAAGCTAAGCTGGCTTTTCTTGCATGGCCACACATTTTGCATGCAAAAGTATATATTAAAAATGAGATCTAAAGAGTTGGTTGCAGAATACCGTACCTCATCGCCCCCAAAAATATGAAATATGCAGAAGATGTGATAATTACAACGCAACATTAAATTCTATACAAGACATGATGTGTCATGTGTTGTGTGTGCGTGTGTGTGTGTGTGTGTGTTCGTCCCTTCACGGGGCATCCTCAAGAGATGTTGACAACTTACTCGACCGCTCGGACATTCATTAAAAATAAAGAAGACCAACGACGCGACGTCTTATAAAATCCGTTTATCCCGTGATCTTATCTGAGAATGAAAAATCGCCTCAGATAACATTATTATAACACTATCAAAACTTAAGGGAATAATAATTGGCTCCACCCAGTGCGGTGCTAAAGCAATCACCCTGATAACTTATTAATTTAATGCTCCCAGTTAAGCTAGTAAATCTGTAGTTGGTGCGTTTAAGTAGGAAAATAGATCTTTGTTTTTTTCGTTCTTCTTTTTTTCTCGTGTGGTTAGGTTAGGTTAGGTTTTTAGGTTAGGAGTTTTTATGCCGTCCATGGGCCTCTGACTTTGCTTTACAAGCCGTCGAGAAATTTCTCAAGCATGCGGGTTTCCTCACGATGTTTTCCTTCAGCGAGCAAGTGATAATTATACAATACGTACATGAATCCGAAAAATCAGAGGTGCGTGTCTTGGGTTCGAACTTTAGACCTATGAATTGACAGTCCGACGGTCACACCACTAAACTATCACTGCTTATTAATTTGGTTACAATAGCTATCTCTTCACAGGTCAATCAATCTACATTACTATTTTCATTCGTCGAACATGTTGACAATCATGATATTCACTATCGGATGATATGCTATCGATTTAAGACTTTAAACCTTTTGAACGCCAGAGCATTGACGCAAGCGCGTGCCCCCCACGCCAAGCCACAATTTCAGCGCAAATACCTTAAAAAAAGAATAGGGGGTTTATTTCGTGTCGTATAGTACACCGCATTTTTTGTCATATATTTGTGTCGTTGGCGTACAAGGCAAGCGATTGCTTGTCACATATATGTGACAAAGGCCTTCAAAAATTTAAGGGACTTATGCGGCCACGACCACTTGTCGCATGTCCGGCCGCTATCTCGAACAAAACTGGTCGGAAACCATGTTGTGCGACCAAACTTTCTTCCTGGTCGGAGCTTCTGCGGCCAAATCTTGGTCATAGCCGCGTAGAACGCGAGATTTTTACATCTTTTTTTTTATTTTATAATTTGCCAATATTTTTTGAGGAGCTCGTGGCTAAATAATAACAGCCGCTCGGGTCGATCTCTAGGTTAAGCCGCTTGTTGCTTGCCTAGGTTGGTCTGTGGATGGGTGACCACCCATTGCATATCGAGTTTCCTCCGTGCCTCGGAAAGCACGTTAAGCCGTCCTGGCTGTCATTTGTAGATCTTTCACAGTCGTTACTAGTAGTCAGTGGCCCAAAAAGTCTGACAACCAGTCTCACCAAGAGGTATCGTTTTACCTAGTACTAACTGGGTTGTGGAGGTCAGATATGCAGTCGCTCCATGTAAAATACTGGTATTCAGTTGCATCCGGTTAGACTGGACGCCGACCCTAACATAGTTGGCTAGGTAGATGATATAAATCTGCCAATATTTATACTTAGGTAACAAAATACCTACAAACTTGTATGGAACCCTCTGTGCGCAAGACCACCTCGCACATAGTCAGTTTTCTAGAATATAATTTAGTTGATATTGTTTTTGTATTACCAATAAATATTTCTTGACATATTATACCCAATTTACCAAAAAAATACTGTCCACAATTCACAAAAAAATACCCACGTCGTTACGTGAGTACAAACTGTAATGGCCATATTTTCTTCCCTTACACTCAGACAGACAATATACTCAATACTCAATACTCAATTTTTTATTGCATTCCATATGTATTACAAGATGGTGTACAAAGGTAAAGGTCAATATGGACCCTGTCGGGCACAGCAACATTAGGAGAGAGGAAGAGGGCTAAGCAACAATTAAATAATATTATTAGAAATTATTAGAAATTATAAATTTAATTGGGTGTGTAATTTTGAATATATAAATATTAGATTATTAGGTTTGTTTGGGTATAATTTATTAGTTATCTTTATTTATGTGTAGTTTAATAATGTAGGTAATTATTATGAAATTAATAGAAGTATTTTCATTATTATTAAATTATGTTATTAGTTGTGTATTCATATTTTCATATTTATATTTGGTTTCCTAAATTCCATTTATATTATATATTTTTTGGTATATTACATGAGAGCGAATAATTTTTATTTTGTAATCGATTTGTCATCCAGAAACTCCTTTACTGAGTAGTATGCCTTGGATACCAGAAATTGCTTCAATTTATTAATAAATATATTTGTTTTGTCCACTTCTCGAATGTCATTTGGCAATTTATTATACATTTTTATGGACATAACTAAAGGGCTGGTTGAGTGCATTTTAAGTCGGGATTGAGGTATGTTTATTTTGTTTTTGTTGTGTCGAAAGGTGAATCTTATTTGTGTTTCTTCACACTTGGTGTAAAAATCTGGGTGTTTTCTGACAAATGTACATAAATCTAATATATATAAACAGGGAAGTGTGAGTATTTTGTGTTTTATAAAGTGTGGTTTGCAGCTATCTATTTGTTCTATGTTGGTTATTATTCGAATTAACTTCTTTTGTAGGATAAATATGGTATGTGAATCTGTACTGTTTCCCCACAGCATGACTCCATAGCTAAGCCATGCCTGGGCGTATGCATAGTAAGTGACAAGTGCAGTTTGAAGGTTAGTAGTTTTTTTAATTTCGCGTAGGGCGTATGAAAATTTTGATAGCTTTGCTCTTATTTTCTGTATATGGGATTTCCAATTTATGTGGGTATCTATGGACAAACCGAGGAGAGTAAATTCATTTACTTGTTCCAGTTTTGCGTTATTAAAAGTGAAATTTAATTTTAAAGGGGATTTTTGATGGGGATGAAATGTGATTAATTTTGTTTTGGTGAAGTTAATTTCAAGATTATGATTATCCATCCAGTTTACAGCTGTGGAAAGGAGAGAGTTTAATTTGGCGTTAATATTGTCATCGTTCTGGCATGAGGTGAGCAGAGAAATATCGTCCGCAAATAGAACACAAGGTTCGTTTATAATTTTAGGAAGGTCGTTTATATAGATGAGGAACAGAAGGCAGCCTGTTACACTCCCTTGGGGAATTGACGCGTTTACTGCTTTACTGTCAGATCTCATTTTAATTATTTCGTTTGTGTTTTTATCGAAATATTCAATTTCTACTAGTTGTACCCTATCCTTGAGGTATGATGTAAACCATTCATGGGCTTTTCCACGTATTCCTATCCCATGTAACTTGTCCAACAGTATTTTAAATTGCACCTTGTCGTAGGCTTTGGTCATATCGAGCAGCATACCTATGGCGTAGTTTTTATTATTTATAATTGTTAGAGCCTCTTGTACGTATTTATAGACGGCTAACGTTGTAGACCTATTTTTGCGGAAACCGTTTTGGCAGTCGTCTAGTATTTTATATTTTTCACAAAAAGAGTATACGCGGACACACATAGCCTTTTCAAAGATTTTAGATGCAGTTGGAAGTAGCGCGATGGGGCGATAGTTACTAGGGTCAGTTTTGGAATTTTTCTTGTGTATAGGCTTTATCAGTGCGTTTTTAAGTTGAGTGGGAAAAATTCCCTCTTCAAACGATTGGTTAATTAATTTAAAAAATGGTAGGGTTAGTTCGTCCGCACATTGCTTAAGTAGAAATGGGGGAATTTCGTCTACCCCAAAGCTCTTTTTATTTTTTAAACTTTTTATTATTTGGTTTACTTCATAGGGATCGACAGGACTGAGAAACATGGTGTTTTCTGTGGGGCACATCACAGGGGCTCCTTTTGCTGATGAGGTTTTTTCCCCAATAGAAGCAAAGAAGTCATTAAACATAGTTGCTATTTGCTTTGGTTCAGTTATCAAGTTACCATTTTTATGTAATTTTATGTTAATTTTTTCGCTTTTTATTGATTTATTTGTTCTTTCGTTTATTATATTCCACATAGTTTTTACTTTATTTGTTGACTTTTTTATTTTGTTTATATATTGTAGTTTTTTTGCTGTTATTACAGCGTGTTTTAAGGTTTTTTCGTATTTTTTATAATATTTTGATAATATGGGATTGTTTGTTTTAATGTTAAGTGTTTTAAGTAGTCTTTTGTTTCTGCAAGATAATTTTATCCCCTTAGTTAGCCAGTACTTCTTATATATCGGTTTTATTTTAATTTGCTGTAGCGGGATACACGCATTTAGAATTTTATTTAATGTATTATTGAACGCAGAGTAGTTTTCATCGATATTTTTATTTGATTGTATTATTTCATTCCAATTTATGTTTTTTAATTCAGATTTAAAATTTTCTACATTTTGGGTATTATATAATCTTTTTTTTGTAAACCAGTTTGTTTTTTTATTGCTGTCGCTGAGTAATTTCATATGAAAGATAGTTGCACAGTGGTCTGAGAAGCCTAATTCTTCGACGGTAGTAAAAGTATGTCTATTATTAAAATTAGTAAAAATTAGGTCTAAACATGTTGAGGTAGTTTGTGAGATACGTGTGGGGACATTGATATGTTGTACGAATTTATATTCTAACATTAGATCTAAGAACAAGTTGGTTTTTAAACAGTTGTCTAAGATATTTATATTTAAATCTCCTCCTAATATCACGTTATATTTCAAATATTTATTTTTGATAAAACACATCATTTCTTTTAATTGGCGAGTAAAAACTTCCTCCTCTCTTCTATTCCAATAAATTGTAATTGCATTATGTATGAAACAATAAATCTATATAAAGTGCCTGTTAACTTAAATAAGGCAACCAGTAACACCTCACGGTTTTGGTAGGAGGCAATTCGTTAGTGTATATAGTTGTTACTTTTCGGAAATACTTGCCAATTATAGTAATTTATACCTTATTGACAGTATACACAAGTCACATGACATGCGATCGTGAACAATGACTATAATATACAGACCATCACTAATGATTACATCACTATGCATGTATACTGTCAAAATGTATACAACAGCTTATTTCTAGAAAATAATTGTCGAAAGAATTGTGTGCTAGGGTAAAATCAGTATACAGAGTGTAAACATACCCCTCACGAAGCCTTGACGGCCAAGCATTCTGTACATCAAACTAAGTAACTTTACGCAAAAATTATTGTTGGGAATCGACTTTTTTTTTTGGGGTGAAAAATCACGTGATACGGTAGGACCCGATTGAAAGCACTCAAAGCATTGTACTGATGGACGGATTGAATAGTACGGGGTCGTGGAGGTGTGTAAAGTAAAAGTCTCACATAAAACAAGTATTTTAAAAAAACTTGTGAATAAGTTGTAACTTTGACCCCCAATATCTCCGTAACTCGAAGGAGCCCAGATATGGTCTAGAAGAAAAAAAATATCGCAAAGACGGGGAGAACAAGTGCCTTTCGGCTTCGTTAAGGGACTACTTACATCCTTTATAGAATCATGTGCTGGATTCATGATTAAAGTTAGCACGGTAATGTCCCCAAAACCGAGTATGACGACACAAGTAAAATAAATATTTTCAAACGCCGTTTTTTCCACGTGTCATCATCATCATCATCATTTCAGCCGAAAGACGTCCACTGCTGGACATAGGCCTCCAACAAGTGTCGCCAGATTGACCGGTCCCGTGCGACTCGATCCTGGTGAAGACGCGATCCCTGCAACCTTTACCAGGTCATCGGTCCACCTAGTGGGAGGCCTTCCAAAGCAACGACTTCCAATACGCGGTCGCCACTCCAGAACTTTTCGGCCCACCTTCGGCTCCACGTGTAAGTATTCTTAATACACATTTCTTAATGTATATTAAAATAATAAGTACGAATACAAAAGTGGATTTATATGACAGTTTTCCTTTAAAAGTCCTCCCCGACGAAAATGTAAAAAGAATGTAGGTAATTTTATTGTGTTTTATATTCTCGTAAATGAGAAGGCATATAAAAGTTCTAATGTGTTTCAGGAAACTGTGAGCATGAAATTGTTCGCCCTTTTTTCATAAAAGTTAACTATACAACACAAGCGCGTCTACAAAAACCATTTATTTTTGAGTTTTTAATCTATGAAATGCCAATCAAAACTGATGCAGCCATTCCAAACGAGGATCCGTAGATCTAAGCAAACAGACAGGTATTAGGGTTCCCACGTTATTTATGCCGTGATTTAAACCAAGGGGGTTCCGTAATTGATCCTCCCAAAGGTCTATTTTCTTTTAATTAAAACATTTGTGAATCGTAAAACGGTATAACCGTAGCAATTCTTTTCGCAGACGAGGTACTTATAAAAAAATATGGAATCCTAGAATGTGGTCATAAACATTTTAAGTGGAGCTAAAAAAGTTGGCGCTTATTTCACGTGTATAACGAGATTTCTGGGTATATGAGGTAGAGTATTATTTAAATTGTTTCAATATTGTTCGTTTATGACATAATATGGTGTAAATTTAGTATAGGTGGCCCATGGGCCTCGACTTACTAGTGGTAAGTCGTTGGTTCGAACCCAGGCAGGCGGATTACTTTGTGTAATTTATTTCATCACCACTGTTCTCAAAACGGTGAAGGAAAACATCGTAAAGAAATCGGTATGCCCTCGATAGAACTAAACATTCGAAGACATGTGTCATCTACCAATACATACTGGGTCAGCGTGGTGGATTACAATCCAGTCACATAGACAAGGCCAGTATCTAGTGCGGCTGTTATTATTTAGCCACGAGCTCCTCAGTAATGACATTATCTACTGAATTAAAATTCACACAGTAATAAAGTTACTGTGGATGAATACCAGCCGTTAACGATCTCCAATTTAGCTAACCCACGGCAATAATGATTATTTACAAAAAAAAAGCCATTGAAATTCCACTTCATAGACAATTGTAAATTAGTTTCAACTTACACAGTCGCAACGGTAACGATATAAACAGCTCTTTCATCATCATCTGCCTAGCCTTTTCCCAACATGTTAGGGTCGGCTTCCAGCCTAACCGGATGCAGCTGAATATCAGTATTTTACATGGAGCGACTGCCTATCTGACCTCCACAACCCAGTTAGTACTAGGTAACACGATACCCCTTGGTAAGACTGGTTGTCAGACTTTTTGGGCCACTGACTACCTATAACGACTGTCAAAGATCTACAAATGACAGCCGGGACCAACGGCTTAACATGCTTTCCGAGGCACAGAGGAAACTCGGTATGTAATGGGTGGTCACCCATCCACAGACCACCCTAGGCAAGCACGGCTTAACTTAATTTAAAATATAAACAGCTCTTTATTGTTCATAATAAACAACTCTATTTACGAAACATTAACTCCTTTGCAAAGTATTTTAATTATTCCGAGGGTTTAATAAGCGCGAATTAAACTTTTTAATCAGCATTATACAAGAAATCTTGTTAATCCAAGATGATTTGTCTCAGATTTAAGTACAATTTAGGAATGGCGGAACCCCGTTTAATCAAAATCTCTGGAACAATAGAGTAATCAGAAATATAATATAATTTTCGTGTTCATTATAAGTCTATCGCGGGAAAGCGAAATTGATCATGGCTGACTGCAAATGAAAAGATCCCAATCGTTCGCTATTACTGGCTGATGACTTAGCGTCGACGCACGCCTCTTGTGTTTGCGACTTTTCGACCTCACTCCTTACCTATATATTTTGATTACACAAAGGTTAGTAAGGTCCTTAGGCTATAATGAAAGTGATTTGTAAATCAAGGGCGAAAAAGAACTAACGAAGTGATGTGGCAGCATTGCAAATGTACCTTTTGGTTTTCGAATGACGTTGGCAGAGGGATACTACTCTACTGGGCCACAATTTTACGACTTTAGAAGCGAATATGTCATCAACCATTGACTTAAGGAAAAAAGTAGTTCAGGAACCTCGATATCATTTTTCAAGAGCTGTCAATGGACAACGCACACAACTTTATATATGTAGATTTTTTTTCTTAAACTCTCAGTTACATTGGGAGGGCCATCCAGTTTGTTTTTTTTTTTCAGAATTTCGCGTCACTTGTGTGGCGGTTCATAGAAGACGCCTACTCTCCAAATTTCAAGTGGGTGGTGCCAACTGTCTCCGAGTAAAATGGCCGTGACATACGGACGGACAGACAGACGGACCGACATAGGGCTCCGTTTTTTGTCATTAGGCAACGGAACCCTAAAACAATATGGCGGTGTTAGTTCCGATTTCAGCTAAGCACCAATCGATCTCTGCATAGCTATACGTAACAAACAAATGCGGTATGGATATTGCAAATATTTCCGGTAACAGACATTACGAAAATATTGTTGAGACATTATTAAAGGTGGGCAAACAAATATTATTGGGGTATCGTTATATTTTTCTAACTTTCAATAACAAAACAGCCAACAAAAGAACGCTCTTGAAAACGTACAAATAATGAGGTCGTATGATATCCGTAACAAAGACCAAACATTTAATCACCGGTTTTGATTTTAACAGAACATACCTTGGTTATATTTATTCTATATGAAACCCCGAGCTGCTTTTACAAGTCTCACCGTAAAAAGGACGTTGAAAGTTATGAGGGTAGGGAAAATTCTCGTAAATAGCAGTGGGGGAGAATGGGGATAAAGGAATAATATATCAATACGAATCTTTAATATTCGCGCGCCGGTACCGTAAATCAAAACGAATGAAACCGAGTCATAAATCAGGGTGCGTTTTTGCCTATTTTTAACGTTTCAAATTGTTGTGTAGAATGCCAGAGGCAAGCCACTGTTGTAATTAAAAATGGATGAACATCATGCTTATTGCTTTTAGAGGAATTGAATTCTGATTCAGGAATTTTTATTATGGAATTCTAACAACGGTTACTTTTCTTCCAATGGTTTGCCATTGTTGTCGGGAGACGCCGCATATTCACTTGAGGTTTGAATCGTCCACAGCCACCTTTTGTGGAGACTGTCTTTGCTCCGGCTGACTTGGGTTCGATGTCTACTGACCTAGACATTATAAGGACGTTTGTATTGGTATTCATGAAAAATTCAGCGCTTTTTTTTTAATTAGCCTGTCTTGTCCCACTGAAAGGCAAAGGTCTCCCCCATTCCTTGCCAATTCTCCCGGTGTGATGCCTTCTCCGGCCAATCAGTCAGGAAGGAGTCCAAATTCCAAATTTTACAAACGAGCAAGTAACATGTCGCCATGAGAGGAAAACATCTAATCTTCCAATGTTACCAGTACATAAAAACTAGAGCTAAAATCCCAAAAAAAACTACCGAAATGCGAATACAACAGTAAATATTGCACTGTACTACTATTGTACACTTCTGCGTCCCCCTTCGAGGTATACAGGCGTGATGTTATGTTTATGAATAAAGTACTTGTGTGAAAATGAATGTGAGATGGAATCCACCTGTAAGCTATTTACATAAATCGGATTTTCGTGGCATTACATTGCGCGCCGTGTATTGGAATGAAATTGGTAGGTTTCTACGCATATTTCTACATAGTAACTAATGTTTTTAAAAGACTTATTAACCAGAATGAAATATCTAGCGTAGGTACACGAAACACTTGTTTTATAAGGTTAATTATACCGCGTAATTGATTTATTACCTTAAAGGAGGCTGCCCACTACACCGTACCATACCATCACCGTGGTATGAACGTATAAGGTACGGAAAGAAACAAGATTCGTTGTACTGTGCTGACTGGTAGTGTCAACAGCGTATCATACTCGTTTATTACGGGTTTAGAACGGTCATCATACGCGGTTAAATTTATCTTATTTGTATTGAAAAGTATGAGACTATGCTCGCTACACCGTTCCATCACCGTCGCGTGACACGCACGGAGTGTCAACAATAGCGATGTTTCTTGAATAAATCTAATTAGTCCGTCAGATAGATTTCCAAAAAATATTGGACACGTATTTTTTCTTTTTTCACGAAAACTAAAAATGAACACGATACAGTGCGTCGAAAACTCGTGTGACGTCATACTTGTAAGTAAAGCGTACTGACTTTTTACCGACCAGGCCCCTGACTCATGATCTTTGACGCTTTTTTATCTTCGTCAATTTTTATTGATTTGATAAAACAAAAAATACGTATCCAATATTTTTCGATAATCTAACAGACGGACTAAATAGAATCATATTTTTTTTACACAGGAAACATCCCTATTGTCGTTGAGAATATTATTGACGATGCCGAACTACCGCTACGTGCATGGCATGTGACGGTGTTGGACGGCGACGAAACGGTCTAGTGGGCATAGTCTTATACTTTTCAATGCAAATAATATTTTTTAGCCTGATATGTTCGTGAGTGGAATCGTTAAACTATGATAAACATGTTAGACCTACATGTTTATCATAGATTAACAATTCCACTTTGTGTGATTCTTTATTTGTGTATGACCTGTCAGTCACCAAGACCTTACTGTTTTACTTTAGGCTGCCTGTCCATTGAAGCAGAGCGAACTGAGGAGCGGAGAAACGGAGACATATAGAAACAAGCAAAATACGTAAGCCATTAATGTGACGAAGTATTTAATTGAAAAACAAAATAACAGTCGGATACACTATAAAGACAATTGAGCTCCCCTGAAAAAGAATTAATTAAATATTCAACATTAAACAGGATCGTTATTCGTGAATGCAGTGTCACTGTGATTAAAATGTGAATGAAGTCTCTCAATATTGCAGCCATGTCGTTCAATGGCAGACGTGGCTCGTGGCTTCATTCGTCCATCCTCCACGCACTAGTGATGGACGATCGGATCCAATACTCTATTGTATCGATACGACATGATGCGATACTCTGATTTTTCGAATCTATTCAAACGAATATGATACAATACTTGGATCGATATAAAAGTACCGGTATCGGAATTAATAGATCGTATCGGATTAAATTTTCATAAATTGAAAAAATAAATAAAAGGAGGACACAGAAGGAGTACAAAATATTCCCCGTAATATTGCCTAGACTCTTAGAGAGATCAATAAATACGATACGATACTTTTTGTATTTATATCGATTCAAAGTGTCAAAACAAATGCAAGTGACGTGCATCCCAGAGGACGATACGATACTGCCTACAATCGTATCGTATAGTTACGATCCGGATCGATCTAAAGTATCGATACCTACAAATTCAAGTTTTGCGCGTCCCTAACACACACACATTTAAATTCAAATGAGCTATTCAAGCTACTCACAAACCCGTTATTTCACAGAATGCACCATTTGCTTAAAATTCCAATACAAAATACTCCTAAAGGGAGCTCAGTCGCCACATCAGACCACTAGAAATGTGACTTTTATTCATACTAGTTCGCGATCCGAGATATTTTAAATCGAATTCGGCAGTCAATGATATTCAATCTTTGAAAACGTTTCATGAAGTGGTGTTGGATTTGAAATTGGGTGTTGAGAAATATTTTAAGCCTGTAGTAAATACCTACAACGAGTTTCAAGTCGTTTGGCTAAAGTTTTTCAGGACTCAATCCAATAAAATGTTATTTCGTCTATGCTCTTAACACTGGCTATTTTCTTCACATCCATAGAAAATATTGGCTCAACAATTTTCAAACACGAAATTCCCAACCTGCTAAGTTCATTTCACCCATTACCCTACACGGTAAAATATAAATACAGGACTTATCCAAAAAATTAAAAATAAATTACCATAATACGTACTGTATACATGGCTGCACGTATAATCATTGTTAGTCTAAAACTCAGCATTCTACATAAAACTCACTCCTTAATTTAGTAGTTTTAATATACGTAAACTTATGCAAGCTGTATGCAATTTTCCTCAAACTTTGCACCTGTTAAGCTATATAAAATTTGTTTAACAAAACACTCTTAGTTCGTGTGTGGAAAATTCACAATTAAGCCAGAATGTGGGTAAGTACTTACTAAAATGTTTTGCATAATTAAAAGTAGATCCATAATGCATTTCATTATGTAGAGGAGTAGTTAAGGGTAGGTTTTTTACAATCTTTGGTTTTTACAGTGAGTTTCGTGTGTCGGGAACAGAATCGACTTGAGAGTGACAGTGGTACCGGTACTGAGTGCAAAAAACGAACAAGAAAGAGGGTAGACTTATTTGTCTGCTCATAAACACCCACCCGCAATAACTTCAGTTTATCCGTGATCATGGTGCTTGCAACACCGCCGAAATATCGGGAATTCAAATCAATCAGTAAACATGGTAAATATACCGTTTCTAGTGTTAATGATAATTTTACAATCTATTCAGTAACGTAATAAAATGTTAGGTAACTGCCTATAATGTGCATGACTTACCTATTACTAAGCTAAGAAATTAATGTGGATCGTAACTGTTTAAAGAATAATCCCTTTGCCTACCCTTTCATACGACCTTTTTTACGTAAGACCTTAAGTAGGTACCAACTTAGATATGTATTATTTTAAGTGTACTTACCCTTCCAATCCAGATACTGGCTGGAGTCTAGACATTTTGCGCAGACCCTAAGTAAGATCTATGTAGGATGATGACGAATTCAGAGACACTAGTGCGGTGTAAACGTAAATACGATCAATCGATTCTTTGTCAGGTCGATTTTTTTATCGAAAATACAAATGATCCTATAGCATTTCAGTTAAATTATTTATCAAAAATTATATAATAATATATTAATTATTTAAAAATAAATTATAAGTATCAACCTGGATAGATATGAATAACTTAAAGTTATAAAATATTATATTTGAACGAGTATTTTTAATTAAAAAATCGCGTGTAATAACGTAACGTTTACTCCACATGGTCGTACTAAGGACTCTATACCGATCTCTATACTCTATTCCTCTATTCCGACTTTTCCGAACTCAGATATTTCACTTAACATAATATAACGAAATTGACCTACCTCTATATTGATATATGAAAGGCTTCATTGAACGTAATGATATAGAATTACATCTCTAACAAGCAGTAAGGAATCATGTTTAGAAGGGAAATAAAGGAATAGACGAAACAGACAGTATTCCTATACAATATTAGGTGAATTATTACCGCGACCCAATTCGTCAATGTTCTCTTGTCGAGCCTTCCCGTTACACAGCCGATACTTTATTCCGATTTCCCAATAAATTTGGTTCAATCACACTGAGAGCCCAGTTTATTTCTCGATGGAAGCCAAAGAATAAATTTCCACTTCGAATATTAGAGAAGTTCCATCAAGAACTTTCACAATAGTCCCCTCTCAAACTCGGCAAAATGCCGTTATTCAAATTTTACTTTTGATAAGAAATTGAATAAGTATCCGAATCACGAATTGTTGCTAACTTTAATGACAGCAATAAAACAGTTAGTTTTGGTTCGGCTTAAAAAAGAATGGTCAAACGTGAGTCGGACGTGGAACGATGCATGGAGACGATGAAAATAATATAATTATAATATTTCAGACAGAGCTGTGTTCTAGCACTTTTAAATTATGCCTTAGACTTTTCTGTCCTCCGACAAAAAGGTGAAAAAAATAAACCTAAGTTAAAAAGTTTTTTTTTTTTCACCGTTTTGTTCCTGTTTAGATACCAGTTTACCAAAAGCCAATAGTTAAACCAACAATCTGCCCATCAAAACAACTGGACCAAAGATTAAAATAACTTTCAAAAAGAAAACTGCTTGAACACTCTTTGAGCCGGCTCCATTGAAACCAACCTCCAAGCTAATCTTCCGTTATAAAGTGCATTCTATCTTTATCTTTTACATTAAACTTTTTATTTCTTTTATCACCTACAATGGCCCCATCCCCAAAGTTTATTTTGAAAGCGAAAGAACTTAAAGCCTTTTCGGGTTATTGCTTTTTTTTCAAAGGGGCCGGCGCATTACCCCCTTGAGTATCGAAGACACATCTGTAAATTGAAATGGAAAAGGGTCAAAACTCGTAAGGGTAATAACTATAAGTTTTGTGATCGGTACTGGCACCTTGACGTAACCTTGGAGATATTATTAGGTATTTTGTAGCTATATGCGTTGTGAATTGTGACACGAGGGTGTACACTGGCTTTTTTTTTATGGAGCGTTGGTTTATTCATGGGATTCGTAGGTTTTAAATCAGGGTTCGAAGTGATAATTATAATTGATAACATAAATAGACATTATTAATGTCATTTTGTGTCTCGAACGCGATTTGCCGCTTCCGCACATAACCTAAACGCGTAAGGGGCCGTCTCCACGAGCGAGAGCATCGCGGCGATATTATCGTCGTGCCACGTATTTCTATACGAGAATATCGCCGCGATTCTCTCGCTCATGGAGACGGCCCATAAGAGAGTGTATAGAAATACGTGGCACGACGATAATATCGCCGCGATTCTCTCGCTCGTGGATACGGCCCCTTAAGGTGGAACCGCCGGCGTAGCCCGCGAAATTCAAATTTTCTTAGGTTCTTTTGCAATTTTGCAGGTCAGTGTTAAGTTGTATGTTGATGAAAAATGAGTCGTGCTAGTAACACGTATGTAGTTACAGAATGATGTACTGAATACGTGGTAACCGTTTTCGCGTCGGCGTTCCTTCCACCCTTGCTATGATATGGAATATCAAAGAACTAACTACTTACATAATAGCGTATGTGGCCCGACGTACCTATACAGGGTGTAAACAGACCCTTCACATAGCCGTCAACCAAGCAATCTGTACATCAAACTAAGTAACTTTACGCAAAAATTATTGCTGGGAATCAACTTTTTTTTTTGGGGTGAAAATTCACGTTTTACGGTAGGACTCGATGGAAAGCACTCAAAGCCTTGTGCTGATGGAAGGATTGAATAGTACGGGGGTCGTGAAGGTGTGTAAAGTAAAAATGTTACATTAAAAACATGGTTTAAAAAAAAAACTTGTGAAAAAGTTGGAACTTTGACCCCCAATATCTCCGTAACCAGAAGGTTCCCAGGTATGGTCTAGAACAAATAAATGATCACAAAGACGGGGAGAACAAGTGCCTTTCGGTTATGTTAAGGGTCTATTTACACCCTTTATGATAAAGTGATGTAGAAAGATGAATATGTATGCAGATGTAATTCAAGCTCTAATGTTCGTGATATCAATTTAAAATCAGACAGAATCACAGAAAAGAAGGGTCTAAGTAAGCAACAATTTACCAATTATAAAATTATATTAATTTAACTTAGCCTTGGCGCCATTTCTCTAGGTTTATATTAAATTCAAAGTAAAGATTTCCAGCTTCAAAGAGCAGTCACCCATTCCATTCCACTTGGATGATATTCTTGACGGAAAACTTCGGATCTTTAATAACCCTAATAAAACAATTATTTTTGTTAACAAGATATCTTAAGACCAAAGAATTTGGAATTCTTTTTTAATTTATTTGTACTACGGGCAATTTTCCGACTTTCTCATAGAATTTTGGCTTATTTTTAGCAATACACGCTATATTAGTATTCAAAATAAATAAGTATAATTATGTCCAACGAAGAAATAAATTTTAGATTAATTTTAATTTTAAGAATTAATTGTCAATTATTTACATTATAGACAGACTACAAATTTTAATAGAACTAAACTAATGATAAAAATAAGACTAAAGATAAAAGTTAGAAAATATAAACATCTAAAAAACGACGACAGTAGGACACTTAGGCGTCGAAGTACTAAGGTATTGTATTAATATTACTCAATTTATTTAGTACTTTTAAGAATTAAGTACTATTTTGTTTTTTAATGCTTAATTCGTTCAAATTCCTTTTATTCCGTGCGTTCGTTTTAGAAGCACTGGAGTAAACTCACTCTTAAGTTAAAATTCACTTGTTAAAATACTTTAATTCAACTGTCGTTTCCATATTATCTGCAACAAACGTTGTTTATAAGTGACTTATCTTGGATTTCTTCAAAAACTATTTTAAATTAATTTAACTTTAAAAAGGTTTTTAAATTCTTAAATAACAAGATTTACCTAAACTCTTTTTGAAAATCCGAAGTTTTGATTTCCTCTAGAATTTATTCCTTACCTTACCTTAAGAGTGTAGCAAGACCCTTAACGAAGCTGTAAGGCACTTTTTCTCCCCGTCATTGCGATTTTTTTTTTTGTAGACCATACCTGGGAACCTTTTAGTTACGGAGATATTGGGGGTCAAAGTTCCAACTTTTTTAAAAGTATTTTTTTAATACACGTTGTAATGTAAGAACTTTACTTTAAACACCTTCCCGACCCCCGTACTATTCAATCTATACATCAGCACAATGTTTTGAGTGCGTTACATTGAGTCCTACCGTAAAACGTGATTTTTCACCCCAAAAAAAAAGTCGTATCCCAGCACTAATTTTTGCGCAAAGTTACTTTACTCAATTAAGTAAAAATCATAATGCTTGCTTGACGACTTCGTGAAGGGTACGTTTACACTAATCATTATCTGCCTAGCCTTTTCCCAACTATACTGGGGTCGGCTATATTGGGATGCAGCTGAGTACCAGTATTTTACATGGAGCGACTGCCTATCTGACCTCCAAAACCCAGTTAGTACTGGGTAATACGATACCCCTTGGTAAGACTGGTTGTCAGACTTTTTGGGCCACTGACTGCCTAACGACTGTCAAAGATCTACAAATGACAGCCGGGACTAACGGCTTAACGTGCTTTCCGAGGCACGGAGGAAATTTGGTATGTTATGGGCGGTCACTCATCCACAGACCAACCCAGGCAAGCACGGCTTAACCTAAAGATCGACCCGAGCGGCTGTTATTATTTAGCCACAAGCTCCTCGGTACGTTTACACCCATAGACGTATTTAGTTTCATCATCCAATCATAGTCGTATATGCATAAGTGTCACCAATGTGTCACGTAATAAAACCAGTTGATAACACGACATCCCAGAAATCGGATTGCCCCGAACTGTATTGGACAAAATTGCTCCTCGCGCTTGATTGCACATTCATTTGGTAATCAATATTCGTTCATTGAACTTAATATACATTGGAAAAACATATGCATGGTAATAAAAACATCAGGTGATTAAACGTGAGTAATGTGTTGACATTCTGTTAATAAGTTACTTTAATTTCGTAGCAAATTGGCTTTAGTAATAGTTAATTATTGGAGCTTGACGAGAATTTTAACGGACGATTACTGTTCCGATGATATCTTTAACATTTTGTGTATTATAACGGCATGGTTGGCGCAGTGGCTGAGCGACTGGTTGCTGCGCTGCTTGTCGCAAGTTCGTCCCCGCACGGAACAAATATTTGTATGGCCTACAGGTAGTTGTTCCGGGTCTGGCTGTTTGTGTATGTGAGTTTAAATGTTTGTAAACGCACCCACGATACAGGAGAATTTCTTAGTGCACCAGCACCAGGTTAAAAGAGCTTTTGCATTAATTGACGACATTATTAAGCTTAACAATAAATTCAGAAAATGTTTATAGGATTGCATTAATGTATATGGCCTTGGTATATCAATGATAAGTCTACTTTTTACCGACTTCAACTCGTGTCAATACCTTGCCTGCAAGTAAATGGAAAACCGGACTGGTGTTATAAGACTCCTGTCAAAACCGTTGTCGCAACGTACAAAACTTACACTTTTGTTTGGCTACGTTAGCGATCCTACACTCAGCACAGACTGACTGTGCCGAATGTAGCATCGCTAACGTAAAAAAATCTTTAAGCACAAAATATTTGTAAACATAATTTTATTCATATCCTAAAGGTGAGGTAGATACTAAGTCTGCATGTCCCAAAAATGCATACTGAAAGACTGTAGGTTTTTTTTTGAACATAGTCGGTTTCGCGTTTTCACAGACGGACTGTTGTCCAAAAACTCCTGTCAAAACTGTTGTCGCAGCAGAATCCGTCACTTTTTCTACATCACGAAAGGTTGCATAGACAACTTTGTTTGTAGTTGAAATTGCACGGTGTAGTGTACCGTAGTCTTCAGTCCAATATGAGCAAAAATCAATTTCGTCCGTTCGCGGCTGAATGCGCCCTTTGTGTGACAGTGAAAGGTTATCGATGTTCGTTTTCACGGATCACTAGGGTCGAGCTAACTCGGAGGGGATGATATTGTTCTGTAACAAGGCTAGCTGTCTATTGCCTAATGGGAGGCGAGAGTGCCTCGTATTTGTGAATCTTGTATCTATCTGACAGTAGGATTCGTCAATGCGCAGCCGAGAAACTTCAATGGAGAAAGGCACAGCCGCTGCGCGACGGCAAGTTGGCATGATGACGCATACAAGAGGTGTAATTTACTACACATACTTATTTGTTTGTTTTTGACTCATCATGGCTCTGTCGAATCATACCGAGACAAACATACAAAATTTTCATAGTGAACTGCTAGTTGGAGCTTTCTCGTGTTTTGAATTTTCGCTGTGTCGCTATATTAACTTAACTTTTTTTGTAAATGTAAATGTTTTTTTCTTACCCACGGATGTGTGTATTTCATTTGTAGTTTTATATGTCAAATGACCCATACCTAATCCGACTTATGGATGATTTCCACCGAACGGTTTGAATATACATATAGGATACGAACGGATGCGGCGACAGCCATTCGCGTCCGGCAGGATGTCCACGCATACGATCGGCTCCATACCGTCGCTCCTAGTCAAACAGTTTAATTCCTACCGCTTGTTACCGCTCGGACACGACGGCAGGCGAACGGAGCCGATCGCGCGTCGCAGCATACTTCCGGCTACGATCGCGTGTCGCGGAAGTCCACCGCGGTCTAGCTACTGTGTGCGGCTTGCTAATGTAGACTTTAAATACTGTGTACACGATTACATATCGTTTAAAGATTGTAAAATCCGTTCCGATCCGATGCGATGCTAGCCGTTTGGTGGAAATCATCCTTTACATGGTGTGACCCCACAAAGGAGCTTGCTAAATCTTTATTGCGGAATGAGCTTTTGCACCAGAGAAAGGTACGACCTCTATCCGTCGAAGAGATAACATGGGACCTCAAGAGTACGTGTTTAAACTAGCACCGCGGAGGATTTCCTCTTTTTAAGTAAGTTTGCCTTTGTAAAGTGGTGGACAGAGGGGATTTTGGAAAGGTTCCACATATTTTGTTTTATTTTCCTTACTCAAAGTTGTTGGTTTGTTTAAGCTTAAGTTGGCGGTCTCAACGATCTTTTAATATAGGTCACGTTATATCTTCTATCTTCTATCTATCTCTATATATAAAATGGTAAACTGACTGACTGACTGGGTGATATATCAACACAAAGCCCAAACCGCTGGTCCTAGAGGCATGAAACTTCAAAGTCAAAGTCAAAACAACTTGGAGAGTGTGTTCATTGTGAAGAGTTAAGTATCCACTAAGAAGGGATTTTTGGGAATTCCACCCCTAAAGGGGTGAAATAGGGGATGAAAGTTTATATGAAAGTCAAAGTTTTGAAGTTAGGATCTTCAAATTTTGTGTTTAGGCTGACAATTAAAAATTAATTTATACGTGTCTCAGCGTTTTTGATAATTCTTCCCCCGAAGGGTTGAAAAGGGGGTTGAAGGTAAGTAATCGGATATTATTCGACATCCACGCGGGCGAAGCCGCGGGCAACAGCCAGTAATGTTATAAAAGGAAAATGTAAGTAATAATAAAAAAAGAAAGTAAGTAAGAAAATCTCTCTAGGCATTTACGTGGATCGGGTACTCAAGCCCTCTTAATTTTCTAGTCCAGACAGCAAATCTATCCACGAAATTGACTACTTTACCTGCTAAGGCCACTTATGCCCTAATACTCTTTTATTTTGCTCAGCCATAAATAATATGACCAGAACTTTACCCAACTTTTCGATATGCGTCCACAAATCATACACTTCTTACAATGACAGCATAACGAATGGGGTTCACGAACTGCTACACAAAGGTTTCCTTAGTGGACCTTTAAGCCTTCCCAGTAGAGTGGAACACGTGTGCTCTATGACATTTAGGAGAATTATTGCCCAGTTTATTGCTCTTCATTACCTACGATACCTAAGGGGCGAGCGGCATTCAGCATTTCGGATTTAACTTAAGCATTTCCAATATTTCACCTGAATGGCTTTAATATAATATTTTCCTGCTTCGTGACGTCAGAAGTTACCTCGTGCGGACATTCTATTCATACTAACAAGGCAGAATTTGTTCATTTAAGATTGATATTAACATATCTGTTACCATGTGTATCGATGTAAATACAACCTTCTCGGAAAGTCCCAAAAATACCTCAAAAAAATAAATGTTACCCAAGTATGTTCACTGTTTACAGAATGTCTGTGGAAAATATTAAAGTAAATAATATAGGGATACTAGACAAATTTTTAAATTGAGCTTGAAATGAGAAATCCCGCGAGAAATTCCCTCGTTCGCCCTCCCGACAGTTAGGGCGGTGGTAAAGAGGTTACAACTACGCAAATTGCATTCACCGTTGTGGAATTACCGTGCCAAGTTTACACACATATCTCGATGAAAATTTCTCACAGTATGTCAAAGGCTTCGCTGATAAAAACGGAACGGATTGTGCCTCGACCGCACGCTCACCTGAATTATAAAAAGGAAGACTTTGGAATGTCTTTTACCTTTCTGAGATTAGAGAGTAACTTGTTCTCTCTCGGGCTGACACTAATATCTTAGCTCTTTTTACACTCTGGACAAATAAAGTCTTTAAATATAATTTTGTAGGTGTAGATTTCCAGTGATTGCTTCTTCCTGTAAACAAACAGATTGAAAGTCAATTAATGACGGTCGCGGGACTTATAGAATTACCGTGACCCTGGATCATAAAGGGCTATTGAAGGACACCGTGGATTTTAGTCAGTACAAGTCTGACAGTTCCTCCCACTCTGCCCTGGGTGGGAGGACTCATTTGATGATATTACCACGATAAAAAAAAAAAAAAAGAAAAAGTCAATTAATGACCTTTGGACTTGTTTCAATCGTTTCTCAATCTACTTTACTGTACTTTTAATTCGCATTAGTACCTTACGATTCATTATTAGTCAATTTATTTTTATCTCAGAATACTTAATTACGCTATTTTATGTTCTCACAAATTAACAATGAAGCAATAGGGATGTTTCCTGTGTAAAAAAAAATATGATTCTATTTAGTCAGTCAGTTAGATTATAGGTTGATTATAACTAAATAATATTTACATAATATACAGACTAAAAATAGAACTAATCTAATGAAAAAAAAAAATTAAAGTAAGAAAACATAAACAAATAAAAAACGATGACAAAAGGACACTTCAGAGGCGTCAAAGTACTCCTCCGCATCGCTGTCAACTGGAGACGTGCCCAGAAGACTGGCAGCATTGCCACGCTGAATGGCAATGCTAATTCTTTGGCCAAAGAAAGAGCCAGCCCTCTGGTCACGCGAAGTGTCGACCAGTCGGTAGTATAGTATAGTACATTATATAGTACCATTAGTACCTGTTTATTCTCAATTTTTTTATTTTTTTTATTGTTAGTTATTTATTTCAGTCGTTGTCTACCTAGTATAGTGCACGGACGTACGATCGCGCGCGCGAGCTCTTTCGCGAGAGTTTTCTGCTGACGGATCACAACAACGTCGCGTCGCGGCGTACCTACGTCAATATATCGGGGTCAGTGTCATGACCTAGTTACAAGTGCGGAAATCATGAAGTGTTTACAATAACTTATTGTATAGGTGTTAAACTCGCCTTACAACTTAATAATGGCTACAAAAAAGTCTATTACTATTACAACTGACCTAGAAAGGCAGTTATATGACTGTTATCTCCAAGAGAAAACAGATAGAGAAAACCTGCAAGTCATGGTACGTAAATTGAATGTACAAATTGATGCCCTGCAGGAACAAGTTCAGACACTTCAAGGAGAATTGAACTGCATCAAAGAAACAAAAGGGACTACAGAACCTGCTCAGACTACAAAAAACGACGTGGAATACTGTACAGACGAGGATGACCTTGCTAAAGAGACTGAGTGGATTAGGGCCAAGAGCAGGAAGAAAAGGAAGCTTAACACCTCCCTCTCTCCAAAACAACAACCCGGAAGCGCCCAACAAGACAATCATCAAAAAAATGAGAAAGTGACTTCGGTCAAAAAAGTGCCCTTACCACCGCCAATCATAATAGACGGAATCAAGAACTATCAAACGTTCTACGATTCGTTAATTGAAAGCCAACCAGCGGAATCATTTACAGCAAAAATGATGAATGGGGATTGTGTGAAGGTTAACGCCAAATCAGAAGACTCATATAGAGTAATTGCCAGGTTCTTGTCTGAAAAAGACTACCACTGGCATTCATACGAAAACAAGCAGGCTAGACCAATTAGAGTTGTGGTAAAGAAACTACACTCTTCTTGCCAACCAGATCGAATTAAGGAAGATTTAACAACCCAAGGCCTAAAAATAGAAAAGGTAGATAGTAAATTGAGCTGGAAGACCAAAGAACCACTCAACATGTTCGTTTTATCATTTTATAACGATGAAGATGTCAACAAAATCTACGGCATTAAGTACATATTAGGGTGTAAAATTGAAATACATCCACTCAAAAATCCAGCACTCATTCCCCAATGCAAGAGATGCCAAGCTTATGGGCATACACATAAATATTGTCAAAAAGAGCCAAGGTGTGTGAAATGCACTGGCAAGCATCTTACAGCCAATTGTACCAAATCTCCACAAGAGAAACCAAAATGTATCCACTGCGGCCTACCTCACCCTGCCAATTATAGAGGGTGTGAAGTAGCCAAACAGATGCAAATTATGAAAAATAAAGTTTTAAAAAAGAAACCTACGGTGCCTAATACCCAACAGTTTCCTCCTATAACACACCCTGGTAAACAGGCGCAGAAAGCAAGTGTCCAGTCAACTGCAAAACAACCAGCCATGCAAGTAACCAACATTGGTACTTACGCACAAGCTGCAAAACAAGGATCTCAACCTCTGAACTTAGAGGATAAGATTAACCAGATCTTGAAGTGCATTACCTCATTTGATAAGAGATTAGAGAAGCTAGAATCCAGCACTAAAACAGCTGTCTTGAATAATCAAAAATGAATAACACACTCAAAATAATGGCGTGGAACTCCAATGGACTCCTCAAACATCAGCATGAGTTGCAGGCGGTCCTAGATACAGAAAATATAGACGTGTGTTTAATCTCCGAAACGCATTTCACAAAGCAACCTTTTATCAAATTTAGAGGATACATGATATATAATTCCCTCCACCCTAGCAACTCTGCCAGGGGGGGTAGTGCGGTTATAATTAAAGAAAACATTAGTCACTACGTGCAGTGTAAATATGAAGAAGAAGACATTCAAGCAGTGGCAGTATCTGTTAAAACTAAGTTTTGTCAAGTGTCCATTGCAGCCATATATTCGCCTCCTAGGCACATGATAAGAAAAGAGCGATACTTACATCTTTTTGAATTATTAGGCCAGCGATTTATCCTAGGCGGCGATTTTAATGCTAAGCATACGCATTGGGGTTCAAGACTTACTACAACTAAAGGAAGACAGCTCTTAAGTGCAGTTAAAGAAACACATTGTGAAGTAATGAGTACAGGCAAACCTACATACTGGCCCACTGACCACCAGAAAATACCGGATCTTATAGATTTTTTCATCTGCAAAAATATATCCACCAATTACATCAGTTTGGAGGAAAGTTTTACTATGAACTCTGACCATTCTCCGATTATACTAATGCTAAGTCAAAAAATCCTATTAAAAGAAAGCCACTTAACCTTGGTTAATAAGTCCACAGATTGGGACAGTTTTGCTCTTGATCTAGATAATATTATCGACCTTAAAACTCCGATAAAATCGCAAGATCAGCTTGACTCAGAAGTAAACAAATTTATTATTAATATTCAACAATGTGCGTGGAGCAATACACCTCAGCTAAAACGCAAATATAAGGGATTTATCCATCCTAAAGAAATTGTGGATTTACTATCAGAGAAAAGAAAACAAAGGAAGTTGTGGCAGCAAACAAGGTTCCCGCGTCATAAAACAACACTAAATAACCTAACTAAACGACTAAAGAGAAAAATTCTACAATTTGAGGATGAATCTCTGAATACCAACCTTCTTCAGCTTACCAATGACAAATCAACGGATTACTCACTTTGGAAAGCAACGAGAAATCTAAAAAGGCAGATTATACAAATACCGCCCATCAGAGATAGCAACGGAAAATGGGCAATAAGCAATGACCAAAAGGCGTTCCGATTTGCTCAACATTTAGAAGAAACCTTTCAACCCAACGAAAGCTCTGTAGAAATACATGAGAGTGTAAATTTATCACAAAACCAAAGAATCAAGCTTGTGACTCCTAAGGAAGTAATGAGAGAAATTCAAAACAACATTAGCTCAAAAAAGTCTCCCGGTTACGACCTCATCACAGGGGAAATTCTAAAACGCCTCCCACGCAAAGCCATAGTAAAGCTGACCAAACTAATAAATGCTTCATTTATCTTAAAATATGTACCTGAGCCATGGAAGGTTGCTGAAGTCATTATGATTGCGAAGCCTGGGAAACCTCCCCACGAAGCATCATCATACAGACCCATTTCTCTGTTACCCGTACTATCAAAGTTATTTGAAAAACTGTTATTAAAACGGATAAAACCAGTAATAGAAGATAAAAACCTAGTTCCAGATCACCAGTTTGGCTTCAGAGAAAAACACTCAACGTTAGACCAGGTACATAGAATAACTAATGTTATTGAAAAAACGCTAGAAAATAAAGAAGTCTGTGCTACCGTGTTCTTAGACGTCGCGCAAGCTTTTGACAAAGTTTGGCATGAGGGTCTCATATTTAAGCTCAGACGCATGCTACCAGAATTTGTAGATATCCTAGAGTCGTATTTAACTAAAAGAATGTTTAGAATACGCCAAGAGGACGCATATTCCGAGCTAAAAACCATAAAAGCTGGGGTGCCTCAAGGAAGTGTGCTTGGCCCAATTTTGTACTTGTTATACACTTGTGACATCCCAGAGCTGGAAAACAGCACCATAGCGACCTTTGCAGATGATACTGCTATTATGGCCACCGGATCAAGCCACAGAGAAGCAGTAGAGAAAGTTCAACTAGCTGTGAACAAAGTTTACGACTGGACACAAAAGTGGAAGATCAATCTGAATGAGTCAAAATCAGTTCACATTAACTTCACAAACAAACACAGTGACTACCACCCACTCTACATAAATGGTATGCAAATACCATATGCTAATACAGCCAAATACCTTGGCATAACTCTCGACGCCAAGCTGCGTTGGAAAGCCCATATCAAAAAGAAAAAACAGGAACTCGATATTCGTTATAAACGTTTGTATTGGTTACTGGGAAGGAAATCCTGTTTATCAATACATAATAAGTTGATAATATACAAGCATATTCTGATGCCAATTTGGACGTATGGTATCCAACTTTGGGGCTGTACTAAGCCAACCAACGTCAAAATAATTCAACAGTTCCAAAATAAAGTACTCAGGGCTGCTGTAAATGCACCCTGGTACATAAGAAACGATGACCTCCACCGTGACCTCGACATGGAATTCGTCACCACCATCACACAAAAATTTGCTGAAGCCCACGAACACAGACTCCATCGACACGTGAATGTTGAGGCAATCCAGCTGTTAGACAACACAGGCATAGTGCGTAGACTAAAGAGAACTAAACCATTTGAATTAGTGTAGTGTAAGTGAATCAATAATAGTAACAATGTTGTGCTATTTATATAACACATGAACAAAGTGTTTTATCAATTTTACCAGACTCTAAGGAAGTGTTACGAACGTGTGTAAAAGTGCATACCTAATTATGGACACTATTCTTAGCATTAACATAATTTATAACGTAGCATAATAAGTTAGATTTAAATTGTTTATTAGTCTTCTTAGGCTAGATTGCAATTAACTAGTAAGAACTTGGTTCTTACTAATAAGGAAAAAAAAAAAAAAAAAAAGTTATTTATTTAAAATAAATACTAAATTTATTAAGCATTAAACTAACTAAATACATAATTAATTAAAAACTATTAAATAACCTAAAATATGAAAACTAACAACAAACTATAAAAGGGCATCAAAAAACTCCTCCTCAACGCTGTCAGCTGGTAATGTACCCAAGAGACTGGCGGCGTTGCCACGTTGTATGGCAACACTTAGCCTCTGGCCAAAGTAAAAGCCAGCCCTTGGGTCACGGGAAGCGTCAACTAGGCGTTTCGAAATTTCCTTAAGCAGGCTATGAGCACTCGGACCCCACGACCCCAGAGTTTCAACCCCAAACGGCTTGAAAATATAGTTACCACAAAGGTTTCTATATTTACGCCGCTTGAGGTTCTCTGCAGCCGCAGCGGCAGCGCCAGCACAGCACGACGAGCTTGGAAGATGTGATGGCGCAAGAGTATCGACGCATGTCGCGTCCCACACTAAAGGCCTACCCATCTTCCAAGGAAACAACGACATGCCGTCCGGTCTCTTCCCATCGTCGCGTGCCAAACCATGGGGTTCTAAAACAGCTGGAACGCTGACGGTGACAAGAGCTCGTCGGATGATGTCGTTTATGTTCGCGTGCCGTGCAAAACGGCCCGCACTTCGGCTGCATGACAGGCCGTGGTGACCGAGGTTCTTGACAGCTTCACCACAGTGACAGCGATGAGGAGAACAGCAGGCAGCACCAAGGCGTAAAGCAGCAGCGAGGCGGAAGGTCGTGTCGTCGAATAATATGCCTATGCTCGACGAAAGCAGTACGTGAAGCCAAAGACCCGATTCCCACTCACCCACAGCCAGTAGGCGCGCACGCTCAGCAGTAGTAGCAGACGTGTTCAGTAGATTGTTCTGAACTACTCTGCAGAGCGGCTTATCCCACCGTCTCTGGGAAAAAGGATGATCGGGTTCTTCAGTATTCGGGCAAGCGAGTTTCCAAGCATCGATAGCCTCGGAGAAGCACGGCACTTCAAAATCAACCAGTGCGGAAGCCAGGATATTCCTAATTAATTTCTCAATTGATGTATAAAAATAAATTTTAAAGGGCCATGCGACATTTTGGGCCCACTTTTTCAACATTGTTCAATAGTGATGAATTATATGTCATATGAAAGCACATACAGAAAAAAAAAAAAAAAAAAAAAAAAAAAAAAACCCCCATCGCAACAAAGAAAAGCGAACAAACATATGAAAAGTCAATAAAATGGCTGAGCCGATTTTGATAAGATATGTCTAATTTTAGTATACACATCATGCCCTTTCATTTGATACCCCACTTGGGTATATTTGAAAATATTCGATTATTCATCACTACTTTCATCCCCCATATCTATTAAATGGCTGCACCGATTTTAGATTTTAGTATCTAAGAACCATCGCCAAGAAACTAGCTTTGAAATAAAAAAAAAACTGCATCCAAATCAGTTCACTCGTTTAAGAGCTACGGTGCCAGAGACAGACACACACACACATTGCGGTCAAACTTATAACACCCCTCTTTTTGCGTTGGGGGATAAAAAATACATGATAAAACATGTTTTTATTTTTCTTTGCTGCGTAAGTTATGCCGAAAGGGTTGATCTATTACTCCATGTTTATCGTCTGGGGTCGCCACGGAATTCAGGCTCGTTTCCAACTGTCTGACCGCATGCCTACACGTCCGGGTGTAGATCATTTTCTTTGATGGTCATCTGTCACCGCGGTCACCACAGTGGCGCCATCTTGACCCGAGATAAACAGAGGCAGCACATATTTAGATGAGGTGAAGATATCATTTTGAGTCCAGAGCGTCAGGGGTTAAACATCAACACTGCAATTGAATGTTGATATCCTTTAATTCCTAAGTAGACCTTTTGAAGTTTGTTTTGTATTTTACATTTATTTGGTGTCGTAGACCGGATGGTTATCAGAAAAATTAGTTTTTTTTATGGTTATATTTCACGGTTTCAGCGACCAATATGGCTACGATTAAGGTACGCGTACATTGTCCTTGCTGATGGTATACTATGTAAGAAAACATTGTCAATAATACAAGTAAATAAAGAGACCTTGAATTGATTAGCCTAGTTTCGAAAAGAAGGAATAGAAACAATATGCTGTAATAATACATTAATATTTATAGGGTTATTTAGAAGATTGAAGCTTTGATCATCCCTGACAATCTCTCTTCATTATTCTCCGACTCAATTTAGCCTGAAATCCAGGTAGACGAACACAATTCAGCCTAGAAAGCTATCTAATTAACAGGCAAATCAAAAGCTAGCAGAACCAACGTTATTACGTACACGTATCAGAATGACTAAATTATTCAATCTATCGGATCAATAATAATTTTACGGACGAAATACGCGCTCGTATTAATTAGAATTTGTAATTTACACCAAGCTATTATATACAGATACCTAATCAACAAATTAAATATCAAATCAGCATGTCATTGTATCAAAATTGTGTGGTCCTATTTAATGGTTCATTAAATTAAAAAGTAAAGTACTAAAGATCATAATTGGCTTGCTATTGTATTGTTGTTTTATCCTTATTTGAAATGTGCGTGTGCTGTGTAGTGTAAAACGTTTTTTTTTTATTCTCTTTTTTAGGTGCAGGGTGGGTACAGGCACAGGCTATTAAACTGCATAATCGTAATGGCGAAAAAATAATCAGCTGTCCCATTCACATCTTCATTCACAAAATCTATCCAAACTTTAGGCACAGCTAATATATAATAACTGATATTTTTTTTTGCAATATGATGATGCCGATGATAATCCCATGAAGAAAGTAGTATAGTTTGATGGTCTGTACCACTCTTTTAAATATGACCACATATTTTTAATACATACTGTTTACATCTTTACCCTTTACATAATATAAAACAAAGTCGCTCTCGCTGTTTGTACGCTTAGATCTTTTAAAATACGCAACGGATTTTAATGCAGTTTTCAGCAATAGATAGATATTCAAGAGGAAGGTTTATATGTACATTGCAACCATGCGAAGCCGGGGCGGGTCGCTAGTACTATATAAATGAATAGAGCTACTAAAAACAGTAGCAACAATGAGCTCTAATCAAAAGCTGTAGATGTAATTAACGCAAATTCGATTATGGAAGCATGTAATTTGTGATACATTGCACTTAAATGACACATATGCAGGGTACTGTTAATTTTAGTTTATATTTTGATGGTTTGATAAATTTCAGACTGCTAAGTTAATTAGTGAATGTAATAATTATGAGTGAATGGAGCAGGACTGGACTGGCCAGGTTGCACGAATGTGTCCGGACAGGTGGACAGGGATCGTCGCCTGAGGTAGACTGCAGCCAAGGTGGTGTAACGATCTAATCATGCTCGCGGTGACAAACGTGGCCTGAAAATGCACAAAACAGAGAAGTGTTGAAGGAGCTGGGCTGGGCTGTGACTGTAGTTTCACTTTTTTTTTTTTTGACATTCATAAGTGCCTGTGATGGTCTAATTGAAATAAATGCTTTGAGTTTAAGTTTGGAGGAGGCCTTTACAGTGGGATACGGTATAGGCTATAAAAAGAACCATAAAATTTAAAATGTTTAATTTATCATGAAATAGAAAGTGTGTGAGAATATGTTTTCTTTCATAAATATGTTTTCCAGTACCTAAAATGGTCGGGTTACCGGTTTTTTTCGATCCCCAGATCTTCGCAGGGTGGCTGGTATCAGCTTGTTGAGTGATGCCAACAATCAAATTGACTGGTAAGTGATTGGAGAAGCCTATGTCCAACAGTGGGCTGCTGTAAGCTGATGATGACGATGGTGGTATAGAACTGAAGGTACTGATAATGGGGGTAAAACTAGCAAATTGCAAACAAATTGGATTGGATTTGAAAAGTACCCCTAACGAAGCCTAAAACACTTCTGGTTCTCTCCGTCATTTCGATCATTTTTTTGTTCAAGACCTGGGAAACCAGGAAGGGTCAAAGTTCAAACTTTTTCACAAGTTTTTTTATTTCTTTTTTAAATAAGTACTTACAGGCGATTTTTCACCCCAAAAGTCGTTTCCCAGCAATATTTTTTGCGTAGAGTTGCTTTGTTTGATGTACAGAATGCTTGGTTGACGGCTTCGTGAAGTGTCCGTTTATACCTTGTATACAGTATTTTATCTATCTACTAGCTTTAGCCCACGGCTTCGCCCGCGAACCGCGTGGATGTCAAAAAATATCCCACCCGAACAAACATAGTTACTTACCTTCATCCCCCTTTATAACCCTTCGGGGGAAGAATTTTCAAAAACGCTGAGACACGTATAAATTAATTTTCAATCGTCAGCCTAAACATAAAATTTGAAGATCCTAACTTCAAAACTGACGGACTTTCATATAAACTTCCATCCCCTTTTTCACCCCTTTAGGGGTGGAATTCCCAAAAGTCCTTTCTTAGTGGATACTTAATCTTCACAAAGAACACACCCTCCAAGTTTCATGTCTCTAGGATCAGCGGTTTGGGCTGTGTGTTGAAATATCACCCAGTCAGTCAGTCAGTCAGTCAGTTTACCATTTTATATATATAGATGATGATAACTGTTCCCCTAAACCAACTTCTACTGCTTTAATTATTACACTTGACCACTCAATAAAGACTCCGCAAACATAAACATACCTGTATCTATAAACAAAGTACCTCAACCGTTTGTTATTCCGTACCAAAGTCAATTAAGTAAGAGCCAACAACAAGTTCAGGTCAACTTTATGATGGGGGTTACTTTGAAGCAAAGGGAACGAAGACAACACTTACCTACGCCAACTTAATTGGGATCTTTACTGAACACGTTATTGGTTTAGCGTCAATAATTTTAATTACACAAGTTCAAGGGACATGGAACAAGTTGATCGCAGTATTCTAATTTGCAATTAAAACTTGCACCCGAACGTTGTTTTTTTAAGTTTTTGATGGTAAGTTTTGAAAAACTTTTAACATAACATCACGCCTTTAATCTCCGAAGGGTTAGGCAGAGGTACCTAATAGTATATCCACATTTCACCAGTTATGTTTTAAGTTCTAGGTAAAAGGGGGCTAGCCTATTCCCATCCCAATAAAACCCAATAACAATTTGCCAAATGGCAGTATAGGGGTATGACAAACAATAGGAAAATATAAAGTTCCTGATCCCCGATTGAAAAAAGGAGGATCTTCGACCAGACGGGTGTTTGTGTCTGGCTAGTGCCAGACAGTTCCTGAGTGATGCTGTATATAGTTTATAGTTTTAGACTTAATTTTTGTCATAGATGTCACTAGCGTCTTTTTTTTTTGTCAATTTGATTATGTTTGCTACAGCAGGTTGCTGATCGTTGCTATCCTAGCAGTGACAGTAATTCAGTATACAGGGTGTAAACAGACCCTTCACATAGCCGTCAACCAAGCATTCTGTACATCAAACTAAGTATCTTTACGCAAAAATTATTGCTGGGAATCGACTTTTTTTTGGGGT
The DNA here is from genome assembly GCA_963082995.1 of Noctua comes. Lineage (NCBI taxonomy): Eukaryota > Metazoa > Arthropoda > Insecta > Lepidoptera > Noctuidae > Noctua > Noctua comes. The sequence continues at coordinate 6,026,993 of OY720271.1, forward strand.
GACAAAACACGTTTTACGGTTGGACTCGATGGAAAGCACTCAAAGCATTGTGCTGATGGATGGATGGATGTATTAGTAAGGGGGTTGTGGAGGTGAGTAAAGTAAAAATGTTACATTAAAAACATGTATTTAAAAAAAAACTTGTGAAAAAGTTGGAATTTTGACCCACAATATCTTCGTAACTAGAAGGTTCCCAGGTATGGTCCAGAACAAAAAAATGACGGGGAGAACAAGTGCCTTTCGGTTATGTTAAGCGTCTATTTACACCCTTTAGATATTCTGATACCTCGAAAATAAAAATTGCCCAGTAAGTCTATAAATTCTGGCCGCCCTTAAATTTTGTGTTCTCCCGTATATTTTTTGTTGTTTCACAGTTTAGCATAAAATAACTTAAAGGGATGTCAGGCCTGACGATAAAGGCTGGCAGGTACATAAGTGGGCGTCTGGACATGATTTAAAGTGTTTAGTCGCTTCAAGTACACCCACTTCTAGCGAAAGGTCAGACTTATAAATTCAGCACATTTTAAGAAAAGGCTGCGTTATCATCTTCTTTAGTCCTTATTTTACACTCGTATGTACTTTTCACACACACATCTCGTTAGTTTTTAATTTAAATTGCAACATAAAAAAACACGCAACCGCGTCTGTCTGTACCAGAATCGTTCTTTAGAAAGGACGATGTGAAAAAATATTTCATTAAAACGCGCCTCCGTATATGTGCACCAAATTCATTTGAACCGAAATGAGTTTTGAATTTCAAAAAATGTTAGCGGTATTTTTTTATATTACTAGGCAACTAGCAAGCATCTGCCATCTCTTTTACTCTTTAATCAAACTAGCAATAACGTCACCTTTTTTTCATAAGCGAAGCGTCTTTGAGATACAGCAGGGTAGAAGAAAATATGCACTTTTTTATTCGACTGTCGTAAAGTCAAAGGTAATAGGGATGTTTCCTGAAAAAATCTAATTAGTCCTTCAGATAGATTTCCAAAAAATATTGGACACGTATTTTTGTTCTTTTTTCACGAAAACTAAAAATGAAGACGATACAGTGCGTCGAAAACTCGTGTGACGTCATACTTCAGTACACTTTTTACCGAAAAGTGACGTCACAGGCCCCCACTCATGATCTTTGATGGGTTTTATCTTCGTCAATTTTTATTGATTTGATAAAACACAAAATACGTATCCAATATTTTTCGATAATCTAACTGGCGGACTAAATAGAATCATATTTTTTACACAGGGAACATCTCTATTTTAACCACTACCACTACACTAATAAGTACTGAGAATAAATTAAGGCGTTCCTCGAAGACGTTTATTATTAAGGTACGCAACTTAACATTTTATTTTGTTGACGAACATACACACATAATTATGACAAATCTATACTAATAATATAAAGCTGAAGAGTTTGTTTGTTTGTTTGGTTGAACGCAATAATCTCAGGTATTTCTGGTTTGAATTAAAAAAATCTTTTAGTGTTGGATCGCCCATTTATCGAGAAAGGCTATATAATAGGACAGGCTATATAACATCACGCTACGACCAATAAGAGGCATCATTGAAAAATGTCCCTCTCTTATGTGACACAGACGAAGGTGCGCGGCTCAGCTAGTGTTATAAATATAAACGAAATTATCGTTTCGTTTTATTTAGTCCTTTTTGCCCAAAAACACACTTTTCTTGGAAAATTAATTAGTTGAATTATTCTTAGTAAATACGCCGCACGTAAACCATTCGTAAATAAGCCCCAATATTTACCAATCTCTTTTTACATAAAACGTAAAACCAGTGGCTGAAAACCACAAACAAATTGCCGTAGTTTTGTTCAAAGTTTTCGTTTGTTTATCATTATGTTCTAACAAAGGGGAATGAAGAGTAACAATTTTAGTGAATTAAGCCCGGCCCTTAGCCGCGTCGCCTCCGTAGAACAAAAAGCAGGAGATCCTAAATACAAATGAGACCTATTATTCTTCAGAAAGCCTCTACATTTGTAAAAGGCTATATTTTTTACGAACTCGATAAGTTACGTTCGTAGTTGCGTAATTTTTTGCTACTGAATAACTTTTTGTATTGTTGTAGCTGTAGGTTATTTATTACTATGTTTTTGTTGTTCTTCATTTTTCAGTCAGTTTTATCTGCTTTCTTAAATTTAGTTTTCTTGTTTTTGTGATTACGATAGGTTTCTACAAAAAAAGGAGTAATACCGTCTTCTACATCATCATCGTCCTGCCCTTGTCCCATGTTACTTGGGGTCGGCGCAACGCGTTTTTTTCTTCCATTCTCCTCTGTCAACCATCACGCTATCATTTACTCCTTTATCTTTCATATCAATGCTCACACAATCCATCCATCGTTTCTTTGGTCTTCCTCTCCCTCTCTGTCCATCAACATATATACTCATCACTCTTTTAGTCACATGCGTCCCTCCTCATCACATGTCCATACCAAGACAGTCGATTTCCTTTCAACTTTTCTGTTACTGGCGCAACTTTTAAACTTTCTCTAATATACTTGTACCTTTCCTTACCCATTCTTTAATTCCGTCTTTAACAATACATATAATATAAATAAACTTAATAGTATAAACAGGATGGTGTCAACATCTTTTATCTGGTTTGAATTTTTTTTGAGAAGATTTTTCGTGTCCTACCGAGTAACAAAATCCATGAAGCTGCTGATATTGCTCGAAAATATCCAGGTTCAGAAATAAATGGAAACGTGTAACAATGCGTTGTTTCAAGAGGTTTTTGAACGGAAGAGAAAAATGGTAACAATTCTGAAAATACTGAATTTTAAAACGAATCGTTGCACGGTGGATAGAAAATGAAAAAAGGAAAAGCAAATCTTTGATATATTCCGGACCATTTTTTTTACACAAAATCTATCCAATTTAAAGAGCGTAGCTCCAGAAATTCTCGATTTATCATACTAGAGATCTACGTCAGTTCAACTAGGTTACTACCCACTGTATGAATAATAGTGCACTTTATGTGACAGAGAGGATTTCGCGAGAGATTCGTGTGAATAGTCCTTCCTTACCCCGGCTTTGTCCACCACAAGGCGTTCATCCCTACGGAAAGGACCCAAGGTGGTGTGCCCCTGACAAGGGTGTTAGTGTCACAAATTAATATTTGTACCTACATAAATTAATTTTAATGTTTCGTAATTTGTCAGCTAAGCAAACTGTTTGGAGGATGTGATAAATAGGACGACGTTGATAGTTCTGAGGGCCTCAGTTTTATTGTTGTTCAAAATATATAATGTCAAACATCAAAACACAACCTGAACTATAAAAGTTAAGATCCGTTTTCTAAATTGACAATAGTTGAGGTAGGTTATAGTTTATACAGGGTGTTAACAGACCCTTCACATAGCCGTCAACCAAGCATTCTGTACAACTAAGTAATTTTACGCAAAAATTATTGCTGGGAATCGACTTTTTTTTGGGGTGAAAAATAACGTTTTACGGTAGGACTCGATAGAAAGCACTAAAAGCATTGTGCTGATGGATGGATTAAATAGTACGGGGGTCGTGGAGGTGTGTAAAGTAAAAGTCTTACATTAAAAACATTTAAAGAAAAACTTGTGAAAAAGTTGGAACTTTGACCCCCAATATCTCCGTAACTAGAAGGTTCCCAGGTATGGTCTTGAACATAAAAATGACTGCAAAGACGGAGAAAACAAGTGCCTTTCGGTTATGTTAAGGGTCTATTTACACTCTTTATGATAGTTTTTTTTTAATGCCTCGTTGGTCTAGTGGCCGCAAGCGCGACTGCTGAGCATGAGGTCCTAGGTTCGATTCTCAGGTCAGGTAAAGTGTCATTGGGGTTTTCCGTCAAGAATTTCTCAGTAGCAGCCAGCGAGTTATGGCAATAGGCTCGCCCCCTATTACATGGGACTTAAACATAATTGGGAAAATGTGGGTGTACCTACTATTAAATGCACCTCTGCCTAACCCTTCGGGGATCACAGGCGTGGTGTTTAAATTTTAAATTATACAATTTAAATTAGGAATCACAATTGTTTTCAAAAACGGTATCTAGTCATCACGTCTTTAATGCACTTGAAACACCAATATAACAGTATTGCCATTGTGTAATAGTACCTAATATCATAAAGTTAAACAACAATCTAAATAAACGTCTAAATAAACTGAACAGAAAACAGGAAACGGCATCCATTATAAATACGGAGCGCGCAGAGATTTCTACTTAAACTAGTATTTTAATCCTTATCTATACCTAAACCTGATACGCGATCCATTTTCCTAGATCCGCTCTCCGAAGTGAAAATACAAGCCTCGGCATATCGATTTTACTCTCAATTCCACACACATTCGGTCCGTTGCACCTTTTGAAGTGCAATAAAAATAATCTTCTTTGTCCAGTGGTCCAAACGAGGTTGAAAACGGGCGAATGATAACAAAAGCGCTGGAACACAACACACCTTGTTATTTCAATCCGAAACTGATACATATATTGGACATCATACATTTTAATTGAAGTTCGCTGAAAATATATTGACAAATGTGTAAGATTTATTTGTGATAGTTCGCTATTAGCTGGCTCGTTATTGCTGGTTGGCAGCCATTTGTCTAACTAATAATTACTATGTTCACAATGTCAATTTAGCAAATGTGACTATGATTTATAGTAATGATAGATGTTTCACACTGGTGCACTGTTCACGAAATGAAGATTTTTGGTACGTTGAGCATGGGTGGAAAATTCGATGAAATATTTAGAGTTGCGCTAACCGCCTGCCAGCAAACTTAAGCAATTAGATAGAAACACCTCTTGTAATATTGCCGCCTTCGAATGAATAGGGTCAGCAGTTTTAATAGCTAATATATAACAGCTAGACAAACCAGCAGTTAAGAATCACCACTACCACCACCATCAACATCACCTTTGAAGCTGAACTCGATCAGCCTATCTTAATCTCGTTTAAGAACTGTCAATGTCAATATAATAATAGGTTTATTTTTCTCATCACAAACGTTACAGTGAACAGGAATTATTAAATCTATTACACATGGTAAACATTTGTGAGAGACTGGTGCCGGAAATAGGCATACAATACCTGTGTTACGAGATATCCCATAGCCATGATGACGCTGCTAGCTCGTGAACGCTGAACACGTTCAGTTTATTTCGTGAAATTCGACCTGAGACGTGGGAAATCGTTAAGTTGGCCACTTAAACACTGTTTTACACTTTCACGGTTTAAAACTAAACTTAAATACTGTCACTTACGGGATATCTTCCATTAGAACGCTTAGCAAAAAACAAAGAAAGAGGGTAGACACAGTCTGCTCCTAAAAATATATTTTCCATCCACCCGCATTCTGCAGTCAACCCGCAATCATGGCGCTTGCAACAGCGTCGAAATATCGGGATCTCAAAATTATGAACAATCACGGAAGATATCCCGTAAGTGACAGTATAAGTTTGATACAACTTAGTTGTTCAACATTAATGTATTCGAACCCAACATATAGAACTCCAAACCAAAATTACCTCCGCTCATAACTTAACCTACTTCAACTCCCACGTGTCACGGCATTAGCAACTTTAACTACTCTCTCTATACAGCTGGAGCAATTAATAAAGAAACCGTAGCAGTGCTTGTTAGCATGCAAATGCCACAATCCTCGGAAGATTCTGCGGCGAATATTCAAGTCGTTAGTGTTTGTGCGGCCCACTGCACAAGTGCAAAAAGGGTTCGCCGCTTCGCCAATGTAAATGACAATTTAATAATAGTAACGCTCTTCGCAACGTAAATTACGAAAGCTTTTATGAGATTTGAACTACTTTTTTAATATCTTTTTCATTAACGGCACGTTTAATTTGTCCCTGTTTTATGATATTACGGTTTTAATTTTTAACTAGGCGGGTGCTAAACAGATTTGTAATGAAAAGATGAGTCGTAAGTTTTCCACGTGTTTTATATTAAATATTCAAATAAGTGTAGGCGAAACGGATTACGTAGGGTCTTATAAAGAGCGCTTCCCGGAAAAGGGGAATGTCTAATTGGTTTTCGTCGAATTTACCGAAAATTCATCTCATATAAAAATCTTTTGAGAAGAACGTTGTGCTCTATTTTTTGTTTTTATTTTTATATTTCCAAGAGAATATTTTATCGAAAGTTTGTTGTGTGCTTCCGCTTTTTTAGGTCCTAACGCAAAGGGCTGTAAAGGGATGACTGAAAGAGGACATCTTGGGAGGCCCAATTCGTCGCTTCATTTCCCGCTCACCCGAATCACGTTGAAAAGAGTGATTCGCGTCCTCTAGTCAATTTGTTCTTTTAACAAAAGAAACATTGTTCCAATGATGGACGCCGAAAATATTCGGGCAAAATCTTTAGACACTGACGTAGCTATCAAGATAAGAAGGCTGACAGTCAATCGAAATGAATATTTCTTAGTATTGAACTGTTCTTTCCAAAGTCCTGATGTAGATCTAAACCCTATCTTTGAAATATTCTTGTTACAAGAAAATTGAGGCCAGCCCCTTAGGCTGTTGTTATTCTATTTAGTTTTGATTAAATTTATCTTTACCCAAAAGGTTGCTCGGCAACTTTGCTTGCTTAATTTCATAATGGTTTTATTTATATAGCAACTTTATGCCGTTCATTTTGTATTCTTAAAAATAAATTGAGTTTTAACTCATTGTACTGTTGTATTATTATTAGAGGCAGAGAAAATAATCTTGAATGTTAATTTATTATTATTTAATTTTCTTGGAATAATGAAGGGAAAGTTCGACTTGAAAATGTCAATGAGTTCTGATTATGTTTGGCATTTCTTCTAAGAGATCATTCAGATAAAACTTCGGGCGCCATTAAGTTTTTAAATATTTAAAAGATCAGAAGATATGCAAGAAATAAACATCATTTCAAACGAAATCAAAACGCACGCCTCAAAAAAAACTGCCATAACACAAAAATATTAGGTTTTTAGATAATACCCCACTCAATTTCAATTACCCTTGCTCTGTAATTGAAAAAACCCGCGAAAATAACTCACCGAATGGCACAAACGACTTTACGGAGAGCATCGGTAAGCGCAGAAAAAACTTTAAAATGTGCATAATCAAAACAGCTATTTTTGTATCACGACAGGTTTTAGCACTTACGAAATATAGCAGTAAAGTTAAAACGAAAAATTGATGAGGATGCTCAATATACAACATTATTTTCAGTATATGCGAAACCTGAATATAGTTTGTTCAGAATAAGTAACAGAACCGATTTCAAATATTTTTAAACCAAGTTATATTTTCTCCCAAAAATATTTTTAAAAAGTTACAAGTTGGACACCGAGCGACACTAAATACCTATCGCGCACTAAATACCTATCGCAATCGTTTAGGTACCTACTGCCAAATTATTATTATCAATGAGGTCAAGACGACGATAGAGTCGCGCGCGCGCGGCTGCGCTGGGTGGTGACCATGGTTTTGTGCGAACAACCAGGTAACAGAACAAGCTTATAACTTTGTGAATTTTTCATGATACATTTTTGAAGTTTTGTACAAAGATTCTTTACATAAAAATCCTAGACACGTGTTTCAGGTTTCGCATATACTAAAACTAATGTTGTATAACCTTAGTGTAAAGATTATGTGGTTACATTGTGACATTACGCAGAAAATATAAATTCAAACCGGAAATCTAGACCCATAAAAGCTCCCAACAAAAACAAAATAAAACATTATTTTACTAGATTATTTGCTCTGAATAACCTTGAATACAGGACCGTTGAGTTATTGGACTAGACATAAAATAAATGAGATCACATTACGGAATCCTATTGTGTGTAATGTCGTGATCGTTCCATGCCGGTAGTTGTCAGCGAAGCACGATATTAGCGAGAATAGCTGTTCTAATGTGTATATTTATGTAGATATCATTCCATATGGGCGCCCATATTTGGAACGTAATCATTCATTTATGGCCCTTTGGAAAGAACTGGTGATGTGTTACTAACGATAGGTTTATCGTGTCCTTGATTTAGAACGAAGTTTATTTAAAGGGTCCTGATTTTTAATAAAAAAACCATTTTCCAAAAAAAAAACCGACTTCCAAAAAACTCTAAAAGTCTAAAATAACTTTACTTTCGGAAGTCGGTGGCAAAAAAGTCAATGAAACAAACAAAGTCACCGACTTCCGAAAGTCAAGTTATTTTAGACATTTTTAGAGTTTGTTAGAAGTCGGTTTTTTTTTTGCAAAACAAAACAATTTTTTTTTTATTTTACCCTTTTTAGTTGTAATATACCACACAAATTCATGTCAACACCGTCCAAGAAGAAAAAAAAACTACTGTACCGATTTTGATGAAATGTTTATGGAACCAATCGGAAAGTATATCCTTTCACATAATAAATTGGTTCCTAAATGACGGAGTTATGAAGTAAGAAACATACAAAAATACAATCGAATTGAGAACCTCCTCCTTTTTTGAAGTTGGTTGAAAAGAGCGATATTGGAAGGTTTCGAACCCAGTTTCCACTAACAGTGTACAGAGTTATATGAAAATCTGAGCACGGTCTATATTTTTATGCTGCACTTGCTCGTCATCTTATCTACCTTGGAATCAAACTCTTGTGTTCGCCTAAGTTTATCCTAAGTCTGGCTTTTACAAGAATTCTTACACTGCAATAGACAAGAATTTGAACGAAGTAAAAACCGTCAAAGAGCAAAGCTGCTAAGCGGAGTTCTTACTTATGACAGTTCTAACTTCCAGCAATTACTAAACTACAGAATAGAAGTCGTAACTTAAGTTATTACTTTTACACAAGTACTTAATATCAATTTGATTTGTTTAGATACGGGTGTTTGTTTGGATGGTTTCTGGTTGAAAGTAATCACTATAGTAAGTTGGCATATTTTCTTATTATTCTAATAAAAGTTTCAATTCTTTAATGAAATGTGACATGCTGAACTAAATGAGCCTCTGAAGCCTGAACTAGAATATAGTATTCTAGCCCAAGTTCAAAAAAAAAAAAAATATTAAATTGAAAAAATAATCTAAAAAAAATCGGAAGCAGAACCAAGTGATCCTACATGTATGTGAAACGCTTATAAGCAAATACGGGTCCCAAAAGTTAGGAGTAGGGTTTCGGATATCGCAAAGCTTGCATGAATAGAACTGTGAAAGTGAAAGAAATATGAAGAGTGCGGGTAGTCGTAAATATTAGCGTTCGATTTGACGATCTGAATTGCTGACGGGGTATCCTTAGCTCTGCATGTCTTAAGGGTCACGGGATCAGTCCCTGGAGCGATAAAATGGCTAAAATATATTAGTTTCAGGCTGTAAAACGGTTTAGTTTATTGGTGATGATGTATAAAATGGTGAGGGGTGCAGCAGTCGTTATTATTGGAAAACTCTTATGAGAAGGTGAATGAATTTGGAAACGTTTGAGGATTATGCGAGTAGCAGGTGACGATTTGTTTATTGGTTTTCCCTCATGAAAATAGGCTCCATGCCATTATGGACAAGTAGTAATCAAGATGAAGTCAAGGACAGACAGAATTCAAGGAAACAGATATTTGCGGGAACCATCTCATGTTATATTTCCATGACCCATAATTTCTTATATCTTCGTATAACGAAGTAGTTTTTGCCCGCGGTTTTGCTGCGTTATAATCGGATATTATTCCACGGTTAAGTGCTAAATAATAACAGACGCTCGGGTCGATCTTTAGGTTAAGCGGCTCTTGCCTAGGTTGGTCTGTGGATGGGTGACCATCCATTACATACTGAGTTTCCTCCGTGCCTCGGAAAGCACGTTAAGCCGTTGGTCCCGGCTGTCATTTGTAGATCTTTGACAGTCGTTACAGGTAGTCAGTGGCCGGAAAAGTCTGACAACCAGTCTTACCAAGGGATATCGTATTACCCAGTACTAACTGGGTTGTGGAGGTCAGATAGGCAGTCGCTCCATGTAAAATACTGGTATTCAGCTGCATTCGATTAAACTGGAAGCCGACCCCAACATAGTTGGGAAAAGGCTAGGCAGATGATGATAAAGCCATGCGTGAAACAACATCTACCTGCCTATATGTTCATAAAACTAAAGTCTTTGAGAAGATGATTAGGTATAATTTTGATTGAAATGATAATTTCATAAAATAACTTATTATGCGTACATAATTATTATTATTAATTATTTGATGTAATATTATGACATTTTTCTATTTATTGTGATTTGACATTAATTTGTAAAAATGGAATTATAGTAATATTCTAATTTAATTTATCTTCTATAAATATCATTTACATTTTTAAATATTTCTACACAAAGTAATATGAAAAAACATTTAAAATTATAAAAAAAAATTGTAGCCCATCGGAACAGGGCTCCAGAGAGAGGAACCTCCTAACAATACGAGCCGTGTCCAGGAGTCCCGCTAAATAATATAAATATAATATATACAATATTTTAGAATATTGTATTTAAATATTGTTATTAAAAAATATATTAATTGATTATGATTTGCATGCTCATATGACGGCAGAACATAAAGAACTGACTTCTGTGACAACATCTTTGTATCAATTATATACCCATGTTTGCAAAGAAATAAATGATTAGATTTGGTTTCATTTACCTACAGTCGATTTCTGAGTCCTGGAAACTGTAATCGTATTTAGTCCAGATTACTGTTAAAGGCCAATAAACCCGGACAAAAGCCTCCGCTAATAATATTATTTAATATAGGTATTGAGGTATCGTTAAGGCCTGTCTGCCCTTAAATACAAGGGTAGTTTTCCTGTCTTCCATGATTAAATTGTTTTCACGCCTCAGTGAATTCTTGGGATCGAGATCAGATAATGATATTAAGCTTTAGATTTGTGTAAAATGAATTATTATCTGGTTCAATGACTGGGGTTTGATTTAACAGTGAAATACGCTTGATTTACGTTCGTTTGTAGCGTGAATATGAAATTATGAGAGATTCAGAAATTTAAATATTATTATATTATATATATTATATTATTATTTTATATTATATTATTTTAATATTTTATTTAAATATTATTTTCGTTTATTCATCTTTCTTACATATTTTTTAAACATTTCAAATAGCGGTCCGGCGGTGTTGGAAGCAGCAGCAGTCCACCTGACCGCTATTTGAGCTGCCGATTGTTGTCACTAACTGCCCTATATAAGTTATGAATGTATAGAGATTACAAATTAGATCCTCGAAATATTATTATTAATACTCGAAACGGGATATTTACCATGTTTACTGTTTTTGTGCCTATTATTTTTATTTATTTGTTTTTCATGGTGCTTGCAACAGCGCCGAAATATCGGGAACTCATAAAAAACAGTAAACATGGTAAATATCCCGTTTCGAGTATTAATTATAAAGTTAGTGACCATGATAGTTTAAAATTTTACCCCGAAATATTATAATGACCAAATTAACAGTAATATGACCGAGAAAACAAAATTGTTCGGGAAGAGTTGTAAAATGTAGAAATTGTCCGTAGGCACAACTGCTAAAGAACATACATTATTTGCATGTATAGGGAAAAGAAATGAAACAAGTTGAATACTAAACTGTGTATTGCATAACGGGTGTAAATAGAGCCTTAACATAACCGAAAGACACTTGTTCTCCCCGTGTTTGCGATATTTTTGTTGTTGTTTTGTGTGTTGTTACATGTTTTTAATGTAAGATTTTTGATTTAAACACCTCCACGATCCCCGTACTATTCAATCCTTTCATTCGCACAATGCTTTGAATGCTTTCCATCGAATCTTACCTTAAAATGTGATTTATCAACCCAAAAAAAAAATCGATTCCCAGCAATAATTTTTGCGTAAAATTACTTAGTTTGATGTATAGAGTGCTTGGTTGACGGTTATGTGAAGGGTCTGTTTATACCCTGTATAGACTGCCCCAGATTTTCTTTTGTTTTTTTTTTTAATTTACTGAATGCCTATTGCGAACGAAGTGTTCCTAGATTATGTTTTTACTGTCGATTTTGAACTCGTTATAAAACATAATTATGTAGGAATGAGGAAACCTCGTGATGTTTGCCTTCACAAGCTCTTGTTTGTCACGACTATCGCATTTCTATTAGACTCGTAACCACAGGGCTGATTGCAATTATAATGTTAACTGTTTGTTAATTTTGTTAATAAAATCAATCTGGCGAATAACTTGTGCGATAGTTTCTGAAATTTGCTTGATGAACATGCATCTCCGGTAAAAAAGGCATAATGATAAGAACTTGGTCGCGGGACTCATAGAGGTCGCGGGACTCATAGAGGTCGCGGGACTCATAGAATTACCGTGACCCTGGAACATAAAGAGCTATTGAAGGACACCGTGGATTTTAGTCAGTACAAGTCTGACAGTCCCTCCCGCTCTGCCCTGGGTGGGAGGACTCATTTGATGATTTTACCAGGTTAAAAAAAAAAATATTATAAGGACTTTTTCAATCTATATTGCCGCGGAATGTAAATAAATTTTTGCGACGAAATCTTACAAAGCATAATAAAATTTATAATCAATCGTGTAATGTAACAAAAGAATGTGCTAGAATTCTCTGGAAGAAGCACGACTTTTTTCTTGGCTCGTGTCTAGTCTGTACGTTTAACAATTAACATAAAGTTTATTATGATTTCCTTTTTTTTTTATTTTCATACAAATCTTATACATTTTTAAATATTTCTTTAAATAAAAACAATATGAAAAAAAATTAAAAATATGAAAAAATTGTAGCCCACCGGTATCGGGAACAGGGTCCAAGCTACCGGCGGTCAGGGCTCCAGAGAGAAGAACCTAACAATACGAGCCGTGTCCAGGAGTACCGCTTTCTGAATCAAGCCCTTGATCCAGCTGCCTAACGATAGCCTCCTCAGGTATTGGTCGAGGCTCTTGGCAATTAAGCCATGGGCTGATACAACTATCGGCACAATGATCACTGAGTTCACATCCCACATGTCGACAACCTCGTGAGCCAAATCAAGATAAAAGTAAGATAAGTTATTTTCCTTTATTCATTCTTTCTCTTATCTAATACATTTTTAAATATTTTCAAAAACAAAAGTAAATAAAACATTTAAAAATATAAAAAAACAGAAGACCCATCGGCATCAGGAACAAGGTCCAGGCTGCTGGTGGTCAGAGCTCCAGAGAGAGGAACCGCCTCACTATACGTGCCGTGTCCAGGAGTACTGCTTTCTGAATCAAGCTCTAGACCCAGCCGCGCAATGAGAGCCTCCTAAGGGGTTGGTCGAGGCTCTCTGCTATTAGTCCATTAACTGTAACAACTATTACATAAGTTTATTTCCTTTATTTATTTATATACAAATTAATTACATTTATAAAAATTCTTTAGAAAAAAATAAAATAAAAAACATTTAAAAATATAAAAAATTGTAGCCCACCGGTATCGGGAACAGGCTCCAAGCTACCGGCGGTCAGGGCTCCAGAGAGAGGAACCTCCTAACAATACGAGCCGTGTCCAGAAGTACCGCTTTCTGAATCAAGCCCTTGATCCAGTTACCTAACGAGAGCCTCCCCAGGTATTGGTCGAGGCTCTTGGCAAGTAAGCCATGGGCTGATACAACTATCGGCACAATGATCGCTGAGTCCACATCCCACATGTCGACAACCTCGTGAGCAAAGTCAAGATACTTGATTTGCTTATCTTTCTCGGCTTTCACGAGGTTCTCATCATGCGGGACCGTTATGTCAACAATCATTGCGCGCCGCTCTGAACGATCCACCACCACTATATCAGGCTTATTGGCTACAATAGTCCTGTCAGTGATGATGGATCGATCCCAGTACAATGTGATACTGCCATTTTCGAGAACTGGGTCGGGCACATACTTATAGTACGGCACTTCCGATTCCACAAGGTTGTATTTTAGAGCAAGTTGCTGATGGATAATCCTGGCTACAAGGTTGTGTCTATGCAAGTACTCTCCGTTAGCCAGACGAGAACACCCGGAGATAATGTGACGGATTGATTCGCCTGGACGGTGGCATGCCCGACATATGTCAACCGTACCATCCTTCACAATAAATCTCCGGTAGTTATTCGTCATCATAACTTCATCCATAATTGCACAGACAAAACCTTCAGTTTCTCCGAAAAGGTCCCCGGAACGTAGCCAGGCTACGGACGCTGATAGGTCTACATCGGGCCCATGCAAGGCCCGGAAAAAGCGTCCGTGAAGCTCCTTACTCTGCCAGACCTCCATGCGGTCGTTAGTGTCAAGCACTACAGGTTTGCGCCAGTTCTCTTTAGCCAAGGAAAGCGGTGTGAGGCCCTTGTCCACCGCACCCACATCTCGATGCATCCCCACGTCGGCTTCAAGAAAATATTCCCTGAGACTGCATATCTCGCGATTGTGGAGAGTCTTAGCATTTAAAAAGCCTCGACCCCCACACTTTCGTGGGATATACAGTCTCATAACCGAAGAACGCGGGTGATGCATTCGATATGCCGTCAACAATGTACGGACCCTCCTATCCAGGGCGTCTAGCTCTGTTTGAGTCCATTTGAGTATGCCGAAAGAGTACATCAAAACCGGCATGACCCAACCGTTGAAGGCACGTACCTTATTTCCGCCTGATAAAATACTATTAAATACTTTTTTCAGGCGGCCAAAGAAGCGCTCCTTCAACGATTGCTTCATGTCAGCAACATTGATGCCCAGCGCTTCCGACATACCCAAATACTTATAGGTTACGGTTGCTGAGAGGGATCTAAGATTTATGGAATTCGAGAGCTGGGTTCCCACGGATTCCACAATCTCCCCTCGCTTTACATGCATGACCGCACATTTGTCCACACCAAATTCCATCCTGATGGCGCTACTGAAAGTTTCTTTTACCTTCAGTAGCTCCATCAGTTGTAAATCATTGGGGGCAAAGAGTTTCAGGTCATCCATGTAAAGGAGGTGAGATATAACTTGACCACCTCTCCTCAACCATTAGCCTAGACCAGAATCCTCCAACAGCGTGCTAAGAGGATTCAAGGCTAAGTAGAACCAAAGTGGACTCAAACTATTATTAAGATTTCGTTCCAAAAATTCAGGAAATTCTACGTTAATGTGATTAGAGCCTTATGGGAATAATAATTATATTCAACGTGGCTGATTGCCCAAGTTGCACCAAACATATCCAATAGTCGGAGCGATTTTAATGTACCCTATAACCATTTTTAGAAGGTTCATTATGGGATGAACCCAATGTTCCTTCAATATAATAGTATTATTTAGCCCTCTCACAAGTAAACATAGTTAGTAACTAAATCCAAACTAAGACCTAATTTCGGTTACAGCAAATACCTTGACTTAACTTGGTATCGGCATTAGAACGGCGGCAGTATCTTTTGATCCCTATAGATTGGAGAATGAATCTGAAATTATAATGCTTCTAGGTCTTATTAACATGTTTATGGGTTTTCTATCCAATATGATTTTCTAGTAAGAGTTAGAAATATTATTTTGATAAGGGTTTATTCGCTACAATGCTGTATGATGATTTTTGCCAGAACCTCTTTGTCACCATACTTGTCATAATCATCTGCCTAACCTTTACCCAACTATGTTGGGGTCGGCTTCCAGCCTAACCGGATGCAGCTGAATACCAGTATTTTACATAGAGCGACTGCCTATCTGACCTCCACAACCCAGTTAGTACTGGGTAATACGATACCCCTTGGTAAGACTGGTTGTCAGACTTTTTGGGCCACTGACTACCTAACGACTGTCAAAGATCTACAAAATAAATACGAAAGTGTGGAAGGTTTATTACTCAATCACGTCAGAACGGCTGAACGGATGTGGACAAAATTTGACTGAAATAACACATAGGATGCCTCTTTTTATTTCACACTTTCACTTCAAAATTTCCACGCGAACTAAGTTGCGTGCAACAGTTGTTTATTATATATCTTACTTTTTTAGGAAGTATAAATACCATGCATGAATGTGCCTACTTTTTGCTAATTGTTTTGTTCCATATTTCAAAAAAAATTATGAGTTATTATCACTGCACTTTGTAGAAGAATAATATGAGCACTATATTCTGGGAACAGCGCAGTTATTAAAATGGCTCCCAGCCAGCTATTAGATGTTTTATTTTAATATCACATACATCATCCGCAGACACTGTCTGTAGAATATTATGAGTGCTGCCTATACTGTACCAGGAAGTACGTTGTATAGATATTTTTTAATTAAAATACGATCATGGCCAAGGAGAGAAAATGATGGCTATTTTTAAAAAAACGTTTTCTACTTTACGGCACAATACATTATGTATTTGAGACAAAAATAAAATGCAAAGTAAAAATTAGTCCTGAGACGCAACCAGTCTTACCAAGGGATATCGTAACACCCAGTACTAACTGGTTTGTGGAGGTCAGATAGGCAGTCTCTCCATATAAAATACTGGTATTCAGCTGTATCCGGCTAGACCGCAAGCCGACCCCAACCTAGTTGAGAAAAGGCTAGGCAGATGATGAGGATGATGCTTATGACATTCCTTGACAAAAAAAAAAAAAAGGAAAAACGAAAAGAGGGTAAAGAAAGAAAGAAAGAAAAAGAAAGAACAAACGAAGAAGGTTGTAAAGAAGGAACGGCTTGCTATTGCTCGTAGAAAAATTAAAGCTCTGTTTTGAGTTCCTGTTGGTTTTCTGTTTTTTTTTTTTTGTCCTTCTTTTCAGTACACCGACTGGTCACCATTGTTTTTCATGTTGGTTCTTCAAATGCCACTCATTCAATCGCATTAGCACTGTCATTTACAAAGGTCGTACACTACGCCAACACCAATAAAAACGAAACAAATGCGCTCCATCAAATGCGACCTATAGTCCTATGAAAGTTATCCCACCTCCACCCTTGCATCGCTGTCAAAATTACAATGATCATAATGCTCGTAGCAATAAGGTCGATGATAGGTTGCTATCTTTGACAAGTTTATCAAAATTATCGTGATCTTTATCATCATGGAAATAAGGTTGCTGTCAGAGCTACCACAACGGTGAAAACACTGTACACCTTCATTCTACACCATTAATAACAGGGGTGTCACGAATGCCAAACTTCGACATTCAGCTATACGATATGAAATAACTCAAGCTAGTTACTTGCACTATATCGTTCAACTTGCTACTAGTTAGTACGTTCAGCCAGCCATAGAGTAATTATGTGTAGATCATAGATTAGTTTTGTGACATAATAATAATTATACAACATTATTCTATTGTTATAGATGACAACCATATTTGATGAGAATTAGTTTTACGTACTAACCATCACACATAACACAGAAGCTCGTGGCTAATTAATAACAGCCGCTCGGGTCGATCTTAAGGTTAAGCCGCACTTGGTCCGTGGATGGGTTACCGCCTATTACAGACCGAGTTTCCCCCGTGCCTCGAAAAGCACGTTAAGTCGTTGGTCCTGGCTGTCATTTGTAGGTCGTTGACAGTTGTTACAGGTAGTCAGTGGCCCGAAAGTCTGGCAACCAGTCTTACCAAGGGGTATCGTATTATCCAGTACTAACTGGGTTGTGGAGGTCAGATATGCAGTCGCTTCATGTAAAATACTGGTACTCAGCTGCATCCGGTTAGACTGAACGCCGACCACAACATTGTTGGGAAAAGGCTGCCTAGCCTTTCGCGGGCGTGCGGGAGTGCGTTTTGCCGTGACTGTGTCGAGTTCCAGTAGTGCGCGTAGCAAGGGACAAAGAAATATGGTAGATAGATTTGTCTGCTCTTAACATTTATTTTCCATCCACCCGCATTATCCAGTCAACCCACGATCATGGCGCTTGCAACAGCGTCCAAATATCGGGGAGCTCCACATAATGAACAATCACGGAAGACATCCAGTAAGTGACAGTATAAGTTTAGTTGTAAACCGTGAAAGCTTAAAACAGTGTTAGTATAAGTTTAGTTGTGAACCGTGAAAGCAGTGTTTGATTTACAAAGAAGTATAGTCTGATATCGTATCTCATACTAGCTTTTGCACGTGGCTTCGCTCCCGTCCCGTTATGCACGCAAATTAACCCATGGGAACGTTTCAAATGTAGCCACATGACACTCGGGGATAATGTGGCTTCCAGTTACGGAAAGAATTTTCGGAATCGGATCTCTAAATTAGCCCCTATAAAGGTTATAAATTAATAGACCCTTAACATAACCGAAAGGCACTTGTTTTCCCCGTCTTCTACCTTGGAACCTTCTAGTTACGGAGATATTGGGGGTCAAAGTTCCAACTTTTTCAGAAGTTTTTTTTAAATACATGTTTTTAATCTAAGATTTTTACTTTAAACACCTCCACGACCCCCGTACTGTTCAAACCATCCATCAACACAGTGCTTTCCATAGAGTCCTACCGTAAAACGTGATTTTTCACCCCAAAAAAAAAGTCGATTCCCAGCAATAATTTTTGCGTAAAGTTACTTAGTTGTCAGTATGTCATTTTTAATTTGAAAATATGGGTACAGTACATGGTGTTAAACAGATAATAGGTAGGGCTTACCTCTTTATAATATTAGTATCGATTCCAATCTTTGTTTTCAAAAGCATAAATCTGGCAAACTTCCTCCCAACTAACATTACCACCTGGAAAAGCACTCATACCTTCAATAATCTGCGAGTTACAGCTTCCATCTTCCCCAGTCACCGAAGTTTCTTATCGATGCAATCAATGCTGGATTGTTGGAAACGACTGTACTTAGGGGTGAATATTCCGAGTACGATGTACCACTTCAATTTCCCTTAACTATGCATCGTTTTATCACATTATGTATTCACGACTCCCTTGGGAACACAGTCTGTAAATGGTCAGCACCATACACAAAGATTATATGAAATAGTTGCAGACTGGACACTGGACAAAATCAAAATATTTTATTTCACATAGGCCTCGATGGGCACTTATAAAACGTCGACAAAAAGGTGCACGGTTCGGGTTGGTCGTTTCCTATGGAGAAGAACCGGCAAGAAACTCTATGGTTACTCTTTTCAAATCATTTGGTGTTACAGTATTATGGATACAGCATTTGTACTTAAGTATGGGGGGACAGCGTAGGCCCGACAATAAGTCGTTGCTTACTACACAAAAAATGTAGAACAAAATAAAAAGTTAACAAAAGTTAACAAGCAGCTGGGAATCTACAAAGCCTATAATGTCCACACATTCACAAACAATCGATAAAAAGAATCTATACAAAGGTAAGAAAATATTGTAAAATACTAAATAAAACAAGTGACACAAATACTGTTATCAGTGCTGTAACTATTTTTTTATCCGAATGATGAGATGTCATTTAATACGTAAGTCATAATAGCGACCTGCCGGGGCTCCGCAGGTTTTCATGACTTGACCGAAAATCTAGATTTCTTAATTATACAAGTAGTAATGTTTTAAACACTACCATTTTCCCGCGGCTTTCCTCGCGTTATGATCGGAAAATATATCACAAGAAGTTTTTTGTTAGTTTTTTTTTTATATAGCCTCGAGGATAATGTAGCCCATTGGTGATAGAATTTTTCGAAATTTGATCAATTGTTCCGAAAATTACCAAGTAATATAAATAGTCTAGATATAAACGACATGAAAATACGTTGCATAGTTTAGCAGAACAATGCGCTGAACAGACGGACGCGTAAATATTATCGTGAAAACCATTCGAACATTCTGACAAATAAACTAACGAAACAGCCAAGTGTTTTTGATGAAGAAATGATTTAAGATTTTAAACTGTCATGGTCACTAACTTTATTATTAATACCCGAAACTGGATATTTACCATGTTTACTGTTTCTTATAAGTTTCCGATATTTCGGCGCTGTTGTATGATGAAGAAATGATAATTAAATAACTAAACTTTATGTTTGTGTTTTCAAAACACAAATTACTGACGTTGCTCAAAAAGTCGCTAAGCTGAAGTGGGACTGGACTGGCCACGTTTGCCGCATGCCCAATGAGCTGTGGGCCAAAATTACCACTTTCTGGAGCCCTGACACAGCCAGAAGGCGTCGCGGCAGGCCTCATAGAAGATTGCGGGACGAGCTGGACAAAACCAACGACCAGTGGCCCACTAGCTCTGGATCGTAGCAACTGGAAGTCATGGGGTGAGGCCTTTGCCCAGCAGTGGGATGACGCAGGCTAACAGTTTCAGTATTTAGTAGGTAAAGATTGTAAGCACTAATAACTTCTGTAAACTTCAAGTGACATCAACATATTTCACGGTTTAATATCGTTGTATACAATTTTACTCCTCTCTCAAAGCAAGCTTCAGCGATAATATCGTAAAAATACCATATTTACAAGACATTATTTACCTAAACAACCGTAGTAACTGTCACTTACGTCCCGCGCAGTACCTACTTAACTTACCCGAGTAAAACGTCGTATCTCATGTTAAAATATTCATTATCTTTGTTCTAACAGTAAATAGTTGCATTTTAGAGTTCACATTCAGTGCTCAGTAATGCTATTTCTGCATAGTGAGGTAAGCAAAATGTGTATATGTTAGGTGTTGTGTTGAGTCCCCGGATAATTGCGCATTTCGCAGAGATCAGAAAACAATTTGATTTCACTGCAGTTGAAACAATGTTGTTGTTATCTGAAAACGGCGAATGCGAAACTAGAAACGGTTGCAGATTGCTTACATCGGAAACTGTCGCTTTGTCGTGTATGGTAAAAGCTATTTTCTAAATTGGTCGAATTTTAGTTTACACGGGAACTTTGTAGGCACTCATTTTTTTCTCTTCTTTTCGGTTACGACTATTACGATACAAGACAAAGTAAACTACGATGGGTAAAATGACGGTACGATCTTTAGACGTCGGACAACCTTTGGATGGACCAAATGAATTATTTGTGTGTATATTTTAATATGTTACGTATGTTTACTCTGAAAAGTCATCAAACTTGCAAACGGACGAATGTTTTCACAGGTACGTCCCAGAGCATGAATTTCAATTAAGTAGAAAGAAAATACTTCAATGACGAGCTGTCCGTTTCGATGTATTTTACTGGTGTTTGCGTCATAAACGTAATAGATATCACATGGTCCAGTATTCAACATGTTTTGGGTTTGCATCTTGTCACTAATTCGACCTGAATAGGAAAATTACAGAGGGTATTAGGGTCTCTTACTTACAGTCTACGAAGAATTTTTCGTTTACTTATTTGATTTTTTGAAAGAACTTTTATTCATGAAATTCTCCGATTCAGTAGAGGTGAATAAGATAACTTAAAGCGCTGAAGCACCAACCGATTATTACAGAGAAACCTTTAGATTGGGCGAACTACCAAATGAATAGGTACCTCGTTATCTCAGGCTACCCTTTGAAGCGCACAGCTGATAGGTATGTACCTGAGATCTATTATGACGTTATAACTTTCAAAGAACATCTGAGTCCCTTAAACCGAAGTCATAAGGCTACCTGATCTCGAACATTCTACCACCGAAGGAAACGATCCACTGAAGATACGTAGGGACGTAGTTGAATACTCAATATGCCATTTAGGTAAAAGGGTTTATCGATGATGGGAAATTCGATAATACCATCACGCAGCTTTGGAGGCTTTATTCATAATAGAAAATGGGAGTAAACACGTTGATATGCAGCATGTGTGCGGGCATTCATGCCGGTACGTAGGTACAGGGGGTCGTATTGTGAAATCCATCAATTTTCATACCGAGTCGGTGACTTATAACTCCGTGTACGAAGGATAACGTAATTTTATTGACGTGGGCTCCGATCGATTAGAGCGCCTTACTGATTTCTGGTGTGGCAATATTGTACTTACGAAATTAATGGAACGTGGTTATTGTAATTAATGAAGTAGGTATTTAATAAAAGGATTCGATGAATTCACAATAATTGGAGAGGTGCGAGTAATATTCAGTATTCCGTCAATGAATTTAGCGACGATGACTTTTAGGTACTTATTCTTTCATTAACAGTGAATTTCATATTTTGGAAAGAAAAGCTCTTCAAAACGAAATAACAAAATAATTGATAAAACTTATCATTAGTTTTGTTTACAGATGAGATAAAAGAGAACACATTTAAGTATCATTTCTCAGAAACGACTGATTATAGACATCTATAATACTTTAATTAAACTAATTTACGAATAGGTTTCAAAACTAAGTATAATTATTTACGGCTAATTTTCACATGAATTTAACGATGTGATTTCCTTAGTAATGTAGCACAAGCAGGGAGCAGAAAGTGAACTTAGCACACGAATAACAACCAAATTAGTCAGATTGTAACCTCGATAAAATGCACTGCAAATTCATATACAGATAAATAAATATAAAATACTTAATAAACTTCTAATGTTTTTAAAGGTTGATTATAACTAAATAATATTTACATAATATACAGACTAAAAATAGAACTAATCTAATAAATAATAAATTAATTGGTGGTTATGTGTTTGAGCCGTTTGGGGTTGAAACACTAGGGCCATGGAGTCCGAGCGCCCCACTCAGTATTTCAGGATATCGCCAAACGGTTGGTTGACTCTTCTCGTGACCTCAGGGCAAGCCTATTTTTTGGCCATCCAACGTGGTAATACTGCCAGTTTCTAGGCACTTTCCTCGTTGACAGCGATGTGGACGAATTTTTGACGACTTTTTTTTGCTTTTGATACATGTACTAACATTATTTTATTTTAATGTATACAGGGTGTAAACGAACCCTTCGCGAAGCCGTTAACAAAGCACTATTTACATCAAACTAAGTAACTTTACGCAAAAAATATTGCTGGGAAACGACTTTTTTTTGTGGTGAAAAATCACGTTTTACGGTAGGACTCAATGTAACTCTCACTCAAAACATTGTGCTGATGGATTAATTGAATAGTACGGGTGTCGTGGAAGTGTTTAAAGTAAAATCTTCATTAAAAACATGTATTTACAAAAAAAACTTGTGAGAAAGTCGGTACTGGTCGGTACTTTGACCCCAATATCTCCGTAACAAGAAGGTACCCAGGTATGGTCTACGACACCTTGACGAACCAACATTTTTACGGCACGTTTGGCGCAGTGGCTAAGCGATTGGCTGCTGCGCGGCGTGTCGCGGGTTGGATCCCCGCACAAATAGTTGTTCCGGGTCTGGCTGTTTGTGCACGAGAGTTAAAAAAAAGCGACGCAAAGACGGGGAGAACAAGTGCCTTTCGCCTTCGTTAAGGGTCTTGTTACACCCTTTATATGAGAAAGTTAATCACACTTTCAAAAGCAAAAAACACTAACCTTCAATCCAGTGAACTGAAGACCTACCAATAACATTCAATAGTTATTAAAACCTAATAACACCAGTTTCTAATGATCCCTCCAATCACATTATCTTCCCACGCGTTCACAATAGTCACCTAGATTAGGTGTAAACCAATATCAAGCAAGCCAGTCCGTGCACCGTCATAATCAATTATGTTGAACGGCCATCGATTTATAGCCCGAGATTAGATCAGACCGAATAATACTAACGTTTAAATGGCTGCATCCACCTAGTTCATCGAGTTAACTGAAACGTGTGACGCCACTTGGGAGTAGAGTAGTTGTTCAATGTTGCATCAATCTCTACAAATATTATTAATTCGAAAACGAGTGTGTTTGTTTGTCACTCCGTACACGAATGAATGGCTGAACGTATTTCGATGTAATACTTTATTTTTTTTATAACCGACGACAAATTTATATGTAGGGGGTTCCGAATGAGGTACTGAGTACGTGGTAACCGTTTCAGCGTCGGCGTCCCTTACACCCTGTATACAAGGTGCATTAATGCCCTACCATAGGCAGGCACTGTTTAAATTAGACAGAATATAAAAAGTATAAAGGGTGTAAATAGACCCTTAACATAGTCGAAAGGCACTTGTTCTCCCCGTCTTTGCAATCATTTTTTTGTTCTAGACCATACCTGGGAACCTTCTAGTTACGGAGATATCGGGGGTCAAAGTTCCAACATTTTCACATTTTTTTTTTTTAAATACATGTCTTTAATGTAAGATTTTTACTTTACATACCTCCACGACCCCCGTACTATTTAAATTTGAGTGCTTTCCAACGAGTCCTACCGTAAAACGTGATTTTTCACCTCAAAAAAAAAAGTCGATTCCCAGCAATAATTTTTGCGTCAAGTTACTTAGTTTGATTTACAGAATGGTTGGTTGACGGCTGTGTGAAGGGTCTGTTTACACCCTGTATACCATACTATATGTACACCATAAAATTACTTAAAAAACTATTAATTTTTTTCTTAGCTCAGGGGTGAATCATTTATCAATCATCATTTATATAAAATACTCTAATTAAAAGGTTATTTGGTATTTGCTTCCGACAGCAAAATTAATTGTAATTAAATAATTTTTTCGCCAATTTTGCTCAATTTGTGTTAAGATAATTGCTGGTAAACTGTTGGGTTATTAGGATCAAAACGAACACCTTGATTGGTTTCCTGTTACATCAGGAAATTAATTAGGATGATTAAATTAAATATTCTACAATCTGTCAAGAATGTCCCTCAACTGCCTGCATCAACACTAGCTTATCCTAGCGCATCATACTACCGGGATATGAATTATCCTATGTTCCAAGTCATGGTCTACCTGTGTGTCAAATTACATCAAAATTCTTTTACCCGTTAAGGTGTGAAAAGATAAATAGAAATAGTTATAACGTTCGCATTAATATTATTAGAATAATGTCAACATAGGCTTGCAGATTTAGAGGTATGAAAAACAGGGGGGGGGTGTAAAGTTCTTCATCTCTATGGTAAAGGGAAGATCCTCCAACCAGAGAACTGTTGTCTGGTGGGTTACTGCTCGACAGTTGTGGGTTTTTCTAGGATAAACTTTAAGTGGACGTAGTTGAGCGAAAAGGATCCAATCTACAACATGGCCCAAAAATGACTTTAGTTCACAAACTGATGGTTAATGTTGATACTATAAGCCGTATGTATGTGTGGGTTGGTTCTAATGTTGATAAAAATGATAACCTTTTGTATTTTGGTTGGATCTTTATACTGCCTGATAGTTTCGATATTTAAGCATCAGTTTGATGCATTAAAGTAATTTTTAGCCATGTTGTGGATTGGTTCCTTTTCGCTTAACTACGTCCACTGTCAAAAGAAAAGACAGGGTTCGATATATCGGACTGCAATCCAAAACGGGCATAGTGGACGTTGGCAAAAAGGCTGCTAGGCTAAAATGGGATTTGGCGGGTCACGTCGGCTTTTTGCACGATGGCCGCTGGGCAAAAGCCTTCACAAGATGGTTGCCGGAAGACGGACGGCGCCGCCGAGGCCGGCCCAGAAAGAGGTGACGAGACGATTTGGACGCGTACTGCGAGGGCTGGCCCGAGGAGGCGCGGGAAAAGAGCCCATGGAAGGAATTGGGGGAGGCCTTTGCCCAGCAGTGGGACAGTACAGGCTCATATAAAAAAAAAATATTGCGCCATTTAGAATTTTGATGTTAATTCTTCATTTGTGGCATAGATGGCGCTGTAGTATTTTTTTGATGCTTTTTTGTAGTTCCCCTACACATTTATGCTCTCTATTGGCATTGCAAAATGAGTAGTACACGATACTTAATGTAAAACAAAGTATCATACACAATCTAACCATACACACGCATAACTAAATACCTTCAAACCACATAATACCAACATCGTTCGTTTCAATTAATGTGTGACTAGTATCTACAATGCTTTATCTGAATACAATCTACCGATCATTGAATGTGTCGCACGGAATGTTAGTGCAATGCTTTTAAGATAATAATCTCCGACAGACTAACGTGAGAATCGACGGGTAAATACACTAAGTGACAAAAAGTGAGTAGTAGTTGGGAATGATTTCATTTGCATATTTATTCCATTCATCCGGGAATGTAAACGCAACCTAATAACTACAAAATAAAGTTCAAAATTTGGTTTCAAAGGGATTTTTGAAACTCAAAAAATCTCATAAACCTGTTTGAATAGCAATAATTATCGTAATTTGCCGATAAAATCAAATTTTGCTGTCCTTTTTTGCTGTCAAAAATCCTTAGGATCTAATTAATTTCACACCGCATTCTTACAGCTTTGCAATTTTTAATAAAAAGTCGCGAGTTAATAAGCTTCTTTTGGGTTAGCTCGTTCCATCGTCGACCTCATCTCTGTCCTCGGGACTAGATTGAGGTCAAGAGTAAGCCCATTTAGTACAAAAAAAAAATACATTTTGTTACAAAGTATTGACGCAATATTTAAAAATGATATTTGCAAACTCTTTATTTTGAATTTCAGTTCTGACCAGATGCACTTTCTTGTTGATGGAGGGACTCCAGGGCTGGGCAGGGAGGTCGGGGACTGAGCTGGATTATGGACACCAAACTGTCTGAAAACTTTAACATTTCGAGGAATCCATAAATTAAAGTCCGCGACGACACACAGATCTTTTGTAAATATCTCTTGCTATGAACAAACAGGGAAAGTTAAATAAAAGCCAATAAAAGGCAAGAGCTCAAGCAATAAACCAGCTAAAAAAGCAACCCTTGAATCGGACATGCATTCAAAAGAACTAACTGGCGGAGTTTTTATCCCGTTCAAATTTTAGTTTTTAAAGTGTCCTCGACTCTGTAACCCTGCGATTCAATGAGTGTGCATAGAGAAGTTTTACAAAAATTGATAGGTATAGTCATACGGACAGATTGCGGACATCGGACACAGACAGATGACAGATAATTTAGTACATTAATAATTAATTCTCCTGCTTTATCCCATTTTATTTGAGGTTGGCGCAGCATGTCTACTTTAGTACATTATCTGTAATTTATTTATTTTTATCTTATTTTACTTTATTGGAATATTTAACATTTTCACATTACAATTAAAGTATGACAGAAAAAAAATGGAAAATTAAAAAAAAAAGAAAAAGAAAAAAAAACGTAAGTAAACGTGTAACCTACACCAATATCAGCGAAATAATATCAGGAAAATAGTTAAACGCGTGCGTTAATGTTACAGAAAATTAAGTAAGCACTCATATATGTAATTTAGGGATCATAACATAATTCTGGATAAATGAGGTGG
This sequence comes from Noctua comes, assembly GCA_963082995.1. Taxonomy (NCBI): domain Eukaryota; kingdom Metazoa; phylum Arthropoda; class Insecta; order Lepidoptera; family Noctuidae; genus Noctua; species Noctua comes. The sequence goes on from OY720271.1 coordinate 6,054,089, forward strand.
CCTCGATCCGTCCCAAACAGAATGACAGTCTGGAGCCTCTCTCCACCTCCTGTCCTGTCCATCCTTCACAACCACTTGCACCTTTCAGGATTTAATCGAAGCCAATGTTAGAGCCGTGCAGGTGGCTACATACTTGCCAGGGCTGCGGGACTGTTCGAAAGAGATACCGTGGCCCTGGAACACAAAGGGAAAAGAAGGAACATGGATGGGTTTTAGCCAGTACAAGTCTGACACTCCCTTCCGCTCCGCCCAGAGTGGGGGGGGGGGGGTCATTTGATGATATCCCATCCGAAAAAAAAAAAAAAGGTGGCTGACTGGTCAACACAATTTGATTTGCATCGACACGCAAGATTCAATAGCTATCTTTTTGAACTTAAAGTGTGTAACTGCGAAAATATCCAGTTCGATAAAGGTCATAGTCCGGTGTCCGGGGCAATGTCCGATATGCCCAGTTAGACCGAGACTTAACAGTTTTTTTCCTGAAAAGTCAAAAATGTACAAAGTCAAAAGGGTATTTGTATTGTTTTCAAATCTGGGAGGTCAGTGCCTCTCGAGCCATTTCAGCGTCGGTACCAAACATGTTTGTTTCTATATTCCGTCTTTTGACAAAAACGTTACGCTGCAACTTTTTCTGTGTGAAATAACATTCTAACTTTAATAGCTTCTATGTAGTAAGGCCTCAGTTACACGTTCTGAATGGGCACCAAACTTTTACTTCAGCTTTCCATATGTTTTCAAAACATGTTTCATGACAAAGTTGAACAGTTTTAATTTGGTGTTACAAAGTACTGGATAAATCCTTTTATAAAAACACTTTATATTTAAAATAGATTTGAGAATAAAATATTCGTATAAGCACAGAGAACCAAGGTTACCGACGTAGCCCGAAGAATAGCCAAACTTAAGAGGCAGTGGGCAGGGCACATTGCTCGCAGAACGGATGGCCGCTGGGGCCGAAAAGTTCTGGAGTGGCGACCGCGAACCGGAAGACGTTGCGTTGGAAGGCCTCCCACTAGGTAGACCGATGACCTGGTGAAGGTTGCAGGGATCCGCTGGATGCGAGTCGCACGGGACCGGTCAATGTGGCGACACTTGGGGGAGGCCTATGTCCAGCAGTGGACGTCTTTTGGCTGAAATGATGATGATGATGATCAGCGCAATATTTTCAACAAAAACAATCACTTTGTTGTCCGTCTGTCAAGACCCTTTTTCCCCGGAACGCGTGGAGGTATCAAGCTGAAATTAATATCAAATATTCAAATCTGCTACCCCTTGGAGCAACAAAAAAAATCAAACTTGTAAGTCAACGCGATTGATATGACCGTTTATGTCGCATACTTTGCGATTTCATAAGAGATCAAACCTTTGTTGTATTTCCCGATGATGTAGAATGATGAAATTTGGCAAGAAGCAATGTCTTACAGCACAGGTAAAGGAAAAAATCTGAAAACCTTAATTATGTAGTTTTATAATAAAATACCAACAAGTTTATACGGAACTGTCGGTGCGCGAGTCCAAATCGCACCTGGCCGGTTTTTTTTATATAATCATTACTTACTACTAATTAGATAACTGGCCAACTATTTTCTGCAAAGAACAAGGAGCTGTAGCTATATTTTAGAAATCTATGAAAAAATATGGTGTCTAAAAGGTTACTATAACTAGAGGTTACCTCAAGATTTCTCTGAATAGATAATAATCTGTTCTAAATTAAAACATTACCTAAATGTCTTTGAAAGTAAAACACAATAATTAAGGTCAAATTAGGCAAGACAAATAAAACAACTCAAGCGCAAGACCATGTCGTTCTTACTATAATTTATTCCAAATCTGACACTACATTGTTAACAAGAGCTGTAATTTTTACGTCCAATAATATATTAAATATGAGATTCTTATCTCCTTCCGTAATAATATAATAATATTATTTGATCTAAATCAGGGTTGAATTGTGAGTCGGACACTACAATAATGATTAATGAAGTCCTACCCAATAATCAGTGCATGCGAGGAAATAAGTACTTTTGTTACGAATGTTATGATGTAGAACAGTTGGAGGCAGAAGGTTAATGTAGGTATAACGGGTGTATATAGACTCTTATGAGTCTATTTACACCCGTTATAGCCGAAGCCGAAAGGCATTTGTTCTCCCCGTGTTTGCGATATTTTTTTTTGTTCTAGACCATACCTGGGAACTTCCTAGTTACGGAGATATGGGGAGTCAAAGTTCCAACTTTTTCACAAGTTTTTTTTTAATACATGTTTTAATGTAAGATTTTTACTTTAAACACCTCCACGACCCCCGTTCTATCCAATCTATCCATCAGCACAATGCTTTGAGTGCGTCCCATCGAGTCGGGGGTGAAAAATTTTTCACCCAAAAAATAAAAATCGTTTCCCAGCAATAATTTTTGGGTAAAGTTACTTAGTTTTATGTACAGAATGCTTGGTTGACGGCTTCGTGAAGGGTCTGTTTACACCCTGTATACAGTCCTATACGAAAACCTTACTAGTACTCAAAAATTTGTCATACGATGGGATGGACCTAATAAAAGTGATCAAAGTAAATATTAATGTTCAGTGTTTGTATTTAAAATAATGTCTAATGATAAAGGTACTATGTGGCGACACTTGGGGGAGGCCTATGTCCAGCAGTGGACGTCTTTCGGCTTAAATGATGATGATGATGATGATGATGATATAGGTACAGACGCCAGCATATCAAGCTACTACAATATGTCAAATTTCTTTAATATATTTTCAACTTTATCGCTGCAGCATTAGATTCAAAATTGATTGGGAAAATTTTACAGTTTCGGGTAGCTTGATCTGCCTGGTGTCTGTACTTCCAATGATGATCCGCGATTAAGGCCATCCTTTTCAATATAATCAAAATTCGGTTTCTTTTTTGCATTAAAGTTCATCCCTTTTCCATTTCTTCAGTAAAGACCTTATTTAAACTAAACCTTATTAAAAACCTTAACCTTATATAAAAAAAAAAAAAAAAACTAGCATTCACCAGAACCGAACAACATTTTCGTTTCGTACATAAGAAACGTTTTCGTTCTGCGAATATGGTAAGCTAAAGTTGAACTGCTTTCCGCAATCTATACAGTGAACTACGACCTCATCGAGTTGGTTCACGTTTCATTCGACCTCACATTTATCGCACTAGTGTTCTCAGGGTACAAAATAATGCTATTTTAACTGCACTTTAGCACCAAGTAGATCAGCATTAGTTGAAGCTTAAAGTTTAATGTCATGAGGGCCTTAATCATTTTAAACAATTGACAATACCTGTTATTATTTAGTACTAGCTGTGCCCCGCGGTTTCACCCGCCGCTTCTGACTTGTTTTCTTTTCGCGTAACGTGATGTCATATAGCCTATAGCCTTCCTCAATAAATGGGCTATCCAACACTAAAAGAATTTTTCAATTCGAACCAGTAGTTCCTGAGATTAGCGCGTTCAACCAAACAAACAAACTCTTCAGCTTTATAATATTAGTATAGATTCTTATAACGGTTTTGAACAGGATTGACATTTAAGCATTTCGGTAGGTTATAACTTATGACTGCCTCGCTGGTCGAGTGCTTGTAAGTGCGACTGCTGAGCCAGAGGTTCTGGGTTCAATTTATAGGTCGAGGAAAGTATGTTTTTCCATCAGGAATTTCTCAGTAGCAGCCACGGAGTCTGTATCTGATTTGTGTCCGGTTGATGACAATAGGCTCGCCCCCTATTACATGGAACTTAACACATAACTGGGGAAATGCGGATCAACTATTAGGTAAACCTCTGTCTAACTCTTCAGGGATTACAGGCGTAATGTCATGTTTATGTTATCTGTTAATCTAGTACATTTTTGACTGTTCCATGATAAATGTATAAATGTCACTTAGTGGGTCATAAGGTACCTACCTCATAAGATTAATCTTGTCAAATGGAAAAAAAATCACCTTCAAATATATTTAAACATATTAATTACTAGCGACCCGCCCCGGCTTTGCACGGTTGCAATATATATATATTATGACAGAGAATGGAGTAGGAGGACGCTAATCCCAAATATCGGCGCCATCCGCCATTCCGCCATATTGTCTTCGTGTGACATGATTCTTTTGTTGATAGATAGGTAGTTGGGTAGTTTAAATCACACACAATACTTGACTCAAACTTCAAACGTTTATTTCTATTAAACCATTTACAAGTTGAGCCACCCGTTCGCAAACATGATTGTTCATAAGGAGAAGAACGGGCTAAGAAACTCCTTACACACTCTTTTAATTCGTGTTACAGTTCTCATTTACACAACGTAATATTGTTCACTTCAAAAACCACTTCATTTCTATACTTCAATTGTTTTCTAATCGCGAGCTAACTAACTCGACTTCTCGTTGTACCTACGCGTGTTCTCTCTGTCCGGGCGGAAGTACCACACCGCCGGTACAGTAATTTATAACATAGTAAGTTCATTAAACCTTACAAACAATACTAGAATACTTCACAATTAATTACTCTAATAATTAAACGATGCCAATATTCATAAATGCAAAGGCATTATTGAGTTAAAACTAATTAGTGGCTTCATTACTTTTTACAACAATGGGATCTTGCTTAAAACCATTTCTCGCAGATCAAAGGATTTAATACAAACAGGTCTTTCACTAATACATTGCTCTGTAAAATAATCTTGTTACTTTTTAGTTTGTAATTAGTTACAGAAACTGATTTAGTTGTAGTTTCGAATTATAAATTGAGTTATTGATCATTAAAATCGTATTCGGCGCCATCTTCCACAATATTGTGGGATGTTGCCTCAAAACAAATCTTAGTGTTAAATGTGCAATTGTTAAAATCCCAATTGTCAAATATTTGCTTGTCTTAATTTTAATTATAGTTCTAGCTAGACTTTCGTTTAATAAATTAATCTTCAGAAGATCTTAAGATCTCAGTACTAGTTAATACAGAGACCATTAGATGGCGCTTATCTCTTCTGTCAATCGATACAGGTCATTGTAATAATTGTTCTTGGAACCCACAGATGGCACGATCAATATTATGATGGATGAGACATTATAAGTTGGTTATTAATTAAATTAACTAATATTCTTAGCAGATAGACGCTCTTGCGGCGACACGGCCATTCTGATCGGTGGTGCGCGCTCTGCACCTGCCGCCGCCGTCACTTTATGGAATTTCGTGGTTGTTATCTGAAATAGTGGAGATAAATTTTGTCGGCAGATTATTGTTACTTTTATTATCCTACAATGTTCATTGAGATGTAGGATTTGGTAACAGAAAGTTTCAGTCAACATAGAAAGCTTGTAATAGATCTGACATCTATTCAGTTTTCTTCATATTTAAAATTAAATACATTTATGAATCACCTAGACACATGCACAGTTTCAGACTTAAAGCTGCTTGCAATTTTTATTTAAATTTATTGATGATCAGCTGTTAGCTGAATAAAATAATGTTGCCTGGATTATTCAATAACATTTATTACATTGAGTTTATTGATATTGTTTGATCAGCTACTAGCTGAATAGAATATTGTTGCCAAATTATCCAACAACATTAATTGTATTGAGTTTACTGCTATTGTTTGATCAGCTACTAGCTGAATAGAATATTGTTGCCAAAATTATCCAACAAAATTAATTGTATTGAGTTTACTGCTATTGTATGATCAGCTACTAGCTTAATAGAATATTGTTGCCAAAATTATCCAACAACATTAATTGTATTGACTTTATTGCTATTGTATGATCAGCTACTAGCTGAATAGAATATTGTTGCCAAAATTATCCAACAACGTTAACGTTAATTAAATTGTTAATCTTAGTATGAGTTAGGTTTTTAGAACCTCGTTTTACTAGATTCATCTTAAATAAAATTATTGATTGCTTTACATAATCTGTAATTTGTATTTGGTAAGTGTAGTGAAAGTAGCATGTTTTTATTTGTTCATTCTCACGGGAAGGTAATGCTCTGTGATAGACACAAAGTCTTGGATTTGACAGGATAAAAGGATAGGATCAGGAACACCGCTCTGTGATAGACACAAAGTCTTTGATTTGACAGGATTAAAGGATAAGGAGTTTAGGACCATTGCTCCGTGACAGGCACGAAGTCTTTGATTTGACAGGATATAAGGAACCAGGCTCTGGGCGGTTTGTCCGCCGTGGACCCAGCAGGATAACATGAGAGTATTGTTTATTAGATGCCTCCACGGCCGCTAATAGTTTGTTATTTTCATTATCAGTTGCCTCCACGGCTGCTGATAGGATAGTTTCATGTGTTATGTTCATTATCAGTTGCCTCCACGGCTGCTGATAGGATAGTTTATCATGTGTTATGTTCATTATCAGTTGCCTCCACGGCTGCTGATAGAATATTTTGTCATGTGTTATGTTCATTATCAGTTACCTCCACGGGTGCTGATAGGATCGTTTGTTATGTGTTGTGTTCATTATCAATTGCCTCCATGGCTACTGATAGGATTGTTTGTCATTTGTTGTGTTCGTTATCAGTTGCCTCCACGGCTGCTGATAGGATCATTTGTCATGTGTTGTGTTCATTATCAATTGCCTCCGTGGCTACTGATAGGATTGTTTGTCATTTGTTGTGTTCATTATCGGTTGCCTCCACGGCGGCTGATAGGATCGTTTTTCATTTGTTGTATTACTCATTGAGCTAATTGTTTCCTCCATGGATACCAATAGCTGGTTGTGAGTTTTATTATTTTTTACTTTATTAGTTACTGTTAGGAGTACTAATACTTTGTTATTATTATTGTTAGTAGTTGCTTACAATTGGCAGGATTACAAAAACAAAAATGGATACACAACACAATACTCATCACGCATGGGCATCACGTGGGTAGGTTGATTTGGCTATTGTATTAAGCCTATTGATGTAACACTGTAGGTATCAGTGAAGTGTAGCAAGTAGTTTGAAAACTCCTCACCTTTTATGTTAGCTTATGCTGTGTAGACACTGAAACAGTTATCCTTGGTTGGCTGTTTCCATGCTGTTCCTCATTTTATAGCTGGCGACACGGTCATTTGTTCACCAGGCTACAGTCCATGAAGCTGGTTGTTTTTGAAACTGTTGGTCGAATCACATATTTAAAGGTGGTGGTCAACAGGTGGAATGTTGCCACTTTGCATTAAAATAAATTGTATTGGTTGGCTAAAACCAATTGTGATATGCATTGGTAAGCCAGCTTATTCTCAAAGGTGTTCTTATTGACGGTGGTCTAGTACTTCCACACTTGATGTCATCACTATCTTGAGAGTGACTGGGTGCATAGTTTTAGAAGACTCAAGTTCCTTATAGTTGCTTTAAATTTTGTTTCAATTTCTTTGATAGTAGGTTATCATTTCCTCTATTATAAGACAATTGCCTGGAACCTGAAATGTGAGAAGTCATGCAAGTAAATAACATAACATCACGCCTATAATCCCCGAAAGGTTTGGTAGAGGTGTGCCTAATAGTACACCCACATTTTACCACTTATGTTTAAGTACAATGTAATAGGGGGCGAGCCTATTGCCAACAACTGGGCATAAATCAATATTCTGGGTTTTATCTATGGGCCTCAGTTGCCTGCCAATAAAATGATTGATTGATTGATAAATCCAGACGCTGTGGCTGCTACTGAGCAATTCCTAATCGAAAAACCCAATAACACTTTGCCCCACCTGGGAATCGAACCCAAGACATCGTGCTCAGCAGGTGTGCTTGCGACCACTAGACCAAGGAGGTAGTTAGTGCAGGTAAATAAAGTGCAAGAAAACATGTCCAACATAACATCACACCTGCAATCCCTGAAGGGTTAGGCAGAGGTGAAAATAATACATCCACACTTTGCCAGTCATGCCTGAGCCTCTTGTTTAGCGATATTGCTATTTGCCATTAATATGATTGTCTGGGCTACTACTGAGCAATTCCTGATGGAAAAACCCAATTACACTTTGCCAGACCTGGGAATCCAATCCAGGCCCTCATGCTTTAATAATAAGGCTCATGACCACTGGACCAACAAAGCAGTCCTACTAGTGTTTAAATTAGTTGGAGTGATAAGTTGTAAAGTAGGTAATCAATTGTTTTGAAATAATTATTTACTTAGATTAAGTTAATTAAACTAAGATGGGAAAGTTAAACTGATCAGAAATATTTTAAAAACTATTGGTTGTGTAATTACACCGACAAAACATTCATGTTTTAACATATTGAAAGCTTTGCTTTCTGTTGATTTATCGCACTAAAATTTCATAGTCACAACTTGTTGAACTAAAACTTGTTTGTCATTTCATTGAAAAGCCCTAAACGTTGCACTTAATGCAAACAATATCTGATTGTGAGACATAAGCCTACAGTGTGAATGTCAAATGTGACTAAGTTCAAATAAAAATTAATATTCTCTATTGAATGTTTGTAGTCACTGCGAATGAAAAGTCAAATACAAGATTTAAAATTTGTTGATACCACTTAGTTAATTATTTGGTAATGCAAGTAATTAAAAAGTTAAATCTGATTCATGAGTTCAGTTTCTAACACATCATTACTGGATTTCAATAATTACATTGAGCTCTTAGTAAATGAATTAAATGGAGTGATTAAAGCTGTTGTGTTAACTTATTATTTCACATCCACAGGTGTCAAGTTAAAGGTGGCAAGTTAAAGGTGGCATTAACCTAGCCAGTGTGTGATGTGACTAGATAAAATATTGTTAACTGTAAATATCTACAGTAACAAAATACTAAAATTTATAAAAGCAATACTTCCCGGGATTGATGTGGGTATCCAGCAGCAGGTTTATTTATTGTTATGCTTTCCCGGTGTCCAATCTTTATTCTGCTGTTCGGTCATTCTGTGCTGTTAATGTTAGTCATTTTGAGTGCACTATTAAGTTGTCCGTCACATACAACTTCATTGTTTGTTTAGAGATGTTGCATTTTCATGTGTTCTTAGGGTCTGACTTGGGTTGTGTGTTCAAGTTGCAGTAAGCCATAATATTATCATGTTAATGACTGTCAGCCACTTGGATAAAAATGCAGCCAACACTTTGACTGTCATAGTCTGCAGTATCTTCCTGTCCATTGCCACTTAACACCGTACATTGGCTGTGGCAGCAAAGTCGCTCGCTCTTGGAAAGCATCATGTTTACGATTCATCAAGTCTTAAGGCACGCCCTCGGCCATGACCATGCAAGTAGGTTTCGCAGTTCCATGTAAGTCTTCGGATGTCCGGCATGCATGAGCAGCGCGCAAGAGTTATCACCTCTTCTGATATTATGACAGAGAATGGAGTAGGAGGACGCTAATCCCAAATATCGGCGCCATCCGCCATTCCGCCATATTGTCTTCGTGTGACATGATTCTTTTGTTGATAGATAGGTAGTTGGGTAGTTTAAATCACACACAATACTTGACTCAAACTTCAAACGTTTATTTCTATTAAACCATTTACAAGTTGAGCCACCCGTTCGCAAACATGATTGTTCATAAGGAGAAGAACGGGCTAAGAAACTCCTTACACACTCTTTTAATTCGTGTTACAGTTCTCATTTACACAACGTAATATTGTTCACTTCAAAAACCACTTCATTTCTATACTTCAATTGTTTTCTAATCGCGAGCTAACTAACTCGACTTCTCGTTGTACCTACGCGTGTTCTCTCTGTCCGGGCGGAAGTACCACACCGCCGGTACAGTAATTTATAACATAGTAAGTTCATTAAACCTTACAAACAATACTAGAATACTTCACAATTAATTACTCTAATAATTAAACGATGCCAATATTCATAAATGCAAAGGCATTATTGAGTTAAAACTAATTAGTGGCTTCATTACTTTTTACAACAATGGGATCTTGCTTAAAACCATTTCTCGCAGATCAAAGGATTTAATACAAACAGGTCTTTCACTAATACATTGCTCTGTAAAATAATCTTGTTACTTTTTAGTTTGTAATTAGTTACAGAAACTGATTTAGTTGTAGTTTCGAATTATAAATTGAGTTATTGATCATTAAAATCGTATTCGGCGCCATCTTCCACAATATTGTGGGATGTTGCCTCAAAACAAATCTTAGTGTTAAATGTGCAATTGTTAAAATCCCAATTGTCACATATTTGCTTGTCTTAATTTTAATTATAGTTCTAGCTAGACTTTCGTTTAATAAATTAATCTTCAGAAGATCTTAAGATCTCAGTACTAGTTAATACAGAGACCATTAGATGGCGCTTATCTCTTCTGTCAATCGATACAGGTCATTGTAATAATTGTTCTTGGAACCCACAGATGGCACGATCAATATTATGATGGATGAGACATTATAAGTTGGTTATTAATTAAATTAACTAATATTCTTAGCAGATAGACGCTCTTGCGGCGACATATATATAAACTTTCCTCTTGGATCACTTTATCTATTACTGAAAACCGCACCAAAATCTGTTGCGTAGTTTTAAATATCTAAGCATACATACGAACAGACAGCGGGAAGCGACTTTGTTTAATACTATGTGTAGTGATTGTTAAACGCGTAGGCACAATATGCGTAGGAACACGTTTAAACACCGCCTATTGTTCAAAATCGTCCCTGAATTTGATTTCATAGTCAAACACAATAAGTATAGCTATTTGCAGCAATAATAGACTTCCCTAATCGATTCCGACTGGTAATAATTATAATTAGTTTCAGTTACGCAAGTAATAAATTTAAAAGCGCACACGCACTACGCATATATTACAATTATTGATACCGTAGGCCTAATTCATTGTAGAGTTATGTGCTCACTTGTATTTGTAAACCGGTGGACAACGAAGTAACGATGGGGTGCCTGAAAATTATATAAAAATATGTCCCTCTTTGTTGTCAGACATTATAGCATTTGAAGCAATTGAATACGAACACAGTTTTAAATATATCTAGATAACGACATAAGCGTTTTATGCTTAACTTGATTACTGTAGGTAATTTATTTAAAACAACAACGTTAAAATCAAAATCAAAATATTTTATTTCACATAGGCCTAGATGGGTACTTATAAAACGTCAACAAAAAGGTGCACGGTTCGGGTTGTATGGAGAAGACCCGGCAAGAAACTCCATGGTTACTCTTTTCAAATCATTTGGTTTTACAATATTATCATGGTTACATCATTTGTACTTAAGTATGGGGGACAGCGTAGGCCCGACAATAATTCGTTGCTTACAACTCAAGACCTTAATTAAAGACATGACAGATATAATAGTAGGTAAATCTAGTGCTTCATAGTAGGCAGTAAAAAATGGCACGCTTGGTTTTCATACGGATTGTCATACTTGCGTTATCTATGTATATCTATATCTGTGAATACGAATATTCAGCCGCACGCGGTTAGGCTAGAATGTTTATTTTTCGTACTTCCTGCATTTGCATGTTTTTGCGGGCTGGAGGGCGGTGCTTCATCCTATATCCAAGCCTAGATCTATTTGCGGAATCTAAACAAATAAATGAAATTGAAGTGTCTTTTTGTTACATAGAAATTTTGCATTGGTAATTAAAAAATCAGCTGTTCATTTTGCATTTTGACCGTGTAGGTACTGCAGTTTTGTAGGAAACAGCTGTTTTTTTTTTAATGATGAATGAATGATGTACTGAAAATATTATGTGGTAACCGTTTTAGCATCGTCGGTGCCCCTTCCACCCTGTATACAGTACTTGTAACAAAAAAACACATTTTTTAATTTTTTATTTATAATATTTATTTAAACAGATACTTGCTGCACTTGCAGCTTTTGTCTATTTCACTGTTTGTTCCAGCTTATCTCTGAAACGACTAGACCAATTTTGACGATCAATTTACTACGGCAACTTACGCACAATTTTATTGCAGCTGTAATATTAAGAGTAACTTAGGCATATATTTTATTATAGAAAAAGAATTAGGGTTCCGTTCAAAACCTAAAATCCATGAAATGGTTATTAGAACAAAATCAAATTCAAATAGGGAAGTAAAATTTTTATAATAATTTCACGCGAACGATAATCGCAAGCAACAGCTAGTTAATTATAAATAGTTTGCATAATATTTAAAGGCTAGGTAGGCCATGACACATGGTATTTATCCTTATCCAAATAAATACGTTATTCATCGCAAGTATTGATTTCAATGAATATCTTAGGAGATATCACAGTTTTAAAAAACTCCGCAGCAAATTAATGATCAGGTACCGTGAAATGATGTGTGTGATGTGTTAGAATTTTTTTTTTTTTTTATTTATAACCAACTTATACTTTCAGTTTACACCAAACATAGAAGTTATTGGTTGAATATAAAAATCAGAATAAAAAAAAAAAAATTGTAATAAAATTATAAAGTAAACAAAGAAGAAGAATTGTACTATAGGTGCCTACAACCCACTCCCTCTAACCCTCTCTCTCTCTTATGTGACGCAGACGAAGTTGCGCTGGTCTGCTAGTTATAAATATAACAGTTTTGAAGGCGTTCAAAAAGAAGAATTGCATTTTTCATTTTCTTTGACAAATCTTTGTCACTATGTCGCATTTCAGGAATTGCCTATTTTACCTTATCGACAGTTTTCCAACTTGCAAGTGTGTACTCGACTTAACATCATGGCACACGCAATGCCGATAATTATTAAAATCATTAAATTGTAACAATTGTAAACGTCAAAATTCGTCACGGTTTCATATTTGTGTGCCTACGTCTATATTATTAAAATTTATTGATTGATACCGATTTTTATTGGCATATATGATTTATGATTGCTGTTGTGAAACGTTTCTGTTAATCTATATATATAAAATAGTAAACTGACTGACTGACTAACTGGGTGATATATCAACACACAGCCCAAACCGCTGGTTCTAGAGACATGAAACTTGGAGGGCGTGTTCTTTGTGAAGAGTAAGTATCCACTAAGAAAGGATTTTTGGAAATTCCACCCCTAAAGGGATAAAATAGGGGATGGAAGTTTAGTCTGTCAGTTTTGAAGTTAGGATCTTCAAATTTTGTGTTTAGGCTGACGATTAAAAATTAATTTATACGTCTCAGCGTTTTTGATTATTCTACCCCCGATGGGTTAAAAGGGGGATGACGGTATGTAACTATGTTTGTTCGAGTGGGATATTTTTCGACATCCACGCGGGCGAAGCCGCGGGCAAAAGCTAGTATTCAATAAGTTTCACAATAACAAATCATTAATTGATTGCTTTATTCGAATAATGACCGCAAGGACTATAGATGTTTGTGATAGTGATTACTGTCCCTGTTCCGAGTAGAGGCTTCGTGGTAGTATTATTTTACACTATGTTATGCCCGCTGCTTAGCCTGCGTGGAGTTGGGTAATGTCCCACGGGATCGTACTACCGGGATAAAAAGTATCCTATGTGTTAATCCAAGTTATATACTCTCTGTGTGCAAAATTTCATTCAAAACCGGTCAATATTTTTTGCATGAACGAGCAACAAACATCCATCATCATAAAAGTTTTTTTTTAATAAAACCTTGCCCCACACTAGGAATTTCTCCTGTATCGAATCGATTTCTCCTGTATTTGTTGTTTTTGTTACCCTTTCCTTTTTGCGGTCTTGAAAATACGCTGGAATATAATTTTATTCAAAGCGGTGATCAGAAGGTAGTCTAATCCTTGATATATTAGGTATCTAGTGTAACCAACATTTACGAAAGGCTTTTGACTTCAAATTGCAATAGACTAAAGAATCAAGTTCATGAATCATGGTCTTCTAGGCACTCAGATACTTCTACCTGTAAAGAATGGTATTTTTCCTACAGGCTTGCCATGTTTGGTGGTGCCGCCCTCCGCGAAATTACAAAAGAGTGAATAGAAGACCCAAAACAGCAACAAAAGTTTGATCCGCCAAATAAAAAAATCAACAAACTTCACATTCAAACAGGCCAGCACGTCCCATACAGAGCATCCATGCGTGCCTAGTAACACAGTGTTTGCGAGTTCAACAAACAAAAATAAAGTCGGCTAGCGGCGCTCACCTATGCGCAACTAAACAAAAGCGCACTAACGAAATTGTGGCAATAATACCACTATTTGTTTGGTTTGTCAAAAAAATATTGATAGACTCTCAGATTCTAACCTTTCCTAAAGAAACCTTTGTATATTTTGAATCGAAATGGTTTTATGGGGATTTTTCCTGTGTGACTTTAGTAATAGCTGTAGCTATTCAATGGATTAACAGTGCAATCCGATTAAACTACATACAAATATAAAACAAGGGGTCGGAAACAGGAAATACGATAACAAGAGAATTACTACTTTTTATTACAATATTTCTACGTTACATTAACTAATGTTATAGAAACGACAGCTATAAAACGCAATGGATTGTAAAAATAAAACTCAAATCGAAAATTCGTGTTCATTTTATCGTAGCTAACATCGAAAGAATAACTGTATTGTTTCAGTACTGTTTGGACTCTGAATACGGTGAACTTATGTTCTACTTTTGTTATAACTTTGCTAACAAAAACATCCCAAGTTTGTCTATTAAGAGCATGATGAAGAGAACTGAAGGAACATTTGTTTTATTAATCCCTGACCGTTCACGTAACTTGTGCAGGAATTTTGCTTCTATTACTTTTTTTCGTCGTTCAACTGTAAGACGTTTGGCGGAAACTTGCTGAATTATGAAGGGAGACGTGTGTTTTTAAATTGAGTATAATAAGGGAATTACCATCTGGAGGAGCTCGTGGCTAAATAATAAACAGCCGCTCGGATCGATCTTTAGGTTAAGCCGTGCTTGCCTAGGTTGGTCTGTGGATGGTTGACCACCCTTTACATACCGAGTTTCCACCGTGCCTCGAAAAGCACGTTAAGCCGTTGGTCCCGGGTGTCATTCGTAGATCTTTGACAGTCGTTAGGTAGTAAAGGCTAGGCAGATGATGATGCTGGTCATATAGCCTTTTCCCAACTATGTTGGGGTCGGCTTCCAGTCTAACCGGATGCAGCTGAATATTATCCAGTATTTTAAATGGAGCGACTGCTTATCTGACCTCCACAACCGGGATCCAGTACGGGTAGTACTGGATAATACGATACCCCTTGGTAAGGCTGGTTGTCAGACTTTCGGGCCACTGACTACCTGTAATGACTGTCAAAGATCTACAAATGACAGCCGGGACCAACGGCTTAACGTGCTTTCCGGGGCACGGAGGAAACTCGGTATGTAATGGATGGTCACCCATCCACGGATCAACCTAGGCAAGCGCGGCTTAACCTTAGGATCGATACGAGCGTCCGTTATTACCCACGAGCTCCTATAGTCCAAGACCAAGGATTCAAAATAGACGTAGGAAAATGCATAATAATTCCTGCCCAAACAGGTAGATAGTCTTAAACACTACGAATACCTTGCAATATGAAATTCCTAACGACGCATTATTCTAAGTAAATTATGGTGCTAACGACAAATACTAAAATTGTTGAAATAACACGCGTTGTTGGCTTGCGGTGTAAGATGATAAGGTAAGGTTCATTATTGCAAAATTTTGTGTTAAACTATTAATTTAGCAGCTGGAGTTTTATGAATGACTAGCTTCTGCCCACGGCTTCGCCCGCGTGGGGTTTGATAATTGTCCCATGGGATCATACCACCGGGATAAAAAGTATCCTATGTATTAATCCAGCCTATAAACTGTACGGGGTGGAAGGGTCACCGATGCGACAACGGTTACCACGCATTCAGTGCAGTTTTATATAACGGATGAAAAATGTCTATGTCTATGGGGGCTCAGAATGATGCACACGTACGCACGACGGCCAATCAAGCTATACAAAACAGTTTATGCGGATCTCTCATTGTACGAGAAACCTATACAAAGCGAGGCCAAATTATACTGGAAATGCATAGCTTGATCTGCCGCCGTGTGTACACGTGGTAACCGTTTTGTGCTAAATTTCATCCAAATCCGTTCAGTAGTTTTTACGTGTAAGCGTAACAAACATCCATACATCCATCCATCCTCAGAAACTTTCGTATTTATAATATTACTAGGAGTAGGAAGTAGGATTGGTGAGTCCTGGCGACACCAGCCGTTGAATTAAATATATAGAAAAGAGCAGCACGTGGATTATTTACTACAATATTATTTCAATCAAATTGACGATAGAACTTACGACATTTGAAATTTCAAAAGACGGTAGGAGGGGGGAGGAGTAAGGACGGACAGACAGACAGACATGACGAATCTATAAGGGTTCCTCTTTTGCCATTCGGCTACGGAACCCTAAAAAGGAGTAAACGATAGGTTGACAGGGACGAATGGAAGAAAAAAAACATGTCTCGAAACCAATAAGTACCCCCAAGTAGACCCCAAGTAATATGGGACAAGGGCAGGAAGCTGATGATGAAATAAGGCTTATTATCGAAAAACTAAAGATTCTAGTAGCGGCTGCCATTATACTGCAGGTCAATCAATCAATTTGAGTCAGCCATCAAACAGGCACGACCCTTCAGTAGTACTTACAAAACCCATGTAAAAACCGCAACAAAGCCATAATTGCGTCGCCCATATAGTTTTTTACTATCGTCTAATAGCGTCATCTAGTTTCATGGCCCGATCGTTATTTACAGGCGCACTCACGAATCTCTTGTTCTTGAGGCCATAGCACGAGCGGTGTAAATGGAACGTAAATACGTTGATTTTTTTATCGAAAATACAACTATCCTACAGGATTTTAATTTTTTTTGCGACTAACACACTTAGAGTTATGATAAATTCTTAAAAGTAAAAAAAATAAATAAATATGCGAAACTAGTATAAAGTAGTAAACAAGTATTTTTAACCGATTTCCAAAAAAGAGTAGGTGTTACGTTCGTGTGTATGTTTTAAAGAAGTAGCAAATATCTTGACTTTCGGAACTCGGTGACAAAAAAGTCATTGAAAATGAAACATTTCACCGACTTCCGAAAGTAAAATTATCTTTCATGTGTTTTTTTTTTAATTCAGCTATTTATCAATTTTTTAAATCGTTCGTATTGAAGTTACGGTTACATCGAGCACTCGTGCAAGCGCCTCTGTTCTAGATGTTGAAAAACCTTTGCCATTGTCGTGAATACATGGTGAACGTGATATAATTGTTTTGTGAATCCGTGCTTGGTGTGTTCGTGAATTGTAGGACAGCGTACCTTTGGTTTGTTGCATGTTTGCGGTAGGAGACAGAGGTACCTATCTAAATAAAGGTAGCTACTATGTGCTCTTTTGCAAGGGAACTTGAGTTGGTACTTATATCAGCCTATTTTGCGGGAATTGGGTATTGATTTAGAAATAGAAGAATTTAGTTGCATCTGCAGAAAGTTGTGTGTACAAATAAATTATTTTTGACCTGTTTTATCTTGAGCCCATTAAAATCCTACTGCAGGGAAAGATCCTCTTGGTGTATCATGTAATCGGTAACTTAATATTGTCCGTCCGTCTTAGTGACTAACTTATCGATAGGGTAATATTTTGAGAAGTGCACATTTTGCGAAGTGCACATTCTGCGTCAAACCCATTTTAATCATGTCAATATATTTTGTACTAGCTTATGCCCGCGGCTTCGCCCGCGTGGAGTTAGGGAATTGCCCACGGAATCTTACTTCTGGAATAATAAGTAATCTATGTATCTATCTATAATACATACATAGATTTACATCTACTTGCTGATAACTGCAATAATTATTATAAAGTTACATCAATTAAATTAGATACGTGAAATATTTATACCTTGGTTTGAGATTGGACATCGGATTTACTGGATTTAATCTGAAGAGTATGTAAACAAATTTTCAAGTCAATCGACCCCGAGAGTAAAAAGTTTCACAGAAAATTCAATACCCCATTTCACCCTCTAAGGGGTGAAATTTCAAAAAACTGATACTAACTCTTCACAAAGAATATACCCTCCAAATTTCATGTCTCTAGGACCAGTGGTTTGGGCTGTACGTTGATGTATCAGTCAGCCAGTCAGGACATTGAATTTTAAATTGGGGGATGATTTTGGAAAAACTGTGATACACGTATCTCATCATTTTAACTGAAGTATATGTAGACACAATTTCAAGTCAATCGACTCAGAGAATAAAAAGTTTCATAGAAAATTAAACACCCCATTTCACCCTCTTAGGGGTGGAATTTCAAAAACCCTTTCTTAGTGGATACCTACTCTCCACAAAGAGTACATTCTCCAAATTTCATGTCTCTAGAACCAGCGGTTTGGGCTGTGCGTTGATATATCAGTCAGCCAGTCAGGACATTGAATTTTAAATTGGGGGATGATTTTGGAAAAACTGTGATACACGTATCTCATCATTTTAACTGAAATATATGTAGACACAATTTCAAGTCAATCGACTCAGAGAATAAAAAGTTTCATAGAAAATTAAACACCCCATTTCACCCTCTTAGGGGTGGAATTTCGAAAAACCCTTTCTTAGTGGATACCTACTCTTCACAAAGAGTACACTGTCCAAATTTCATGTCTCTAAGACCAGTGGTTTGGGCTGTGCGTTGATATATAAGTCAGTCAGTCAGTCAGTCAGTCAGGACTTTGAATTTTATATGTATAGATCAACAGCCTTGCTTTTTCCCAACTACATAATTTTTAGAGTCGGCTTCGTGTCCCGGCTAACATACCTGCATACCAATATTTTACATGATACGACAGCCTATCCGGACTCAACGACAATATATTTCTATAGGGTGCATTTTAGTTTTTCCTTATATTGCTGATAAGTTTTATAGAGTTGTTGTACATAAGTTCAGTGGTATATTAATTTCCAAAACTTAGAAATACATTTACAGTTCACAAACCGCCAAGTTTTAACCTTATTATTACTGTCCTCGTGTCAAGACGGCGCAAAGAAAGTGTTGTTAAAAATTATTTCAGTAATGTGTAAAAGTTTGACTGTAGAAACTCGGCTACCATTGCAATGCATCCCAGTTTCTAATTAGTATTAGTAGTAGTTGAGGAGCAAGTTTCTAATTAGTACCACGTTTTAAGAAACTAACATACCTAGATATGTGACTTTAATGTCGCATTTGTCTGATGAAGTCTCTTTTGAATGTGAATGTTGAATAAGACTGTCTCGTTGGCCTAGTGGTTCCAAGCGCAACTGCTTTGCATGTAGTCCTAGGTTTGATTCCCAGGTCAGGAAAAGTGTTATTGGGTCAGGAATCAGGAATTTCTCAGTAGCAGCCACGAAGTCTGGATTTGATAACAACAAGCTCTTTCCTATTATATGGGACTTACATAATTGCTGAAATGTGGGTGTACTTTTAGGTGCACCTTTGCCTAACCCTTTGGGGATTACGTTTGGTGATGGTACCATATCTTCGTACCAATTTTTTTTTCATTGTAATTATGCTACCCTAATGTTCGGATTTTCAAACAACATCAGCTAAAAGATAGTTAACAAGCCAAATACGCGTCAACTACTGTCATTGGTTGACTCAATTATCATTAACAGCTAATTAGATCATTTAACTTGCGTAACATTTTGACATATCGATAAATTTTCACGTCAGAAACCGCGTTTTCCTTCATCGCGGTTTTTGGCAAAGTAATTATTATTATGTATCTACTACAAAAAAAAAATGCAATGCAATTATTAGGTACAAGTTGAAAGTTGCGCCAGTTACAGAAAAGTTGAAAGGGAATCGACTGTCTTGGTATGGGCATGTGATGAGGAGGGGCGAATTGCATGTGACTTAAAGATAGATGATTGTAAATGTTGATGGATGGAGAGAGAGAGAGAGGAAGACCCAGGAAAGGATGGATGGATTGTGTGGGGAATGATAGGAGAGAAAAAGGAGTATATGGTAGCGTGACGATTGACAGAGGAGAATCGAAGAAAAATGGGACAAGGTCAGGACGATGATAGCATCAAAGTTTCAGGTTTAGTATGATAATAGATGACGATGATGATGATGATTTGGATGATGACAATTATAGATGTAACAAGTTGAATGTATAATCAAAAGTTTAACACGATTAACTAAAAATTTATAACACGAAACACAATAAAAATAACACGGAATACGATTTCGAATATAGTGATTGGATTGGTTAAAAAGTCCCGAGTCAAAGCGTTTTAAAAATGCATTGGCGCTAAAATAGCGCTGCAACCAAATTTTTAAAAGCCGCAAAAATATCGGCTTGATACGTTGACATTTGTGCCAGGAATATAAAATGTAATGACGGATCATATTTTATGAATTTGTCGTATTGAGTATAAAAGGGTAATGGTGAATGTATGACTACTTTTTTCCGTTTAAAATATAATTCTTTTAAAGTCCATGTACGATGAAGCGGTAGTAAAAAGTTGCCAGAACTATTATCTATTACTGCATATAATCCGGCTTCCACGTTTAGTTTAGCTTTCTGGGGCAAACCAATCATTCTGCTAAAAATAATGAAGCACTAGAGAGCTTTAAAATTCACTTAATTAAAGAAAAACAGTCACATACGGAGTAGTACGTAACCTCACTGAGCCATGGATATCACCCTCTGTCGTGATTTTTTCTGAAGAAGACAATGTCTAAATCCTCTCTCAAAATCTAGAAATGAAAATGAAAACCAGAGCGAGCTCCTTTCTTTTTAAAGAAAACAACATTGTACAGAGAAAGCCCATTCAATTTAAAAGCTGAGCTGTATTTAAAGTACGGCTAACCTACTTATTTCGTGTTTTGCAAGTATCAAGACTGTCTCGTCTGTGAAAAAAGTTAAAGAAGAAAAGCAAATAGGTAAACTTATTTGCGACCCAAATAGGTTGAGGTTTTAAAACACGCTTAACATTTTCTTAGGAGTTCTGGTTTGTTTTAGTTAATGAAGTCGTTTGGTGAAAAATGGTTCGTGAAGTTTTGTTGAAATACAATGCAATTTTTGCTTGTTTTTTTAATTAAAGACTAGCTAATTGTGCACATTTTTCAGTTCAAATGCAATTGTGCCGAAATATTTCAAACGTCAATCATAACATTACGCATGTTTTTCCTCGAAGAGCTGGGCAGAGGTGTGTCGAGGTGATGGTGTGAGTGTTTGGCCGTATAGGAAATGTTTATAAATAATAACTTCAAAATAAATCGTACGTGTTTACCGGACATTATTTCCGAGCAATTTTATGCATGACAGCCGTTGGTCCCGGCAGTCATTTGTAGATCTTTGACAGTCCTTACAGGTAGTTAGTGGCCTGAGTCAGTCAAGGGGTATCGTAATACCCAGTACTAACTGGGTTGTGGAGGTCAGATAAGCAGTCGCTCCATGTAAAATACTAGTAATCATGCTGCATCCGGTGAGACTGGAAGCTGACCCCAACATACTTGAGAAAAGGCTAGGCAGATGATTATTTCTGAGCAATTTTAAATTGAACAAAGCTCATATTGCTCATATTAATGAACAAACTTAAAGATTGTCAGTTAGCAATACCGTAAATAGCACAAATTACGAAAAAAAAGCTCAAGTTCCACTATAATTATTATCTCGCCCATCAACCGATAAGGATCAGTAGCTTACCATGTCAAAACCTCACTACTGACACCACGATGTTATCTCGTATGATTGAACGCTTTTTGTTACAATTTTAATTAGAACAAGTAATAATTAAGCGGGTAATATAGGTTACCGGAACAGTTCAACGGAAAACTTTTTGTCCGTTTTTTGTTAAAGTTTTTCTAATAGTAACTGTGGACTGTTGGTTCAATAACTGCAATTAACTATGAAAACAATGATACTGCGGTTTTTGGCGACAATTAAAAAAGTCTAGCTCGAAACAATTTAAATTAAAAAAAAAAAAAAAAAAAAATGCCTTGTCATTACATTCTCTGTTACTGTTTCCTATTGTTATTTTAGGTAATTAAGTTTTTTTCTAGAATGTTACTTCCTTTCGGGTAGACGGAGGCTCAAAAGTTCAATTAAGAGGTATTGGAGGTTGTAGAGGTCAGATAAGCAGTCGCTCCTTGTAAAATACTGGTATGCAGCTGCATACGGTTAGACTGGTTGCCGACCCCAACATAATTCTTACAAATTAAAGTATTACATGGGGCTTAAACATAACTGGCAAAATGTGGACTAGGTACACGTCTGCGTAACCCTTCGGGGATTATAGGCGTGATGTTATGTTAGTCCGCACGCAAAATACGCGCTTTGACGTGGAGTTGCGGACACCAGCCCGTTATACAATACAATACAATATGTTATGTTAAATCAAAGTAATTGAAAGAATATCAAACAAAACAGTTTCCAAATTCGCCAAATGCGGCCTTATATTTTGTGTCTTAATAACTTGTCATAAGTTGGAAAGTTGCCTAAAACGAATAAAAAATGCACGGGAAAAGTTGACCTACCTAATAATATCAGGGTAAATAATTGCATTGTTAGTAGGATTCTTTAAACCTTTGTGAGAGAGCAGCTTTGCTAAATTCAGTTAGCTTGATTGCAATAACAAAAACGTATATAAATTTTCATTAACTAGTAGAAAACTAACGCTTCAAACACTAGCTTTAGGTATATATACGAGTACATAAAGAGCACGAGTGCCATTTACCCATTTAGTTGTACTTACCTTTACAATAACAAAAATATAAACAGTAAGTCAAATTGGTATAAATTAAACAAATTATTCATGGAAATTATTCATTGTAATCGTAGGCTTCATTCATTTTCGAAACAATAATGTTATTTTTAGTTTAAATATTCAACTTCGACGTACCTACTTTAGTTGAAATTGTTTACCAATTAATTGGCGTTAGATATTGTTGAAAAGCTCTATGGGGCCTCTAAAGTTTATTAATACAAGGGTTTAGAAATTCCCTTTGGATATAGTATCGGTGAGCTTTAAAGCGATTTATGGGTGAGATACGATCCCAGGTGCAGTCTTGGGAATTGGGAAACTGAACCACAAATTGAGATTTGAGAACAGGGAAATAGCCCGCAACTTTAAGGTAAGTACTACATTATAATTATCTTTTACTTTTGTTATTTACTAAGACAATATCACATTCTTCTTTCTTTATCGTGTGGTTGGCGCCTAACCTGGTGTCAGAGTTTTGATGCCGCTCATGGGTCTCTGACTTGGCTTAACATGCCGTCGAGAAATATCTCTCAGGTATGCTGGTTTCCTCACGATGTTTTCCTTCACCGAAAAAAAGTACAAAGTAACTACACACGTGGATTGTATGAATTTACTACTAGCATTTTTTTTTTCAATTCCCGTTAACTTGAATTATACTTATGTTCAATAATAATGTAAAAAAAGTTTAAGTTCAAAATTAAAGCTCCCTTTCCACGTTTAAAGTTACTTAACCAACTGTAAACAAACTCCACACAAATGTTAACCATTTGTAAACTATAACTGCTTTAAATCTATGTTAAAAAACAAAATGACAATAAACAACCAACGATTTCACTTTCATTTACTGTTTAACCTACCCAGTGGCGTAGTACGCGGATGTTTGATCGTGTGACATACGCACCACTGAGCGTACACAGCCCTGTCACTCCGCGTTAGTATTACTAAAACTGTCGTGTATTTTGTACACTATTTATTGTTGCTACGCGCTTTACTTCGGATTAACATGTTTGATTATGCGATTTAAATTGTTTACGTAGGATTAAACGTAAATAAGGAATGGTTTTGTGGTTTTAGGAAGCATCTTACATAAACTGAGATTGGAATAGGTAAAGTTTATTTGCCCAAACTTCAAAGAAGTGTCTAACATGTGGATTGCCACATTTTATAGGGAGGTAGAATTACATAACATCACGCCTGTAATCCCTGAAGAGTTAGGTAGAGGTGCGCTTAACAGTTCAATATTTCGCCAGTTATGTATAAGTCCGTTACAGGGCACAAATCCAGACTCCGTGGCTTCTACTGAGAAATTGCCAATGGGAAAAACCCAATAACAATTTGCCCGACCCGGGAGTCGAACCCAGGACCTCATGCTCATGAGTCACGATTACGACCATTAGACCAACGAGGCATTTCAATTACCACCAGTACAATTGCCTCCCTATAAAATCCCGGAATAATTTTTAAAGTGGCATAGTTTCATTAACTCATCGTCTAAATGTAAAAATAATTGGGACGAAGAAGGACCAGCTTCCCTTATTGAAAATAAACAACAGTTTGTTTATTTAAATACGTGTTTGTATAAATAATTCTAATAACAAATACCCAACCTTCCTAAACAAAATAAAAACCTAGTTTTAAATTATAAATGTGCGCAATGTAGGCGAGCATAAATTTAAAAAAAAAATCACTAAAGCTGTTAACGATTGACAACTCATTAAACTGCAATGCATGTTGAACTATGATTTATGCTAATAGTCTTTAATTTCTAATGTTATGACATATTACTATCCGAATAAGACATTAATCACTTTCAATTTTAATTTAAACGCGACCAATTAAAATGACATGTTCTTTAATATTTTATGTCCGTATATCATTATCATAACTTGTTAATGAAATATATGTCTCATGATTATTATAATATATTATGTGATAACTTAGTAACAACATAGGTTACGTAATACAATTTCGGTTTCTTTTGAGTGACAATGAATACTAAAATCTATGTAGTCGGAATAAAGTGGGTAATTTTAGATCAATGTAATCAAGATTGGTCTAGAACTTTGGCATGCATTAGTATTTCAGTTTTTTTACTACCGTTCTTAAGTTTATTCACTTGACCTATTGTGTAATGCTGGATTGTGTGTCATGAAAAAACAAGGGTTGTCATAAAAGGCGATAATTTCAAATTTCAATTACATCAGCCGAAAATATCTACAGCAAATCAAAAACAAATATTCAATTTATTTCCATATATAGCTCAGTCATACTAAACTTCTTCAATTAGTTAGTTTTTATTCCATTTTTCTGGGTTGTTTACACTAATTATTCTACTGCTCTTATCCCATGCCATGACAACCATTTACGGTTGATAAATGGTTGTCATGGCATGGGATACGATTTTTCAGTCACCGGTGCCACTTTCAGACTTCCTCTCATTACACATTACACACACCTATTTCTTATTCTATCCATTTGCGTTTCCCTTAGCATTAAAAATATGTATTGTAGCATCAATATTATACCCATTAGGCTAGACAAAAACTTACCAAAATGTAATGACTAGAAGATCAGCACACCTACCAAGGCAAGGCATCCCTGGAGTAAAGCTAGTTAAATCTAAGTTATTTAATCTTAAATCAACAGTTTATCAATCATATTCACGCGACATTGTGCGTTAATGGTTTGATTAGCATATAATATTATTTTAATTAGCAAAAACTTAATTTATTACTGATTAATGATAACAATTATTATGGGCACAAAAAGTTTCATATTGATTTTTATAGGTACCAAGTGTAGCCACACCTTTTTAGTTACTAAGTATGGTTAATTAAAATGAAATATTTGTAATTATTGGGTTTAATTCCTGCTTGTGATTAGGCGTTTACGGGGCGGTAGCCAATTCCCATACTCTTTGTAAAATTCTGCGAAATATTCCTTAACATTTTTTTTATTTGTCATTTAATATGCACATTTGCTATGCATATGCTATGCGATGTCAGGGCATACGTTAATGCATAAACTTGATCAATATTGTCATAATGCATTATGCAAATCTGTGAGCCTGATAACAACTCATTTGTGAAGTGTAAGAATATGACGCAAACGAGTATTAGAGCATGTAAACACAGTTTACGCTTGAACTTAATTTTATGTAAAATGTACACCACACACAATCAACACCATTAAAGTTGGTCTGAGAGGAAAACTAAAAAAAAAAAGTTTTTGGAAAAAAAAAGCCTAGTTATAATAATTGTCGCATGCCGGAGGAGCTATGGTCTAAAGTGACCACACAATGGGTCCCAAACAGCAGACAACGGTAAACCAGCAGGCCCAGAAGGAGATGGCGGGTCGAACTCGATTCTTTCTACAAGGATTGGCGTGTAACAGCACTGGATAGGGATAAGTAAGGATGGGAGGCATTTGCCCTGCATGGGACACAAATGGCTGATAATAATTTAATATTTTTTTGTAGCCTGTAGGATCTACTTTTCACCCCATTATTTCACCATCTTAGCGTTAGGTACAACAACAAAAAATGCAACCGATTTATCCTGATAAACATTGATCGATACAATTTATTCAACTTTTAACGAAGTTCTAACACCGCTGCCATTTTCCAAAACTCAAAGAGTCATGTAATTTTCCATTGCTCCCTTGGAAACATTTCACAACGCAACCTCCTTTGATAAGCTAATTGATAACGTCAATGTATAGGTATGTTATTATGAAATCGTGGGTAGCATTGTCTGCCTGTCAGTGACGCATATCAGATCGAGCAGGAAGCGACACGGCGTTTGTACGTCGCATTGACAACTCCATACGTCTGAATGACGTACGTAATGCTTTGGAGATGGCTTCAAAGCGGTTTGATTTATTGATAACTAGTAGCTTTATAAGCTTAGTTTCTGATCCCGTTTGTGTATACCTGCCTGCATTAATCCGATTAGTATCTAACCTAAAAGGTGGTTACTCCAGCTATTTCAAATTTGACGTGTTCCATGTAATATGTTGTTGTCGCTGCAATCGTTTTTCTTTAAATGTGGAGGTTGAATAATTCCTGATAGTCTGTCGTAAGTTTTTCAAGAGCTGATAAGTACCTGCTCTATTCGTGCTAACTAAATATCTACTGTGAAGTTTATGATTAGTAAAGTACCAAAGTAATAGATATGACGGCAGTATATGGATTAGCATCCTTAACAATACCAAATATCAGGTGTGAGTAGACTGTATAGGATTACATCATTTACGTAGGTCACCTAGTCATTATGGTTTGATGAATATGATGTAACTAGCGGTTGCCCGCGACCTTTGGCCGCGTGAAATTTTATAGCCTGTAACCTTCCTCGATAAATGGGCTATCCAACACTAAAAGAATTTTTCAAATCGAACCAGTAGTTCCTAAGATTAGCGCGTTCAACCAAACAAATAAAATCTTCAGCTTTATAATAATTATTATTAAATATTAAACTAGCACTCCGCCCGCGACTTCGTCCTCGAAAATTGTGATAGCTCGGCTAATTTGCATGATATAAAAATAATTTATAGCCTATAGCACTCACGAATAATGTATCTTTCTGCCAGTGAAAGAATTTTTAGTTATTGGATCATTAATTCCGGAGATTACCCCCCTACATACAAACAAATTTTACCTCTTTATAATATTAGTTTAGATATATAGTATAGTTACTAAAAGCACACAGGTTTACAAGTCATCGCTCAGATATGTTTTAATTTATCTTACCTTCAAGGCGCCAAAGACATCAACTATGTTTATTCATAAATTCTAATC
Source organism: Noctua comes (assembly GCA_963082995.1). NCBI lineage: Eukaryota > Metazoa > Arthropoda > Insecta > Lepidoptera > Noctuidae > Noctua > Noctua comes. The sequence continues at coordinate 6,081,486 of OY720271.1, forward strand.
TGAATAGCTTTTCTTATAAATAGACCTTCAATGAAAATTCTTAGTCAAAATAAGTCATTTGATGCCCTTTTTGAATACAAACAAACCCTTCTAGAGTAAGCTATGTTGTTAAAAGCGAAAAGGTAAAATCAAGAGATTTACCTGAATACCTCTAGGTAGTCCCAGGTCATGGTTACTATAAACTACTATAGACTACCTCATAAAATGACTAGAACGCAGTCAAAGATTCCATAGCCGCCAACCACTAAGCCTCGGCGTAAACATTACTTAATTTAGCTTCAACTATGCTTAAGTCTTAGATATTTGACATTGTCGATGATTTAAATTAGCTGCATGCAGTTTGATTTAATTAAAAGATAAATATTTATTGTCATATTTGTTATTATGTTCGTCTTTATTTGTACTGATTAATAGATCTTCTTTTTCTGGTCACGGTTATGCCTTGGCCAGGTTTGATTCTCATTAATGGATCTTGTGATTTACTTATTAGATGGGTGATGGTCAGAGTATTTTCTTTGCAATTTGGAAAGTTGGCTGCCCTTACTGCTACTGCTCGCAGTATCTTTGCAAACTCAAGAAGAAGCATTAATTCGATTCGTATTTTTTTTTTTATTTCTGCCAAAGCTTACCCTATATTCTTAAGTATTTATTATTATCTCTAACAATTAAATGAAATCATAAAAATACGAATGCATGTGGGTGTCATTATGAACAGATTACCTTTTACCTTGACAAGTCGACATAAAACATACATAGGTATGTATTGTAGTACTAGTAGGTACCCCAAACCCGCCCGGGGCAGTAAACTAAGCAATTGTTAATTACTCAATCGATTCTAAAATTAATAACAAACGTAAGCAACTATTTATCAAAACACACATTAAATATTTAAACTCAGTATTGATAATTATGGTGTACAGTCGAGCACCAATATGTAAACACTTAACAATTTTTAAAAGTGTTTTTCTCCTTTTGTTCTGATTACTCTCTGCCGGCATCTGTGTTCCCTCCCACATTTAACCCTGCGGAGTCTGGGACGCCCGAACAGGCATCTTTTGGGCACGCTCGTCCCATCATAGACCTCATCTATCGCTTTCCATCAGGCGTGATCGAGGTTAAGAGCAGGCCCAGTTCGTTATAAAAAAAAAAAAGATTAAAATTTCATGTTGTTACGAACATAATATTTTGGAACTCATATTTTATGAAAAAGATCCGATCTCCAAGTTACAATCGTTATCGCGAAAAGTGCTTTTAAATTTAAGAAAGTGTATTTGTATTGGTGCTCGTGACTGTACGTTTATTTTAAATGAAGTTTGGTATTTTAGTTACTCCATCAATCAAATTCTTTGTCTACAAGTCAATGAGATAATTGAAACGTTCATTGAGGTTATGGTTACGGTTGAACAGAGAGAAGAGATATCTTGTAATTGTTTAGGCCAGCGGAGAAGAGAAGAAACGTGTGAGGATTGCTCTTCTCTCCGCTTTGCGCATCTCCGCACAGTCTTTTTTTTTTTTTATCGTAAAATCATCAAATGAGTCCTCCCACCCAGAGCAAAGCGGGAGGGACTGTCAGACTTGTACTGACTAAAATCCACGGTGTCCTTCAATAGCCCTTTATGTTCCAGGGTCACGGTAATTTTATAAGTAGTTCGGTAGTTTCACCGTTACTTTTACGCATCTCCTTTTCACTCCGCTTCGCACATCTCCGCTCATCTCCGCTTTGGTGGGGTCCGGGTCTGAAGCTGTAAGTCACCAATGTACCTACCACAATGCTAGTCTTCTTAAAAGTGATGACTGATAGTACTGTTCTTGAATAACTTCATTTTTATTGAATTGAAGTGTATTGTTAAATTGTTACTTATTGATATAGCATGTTTAGTTACGTCTCTTTGCCCTCGTATGGGCACATATGCACACTGAAGTTCCTGCAAAAAAAAAACAATAAAAAGGTTTTTTTTTTTTAATATAGAATTGATTTAGGTACACACATTAAGCTGTACATTTCCAGTATAACTTGGCCTCGCTTTGAATAGATTTCGTATACAATGAGAGATCCGCATAAACTGGTTTTGTATAGCTTGCGTACTTACCCTTTGCTCTCTAATACTGCCACTCGATATTGTAAACTAAACAAAAAAAATATTCAAGTACATTTTATTCAGCGAAAAATCATGCAAAAAATATAGGTACTCATACTGTTTTCATTGCGAGATATTTTTTCAGTTTCATGTATCCTATCTGCCTTTCAAACAATGATACAAAAATATTGTTATGTGAAATATCAAAACGGAAAGAACAGTAGGCCTGAGGGACTGAGGACTGACATGCGGACGGACAGTACGGATTGACAGTACGGACTGACAGTACGGACTGACAGTACGGACTGACAGTACGGACTGACGAAATTAAAAAGCTTCTTTTTTTGCAAAAAGCGGATTTTTGGAAGCGTAACTACGTGGTGGTTTTATTATTTTTGTATCCAGATGATAGACATGATAACATGCTATGTTTCCCAGATTTAAGGTCTGGTGATGGCTCATAGTCATAGCACGTTTGGTTAACTTATATCACCATAGGTACAATTTTGAAAGTCGTTTTATTGTTGTTTACAGAGGATAATTTAAAAAAACTAACTGAGTTTTTCTTGATTGAACTGACATTTTCTCTGTATCCATAGGAATTACAAGTCATTAGGTATATGCCATTATAAAATTATGACTGTTTACTATTTAATGGTTAAAATCAAAAATCAAAATCAAAATATTTTATTTCACATAGGCCTCGATGGGCACTTATAAAACGTCGACAAAAAGGTGCACGGTTCGGGTTGGTCGTTTCCTATGGAGAAGAACCGGCAAGAAACTCCATGGTTACTCTTTTCAAATCATTTGGTGTTACAATATTATTATGGATACAGCATTTGTACTTAAGTATGGGGGGATAGCGTAGGCCCGACAATAAGTCGTTGCTTACTACACAAAAAATGTAGAACAAAATAAAAAGTTAACAAGCAGCTGGGAATCTACAAAGCCTACAATGTCCACACATTCACAAGCAATCGAAAAAAAAGAATCTAATGGTGTACCTCTTCTCCGTAATTTTATAAAAAAATAATTTGTCGAAATAAAATTGATCCTGACTCGTTATTGAATAGTTGAGGGTACTGTTAATTCAATGCTTATAGCCCAAGTAATGCAGTTTTTTTGCCATAAGTCGTGTACAACGAGGATATCCTGCCAACGATGACCTAGTGCCGAGACATGAACGCTCACAAAGGAGATCACTTCACCTCACCTCATACGAGTTTCACAGAGAGTCATGGAGCGGGCCATGCTCGGCATTACCCAACTAGACTAAGACAGTGCTCAACACCGAAATCCGTCTTAGGACGAAAGTCTGTGACGTCAGAGATAGGGTGGTACGCCTAAAGCGGAGTTGAGCAGGACATCTGGCTAGACGCAGAGATGACAGATGGAGTAAGGTTTTGACCGAATGGTGACTAAGCTTGGGACATAAATACCAAGGCCGTCCAAAAGCACGTCGGGTTGACGATATCGTCAAATGGGGAATTAGATGGATGCGGGACGAACAGAACTCAAAAGAATGGCAGAAGAAAGGGGAAGCTTATGTAACAGTGAGAGAATCCGCGGCAAAATAATGAGCTAACTGAAAGGATAAATTCAAATTCATCTAACATGTAGGCAAATTTTTTTTTTACCCCCCCCCCCCACTCTGCGCGGAACGGAAGGGACTGTCAGCCTTGTACTGACTAAATCCCATTCATGTTCCTTCTTTGCCCTTTGTGTTGCAGGGCCACGGCCCACGGGATCTCTTTCGAACAGTCCCGCAGCCTACATGTAGGCACCTCAAGATATACATGAACAAACCTACTTTGCATATTAACATCTGAATTTTTACGACATCCAACTATTTGCAAATACGTTGTCAACATTAAATGACTAGTCCGATCACTTAGGGCAAGTTTACATCGTATGCAAATCCACCACGAATGCAGTCAGTGTGCGTCTGACATGAAGGACTGAGTTATGTCTATAACACCATTAAGTTCCATGCTATGTCGCCAAGTGTTTTGCCATATATTAGGGCACAGATGCATCGTCGCGTAAATTATGTTGATCGGAGGCCCGTATGTTGCTTGCACCTAATATATTGGTACGCATAAGTCAATTGCAGACCGTCTGCTGTGTTTGATTCTGCGTTGAATGGATTGACGATTGTAGGCTTTGAAATTAGTGGTAGGTATATTATGAGAAGGTAATTCCGTCAGTCTGCCTGACTCTCCCATTTTCTCGCCAAAACCTGAACTACAAAATAACAAACAAAGTTAAGTCAGTCACCAAATAGCTATAAAAAAAAGCAGCTATAAAAAAAGCAGAGTTTTTAGCTATAAATAAAATAAAAATCAGAGTTTTCTAAAAAAAAGTAAATATTTTGGAAGCATTTTATTTCAGTTTAAATAAAATATAACAGGCCAGTAAAAAAAACAAAACGTTCGTTTTTTCAATTAAAATTAAATACAAAAGTAATTTAAAGTAGATTAGGACTAAGTACAGATCATTACGTATTGGTAAATACATGATCTATAACAGTCATAAAAAAAAACTGTTAATGTGTTTTCACAAGAGCGATTATCGTGTAAGAAATGCAGATCATTTGTCAAAACTGTTCAATATTTGCACAACAGGATACGGCTATAATTGGTATAGTTATTACCTACTTGCAGAATTATTGAATACTATGCATGCGTTATTGAATAAATCCAACATAGTACATAAATATTCGAATCTATTTCGTAAATCGTAGGTATATTTCATGGAAAAATGTTATGAAATCGTGATATTTTTTCACTACTACATTAAAAACTGAAATTCTGCCCGTAACATCGTTTTGACGCGTTTTCCCAACTAACATTATGTGTGTTATTTTATAGTACGAAGTACGTGTATGAAAATATACTGCGTATTCAAATAACAACTGACATCCTGGCACTGTCGGTTTGAACCTTGGCAAAAAAAAAGTTACAAATGTAAATGTTAGTAACGTGCACTGCAAAGTTCGTAAAATATTTTGTTCAAATACGTGTTTGCCCCTGGTTCACGAGCATCATCTGCCTAGCCTTTTTCCGACTATATTAGGGTCAGCTTCCAGTCTAACCGGATGCAGCTGAATTTCAGTATTTAACGATATCTCTGTTTCACAACATAGATTATTAGTGTATGTGGTTGGTCATATTTCAGTAAACTGCTGGACATAGGTAGACCTCTCTTAAGTTAAAGTTACCAGAACAGACTCTTCGCCTCACAGAATTCTTTTCCGTAGAGATCTACGCTTTGAAATGGACTACTACAGTACTTTCATAATTTATTATGCCTTATGACAGGGACTGTAGTTTCATCATTTTGTTTTTGACATTCAAAAATGCATGTAATGGTCTAATTGAAATAAATGCTTTGAGTTTGAGTTTAGGAAATTGTATTTCAATGCCTCATGCATTCCATACAATTTTTTGCTACTTATTCATATGTTTTGCGCAACCCAAATATTCTCTCTTTGAACCTCCTTGCATTTGAAGTGAAATGATAGAAACTGACTGCAGCCACACTGAATTACAAAGTTGTGTTCACGATTAACATTGCATCAATAATTTATTTGCCGTGGGAACCAATCCCATATTTCCCACATTGAAATCAAATCCCATACTCATTAAGTTTAACACGACGAACAAGGACATTTAAGTGATACATAAATACTAGGTAAGTACTATTGGAATCATGCAAGCACAATAACTGCCAATAACCTATAATTAGTACATATTTAAATGATTAAAAAGGCCTTAAGGAAGCAGACTATAGGAAATAAACAAACATGCCTAATTATACTGCCCATTGTTCTATTGTTCTCATACTTCAGAACTCATGTAAAGGCTGTTACCGCACTTATGACACTCCCTATGAATATTGAATTAATTTGACCAATCATTTGCATGTTGTGATTTTTATCTAAACGAATAGAATTGGATCACGTTCGATTTTAATTGTATTGGTAATGTCGTGATTTATGTGTTAACTGTAATTTTTGTCGGTTATAGGCGCAAAACTGATTTGTGATGTTGATTCATAGGTCAGAAATAGGCCAGGCTTCTGGACACGTGAAGAATCGAACAACCGCTTGGCGATATTCCAAAATACTTGGTGGGCACTCGGACTCCATGCCCCTAGGGTTTCAAAAGGCTCAAACACATAACTATAAATTAAGTAATAAAGCAAAATAGTTTATTTAATCAAATGAATAATCCCATTCTATTAATATTATAAATGCGAAAGTTTGTGAGGATGCAGATGGATGGTTGAATGTATGGATGAATGTTTGTTCCTCTTTCACGCAAAAGCTCTTGAACGGATTTGGATGAAATTTGGCACACAGATAGTTTATAATCTGTATTAATACATAGGATACTTCTTATGCCGGTAGTATGATCCCGTGGGACAGTAATCGAACTGCATGCGGGCCAAGCCGCGGGCATAAGCTAGTCCCACAATATATTTGGAATCAATCATATTTTGGTTGAGACTCACACAGACGAGGGAAGAATGGAATAAAATGGAACAGGCATATACTCAGCTCAGTGGAACAAAGGTGCCAATGATCATGATGACGTTGATCATAATATATCGTCGGTGATAGTGCAAATCCGCGAATCTACCATACGTAAACTCCACGTATCTGCACTACGTGTAGGTTTACAGGGGAAGGTTATAAGTTTATATTTGTTTTTATTCCAACGATTTTTGACCTCATTTTGACATGAATAGTAACAACTCATGTGTTCTACGTATTTTTAACAGTAGAAATCTATTAAATTCATTAATTTAGTCACTACGACAATGCGTAATTGAAATTGGCTACATTTTTCAGATACGCGGTATTATTCAATGCTAGTTGATGAGCCGCGTATTTGCACTATCCCCGACGATATAGCATATCTCTAGTTTTCTAAACGGCATAATTAGGTACCGAAATCACAATCAAGCCATCACAAACAAGCCTCAAAACGCAATATCCTTTCATCTATTCCATAACAAATATAAATCAGAATTAAAACTACTAAGTTGCGTACAAAACGAGCCAATTTGGAATATGCACGAACAATCGAAATAACGATCTGAGCTAACATTTAAGCTCACAAAATATGGGAAAAGATGGCAAATGCAAATACCATCGATAGATTATATAAAGGTTAAAGCTATAGATATTTATTAGACTTTACTACATTGTATTGGGTGTTACATTATAGGATTTAATTGGCAGTGAATATAAGAGAAATGGAAGAAGTCGTCATTCTAACATCTATCGATTTAGTAATATGGGTTTATAGTTCTCTAATGACTGCACTTCTCACCCTAGTAAAATTAGGAAAACAATTAAATCAGTTGCCATTTTTGGTTTCAGGTTTTACTGTAGCGGCTATGCGGTGTTATAATGACCGTCGTGCCGGTGCTTAATGATGTTAAAAGCAAGCTATATAAAGCAAGCACCTAAAGTGGTGACTAACTTTAAAAACAGAGACGATGGACCTGGATTGGGATCCACTATAAAACATGGTGGAAATTAAGCACCAAGTCGCAGCAAGGCAAGCAATCGTAAACCAAAGAAAGCCAATGCTTACAGTTCACCTGAAATGACTCATCTACAGATTTAATTCAAAATAATAACAACAACACAATTCCAAAACAAAATAGTATCCAAAACCAGGTCGAAATAATTATCCAGTTATTACAATATCCAATATATCGGTGCGCGCGCGCGCATGCCACGGCCTTAGGTTCACGGCTGCGCGCTCATTAGACTGAGGTCCTGCGAGGTTATGCACCCACGTGGGTGTTGGCTTCGTTTGCCGCCACAAAACAGCCTGCCTCACCACCAGCGATAAGCGAAAAAAGTAGCTAGTGAACAGTGGCAATACCGACGACACATAGGACGGAACCCAAGCAGGCGCGTTACTTTATGACATTTTATTTGAGGAATTCGCCATACCCAGCAATTCGAAGACATCATCTACCAACGTGCACAGGGTCCGCTTGGTAGATTATCGCCCACTCTCCCTCATAAAGAGGAGGTCAGGGTCCCAGCTGTGGGAACTAAAAACAAGTTAGCGAGTAACGAGCAGCGAGTGCTCTGATGTGCGTGTGTACCAAGTGAGTCTCTCAGCGATTGTGCCGCTTGCCTAGCGAGTGTCGATGAGCGAGTACTCTCGATAGCTCATGTCTCTGCGACAAACGTGTACTCATCGGCCGGCTCTGTTAACAATCAGCGATTAGCTATTAATATATTATGTATCTCTTGCACTGCCACGGGATCTACAATCTTTTGCGCAGTAGCCAGTACATCAAGTTACCACCAACTGTCACTGTCGGCGCCTCACATATGCGTGGATAACCGCGGGGAGGGCGCGGGGCTCGGGGTACCGAACCCGGCTGCGCGAGCGCCGCAGCGCGCCCTACCACAGACACTGAGCTCACAGACGCCGGCCACTACGGGCATTTCTTTGTACGGTCTTCACAAATTGATTTATGTTAATTGTGGTATTACACCTATAAAATACAGTCCACTAGTTTCATTATAAAGTCCAACCGAGTCTATTCAGTCACAGTTGTCCAAATGATTTTAAACCATAAAATGTTGATAGTTAATTTCAAAATCAAATGCGAAAATTTGACACTTTTTTCTTGATCCAGTAAATATTCGATTCTTAGTCGCTTCCTCGTTGACTGTGGGACAGGAGCCTAAATTATGTAAAACTCATCACCGGAGATTACGGCGGTATTAAATAATAACTATCATAGCGTAATGTGATAATAATCAGCATTTGATCGACGATCTTGCGTGTACATATTAACAAAGTTTCCTTCAATTTTGCGTTCGAAATTGGTTCTTTGATGTACTTGTAATTGGTGATGATTAATTTTGTTGTTAGGTGGTTTATGTGTTGATTATGATGCCTACGGAGTTAAATACTCGACAGATTTAGTAATATTACGTGTTTATAGCTTTTCTTATATGAAAAGAATGCCAAAATAAAAGCGCACTGTTCACTTGTCGTAGCGCTACGAGTTGAAAATCTAAGTGTCTAAACACACTATTCCGAAGTTACGCGACCGAAGTTCGGCAGCTGATTTTACGTTCCGACGTATTCGGCTGATATGACAGACCATAAGTGCCGAACTTATGCGACAGAATTTCAGTTCCGCAACTTGATGTGTGTATTCAGTGTCTCGAGCGCTGTTGGGCGGCTCCCCGCTGCTCCCCTACCCCGGATCTTCGTCGGTAATAGAACCGAACTTCGGTCGCGTAGTGTGTTCGCACGGATATAAACCGGGAATGCTTAACAAGCCTTTTGAAAATAGTAATAATTAATTGTGTTCAAGTTAGCCACTGCACTTAACATAATATATTACACCTATTATAAATCACGTCATCACTCTTAACTCCGAATTTCAGATGACTTTAAAATGTGAAAAATTTACCATTAACCTTGATTGATTACTTTACCTATCTACTTAACTTTAAAGTAACTCAGTACTTTAACTTAATGCCACATAACTTCAATGATGGCTTTATTAACTAAAGTGATCTTTTTTTTTTTGGCAGGGATATCATCAAATGACCCCCCCCCCCCACTCTGGGCGGAGCGGAATCCCAGTGTCAGACTCGTACTGACTAAAACTCATCCATGTTCCTTCTTTGCCCTTTGTGTTCCAGGGCCACGGTATCTCTTTCGAACAGTCCCGCAGTCCTGGCAGGGACTAATGTGATCTCACGTTATTTTCAATGCAAAGCAAAAGAAATGACCAAACATTCCCATAGTGAATTAACTAAACAATTAGGCGCGTTACAAAGCGTTCTCGTTCACGAAATACTTGTTATTTAACAAGAAAAGATAAATAGAAGAAATTAACTCTATTTAGTGTCTAGGAATTGCTTCGAGAACAAATTACGTAAGGATGTTAGTATGTGGGCAAGTCTTTTGTTTCCAATGCGAATGCTATTCGTTAAGGTAGGTACACAATTGAGCATTTATTTGTGGCAGAAACATGGGATCATCAAGCCGTTCTATTATGTCATCATTCGACGAACTGAACAGTGAATCCTGCTCTGGAGTCACCATGTTCCGGTCATTGCAACATTTGACACAGAGTGGACTAAAGAATAGTAAGGAATGTTACAAGTAGGGTGAGAGAGCATTTTGTCGAACACATTGTGGAGCATTCGAATGAACTTTACATCTTTACGTATGATCTAGAAAATGCTCTTTTGAATTGAAAATTTGCTTGTATTGTACCATTCCTAAGAGGGTTAACACTATATTGTTTAGAACTGCGTAACAATTTTGGCTTACAATAAAATCATTCTGTCTGTTTGGGATTTGCCGACTATTGGTCAAGTAGACGGAAAAGTCGACCGGCCATATTTGTAGTCGGCGAATAGACGGCGACTAGTCGGCAAAAAAAGCCAACTCAGCTGGAGTGATTGAAATTAAATTTTAACATTTTTGTTAATAATGTGTATCTTTAATCAGCCTTGCAGTTTGTTACATAATCTAGGAATTGGAGCTCTTTTTTGGTACACAAAAAATGAACTTTAATCAAGATATCAGCCTTTCATGTACAGCTCTTTTCATGTAGAAACTCCATCAACAGCAATGGTTGGCTTGGCCGACTAGTCGGCCAGTCGGCCAAAGTCATAGTCAGCCCATCTCTATTGTCTATCTATCTATATTGAAATGCCCCAGTGTGTTCTCCCCTTTATGTTTAGAAGACAGATCGGCATAGAACTTTGCTAATTGTTACCGAATACGAAAAGTTAATTAATTTTCGTCTGGTTTTTGGGTTGCCTCCAACTTCATTATAAGTGTATAGGTAGGTAGGCACTTAGAAATTAATTTCGTACCTAACATGTCTTAATTTAATTTTAAATTATTTGTGTTTGCAAGTTTGAAGTTTCTTCGGTGCGTGGTTATAATCTATACATATAAAATTCAAAGTCCTGACTGACTGACTGACTGACTGACTGACTGACTGACTGACTGACTGACTTATATATCAACGCACAGCCCAAACCACTGGTCCTAGAGACATGAAATTTGGACAGTGTACTCTTTGTGAAGAGTAGGTATCCACTAAGAAAGGGTTTTTCGAAATTACATCCCTAAGAGGGTGAAATGGGGTGTTGAATTTTCTATGAAACTTTTTATTCTCCGAGTCGATTGACTTGAAATTGTGTCCACATATACTTCAGTTAAAATGATGAGATACGTGTATCACAGTTTTTCCAAAATCATCCCCCAATTTAAAATTCAATGTCCTGACTGGCTGATTGATATATCAACGCACAGCCCAAACCACTGGTCCTAGAGACATGAAATTTGGACAGTGTACTCTTTGTGAAGAGTAGGTATCCACTAAGAAAGAGTTTTTCGAAATTACATCCCTAAGAGGGTGAAATGGGGTGTTGAATTTTCTATGAAACTTTTTATTCTCCGAGTCGATTGACTTGAAATTGTGTCCACATATACTTCAGTTAAAATGATGAGATACGTGTATCACAGTTTTTCCAAAATCATCCCCCAATTTAAAATTCAATGTCCTGTCTGGCTGACTGATATATCAATGCACAGCCCAAACCGCTGGTCCGAGAGAAATGAAATTTGGACGGTGTATTCTTTGTAAAGAGTAGGTATCCACTAAGAAAGGGTTTTTTGAAATTCTACCCCTAAGAGGGTAAAATGGGGTGTTGAATTTTCTGTGAAACTTAATATTTGCTGGGTCGATTGACTCGAAAATTGATGTTCACACTCTTCAATTAAAATTATAAGACATGTGTATCAGTTTTTCCAAAATCATCCCCCAATATAGTTAAATAGGGCTTTGAAGCTCACGTAGAAGGGCGCATGCCGCGCAGCGTTGCGTGGGGCGTGCGGAGCGCGGGAGTATTTACCTATTACTAAGTAGGTAGGATTTTTCTGAGGTAGACGTGTCTGTGAATATGGTTTATTCCACCGATTTTCGCGTTGGCTCGCGATACGGGACATTGATATTAAATATTATGTCAAAGTATTATGTCTATAAATAGATTCCTTATAAATCATTTGATTGGTATCCCGGTGTTCAATCTCAAACCAAAATATTTCACATATGTAATTTAATTGATATTACTATGAACAAATATTTGCAATAGCAGGTACACGTAAATCTATGTATGTACTATACATACATAGATTACTTATTATCCCAGAAGTAAGATTCCGTGGGCAATTCCCGAACTCCACGCGGGCGAAGCCGCGGGCAGAAGCTAGTGAAAAATATAAAGTTTAATTTTAAAGTTTGATCGGTTTGATTAAGTTATGGGTAGGGATCTTATATTTATAAAACATAATGTTAATTACAGTTATAAACAAAATGGAAAGTGTAAAGAAGATTTGAATTTATTCTCCATTGAAATAAAAGCTGATCAGCCTAAAACTGAATATAGAGAAATGAGAAGGTTTTTCTTTATTTGTTTAATGTTATTTGTGTAGTTGCAGGTTTATTTTTTTTAACCGTCTTGCCATCGAGCATCGTATTTGGCCATCAACACCTTGACTACATTCAACACTTTTCGTTTAAATAATGCGCACATCATAAACACAACAATGACTATATCAGCCCACAATCATCACACCAACTATGCGCACATTCACACTGAATAAATTATAAACCAGTAGCAATTAAATCAACCCTAAATACAAACCACGCCTACAGGCCATTGTCAATGTGTCCACACAATGGTCGACCTTGGCCAAGAACTGGGAACAAGAACATTTTATGCTTATTTTTAAGGCTTCATCTTCCTGCATACAATGACATGGCACTATAGAATAGAAACCTAGAAGTGTCTGTCGACACCGCATTGATTGCCACATCACATTCACACCTCGGTTAAAGACGTAGGAGGAAGTACCATTGTTTTGTATTGTCGGATCCTGTTTGTGTGTAACTCTTTGTATGTTAAGTCAGCCTAGCCCCCTCCCTCCCCTTCGTGAATGTAAACAAAGGATGACTAAGGAAGTTTTTATGGCTGTTTTGCTCTGAACCCCCTTTTCTTAAATGTTATGACATTACGGTGAAAACATTATTTTTATTATGCCCCCAAAGTAAAAGGGGTGAAGTTAAATGAAATGAAACTACTTTTATGGATTGTTTTACGTTACATTTCACTTTATACTGTTCTAGATCAACTTGTTTGCAATCTCAATAATCGTTAAAAGTTTAGTTTGGGAGGATTTTGTGCAATAAATCAATTTTATTGCAAGCAAAAAAATAAAAAAGTTTTTGAATAATGAAAAGTAAAAGTTTTACTAAACAACATTTAACTCGTTAATATAATGAGCGTGTGTGATTTTTAATGTGTAGGCAATAAATATAGTATGTAAGATTTCAGCTAATACATTTGAGCTTTGTCTTATTCACACATCTTAGTTATGTATTCGGACTGATCAATTTCGATCTAACTCTATTATTAGTAACATGATTATAAACATTTTTGTTAGACTACATGTATAAAGGGTGTAAATAGACCCTTAACATAACCGAAAGCCACTTGTTCTCCTCGTCTTTGCGATCATTTTTTTGTTCTAGACCCGGGGACCTTCTAGTTACGGAGATATTAGGGGTCATAGTTCCAACTTTTTCACAAGTTTTTTTTTAATACATGTTTTTAATGTAACATTTTTACTTTACACACCTCCACGAGCCCCGTACTATTCAATCCATCCATCAGCACAATGCTTTGAGTGCTTTCCATCGAGTCCTACCGTAAAACATGATTTTTCACCCTAAAAAAAAAGTCGATTCCCAACTATAATTTTTGCGTAAAGTTACTTAGTTTGATATACAGAATGCTTAGTTGACGGATATGTGAAGGGTCTGTTTACACCCTGTATACCGAAAGTAATACTTATGTTAGTTACATACACAACATAAGTAGTATATCAAAAAAAAAGTTATGCATACGCTTTTGTATTTTTTAATCGAAATAATGAAAGATTTAGTAATACTACGAAACATTAGGGGTGAATAAAGTCTACGTTAAGAAACCTTATTGGTGATCGGTGATAGCAGACTCACCCTATTCAAGGGTAGATAATCTTTTGATCACATCATAACGCTGTCCCTTACAAGAGAAGAGTACCTCTTTATATAGCAAACTGATGGAAGCTTTGTCATTCACCGACGCAAATACTGATTAGTGATTAATAATAATCGTAACGATAATTATTTTTTTAACCGTTACCCCTAGGTATTAACAGTAAGGTATGCTTGAGATACGGTGCATAGAAGACACAAAAAACAAACGCGATATGAATGATAGGAATCCTGTCCCTATCGAAACATGTCGAACCGATCAGTCGACATTGAGCGGGCCTCCGGGGTAATTCCGCACTTGCAATGCATTTTTAAACTTGTTGTTTCCCGAAAGTCTGACAACCAGTCTTACCAAGGGGTACCGTATTACCCAGTACTAACTGGGTTGTGGAGGTCAGATAGGCAGTCGCTCCATGTAAAATACTGGTATTCAGTTGCGTCCGGTTAGTCTGGAAGCCAACCCCAACATAGATGGGAAAAGGCTAGGCAGATGATGCCCCTTTTGGCAGGCAGTGACGTGAAAGTATTTTAAATTCTTAACCAGTTTTCTTTCAGTGGTTTCTAGTTGTTTATTTAATACTTTATTATTGTTCATAATATCGTGTTCACTTAAACGTAAATTATACAAAAGCTTGTTAATTCCTCACAGTCATAGACTAAAATGTAACCATCTGATGTAAGCTAATCGTGATTTTCCCGCGCGACCTGAGTCACGAACCCACTGTTACTTCGTCAAACAAAGACCTTGTACACAAGTTTGTTTATATGATGTAATAAAATGTTTTAAACAGATTATTTTATTAACTTAGCGAGCTATTGTTAATTCTGTAGTTTAACAAAAGATTTTGTGACCTACAAGCGTTTTAACGCTGAATAGTTAATGATTCCTTGAAGACCATAATACTTTGTCTTGTCTATGGCTTCGCACTTTTAGTTGATTTTATTGGTTTATGGTGTGTGAAACATCTGGCTTTTCCGGTGAGGTAGGGATTATTATCATATTATTGTGAAGCTTATTTAAATTCTAAATCTAATCAAGAGACAGATAAACTGTCTTTTTTTTTTTCTGGATGCGAGTCGCACGGGATCGGTCAATGTGGCGACACTTGGGGGAGGCCTATGTCCAGCAGTGGACGTCTTTTGGCTGAAATGATGATGATGATGAAAGATATTTTAAGATTTATGTGGAGCGAAATGATGATGGCAAATCAATTCATGATCTGTGAAACGTTTTGCGCAAAACCAAAACTAAAATAATAATATAGTCATGATAATATTTTTCTTTTATACATAAATAAGATGACGTAAATAAGAAAGTAAGAAACACTTACTTACAAGATTTTTTTTTATTAAAAGTAAGTATCGTAATCGTAATTAAGCGGATATTATCAAGCAACTTATGGGTAAGTTACAGGACTCGTCTTAGCAGTAAGTTTTGCTTTAAACTCTGTACTGTTTACAATTTTATAAGCTGAGGACGAGCGAACAATCTGCCATGATTAAGTAGTTCTTTATTAGTGATCTTTTGACAGTGTTTTTAGTCAGAGTAGCGTCAGTTGAAAACTTAAAAACTCTGCCTACAGGTCTTGGGTCACTTGACATACAATTTTTCTGTAGTTTTTTGCCCGTGGCTTTATCCACGTCTAAGAAACATATCTTACGGCACTCGGTATTGTGCAGCTTTCCATAAGTGAAACATTTTTTCATCATCATCATCATTTCAGCCGAAAGACGTCCACTGCTGGACATAGGCCTCCCCCAAGTGTCGCCACATTGACCGGTCCCGTGCGTCTCGCATCCAGCGGAGCCTGCAACCTTTACAAGATCATCGGTCCACCTAGTGGGAGGCCTTCCAACGCAGCGTCTTCCGGTTTGCGGTCGCCACTCCAGAACTTTTCGGCCCCATCGGCCATCCGTTCTGCGAGCAATGTGCCCTGCCCACTGCCACTTAAGTTTGGCTATTCTTCGGGCTACGTCGGTAACCTTGGTTCTCTTGCGGATCTCCTCATTTCTGATTTGATCACGCAAGGAAACACCGAGCATAGCCCTCTCCATTGCCCTTTGGGTGACTTTAAACCTTCTGATGAGGCCCATTGTGAGCGACCACGTTTCGGTCCCGTATGTAATCACTGGCAACACACACTGGTCATAGACTTTCGTCTTGAGACACTGCGGTAAGTTGGACGAGAAGATACCACGCAACTTCCCGAACGCTGCCCAGCCGAGTCGGATTCGACGATTGACCTCTTTCTCGAAGTTGGACCTACCTAACTGGACCGTTTGTCCCAGGTAGACATAATCGTCTACAACTTCGAGTGTAGAGTCTCCGATCTTGATAGGAGTGGGTGTTACATGGGCATTCAACATGACTTTGGTTTTGTCCATGTTCATTTTAAGACCCACTCTTTCGGAAGCTCTACTGAGGTCATCGAGCATTGTACTGAGGTCCTCCATGGTCTCAGCCATGACCACTATATCGTCGGCAAACCGAAGGTGAGAGATGTACTCGCCATTGACGTTGATGCCTAGCCCTCTCCAGTCCAGAACCTTGAAGACATCCTCCAGTGCAGCGGTGAACAGTTTCGGAGATATGACGTCTCCCTGTCTTACACCTCGCTGCAGAAGGATAGGTTCCGAGGTCTGGTCCTGAAGTCGGACTGACATGGTGGCGTTTTTGTACAAACTCTTCAGCACCTCGATGTACCGATAGTCGATTTGGCACCGTTGGAGAGACTGCAGTACAGCCCAAGTCTCGATCGAATCGAAGGCTTTCTCGTAGTCCACAAACGCCAAGCAGAGAGGCAGGTTATACTCTTCGGTCTTCTGTATAACCTGGCGCAGCGTATGTATGTGGTCTACGGTGCTAAAGCCTTTTCGGAATCCGGCTTGTTCGGGAGGCTGAAAATCGTCAAACCTGCGCGCGAGACGATTCGTGATGACTCTTGAAAACAGCTTGTAGACATGGCTTAGAAGTGAGATGGGCCTATAGTTCTTCAGCCGGGCATTGTCGCCCTTTTTGAAGAAGAGTACCACCACACCCCTGCACCATGCCTGCGGCGTTTTCCCCTCGAGTATGACGGAATTAAACAGCTTCTGAAGGGCCTTCAGCAAACATTTTTTAAATTAGATGAATGAATAGTTTCGAATTTATCTCTTCATAACATTGCATCATCTGCCTAGCCTTTTCCCAACTATGTCGGGTTCGGCTTTCAGTCTAACCGGATGCAGCTGAAAACCAGTATTTTACATGAAACGACTACCTATCTGACCTCCACAACCCAGTTAGTACTGGGTAATACGACACTTTGGTAAGACTGATTGTCAGACTTTCGGGCCATTGGTTACCTATAGCCACGACCAACGGCTTAACGTGCTTTCCGAAACACGGTGGAAACTCGGTATATACTGGGTGGTCAACCCATCCACGGACCAACCTAGGCAAGCGCGGCTTAACCTAAAGATCGAGTCGAGCGGCTGTTATTATTTAGCCATGGGCTCCTCTTTAAAATATTAAAGATAACAAAATCTTCTCAGGTGTGCTACTCATTAAGAACGACGGGTTTGTAATTGAGTTATTGACAAAAATGTCAATTGCATTTGTTAGTATCAATCAATAACAACGATGATGATTTTTCAATAGTTGCAATCATCTTCGTAACGTTTAAATAATGAAACCTTCACAATACAAGGATTTCCGGATATCAAATTAGTGCTTCGACAGTCTTTTGATAACCGAATATCCTAGCAATTATAATCAAATAAATTCGACTAAATCGATTTCAATAGATTATTTCAATGTTAATCTTTGGTCCTAACGATTGATTTAAAATTCATATCGAATGGCTCGATAATCGAGATCAAATGTATCGATAAACTGATTCGGCGCAACGATAAATTTAAAGTTACATTCTTTATGATTTGTGTATTCAAAATAAATCTCTGCCCACTATAAATTAGATTTAAATAATCCAATTGTAATCTAGTCATTGTATTTTATTTTATTGGTCAATGGTAGATGTTAACTGGAAACGCTTCAGAATAATAATAAACAGTGTAATAATTATTAATTCAAATATCTTGATCTGGCTCGCGAGGTTGTCGACATGTGGGACGTGACTACAGCAGTCATTGTGCCGATAGTCGTGTCGGCCAATGGTTTAATAGCCAATAGCCTCGAGCAACATCTGAGGAGGCTCTTGCTTGGCAGCTGGAACAAGGGCTTGATTCAGAAAGCAGTACTTCTGGACACGGCGCGTATCGTAAGAAGGTTCCTCTCTCAAGAGCCCTGACCACTGGTAGATCGGACCCTGTTCCCGATACCGGTGGGGTACAATTTTTTATATTTTTAAATGTTTTTTATATTGTATTTTCTAAGGAATATTTAAAAGTGTAAATAATTTGTAAAAATATGAATAAAGGAAACAGTGTTAAATAAAAAATCTCGATTTGGCACACGAGGTTGTCGACATGTGGAAAGTGAACTCAGCAGTCATTGTGCCGATTGTTGTAACGGCCAACGGCCTTATGGCCAAGACCCTCGACAACCATCTTTCGAGGCTCTCCTTAGGCGGTTGCATCTAGGGCTTGATTCCACGATACGGCTCTCATTGTAAGGATGTTCCTGTCTCTGGAGCCCTAACCACCGGTAGCTTGGACCCTGATGTCGACACCGGCGGATCACTATTTTTTATATTTAAGAAATATTAAAAAAAATGTATAAATAATAAATAATGGAATAGTGTTACTTAATTATAGGTATGTATTGAATAGTTTATAAATTTAAAGTAAGCGTTGAAATTAATGAAACGCTCATTATGTAAAGAAGGAATTGAAAATAAATAATCCGTACACATTATCTAGGACTGTGTAATAATTTTTAGGTACAGCGGACACATGGGGTACTAGGACCGATCGTTCCAGGATTAGGAAACTGTTTCTATTTGGAATTTCTCATTTGCATCTCAATATCGGAGTTAGGGTTTCCACCTGGTAGTTTTTTTTAAACCTTGCCCGACACTAAGAATTTCTCCTGTGTCGTGGGTGCGTTTACAAACATTTAAACTCACATACACAAACAGAACTGGAACAACAACCTGTAGGCCATAAAAGTGTTCCGTGCGGGAATCGAACCAGCGACACGCAGCGTAGCAATCAAACACTCAGCCACTACGCTAACTGTGTCGTCGATGACATCATGCTCACAAAAATCCTAACTTCTTTAATTAACACATCAGTCATTACGACTAGCCTTTGCCCAGTTATGTTCGGTTACCGAACGCTGCTGAATCTGACTGCCTATCTGCCCTAGGGAGCACGATACCTGGTAAGACTGGTTGGTTACTTTACCACATCCAGTCACTCTATCTTCTTGTCTACACAATTATAACGAAAGCGCTGTAGGCACCAGGGTTAAGGTGAGCCGTCAGCCTTGAGCTTGACTCGTGACTGTCAAGCCGATTGGACCCGCCACATCGCATTACACCGCCCTGCGCCCGCGCAACTGACCTAATCAAGTATGTTTTTATGGACATTCATGATTTTTTGTTCGGCTGTTTGTTTTGTATTGAAGAATTTTAATGTTGGATTTAAGTGTTATGTAAGGTATAGTAGGTTATATCAATCTGAAGGCTTTTTTGTTGATTATATAAAGTCGTCTATACTGACTAACGATTGAATTATTAGGTTATTTATCAGACTAGCTATTGTGAAAATTATGTCCAAACAAAAAGAAACAAAAGTACCTATGTTTCAAAAATATCGATAAAAAAATGTATCATAGCTTTGTGAAATTCATTCAAGTATTCTGATTTAAAAGAGTGTCCATGGAGTTTCTTGCCCGTTCTTCTCCATAGAGATCTACGTTAGGGAATGGGCAACTACAGTACTTTCACAGTTTTTATGCCTTGTGACAGGGACTGTAGCTATTGTTGTCTTTGTTTCGACAATTCAAAAGTGCCTGTAACTGGCCTATTTGAAATAAATGCTTTGATTTTGATTTTGATTTCACAAATTTTACAAAAACAAAGAAAATTTTGTTCTCGGAAATAGAAGTTTCGTGTAATTAATTAGTTATATTATTCTTATATTTGTAATTATTTATCTCCTATTGTAAGAATTATTTTATCCTTCATAATTTGATTATTAATTTTATCATATTAACCTTTTTATTTTAATTTAATTAGATTTAATTTAGGTTTTTTTTTAAGTTGTACAAGATAGTGCTTAATTCCATAAATTCTGTATTTTTCTATTTTATTGGTTAAAAGAAGAACAACCGAATAAAACAAGGCTTTCTTCGTTTTTCTTGAAAATCTGGGCATCTACAAATCCGTTGTTAGTAGAACTGTCACAATGATTTACGATAGCAGACTGTCTTGAAGAAAAAATCTAGACTAAAATGAAAACTTTTGTGTTTACAAATAATTTAAAACAAAGTAGAACTACTAAAATGTAGGTTTTTACTTTTTATCATCCCCAGACGTACTATAGACCAAGTTAATTTCATTTCATTACATACTAATTGAACCAATACGTGATCAACCTTCAGAATATTCCATTTAAATTGATACCTTCGCGAGGACTCATTAAAGCGGTCGATCTATAGCAGTTAAAAGTTTGAAGGTAATTCAATATGTTAGAACTTATTTGTCGATCAAGTGGAACATTACGTCACTAAAATTTGAACGTCAGTATCTCTTTCGAATAAAAGCTTCTAAAATTAAACAAACGTTTCTTTTATGTCAATTTTCTTTGATGTTGGTAGGTTGGTACTAAGCTCAACAAAGGAAACGATGATTAAAACAACTTGTGGTCCGTAGCATGGGAAATGTTTACAACAGGGATTTCCTCAAGTTGCCGGTCCCCAGCCAGGGGTACCAACACACCAACGCAAAGCAAAAAGCTTAACGCGCCTCACTGCGTCGCATTACGAATTACTAATCACTGTTCCAGTTTCTTCTATTGCTACTGTTACTAACTTCACAAGTCCTATAAAGTATTATTTTCATCTCTTATTCGACCTACGTTTACTCTTGGGATTGAAATTCGAAACTTCCTAAGTGGATCTTAAAATTTCAAGTTTATTTCATTTCATTACAATTTTTAGAGGACCCCGTCCCTCCCTCGTCCAGCCTCGTGCCTTTTATTTTTGCTAAACTAATTATGAACGTTCCAATCTTATTGTTAAAGGTTTAAAATGAAGGGCTACTTGACATTTGGCCCGTTCCAAATTACAATTCCTTGGACTAACAATGAAAAGGTGAATTGGATTATCACATTTATCTCGTAGCGCAAAATACAAGCTTGTTCAAAATTTTAGAACAACCAGTTCAATCATAAACAATTTGCACGAAATATCGGGACAAGTGGGTTGTTACCCAAGTACTAAGTCACGCCACAAGAGACGGTATAATAATTCCCAGTTTTAAAAGAGTTTTCGTGCAAAGAACATGTGCAAAGAACGTTCGTAGCATCCCGAGAAGACGGGAGTGCACTTCAACGGGAAATTTCTCACATTTCTAACCTAAACGGGAGACGCTCAAGACGGTCTCGAGATTATATCCACACATCTGGCCCTTTTATTAAACGACTTTAAAAAGAAAACATGGCCGCGTCTACAAAGCTAGTGGAAAACATCTTTGTGTATTCAGCGTTGCGTAACGTTCGTGATATGATGGTGTGAAGAACTACTGTGAAAAGGAATGTAAAAAGAAATGTTTGCGTTTGCGAGAAAACTAAAATGAGATAGCATTAGTGTCATAATGTCTATTCTAATAAAAGTTGTATTGCAGAGACAACTTTTTATTTCATCTTGAATAATAGAAGATAGTATAATTTCTGACATTAAGGGCGCACGGGATAACAGCTCAAAATGAAATTTTACCCCCGCTTCCCCAGCCACCTATCTTCTATCCCTCTCGCACAGTCGAAACGATTCTGTTAGGGTGTTAGCTACACTATTGATGGAAGGATGACAAGTATTAAAACAAATAAACACAATATTAATTTATTTATTTATTTTATTGACTGCCGCGTGAGCTTCCGGGTTCCATTCCCGGGTCGGACAAAAGTGTTATTGGGTTTTTCCATCAGGAATTTCTCAGAAAAAGAGTAATATTACGTTTTTGGAATAAATAGAAACATGCTTTTCTTATCTGAACAAAAAACTTCTCAGACTTTTTTACACGTCAACCGCACTTCAAATCCGACCATAAGAACCTATTTAATGAAAGGCAAGTTATTCAAATATATGCAGTGATTAACAAAGCCTGCTAGTTTTCTTATATCAAGCCCTCATTACTTGCGTGTTGTTAATTTATACGAAAATGTATTCATCGCTTTTTGCTAAGTTTATGAAATTCCTTTACAGAGCTTATCAACGGAGTGCTATAAAAGTAACTGTGACTGAGAGCTTTTTTTTGTGGGAAATCATCAAATGAACAACCTCCCCCCTCCCCCCCCGCTCTGGGCGGAGTGGAAGGGAGTGTCAGACTTCTACTGATTAAAACCCATCCATGTTCCTTCTTTGCAATTTGTGTTCCAGGGTCGCTGAATCTCATTCGAACAGTCCCGCAGCCCTGGCAGGCATCGGCCCTTGCGGACCCCTTCATCGTTGCTGACATCTCTTTGAAGCGCGCGTGGAACACAAACGCGCCGTCGAGTGACTGAGAGCTGAATTAAACACTTGGAATAAAATAATGTTAAAAAAACTCCAGTGTATCGAAAAAATGTTCTTATTTAAATTCAGTTGTTTTTTCAGCGTTGCTGAGGGTTTCTGACGTTTTCAGAAGTGATAGTCCTTCATCTTAAAGAAACGTAAATATTGCCATAGTCACCAAATTCAGCGCTCCAGCTAAAAACGTTATTACCAAATGAACCAGATACAAGCATTTTAAGTTGCCAAGAAGTCGCGATTCGGTCAGACAGTCTTTCTTTCTTTACCGTATTAGTGCCTAACCTGGTGTCAGAGTTTTTATACCCCCATGGGGCTCTGACTTGGCTTTACGTGCCGTCGAGAAATATCTCTCAGGCATGCTGGTTTCTTCACCATGTTTTCCTTCAATTCGACGGTCACAACACTAGGCTATCACTGCTTTTATTCTCAAGTGTACTTAGTAGATTCATTTGCAGAAGAACGGGCAAAATACTCCATGGACATATCACATTGTAATTTCAAAAATTAATGCTTTTACATTGGTTTACAGGAGGATGCTTTAAATCATATTCTTCCAGCCTTTTATTTATTTATTTATTTAACACTTCAAGCATAAACGTACAATAGCAGACTTAATGTTATAGGCATTTTCTACCAGTCAACCTTTGGGTGATGCAGAGACAAACAGTGGTAGGTGTATCTGAAATTAGTTTTAATTAATACTAAGATTAGCTATAAGGATATATAAAATACTATAAATATATATCAAATACAATAAATATATATATATCAAAATAACAACAACAACATACACACACACACATATACTTTTATAACATACGCTTCGATTTTTCAGCGAAAATTATAATTGCCTTTTAGAACAATATTATTTTTAAATAGCGAATGTTTTTTCTGCTGAAAGACATTTCCTTCCGTTCCAAAAGCTTATAAAAGTTGTACCTATTTCAGTGCAACATTAAGTAAACGCAAGGCAGCTTAGTCTTGAGCCTCAATGTACACGCGAACTTTTTACTCAAGTTTCAAGTAAATGCACTACGCACATTGTTATGCTGCATAAATTACTTGCATTACTGGTAGTTTTTTACTAGCATTGTTCAAACAATGACGTGTTTAACGGTGTACTTGTAATGGTTAAAAAGCTGATATGCTGGTTAACCTAGTTCTATGGTAGTTCATTATATCCATGGCAGTTACAAATCAAAAGGGTGGCATAATAGTTCCAACAAAGGCCAATGACCAAAATGTATGGAGTCGTGGTGCCTTATATTCCTCTAACTCCGGGGGCCTAAAATTCTTAAAATGGTCGAAGAAGCAGTTAATATTAATAGTCACTTTATGACCATTTTACGAATTGTAACGTAATTGATATTATTATCCTATTAGCATAATCAGACTATATCGTTCCCACTGCTGGGACACACAGGCCTCCTCTCTATGAGAGGGAATGGGCTATACTCCACCAAGCGGGCCCAGTGCGGGTTGGTAGATGTCACAAGTCTTCGAATTTTTGGTTCTAGGAAATGCCGGTTTCCTAACGATGTTTTCCTTCACCGTTTTGAGAGCAGTGGTGATGAAATAAATTACACAAGGTAATGCGCCTGCTTGGGTTCGAACCCACGACTTACTGCTTAGTATCCTATAATGATTTTGCTAAAACGGCCATTTTAAACCCCTTGGACGGAATGAGTTTTAAACTTTGCCGCAATACAAAATTTTGTTTGGTATGTCATTTTCACATGTTTAAAGTTTCTTTAGTGGCTGCCAAATAATAAAAAGGCCCTCAATTTGATGATTGGCTTTTACCTATTTTCCATTTACAGAGAGAAACATAACTTAAGTAGAGGTATCCAGTCAAGGGAGAATCTTTGCGAAAAAAATGTGAATCAATAAATACATGTTCAGTAAGAATAGGGTATTGACAGCAAAATAATATCGAGAATTGATCGTAACTGCATTCTACTTCGCACAGCAAACAATATAAAATTCCATTACATATTCCCATAAAATTCTTCACCAAAATCTAAATATAAAACACTCCCAATTGCATTCGCACAGTACACATTAAAATAAAATGAACTTTTATGACCTTTTATGTTGGCCATAATCGTTCGTCGAATGCTTGTAAATCTCCTCAATGATCACGTATAGGGCCATTCCGAAGGCTATTAATGTACTTTGTAACCTCTGTGAGTTGTTAACAATTGATTGAAAACTATGAGACGCTCTGTTCGTTGTAACTTCTTTGTTTTATGATCGCCTGGTAGATTGATTTGTTCCGGCAGAGACAAAGTGGTCTTAATGTATGTATGTCTGTTTATTTGATGAAGCTAAATGCATTGTGCCTTTTGTGTGATTGTATTTTTGTATTTAGTTAATTGTGAAGCAAGTGTTCGTATTTCGTTTAAATAAAAACTTTAATCAAGGCAAGCATGGTGTGGATGTGCCTAATTAAAGTTCTAGAATGTTTTTGGAGGGTACTTGATGGCTTCCCTCGGGTCTCTCTGGTTATTCTCTCAGTTTGATAGAAAAAAAAACGATTCACGTCACAAGTCACATGAAAAAGAAAAGAATATTGCTGTAGCGATGGCGATTGTCGTGGTAAAACGTTTGACCAGTTAGCAGGATAACTCGGATGCGCGACGGATGCGGGACAATGCAATGCTTCCCTGAATATAATTGAGATCCTTCAAGATACTTAACTAAGTCCGACACGACAAACCACACGCTTAAAATCAAAATATCTTCACTACAAAGTATCGAAACATTCCAGCAAATGCCTCACAGTCATGTAATATCGATGCCACATCGTTAGTCGGTTCACAAATTGGCATTAATCTAAGTGCAATAATTGGACAGAATGCTGGAGTGTCACTGAATTGTTCACATTCCACCGGATACAATATGTTAGAGTAATCACGATGTTAAGCCGCCGATACACTGGCTCGGATTGTCTTGTCTTTGTGATTCGGATTGAATAGCTACGATACGGTGATACGGATCTTTTTCGTTTTCTCTTTTGTTGATTTCTTTAAATTAATTGCTTTTATTATAAGATCGATGAAGAACATACTATCATTGTCTGTAAATCCCGAAGGCTCGGGCAGGGTTACTCATGTTTCACCCACTTTTGGTCATCAGATATGCAGTTGTTGCAAATGCAATGAAGAAACTGTACCTTTTTAAAAATGTAATGCTGTCCGCCATAAAATCTATGGATGCTGGAGCAATTTGCCCATTCTCCTTTACACCAAATATTATCATGTAATTTCCTATTTTTAGAGATTATGAGAGCAGCGGTGGCCCAGTGGTGGCGGCTCCGACTTACAAACAGTAGGTCGTGGGTTCGAACCCAGGCAGGCGCATTACTTTGTGTAATTTATTACATCACCATTGCTCTCAAAAACGGTGAAGGAAAACATCGTGAGGAAACCGGCATGTCTTAGAATCAAAAATTCGAAGACATGTGACATCTACCAACCCGCACTGGGCCCGCGTGGTAGATTATAGCCCATTCCCTCTCATAGAGAGGAGGCCGGTGTCCCAGCAGTGGGAACAGTATAGGCTGATTATGCTATGCTATGCTAATTTTCTATTGGATCGTATCATTTAGGTATGAAAATGAGGCGTTTCTATCTTTCTACACTCAAAACAGTAATTAATTTCTTTTAAAACGTTACACCATAAGCACGCACGTTTTTCACCCATTGCAATGATCATGATGTAACAAACGTGCGGTCCAGTATATACACATACCTCGTTACCAATCATCAAAGCACTCCATAAAATTCGTTCCAATCAATACAATTTTACTTAATTGTAAAATCCCGACATCTTTATCAACACTTCTTCCATGCGATCGCGGCCCAACAAAGCAATGAAGAGTAAAATATCGGAGTCGTGTATCGTGGCACGTATTAGCTTAATTAAAACGAGCTCAATACAGTTCACGTCAATGCATTGCACGTTATTAGGTACAGCCTTTTGTTTGGAGCTGGTGTTTGGAATTATTTATCATTTGTTTTGAGCAAAGCAAAGTGTGTTTGATTTTTCGTATGAGGATTTTTCGAAGTGGAGGAACTAGCTGATTGTCCTTAAAATATATGCTACAGACCTAATGATGAAGGTCAGGTAATGGTGAAGGTGGTATTAATAAGGTCTGTCATCGACTTTTTCAATTACGCGATGTCGTTTTTGTTAATAATCTTTTGATCAGTTTATGTGGTGAAACATGTAGCACAAACCAATATCTTAGTAGAAAATCAATTCAAATAGAGGATAGCATTAGATGGAACTTTAGTTTTGCGGGTAGGCAGTAGCTCGAAAGTCGGAAAACTAATTTTATCAATAGGTAGGTATTGGCAGAGATGAAAAAGGTAGACGCTCCATTTAAAATACTAATATTCAGCTGCATCGGAGTTAGACTAGAAGCTGATTCCAATATTGTTGCGAAAAGGCTAGGCAGATGACGATTAGACGGAAGCTTAGCTTTTTTATGTTTATTTTTAACAGCAACATGACACTGTAGGAACAACTTGAACATATAACACACATTATTTGAATATTATTGCGTATTTAGAGAATCTGCCTAGTAGGCAACTAATCAGACCGGTCAACATAACATAACGCCTGTAATCGCCAAAGGATAAAGCAGAGAGGTATACGTAATAGTACACCCACATTTCGCCAGTTATATTCTAAGTTCTATGTCATAGGGGGCGAGCCTATTGCCATCAACCAGGCACAAATCCAGACTCCGTGGCTGCAACTGAGAAATTCCTGATGGAATAACCCAAAAACACTTCGCCCGGCCCGTGCAAAAAAACCTAAAATCCATTTTTGTGTACAGAAAATATTGCAGCACGCCCTTTTTATACTTTTTTCTACATACCTGCGCTCCCTAACCACTCGTTAATTGCCATGTCAAATACAACAGCATAAATGGTGTACCTAGTCGAGTTAACGACGTGATTGTGAAAAAAAAACTCAAGCGCACATTGTAGAGGTAATAGGATGTTGATGGTCGCAACGATATCGGTAAATAAGGTTTTTGACGATAATGCATTCGATTAGTCGGGTGCTTAATGTTCACTAAGCTTTTATGAGGTAGGTGCAATTTTTTTTCTTAACCAGCTTTTACATGTTCATGGTTACCTAAGTTTTTTTTTCTGTAACAGCTTTCGTTTTTTTTTTTTAATATGCTGCATGTAGGTACGTAATTGGGTAGCCGTAAGTACCGTCGTTAGAAAATAGAAGGATTAGTTGGTGCCTTAGTGGGGTAATTCAAAACTTACTATACACCGACCGCTTTAGTGAGTCCTCCGCCTTGCCCCATCAAAGGCACATTAAGCGTCCACAAAGTCCTAACAATATCCCACAGGTTACTTGATTTAAAATAACCATAATCCACGTAGCTATTACGATACGAATTGAACCAATACGTGATCAACCTTCAGAATATTCCATTTAAATTGATACCTTCGTGAGGACTCATTAAAGTGGTTGGTATATAACTAATTGTTGCAATAAATGAATGTGAATCGCGATGTGGT
The DNA here is from genome assembly GCA_963082995.1 of Noctua comes. Classification (NCBI taxonomy): domain Eukaryota; kingdom Metazoa; phylum Arthropoda; class Insecta; order Lepidoptera; family Noctuidae; genus Noctua; species Noctua comes. Next base: position 6,109,910 of record OY720271.1, read on the forward strand.
ACACCTGGACCGAGGAAACTGGAAGTCATAGGGAGAGACCGTCGACCAGCAGTGGCATGATGCAGGCTAGCAGTAACAGTGAAACACCTAAGAAGAGACCTTCATGTAGCGCTGGAATGTGGACAGTCATAGTTCGAAGCTGAAAATAACGACTGAGTAAAAACAGAAAACATCACAAAGAAACTGTCATGTCCTAGAACCAAAAATAAGAAGACGCGTGACATTTACTAAACGACACTGGACTCGTGTGGAGGATGAAGGCCTACTCCTCCTTCACAGAGGGCCGCTGACTATGCAAAACGACCGAGCAGCATATTATAACCATACGTCGGGTACACTGCCCGCTTACCCGACGCTGCCCGCTTAGGTCTAATGACACATCAAAGTAATTAATGATGGCGCTCTAGATCCACTAAATTAGATGTTTATCGTCGACACACAGCTCCAAGCAAAGACAATTTAATGCAAGCGAATTCATTAAAATTCTAACTAGCTATCAATTATTGCAACAGCTCGTTACAATTTTCCGTAGGCAGTTGTAGCCGTTTCGCAATCGATTTACTATTATGTGCGTTAATTCGGAAGTACCTATAAACCAGACCAGCCTAAAATATGCAAAATATTTGCCAACAACACGTGGAGCCCAAATGGTTCGGTACTAAACCATAAATCGTAAGGATTAATTACCTTGGGCAGGGCAAACACAGAAAGTTATCTTAGCGATCAGTGTCAAATATTGCCAACAAGCTATAACTTTGTTCATAAGCTGGTTACTCTATTCGAGACAAGCAACACGCCTAAATTAATAATTTAAAATTCAATGCGATTATTGTGAAAACTAATATAGACCCGTTTGCACCACAAATCATTAAGATGGAAAAGCGTCAGGTCAGCCCGTGAAATTAAAATGTTCTTACGTTTTTGAAATTTGCAGGTCAGTGTCAGGTTGTGTGTTGATGAAAAATAAGTCGCGCTTGTAACACGTATGTAGTTACAGAATTCATCATCTGCCTAGCCTTTTCCCAACTATATTGGGGTCGGCTTCCAGTCTAACCGGATGCAGCTGAATACCAGTATTTTACATGGAGCGACTGCCTATCTGACCTCCACAACCCAGTTAGTACTGGGTAATACGATACCCCTTGGTAAGACTGGTTGTCAGACTTTTTGGGCCACTGACTGCCTAACGACTGTCAAAGATCTACAATTGACAGCCGGGACCAACGGCTTAACGTGATTTCCGAGGCACGGAGGAAACTCAGTATGTAATGGCCGGTCACCCATCCACAGACCAACCTAGGCAAGCACGGCTTAACCTAAAGATCAACCCGTGCGGCTGTTATTATTTAGCCACGAGCTCCTCCGAGGTATGTAGTTACAGAATTATAATCATTAAATCATCAATACAACCCTGTAAGTTCATTTAACCCTATTGAATGATTTTTTATGAAATAGTTACAGAATAGTGTACTGGCGCGACTCATTTTTCATCAACATACAACCTAACACTGACCAGCAAATTGCAAAAAACGTAAAAAAAAATGAATTTCGCGGGCTACCTTGGCGCTTCCACCTTAAATGCATTTAATGTTAAACGTTTTTAAAACAGTTTCCGTCAATCATTTGAAGATGACAGAACATTACGCATTCAGTGACTTATTGTGCAATTGGACTTTAGTTCTGTTGTTGCAAATCGTTTTAAGGATATTGCTATCGTTAAAGTGTTGACTATTTGCAAACATTGAACTCCCACAAAAGCCCACGGACTATTCCAGGGATTGAAGTTGGTAGTTAAGCTCTTAAGCGCTGTAGTGATCCTGTTTGATACAGCGCTGTTTGTCGCTGATATACAAAGTTGGCAGATGGCAGAGTTACCATTCAACTTAGCCATCAGCATAAAGCGCTTCGTCCACTACAAACTATTTTCACACAGAGCTTTTTGAAAGGCTGCATTTTGTGTGCTAAGCTGCTAAGATCATTCTAGGTGAGACGTTATACATAAAAATTGGAGTCTCACAGTTTAGAAGCGAAGTGTCGAAGTAAGACCAAGTAGATTGTGAAAGAGGTACTTATAGACCAAAACCAGAAACATTTCAAAATTTTACGGTTTCACTTGGATAGATTATAATCTACCGAAAAATAAAGCGTTAAATTGTAATCAGTATACTGCGGTTCAGAATCTTTCGACAGCTTACAATCTCGCTAGATAGATTATAATCTAACGGTGTTTACAATTTTACGGTGACATATGCATAAATCATATGGATAAGAGGGTGACTTAAACTAACAAAAGATGCGAGTCAGATGCGAGTCGAAACGCCGGAGTATTATATAGCCGCATAGCCCATATTGTGTGAGTACTATGTAAAAGAAAGCTGTCATTCGCGGGAAACCTACGTCTTTTCTTGACTTGAATGTGCCTTGGCGGTTAGGAGTGTGTCATGCTCACTCAAATGTCTCGCTGATGGTGGCGCGTGTGTCGGATCATTTAGTTCCCTTCAAAATGGTTGAGTTGAATGGTGCTGATACATGCGTCATGTTCGTGAACGGGCGCTGTCAGTTGTGACTGGTCATCTCTTGGTTGCCACGGCTTATTTGAATTGATTTTCTTTTTTTTTTTAATTGTTTACTATGGACACTTTTAACGTACACATCTTGCTACATCGTTCTCACATAATGTACCATCTCAACATGCATAATGTAACCAAGAGTTTGTAAAAGTATTCTGATTTAAAAGAGTGTCCATGGAGTTTCTTGCCCGTTCTTCTCCATAGAGATCTACGTTAGGGAATGGGCAACTACAGTACTTTCACAGTTTGTATGCCTTGTGACTGGGACTGTAGCTATTTTTGTCTTTGTTTCGACAATTCAAAAGTGCCTGTAACTGGCCTATTTGAAATAAATGCTTTGATTTTGATTGATTTTGATTTTTGGTGGACTTCTTATAAGGACAGACATGGACAAACATGTGTAGTCTTTAGAAAAGTCACATGTGTCGTACTCGCAACCGGCGTGGGTGAATGACCAGATGTATGAACGTGGACGTGGCGAAAGGAGAATGACCCCTTTGTTCACGAGGGAAACCTAGAATGTAAGGATCGTAGAAGGTGGCCTTCTGTAGTTTCTGCCTATGTCTATGGGATTCTTCCCATAGACTCAGCCTTCTTGGCTGAGTTCATCACTACATAGTATAAAACAAAGTCGCTTCCTGCTGTCTGTCCCTATGTATGCTTAGATCTTTAAAACTATGAAACGGATTTTGATGCGGTTTTCAGTAATAGATAGAGTGATTCAAGAGGAAGGAAAATATATAAATATTGTACCCGTGCGAAGCCGGGGCGGGTCGCTAGTATATGAATAAATAACCCCTGATAACAGTATATTTCACAGGATAGAGAATTTTGGAAGGAGAAAGGGGAGACCTTTGCCCAGTAGTGGGACATTCAAATGAAAAAAAATATAAAACTTAAAAAAAACAATATAAATATAATAAATATATATATATATATATAAAAAACAGTGATAAGCATGCTTGTTACGACAAACCGCGTGACCGGAATATACAACAAAAACAACCGTATAACCATAATTAGAAAATTGAAAAACAAAAAACAGCTCGTAACCACAGACCAATGAAAAAACAGAAGTGGCAAGCCTTACAATTGATCACTAATAACACGTCAGTTTGACACGCGAGCACAGCACGCAACACTGAACGTATTAAAATCATAACTCAACAGTGCAATAAGTCAACGGTCATATTCCCTCATAATCCTGTGACTTTAATAAGCGCGTTAATTTATTCATATGGGACTTGGTTGCCACGTGCGCCATTTTCAATCCATCATCGTAAAATTTGCTGACCGTTGGCCGTTTCGTAATATCCGTCATTAATACGTTTTGCGGGTGAAACTCTTCTGTGGGTGTAGAAATGGGATATTTAATTACTTTGGTTTGGAAAAGGAATGGGATTTCATATTTAACCTAAATATATAACTTTTCGTCGAACTCGGACTCGAAAATGGCTGAAACTTTAAATGATGCCTTTTGATTGAAGAACATATTGAATTGCAAACTTTCTTTGAGTATAAAACAAGTACAGATACGGATATAGCTATTTGGTTTGTTTCGTAGAAAAAACCGATAACGATTGTCAACCTTTACAGTCGTCAAAGCGTCATACCTTCCAATCTTCCAATCAATCGGCAGCGATATCGTGAAATGGATCACTGAACAAAAAAACTGACCAATCAAATTGCATAGACATAAAACTACGTCACGGCATCGTATGTCGATACATACATGATATTGGTTAATAATTCACACACGTGTAAACTTTATAGTTTATATTGTCCAAATGTTGAGAAATTCCGTCTAATGAACACCGCATTGAGTTTCATATATTATGTCGTGGCTAGAACTTAGAATTAATCACTTCATGATGTGGTACGTAAGGATCCATTGCATGAAATGGTCGGCCACATCATGAAGGGATCATTTCTAAGATCTGACCACGACATATAAATGATTATGATCATACACAACAACCTCCTGCTCTAAATTCGAACACACAGACACAGTAAACAATGTATAGCGATGTAGCAAACAAACAAGTGAGCATTACCCAAAGATATGTACATAGGTACTATAATAATGGCGTCAAATGTTTCACACCTTCTTGACATTACATAACTGTAAGCCGTAGGTACATACCGAACCATCTACTCACCTACCCTCAAATGAAATAATTGAATATCATGTGGAACACGACACAATAAACCGACGTTTCATCTTGCGGTAACCACGCGAACGTGGGAACATTTCTTTGGCGTATCATCCCTTATTCCTGAGCCCAAATAATTAATTAGAACAATTCCCGCTTTGAAATCCTTTTCGTTGCAAAAGAGGAACGCTGAATTAACTGATTATCATCCGAACGCTGGTGAAAATTAATTTATTATGTGAAGCCGCAAAGTAAGGATACCGGATTAAAAATTAATTACAGTTCCAAACTAAGCTTTTGGGGACTTCGTGAGAGCGAAAAAGTTTATCGTGCTTTTTCATAAACGATGGATCCGTCTAAAGAGATTATGTCGGATTTGTTAAAAATAACATTGCGCTGTTTGTGAATACATTTGCAGATTAGTTGAGAGATAAATTGATGAGCTTTTTTCGGTTGTGCATTTCCTGTATCAGCATTGGTTTTATTTTATTAACAGGACTGAATGTTTTCACAGTACAAGGTAGTTTAATTAACTGTTCATCAAAATGTCAGAATCTTGTAACATCTAACTTGAAAGCGACCTTGAATGTACAGAACATGATACCCACCCTTGAATTTTCTCCGTTACAAGTAGCACGTGTAGTTTAGTTGGTAAGATATATTACGGTACCGATAGTTTTCAAACCCCAGGTTTTCTTGGTAATTCCCTTGCGTGCTCGTGTTCATAACGACATGACAGCAGCTAGGGTTGGCTATTAATTATAACTGTCTCACTTTATACTAAGCCTTAGGACGGCTACAACCGGACGGCCATGTTGAAAATGGAGGCCAGTAACGCTGCCAGTACCAGCAGTCGATTGGCAAGTCGACAGCTGCCCTTACCAGCTATGTCGCCGGCAAAACGTCGCGTGTCTGTAAGCGGCTTTAGTAGGCACTTATGAATAGTGGACGAAACTGACACGACGTAGATAACAATAGTTCACGAATTAAATGGCGTCGTTTTTGTGACGTCAGCAAAGGTCGGCCTTGCCAACTTCGTTGATGCGGTAGTGTTGCGGTAAGTTTTAGTTTAGGTATATCAGGTTGGGGAACACTGTTGGCTATGGATTTGAGCAAACTTAACGTACTATAGTGTATGTACGTAGATACATTTTGTATTGTGCGTCATAATTGTGATGGATAACAAAGTTTATTTCTTTCTTTGTGAAATACATAATGTTATTTATAAGAAATCAACATTATTCTTTCAAATTATCTGGATTTATAATTGCTTAATCTGATTCGATTGGAGACAAGCCTTGTATCGAAAAAATGTACATTTATCGGTGCACGTTGCTTTGTACAGATTTGAAATATGCCCTGAACCAGAATCATGATGCGATCTCCAAGACCCATTGCAAATATGTGATGCTAAAATCAAACGTGTTAAATCTAAGAACATAAAATACTTATCGCTTCTGTGTAAGAGCACTTTTTGCAAAATCGTTAAAGCTCCAGTAACGATCAAAAGGTTGCAGTTATTATTCAATGATGTGTGAAATTAAACCATTATTTTATAGATCGCAGACGAAGGCAAATCTCTTGCCTGTAGTTTTTCTTTCTAACTTGCTTTTCCGGAATGCTGAAAACTAAATTATTACCACTTTGATTTTAGCTTTTATTATGACACTAGCTTTTGTCCGCTGCTTCGCTCGCGTTAATTTGGAATTTGATAATGAATTCGGGTTGTAATCTGCTGATGATGATTCGAAAGAGACGTGGCGCCATCTACACACACCGGCAAGATTAGGGGAACACAAAAAACAGACGTGGCGCCATCTATTATTATAAGAACGTTATTGTTGTTTTCTTCAGGAACAGTATTTTTTTTCGGGATGAAAGGTACCCTATGTCCGTTTCTGCACATCTGACAACGCATATGCAAAATTTCAGGATGATCGGTTCAATGGTTTAGGCGTGAAAAGGTAACAAACAAACAAAAAAACTTACTTTCGCATTTATAATATCAGTAAGGATCGTTTCTTTCAATTTGAAGAGTTTTTATCAAGTGACTTAGCGACATTTATTATTTGGATGGTAATATGGTTTATGGTTTTCGATTGATTACGTAAAGTAACTTACCTACTTACCTTTTGTTAACTGTAGTGCAAGTGCTACTGTAGTGTTATTAATAGCTAGTTCAGTATTTTGAATTATGATAATGCGTGACATGTCCATTTCGTACCATAGAAGTAAGGCTCTTGCCTACACCGCTAATGCAAGCATAATTTTTTATAACCCGCCGGAGATAACAATAGTGACATACCTACCGACTAACTTGATATCAAAATCATATTTTTTTTCGACTCAATATTAATGTTACTTGATATTGTAAAGGAAGTCACGTTTTATTTAATGTTATTAGATACAGGTAGTATATGATCTGACATTTGATTTAGATTGACAACTACATTATTAATGTTAATTTTTGTTTGAAGTTATAATTATATCAGGTACGGTTATTTAGGGTTATCTTGTGTGTTTACTACCTGCCAATGTAAATAATCTGCCAAGAAAAATCAGCAGACACTATCCCTTTGGACGACACTGCTATTGCTGTTTCGTGAATTTGTAAGTAAAAGGGAATTTCTTGCATCTATTTTTAGACGCTGCTAGGCCACGCCCACGCGCGTCTACGTCACCTACCCGGTAGTTTTCCGTTTGGGCTCTTATTTCTAATACGATGATAGAAAATATAACTCAAAATCTAAATTCTTCCCACGTTGTACCAGGCGAGCAGTAGTTCCGAACGGTCAGCAACAATAGCTAGTGGAGACTACAGTTCCGGCGGCTGCGGAAATGGCGTGGCCAGTACTGTCGACACGACACTCACTTCACCCCACGACAAATGTAAGGAAGAGGCTGCGATGAAAATGTAGGTAAATATTATGGACTGGATTTTTGATGGTAGAAACGTTGGAACTTGAAAAATGTCTGTAATGGACGTGTTGAGTACTTGAAAGTGCATCACCTGCAAATACATGTATGTGCAACGCTACATGGAAACCCCACCCCAGCGGTCCTAGGATTTTTTTCAGAGATCCTTTTTCTTATCAGGTCATCATCGATTTACTGCAGGCTCTACCAGTTTCTCCAATTTCTTCAGATACAATCCTCTGTTTCCAATCCTCTAATATTGTAGTGATGTTTCCAATTAATACATTATTATGTATAAGTTTAGTTTTTTTAAGTGTTAATGGGTTTTTCCGTCAGATTTTTTTTTCTCAGTAGCTACTAGTTAGTGCTTGTTAGCTATACCTTTGCCTAACGCTTAGGGGATTACAAGGCATAATGTTATGTTATGTTAAGATTAATATTTATTTTTTAAAAATCGTAAGTGGAAGTTGTTTAAGCGTTAATTTTAAACAGAACTCACCTCGAACATCACATCCAAACAACATTATTATAGAAAAAAAATAAAAAACTTCAAAAAATTATAAATCCAAAACCACTCGCATTCTATTAATACGTAAATTCTTATAACGTGCATAAAATCAAAAAACACCGGCAATATTCCGAATATATCTTTGATCTATTTTAGAGTTTAATATTCAGCACAAAAGCGACCACAGAAAGCGCTTCGCTGATGGATCTGGCTTTTAGCGATACTCATACATTTCTTGCCTTTGCATGGGAGCTCGGCTTTCATCGCCTCTTTGTTTACCGATGTGGATGTAAAGCATGCAATCAATGTTTTCTAAAAAACGCTTTTTGTGTGCACGAATTGTTTATTCGTCCAATGACATTTGTGACTGACTTTCCATTTAGGAAAACTGATTTAATTTTATCAACAGCATACTTATTGACCCTACAATTAAATGTCAATCAAATTTGTAATCACGTTCTCGAAAACGGCTCTAACGATTTCGATGGCTTAAAGTTGCAATATAGAGGTTTACGGGGGCGAAAAATCAATTTAGCTAGGTCTCATGTCTGGGAAAATTTGTTCTCTATTTTCACCCGAGCTGAGCTCGATCGCCCAGAAACTTTTTTATACGACACAAGTGGACAATAGGCACTAGAAACTTTCACTTTTATATTTTTTTTTGCTAAGATATAATTAATTCTGATAAAATTAGTTGTTTCATAAGGATGGTTCATGGCTGGTACAACCTACTTTCTTAGAATAACTTGGTATGTACTAACATTTTTTTTGTTTTTTTCGCAGTCAAAATTAGATTTGCTGTAAGAAAACCCAATTCTGGGTTAAGCTCGCCATTGTACATAAGCTATATTATTGCAATTTGCATGCATATTATTTTATTATTATTATTTTGTGTGCAATAAAGAATAAAAAATATAAAATTAATAATAAAATTCTTAAACGTCAAATGGGACACACTAATTTAACGTCTACTGATCTCCTTTATTTCGAGTTAATGGTAATTTTCAAACTACACATTAGTAGTCAGTGGCCTGAAAGTCTGACAGCCTGTCTTACTAAGGGGTATCGTATTGCCCCGTACTAACTGGGTTATGGAGGTCAGATAGGCAGTCACTTCATGTAAAATACTGGTATTCATCAGCATCACGTTAAACTGGAAGCCGACCCCAACATAGTTGCGAAAAGGCTAGGTAGATGATGATGATGATTATTTTCAAACTATATGTTCCCAGTAGATCTGAATGAGTCCATCCAATTTCTAGTAGTCTACATCAATATCACGTTTCTGTTTAAATCCTACATAAACGCTGACGCCATCCATTGCCTAATTGATCCAAACCTATTCAATAAGGTAGCATAGCAACGATTCAATGTATCACGCTCCTGTACTCGCAAGTAATCTGGTTAATGCCTGCGACTCTATAAACTGCATGTCTGTATGTTCAACAAGATGTACATGGTTCGAACACTATCCTCTATGTTTATAGGTATGTGTTGCAGTAAGCGTGCGATCGTGATGTGTAATTGGTGTGAGATGAATGGTCCCTTGAATCGAAGAAAAATATACGGCTTGTTTCTCCATAGGACGACTTTTGAAGGAGCAAGGTACGATCAGTGCAAATGTATCTATGTATACTAATATTATAATCTATACTAATATTATAAAGCTGAAGAGTTTGTTTGGTTGAACGCGCTAATCTCAGGAACTGCTGGTTCGAATTGGAAAATTCTTTTTGTGTCAGATTGTCCATTTATCGAGGAAGGCTATAGGCTATATAACATCACGCTATGACCCTTAGGGGCTGAGCAGCGGGGGACACCGCGGGGATCAACTAGTACTAAATATTTGACCCATACCTACAGGGATATAGTCCCTGTAGGTATGGGTAAAATATTAAGGCCAGGTAATTTTAAAATTTCTTAAATGCTTTTCAATTATCTGTTTGAACCTACAAAATTGTATTAAATATAAGGTCTTCACAAGGCGACCATCCAAAACTCTGAATTTCTATATGCAAGATAACTCGAAAATTAAATTCAAAGGCAAAAACCTACCTACTTCTTATTATAATGATTAAAATATTAATATTATTTTTATATGGCTCTGCTTCTCAACAACTACCAAACAGAAAAGTCTTAGGTAACACCACACACAACCCTACCTATATCACACGGCCCCGTAACACAATCCTATGGAAAGCTAACCCTCAGGCAATTTTCACTCTTAACAACTTTGACTCGCAAATCAACGTAACATTGTTCTTTGTTTCATTCATTAAATGTTCAAGACATCTCGTCTTGAACATGCCTGCCCGGATTAGCTCTTGTTTATTTTATACTTGTGACAATCAGAAGGACGACAAAGGATAATATGTGACGTCTTATTACGTGAATCGTGGCGTCTGAAATACAATTGGTTAAATGGGTTTTATATGATAGATACTTTACTCTTATTTTTTATTTTTCGAGTAATGGGTAATCTTTTGTTCCGAGAATTAGGTAATACTATAGCTTAAGGCCGCAGCTTCGCCCACGTGGAGTTCCGTAATTATCCCACGAGATCGGGACAAAAAGTATCCTATGTGTTAATCCAGGTTATAAACTATCTGTGAGCCAAATTTCATCCAAATCTGGTCAGTAGTTTTTGCGTGAAAAAGTAACAAACATCCATCCATCCTCAAAAACTTTCGCATTTACCTATAATATTATATTTCGCATTTATATTAATCTTATTCCTAACAAACAATGAGATAATTGCAAAAGTGGAGGCCTCATATCGGTAAGTTTAGCGTGAGATAGCTAGAGGGATAAAATATGACCTTAATAACCTCCTCCATTTTTAGAAGTCGGTTAAAAAGATGGCTGGGACAAACTGTACGCGGAAAGCAGCAGACCGTGTATTGTGGCGCAGCCTATGTCTAGCAGTGGACTGCTGTAGGCTGAGTTGATTGAATTAGATGTGTAATTATATTTCGTAGCAGTCGACTATTTGTTATGAGTATTTTTTATTTAAATTTTATTATTATATTAAAACTTATACTGTCACTTACGGGATATCTTCCGTGATTGTTCATTATTTTGAGCTCCCGATATTTCGGTTTTTTATATCCCGTAAGTGACAGTATAAGTTCAGTTGTAAACCGTGAAAGCTTGAAACAGTGTATTATTATATTATTATAGCTAGACCACATTGTCCCACTGCTGGGCGAAGGCCTCCTTCCATTCCCTCCAAAGGTCACGCTTCTGTGCTACTTCTTTCCAATTCTCAAGGAAGACATCCACTTCGTCCCACCATCTCCTTCGTGGTCTGCCGCGACCCACTGTTTTAAATGCATAATTTGTGTAATATCTACCCCTCCCCAAAAAAATTCACTAGAAACATGAAAAACTAAATAGTAAACTTTGCGTAAAAAAAGCGTTAAAAATAATAATGATATCAATTCCACGAAGAAAAAGTAATGACGGCAGGTTACTGCTCAGATTCGCAAAAAAGCAATCAACACCTTTTTTACATAACACTCGCGAGGTATTAATTCGAGGTACGTAACTCAATTTCATATTAATTCACATGAACAGCGTGCTAGTTCTCGCGAATTCCATTGCATTGCCACTTCACTTCACGTATACTTTATAAATTTTCACCCGTGATGAAACAATCTCGCTCTTATTTCACTCCAGCACCTTGAGACAAGGGTTTAATAACGATACTTGTTTAAATTAAACTGGGTTTCATTTCGGATTTCATAAACGCTGGATTTCATAACGTGCATTTTTGCTCGCAAATTGAAAGAATGAATTGTTAGGTGCATTTTTGTTTTATGAAACAGACCGTATGCTTCTGTTTTGTAGTTTAACCGTACGTTAAACTCCGTTCAACAATTTTACCTAAACACGTGTCTACCAAAACTTTGCAACATGAGCCTTAAACCCCATCTTAGGGAACTGTTCCCAACATTAAACTGATCAAACATGGCAAACAGTTATCGCCCCCTCGAGGTCGCTCCGTATTGCGTCACTAACGACGTTACGTCATAAGATGACAGGGATCAGATTAGACCGTCACAGCCAGTTAGTTTGGAGTGCATTTCCTTGCTCCCCTTGCTTCTACAGCCGATCCCCGGTAACCATTAATGGAATATTTACTTCGGTGTGATAGAGTGACCGCCTCAAACTTGCAGACACCTGATTACGTACAGTTCCAAGTTTTGATACATTTGCTTTATGTTCGACGTCAGTGTAAACGTTAGCTGAACTATTATTATATTCTCAGGAACTATTGAATAACTATGTTATACTTTGTATAAGTTAGGTTTATTAGGTAAACAAAGGTTCATAGAAGTAAGAAATAGATTTGATATTATTATGATCCACGGGGGCCAAAATTACGTAATTTATATTAAAACAGACGAAAAGCAACCGAAAATAACTACAAGTGAAACTTAGATTCTACAAAATAAAAAAACACAGGATTAAAGCTTCAATTTCCAAATCAACAAACAAAACAAAATCCCTGAAAATAAAAAGAGAATATCAATCAAACATCTCCAATAAAGCGTGCGATCGTATGTCCTTAACTGAATAAAATAAAAATAAAAATGGCGGATAAAAATCTGTGACAGATGGGGCATGTAATAGGCCAGTGAGATCAACTGTATTGCAGTACGGTGCATGAGTGCACAGCTCAACGTTCAATCTCTCACGGGTAAATGGTCTTGAAAAACCAAGATGGCGGCCTTCGGCGGCAAACTTGATTTGTGACCAACCCCACAAAGTAATGCGGGTGAGGGGTGCCAACATTCGAATTGGAAAATTTTATATCGGCTATAAAAGTTGACGGACACAAAGTGCATAGCTTGAATGGTGCGCCACTGTGTTGCAATTCTTTTAAAATATTGATTTTCATTACTGTACTTAATCACATCAGTCTCGATGTCTATGATTCTGGAATCTAAACCTGCTATTTGCGTGTCTTTTTGTTGATAAATTAAAAGACATTTGGCTAGCATAGAGCTTTGAGAACCAAACCTTATGTTCGTTAGTGCAAACCAATTATTTAGCTTCACTATGGTTACGTACCACGAAAATTTCAATAGGCATTATTCGCCCATTGAATACTACTCGATAACGCAATTCAATAAACCAGAAATAGAACAGTTCCTTAAACCTTCCCAGTAGCGAATCTTAATTAATTTTGGAACAATTTACTCATAAAATTATAAGCCCTTCAAATCTGGAACGGTACCAAAATTAGATTTTCTGATAGAATTTCGCCTTTAGATTTCGCTGATGGCAGCTGGTGGCTGTAGTCAGGTCGTATTTGTTCCATTTAAGTAATGAAAGCGACTGGTATCTGTCCGATAAATCAACATACAGAGCCGATGCAGGTAGATACAATACTGACGGATTTGCTAGTATCCATAAACTAACAGCTATCTATACTACCATGTTTCCTTGTTTACCTAATGAGTTGAGTGAATGTTTGGGTTGAAATTTTAACGATTGATTTATAGCTGATTTGCATATAGTTTTAGTATTTTCCAATCATGCTAAAGTTGGTGATTGTGGTTTGGATTTATTTGTAGTACGCAAACCAATTTAAATTTCACAGAAATAAATAATTCTGACCAGATCCAAAATATATTCTAACTACCTACTATCGTGTATCCGTTATCCACGAGCTAAACGTAACATCACGCCTATAATTCCCGTAGGATTAGGCAGAGGTGTACCTAAAAGTAAACCCACATTTTGCCAGTTATGTTTAAGTCCCATGTATGGGGGGGAGCCTATTTCCATCAACCGGGCACGGATCCAGACTTCGTGGCTGCTACTGAGAAATTCCTGATGGAAAAACCCAACTGTACTTTGCCCGACCAAGGAATCGAACCCAGGACCTCATGCTCAGCAGTCGCGCTTGCAACCAGTCGACCAACGAGGTATTCAAGAGTTTGTTACGGATACATTGATCTTAGTCATGTAGTTAAAATTGTAGACCTCATAATGATAAACAGCAGAGCAGAAGTTCTTCAATGGGAAAACTGTGACTCATCTACCTGTGAAAAAAATTAAAATTTAGCGCACATTCAAATGACGCCACGGTTGGCGCAATGGCTAAGCGATTGGCTAGTGCGCTGCGTGTCGAGGGTTCGATCCCCGCACGGAACAAATTGTATGATCTACAGGTACTTGTTCCGGGTCTGGCTGTTTGTGTATGTGAGTTTAAATGTTTGTGAAATCACCCACGATACAGGAGAATTCCTAATGTGGGGCAACGTTATATTAAAAAAATATATAATATACAAAATCGCAACTTTTGTCTCTCATATAACTCATCAAAGCTTGTCTCTGAAACCTGCACCGCCTCTCACGAGTCATAAATGTGGCATTTACATTCATTCATATTTAATTTGCTTTAAAAGAAGACACACACTGCCAAGGATCTGGTTTGTTCAGCCTTATTTGTCTTTTACATCTTACGAGCTTGCTTTACGGGGAACTTTTGATGTTGTATATGAAAATCCATGTGTTGTTTTTGGTTTTTATAATTCAGCATTTTTAATTTCTAGACTTATTATTTCCTTTATTTATTTCTATACTAATCAATTACATTTTTAAATATTCCTTACAAAAAACAATACAAAAAACGTTTAAAAATATACAAAATTGTAGCCCACCGGTATCGGGAACAGGGTCCAAGCTACCGGTGGTCAGGGCTCTAGAGAGAGGAACCCACCTACAATACGAGCCGTGTCCAGGAGTACCGCTTTCTGAATCAAGCCCTTGATCCAGCTGCCTAACGAGAGCCTCCTCAGGTATTGGTCGAGGCTCTTGGCAATTAAACCATGGGCTGATACAACTATCGGCAATGATCGCTGAGTCCACATCCCACATGTCGACAACCTCGCGAGCCAAGTCAAATTTCTAGACTTTATTATTATTTTTCATCTGACGGTGATGATTTTATTTGTGTATGATTTTGTTTTGCGTTAAATGCTACCCTGACACACAGCCTAACGTTCTAGTTTTAGAACCATGTAATTTTTGAACACGAGTTCCTTTTCTAATGAAGGTGACGACTATCTTCCCATGAAGGGATCCGATGGGGTATGAGATTTTTTATGAAAATGTAAATTTTTCAATGTCATCCTATTCCATTACCTTACAATTTTGATTCTGAATAAATTTATTGCGCTCATGGCTTGTCGTAAAGAGAGTCGGTATTGCTGCAGTCGCCATGTTCATCCACGAGTACTCCATCGCATTCACCTAAAGTTTTTTTTTAAATTAAATTATGCCCCGTAAAATAGAACCCTTTTCTACCGATAATTATAATTTGCGAAACAGTGTTGGGAATCTCAGATTTTATTTAACTACGTCATTATAAAGAGCTCGAAGCCACACACAGAAACCACTACAAAGGCATCAAATGAAAACAATTTACGCCACTTTATTGTTCTAGCCAAACAATTTCAAAACAATCCGTTAAAACTTATCCTATTTTCAGCTCATAGTCATCCGACAGCGTTGCTTTTAAAATGGAGACGCAGCATTTTAGCGGTAAACAAACATGAGCGAGTACGTACAATAGTTGTGATTTGTGTGCTGGCCCGGGCACTACAGTCACAGATATATTTAAAATTTGGACAGTGCCAGAGTTTGGATTGAAAAATTCTGTACTAGGCCATAAAATCCTTGACATCTACAAAATATGCTGGCCAGTCTAATCCCAATACTTCGTTTTTTCTATCCCATTGTTCCGCTCGCCAGTTTCCTCTTTACAAATCAACGAGCAGTGTTCGTTGCAAATAGAGTAAAAACGTAGACCAAACGTTGTACTCGTATTTTCTAGTCAAAAGGTGACTTGTTTGTAGCCTGAAACATGTGCATGCACCTATGTGTATTGATCCTGAAAGATATAGGGTTTGGGCTGTATCTGAATAAACTGATTGCATTTAATGTTTATTAAGAGAATAGAAACACCACGCTGCGTGCCAAAACGGGCACGGTGGATGTTGGCATGAAGGCTGCATGCACGATGACCGTTGGGCAAAAGTCTCCACACGATGGTTGCCGGAAGACAGCGCCCGTCTAGGCCGCCCCAGAAAGAGGTGGCGAGACGATCCTGACCTACTCACAAGGCAAAAGAGTACATGGAAGGAATTGAGGCCTTTTACCAAGCAGAGGGATAGAAAAAAAAAAAAAGTAAAAAAAAAAAAATTAAAATGAGAATTGGGGTTTGTTATAGGGTTTGTAAATTAATGTTTGTTTAATGAGTATCGAGTTGGTTGTCTTTGGGACCAGTTAAAGTCTAGGCAGAGAGTTAAAATTTTAAAATGAGAATATTCATGGTTCCTCCAGCCATGCTATTCCTAGGTTACTCGTTATAAAATCGCATTCACAGAATTCTTAACAATAATAAAATTTAATTTGCTTCTACACAAAGAGTAACAGCAGCATAGATATGCATTACAGTGAAAATTGCTTAACGTGAAATACTTAAGTTTCTACTTTAGTATTTCGAATAAAAGACCGACTCGCATACCTGCAGCAGAAAATTATCTTAACAGTATCTCGAGACATATTCAGGAATTCTTTCACAAGTATTGCGGACCGAGGTCCCATTGTTAGCGTGACGAATCACTTGTTAAATTCTTCCAATCTTGCACTTAAATCTAACGTAAGTCGTTCGCGAATATAATTCTAAAAAGTATCCTATTCAAAGCTTAAGTGTCCATTTATGAACGCTATTATGTAAGCGGTTTAGCGAAAAGCCTGTTTTGAAACAGCGTTACACAAAAACCTTTAAAAAACTATATTTTTAAACTTTTTGGACCATTTAACAAGGTCTCAAGTTCGAACCCAAGACACGCACGTCTGATGTTCCGGATTCATGTACCGTATTGTATAATATCACTTCGTCCGGTGAAGGAAAAACATCGTGAGGGAACCAGCATGCCTGAGAGATATTTCTTAACGGTATGTGAAGCCGAGTCGAAGGCCCATGGGCGGCATAAAACTTTGACACCAGGTTAAGCGCTAACCACACGATGAAGAAGAGTGTTAACAATCACAATATGCTTTATTTGCATAAAATGTCCAATTACGACGCAAATACACAAATGCCTCCCGTCTTTCCATCCAGCAGTGTAACCATTATAACAACATACTGCAACCATCAAACCATCTTCCAAGAATTATCTAGAAGGAATTTTTCAGGACTGTCTCGTTGGTCTAGTGGTCGCAAGCGCAAGCAGACTGCTGAGCATGAGGTCTTGGTTTCGATTTCCAAGTCGGGCAGTGTTATTGGATTTTTCCATCAAGAATTTCTCAGTAGTAGTCACAGAGTCTGGATTTGTGCCCAGTTGATAGCAATAGGCTCGCCCCCTATTACATGGGACTTAATCATAACTGCCGTAATGTGGGTGTACTAATGGGGACAACCTCTGCCTGACCCTTCAAGGATTACAGGTGTTATGTTAAGAATCTTTCAGAACCTTTAAATACAACTATCTTACAATCTATCTAAAGAACCCCCCTGTTTAACAGCTGGACGTTAAATAAGATAATAACTAAGATAGAAGTCTTAAGTTTCTTTGGACGCTTGCAAGTACTTGCATATTTCGAGGAAATCTCCCCGCCCCGCCCGTTGTAAGGCTTTGCCGTCTGAGTTAATATCTTATTACTTCTTAGCACTTCACACACGAAGAAAGTTACGTCTCTGACTGCGAAGAATTTAGACTGAAGTTTATTAAAATTTTGTAGGTACTGGCTATAAGCTTTAGGGATTTCATTATCGTTTCCTTTGCCTTTAAAAGTGATTCTTAAATAATAATCTATATATATAAAAATGAATCTGTATTTCCCTTGGTCACGGCATCCCGCATGAACGGCTGGACCGATTTCGCTAATTCGTGTTTTGTTTGTTACTGGCAGGAGAAGGTTCTTAGGTGGGTAGTAGGTAGGCAGTAGGTAGGTAGTAGGTGGGTAGTAGGTAGGCAGTAGGTAGGTAGCAGGTAGGTAGCAGGTAGGTAGCAGGTAGGTAGCAGGTAGGTAGCAGGTAGGTAGCAGGTAGGTAGCAGGTAGGTAGCAGGTAGGTAGCAGGTAGGTAGCAGGTAGGTAGCAGGTAGGTAGCAGGTAGGCAGCAGGTAGGCAGCAGGTAGGCAGCAGGTAGGGAGCAGGTAGGTAGCAGGTAGGTAGCAGGTAGGTAGCAGGTAGGTAGCAGGTAGGTAGCAGGTAGGTAGCAGGTAGGTAGCAGGTAGGTAGCAGGTAGGTAGCAGGTAGGTAGCAGGTAGGCAGCAGGTAGGCAGCAGGTAGGCAGCAGGTAGGGAGCAGGTAGGTAGCAGGTAGGTAGCAGGTAGGTAGCAGGTAGGTAGCAGGTAGGTAGTAGGTAGGTAGTAGGTACTAAAAGGTGCATTGCAACGCATGCCGGGTACAGCTCGTAATGATTATAAAACCTAGATATTTTTTTACCTACAAAATTGATGTTTTACTTATTTTGAAGCACACTCGAGGCTTTTTGGTCGGTATAGATTGAAGTATTATACATTACCTATAGGTACGAATATGAAAGCACTTAGAAAAACATACCTCATAAAGTTAATCACTCCTTTTCTTAAAAAGTACTCCTAAAAACCTAAATATGTAGCAGACATACTTAAGAGAACATCTTATGATGCAATAAAGTTTCATAAAGGGCTCCATTAAAAAAGCTAATGTAATGAATTTCGTAACCTTCCTTTAACTTTGTTGTAACCTTACCTAGTTTTACCCGAAGCTTTCAAAAATATTACATACTTGTCTTGCTTTTAGAAAGAAAGAAATACCTACCAGTAAAAAGGAACAAAATCAAAATCAAAATATTTTATTTCACATAGGCCTCGATGGGCACTTATAAAACGTCGACAAAAAGGTGCACGGTTCGGGTTGGTCGTTTCCTATGGAGAAGAACCGGCAAGAAACTCCATGGTTACTCTTTTCAAATCATTTAGACAATAAAATATGAATTTATTTCTTTATTGAAAACGTCATACTAATTTACTTTACTGACGTCGTAGTGCAGCACCACAAACCACATAAAAAAGCTAAAAGAAACGATCTCATCGGAAAAATAAATTGAAAAACGAAGTAACGTCCCATCACTAGTTTCATATAATTAAAAAACTATCGGCTTTTGTTTTAAACAAAGTTCGTTTCCATTCTTTACACGAAACAAAAGAAAATAGAAGTAACTTTTCTTATTTAAGTCGGACGCTGGAACAAAAGTACCCCGCCTTTAGATTTAAATCTTGCGGTCATTAGACAGTCAAGTTAGCATACATTTTAATATCACGAGACAGCTGTATCTCGAAACAGGCAGCTTTTGCAAGATGTCAAAACAAGTACATTTTATTTATATTATTTTCTTGCCTTCTATTTCTTTGTAAGGATTTATTACTGCAATATACTGTTGGACGTAAGACAATGGATTTAACGTCCAGGCCAACGGTTTCCTTAACTTCATATGTTGCTCGGATGTTCGCTAAATAATGATATGTTCTGATTTTATGTTTTCGTAACCTTATTTCGAATATGAGTACAACTAAACTTGACTTTAATGTGGCATCAAATTATCCTCTCATCCTACGTTTTCTTTAACAACATTTTTCGCGTAGTAACAAATTATAATAATGACGCAAACATTATATTTTGCTGTTGCTATGGAAACTGATATTGGTAGGTATCAAGAGTGTTTTAAGATAAACTTGCTCATATTACTTCTTAATACAGGCTATTTCGTAGCCCAGCAAAGAGAACAGGACGTTGCCTACCCACTTGATTGCCAGAGATTTAATACTACTTTTTTTTTTTCGGATGGGAAATTATCAAATGACCCCCCCCCCACTCTGGGCGGAGCGAAAGGGAGTGTCAGACTTGTACTGACTAAAACCCATCCATGTTCCTTCTTTGCCCTTTGTGTTCCAGGGCCGCGGTATCTCTTTCGAATAGTCCCGCAGCATTTAATACTACTTACTTTGTGAAATACAACGCATTGCATGATTGCATGTACTGCAATCTGTTTTTATACACCTAAATAAAGATTATATTATATTACTAGCTGTTGCCCGCGACTTCGTTCGCGTGGAAATTTTGATGTGCATGTGTGAGACTGCCTCGTTAGTCTAGTGGTCGCAAGCGCGACTACTAAGCTTGGGGACCGATTCCCGGGTCGGGCAGTGTTAAAAAAAATATATATATTTCAATTACATAAAGTTATCACACACATGATTTGGAGATCACCTTTAAAGCAAGGAGATGCTTGTGTTAGGGGCGTCCATTAATTACGTGAGGTGATTTTTCGACCCCCTCCCTCCCTGGTGGTATGTCGTGGGATTTGGCTTGACCCCCTCATCTCCCTCCTAATCTCACGTGAGATTTATCAAAATGAGATTGGGTGATATTTGGCGCGAATCTGGATTTGTGCCCGGTTGATGGCAATAGGCTCACCCCCTACTACATGGGACTTCAATATAACTGGCGAAATGTGTGTGTACGATTAGGTACACGTCTGCCCAAACCTTCGGGGCTTTAAGGCGTGACGTTATGTTATGTGTGAGAACTGACTGCCAGATCAAAAGGTGATAATGTACTGATGACTACAAAAGGCGTCCTTTTGGGCGCTGAATTCTGGGCGGCAGAGGTCCGAAACAAAATTAAATGGCGTTGAGGCGACGATTTGGCTTCAAAAATCGGCGTATTTTGGCACTACACAACTTTTTTTCAAAGTGAACCTTATTTAGCGCTTTTTATTCTAATACCGTTCTATATACAACATTAAATGACTTTTTGCGAGACATTAAATCCCTTAGACCTCTTTAATTCGGCCCTGTCGCAAAATCCGTTCTTAGCTAACGTCTACTAACTATAAACTACCTCACTGCCAAATAATATCAAGTTTGGAGCACAAAAAGTTAAGGACTTTCATCCAAACTTGCGAGAGCCCTTAGTCCTCCTTAACCCGGCCCTGTTGCAAAATCCGTTCTTAACGAACGTCTACTAACTATTAACTACCTCCCTGCCAAATTTCAAGTTTATAGCACACAAAATGAAGGACTTCCATACAAACATGCGAGAGCCCTTAGACCTCCTTAATCCGGCCCTGTTGTAAAATGCATTCTTAGCGGACGTCTACTAACTATAAACTACCTGCCTGCCAAATTTCATCTTTATACGTCAAGCGGTTTTCGACCTTTCGCTTTCATATATTTAGATAGATTTCTCATTATTAAACCTCTCTTTCAGTACCAAATTTTTAGTGCAAAGAGTAAAGACAAAAGGAAATAAAAACTGAATCAAACAAACAAAGTCACCGACTTCTGAAGCTAGTTATTTTTCACTTTTTTGTGTTTTTGAAGGCGGTTTTATTTTTTGCAAAAAAGTTTTTTATTTTTCCATTTTTAGTTGTAATATCCTATACAATTAATATTTGCTATGCATTTATTTTATATTGTCAACAAAAATAAACAAATCTGGTTATACTGCACACATCTCTGTACACCCTCGGAGCATACAGGCGTTATGTTAGGATATTGTGTAAACAATAAACATCTAAGCGATTGCCAGCAGCAATCACGGCAGATTTGCTGCCTAATTTTGTTGAGTTCCATTGTACCTATATCTCCGAAGATCAGCATCAGATCTTCACCAAATTTAAACGGGGCCAGCGCCGCCGAATAACATTTTTCCAAATAAAAAAGAAATCATTAAAATAGGTTCTCTATTGGCAAAGGTATCGCTGAACTTACACACAATGATGATTACCAGGCATAATGCCTGCGAGTATGTGTGCCTATACAATTTAGAAAATTCCCTTGATTTCTCCAGGATCCCAACATCAGATCCTGACCTGATGACCATGGGACCACATGGGAAGTATACTGTATCGATCAATGCCCATAAAATTTGAGGGTTGCCCTTAATTTTCCTGGGACCCCATCATCAGATTCTGACTTGATGACTATGGGACCACCTCAGGAGTATAGACTTTCGAATAAAAAAAGAATTTTCAAAATCGGTCGACGATTGGCGGAGAAATCGGTGTACATTAAAAATACATACAGTCGAACACAGAACCTCCTCCTTTTTTGAAGTCGGTTAAAAATTATCAAAGGAGTTTTGGTGAAACATTAGATAACCGTTAACAATACATGTCATGGAAATAGGCTTATCCCCTACAAAATGGAACTGGGCATACCTAATTATCAAAATGTGGGTGCACTGTACACATCTGCGTAGTCCCTCAGAGCATACAGGCGTGATATTATGTTATGGTGTTGTGTAAACAATAAACATCCAAGCGATTGCAGCAATCACGACAGATTTGCTGTCTATTATTGAAGAGTTCCATTGATATCTCCGAAGATCACCATCAGATCTTCACCAAATAAAAAATGGGACCATCGCGGAATAATATTCTTCCAAACAAAAAAATAATCATCAAAATCAGTTCACAATTGGCGAAACTAAAACCTATTTACGTAAAATATTTTTATCATAGAAATCGCGCATGAGGTTACCAACAAAATTTTAAATATTAATATCTTTTGCGTCTGTTGGTCGATTTTGATGAAATAAACGCTAAATAATACCCAGAAAAATGCTTCTTATTTCGTAATATTTCGATTTTGATTACAATGAGGGGTTCTTACGTGATGCGCGCACAAACGAACAGACAAACCGACAAACCGACAAACCGACAAACCGACAAACAGACAAAAATTTTAAAAAATGTTTTTTTACTTTCTACTACTTATTTCTAGCAACTTCCAGTGATTTTTTTGTAAAAATATGTAATGTACAGACACGGAAAGTCTACGATTTTATTATATGTATAGATAATTATATTCAGAACTAGCAACCCACTTCTGCCCAATTTATAAAAACAACGAGATCACATAAACAGACAGACACTTAAAACGAATTTTATTATAATAAAATAATATAATAAAGTGTAAAATGGCATTAATTTGCATTATCTCAAGTACTGTTTTTGCTGTTGCTCAGCAACAGCACGGCACTGTAAGATTAAGTTTTACATAAGTGTAAAACCTTAGAAAACTTAATCTCACATAATACATCTACCTACGAAATTTCAACTGTGTGGTCCTATAGTTTTGGAATAAAGTGGCTGTGACATACAGACGGACAGACAGACAGACATGACGAATCTATAAGGGTTCCGTTTTTTTGCCATTTGGCTACGAAACCGTAAAAAGGAATATTTCAAGAAACCACATGACTATTAATGACTAAGACAACAACAAACAAAAATATGCCAAAAGAAATGCTGTATTCAATAATTACACATCTCCACGACCACACTCTCACTATGTGTAAGCGGATCACGGAGCATGTTTGCCAAGCGTATTAGTAACCTAAACACCGCTGTGAATTCGAACCATTGAACTTGATCCTCGCCACTTCATCTGATTGCTTCCGCACTCTCCTATCTTCAACGACCCTCAAGGAGCAGGGGAGGCCAGCTTATATTTGCACCCTCTTATAATATAGAGTTACGTTGGCGACAGAATTAACTGGAGCGAGTAATGTTCGACGGTGTATTATTTAGACGAGTAAACTTTAGGTCTCTGATTAAGCTATTGCTTGGCTTCGCAAATAAACTTGCCTTGCAAATAAACCTGTAAAAATAGACAAACAAAAACTAATCAATGAGAAACAAAATCTAGACCTAAAAGTATTCGTAGAATGATGTCTAGACAAATTTGATTGGCTATTCTTTTTTTTTATAGGTTTCAATCGAATTCTGTTTGACTGAGCTTTGGTATTGAGTTTCAGTAATACTTATTCATTTCACGCATACTTTTACTAGTTTTCTGCTTAGTATTTGTTTTTCGTGATTTATGCTTTACTTGAGTGTTTGGCTTAGCTGTTAAAGTTTTGATTGATAGAGGTACACTTCAGCCAATTTCTCTGTGCACGTTGGAAAACAGATCTATACTAAAATTATAAAGCTGAAGAGTTTGTTTGTTGGGTTGAAAGCGCTAATCTGAGGAACTACTAGTTCGATTTGAAAAATTCTTTTAGTGTTGGATAGTCCATTTATCGAGGAAGGTTATACATTATAAAATTTCACGCGGAATAAGGTCACGGGCTACAGCTAGTCTAAAATAAATGTACCAAGTTTGGCATAACGATGCATTTTTTCTTGACAAGCCGCGCCACCTTTAACTGCACACTTAAAGTGGTCATGCTGTACAGTTTCAAAAGCGACCGAAAACAGCAGTTACAAAGCCGCTTATGGCTATAGCAAACCGCAGCGACGCGAGTGGTGTCTATGTAACGCTATGACAACCTTACTGCAGTCGGCAACATTGCCGCCTGTCAGGTCATGATTTTTATTACAGGTCAGTTTTTATCACAGACCAGGCTGTTTCCTCCTTCTGTAGCCTCATAGTATGAGCGCATGACGCTTTCATTTACGTCCATCGCATGAGCTGCACTCTTCCGCCGGCAGCTGGGGCCGGTGGCCCGAGACCTCGAGGCTTCGAGGTCGTAAACCGTCCGGCGGCCGGCGTCTTCAACGCCGACGGGCAGGTGGTAGCGTCGTAAGCCATTGAAATGGCTGAAAAACTTTAAAAAAATCACCTTAAGTATAATTGAGCACTGATCATTCTGTACAAATAAAACTGGATCATAAAAAGACCTTTTTCTTCTTCACCCTTCAACAAAATCAAACGTTGTCAATCATCTGTTTCCCCCAGACCATTAAATCACAGCTAATCATAATTAGGTACTTAATTATAACCGTGTTTCAGCGTCAAACACAAATCAGATTCCCATATATTGGATTGCACTTAATTAACTGGTCTAATTAGACTGTGACATGATGGTTAAAGAGCCGGTGGGATATAACACTGACCTATGTGGATGCTCTATTGAGTATAGCTTTTGCCCGTGGCTTCGCTCGCGTTATTTTTGAATTTGACAATCAATTCGCACAACTAAAGTTTCTATTAATCATCGACGTCTTTCGGCTGAAATGATGATGATCATTTCAGCCGAAAGACGTCTACTGCTGGACATAGGCCTCCCCCAAGTGTCGCCACATTGACCGGCCCCGTGCGACCCGCATCCAGCGGATCTCTGCAACCTTCACCAGGGCATCGGTCCACCTAGTGGGAGGCCTTCCAACGCAACGTCTCCCGGTTCGCGGTCGCTACTCCAGAACTTTTCAGCTCCATCGACCATCCGTTCTGCGAGTAAAGTTCCTATAATAATATAATTCAATCATGATTCGAAAGACACGTGGCGCCAGCTTTTATCATATGAACGTTATTGTTGTTTTCCTCGGGAACAGTACTTTTTTCGAGAATAAAGTTACCCTATGTCCGTTTCTGTACATCTAACAACGTATATGCAAAATTTCAGGATGATCGGTTCAGTGGTTTAGACGTGAAAAGATAACAAACAAACAAACTTACTTTCGCATTTATAATATTAGTTAGGATATAAAGGTTCACTTAGTGTTGTAAATTAACATTTGGGAAATTAAATATGCATCCACACACATACCGACTGGCGACTACATCGTTCGTCTAGCGGTCACTATCGATACTGCTGAGCCTTAGGTTCAGGCAAGTGCTTGAGGTCCAGGGTACGGGAAATTTCTATAAAGGAACCCGGAGTCTGGATTTATGGCCGGTTGCTTTATTAGACTCGCCTCCTGTTAAATAGGACTTAAATATACCTGGAACAAAAACTTATACGAAATGGTTGAATAATAAACAAAGTAAACAAAAATAGCCTTTAATACCTTCTAATTTATAATTCTATAATTAAAATTAATCCTATTAAGGGGTAATTTTCTTTCCTGAAACCGGATGTATCTAAGTTTGTAATGAGACCAAACAGGTATATTGATTTAGAAACCACTAACTTTATCGAATATAATACACACAATTATAAAGCTAATTATGAGAGCGAATTGGTGAATTCCTCACCTGTTTAATGTGGAATTACCTATTCTGACATTAAGTTTGTCTCTAATCACTGAGTACCCACTGAGTACAAACCACAATTAAGCCAGCTTTGTAAATGATCACCGAATCACACATCAAGACATCTTGGAATTACATCTTTAATGTGTAGTCTACAATTTAGCAATTAGAAGGTACCTACTAGTAGTTAAAAATAACCTAACCACACAAAATAAAACCGTTTCCTAGACAAAAACACAAAAATAAGCAGCTGAGACAGACAGACAAACTCGCAAGTTACGAAACATTTTATCAATTAAAGGATGATTTACACCAAACAGCTCGCATCGCATCGGACCGGAACGGATTTTACAATCTTCAAATAATATTAAATCGTTTTCACGTTATTTAAAGTCTATATTCCCACGCCGCGAACACCAGTTTGACCGCGGGCGTCTTCCACGACACGCGATCGTAGCCGAAACTATGCTGCGACGCGCGATCGGCTCCGTTCGCCGTCGTATCCGATCGGATCCTTTTAAAAATTAGAACACGTCAACACGGTAGGAATGTAACTATTTGACTAGGCGCAGAAACATATTATTATACGTTAGTAAGCGACGGTACGGAGCCGATCGTACGCATCGACTTCCTGCCGGACGCGATCGTATCCTTTCCAGTCCGATGCGATGCGAGCCGTTTGGTGGAAATCATACTTAACCGAAGTTAATAGTACAAGAACAATTTGCCTGGTTCATTACATTTTCTATTTCAGTCTTCCAATCAACTGTAAGCCTTTTATAAATAAATAAAATTCATTCATTTCAGGCAAGATGCGCCCATACGAAAGCAAATTTAAAAATTACACAGCATAACATACTTGAATTGAAAAAAAAAAAAAAAAAAAAATATATATATAATAATATAATATCTTGAAGATACCAACCCGAAACGAAGAAAAACACTCCCCGAACACCAAACCGATATATTATTTTTGGCGCCCCACTAACTCTTTATCACATAAAAACAAAGTTTTAACTACAGAAACTGTGAGAAAAATAGCGTTCCTTTTTACAAAACTTCTAACTTGTCCAGTAATAGATCCC
Organism: Noctua comes; assembly: GCA_963082995.1. Lineage (NCBI taxonomy): Eukaryota > Metazoa > Arthropoda > Insecta > Lepidoptera > Noctuidae > Noctua > Noctua comes. The sequence continues at coordinate 6,137,135 of OY720271.1, forward strand.
ACAGTTGTAGCGGAGCAGTCAGTAGATTTCGAGCGAGCAATATTGATGGATTCTCCACCGGCCACGTTATTGCTTCCCTCTAATGGAAACAGATTGAGCTATTCTTAGTGGAGGCATGCCTTTATTCAATTAGAGCTGGTCGGCTTTCGGCTCTATTTTAGTATTAAGCTTTGAGACGCACTGTGAAAGCTACGTCCCTTGTATATCATGAAATTCAAAGGGATATTTGCTTTGATACAGCTGATATTATTCTGTTTTTGGAATAGAGACGTTTGTGTGTGCAGAGTTAAGCTGGTATTTGCTTTTGGCTTCTGCGTCATACTAAATTAACCTCATTATTTTGTAGTTGATAAACTTCAGTGTCACTTACGGGATATCTTCCGTGATTGTTCATTATTTTGAGCTTTTCATTTTCATTTTTTATTTTGCTTTCCGAGGCACGGAGGAAACTCGGTATGTAATGGGCGGTCACCCATCCACAGACCAACCTAGGCAAGCACGGCTTAACCTAAAGATCGACACCGAGCGGCTGTTATTATTTAGCCACGAGCATGGGACAACAAATAATTACACTATATATCAGAACAGAAGCGTGACAAAGATGTTGGGGTCGGCTCCATTCTAAACGGGTGTAGCTGAAAACCAGTATTTTACATGAAGTGACTGCTAATTTGACCTCCATAACCTAGTTTCTGAGTAACACTAGTTGACAGACTTTCGGGATTCTGACTACCATGTTAACTTACAAACTAAAATTTTACAGCAATTTTATAATAATCATCATCTGCCTAGCCTTTTCCCAGATATGTCGGGGTCGGGTCCCAGTCTTACTGGATGCAGCTGAATACCAGTATTTTACAAGAAACGACTGCCTATCTGACCTCCACCACCCAGTTGGTTCTGGGTAACACGATACCCCTTGATAAGACTGGCTATCAGACTTTCGGGCCACTGACTAGCTGTAACGACTGTCAAAGATCTATAACGTCCAAAATCAACGGTTTAACGTGCTTTCCGAGTCACGGAAGAAACTTGGTATGTAATGGATGGTCACCCATCCATAGACCAACCTAGGCAAGCGCAGCTTAATCTCTGATCCAAGAGGCTGTTATTATTTAGCATATTTATCACGGAATTGTTTAAAATTACTATAATGCAAAAGAAACTCCAGAACAATTTTCTTTATTCAAAGTTAAAAATGTCCTTCAACACTGAACCATATTTCGTCGAATATTTTATAACTGTAAATTAAAACGGGTTAAATGGCTCCGAAACGGTGTAGCACTTCGTAAAACGGGCCGTATTCGTGCGACGACCACATGCAATTTAACCTCATTTGCATATCTTAGCCTGAAACGGTTATTGCTCGTGCCACTGAACAATTTTGAGGCCCTGTCTCTGATAGCGTTGCGTGGACTTTGTTGGCTGGTTAGGCGACAAAGACTGTACAGTTTTTTTTACGAATTGTCGTGATGGATAATGGAAACTACTGTTTTTTAAGTGTAATAAAGTGGTGTGTTAGTGGGGATAGTTTATTAGATGTTTTGAGGTGAGATCATGAAAAAAGTTGCCTGCGTACCTACCTAAGTTCTAATTGATTAGACACTTTGGGGAAAACTCCTTAGATATTTAGTTATTGACAAAAAGGTCTGTTATAGACGAAACGTCGGACATGAGAGAAATCTAGTTATAAAGCATTATTTTTAGTATATGCCAAACCTGAATATAGTTTGTTCAGAATAAGTAACTGAATCGATTCCAATAATTTTTAACCCATGTCAAAAAAATATTTAGAAAAAGTTACAAGTTGGATACCGAGCGACATTAAGTACCTATCGCAATCATTTAGGTACCTACTGCCAAATTATTATTATCAATTAGCTCAAGACGACGATGGAGGCGCGCTGCGTGGTGACCACGTTTTTAGCGGACCACCAGGTAACAGAACAAGCTTATAACTTTGTGATTTTTCATGATACAGTTTTGAAATTTTGTTTATACATAGATTCTTTACATAAAAATACTAGACACGTGTTTCAAGTTTCGCATATACTAAAACTAATGTTGAAGACCTCTCATAAAATTACCACCTCTTACGTGTTTTCTTACGTTACAAAACATTCGAGGCAGAGCCAGAAAGACCAAACCTTCTAATAATAAGTTTGGCTGATGCTGCAAACTACACTATTCATATCTTCAATCCAGTTTGTGCTAGAACCACTAATTAGATCTAGCCCTGCGGTTTTCTCGACCGTTACATTCGTAGACTAAGCCTAACTTTATCTCGGCCTAGATAAAGCTTTGTCCAGAATGAGTCTAGGGTCAAAGTATTAGTGGTTCGACCTTCCCTCCATCATTATGTTAGCTTGTTACGTAAAGCTTAGAAATCGCTTCGAAATGAGAGGCACACGTTGTCTTAATTTTCTAGGATGGACCTATCAAAAATGCCTTCTCGAAGAAATAATGTTTCATCGTAGAAAATTGCAATTGTGTAGTTGATTTTCTCTCCCAAATAAAATATGCAGACTTGAGTGTGGTTTTACCTATTTATTCACAAAACTTGACATGAATAAAAGCTTTCAGAAAATACTTAGATGCTGAGGTAGGTTTTACTAGTACCTGATCTACCCTCGTCATGTTCATTTGAAGTACAAAAAATAAAATAAAATAAAAAAGCCTTTATTACTGTTACTCTTAACAATCTTATTCTTAGATGTTATACTAACCACTAATTACATTAATACTTGTTACACCTAATTATGGTCTTTATAGTATATCGGTAATCGGTTTAATTTTCTGTAGCAGCTTGTCTCTCGACAAAGGCCTCCTCCAAGGATTTCAATACAGCTCGATCCCTAGCTATTAGGGTCCACTGAGGGCCTGCCATTTGTCTGAATTCGTCTTCCCAACGTTTACACTCTCTCCCTTTATTTTTTTTAAGTACAACAAAAAGGGGGTAATAATTTGGCCCACCACACGGCGACGGCGTCAGCAGATAGTAGAGCGAGAGAATTTTGTCCCACAACCGCGCGGGATTTGCTTCAGACTGGCCAGAGCTTGAGTTGTCAAAATTGTAATCACATCATGTACGTTGCCATTCCTGGCTGAAATATTTCATAATTAAGCTAGCATCTATACCCCATAAATTGGAACTTTGGGGTGGGATAGCAAGACATGGTGACAGTTATCACTTCCTTGACTGACTTCGTTTGCAAAATTTTATTTTGATACCAGCAAGTTCTAAATTTACCATCTACTCCCTCCTCTATGTAAGAGCGCCTCAGTCCCAGTGTTAGGAACACTATGGGCCGATGGTGAAGTTCAAATTGTCAGAAGCAGACCCCAAACAAATGTTTCCAGATTATCACACCACCGTAAGTTAACATTAAGGCTCGTTAGAAACTATACGCGGTTGCAAGTTGCATCGTCCCGTGTCAGACGTCAAACGCAAGAAGTTGTGGTTAGGAGTTGCGCCGCAACCGCAACGGGCCAGTGACACTGTCTGGGACTGTCCGGCCGGACACTGTTCTAGTAAATGCATTGTAGGGTTACTGTTCGAATGATTAATTCTGTGCCGGTAGTGACAGGGTTGGTAGAGTTTATAAAAGTAAAGTGGTTTTAAACTGAGAGGAAGGCTTTGTAAATAGTATAGCAGGAACGTTACGGGGATAATTTGCATGACCTTGATTGGCATTTTCAGTTAATTAGACAATATTTTGTTTTATATTTAAAAAAAAATCCCTCAAAAATATTTGATGGAGGATTTAGTGAACTAAAGACAGAATTTCAAAAGAATTGACTTTTGTATCTACATGGAAAATAAAAAATATTTTCAGAATGGAATAAAAATGAACATAAAGTTTTGTCATAAATATTTCTACATTTAAAAGTAATACACTGAATACTCAACGCACAATGAAAAACACTGGGAAGAATGCCTGTCATTAAGTACCTATTAAATAAAGAAATAATGCCTACATTTAGGTCGACTCTAAAGAACCAATTAATCAATCAATCAAACAAACAAATAATTATGAAGTCTAGACATTGTCATCCACTACCAGTTAGCATTTTCCCCGCTGAATTTTAGATACATCGCTAATAATATACCAACCAACTGTTTGTGGGAAATGTCACATGTTATGAATTGAAACTAGAATATGCATAGGCAACTAACAATGAATTGAACTCACCGATAGGGGACGTTGGGTTCAATTTATGCATTTTGGTTGCAACTGATTTTGGAGGAGGAGCTCGTGGCTAAATAATAACAGCCGCTCGGGTCGATCTTTAGGTTAAGCCGTGCTTGCCTAGGTTGGTCTGTGGATGGGTGACCACCCATTACATACCGAGTTTCCTCCGTGCCTCGGAAAGCACGTTAAGCCGTTGGTCCCGGCTGTCATTTGTGTGTGTGGCTGGCCCAAAAAGTCTGACAACCAGTCTTACCAAGGTGTATCGTATTACCTACTACTAACTGGGTTGTGGAGGTCAGATAGGCAGTCGCTCCATGTAAAATACTAGTATTTTGCTGCATCCGGTTAGACTGGAAGCCGACACTAACATAATTGGGAAAAGGCTAGGCAGATGATGGTTGCAACTGATTTTGAGGTATGATAAATGTTTAGTCTAGCCATCTTTGTAACAAGGATACCACAGTGTAACGACCTTCTTCTTTACGATTAAACTCAAATTTTCCTTTCTCAAATCAATCAAAATCAAAGCATTTATTTCAAGTAGGCGAGTTACAGGCACTTTTGAATTGTTGAAACAAAGACAACAATAGCTACAGTCCCAGTCACAAGGCATAAAAACTGTGAAAGTACTTAGTTGCCCATTCCCTAACGTAGATCTCTATGGAGAAGAACGGGCAAGATACTCCATGGACCCCTCTTTTATCGATATCAAGACCCGAATGTCTACAGTTTGCCTAATGCGTATTTTGACCATACCATGTGAAGGGGAGATAGCAGCCTTGAAAAGCTGGTCTTTGTATGCAATCCCGAAGGTAGGGAAGGCATGAGGCCGGTCGCCAACACGATGATCCGACCAAGTAAAAGAAGCTACGTCCTCAAGCAAATTTCAGCAGGTGGTGATGGCAACTTTGTACCGGAGTCGATGGAGGCAGGTTGTCCGTTTAAAGGAGTCCAGTGACCACGATCCTCATTCATCCGATTGAAAAAGAAGAAACTCAAATTGTGTCAGACCAGTACGTTTAGTCCACTCTCGACCCCTCGACCCCTAAAAAAAGATTTTTTTATTTGTATCCTCTCAACCCCTAAACATAGTTCACACTCGACCCCCAGGGGGTGAGTTTGAATTTTCATACAAAAGACAGGCATACCTCGTCCACTTTCAACCCCTAGTTTGTAAGTACCTAAAATTAATATTTAGGTACAGTAAGGTACAGACTAAAGGCAAAATAAGATAAAGTAAGATCCAGTGGGCAAATCCCGAACTCCACGCGGGCGAAGCCGCGGGAATAAACATGATTATTTAAAACAAATATTTACTTTTATGAACAAATCACCATTTAAGTATAACCACCTGCACAGCTCTAACATTTGCTTCGTTTAAATCCTGAAAGTTGCAGGATGGGCAGGGCTGGAAGTGGGGCATATCCTGCAAAGCTGCTGTCGGAGGAAATCGCCGTCGAGGTAGACCGCGGCGAAGGTGGTGTGACGATCTGATCTCGTTTACGGGGCGAACATGGCCAGATATCGCACAGGTCCGAGAAGTTTGGAAGAAGAAAGGGGAGGCCTTTGCCCAGCAGTGGGACACTCAAACAGGCTAAGAAAAAAAAAAAAATCCTAGTTTCGGAAAATGCAGACGCATTCACGACCACCACGCGAGTGAAGTCGCGGGCAAAGGCTGTTATTGTAGGCCAACTAAACATAAAGTCTCCTTCTAAAAACGCAGCCAATAATCTGACAACTAACCAACCTGAAACCTATTCGCCGCACCTTTAGGTTCGCAATATTGATGGAAAAGGGAAATCGGATCATGAGAATCATTAAGCCCTCGGGCTCCGTACAGTACTAGATTAATGCCCCACCTGTATAACTTTGCCTCGCGGGACTTTCATCCTGTAATGCTTCCCCTACTTATTAGATTTTCTTCAGCAATTTCATTGAAAAGAATTATCTTGTATATTTGCTTACTTGTATTGGGTTCTGGTGTAAGTTGTCGCTAAATGAATAGTTACGACTTAGCTCAGGTCATTTATTAAATTGATTCATACCTAATTAGTTATTAAAAAAAAAATCGGTTGTCTGTAAAGTCGGATTACTGACGATAGTTGAACGTGACAACGTCATAAGAAAATACTGATGGAATGGCTGCATTTATCAAAAGAAAATTTTAATTTTATTTGTTTGATAGATATTTTGTATGGATGTAGAGAAGGAGGTAAATGGAAATCACAATTGAATTGATCAAGTTACATTTATTTGTACGCATAAATACAATTATGTCAATTTTTTTACAATCTACATAGTTTTTACAAGTATGAATGTGCGTTGAGCAATTGTTTTATGGAACGCCTCAGAGCGAGGTAACGCCCGTTTTTTCGTGCGTGCAGCCGGCTCCATCGAATTATAAGACGTTGTCACGTCAAAAAACATGGTTTGGTCGTTATTTATCGTAAAAATAAATAGTTGTTTTGCATATTATTTTGGGAGGTAAGTGCATAATCTCTAGTTCATCAAATCACTACTAACAATAAGTTTGTTTATCTTCTTTTCGTTATCTTGAAAAAAGATTATCGAATGAGTAGAGAAAAATAAGTCTAGTGGCCGCACTACTACTATACATGAGTTCGGGTTCGATTCCAAGGTCGGACAAATTGTTATTGGGTATTTGTATCAGGAATTTCTTAGTAACTTACCACCTGTTACATGGGACTTAAAACAACCGGCGAAATTTGGGTATACTAAAGGTACATCTCTGCTAACCCTACAGGGATTACAGGTTATGTTATTTTAGAAATTCGAAATACCTCGGAATTAAATTATTATAGGAATTAGAACCAGTCTTCTTTGATTTCCCAACACTTGCTCTTTAATAATAACACGTACTTACCTATTACGAAACCTGGTATTATAACATGTCACAACAGACGCTGAGTATTTGAGGACGTGAGTCGAGAACGTGATTTTCAACAATCTAGCAGACGATTAGCGCGTCTTGCGAGCCCTACGGTAGACCGAGAGCTAGGCTAGCCGAAATAAACCTCATTGTAATAGTGTCAATCAGTTAAAATGCCCCGAAAGTCTGTCGACCAGTCTTACCAAAGGGGGTATTACCCACCAAGTGGGCTGTGGAGGTCATATAGGCAGTCGCCCCAATGGTATTGAGCTGCATGCGATTAGACTGGAAGCCAACATATATGTAGTTGGTAAAAGGCTAGTCAAATGAATTAGAATAGGCACCATAGGCACTGTACCACCACCTCTTAAAGCAATATTATTTTAATATTAGATGAATGTTTTCGATGATAGCGTGACAGATGACAAAGGAGAAGGAAAGAAAAAAGGTGTTGCGCTGACCCAAGGGACGAGAGCAGGAAGATATGACGTAAAATGGCTTTTTTTTTTTTCGGATGGGATGTATGACCCCCCCTCCCCCCATACTCAGACTTGTACTGGCTAAAACCCATCCATGTTCCTTCTTTGCCCCTTGTGTTCCAGGGCCACGGTATCTCTTTCGAACAGTCCCGCAGCCCTGGCAGACATCGGCCCTTGCAGCCCCTACAACGTAAAATGTCTTCAATTACGTAAACGAAGATACATAAAGGTGCCAAATACAAAATTAGGCCACTTATTTCTTACACAAGCGTCAAAAACAAAAATAGCTCTCTTCACTCACACACACACGCACTCACATGTGCGAACTTAAAAGGAAATTATCAAACCACAGTCATTATAACTAGGTGAGGTATGTTCGCGTCCCCATTCTTTAGCCTACGTTAATTAGGCTAAGTAACATGACGCGAATACTATGCGGCAATTAAGACCAGGCAGGCTTTCTTCGTCTGACTTAAATCTTACTTTGTGGGTGCACTTTTAATGGTTTCAATGCAATCTCGGTGTTTTTTCATGTTAGTGCTAATTTGCTATCGTTTGTTAGTTAGCACTTTAGTGGTTTCAAGTAAGTGGGTGAGGTCTAAAACAGGACAAGGAGTAAGTACAGTAGCTCTAATCCTATTAGGTATATTATGATAAAACAAAGTATTTTTGTGTTGTAAGTGTAGAAATAAGAAATAACTACCTGTCGGAGGAAATCGCCGTCGAGGTAGACCGCGGCAAAGGTGGTGTGACGATCTTATCTCGTTTGCGGGGCGAACATGGTCAGATATCACACAGGTTAGAGAGGCTTGGAAGGAGAAAGGGGAAGCCTCTGCCCAGCTGTGGGAAACAGGCTAGCAAAAAACAAAGTGTAGAAATAAGAGAAGTTTGTCAATTAGACGATGTGACGGTGTTTTCATTTTAAAAAAACCGGCGTTCATTTTCAGTAAAAATATTATTACGCGTTAACATGAAACATTTAATGACACTAGGTAGTACTATCAAATCCAGATTCTTTTTTATTTCAATCGTTCAACAAATATGCAAATCGTTAATTCCTGATATTAATAAACGCTGAGCTAAAGTCACAAACAGTTAAAACTTCAGATTTACTTTAAAGTTTAGTTTAAGTTTAGTTCTGGCATAACTTGACCACCTGTCTATCTCCCGGCCTATAACATAATGACGTAAACGACATCAAAATAACACGTGTAGGGCGATACCGGTCACGGCAGAATCCCGGTAATTTTGACAAATAAGCCCGTTGCTGAACCGTAATCAAAGTTATTACCCGTCCCGTCACGGCGCAGTCACGACTAACGGGATCCGAGATAAATCACATAGAAACACTGAAATAAGAAACTTTCTCATGTATTTATTTATGAAGTTACAAAACAGTGTTGGCAAAGTGTGCTTATTCGACCCTTAAGTTATGAAACATTGGGTCGTTTAATAATTCATAAAATTTTACATTAACATTATTAAACTGGACTGAATTCGAATACTTAAAAAACACCAATCATACTGGACTCAGACATATTCACAAACAAGCCGCAGGAACTTTTTGGTGTTCCTCGGGGTATCTTCAAATTCTTCGATAATCATACTGGCCTATGATAGTCGAAGCTGTTGGTACTGTACGAAGGATTACTTCTTGCAGTTCACTGCTCCGTCGCGTAGCGGTGGCGCTTATTCCTTGATCTATGACCATCATTCCAACCTATATCGCCTTGGGCACCTGTTCTCGTCGCATGTGGGCTTGTTTTCCGTACGTTTGCGTGAAGCCTGTTACTACGAGTCACGGCGGATGGCTGCTCCACACGAGGACGTCGCCTCCTCATGTTTTTCACAAATTTCATGAAACACACCAACATAATTACCATAATCGCGTAGCATATCAACTTCTGCGTGTCCGCTTCGTCGGCAGGTCTTTTGGCCAACATGCTTTCTTCTTTATGCTACACTTTTTGGTTGAAGGGGATTAAAATACTCAGAAATTTGCTACATTATATTTTTTTTCTATTTATAAGATTAAAATTATGTCGTTAACAAAACGTGGTTACATGTCAAACTGACGTTTTAAATTTATTTTTTATGAAGTCTATTAATTTATTGAAACTTTTTGGCAACAGCAAAAAGGTTGCATGTAATCATGCAACCTATATGTTATGTGAGAAAACTTTTTTGACCATTTTTAAATGAGCATTTAATAGCGTCCGGAATTGCCTAGTGCAGACAAAAATAGATGACATTTTAGGCTAAAAGCCTGGTAAGGATGCCACTATGCTATGAACATCAGAGCGCAAAGAAAAAAACTAAGTGATACGTTTTTAGTACACCGCTGAATAAAAAATTGTAGTAATCGGAATACTGCCGAACATAGGCCTCTCCAAAAGTACGCCAACACATTTCCAGCTTTATATTACGGATACGGTCAAACTAAATCCTGCCGTCTGAGCTGTTTTATTCAAACTACCAGCTACTACTACTTGCGCCAACCCACTTGCGCGAAAAGACATAATGCGCATAATGACATAATGCGCGCATGAAGCCCATGAAGGAAAAACCAAAAAATTTCCTCGGCGCCATCTTGCTTTTTCATTTTGACTTCATTTTCATTATCAGCTACCCCGAAAACCACGAAAACGACACCCATGACGTTAAGTTCCACAAAAGTCCAGTCGCGCAAGTATCCATGCGCGCAAATGTCCGTTCGCGCAAGTGTCTATGTGCGCAAAAGTCCATTCGCGCAAAAAGTCCAATAGCGCAAAACTCCATGCGCGCATAATTGTCTTTTCGCGCAAGTGGGTTGCCGCAAGTGCCCTTCGTGCAAATGTCTTTCGCGCAAGTGTCTATACCCCAGAAATCTAGCAGTAGGAACTACCAAGTTCAGAATTTCGGTCACAAGACTAAATGTAACTTAGACAAGTACTCGTATTTAGGAAATACGTATTATAGTAAACAAGTGTGTGCGCTAACACAAAAGACCTTTTCTTTGTGTATGGCATCTCGCAGGCCAACCTAAGAAGTTGTCGTCTGCGTCTGCTTAGCCGGACTATGGGTGCCTTGAGTGTAAGACCTCCAGCAAAACACTTTATAACTACACAGATACTCTCTATATTCCTTTGGTTTTATCGTTCGAAGAGAAACGGCAACCCGTCACGACTGGGGAGAGCTCAGTCGCAGGAGTAACGGCAAGGTTTCCGAAAGACAGACGTATAACACCACCGACTTCCAAATCCCGAACTGAGAAATTTCTTATTCGAAAACCCAATAACTCTGCTTGATCTAGGAAGTGAATCCAAGCCATGGTGGGGATCTGGGTTCAATTCAGCTCATCAGTCAAGTTGGCGACCACGATACCAACGAAGCAGTCGATTAGCATAACTACGACAAGACTGACGCAAGCGCCACTAACGGAATAACTTCACAAATGAAAACGGTACAAATTCGTGTTATATCAAAGTTGACGTTCGTTGTAATAAGTTTATCTAGTTCGTGTGTTTAGCTGTATAACTATCATCTTGGCTGTTGTAACAACGTCACGTCTGCGATCAAAGTCGTTATCAACGCTAGCATTTATGACAAGTGGTCTAAGTAATAAGCGGTAATTACTGTACTTGAGATACAAATTTTTCAAATAAATCTGTTTACAAAAATAAAACTTGTGCTCAGTCAAGTCGCGCATAGATATTTTTTTTTTGGTCTGCAACAGCATATTGCAACAGCAACAACTCTGGATGTAAAACTCAATGTTAAAACAATTGGAGCTGTTTCTCTGAGACTCGATAATTTCAGTCTGAATGATTTTAACAAAAGTATCCTCATTTGCTATTCTATAATGTCTGGATTTACCCTAACGCTAAAAACTACTTCGAATAGTCCTCATCACTGATGTACAAAACTACACCATTTTTCTCCGAAAGCTACATTAATCCTAATATTTCAACGTACAGACATTTATCTACTTACGAATCTCCTATCTCGACCCACTCTCGGAAATAAATTATTCACGGTTACTTACAGTAGGTAGGTACCTTAGATTGTGAACTGTGCCAGATCCCAAGTCTACATGAAAAATGTTAGTGGCGGGCCGAAAATGTCCGGCGTAACGTAAGTGGCTGAAAATCGTTTCAGCACCGGCCGACTCCAATTGTTGGCGATTTAATGGCTGGATTCTGTGCATTCGCCCGATAGCACTAAAGCGCTTTAGTTAAAATGTAAGCCGAAGGTAAAAGCGCTGTTAGGGTGCATTCAAACGATAAGGCTTTTGTTCATGCTCACCTTTACTTTTTATGTGGGATCGTGCCGACGTAAGATAGCTGCATGATATGATGCTGTCGAAAATTTATGCACAATTTTATGCAGATTTGGCGAAGGTATTTTGTTGCGGTCTGAGGCTCAAGTTTCGATATTGAAAAGAGAAAGAAAAGGTATGTAAGATAAGGTAAGGGTATAAATGTATGTATGTACAGTTGTACATACGAGCATACTTGTGTTATAGACAGATTTCGTTCTTTGTTCTGGGGCCCTCGCTACATTATACGCCTTCTATTGTAATCCTCTGTAAGATTCTGTATTAACTCATATGTGTCATAGAAATGCAATAACATACATAACTTTAATAATATAGCTACACTTGTAATCCAATGATTTTCTTAGACATTGCTGACTATGTTCAGTCAGCAGTCTTTAGATAAAATATGTTAGGAATCGAAACTGACGGCACGGTTGGCGCAGTGGCTGAGCGATCGGCTGCTGCGCTGCGTGTCGCGGGTTCGATCCCCGCACGGAACAAATATTAATTGTATGATATACAGGTAGTTGTTCCGGGTCCGGCTGTTTGTTTCTGAGAGCTTAAATGTTTGTAAACGCACCCAAGATACAGGAGAAATTCCTAGTGTGGGGCAACGTTTTGTTAAAAAAAAAGAAACAAAAAAAATTAACTTCTTTTCAACTTTTGTCAAGACAATGTCTAAACTTCTGAAGTTTACTTCTACATACATACTTGCTGACACGAAAGTGTTGAACAAAAATATAAAAGCATTAAAAGTTCTAAAAGTTTATAAATATTTTACGTAGCTCTCAGACCTGGTTTTATAGCCTGAAAATGTTTTATAACTGGAAACTAGCGTTTTACACCTGACGGTTCGAATATTACATAGGTACTGGAACAGGTCAACGGGCATACAATTGAGTTAATATCGTGGTATAAAATACATAGCTACTTTAATGGGTCGTAAAATTAGTCACGACAATATTGCTTTGATTCAAGTACAGAATAAAAAATAAAAAATAAACTCTTTTTGAGCTCCACCGAAATCGGATAAAACTAACTTAACCTGATGCACGTCAAAGAAAAATTCGGATACATAATAAGCATGATATAAGTAAGATTACCTGTAAACAGATACCAACAATTATCCTATCTTACAAAGGTACTTTCGATTGCCTGTTGCATATATTTAAAAGCTTTTATATAACTTGTAATGTATGTTGTACGTATGTTTGTTTAGGTCAAATTTTGCAACTGAATTTTTAAAACAGTTATACCCAACCGATTGAGCTGAAATTTTTCCCCCTTTTAGATGACTACATGGTTAGCGAAGTGACGTCTTTCTAAATACAATAGGGCGGCCTCCCAAAGATGGCGGACGAGTTATTTTTTATGCACCCCCATGATATATTATAGGTATCACTTAAAAGTGTTTGCTGAGAATACAAAAAAAATTACGTCACACATATTTTTAAAAGCTTTTTCTTTAAATGTTTATTTTTTACTATAATCTTGGTTTCGAACAAAGTCTCGGAAAAATTTTGCCTTTAGTTGTAAGTAAATTGCTTATACACAATAGAGTTATCAGAAGCACCGTATAGCCGGGTGTTACCATAAAATTCTATGCAACCTCTAGACTCGACTAAAAAGTACCGGAAAACCACAACCGCCCCGTGCTACGACCAGTAAATTACTTGGATTTTTAGACGAGATACGGCTGTGTTTTTGCGAAAAGTTAGATTGAGGTGAATGTTGTGGTACATTTTGCCAAAATCGATTTTCCAGCCACGATTTTCAATATCTTGCAAATGAAAATGTTCTTATGAAGCAACCCAATTTATTCCAAACAGATATAAATTTAAATAAATAAATAGATATTAATAAAATAAAAATATAATAATAAACAATAAAAAAATAATAACAAGAAAAAAAAATATTATTATTTTGTATTTATATATTTAATATAAATATATAATATATAAATAAATTTATATGAATAAATATTAATATTTATGTATGTAGATGATCAATAACTACAACTTCTGCAAAAATACTTATTTAAACTGTAAAGATGAATACTTCTCTACTGAATTAATTAAGAAGTTGGGCTCTAGGTTAAATTTTCAATCATCTCGGTATAAGTAGACAAGATAACTTTGTCGTTCTCGATTAGAAAATAGTAATATTCCTAAAGTCTCAAAAATATTTAGCTGTAAAATAAACTCAAACAACAAGCAAAATGTTTTCACTAACAATAGAAGGGTCGAAACGTCGTTTTTGTTGAAAATCCAGACTGTTCCGATTGCATGTCGAGTAACGAAGGGAACCTAACCTGTCAAGCTTTTTTGTCTAGACCGAAAGCGGGAATACTAATTTTGACATTTTGTCCAAGAATAATGTTTTTCTTATCTGATTTCTATCGACTGAAACGTACTCGTAGAGAACGGTAGGACTTTCTTGATACATACATTAATATATGTTCTGTTTGAACGGTTTTGCGGCAACGGATTCCACCATTTCAGAAAAAAATACGAGTCTTTCTGCTTAGTACTGAGTACCTTTGCAGTCATGCAATCTTTTTTCGCAGTCTTCTTCAATATCACGCCTGCAATCCACGAACGGTTTGGGAAAGGTGTACCTGTACGGCTATGGTAAGTACATTCGCATTCGTTCTTTATCATCCCTTTCTAGAATTTAATTAAACTTGCGCACGATTAGACCATATTGCATGAGACCAAAATTTAACATTACAATATAATCTGCACCCAGCATCCTTCCATCGACCACAACGCACAATAAACCCGCATCTATTGTCCATTTCAGCGCCCGGCGAACTAGAAAAATGCACTTTTATGGGACACAAATAAATTTCAATTCCACTTACGTACGTCGGCGATGTATCAACATTGGAACATTTATTCTGTCTCACTGAACTTGTTTACCGCAGACAGGGACATCTACTTGGTTATGCATGCCGTGACGCGGTCAGCAAAATGCTGTGCCAAGTGCATTCGATAAACGCTATCCACTCTCACTGAACTTGTTTACCGCAGACAGGGACATCTACTTGGTTATGCATGCCGTGACGCGGTCAGCAAAATGCTGTGCCAAGTGCATTCGATAAACGCTATCCACTTGCAAAAGTTACATTGTGCCTCCTTTTGCTCGACCGCTGCCATATTTTGCAGGGGTTTGCTTGGAATTTTAAATCTGGATAAATAAGATGTCTTTCTAAGTAAACGGGAATTATTTTTCAAGTTTATATGTATTGTTGATAGTTCTAGCTATGTCCTGTGCTTTAATGTTCATCTAAGTAGGTATTTTCATCAAATGATTACACTTAACGACGCCGAATTGCCTTGAGCCGATCAGGAAGAGGTTTGCGTATGCAAAGGTGAAAAACACATCATTCGCCTTGTATCGCTTCGGAATATGAACGACTCAAACCGATTCTACGCCGATAAGCGTGGTCGTTCATCGCGCTTACTAAATATTTGAAAAAATATATGAATAAAAAATACTGAACTTTTTCTCAAAAAATCGGCTTTGCTTATAAAACTCCCTACCTTCTACGTCCATCCCCTACGTCCTACAGAACTATCACGAAAATAAAATGATCAGAATGCTAAATCCATATACTTAGCCAATTAACATGTCAATTCGATCCCAGACAGCTAACCCTAAAAGACAAACGTTCCAATTCCGTGAATTTAATTATTGACTAAACTTTGCATGAAAGCCGAAGCGGCGGGAAACTGACAATCTGACATGGCTATATTCAGCCTCATTGACAGTACAGTAAGCCAGATAACGGACCCAGAATCCATTATAATCGTAGTCTATGCTATCAACGCCATGGCTAATTAATTGATAGCAATATTGAATAAGCAAGTGAGTACTTGCAGCCAATTCGATTAGTTGTACTTGATGACAGTTGGTCTCTTCGGAATGATGTTATACCGAATATTAATGCTTTAAGATTTACTTACAATCGTATTGAATTGAATAGTAAATGTTTTGCCCCATAAATGCTTGTGTAAATGCAAATTTTGAAATGAATCTACTTAGTTTAAGTGACCAATATTTTAAACTTTAACTATTACAGTTTCCATATAATCAGTTTTTACCGTTGGCGTATTTAACGTAGTATTTATAAGAGTGATAATGTAGTATTTATAAGAGTGATAATGTAGTATTTATAAGAGTGATACCAAATTTATCATACGCTTGTGTATCCCTCTCGATGTATCGTCAAAAGTGTATCTTATACAGAACCTGACAACCGACAAGCATCTCGACAGAAACATCAGGGAAAATAGTGCGAGAATTCGTTGGATGTCGGTTCGCATTCACCGCCTTTTGAAACCGATAGAAATAGTCGAGTCATTTTGGAAATGGCATTCTCCTCGGATGTAGTCGGATTCATAAAGTGGTGTGCTTTCCAAATTGAGGACGTTTGCGACATAAGATGGCAGATTCAGAAGTAGCAGTGCTTTAAAGATTAATATGTTGGTCTAATTTCACCCGGGTTCGGTCTCCTATCTAGCTGGATAAAGTCGAGTAGCAATTTGCATGGAGCGTCTGCATATCTTACCTCCATAACCCGGTCTCCGGGTAGCCGGTAGGTATGTTACCCCTTTGCAAGACTGCTAGTCACATTTTTGGGCTTCTAGTTACCAAAGATCCAGAAATGAGAGCCGGAACCAAGAGCATAACGCGCACGATAACTCACTTACTGCGAACACAGAACCACTTAGCAAAGATTAGCATTTGCATTTAATAAGTATTTCCACTAAAATACCCTAAATCATCATTCTCCTGCCCACATAACAATTTTAGGGGTCGACGCAGCATGTCTTCTTCCATACTTCTCTATTACTCGTCATCTCATCACACACTTCCCCTCTTGCCATAATTTATTTATTTAACACTTCAAGCACAAAGTACAGAGGGGGATTTAATGCCATAGGCATTTTCTACCAGTCAACCTTTGGGTGATGCAGAGACAAACAGTGGTAGGTGTATATAATTATGCTGGAACTTGGCCTGCGGACTAGATCATCCTTCACACAGTCGATCCATCGTTTCATTCTTCCTCTACTTTTATACCCATCCACATTCATACTCAAAACTATCTTCATGGCATTTTCCTCATACATTAAAATACCCTAATTATAAATGTAAAATCAAAACCTAACACAAACTCAGGTGTCAGCTTCTGAATATCCCCCATTAGAGTTGTTTATTCAGTGTAATAAGCCCTAGTTGGTGCTGTCAACGGCAAACTTGCAGCATTATGTAGGTACGTCCAGCGCAAACTTGTCTTCTGCCATTCGTGACATACGCCCATTAAGGATGGAAAGCGCTGATTATTTTGCAACTAACAAGAAAGCGCTTTAAATGTAAAATTACTTACTTTTTGCTAGTTATTTGCGGCTTTAAAACTGTACTGTATAATTATGCTAGATTAATAGATAAACTGTACTTTACTTAGTAATTTTGTTGAAAATTTACTGGGAATTTTGCTGTTTTGGTAACTAGTACCTACTCTTTACGGTCTAAGTAATTATAGGGTCCTTGCCAATTACCTGTCTTGTGTTCTTGATTATACATTAGCCAAAAAGCGCACACAAACTTAAACTCAAGAACCGGGGTCTTCCTAGAACATTCCAAAAATATCTGCATTGTATGTCAATTCGTTAGACACCAGATTAAAAAAATAAGTAAATGGTGTAAAAAGACCCTTAACACAAATGAAAGGCGCTTGTTCTCCCCGTCTTTGCGATATTTTTTTTGTTCTAGACCATACCTGGGAACCTTCTAGTTACGGAAATAATGGGGGTCAAAGTTCCAACTTTTTCATAAGTTTTTTTTAAATACATGTTTTTAATGTAAGATTTTTACTTTACACACCTCCACGACCCCCGTACTATTCAATCCATCGCATCAGCGCAATGCTTTGAGTGCTTTCCATCGAGTCCTACCTTAAAACGTGATTTATAACCTCAAAAAAAAAAGTCGATTCCCAGCAATAATTTTTGCGTCAAGTTACTTTAGTGTGATGTACAGAATGCTTGGTTGACGGATATGTGAAGGGTCTGTTTACACCCTGTATAAAGAGATGCTGGGAGTTTATTTCAGATTGCCCACCTTTCCCACCAGTGTTTCCTCAGTGTAAGTCACTCGTCTAACTATTAACTAGGTACTCGTGGATAACATTATACCGAGAGCACTTTATGGAAATCTTCAGTGTGTGCCGCTCTGGACAGCTTCACACACATAAACATACACGTATGATATCGCAGTTAGAAATTCAGTTTCGTTTCGACGGGAACTATTTTTTGAGTGGCAGCTCGGACTTTTGGTTGTTATTCAGCTATTTCAAATCATCGAGGGTTTTGAGGCTGCCAATTTTGTTGGCTTTGCTTCGTGCAGTCTTAGTTTAAGATTAGTGAATATATCCAGATTTTTATAAGGGAAATTAATGAATTTGAAAACTGTTAATGAGACTGTTTGGGCGTATATTCAAATCACTTTTTGCTACAGCTGTCACTTATTTACTCTTTTATAAAATAGGTTAATAAGGGGTGGGGGGTTGGGGGGGGTTTGTTGATTTAATACGGCAAACAGACATAGTGAGTTATTTTGATTAACAATTAATTTCATTGGCTAAACATAATTAATATCGTCTGTCGATCGTCGTGTCCCTGAAATTAAGTAAAAAAAACAAACCTGCACATAAATAAAGGACACCTTTCTCACAAGCTCAAATTAGGCAAACCAAACATTCAATCCAAAGCATAACAAAGCTAGATTCAGCAACTATGAAAGATTAATAACAGGTTCACTATCATACACTAACTTCCATTATGCAATTGTCGTATAAACGAAGTTATCATAACCCTCTAGAAAAACCCAGCTTAGACATGCAAGGTAAACGTGGAATAAAACTTAAGTATAAGTACTGATAATAATCATAAACATTTAATCATAGTATGGTAGGGTAGCGACCCCTCGATTATGAAGAACAAGGGGCTGAGTATGAGACTTATCGCGATCATATAGGAGGACATCCCTATTACTAACTTATTTTTCGACCTCTCACAGAGTGTATGAAACAGCATTGATCAGTTCAACTGAGCTTCAATCGAACTTATGGCAAGACACGAATGTACAAAATCAAAATATTTTATTTCACATAGGCCTAGTACCACGGTTAGCACGGTTCGGGTTGGTCGTTTCCTATGGAGAAGAACCGGCAAGAAACTCCATGGTTACTCTTTTCAAATCACTTGGTATTACAATATTATCATGGTTACAGAACTTGTACTTAAGTATGGGGGGACAGCGTAGGCCCGACAATAGGTCGTTGCTTACTACACAAAATATGTAAAACAGAATAAAAAGTTAACAAGCAGCTGGGAATCTACAAAGCCTACACAATGTACCTTAAGATCATAATGTGAACCCATAAATAATCACACTTAAAGCAAAACAATAATCGTTGACTCTCATAACATACGAATAAATGGCGAATACGCACTTGTGCGTTACAATTTACAGGAGGACGAAAACAAAGGAAGACATCGGTCGACAAAACAAGAGAAATGTAACCACGACTAATAATCATAAACAGTTTGTCACACGGCCGTCCCTCGGATGCCCGACAACACTACGTAATTTCCCCTAGAACCGCGATTCAATCTCGTGGAATATTTCGTGCTATTTGTACACTTCCATATTCTGAACACGCAGGGTTACCTGACAAATTTATCACTTTCCCCACATTTCCTAGAGGTTACACGACTCGCCTCAAGTGGTGTAACCTAGAGAATTTATTTTTAGGCTTTGTGTGATAGATCGTGTTTTTTCTATACGTATTTGAATGTACGTGAGAATTCTTCGGTCTACAAATACTGTTTGTGTGATCGTCCAAATTACTCAAGTAATTTATATTCAAATCTCGAGCTGGACACAGATTTCTTTCAAGATAGAATTTATGATAATCTCTTACTTTCCTAAACATAGAATTAATTCAGACGTAGTAATGTTAAATAGGTAGTAATGTTTTGATCAAGAAACGGAGATATTTACGTCCACCTAAATAGTTATAAATAAATATTCGTTTGAAATTCTTCTTTGATTATGTCGTCGCGATCCGCCCGCCGCGCTGTGGTTGAAATTGGCTAGCTAGATACCTAGTCATCGTCGTTCATTAAATGCTTATCATCTAGCTTTTGGGCGAGACTTCACCCGCGTGGTATTATACGAGAATAAAAAATAACCTATGTCCATCCGGAATGATGCACCTGATTGCCTATTGACATGGTGAAAGCAATATAAGATTTTAAACTATCATGGTACTAACATTATCATAAACACTAGTAACGGGATATTTACCATGTTTACTGAATTGTTTGAGTTCCCGATATTTCGGCGCTGTTGCAAGCACCATGATCACGGATAAACTGAAGTTATAGCCAGTTATAGCTGTTAGTTGTGGTTGTTGTGTTGTGTTTGTTAGCTAAAGAGGGTAGACCGATTTGTCTGCTCATAAACACCCACCCGCAATAACTTCAGTTTATCCGTGATCATGGTGCTTGCAACAGCGCCGTAATATCGAGAACTCAAACAAATCAATAAACATGGTAAATATCCCGTTACTAGTGGAAGCATTTTTCAAAAACTCACAAAATGCGCACTCTCTCTTTATAATAAACTTGGACCATCAAGGTCTACTCGGGTGAAAATAGAGAAAAAGAATTTTCTTAGATTTAAGACCTAGCTACATCGATTTTTCGCACCCATAAACCACAATATTGCAATTTTCGTCGAAATCGTTAGAGCCGTTTTCGATAACATGATTACAATTATACTTATACAGGGTGTAAACAGACCATTCACATAGCCGTCAACTAAGCATTCTGTACATCAAACTAGGTAACTTTACGCAAAAATTATTGCTGGGAATCGACTTTTTTTTTGGAGTGAAAAATCACGTTTTAAGGTATGACTCGATGGAAAGCACTCAAAGCATTGTGCTGATGGGTGGATTGAATAGTACGGGGGCCGTGGAGGTGTGTAAAGTAAAAATCTTACATTAAAAACATGTATTTAAAAAAAAAACTTATGAAAAAGTTGGAACTTTGACCCCCAATATCTCCGTAACTAGAAGGTTCCCAGGTATGGTCTACAACAAAAAAATGATCGCAAAGACGGGGAGAACAAGTACCTTTGGGATATGTTAAGGGTCTATTTACACCCTTTATATACAAATATTTCACATTTAATAGTATAGGATATAGAAGATGTGATGATGACGAGTGAACTATGGTATAATTAAAGACGTATATCATGTTCTTAGCCGATCACGTTTTGTCTATCCATAAATTATTCTAGGTCTACCATTATCACAAAATTAACATCCTCATTCGTCCCACTTTACATCGAGAGATAGTGGCGACAGGATTTATGGGGGTGACAAATTTGATCACATTACAGTAACGTATAGGGGTATGGCGTTATATGGCGGACCGACACGTACGTGGAGCGCCCGTCTGGCCATCTGAATCAAATCATTCATGTCTTGTTTATGCTGTGGCCATGTGTGTATGGGATTTATTTGCCTTTATCTGGATGAGTAGCTGATTAGAGAGCTCTGGCAGGCAAGGACCACATGAAACCTAGACTGAATCTACTACGAGGATTTTAAACAATATAAATTTGGATTTTTAATAATGAGTAAGTTTAGTTGTAAACCGTGAAAGCCTAAAACAGTGTACGAGGATTTTAATAGCAAAAAGGACGGGAAGATCCTTTTTTTATCATAGGTAAATTATATTATCTACAAGTTAGCCGAGGTTACCATAGAGACTACGTAAGCATACATTGCAGTTACAGTGCGACACATTATAGTAAATAAATATTAAGCAATTATCACAATTTGGCTTCCAATAGGCTCGCGCTGATTGGGAAACTCCGTTCAGCATCTGCCATCGCTGAATCATATCCGGACCGATTTGGTACAATAGGGTTATTTCCTGTGTAAAAAAAAATATGATTTAGTCCGTCTGTTAGATTATCGAAAAATATTGGATACGTATTTTTTGTTTTATCAAATCAATAAAAATTGACGAAGATAAAACGCATCAAAGATCATGAGTGGCCTGTGACGTCACTTTTCGGTAAAAAGTCAGTACACTTTACTTACAAGTATGACGACACACGAGTTTTCGACGCACTGTATCGTCTTCATTTTTAGTTTTCGTGAAAAAAGAAAAAATACGTGTCCAATATTTTTTTGGAAATCTATCTGACGGACTAATTAGATTGTTTCAGGAAACATCCCTATTCTATTCATTCAATTAGTTTTCCGTACATGTGTGTAGCTCTCCTAACTGCACATAATGATGCTTAATGTAATGTCTTGTTAAGTGTTTTGTGTGTGCATAAATAAATTAATAAATAAAATGAATAGTTATGTAGGAAAGTATAGTTCTTTTCTATGTACAATAAATCCCTAAAAAGAGACACAAAGCTACCCTTCTCTCTCCCTCTCATTCATCCGCCAACCAGCATGGTTACCTATGAAATTATTCACCTGTGTTGTTTACACACGCGATGACCGCAAATTAACATCGCTTGCGTTTGCATAACTGTAGATACCGCTACAATCTATAATGTTATACAACTCTATTGAGTTTACGAGGTATGTAGGCCCTGAGACTTCGCAGATTGTGACGGTTGTATTGATTGGTTGGTTGATGAATTTCTTATTACATTATCACTAGTAGACTGCCTGGTTGGTCAAGTGGTCGCAAGCCCGACTGCATGGCATGAGGTCCTGGGTTCGATTCCCGAGTCTGGCAAAGTGTTATTGGGTTTTTCCATAAGGAATTTCTCAATAGCAGCCACGGAGTCGGGATTTGTGCCAGGTTGATGGTATTAGGCTCGCATACATAACTAGCGAAATGTGGGTGTACCGTATAATCAAAAGATTGCAATTAAATCATAAATAAATATAAAAATGTGTGTGTGTGTGTGTGCGCACGCGTTTGTGTGTGTGCGTATAATATGTTTGAGTGTGTGTGTTGCATTTTTTTTATTGCAATTTTGATTTTGTGTGCAATAAAGAATAAGAATAAGAATGTAATTGCACATTGGAACGTGTGGTAGGAAAATATTTAAATTAATAAACAAGGTGCGTTTTGAACCGTAGCTATAGAGTTATAAACCCCAGATAAAATAATACCATATTTGAACCTAGTCAAGATAACCTTTGTTAAGTTCGGTGTTATTGCAGTAAAACTCACATATATCAATGTTGCTGGCATATATGCCATTATAATTGCCTCCACCTCCAGGCAGAGGACTGAATCGTGAGGACTCCACCTTAATCATAAATTCCTAGCATTTCTAGTGTCCTGGGAAGTGCGATGGGCCTGGCTATGCCTGGAATTTTCTGAGGAATATATATTTTTGCTCTGTGATTATTGCTTCACTTTTTTGAACTTGACTTCTCGAATTTTTGGACACACTCGATAGTTAAACCTGTTTTCCAAGCGGTTAAACGGTAACTGGAGATTTGTGCTACAGAAACGTAGCTAGAATGGAGGTGGCCGATGAGCTGAAGAGTAATAGATAAGAATGGAAGAAGACGAGATGCTGCGCCGACCCCAAATAAATGGCATAGAGGCCTGCCCCAGAATGATGATGTATCAATTATGTTTCTTTTACGAGTTAGGCTGGCTTGTCATTTCTTTGAGTATGCTTCATTTATCTTATCAAATTCATCATTTGGAGAGAATTCAAAACGCTAAAGCAACACACGGCTCGTTCTTACCGATCTTCTTATCTTCTTTTAGTAAATTTTATTTGTATGGTGTATATAATACCAGCCTCCCTCTAGGTGGACCCATGACCTGGTGAAGGTTGCAGGGATCCGCTGGATGCGAGTCGCACGCGACCGGTCAATGTGGCGACACTTGGGGAGGCCTATGTCCAGCAGTGGACGTCTTTCGGCTGAAATGATGATGATGAAATAACAAAGAATATAATATTCTATGCCATATCCTTTGAATCTGTGTTTATACATATACCCAGATGTTAATTCATAAAAGGTCACAAGTCACTAATAAACATACAATAGAATATTCAGCACTCACTATAAACATACAAAAACAGTAGATCACCATACAATACAACCCATGATTTACGAACTCTCAGTAATAAATGGTTGCCATTACAGAAATCAAATGTACTACAGTAAACATTTAGCCTTTTATGTTACACGCTCATTATTTACAATATCTTAACAAAGGAGTGTCATAAAAGGTTGTCATTGAACGTATTTTCAAACCAATGGCTCCTCTCATTTTCTTATAGAATGCCTCCCACCGAGACCTGCCTATTACTTATTATAAACGCTTCGATGATTACTCACATTAGGTCTGGGTGTATCTAAGGCGACTTTGTTGCTATAATATTGTGTTATATTTTCACTATTTCAATACCTGTTGGTGTAGGCAGTGTGTTGCCACACCCCTGTCATCTGAGAAGAATTATTTTCTTTTAGAAAACTTGGTGCAGCTTAAAAATTTTTAAGCCTTTTTTATCTTCAGTGCCTTGGCTTTTTTTAGGATGGGAAATCATCAAATGACCCCCCTCCCGCTCTAGGCGGAGTGGAAGGGAGTGTCAGACTTGTACTGACTAACCCATCCATGTTCCTCCCTTGCCCTTTGTGTTCCAGGGCCGCGGTGTCTCTTTCGAACAGTCCCGCAGGCCTATCTTAGCTTTTTATTAGATATCTTTGTTTCGTCTGCGGAAAAAAGTACCAATATCTTATCTAATTAGTATTTTAGTGCTCATCGTCATCATCAACAGCCTGAATTCACCCACTGCTGAGTATAGGCCTCTCTTTTCTTGGGCCAATCTCCACGGTTCGTGCCAGCCTCATCCAGGTTTTTCAACCGATGCGCGACGGCAACTATGTCGTCTGCCCATCTCGCCGCCACACGACCACTTTTAGTGCTCACTTTCAAATAAATATTTGTCCATGATACCATAAAGTAATGTAAATTAAAGCTACGTCAATGACCACTGACAACATAATTATTAAGCTTAGAGGCAAGTTATTAGCCCGAAACAAATATTCGACGAAATAATATTACGTATTAATCGAAAATCATTGCGCACAGGAAATTGTAGAATAGTTGCTCAACGTTATTTATAAAGACCAATAATACAGATTATTCTTGCGATTGCGGTTAATATCTTCTAAATGGTTATCGATATTTATATATTCGGTATTTAAGCTTTACTCCAGCTAAATGGCTCCGGCAAAAACTGGTACACATCGCTCAAAATCAAATAAACACAAAATTTATTAGCGGCCGCGAGATAATCGCTCCAAAATAATTCAGCCCATATTTACCTGAATAATTAAATTAAGTGTGCTTAGTGTATTATAATTAGAGTAAACGCAAATGATTTAATTATTAAAATATTTGCTTTTCCCTTGACCACACCCCGCCCGTTGTAATTACATATTACTGTTATAATTGATTGAATGAAACCAAATTCGATTACCATATTATTAAAAGGATTAAATATGTTTTGAGTATCAATATTGAGAATAATAGGAGCCTATTACGGGCGGAAAAGTTTTTGATGGGATTTTGTACCGGAATCGGATTTCCGTACGGAAATTAGAAAGAAATTATAAGGGAATTCTTAATCATGAAATCAAGTCTGAATACGCGCGTTGCTTATCTACGTTACGGGGAACAAAGCGACATTATTCTTACTGCTTGGCCACGAGCTGCACGATCAAGCGATACGCGTGTTGCATGCTGTGACTGGGGCGAAAACCTACGAATGCCACAAATCAACGCGACGCGACGGCGACGCTACTCACGCAAATAAAACATCGCGTCTGAGGTCGTGAACGAGGCGATGGCTTTGCTTTATTATATACATAACATAACATCACGCCTGTAATTCCCGACTGGTTAGGCAGAGGTGTAAATAATGGAATAGGGGGCTAGCCTATTGCCATCAACCAGGCACATATCCATACTCCGTGGCCGCTAGAAATTTCTGATGGGAAAACCCAATAACACTTTGCCCAACCCGGGAGTCGAACCCAGGACCTCATGCTCAGCAAAACGAAACAAGTACCTACCAGTGGCGAAGGTTCCAAACAACTCGATTCCTATCGGCTTCGCTTTGAAAACTGGCACAGTCAGTATTTCATACACAAATAATAAAATCACATTAAAGATTATGCACTCCGGCTTACCTCTTAAAAAAATTGACCCTTCGTACCTACCCATTATCATCGTTCTTTGCCTTGCAAAATGACCCTTCAACACATTCTTCGCCTATATTATGCACTTGCAACACAATAGTGTATCTATCAGTGTGCCACTGACCTTCCCAGGCCCTACTGTCCTTAACCCAAGGCGTGACGAGTCGGCCTTCCTCCGTCTACTCCTGCTATAATTCACAATGTGCGACCTGGGTGCGTCCACCAGTTATGCAGTGATTGTCTCTTCTCTGCGTTACCAAGGTTACCAGTATCTATACTAATATTTTAATTCGAAAGTAAATCTGTCTGTCTCGCGATCTGCCGGTCTGCTTCCCTTTCACAACTTAGCGACTGAACAGATTTGGATAAAATTTCGCACTTCCTCATTAGTGTAGTGACGTGAGGATTTGGGTTCCATTCCCAGGTCAGGCAAAGTGTTATTGGGTTATCCATCAGGAAATTCTAAGTAGCATCCACGGACACTGGATTGGTGGGGCCAAAGTCAAAACACTCGCCCCTATTGCATGGAACTCCAATATAACTGGCGAAATGTAAGCGTACTGTTAGGTACACCCTACAAGCGTGATGTTATGTTATTGGCACAAGGATAAACCATAACTAGGGTTACTAAAGGACGTGATATTTTAATACCGGTAGTACGTTGAATAACTATACTGTCACTTACGGGATATCTTCCGTGATTGTTCATTATTTTGAGCTCCCGATATCAATAAACAATCACGGAAGATATCCCGTAAGTGACAGTATAGTTGTAAACCGTGAAAGCTTGAAACAGTGTACGTTGAATAATTTCCACACTCCACGCAGGCGAAACCACGGGTACAAGCTAGTTCGTAATATAATAACGCTGATTGTTCTGCAAAACCTACACGGTCTACGGCATCGTTTGAGAAATTAAAATCGATTATATCTCGATATGGACCGAAATGAATCCGTCTGTATTTCGTTGAGCGGATTATCGTTTGATCGATTTCAGGTACGAGGATTTAATTTCGATAAGAACCGGTTTGTGGGGTTATTATTCTTGTAACTATATTGAAATATAGATATTAAGTGCGCAGTAGGAATTATTAATAATGGAAACGTTATTACTTGATGATTTCTTTTATGTAACATACTTTCCTAGCTAACACCTACAGCCCCTCGGGTCGATCATTAGGTTAAGACGCGCTTGCCTAGGTTGGTCCGTTGATGGGTTACCCATTACATACCGAGTTTCCTCCGTGCCTCGGAAAGTATGTTAAGCCGTTGGTCCCGGCTGTCATTTGTAGATCTTTGACAGTCGTTACAGGTAGTCAGTGGTCCGAAACTTTGACAACCAGTCTTACCAAGGGGTATAGTATTACCGAGTACTAACTGGGTTGTAGAGATCAGATAGGCAGTCGCTCCATGTAAAATACTGGTATTCAGCTGCATCCGGTTAGACTGGAAGCCGACCCCAACATAGTTGGGAAAAGGCTAGGCAGATGATGACTTTCCTAGCTGACACCCTGGGAAGTGATTTTGGGCAGATTTTTTGGATTTTTTTCATTCTTTCTTTTTGGTGTCTGAATTATGTTAATTCTAATTGTATCCTTACTTACCCGATAGCTATTCCAAGTCATAAGCATTCGGATATTTTTTTTAGTCTCAATCAAAAAATTACTTTTAAAACACAAAAATACTTTACACGTATGAAATTTTCATCAGTTAGTTTTCATCGGTTAACACTCATATATTTAAAACAAAATACGGTATGCCTACCAAACCGGCTTATTGGTACTTAATTATATTAAGTAGCCAATGATGCCTCATATTGAATGTAAATCGCCATATTTTGCGCTCATTGAACGCAATTAAATGTAAATAACGTGTCAAAATACGTTAAATCCGTAATAATTGCTAGATTTTATGCAGTGATGAATTAAAAACATAATCTATGATTTAATACAAACTAAAAATATATTAATGAAAACAGTTTTCACTAGAATATTAAAATTACTGCCTCGTTGGTTGCGTGGTCGCAAGCGCGACTGCTGTGCATGAGGTCGTGGGTTTCTTTCCCAGCTCGGGCAAAGTGCTGTTGGGTTTTTCCATCAGGAATTTCTCAGTAGCAGCCACGGAGTCCGGATTCGTGCTCGATTGATGGCAATAGGTTCTCCCCTATTACATAAGACTTAAAACATAACTGGCGAAATGTGGGTGTATGTACTATTAGGTACACCTCTGCCTAACTCTTAGGGGAATACAGGCGTGATGTTATGTGTGTTATTCAATTTACTGACTTTTTCTGTAAATACTTAATCTAAGAAAAAGTATAGTGATCAATCTTGAATACCAAGAGTAGAATTTTTGTGAGGTCTCTATAAGTGAGATAACCATAAACTCCTCATCATCATCTGCCTAGCCTTCTCCCATCTGTATTGGGGTTGGCTTCCAGACTAACCGGATGCAGCAGAATACCAGTTTTTTAAAACAAGCGATTGCGTATCTGACCTCCACAACCCAGTCACTGCATATCACGATACGCCTTGGTAAGACCACAATAATTAAATGGTGTAAAAATTCAGACGCCAGCAACTGCGCGTCGCAGGTTCGATTCCCGCACGGAAAAAATATTCGAATGGCCTACAGATAGTTGTTTTGTGTCTGGCGTTTGTGTATGTAAGTTTAAATGTTTATTAAACACACCCACGATACAGGAGAAACTCCTAGTGCGGGGAAAAGTAAAAAAAAGTTATACCTTTTGCTTTCAATTGAAAGGAATGGAGCTAGGCCTTTGCCCAGCAGTGGGACAATATGGGCTAGCTATAATCTATACAGGGTGTAAACATACCCTTCACGTAGCCGCCAACCAAGCATTCTGTACATCAAACTAAGTAACTTTACGAAAAAATTATTGCTGGGAATCTACTTTTTTTTTTGGGGTGGAAAATCACTTTTTAAGGTAGGACTCGATGGAAAGTACTCAAAGCATTGTGCTGATGGATGTATTGAATAGTAAGGGGGTCGTGGAGGTGTGTTAAATAAAAATCTTACTTTAAACACATTTATTTAAAAAAAAAACCTGTGAAAAGGTTGGATCTTTGACCCCCAATATCTCCGTAACTAGAAGGTTCCCAGGTATGGTCTAGAAAAAAAATGATCGCAAAGACAGGGTTTTTCGGATATGTTAAGGGGCTATTTACACCCTTTATAATAATACCTTTTGACGATGTGTTTTATAAACCTGACGTGTTTTAAAATAATTATTCTAAAACACGTCAGGTTTATAATCAATGGTTGTGTTATACAGAATGACACCTTTTTGTAATTCCTTGGTTATATAGAATAGACAGTTATAAATAGAATAGATAGTAAACGCTTAATTTATAGGTACTACCAGTTCTAATAACCACAGACCGAAAGGTCATAAAATGAACGTAATTTCTACAGCCACACCTTTGGACAGTAATAAATGATCTAATGCTATTAATATTTTAGCAATACCAATATTAATAATAAGCATGTATGAATAGACTAATAATATAATATCTTACTAAGTTTATAATAGCTCTATTATTGTCGTTAGTTTTTAATAGCTGACTTCATTGTCAACTAAGTGCTTTTTTGTATCGATTAAAAAAAGGCATTATTACAATAGGTATTGTGACTAAAATTGCGCTGAAAAAACACGATTTTAGTTCCTGAAATGTGTACTGTATTTACGGAAATCAAAGGTGTCTGACAATTCAATTAAGTTTGCTGTCAGTATTAATTAGTCCCTTCTCTTTTAACGTGGTTGGTTTTGACTGCTGTTCTGTTAATAGACAGAATTAATTATAACCATTTAAATCAGGTGAATTTACGTTATTAATTTCTCAAACAATACAGCCTACTCCAGGCCACATATCTATTCCAAATTGTGCCATAGCTCATAGAAAATCTGCTAGCCCTTGCCCAATTTTATAGTGCGCTAGGATGAGTACAGATGGATTTTACATTCTCAACTCAACACCGTGAGTTGAAAATCCAGTACACGATAAAAAAAAGTCCTTCCGTTATAAATCACCTATTTGCTTTACATACCTACTTTTGCTTTTGAGGTGAAGGATTATTAGACTTCAAATCCATGCCAGCCCGCTGTTAATTCAGGTTCCAGCTACCTTCATCGATGACTCCAGTGCATCGCCAGATAATCTCATCTACCCTTCAACAAATAGATTATGTCTGTATGTATGTCATATTGTCGACGACATCACGGTTTGAGAGACTATCCTACCTTCAAGCTGCAATTAGATTCTTTCAATCCTTATACGGTGGAAGAATCAATGATTCAATCAGAATCAATAAAAGAAAGAAAGAAAGAAAAAGTATTTATTAGTCTCGCACAGGACAAAACAAAAAAAAACGGGTTAAATTAACAAAAAAACAAAATTATAAAAAAAGTAAACATAAGTCATGATGAAACTAACAAAATTGGTCTTGAACGAGGCCAAAAGGCCTATCTCAGCATGGTGCTGTAAATATTAAAAAAAAGTCAATCATTTACTGTTCCATAAACCTTCATATTTTCAATTCTTTATTGATTCTACCATCACAAAACTATTACCAGAGTTATTTTATCCGGCCATTTTATCAAAAATCGTCCCAATATCCACTAAATCATACAGCCATTTACCAAAAACGCTCACACAAAGATATTTTTTGCGATATCCCTGACCACGTGCAGTAGGAAGCAAGAAGCGACAAAACTGAAACAGATTACAGCTCTCCTTTTTATATGCAACAGATGTTTAGGAAGTCAGACATGTTCCGCCAAGTTGCGGGCTGGGCTATGCTAAAGAGTTTTCACTTTGTTTTTGTTGAGGCTGTTGCAGTAATCTGAATTTGTTTAATGTTTTTTCGGGATTGCAAGATAATAAATTAATGTGGGAACACTTTGACCTTGATTTGGCATAGTTTTTTCATGATCTGCCTAGCATTTTCCCAACTATGTTGGGGTCTAGAAGCCGACTCCAACATAGTTTGGAAAAGGCTAGGCAGGTGATGAATAAACTAGGTCTAACAGGGTGCACCTGAATACCAGTATTTTAAATGGAGCGACTGCCTATCTGACCTCCACGACCCATTTAGTCCTGGGTAACACGATACACCTTGGTAAGACTGGTTGTCAGACTTTCGGACCACTGACTACCTGTAACGACAGTCAAAGATCTAGACAGCCGTGAACAACGGCTTAACGTATGTCCGAGGCGCGGAGGAAACTTGGCATGTAATGGGTGATCACCCATCCACTCACTAACCTAGGCAAGCGCGGCTTAACCTGAAGATTGATCCGAGCGGCTGTTATTATTTAGGCACGAACTCATCTCGCGACCCTCTCACGGTATGTTGGCCTAGTTTAGTATGAAATTTTAATAGAATAAGGTTCCAGCTAATACGCGAGACCAGTGGTACCCGTGAACATTACGAAATTCTTTGAGATGTAAGATATTGTGAAAATGAATAAGGATAGCGATTTATTTTTACCTTAGTAAAAATAAATAGCTCAAAGGCAAAATTAAATACTAAGCATTTACGTATTAACCTCGTAGATACCTTGAATTTGTATTTATTTTACTTAGAAACTAGCTTATGCCCGCGGCTTCGCCCGCGTGGAGTTAGGGAATTGCCCACGGGATCTTACTTCTGGAATAATAAGTAATCTATGTATCTATCTATAATACATACATAGATTTACATGTACTTGCTTATAACTTGCAATTATTATTATAAAGTTATATCAATTAAATTAGATACCTGAAATATTGATACCTTGGTTTGAGATTGGACATCGGATTTACTGGATTTTATCTGTAGAGTATGTAAACAAATTTTGAAGTCAATCGACCCCGAGAGTAAAAAGTTTCACAGAAAATTCAACACCCCATTTCACCCTCTAAGGGGTAGGAATATTGAAAAACTGATACTAACTCTTCACAAAGAATACACCCTCCAATTTTCATATCTGGGACCCGCGGTTTGGGCTGTGCGTTGGTATATCAGTCAGCCAGTCAGGACATGGAATTTTAAATTGGGGGATGATTTTGTGATACACGTATCTCATCATTTTAACTGAAGTATATGTAGACACATTTTCAAGTCAACCGAGAGAGTTTCACAGAAAATTCAACACCCCATTTCACCCTCTTAGGGGTGGAATTTCAAAAACCCTTTCTTAGTGGATACCTACTCTCCACAAAGAGTACATTCTCCAAATTTCATGTCTCTAGAACCAGCGGTTTGGGCTGTGCGTTGATATATCAGTCAGCCAGTCAGCTAGGACATTGAATTTTAAATTGGGGGATGATTTTGGAAAAACTGTGATACACGTATCGCATCATTTTAATTGAAGTATATGTAAACACAATTTCAAGTCAATCGACTCAGAGAATAAAAAGTTTCATAAAAAATTCAACACCCCATTTCACCCTCTTAGGGGTGGAATTTCGAAAAACCCTTTCTTAGTGGATACCTACTCTTCACAAAGAGTACACTGTCCAAATTTCATGTCTCTAGGACCAGTAGTTTGGGCTGTGCGTTGATGTATGAGTCAGCTAGTCAGGACATTGAATTTTAAATTGGGGGATGATTTTGGAAAAACTATGATACACGTGTCTCATCATTTTAACTGAAATATATGTAGACACAATTTCAAGTCAATTGACTCAGAGAATAACAAGTTACATGGAAAATTCAACACCCCATTTCACCCTCTTAGGGGTGGAATTTCGAAAAACCCTTTCTTAATGGATACTTACTTTTCACAAAGAGTACACTGTCCAAATTTCATGTCTCTAGGACCAGTGGTTTGGGCTGTGCGTTGATATATAAGTCAGTCAGTCAGTCAGTCAGTCAGTCAGTCAGGACTTTGAATTTTATATGTATAGATGGAAACCACAGTAATTTAACTTAACCAATGCTTAGAAAAAACCAAGTTACATTCACATTCAACGGCTATGATTCACGTTTTAAAACACCGGGTAGTGATGAATGAGCTTTAGAGATTTACTGCACTTAAGTGTACCTAAGTAGTAACATTAAAGGTTACCGACCCGGCCACCTGAGACAATTCACTTAACTACCTACCTTAAACTAAAACACGACTTACTTAGCTTCAACAACACAACCTACCTAAACAAAGCATATAGGTACCTCATAAGTAGTCTTCACGAGTGGTTATACCTAGATACCAGTGGCGAAGGTTCCATACAACCCGATTCCTACTGGCTTCCCTTTGAAAAATGGCACAGTCAGTATTCTATAGACAAATAATATAATCACATTAAAGATATGTACTCCGGCTTACCTCTTACAAAAATTGACCCTTCGCTACTGCTAGATACTCGTTAATTTACGAGTAGGTCATGGTTCATCCTGGACACTACCATGACGCCATGATCATTGGCCAATATTTTTAGCTATGGGTGCGGCATGAGCTTTTCTGAAGTCTAAACCATTCGAAGATATGTGGCATCTACCAATCCCCAGTGGGTCTACGTGGTGGGTCACGTCCCAGTCCCTCTAACAGAGAGGCCTTTGTACCACTAGTGTGAACTTATAATAAACCAAGAGTTCATGGCGATACAACAAAAGATCCTAACTAAATATTTAGAACAAAACATTATTATATTATATTCCACAATTAGCTATCTAAATACATCAGCCATTAACCAAAAGCCCACAAAAACGAATTGAAAAATGAACACCGTTTTTATCTTTTATAATGGGCGCATAATGTATAGCGTCTGTCACTTGTGGGATCATGACTAATTGTTCGAAGCGCCATTTATCAAAATCCATTCACCGCAGTTAGAACCTATTGGTACTGACAGTCTGACAGACACCCAAACAGGCATAGGTGTGGTACGTAGGGTAAATTATGTAGTAATACGTGTATTGCTAAGTCGTATGAGTAATCTACGGCTGATTGATACCATTCTCTTCTGAAATGAATTTGGATTATGATTGATTTTAAATGTAATTATAGGGCAGGGCGGTTGGTAGAACAAAACCTCGTCTATTTGGTCCTGACTGGGTTTAGCTAAGTTAAGTGGCCAATGATAGTTGCTAAGGGGACATCAGACGGGTCAATGGTGACCGACAGCAAAGGAATCAAATAGTTGTAAACAGAAATCGTTCTTCGCTAGCTATAAGATACGATTAGTTCGGTACAAAATACTGTTTCTTTTTTCCAAACAAATAAAACAAAGTAAGAGCAGATATACGATTCAATGAATGTAATTTCTAATTCGACTCCCCATTGAACTCTTGTAATGAATCGTTATTGCACATTCATTCTATTTTAAAGCTGTGAGCATTTATACTCTGAAAGTCATTCTGTTTTTAAGTCTTTATCGGAGAAAAGAAAAGCGTTATCGGTCGAACAGCTTCTCCTACGTCTAGCTATAGACCGACCGCTTTAATGAATCCTCTGCCTTGGCCCATCAAAGGCACATTCAGCGTCCACAAAGTCCTAACAATATCCCACAGGTTATTTGCTTTACAATAACCATAATCCACGTAGGTATTACGATACCAATTGAACCAATACGTGATCAACCTTCAGAATGGAATATTCTGAAGGTTGATGATTTAAATTGATACCTTCGCGAGGACTCATTAAAGCGGTCGGTCTATGCCTACACGTAGAAAAGCCTTTCTCTACAACCCGTTGAATAATCAAACGTCCCACATACAAAAAGACATTAAGCCATGCTTTCGGCATCACTTGAGTTCAAAGCGTACGTGTTTCAGCACCAAAGACGTCCTCGACAGTCGGAACTTATAGCTTTTGTCCTCGCCCTGACTTTTCCGCAACACTTAGCAAACGTTTAAAACTCCATTGTTCCACTGGGTGACGTTTTAAAGCTATTTTCATTGTTTCGTTGGGCACATTAATATGTTTTCACTGCAATACAATGGTTTGTAATTTTGTTGCGGTAACAATTAACGAAGGAAAGGGCTGTTTTCTTATACGTGTCGGTGTAATTTTGGTTGTTTTTTAGCTCTGTGATGTGTCAGTAATTGGAAAGATTTTTTTTTTAAACCCTCAGTCAATGCGTCGATCAGCACAACGTTTCACGTTCACGTTCATTGACTCCTACCGTAAATGTGATTTATGCATAATTTTTGCGTTGAGTTATTTAATTTGATGTACAGAAT
The DNA here is from genome assembly GCA_963082995.1 of Noctua comes. Taxonomy (NCBI): domain Eukaryota; kingdom Metazoa; phylum Arthropoda; class Insecta; order Lepidoptera; family Noctuidae; genus Noctua; species Noctua comes. The sequence continues at coordinate 6,172,467 of OY720271.1, forward strand.
TCTTATTTGACGGCTTCGTGAAGGGTGCGTTTACACTTTGTATAAATTAAGCTGATAAAAGTTTTGTCAGGTTTGTAATTTTCCGCGAAGATCGACCTCTTTTCTTGCTTTATAGATAATGTTCTGGGTAAATATGATCACAGCGAGGTAACATTTCACCACTTAGGAAGTGTTATCATATTTCCTTACAGTGTCAACTTGAATACCAAGGTCACATGAACCGTGAAGGATAAAATAAAGCTATTTTGAAGAAAATAATATAATAGTGAAAAGTAAGGAAAGTATAAAAATTACAATTATGATGAAGAAAATTCTGTGACAGTAGTCGACCTTCAATCTACTTAATTATGAATCTGTTTTTATTTGAACTCTAAGATTATAATAAACAATTATTTTCGAGTAAACAAAATTCAATGTTGTTTGAATATCATAATAGAGATTGCAGATAGTAATTTTGGATTACTTTTGTAACATAATATTACCGCATAATAATATTTTAATTACAGTAGTAAGGACTACAAACTCATCACTTTTAACACTTAGAGTTTCACCAATAAAGCTCTTGAACGAAGTTTAAATGTGATGATCCCGTACAAGTTTATTGGTGAAATTCGCCCTTAGTCGAAAACCACCAACACTTACACAAGTAACGTGCTAACAAACTTTAATTCTCAATCAAAGTTCTAACTACACAGACTCATGCCACTATGTAGGCAGTATCGCAGTTAAAATCGCAACTTGGTGCTAAATCTTACATGCATGTCGTGACATAAATCGACCGTCAGATGCACACTGCACGGGACCGATTCCCTCATCTGTCTGAACCGAGACAACTAATTTGTCTGCCATGTAAACGCGACTCCGTATTGCGACTACGAATTTTGAGAAGCGAATAAATCTTAGTGTTCGTTGCGAGTTGCGACAGAAACGTGAGTGTGTGCCAAACCTTAGTGTTTGTTTTTGTGTTACGTTTGAACGACTTTCGATGTTGAAAACTGTCGTTTGGATGTTAATTCTTTTGTGTATAGGGGATTTTTATGGGGATTGAAAGTTAGACTGCTAATACTGAGACTCAGCCATGTTGGAACCGCTATTTCTATTCATTCAGATTTTCCATAAAATAACATGTTTACCCGAAGGAAACAATCGTAAAACACGATTTAATCATGACAGTAAGTTATTATGCTTAGGTAGCAATTATCTTTTCAATCAAACTTAAACGATTTTATTTCGCTAGAGAAAAAGTAAATACAATTTACCTTATGAAATATGATTTATGTCCTTAGCAGGCCAACAATAAATTGTAGTCAACTTTTCCATTTGTTTAGTAATATTATACGTGTAATTGAGAACACGTGCCTATCGGTTTCAATTCAACTAATTTACCCTATTAGACATAACTTTACCCGACCGCTAGTTACGCGAAATTAGTGTGACAAATCATAATTTTAAATTAATTGGTAATTGCTACCGTCGGCTTATAAATTGTTACATTATTCTCAATACTAAATTAAAACATAAAGCAGTCAAAGGCGTGAGAAATAATTGAAGGGTTTTCTTAAAAATTAAACTGTAATATTTCGTGTGGCAATTATCTTTAACGACTTTAAATATCCTCAATACAGATAGTTTTTCAAAGAAATAGTGTCTGTAGTAGTTTTGAAAAAAACACAGGTGACCATACTTTTGCGGAATTCCAAATTTGATTCACTTTTTCCACAACGCCATGACACATTTACAACTAAAATCTACAACGACTTACTATTACGTTTTCATAGCTACTGACTAAACAGGTTTTTGCTTAGTAAGTAAACACTCAGGTCCACTTGAACCCCACATCATTAAATAGGTACGTTTAAAACTAAACATTATTATTTAAAACATCATTATGTTTCTGTCAATTATTTGAACATGACAGAGCGAGTTTTTTTTTATTAGCCTGTATTGTGTCACTCCTGGGCTAAAGCATCCCCCCATTTCTTCCACTTATCTCGATACAAGTTATTTTAAATACATATAACGCTAAACGCTATAATAAGTAATGGTGCAAGCGAGCCTTAGACGATGACTGACTTCTAATTACAGTTAAAAAGAGAACCACCTAATAGAAGTGCAATAAAACCAAGAATTATTAAAAATGCAAATTTTCTTCACTGGTAAAAATCTGATACACCGTTTGTCACCACGTACATACATTTACAAATAAAGCCTCCACCACACGAGCGGTTATTTCTCATTGATCGCCGCCTCAGCCGATTAACGTTTATAATCACGTCGCACACTCAATTTACAGCCATTGTAATAAAAATCGTGACGGACGGACAGACAGTGGTGCCTCAGTAATGGGGTCCCGTTTACACCCGTTGTGTACGAAACCGTAAAAACAAATTCTCTAAGTAATTGCAAAATAAATCTCAGAATTAAAAATTAAAAATATACAATTTTTTCTTCACGTACGTCGCACATTTACAACTAAAGCCTACTCCACACGAGCGGCTATTACTCATCGATCGCCACCTCAGTCGCGTATCGCTTAGTAAACACTTGGCATCACGTCGCACACTCAATTTGTAGCCATTGGCGCCCTCTGTCGGTATAAAGGAGTCCATGCAATATGCACTCCGCTTTATACGGGTGTTGTACGCGTTTAAAGAAAGTTATTTTTATTTTGAAATTGGCTGATGTTTTGTGATTTTAAATTGTTGTTTTAGTTTATATTTTTATGTGTTATTTTTATAGATGAGTTCTGTGTTATGTAAAAGGATGTTTCAGGTTTAAGAATTAGGGTTTTCTATTTCATGGTTTTATTCGAATAAATTCATGAATCGGGCCTAATCTAATATATTATGTCTTTGCTTGGCTGATTTTTTCTTATAATGGAGAAATTAAACTAAATATTCAAATTAAGTACTTTTAATGTAACAAATATGAGTGCAATCGTAAATTAATTTTCATTATTTTTGCATAACAAAACATTTAATTACCTACCTCTTGATGAAACGGAATTAAATATTAACCAAAAAAAAAAACAATGCGGAAATAATAATAGTCCTTATGGTGTAACTACTAACTTAACCCGCTTCTAATCGGACAGACAAAGCACTATAATTAAAAGCAATAAAAAAACATAAACTTCACGCCCGTTCCCTGTATAGAGGAAGTCCGATACTTATCTAAAATACGGACCTAAAATGATCAAACTTGCTTTTGACATACATTTTCTGAGTTTAGTTAACTCGATTATTCAAATTGTATAATAAATACCGTAAGAGTTATGTCCAGATTGTAACGACAGCACTAAATGTTAATAAATATTTTCTTAATTGTTCTTTATTAATTTTTTTTTTTTTTTAATTTAAGCCTAGAATAAAAAATAAAAAATGAAATTATAACTTAATTTGTATTTTTATTTGCTTTGTAGCCACTGACAGGGGAGAATGGAAAAATCTTGTTCCGCCGACCCTAATTAACATGGGACAAGGACTGGAAGATAATGATGAGTGGCCACAAAAGCTAATTATTACTTGAATTTCTTCTTTTTTGTTTTATCTGCCCTGTTCAAATTATAAAGGGTGTAAATAGACTCTTAACATAACCGAAAGGCACTTGTTCTCCCCGTCTTTGCGATAATTTTTTTGTTCTAGACCATACCTGGGAACCTTCTAGTTACAGAGATATTGGGGGTCAAAGTTCCAACGTTTTCACAAGTTTTTTTTTAAATACATGTTTTTAATGTAAGATTTTTACTTTACACACTTGCACGACCCCCGTACTATTCAATCCATCCAGCAGTACAATGCTTTGAGTGCTTTCCATCGAGCCCTACCTTAAAACGTGATTTTTCAACCCAAAAAAAAAAGTCGATTTCCAGCAATAATTTTTGCGTAAAGTTACTTAGTTTGATGTACAGAATGCTTGGTTGACGGCTTTGTAAAGGGTCTGTTTACACCCTGTATTGTTCACGTTCAACATTTTTTTATTTTTTTTTGTCACGTGTTTGTATGCTGACTGTACTAAAAACTTGTTTTGAAAATAACCTTTATTCCGCGGTTAAATTTTTGCAAGTTAAACTAGGTGAAAACTAATTGGTATCAAAATTATAAATTCAAACTAACTAAATATGATACCTACAATATTGAACGGTTGCTATTAAGTAAGTATTTATTTGAACAAATTGGTGCGTTTCAAATGTAAATATTGATTTTTATTAATTGTTTGTTACAACAAACCAGCACAGTTAGCAAAATGTGTTCTAAAGCTGTAGCTTTAGAGCACATTTTGATTTTTTTTACATTTTGTAATGTTTTGTTCCAAATAAAATCCATTTATGTTTCCCTCTTTTTAAAACGAAATACTTTGTCAAGCTATCGTATGCCAGAAAGCGTGATTATTTGAAACTACGATCATTACTACATGTCAATAATAACTCGTAATTTAACTTCTAAAAATTGGGCACATTATACAATTATGTTAAAAAATCCTGTCCGATCCGTGAGGGTACTATTAGGTATATATATTAGATTTTTGACCAACAAGTAAAAAAAAAATACCCCGACTAAAATTAAATAAAACTAAAATTCTAAAATTAGGAAACTTACATGGTAACACAGGGGCGCGGCGACACCCCGGTCGCTTCCCGGGTCGTGACGTCATAAAAAAACAATTGACGATCGAACATACTATTCCCGATGACGATGTTGTCACGTTTTAAAAATTTGTTAGATTGAAAGGGAAATGGTGGTAATTTGACCACAAAAATCATGCCTTTCAAAATTCATTATATGTTTACATTAATGAATATTATATATTAATTCTTATTTTATTGGTAATTTCATTGGTATACCTACATGCCCTTTTCGGATCCTCTAGTTTTTTTTAACATATTGTACTTATATATTGACAAAACCATTATCCTTGAGCAACAAAATTAACATCACAGTATCTTTTATACGATGATTGATTTCCTAGATGGAACGTGCCAGAGAAACCTTATAAGCCTAAGGGACTGTTGGCACGTGGCAAACCCACACGGAGTCAAGGACACGCATTCGTTCAAACTGACTTTCGTTCTTAATGTAAAACAAATAAAGTTCAACACAATAATAATATCACAACAACTACATCACTGATGGTAACAATACTATGTTGCACCTACACGTTCTGTCTGGAAGATCTTACAACAATGTTGTCGCCATAGGCATGCTGCCGTTAATAGGGAAAGAATCTCTTTGACCTAACGCTTGAAGAGTGAAACTATCGACTGATTCTGACAGAATTTACTTACAAAAGCCCTATGGTGTCACTGACAGGTTTTGTCCGGTCGAACAGGCTAGGTTCCCCGAGTGAGCTATTTTAGTCGCTTTTAGGGTTAAAACCCTGATGCCCTGAGGGTTGGCTAACATCTATTTTTAGACAAATATGTTAAAGTTTAGACCAACTTTTGGGGTAATCCCATCAACAAAATTCGAGGTTACTGATAAATGAAATGTCAAGTTCAGCGTTTGTAAGTTGGAATTTGGCTACCAAATGGGAATATGCACGAAATACATAACGTTTTTTGTTTTTAAAAAATGCCTTGTATTGGCCCATAAAACATTGTGGAACACTTGTTTAATTTTCTAATACAACACTTATTTTACAATTAATTTTTTTAGCGTAGCGTGGTTTTGGTGAAACGGAAAGCAAACTCAAAACGCAACGTCCCTCGATAACACCGGTAGTGACGTCAAATATTATTTTCTTGGGTTGTTGGTACTGTATTTTATTGATTTAAGTGAAGAAAAAATTACATGCATACTCCTTATTGCTGAAAATCTCAGATATTAGATCTATAGAAATTAGTCGAGGTCATATCGCCACATGTTCCTGTTTTAATTATCATCACGTATTTAAAAAATATATAAAGTAAGAAAACATAAACAACTAAAAAACGACGACAAAATGACACTTCAGAGTGCGTCAAAGTACTCCTCCGCATCGCTGTCAACTGGAAACGTGCCCAGAAGACTGGCAGCATTGCCACGCTGAATGGCAATGCTAATTCTTTGGCCAAACAAAGAGCCAGCCCTCTGGTCACGCATTTAAATACTTTTCAATAGCTATACCAGGGTGCCCTGGGCTACACTCACGTACCTGTATTCTCCTAACATTTTAAGTTAACCGAACATATGTACTCAAAACAACATTAGATATAATTCATTAAATCATGGAGGTTAAACGTTGAGGGTGGACTGTAAGCAATTGCTTGACGTGTTAATGGGAACGTGAAGTCATGGTGTAGCACTCGTAATTATCATATTATCATTGAAGCCGTATTATCTCCTCCCACACAACAATAAATAGAAAGGTTATTTAGCCTAGTGACAGTTGTCAATCGCCAGGACATCCCAAGGATCAAGGAGTCGTGACTCCAGGCTCTTTGTTAGCACGAACCGGTCCTAGCCATCGCCAATCGCATATTTATGCAAATGTATCGAAAGCTAATGACGATTGTTAGATTTAATTAGGTCTTCGAATACATGCGTAGGTACACAGTATGGTAATGTTTGAACTGTATTAGACACTGATCTGCTAGTTGATATTGTGAGACACAAATTGCTGTTGACATGGATCTACTAATTGTTCATGTAGCAGTTGGACAAAAGCCTCCATTAAGGCTTTAGCGCTGACAAAAACCACAGTATCTACCCCCGACCGGCTGTGCTCAGTATCGCTATAACAGTAATCATTTGCTTATAGACTAAGCATAAATATGATCATTTTATCCAGACTTATTTGGCCAGCTCCTCTTTCGTGCGATTTTCCAATGGGACCGAATGCCGTATGAAAATAACGTCCTGTAATTCATTTATTTATTTATTATTCCTTAACACACACATTTGGTATATAGTAATAAGAAGTCACTCAGTAAGTCAGCGTTTCTCCGGCAGTTGCCTAGTAAGCCCTGCCTTACCTGAGAGGCATACTTTCTCGTGTCAGCGTTTCTCGGACAGTTGCCTAGTATTGCCCCGCCTTACCTGAGAGGCATTCTTTCTCGTGTCAGCGTTTCTCGGACAGTTGCCTAGTATTGCCCCGCCTTACCTGAGAGGCATTCTTTCTCGTGTCAGCGTTTCTCGGACAGTTGCCTAGTATTGCCCCGCCTTACCTGAGAGGCATTCTTTCTCGTGTCAGCGTTTCTCGGACAGTTGCCTAGTAAGCCCTGCCTTACCTGAGAGGCATTCTTTCTCGTGTCAGCGTTTCTCGGACAGTTGCCTAGTATTGCCCCGCCTTACCTGAGAGGCATTCTTTCTCGTGTCAGCGTTTCTCGGACAGTTGCCTAGTATTGCCCCGCCTTACCTGAGAGGCATTCTTTCTCGTGTCAGCGTTTCTCGGACAGTTGCCTAGTATTGCCCCGCCTTACCTGAGAGGCATTCTTTCTCGTGTCAGCGTTTCTCGGACAGTTGCCTGGTGGGTTTGGACCTGCCTTACATGAGTGGCATTCTTTCTGGTGGTTTTCTTTTTATGCTTTCCGTTAAAGAGTCATGATGATAAAACCCTTGAAATAAGAGTTTTTTTTTCCAATTCACTGTTTCAAGCTTTCACGGTTTACAACTAAACTTATACTGTCACTTACGGGTTTAATTTATTTTTCCATCCACCCGCATTCTCCAGTCAACCCGCGATCATGGCGCTTGCAACAGCGCCGAAATATCGGGAGCTCAAAATAATGAACAATCACGGAAGATATCCCGTAAGTGACAGTATAAGTTTAGTTACCAATTGTCACTTCCAAATTAACATGACGTAAGTTACATCACCTAGGTACCCACTTTGTCGTTTAGTCAACTTTTAGAACAACATTGTCGTTTAACTTACTCACTTAGATAAAAGCAAGCCACTGTTTAGGATAACTAATTAGCGTGGTCAGTAACTGTCAGTGTTATCTAGTTCCTAGGAATTAGCATGCAGGGCTAGACCTAGGCGTGGTTCTAGACCATATGGTCTATTATCAGGGCTTGATAACGCGTTAAGGTAGTGATTGTATTCAACGGTTAGTGAACTTAGACAATGTGTCAGTTATGCTAATGCACAATTTGATTGTCAAACCAGATTTGAAACCTAAGAATTTCTTGAAACCTCAGTGATTTTTGTAGAATCAGATATAAAGCACTTAGTGCTGCCATTGATGAAGAACATCCTAATCTCGTTTTTTTTTCAAAAAAACATGGGTTTTGCTGTGTTTTATTTACCACAGATTATATTTTCACTCTCTGACTATCACAGATACCATATTTTTAACCATCAGTACAGGTATACAATAAAAAAATATAAAATAGCGGCCTCCTGATTTTTTATCGGTTAAAAATGCTATTTCATCACATCTGATAATTTTAGAGCATTTAAGAATGTTCTTAATATTATAGCGGTAACCTTGAAATAAAAGAGAGGAGCTCGTGGCTAAATAATAACAGCCGCTCGGGTCGACCTTTAGGTTAAGCCGTGCTTGCCTAGGTTGATCTGTGGATGGGTGACCACCCTTACATACCGAGTTTCCTCTGTGCCTCGGAAAGCACGTTAAGCCGTTGGTCCCGGCTGTCATTTGTAGATCTTTGACAGTCGTTACAGGTAGTCAGTGGCCCAAAAAGTCTGACAACCAGTCTTACCAAGGGTATCGTATTACCCAGTACTAACTGGGTTATGGAGGGCAGTCGCTCCATGTAAAATACTGGTATTCAGCTGCATCTGGTTAGACTGGAAGCCGACCCTAACATAGTTGGGAAAAGGCTCGGCAGATGATGGTAACCTGAAAAATGAATGGCCAGAAAATTACCTGCCGTCAGGTTACATTTTTCTTGTGAAAGTTACTCATCAACTGAAAATTACATCGCTAATCAAGCTGACACTTTAATTTACTAGTTTTCAACAAAAGCCAAGTTCATAATTAAAAACTGTTCACAAATTAGTTTTGTAGAAGCTTTCTTTGCGTTTTTTTAAATTAAACTTTGATTAACGATCTTGAAAGATTTTATTTTCGAAGAAAAATAGAGCATATAATAGAAATCATAGAACAATATTGTTTATGGATACTTCCTGTTTACTCCAGTTGAAGGCAAACGCATTGTAAATAATGTAATTAATTCCGCAATTAAAACCAACGACTACAAATGAATTAATGCAATTGCAATCAATAGCTTCGTTTACATTTTGGAACAAAATCGTGCCAAAATAGGAAAATACAATTTTAGTGCGCGGAATTATAAGATTTAGGTCTGTATTTCTTGGTGAACAAAGGAATCGGTTCGCGCGAGTAATGCTGCCTGACTGCATTAATAAACTCGCCAAGTTTTTTGGCTAGAAACTTGTTTGTTAGTGCCGCGGTTAAAGCTTTTACGGGAGCGGTCTGCGGTCAGTTTTACACCGCTCGCCTATTTGAACATCGTTAAAATTGAATTCTCTATTTAAAATGCATGAGGTGCAGTGTTGCAATCGGAAATAAAACACCGAATACACGACGCGAGTACCCGTTTACACGATGTATGTCTAAAAGTCGGGATTGAAATCCGAACAGGGCGGAAAGAGTAAAAAAAAAATGCTTTTCATAATATTTAATAAAAAATTAAGAGATTTAAGCAGTAATTCATTTACGGTCTTAACCTATTGTGTAACGTTCTGTACGATAGGACAAACTGACAAACAAATTGCCGGAAATATTTGAATAAGAATGGGGACATTCTCGGGGACACTAATGTGCGAGGCGGGAAGCCCGGACGGTGAGGGCGCCCTTAATATCTGTTTTATTTTTTCCGGATTTGTATGAATGAGGACAACAAACAGCGCACCCTCTATTGTGGGGATGCGACAGCACAAAAAAACACGTTCGCGCCCAATAATATTATTTTTGGTGAGTAATTTTATGACTTTATTTGCCGTCGCGTTTGTATTTCGAAATGGGATACGAGGTAATATGTAGATTAGGCACCGAATAAAAACAGAATAATTTCTGTAATGCTTTTGTCCTGAAAGCCGTACGCAGTGGGGGTAATACCGTAGTTAATTCCAAGTCCTTGTATAGCGATTGGACAAATATAGAAGCGTTCATATTCCCCGTGTTGTCAACAAAACAAACTGCTAAGCGATCCGAGCTCACAATACTGGATCGGTTACCACGTTTTCTTTCAATATTTCCCAATTTGATACGGTATTACACCCTCTCGGCGAGACAATGGAAAGTAATCGTCAGTGACAAGGGAGTGGGCTAAATTTCGTTAAAATAAAAGCGTACAGAGAGCGAAAGATATAGCGCCTACGTGGTCTCCGTGGATCCCGAGAGCTCCTACAATGGAGAATTGGAAAAAGCTTTTATAATCCGGCGCGTGACATACATGCTCAAGCGGCTATATCTTACGAACCTACCCACATAGTACGGTGGCACTCGCGAGAACCGCCCGTTATTCTTTTTTTTCTTCTAACGTACTATTATGTTTCAGTGTTCGATTTAAAATATGTGCCATAGCAAGAAATTCTTGTTACAGGTTGAAAGATACTGCATTACAAGATTCGAAATTATCAACAAATTTATTTTCTTTTTATCATGATATTATTATGATAATTATCAAGAAAATTATCAAAGATAATTATCACTTAGAATCCTAGGGCATCATGACTATGAGATATTATTAATGTTTTCGATTAGTTCCAACGTAATATACACTTATTCGTAAACTTATCGTTGACCCGATTGGTAGAACGTCGTATCTGATTTTGCTATTAATGTGGTGTTAGTGTAAATAGTTAGTTAAATGTCTTTGTCAACTTGATTTCAGATAAATTCGAAAAGATAAGAATATTCGCCATAATATTTGGACTCGTTCAACTGTTGGAATTAATTTAATGTTTTGGAATTAAATAAGGAAACTAAGCAGGTTCGTGTAATTTCAACATTCGATCTAGCTATTGTAATAGAATGTACGTATACCAAAACGAACAAAATAATTGTTACAGCTGTTTGGATACGAGGGATTAGAAAAAAAAAATGAAAATAGATATTAGTAGTCATAGTAATTATTATAAGGTTTCTCGTATTCTGGACTATTTGTATGTATTATAATATATATTAGTTTATTTCATTTTACTGTGTATGTGTATTAGTATGTACCTATTTGTGTATATCAATCAATGTTAACAAAATGGTATTTTTCTTATTTTTTTTTTGTACTCTATCACAATGCTGTCCTATTTGACCCAAAGGTTGACTGGTAGAGAATGCCTTGTGGCATTAGGTCCGCCTATGTACCACTCTTGTACATGAAGTTTAAATAAATAAATAAATAAAATGTAGTTCCAAAAAACATGTTTCGAAATCTCTAATATGAAGTACAAATTCTAGAACTCAATAAATTGTACTTTAAGGCCCGCTTGCACCACGAATCGCTAAACGCGTTTAACGCTAAACATATTTAAAACATCATTCTGTCTCTGTCATCTTTAAACGATTAATAGAAACAGAAATAGTTTTAAATGCGTTCTACGTTAAACGCGTTTAGCGATTCGTGGTGCAAGCAGGCCTTAGTAATACTTCTTTTTAGTCGATGAATTAAAATAAAATAAACGTAGTCAGATATAACTCACGTACGATCAGGGCCAAAGCTAGGGTTCCCACATTCATCAAACTAAATAAAGAACTCTTCGGAATATTGGAAAAAGGATAAGTTATACAGAATCTGACCCGGGCGAAGGGAAAACTAGTGTGCCTAGATAAATCAGGCTTCAAAGAAAATCGGCTTTGAGGAATATTTTAAGACATACTCATATTTTATTGTACCTAACTATGTAGTGACGGCCGCTTCGCAAGAACTAGGGTGCTGTTTGGAAACGTACAATGCGCCTTTTTCAAATGCATATTTATACAAATTCGAAGATTATCTTGGACTCACTTGGATCACTGTGAATACATACGATAAAGGTAAAACATACTGAGGAAACCTTTACTTAGTCTGAAGTCGGCTATCCGCATTATGCAAGCTTAGTGATTAATGATATGTCTCTACATATTATGTGAAGAGAGCCCTTTGATCTGCAGATGGACAAAATACATAACATAAGCAATACCAGCAGCAATATATTCAACAGTAGCGGCCACGGAGACTGGATTTGCGCCCGGTCGATGGCAATAGGCTAGCCCCCTATTACATGGGACTTAAATATATCTGGCGAAATGTGGGTGTACTATTAGGTACACGTCTGCCTAATCCTTCGGGGATTACAGGCGTGATGTTATGTTATTTCACCAGTTATGTTTAAGTCTCATGTAATAGGGAGTGAGCCTATCGCCATCAACCGGTCTCAAATCCAGTCTCCGTGACTGCTACTGAGAAATTCCTGATGGAATAACCCAATAACACTTTGCCCGACCTGGCAATTGAACCCAGGACCTCACACTCAGCATTCGTGCTTGCGACCACTAAACCAACGTGGCAGCCAAACAACATGCAAGCAGCATGGACAAAATAACAGGCTAATATTCTTATCAAATTATGAAGTGGCAACCTCAGATCGATCATGCGTAATATTCCTTGAAATTCACCAGACAGAAATTCGATATCTCACCCCATTAGTCTTTCCACATTGTCACCTCACAAACCTACAAAAATCCAGCTTTTCACGCTATGCCAGTGTCGGTAATGGATAATGTTACTTTCAATGTGAATTTATGTTAAAAGAACTCAAGTATTGCTCATGATTTTTTATTTGAGGCTACGTTCAGCGATTTATATGGATTGTTCTATATTGTTGCTTTAGTGGTTCGATTTTTCTGCTTTACGTAAGTAAAGCTCGCTAAATTCTCCAATAGTGACTTATCCCCATTTTTCAACATACGGTGTTCAGATAGACAGCTTTTTTTTAAACGTCACCCCAGACTAGCAATTTCTCCTGTATTGTGGGTGTAAACATTTAAACTCACATACACTAACATCCAGACATGGAACAACTACCTGTAAGCCATACAAATATTAGTTCCGTGTGGGGATCGAACCCGCGACACGCAGCGCAGCAGCCAATCGGTCAGCCACTACGCCCAGTGTCCCGTCAGATGCTTTTTATTATGAACACCATACAAGTTACAAGTATAAAATATAGATTACATAGGGTGACACAATGGTCGGTATTATCGCTAAAACCGATCTTTTCCAAACAACCTTTGGATGGTGATTAATGGGCGATAAAGAGACTATAATACTGCAGGTGTTGTTCCGTGGGTTTTTGATGACTTACAAAAAATTTATGTAAACACTTGGTTGGTCACACACACTGGTTTTAGTTAGTTTGACTGCTCATTTATGGAGGCTATCATACTGAAAAAAAAACATACGCAAATGTTCACATATTGCACAATTGCTTCTGAAAACTACACCTATTCATAAGCCTACCAACTTGCAGATCACAGTAATCTAGATTCTTACTCCATAACAGAACATAACATCACGCCTGTAAGCCCTGAAGGGTTAGGCAGAGGCATACGTACAGACACCCACTTTTCACCAGTTATGTTAAAGTCCCATGTAATAGGGAGCGACTCTATTGCCATCAATCGGGCACAGATCCAAACTCCGCGGCTGTTACTGAGAAATTCCTGGTGGAAAAACCCAATAACACTTTGCCCGACCCGGGAATCAAACCCAGGACCTCTTGCTCAGCAGTCGCGCTTGCGACTACTAGACCAACGAGTCTTATTATGAGTTACAAATTTTTAAAACTGCCTAAGGGGCCGTCTCCACGAGCGAGAGAATCGCGGCGATATTCCGGTATAGAAAACGTGACACGACGATAATATCGCCGCGATTCTCTCGCTCGTGGAGATGGCGCCTAAGTATCGAACAATAAGTTCTTCAAGCAAGTAAAGAACTTAAAACGAACTTTGTTTGTTCGATACCTTTAACGAACTGCTAAGCTGACTAAAGTTATTAATTATTCCATAGTGAGGCCTTACTTTCCTGACAGCTTCTATATAACTAAGCTGTCAGCGCAGAAAATGCTTATAAATATTCTAAAAGACAGTTTAGACATTTTTCGATAATTTCAGCTATGAATTAATTAAGAGGAATATTAATATTGGAGCGTCACGTCAGTTGAAAATTAAATTTTTGTTGCTGAATAAACTCCAATTTGAGATTTATTTTTATAGGGACCCGAATAGAAGTAGTTACGGACACTGAATTACATAAAGCATAAATCATATTTATTTCTGCAATTAGGTTTACCAAACTCTTTTACATGTCATGTTTTGTTTTAAAGCTAGATGGGGCCGGTGTTTCGTACCTGACTACTCTGAGAAGAAACATCCAAAACAAACTCAGAGGTCACCGTCTCTTGCTCTGCTTCTGTATTACTCGTCATCTCATTAGACACTTCTTTTCTTACCAAATCATCATTTACGCAGTCCATTCATCGTTTCTTTGGTCTTCCGCTACACTAATAAAATAAATAATAATCATTTTATCAGGCAACTGTTTGTAAAAGCACCCACGATACAGGAGAAATTCCTAGTGTGGGGCAAAGTTTAAAAAAAATAAAAATAAAAAAATGTATATAAATGTACAAAATAATCCTAACCAATAATAAACTAATACATATAAAAAAAACTTATTGAACTATAACGTATTTTTGACGGCGTCGTGATTTGCTATATGGTGTACCCATCTACATTTATACTTACTTTATATCAAAATATAATAACCTGAACAATTTGAGAATGTTTACAAAATAAATAAACTATTACAAGATCACAAGCTACCTAAATGACAAAACAGTGTATAAGAATGCTCTCGACAATAGTAATCTTCTGGAGGTTTTCTGAATACTAAGTATTTGTCTACGTGGTTTAGCTTGTGTTCCAGTTTTCCCTTTAATGTTAAATTCACGACACAAATATGTATTTACTTAGCAATATTCAAGAGCGATTTTCTCGTATAAAACGATTCCATCTATTTCATAATTGTTTTTATTATATTATATATATTGTATAAAGACCCTTAACGAAGCCGATAAGTTCTTGTTCTCCTCGTCATTGCGATCATTTTTTTGTTCTGAACCATACCTGGAAACCTTCTAGTTACGGAGATATTGGAGGTAAAACTTCCAACTTTTTCACAACTTTTTTTTCAAAATTTAGTTTTTAAGGTTATAACATTATTTTTCATATCTCCATGACCCGTTCACTATTTAATGCATCCATTAGCACAATGTTTACTGTGCGTTACATTGAGTTTTTCCGTAAAACGTGATTATTCACCCCAAAAAAAAAAAAAACGTTTCCCAGCAATATTTTTTTGGGTAGGGTTACTTGGCTTGATGTACAGAATGCTTGGCCCGTATAATAAATGCGAAAGTTTAAATGGATAGATGTTTGTTACTCATTCACGCCAGAACGGCTGATCGGATCTAGATGAAATATGGCACAGGGATAGATTATAGTCTGAAATAGCATAGACTACTTTTTTTCTCACACATACGTCAAAACTTGTAAAGTAGTGGAAGTAGGATCAGTATTGGAGTTATCACATTATTTGAGTCATTTAACATAACACCCTTTGCTAAAATAAATTAAACGTTATAATAAAACAACTTCTGTAATAAAACTACATATTAGTTTGGATTTGGAAAGTAATGTTTCATTTGGGAAATTTAGCACTAATGTATTTCAGTAATACGAGCTGTGATAACACGTTAGGGACTAAAAGAAAAAGTTAATATAACTTCAGCCAATTTGAACAGCGAATAACTCTTTGTACACTTATTAACTGTGAGATTTATGTTCTATAGAGTTCATTTCAGGTTCAAAATTGTTATAAAGAAAAAAAAATCTCCGAAATTGCAAAAAAATATGTTATCACAATACTTCGACACGAAAAGAAAACAGGTAAGTACTACCATCAATAAAATCATCTTTTTTAGGGTTCCGTAGCCGAATGGCAAAAAACCCTTATTCATCATGTCTGTCTGTCCGTATGTCACAGCCACTTTATTCCGAAATTATTAGGACTAGACAGTTGAATCTTTATAGGTAGATGTATTCTGTGAACCGCTTGAACCCCGCACACCGCTGCCGCCGCCGCTTGTGGTACTGACACTAAAAAGAAAAAAAATCATCAAACCGCTACGTGAGGGTTTTTGATTGTAGAACGTAAAAAAAACTTTCAACGAAAATTGGTTTGAATAAGATTTGACTTTTTCATCAAACTGAAGTAGTAACTATGGTTTTCATTATGAAAAACAAATTTAGTTTTGCTGTTGAATGTATTACAATACAACATATGAATGAGCTTTCAAAATATTTGTATTACATTGTTTGGTGCTACGGAACCTGTGCGTGTGAATACGACTCGCACTTGGCCGGTTTTTAATTATTGGCTTAGAATTGAGTGGAAACAGAAAAGCAAGACTTTTTTTCCTAAAGTGGGACTTCAATAATAAATTTAAAAAATCTTAATTTACCACACTCGTTCAACACTGCAATAAAAAAAGCTTCACTTTATCAAAACCATCCCGTTTGAACACTAAAGTGCAGCTCCTTAATATTTTACTATCATCCGAGTCATAATACGAATTAACCCCAGCAGTACCAAGTTTCCTTCACACGAATTTTCAAAGTTCATTTTCATTCAAAATTACTGGCAATTTGCAAGCGGTAATTCTCCGCAAACTTTGATAGTTCCCAAATAGTTTTTCATACAATTGCGTGTAGTTAAAAACTTGGAACGTTTAACAAACCGAATAATTTACAAGCTTTGTCTTGCTAGTTAACAAGAATGTAGTGGTTTATGTCTTTTTGTAGAATTATTTTGTCTAATTGTCTGTTTTTAAGTTTAATTCAGAGATAATTTAATTGGTATTGAGCGTTAACTACATAAAAATTAAAATTTTATGTAGCTTCCCAATTAAAAAATTGTAAAAAAAAGAAAAATTATGAAAAGTGAAGTGTAGTGACTATAATGTGAGTGTGTGTGGAAATTAATTCTTAAAACCAGTCTTAACCCTTAATACAAACATAGTCGCCTTGATAATGATTTTGGCACATGGATCTATGGATGGATGAACAGATATTATAGACATTATGACATATGATGATATTATGGTTATTTTGGCCCAATTTTACGTATAATATTGAAAAGCAACTTTACGTATAATTAAAAAAAATTGGTAAATTTTTATTAGAATGTTCAAAACAACAGACCTAATCTATGTACGAAGATAATAGTAGTAGCTATTGCATTACCCTAAAGTGCTAATTAACATTCAATTTCACAGTACCAGGCTATCATTAGATAAGAGGGTATCGGCTATATTGATCGGTCTAATCCCAAAGTAGTTAGAATTAATAGACAATTTAATGCTATGCTTTTGTTATTATCTACTTCAATTTTGCCTTAAGTGCCGCTTATGATATGACTGAAAATTAACCGAGTAGGTATTACTCGAGATATCAGAATCAATCTCGAATTAAATTGATTAAGTAGGTATCGATCTAATGGGTGAACAAAGCCTGTAATCATAGAATGAGACTCGTAAATCTTACGAAAGTTGAATAGATTGTTAACGTAATCAAAATGTTTGTGGTCGCAATAAATAATCGAGATGAATTTTATGCCGTTTCAAAGGCACGTTGTTTATTATAGGCACCAAATAAGAGAATCACATTGAAAAACTATTCAAGACTCGTTCCAACTTTTCATATTATAAGAACTAAACTTTGCTTTAAAATAAATTGGGAACAGAAAATCACACTGTCTTGAAAGTTTTCCATCGTTCACGATGTCCTAGAAATAAAAGGTCGAAGTCACTCAAAAGTTACGCTCCTACGGCTGGGACTTTTCTCTATAAATAATAAGGGTCAAGTCGGAAACTTTAGTTATAGCAAGTGTTGCTAAACACCCGACCATATATCACGGCACTCAGTTGTACATAAATAAACTGGAATAAACTAGTTTAGTTACCCTAAAACCAAAATATATCGTAGAATACAAGAGAGTTTTCGTACGCGTAAGTGCTTACGTACATAATATTCTACGTACAGAGTGGCAGTTATTTGTCGCTTCAAATGGCGGAATTTTAATATAGGCACACACTTCCCGGTGGCTTCCCCCGTCATGTAACATTTATGACATTATTACACCGACGTGTGCCCTTATTATAAAACAAACGCAAACAATTCGGCGTGTTTTACATAATCTCTCCAAATTGGATGGATATACCTCGGCAACGTGAGGCTGCTAAAGGCGTTATATCGAACGTAGATTGTGCACGCGTGTTTATGAAAGCAACCGCGCCGAGATTTATTGTTTTTACGATATTATTACTTCCGGAATTACCTTTTTTTGTGGACTTATTATTTAAATTAGGGAAACTCCTTACCTTTCCATTCCTGTGAAGCTCACATAAATAAAAGGTCTTTGAACTTTCACGTTTTCGCATTTTACTCTTTATTTCCTCGTTATTTTGACACACAAAATCAACACGTTTCGCAATACGTCAGCGAGACGCTAAAAGGTTCCGCAAAAGAAGAACAAACAATAAGAGAACACAAATTACGATTGTGTGAACATTTTTAAAGGTACACGTGCTTTGAAACCGTTTTATACTTAAGAGCAAAGTTGTCGCCTTTGAAATACAAGAACCACCTTCACAACGACCGAACTCTTTGAAGATCACGTAATGATCTTGTAATAAGATATTTTTATATATTATTATAGAAGACACACGAGTCTGCGACCTTAGAAAGTTTTTAGAAATTCTGCTGAAGATGAAATAAAGTGTTAACTCAAGGGTATCAAAACTCTCTCTTCAAGTTTAGGAACACCTAAATTGTTGTCATTAAAACCTTTCGAAATAAACCTAGAATAGTAAATAGAATAAACCGATTGATATTTCCGGCTAAATTAGTTATTCTAAGCAGCTATACAAATTGAGGACTAGTTTTGCCAAACCAGCAAACTTTAGCACTCAATATTGATAACACTATACATTAGTATTATATAGCCGCATAGCCCATATTGTGTGAGTACTATGTAATAGAAAGCTGTCATTCGCGGGAAACCTACGTCTTTTCTTGACTTGAATGTGCCCTGGCGGTTAGGAGTGTGTCATGCTCACTCAAATGTCTCGCTGATGGTGGCGCGTGTGTCGGATCATTTAGTTCCCTTCAAAATGGTTGAGTTGAACGGTGCTGATACATGCGTCATGTTCGTGAACGGGCGCTGTCAGTTGTGACTGGTCATCTCTTGGTTGCCACGGCTTATTTGAATTGATTATTTTTATTTTATTTATTTTTTTAATTGTTTACTATGGACACTTAACGTACACATCTTGCTACATCGTTCTCACATAATGTACCATCTCAACATGAATAATGTAACCAAGAGTTTGTAAAAGTATACTGATTTAAAAGAGTGTCCATGGAGTTTCTTGCCCGTTCTTCTCCATAGAGATCTACGTTAGGGAATGGGCAACTACAGTACTTTCACAGTTTTTATGCCTTGTGACTGGGACTGTAGCTATTGTTGTCTTTGTTTCGACAATTCAAAAGTGCCTGTAACTGGCCTATTTGAAATAAATGCTTTGATTTTTGATTTTGATTTGATTTTATAAAATTCAAAGTCCTGACTGACTGACTGACTGATTGACTGACTGACTGACTGATATATCAACGCACAGCCCAAACCGCTGGTCCTAGAGACATGAAACTTGGAGGGTGTGTTCTTTGTGAAGAGTAAATATCCACTAAGAAAGAATTTTTGGGAATTCCACCCCTAAAGGGGTAAAATAGGGGATGGAAGTTTATATGAAAGTCCGTCAGTTTTGAAATTTTGTGTTTAGGCTGACGATTGAATTTTAATTTATACGTGTCTTAGCGTTTTTGATAATTCTACCCCCGAAGGATTAAAAAGGGGGATGAAGGTAAGTAACTATGTTTGTTCGGGTGGAATATTTTCCGACATCCACGCGGGCGAAGCCGCGGGCAAAAGCTAGTTGATAACATAATGCATTTAATATGCAGCGAGCCCACTTATACGATATGGTACGACCGGATAATTGGATCTAACCACAAAGCGTCCATTTTCGGTCCTTTCCGGCTAATAAGCGGCAGTAAAAATTAAATTTTCAATGAAAATACAGCATCGATAAAATCACGGAGCACTGCTCGTATCATACGTCGAAATTATGTTAAACCGATGGAAATTCAAAAAGCAAATGACCGGCTGCCTCTAACGAGAGCGCTGTGTGAATATTGGCGAAGTTCTCTGGACCAGCGAGTCCCAAAGTGAGTGAAACCGCCCCTTTAGCTGAGCTAGTGTGCATGCAGATAGCGGTCTGAGGTACTCGTCGACTCGGCGACGTCATTGAATAAAAGAAGCATTAGAAACTGCAGAACAACAATTAGCACTTAGCACTTTAATTTCCTAAGCTTGTAAAGTTTAATAAATGAATTTTGAACATAAAGACCCGTTATGTGTTTTAGTGACAACACAAATGGCCTTATCATTTATCCTTTTTTAGTGAACGTAAAAATGTTAGGTCCTGTACCAGTGTGTAACGGTGTCTCCCCGCGTGTGCGGATTGCGACCACGGGGGTGGTTCTAGTGAGGTAGAAATCCCATACTCCCTGGTATTATCCCCAAAGACCGGTCAACTTTGGAAGATTTCAAAAAAAAAAAGGTCCAGTGTTGCACTGGACCTTTTTTTTAAAGTTTTATAATTATATTCAGAAGTAATAAAGGTATACCTATGTACCTATTAGCAACAAATAAGAGGAAAGTCCAAAAAAATAAGAAGAAAAATCAAAGAACAACCGGACCAAACCTAAAACTGTCATAACAATAGACTACATAAAACTTTGAGATCCGCGACCAAACATGGCGGCCTTCGTGCGGTTGGTATTATTAGATTATGGTGCATACATTTTTGTAATCAGACATATCACTTTGAGATGCATCCCCGGAACGAATAGCAGTTCATCGAATTAGCCGACGCCGGCGGATCTGTACGTCTGTGATGTTGGTGTGTTCCCAGCTTTTGGTTCATTAACCTTCCGAGCGTTTTATACTGAGTAGTTGCTTTTTCGCTTTTAGTGCATAATTGTGTGCTTCCGTAGGTGCATTGTGGGTTGGGATAATAGATTTTGCAAGTACTTCAGTTTCTATTTCAAAAATGGAATCCTTTTTCGTTTGTGGCAAAAATCGTAATTCACAAACTATGCATTTCTATGGTGAGTTACACAATGCCTTAAAGTAGTATAGTCGATCAAACATCGGCGGTTATACTTTTACCTAGAACTGGTTCAACGTATTCCGGAGTTTTAATAGAAAAAATCGGCCATCTTAGACTGTTTTATTATCACTAACGTGCTGAACTTACTTACTGTACCTATTCCTCTACCAAGATACATTCGTCACCAAATATTTATTAAAATATTCGGTTTCGAATTGAGTTCATAATATTATCTGTAGCAAGAAAAAAAACAACAACTCCCAATACCAACCCGTCAGCATGTACACACGAACAAATTTGATTGTATCCACCACTTAGTGTGACGTCAATGCAATACGTACAAATTGAGAACAGTCCGGAGTACTGTCGATGTCGTCGAGAAGTCATTCACCTCAGCTCTAGTGATGCTCTTAAAATTGTGTACTCACCTCTATATCGAAAGTTTACAAGGTTATTATGCTGTAGAAGAGCTTCACATAAATGCATGGATAAGCTGCTGATAGAGAAAGCTGCTAACGTGTGAAGTCTTTTGTGTGAAGGGTAATTTTAGCAATTTGGTTTTAGTTGTATTTTTAGAAGCAGACGGGTCATTATTGCTTGACCTGTGAATAGTGGAGGTTATTTTAGATTCAGATGACATTGAAAAGACCTTTACTTCGTAGTGTAAATAAAAGTATTTAGGTTTCAGCGCACTCTGTGCAACATCGTTAGTAATTTGTGTTTTGGAGTGCCGCTGCTTAAAAAGAGCCTAAACTGAAGTTGGACTGAGCTGGCCACGTCTGCCGTATCTCGTAAAATGTCAAATAGAACAGGATCAAAGAGTGGAAAGTCATGGACAGAGGCTACTGTAGGCTAACAGTGTCAGGTACCAGCGAAAAATTTAACTAAACTAACCATAAGCTAGGATTAGCTTATGGTTTGTTTTAAATATGAATAAACACCTCATAAACAACACTGCAATCTAAATAACTAAAATAATAATTAGAACCTAAACAGCAAGCACTACATTTTAAGCACCAACATAATCGTTTGGCACTTTAGACTGATGGTCGGTACTTATTTATTCTAAGTTGGTACCTACGTCAGTCACTACCCTACCCGGTTCAGGCTATGTCGGTTTTACGATCTAAAGTCACCGCTACTTAAGAAGGGGAGACCCTTAAGTTTGATGTTTTAGCAAGTAACACCCAAAATTAAGGGCAGTCGATGAAGGTTTATCGTCCTTCTAAGTGGTTCGTCTTAAGGATTAGAATGCATTAAAGCGATTGAGACAGTACATATTAACGGTGGGGTACGAAGAGTAAGAGTAAGTGTTCATAACTGAACGTCGTATGCATGTATTTATTTGAATATCGTACGTATTTTGAATTGATACCTAGGGTAACCAACCTATTACCAAGCCTCTGCTGTCCGTCCGGCCGTCTGTCGGTCAGCAGGCTGTATCTCATGACCCGTAATAGGTACACAGTTGAAATTTTCACTTAATGTGGATTTCTATTGCCACTATAAAAAAAGCATAATAAAAATAAATTAAAAACTACAGGGGGCTCCCCTACTACGATGGCACGAAACCCTCCATGCGCGAGTCTAAATCACACTTGGCCGTTTTTTTTAAATTGTGTATTTGAAGTGGAGTGAGTCCACTTCAAATACACAAATACTGCTATTTGTCATCCGGTTTCTAAATTGACAATTTAAGCGCTAGCAAAATACGTAAGAGATTTTGAATTCAGTTTTTCGGACTCTGTTTACTTTAGGTAATAGAAAATCACTCAAAGTATCTAGGTCCCCAAAAGAACAAATAATGTAACCGAATAATTTTCTTTATTCAGACGGATGTAAAAAAATGTCGCCTATAACATCTATTTGTAAATAAAATCATTTAATCATAGTGCGTTCAAAGCTTTCTTTGTATCATCAATAAAGTTCCCAAGACGCAGACGTCGGCAGTAAAATTAATAGCTTCTACGTTCATCGCGTCTACAGAGTATTTACTTTATGCTGATTTAATCAAGGATAGAAAGATATAGTTTTGCAAGGATCTTTTGGTACGAGCTCAAATTATAACTAACTCCGCCGCCATCTTTTTATTTCACAAATGTTTACCCATTTAGTCCCCCCTGTCGAAATCATTCAAGCGCCAAAACATCTTTGTAGCACTGTAAGGTATCGCCATTTGCGAGGAGGCTGAGTTTCGGCGGATTATATTGATTAGTTATGTCATTGTGTGGTTTTTGTGGTTAATAATAAATTATTTGGTAAAATCTTCAACGTCATTAATCAAGATGTAACAGGCAAATTAATCGCGGGAAAAGTTTTGAAATGCAATACCTGCAAATTACTTAATACATAAAATCGTAAAAGAAAAAAGGATGGCACGTCATCATCATTCTCTTGCCCTTATCCCAATTCATTTGAGGTCGGCGCAGCATGTCTTCTTCTTCCATACTTCTCTATTACTCGTCATATCATCAGACGCCTCCTTTCTATTCATAAAAAAGAAGGCACATTCAAGCAAAATATAAAAAAAAAACGTAAATCCTAAATACTTCTGTAATTATAAACTAAAGAACCTAACTACAAAGAATTAAAACTTGTGTTGTACAGAAAATAGAGTACATTTTAATTTCGTTCACCAGTTACTGGCCATTTGGTCAGTCGTAAAACGAGTGAACCTTAAACCTAAATATTCCTACTTCGTTGTCTGAAAGCGCTGTAAATTAAAAAATGTGGACAAGTCCGAGTTTTACTGCCGGAGCACGAGAAAGGTTTCATACTAAAATATTTCAGTAGAGGTGACTAATTCATCGATTAACCTTACAGTACTAGAAAGAAGGACAATTACACTGCAGACCCACCGTACCCCTGGCCGTACCCCTGGTGGTACGGTGGGTTTTTTAAAGTTAAACGATACCACTGTATGAAGTGAACGTAGTGCTGTGCTGATGAAGATACTAGACGGACAGAAAAATGATAAACAGTTATCTTACACATAATAATGAGTCATTCATTAGTTAGGTAGGTATATAATTGATGCGGCAATAATGCATGTTAAGTACTGCGCAATAATTGCAGTTTCGTCACCATGTATAGTTATTTCATCACCATTATCTGCTTGATGATCTTTCATATTAAATAATGATAATTTTCTTAAAAAAAAACCATCAGTTTTACACCATTATTCTTAATTTGGTTCTTGCTAAGTTTATAAAATATCGTAACACACGAAAAAAAGCACATCAAAGCTTTTAAAATGCACATCCCTGAAACGTCTGCTAGAAAAAAAGAATCACCACTCAAGTACTTACCCGCACAAAAGTAAAAAATATTTCGTAATGGACGCATTTAAAAATGTAGCGCACGTTTAGTGGGAAGATAGTTGGAGTTGAAATTTTCTTTTCGAGAGGGAAAATTTTCACTCTCGCCTCCTCATTAGTGCAGGGAGGCTTTTGAGAGGGCGCATCTCGCTTTGCAACTGCAATTCACGTTTGCACACGTCTCTTATGCATGTACCGGTCTACTTTATATTTATTATGGTTTGGCTAAAATCGACAAGCGTGTATTTACTTTTAGTTAGATTTGTCTGTGGTTTGGGATTCATTTTGGGTAACATTATTTACCAATTGATTAAATTGGTGTTTAGGCGCTGCCAGTCGTTTGGTTGCAATATTTCGGACATGATAGAAAAAGTTAAACAAAAATAAACCCAGTTAAAGTAGTTAATTGGAATAGTGAAACGGCGCCCGCGGTGCCTTTGGAACACCAGTTAATTATTTTTATATAGGTATTTTCGTTCAGCAGCCTGTTAGCAAATGTTTAACATTATCACAGAATATGTCTGTCAGATATAAGAATTGCGAACACAATATTTCATACAAGCCGAATATTTAGCTACTTAATATGTGACTGAACAGAGAGACGGAATAAATCTATGGGGCTGCCAATTTTGTCGTAGCCTACACAATACTTTGAGTATTTATTTTTGTCCTTGACCGTAGTAATTGTAATTTATTCAATTCTTGTTTCAGCACCACAAAACACTTTGTCACAGTTTTAATCGGTTTATCTCAAACGCACACAATTAACATTTTATTCGCCATAATTGCTCGACGAATAGTTTTATTGCCTTCATTACAATCGAAATAGTAATTCCAACCATGCCTGTTATGTAATAAAATCGCTTTATTGATTGGCAACATTTATTTTCGCCGCACTATCGCTTGTAAGGTCAATCGCACACCAGTGTAACAAATTCACATTGACACTGAATTTATGTAGTAGCAGTAAAAGTGATATTCGTAATGAAAGTGTTACCAATATGCGCGGTTGACTGTACCGTAACTCGGTCATTGACAGAGAGCAATCAAATTTTCAAGTTCACTGATCTAATTGATTGATAACGATAGATTCTATTAAATTCTAATGAATATCTACAGGTGCAATAGATACTGTGCTGAAATAATCTATTTGTTTACAGGTACGTGACCGTTCATGTCATTGAAGTCCCATTAGCTGTTAATTTATGCATTGTGACATTGGAATATTATTTAAACAGCTGACAATGTTGATTTGTGTTTTTTTGGGCAAGACTTTTGCTTTCTCGACCCTGTTAAAAATAAAGAAAAAAAAAACGATTTCTTTGTAAATTACGCCAATACGTTTGTCAGCTTTCACTTCTAGGCTCATGCCTAGAGCTGGAAGTCAAGCTCATCTTGATACTTAATTAAATGACCGCAGTCATCATCATAATCTGCCTAGCCTTTTCCCAACAATGTTGGTCTCAGCTTCTAGTCTTACTAGAAGCAGCTGAAATCCAGTATTTTACATTGAGCGATTGCCTAATTAACTTCCAAAATGTAGTAACCCGATATCATCCAATAGGATAGGTACTCAGTCGTGTCTATCTCATTGTAGCCCAAAAGGCGGTCTACCAGTGTAGACCGACTTGTGGGCTTGACTACCCGTGGCGATTGTCTGCGAATGACAGCTGGACCTACGACATTACATGCTTTCCGAAACACAGTAGGTTCTCGGTACATAATGGATGCTCACCCATCCACCGACTGACCTATAGAAAAACGGTGTTAAGTAAAACAGTCGATCAAAAAAATAATACAAAACTCATCATCGTCCTGCCCTTGTTCCATGTCACTTGGGGTCGGCGCAACACGTTTTTCTCTTCCGTTCTCCTCTGTCAACCATCACGCTATGATTTACTCATTTTTCTAAATATATAAAATGGTAAACTGACTGACTAACCGGGTGATATATCAACACACAGCCCAAACCGCTGGTCCTAGAGACATGAAACTTGGAGAGTGAGTTCTTTGTGAAGAGAAAGTATCCATTAAAAAAGGATTTTTTTGGGAATTTCACCCCTAAAGGGGTAAAATAGGGGATGGAAGTTTATATGAAAGTCCATCAGTTTTGAAGTTAGGATTTTCAAATTTTGTGTTTAGTCTTACGATTGAAAATTAATTTATACGTGTCTCAGCGCTTTTAATAATTCTACCCCCGAAGGGTTAAAAAGGGGGATGAAGGTAAGTAACAATGTTTGTTCGGGTGGGATATTTTTCGACATCCACGCGGGCGAAGCCGCGGGCAAAAGCTAGTCTTTCATATAATTCCTAAAGGATCATCGAGCGTTTCAAAATAAAAATTTAAAACTAATAACCAAAGTGCAACTAATTAAAGTTATTCCAGATACACATTTTTTACATTTGTACGCTATTTGCTTCACCCGACAGGCGTGCCTAGCAATTACGATTCCGGTTATTAAGGCTTAGGTGTTAATTGAAACACCCACGTAATGTTTTAATGTTTATTAATGCAATATCGAATAGTCATGTAGCTTACATTTTGGAATTTCTGCTGAAAATGTTGCCAAAACATTGTTTCGCTGCATAATATTTGGTGAAATTGGGAACTAGTGAGCATTATTGGCATATTATTAGACCGATTGCATTAGTTCACGTATACATCCGTTATGTCTGATAAGTGAACTGATACATGCAACCTGCCAACTATGTTGGGGTCGGCTTCCAGTCTAACCGGATGCAGCTGAATACCAGTATTTTACTGCCAGTCAGGCCCAACGGCTTTACGTGCTTTCCGAGGCACGGAGGAAACTCGATATGTAATGATGGTCACCCATCCCCAATATGGCGTCATGATTATACGGAACTCAACGTAGTCAAGACTCATTGTTGTTAAGTTCTACTTTCTTGATAATATTTTATTTTCCCGATGTTTTCTCATACTTCTGTTACATTTTTTTCCTTTTTTTTTTTCTCGTTTGTCCAGAGTTGCGGTACCACTGAATGTAAGACGTACTGCAAAACACATAATACCTATATTATACTTTTATTCAATAACAGCTTTCCTTGAAAACATCCCTTTCCTTTGTAGAACGAGAATCCTTTGTAGTGTTGTGTGTTGTTGAGTACGGTTTCACATCGTTTGTGAGCCTGTTGATAAACCGTTAGCTACAAAAATGGCGGCGGTACATCACTAGTCACTAGTGACGCGCTTGTGAGATATACGAGCACTATAGTAATCCGTTTTGCTCGGTTGACTTTCAAAACATATGGGGAATAACTAGGACGTGACTTTGTTTAGATTTTTTTTTGTATTCCTGTGTTAGGCAGGGTTTCTGATTTCAGCTATAGCAACAGCTTTGACAAGCTTAATCGACCCGAGAAACTAAATTTTTACTTTAGATAACTTTGAGCACTTTCCAGTAAAACTTTTTCTTATAAATAGCTTGTATTGTGCTGGGTTGTGGAGGTCAGTCAGGCAGTCGATCCATGTAAAATACTGGTATTCAGCTGCATCCGGTTAGACTGGAAGCCGACCTCAACATAGTTGGGAAAAGGCTAGGCAGATGATGATGAGCTTGTATTCTCCTAGAAAGTTTGTGTGGTTGGTGGTACCTAGGTAACATTACTGGCGAGTGTACCTACAAGAAAAACACAAAAACATGAAAAACCAATCAAATCTTGAAAAAGGCAAGCAACGAACATCGATGAAAAAAGATTTATTTTTATTCTGTTTTTTCGTTCACGATACTAGAGCAAGCTTTTGAAATCAATCTTTTTATCGCAATGAGCACTACGCTCTGCCGAGCAATTGATGAGAAAATGGACGATATTTGCAATAAGGCAACTGACCTGAAACTCAACAGAGAATAAAAAATAAAATCTTGGAAGGTGGAACGGGATAGAAATTAGTAGGTACGTTATGGATTTGTTTTTTTTTTTTTTAACGTGGTAAAATCATCAAATGAGTCCTCCCACCCAGGGCAGAGCGGGAGGGACTGTCAGACTTGTACTGACTAAAATCCACGGTGTCCTTCAGTAGCCCTTTATTTTGGCCCTCTAGAGGGGGGCCCCGTCATTATGCTGACACTCATTGAGGCACGCGTGGATGGATTTATGTTTACGAGATTATTGTAATAAATGGAATAAAAACATGAGTGACAGGTTACATGATCAATGATCGACTTGATTTCTATGGGCACTTGGTCGATTCGGTTATATTTACTTAACAATTAAAGCGACCCCAATATGTTAGATACTGTCTATCTACTCGGTTCAATCGTGAAACTCCATTCGGCATCTACCATTTCTGAATCATGTTCAGATCGACTCTGCACAATTCTAGATTTAAACGACCGATTTTTCAGCACCTCCGAGCCTCGTAGGTACACAATTACAACTCTAAAATGCAAAGCAATAAAATATACTTGTTTGGAAAGAGCTTTTTTGTTTGGAGTAATCAAGTTCTCACTAAAATTAATTACTTGTAGAACTAGACCACCAAAATAACCCGCATTTTGGCGAAACCAGCGCTGACTATGTACCTATCAGTGTTAGGTACGGACTTTATGTATTTAGGATATTCTCGAGAAACTACTAAACCAGGGCACGCTTTTATACCTAAAACCTTTTTGCCGATGAAGATTTTCGTATCTTTAACGCAAAAAAATATACATAATATCAACCTATTACGGAAAATAGCTGAAAAAAAATCACGAGTCTTTTGTTCCAACCAAAAATTTCCCGGTAGTCTGTGATAACGGAATTTCAAACGTGCACGTAAACGTTGGCGACACTATAAAGCTATTATATAGAATATGCAATTACCTACCAGTTACCATTTGCGTAAGCCTCTCGAGTCATCGGTTGTCCTCAGCCTAGCATCCTGTTTACCTCGAAAATCTTTTTTCTTTCACTGTTTTGCTTTAGTTTTTCCGCGTGCAAACAGGACTAACCTGTTTTCACAACAGGATATGTTAGAAACTAAGTTATGTTGCGTATAATCATTTTATGGCTATTTAGGTGAACATGATGAGTTAGTCGCAATTAGAGGAAATTGCTTTAGAGTGACGTGTCGTAGTAATACTTAAGGGGGAAGCGTCAGGGTAGCCCTCGAAATTCAAATTTTCTTACGTTCTTTGCAATTTGCAGGTCAGCGTCAGGTTGTATGTTGAAACACGTGTCTAGTATTTTTACGTAAAGAATCTATGTACAAAATTTCAAAACTGTATCATGAAATATCACAAAGGTTAGGTTGAAGCTTGTTGTTTCTTATTTCGATAAAAAGTGTTTTTTATTAAATGACCTGCTAAAATGTTCCTTCTGCTTCTCTAATAATACATAAGCCTATTAATAGACATAACACAACAACAAGGTAGAGGTGTACCTAATAGTACACCCACACTTCGCCAGTTATGTTAAAATTCCATGTAATAGGGGCGAAGCTTTTGCCATCAATCGTGCATATATTCAGACTGGCTGCTACTGAGAAATTCCTGAAGGAAAAACCCGATAACAATTTGCCAGCTCGGGACTCAAACCCGGGACCTCATGCTCAGCTGTCGCGTTTGCGACCACTAGACAAACGAGGCAGTGCTTTTTGGGTTAAGTATAAACTTAAACTTATCGAACACTTTGTATATTCCGCATTGGCCTAAAAGAAAAGTTATTTATTGTTGGTATATTATGTTAGCTTTTAATAACATAATAACAGCCGCTCGGGTCGATCTTTAGGTTAAGCCGTGCTTGCCTAGGTTGGTCTGTGGATGGGTGACCACCCATTACACACCGAGTTTCCTCCGTGCCTTGGAAAGCCGCCGTTGGTCCCGGGTGTCATTTGTAGATCTCTGACAATCGTTACAGGTAGTTAGTGGCCCAAAAAGTCGGACAACCAGTGTTACCAAGGTGTATCGTATTACCCAGTACTAACTTGGTTGTGGACGTCAGATAGGCAGTCGCTCCATGTAAAATACTGGTATTCAGCTGCATCCGGTTAGACTGGAAGCCGACCCCAACATAGTTGGGAAAAAGGTAGGCGGATGGTTTAAGGTTAAGTTTTTATCACAGACTTCAAAAAAAATCGGTTGTCTGTAAAGTCGGTTTACTGACGATAGTTGAACGTGACAACGTCATAAGAAAATACTGATGGAATGGTTGCATTTTTCAAAAAATGAATGTGCGTTGTGCAATTGTTTTATGGAACGCCTCAGAGCGAGGTAACGCATGTTTTTTCGTGCGTGCAGCCGGCTCCATCGAATTATAAGACGTTGTCACGTCAAAAAACAGATGAGTAACAACACTATCGCCCATGATAGATAACTCCCTAACTTCTCGAACACAAACTTCCCCCAGCACTTTGCCAGCAGAACGTTAACAAAGTATTAATATTTTCTTTTTGCCGCGACGTCGCTCCGGGTAAGCGTCACCTCGCGCCTTGTGAACCCATTATCATTAATCTTACAGAAGCTACGCTAAAGATAATGTTCCCGAGACTTCCTATGGAAAAACAATATCAAGTATAATCAGTTATCTTGGAAAATTAAACCGGCAAAGTCGCGGAGACACCAACACTTATCATGAGGGATCAAGTCATTTGTTTTGGGTTGTGACGATACATTATAATTGTAAACGGCTTAGACGAGTTTTGGGGGCGGGCCCGTCTTTGGTTTACAATTTAAATAAAATAAAATAAAAATGTTAAGTGTAAAAGAGCGAAGTTAGTCGTGGGATTGCCCAGGAGTTGGACTGAGCAGCAGTGGCGAAGGTTCCATACAACCCGATTCCTACCGGCTTCCCTTTGAAAAATGGCACAGTCAGTATTCTATAGCCAATAATATTCCATACAGTAAAGATATGTACTCCGGCTTACCTCTTACAAAAATTGACCCTTCGCTACTGCTGAGCAGGCTAGGAAAAAAAAGTCTATAAAGTCTACCGTATTTTTTTTAAATGTTAAATAAAAAATTGACTCAATCTAGTCCTAAAGACAGATCACACACACAGACAGGTCGACGAGACCTAAATAAATAAATACTTTTCAGATAACTTTCTAACTGACCGAGTTTTTGACAATTCAAAACTCCTTGCTTATCTTCCTCCTAAAATCGCTTGTCCTTGATTATCAACGCCCAGGTCAAACCACTGGACTGAATGGGCTAAAATTTGGTATACAGATAGCTAGTGACGTAAGCGCCCGTTAAAAAAGGATTTTGCATAATAAGTGGGTGTAATTTGGGTTGAAAGTTTGTTTGAAAATCCCTCACTGGGTGAAGCTAGTACGGGTCCTCTAGTTAGAAATAATTACTTGATTTTTAAACGATGCCTTATTAGATGTCTTCAGACATAGTAGTGGTTGACCAATTGTTTACAAAAGATGTACATAAATAAATACATAATCCTGAAACATTATACTGTTTACATTAATTTTAATGGTGGAATCTAAATTTGTTTTTATATTTTTTATTTAACAAGGGAATTGCAAATGTTTTACTTTACAATTAATTTATTTAGTTACTGTTATAATAATGATTTCAATTGTATTGTAACTTATTTTATAATTTAGTGTAAAATTTAGATTACAACGTAAAAATTGTTACTGAAATAAATGAAATGAAAACATGCAGCCTTTGACAAAAAAAACAATTGATACTGCCATTCCTCCCTCGTCGATGCTTCAAAGAAGAATAGAGGAACATAAAATGTACCAGCACTTTGTCAGCCATTTAATAAATAACATTTAATCGGTCCATTGTGTCTTACGTAGGAGTTGAGCTATAAAGCTATCCGTAAATCCTTTATTGCGTCACGAACGATGTACAAACTATTTTGAGAGCACCCACGTGATATAGAGAGAAATGGAAATTGGTTCAGAATTCAAAATTGATGAGGTCGAAATCCTAGGCCTTGTTCAGATAAAGTGTTTTATGCGCGTGCGGGTACCTAATCGCTTGGCCACGACATACATGCTCAAGCGACATGCGTGTTGCGGAGAAAACAAGTGAACATTTTGTGCTTATACTATAAGATAAGTTATGCCTGTGCAGTTTTGCCTGAACTGTCAAACTGTGCAGGCATGCATGAACGTGTGTAGGAGAAACTGTACCGGCCTGTACATGCAACCTGGATAATATCGAAAAAGATATTTTGGTTTGATTGGTTGTACCTGCGCGGTACGACTGCGCTGGCATAACCGAGCGTGTGTCGCAGGTTGTATGCACAGCTCTCAGTTATTTTTTATATTTTGTAACAAGAAATAAACCCACTTAAGCAATCATTTAGAATGTCGTGTGTGGCCGGGGATGGCATGCTTGCAAATGAGCCAACCGACAGGCTTGCAGTTAATTATGTGTCTTCTATGGAACTCGGTTTTGCATGAAGGTTTTACATGCACATTTAAAACTGTCATGCTTAACCTATCGTCTATGGCCGGCTTTACGACTCGACGGTACTTACGTGAAAGAAACAAATGAAACATGCGCATGTCGTTTGACACTAGTCGTGTCGGCAATCGCATCATCTGATTTCGTGAACGGGGCTTGAACACGTTTACATACACGCGTGGTCTTCATGCTTAAAGCAGATAAATGGACACACTTGACGTACGCAATGATTTGTATCGTCCATTTGCGCACTTTAAACGTCTCATCATCTTTCTACCCTTGTCCCATGTTGCTTGGGATCGGCGCAACATCATTTTTTCTTCTATTATCCGTTGTCAATCGTCACGCCATCATTAACTCCTTTTTTCTTTCAATCCATCATATCTTTGGTCTTACTCTCCGTCTCCATCCATCAACATTTATATATTCATCGCACGTTAAACGCCTAACCACAACAAAACCTAAAACGTACCTAACCAATTTAAAAGTCATTGAAGTTTATAACAGAAATTAAACACATTTCACCGGCGCCAATCGAGTTGGGTCACATTTGATTCCTCCCAAACCCTTCGTGTCCCGATCCTTTCGTAATATATTTTATCACGGCAATAAATGGCTGAGCCATGCATAACATTGTGTCGGCCCTCCAATTTATCTCGTCAGGAACAATCCAATTATATTTTTTCTGCCAAATAGACACATTGGAGTCGAACGTGGCACTGGATATATTGTTGCGAGTGCCCAGTGACGCTTCGTTGATTTTATCTGGTGTTTTATGGTGTGCCTACACGGCTATGTCTGTCTGGGGTTCGAATTTACATGGCAGAACAGTAGAACGGTTGGATACGCACGCCTAGGTTATTAAAACAGGATTTATGTAGCCACACAGTCTTTATTAACTACTCCACTAATCTGTCCTTGTATACTTTAGCATTAACACTGCAAAAACCAAATATTTTTAGAAGAGTAGGTAATCATGGAGTTTCTTGCCAGCTCTTCTCCTTTCAAAACGACCAATTAGAACCGTGCACCTGTCTCCTGATAAGTGCTACAAGGGCACTTATGAGAGTACATCAGAAGACAGAATTATGTGAAATAAAATAATTACAATTTGAATAACTAAAAGTGTGAACTGGCTCTAAAAGCAACTTGATTTGCATAAAAAATTATGTAATCTAGACAAAGGATTGTTAAGGAAATACAAAAACTACGCAAGACTTCGCATGAGCACCTTGCGAAGAGACTTAAAGGGTCTTGAGCCCTTTTCTCACATCCTCATAAGCCTTGTTAGACTAATAGTGAGGAATTTTACGGCAGTTTGGACCATTTTAATAGCGCAAAGAAAGGTAACATTTATACTCAGTTGAAAGATGGCGAAGGTTGCAGGGATCCGCTGGATGCGAGTCGCACGGGACCGGTCAATGTGGCGACACTTGGGGGAGGCCTATGTCCAGCAGTGGACGTCTTTCGGCTGAAATGATGATGATGTTGATTATGATGAAAGATGGCGAGAGGATCTAGACAAATTCTATCCCGAAACAGCTGAAAGTCATAGCGGGAGGCCATTGCCCACCAGTGGGATGATGCAGGTTGATAGCAACATGGAGCCAGAAAAAAAAAAAACGCTATTAATAAAATGGTTTTAAGAGCGTTCACGACTTACGGCATTTCATTCAAACTTTCAAGTTCTTTTTTTCGAAATGACTAAACTGATTATAATGAAACTTCATACGCAAAAGCAGAATACATAAGTCTAAAAAATGTTCAGAGAACATTTTCGAAAAATAGTGTTACAGCTAAATTAGACCGATTTTAAATTTTCCATAGAAACATAAATTACTAATTATCTTTTTTTTTTAAAAGACATTTCGAAAATGTTCTGTGATAACTTTTTAGACTTATGTATCCTGCGTATGCGTATGAAGTTTCATTAAAATCGGTTCAGTCATTTCGAAAAAAATTACTTGAAAGTTTGTATGAAATGCCGTAAAATCTTAAACGCTCTTAAACGTAAAAATAATAATATAATAAAAGTAGAAAAAAAAAATGTATTTTCCATTCTCATTCTACATTCCGTTTTATATCAGCAACAAAAACTCTCTCAATATTTTACGTAGGTACACGTTTTAATACAGAGTCAGACAGATTAAGCCGACCAGTCGCCCACTGAGTTTACCAAAGGGCTTCGTTTCGTAATTGGTGTTCATTGATGGAATAGCACACCGACTGAGCTCATTCCGAAACGCGAACCCCCTCTGTGCAATCCTACTGCGCAATCTACGATGTAATAAGAAATTACGGAGAGTGAAGTCAGGTACTATAAAAATACATCATACTTGATTACTACGTGTACGAGGAGTTGATACCATGTTATAAAATAGGCCAATTGATTAAAAAGAAGTGAAATCTATAAGTATCAGAAATATTCTGTAATGTATATAATGTATGTCATAGTACAAGGAAACTATCCTACTAACATTATACTCGTAAATGCGAAAGTTTGTGTTACTCTTTCACGCAAATACTACTGAACGGATTTGGATGAAATTAAGCACACATATAGTTTATAATCTGAATTAACATATAGGATACTTTTTATCCCGGCAGTATGATCCCATGGGACAATTATCAAACTCCACGTAGGCATAAGTTAGTTAGTTATAAATAACTTGATCAAATTGTCTATGAAGGCACAAAGCAATTGAATTATTAAATGGGATCATCAGATTTCTTAAGCACTAAGGATCATTGAAAACGTTGAAATTGAACCAGAACAGACAATTCAACAAAGACCCTTTTCTGTTAGCCAACCATTTAATTATGGCTCCGCAAATAATTTCCCGAAAAAAAATCCAATAGCAATCATTACGATTGTATTCAGAAGCGTTGGATCATCGTCTCAAAGGACCGTTTCTCGATTCAAATATTCCATTTGGGAATAACGAAACAACGGGGCGCCGAAACGCGTCCGGTTTCGACTGAGTAAATCCAATTTTATTACGCTAATAAAAGGCAATCCAATTAAAGCTGGAGATTTTTTACTGGCGTTGCTCCGGTCTGGCCCAGTAGGGCTCTCCACTGAAGGGCCGGGATTCAGCGTGCCACAGGTTTCAAATGTAACTGTTGCTGTAACGAGTACATGGCTCCTTGAGCGAAATCTTGAGAGGACGAAGTAATGGCATGTATAATTTAGAAGCCGTGGTTTTAATATGATTAAACCTCGCTCGGAGCTTTTATAGAGGAAATGAATAGTTAATGTTAAAATGGTTAGGTGTTACTCTAACTTAAGAGGGTTAAAGTGGTAAGAGATATTGAATTGTTACATGGAATGAGGTTAGTTTCCATTAAAGATAGTGCATTAGACAATGCTGAATGATTCATGAAGCAGATCAAAATATTCACAATTTAAAATATACGTTATTTCAAAGGGTAAAAAAACAGAAACGCAAACGCCAATACTCATGAAAAAACAAATTTGTGAAGTACTCTAAAAACGGCAATGGGTTACGGCACTTAAACGCACAAAGTGCCAAACATTCATACTATGGGTTTATGCCCATGAAAAATGAATAAATAATAACGAAGGCGTGATGGAATCAGAATGACTTTAAAAAGCTTAAAACTTATGTTAAGCATGCATCAAAATAACTATTTAGAAAAATACGAAGAAGACCAAGGTACCTATTTTGACATGAAAAAAAAAAGCCACGGTGTATATAGTTGTAAACAAAGATAACAAAATCTCCCAGAAATCAACACATAAGAAAGAAGAAAAACATGAAAGCTGCATATTATTACACAAATCAGTTTCTCAGCATTTTACAACGTAAGCAATGGCGTCTTCGCAATTGGGAATAAGCCCGTAAAGAAAAGTGGCATGCAAATTCAGATAGACAATATGGAACCCCAATCTCTTAAAACAATATTTCCACAAATGCATTTGACTCCAGTAAAATGTAAAAACGACGTCGCAAGAATACCGCATATGGAAGATTTGCAGTAGATACGTGACCTCCTATTCACCTACAGCTTTCTGGAACGTTTTGGCCGAATGGGTTTCGACTATTTTTATTTATTTATGTGATGTGAATGTAACTTTAGTTCCATTTTGTACTTCTTCGAAATGGATCTGTAAGTGGTCATACGAATTGTGTCATCAAAAATTCATATTTTTGCAGCGATCGCATTGTGTCTGTGCATAGTGAATTTTAGGATAGTATTATGTGTAGTTGTCGACTGTAGTTTGCTTTTTACATTGATTGGCTGTTAGACTCAAGTGTTGATTATATGAAGAGACACATCAGCCAAAAAATCCTGTACTTGTTAGTATGCTCGTTCGTAATTCGTGCTCATTTTTTCTATACAAACATGACGTATTTTTGGTCTGATGCGTCATAATTATGTGATTTATAAGGCATTGTAGGCGTCTAACACGTATGGAATTGCGGTTATCGTGGTATGGGCATGTGATGCGGAGGAATGAGGAAAATGTCGTGAGGAAAGTTTCGAGCATGAATGTGGATGGATATATGAGTAGAGGAAGACCAATGAAACGATGGATGGACTGTGTAAAGAATTATTTGGCAAGAAAGGAGGTGTCTGATGAGATGACGAGTAATAGAAAAATATGGAAGAAGTAGACATGCTGCGCCGACCCCAAATTAATTGGGATAAGGGCAAAAGAATGATAATGATGAACACGTATGGAATTAAGCATGCAAAACTTTCTATGTTTTCGCGTTTCTATATTGTCTGTAATGTGAATGAAGTTCACGATTATGTTTGCCAAGTGATTATTCAGTCTTTCGACCAGATTTTTCTTTTTTATATATATATTTTTTTTTGTATACAATACAGAGTGTCATATTCGCATTAGTGAAAAAACTCTTTAAAAAAAGATTAAAAAATAAATATATATTTACATTTACCTCATTTACATCTTGCATAAATATTTAACACTGTAGTATCCAATATTTGTATTTCCTGTAGAGTCAATATTTATATGCTCGACTACGGATCATAAATCAAGGAAATGAACCAATATTTGAAAATACCTTGTAGATAGTTGTGTGCCTTGGAATTCACGTAGGTACTATGGACAGCTAAGGATAATGTAATTTTATGATTAATAAAATAGTTCTATGGTTTTATTTCTCTTTGTCATACAGCCAGCCATAACCTACCTCTGTAATAAATAAGTTGCTGCTCAGTAGCCCTAAGGACATTTGTTAGCATGAGGACAGATTCGCTTTACGCCAGATTCGCGTTAGGTCAGATTCGTGTTATGTTAGATTCGCTTAAAGACAGAATATGTACAGACCGCAACATAGAGTTCCTTTGTTCGCATAAGGACAGATTCGCTTTCATCATCATCATCATCATTTCAGCCGAAAGACGTCCACTGCTGGACATAGGCCTCCCCCAAGTGTCGCCACATTGACCGGTCCCGTGCGTCTCGCATCCAGCGGATCCCTGCAACCTTTACGAGGTCATCGGTCCACCTAGTGGGAGGCCTTCCAACGCAGCGTCTTCCGGTTCGCGGTCGCCACTCCAGAACTTTTCGGCCCCATCGGCCATCCGAGATTCGCTTTACGCCATTATAATAACAATATTTTA
Organism: Noctua comes; assembly: GCA_963082995.1. Lineage (NCBI taxonomy): Eukaryota > Metazoa > Arthropoda > Insecta > Lepidoptera > Noctuidae > Noctua > Noctua comes. The sequence continues at coordinate 6,211,018 of OY720271.1, forward strand.
ACGCACATTCATATGTCAATTTGGACTCAACAGCAAAACTAAATTTGTTTTTCATAGTATGTTGTTAAAAAAAAAACAAAGTTACTGATGCTGTTTCAAAAAGTCCCAAATATCTCGAAAACGAAATCTCAGATCTTGATCAAACCTATTTTCGTTGAAAGTTCTTTTTACGTACAGCAAACCCAATTTTTTACAAAGTTTTCCTTCTTTTACTTAAAAAATTACAAGTTGTAAAAATTGTGTAGAAATCTCGATATAATTTTTTCAAGACCACACAGAATACATAGATTTTTTTTTCAACCCTCTATTAGGTACATATATGGAGGATGGAGGGCCACCCCTATTATTATTTTTTTCATAATTTCACATCATATTTGTTTAGCGGTTTATAAAAGGCCTAATTAAGTAATTTTAAACTTTTAATGCATGAAATAAAATGCTTGTTTATTTTATTTCATTTTTTATAAAAGACGCCTACCCTCCGAATTTCAACTGTATGATGCTAATAGTGTCAAAGTAAAATGGCTGTGTCATACGGACGGACAGGACGAATCTATGAGGGGGGTTTCATGTTTTGCGATTTAGCAACGGAACCCTTAAAATAAGTGTGATTAAATTGGAGTTCTTTGAGACTTCACTAAACCTACTATTTACCTACATAAAAGGTTATGGACGGTCATTTAAATCACTTATTTACACATTTTGTTTATTTTAAGAAACATGTTAATATTAAAATTCAATGTAAAACTACAAAACGAATAATGAATGCCTCATTTATACACTTTTATTTATCCTAATACTATTCCACAAACAAAAACACTAGACCGTACCCCACGAAAGAGACAGAGACATAATTTTTAGTAAATTAAATCAATTATTTATGTTACGTTACTTTAATTTATTTACCTATAAACTGACTGACTGACCGGGTGATATATCAACACACAGCCCAAACCGCTGGTCCTAGACACATGAAACTTGGAGAGTGAGTTCTTTGTGAAGATAAGTATCCACTAAGAAAGGGTTTTTGGGAATTCCACCCCCTAAAGGGTTAAAATAGGGGATGGAAGTTTATGTGAAAGTCCGTCAGTTTTGAAGTTAGGATCTTCAAATTTTGTGTTTAGGCTGACTATTGAAAATTTATTTATACGTGTCTCAGCGTTTTTGATAATTCTACCCCCGAAGTGTTAAAAAGGGGGATGAAGGTAAGTATTCGGATATTTTTCGACATGCACGCGGGCGAAGCCGCGGGCAAAAGCTAGTTAAACATAAACTGTTACTTCCAAGCCTTCAATTTAGCAACTTACAACATTGCATAGAATTTAAATGATGCAGCTTAAGTAATTTTAAGACATAAATGTGTATTTAATTAAGTAAAATTACGAGCAATTACTTCTGACTAGTTAGTGTTGATTAATAAACGTATCCTGTTAAAGGCGAAACTGGACGGAAGGAATTTACAATAAATTTAATAATAGCAGCACTTTCGAAATTAATTTATTACCTATTGTTTGCATGCAAGGTTTGGAGAATGAAACGAACTGGAGTCTTTGTTTCTAGTGTGCGGTGCCTAATGTCTACGAACTCATCATCATCTGCCTAGCCTTTTCCCAACTATGTTGGGGTGCCAGTCTAACCGGATGCAGCTGAATACCAGTATTTTACATGGAGCGACTGCCTATCTGACCTCCACAACTCAGTTAGTACTGGGTAATACGAAACACCTTGGTAAGACTGGTTTTTAGACTAATGTAATGTAATGTCTACGAACTCATTGATCGAATACCTATTATAATCATCAGCATCTTCCTGCCCTTGCCCCATTCTATTTGGGATCGGCGCAACACGTTTTTTAAGTATTATATTTTTTGCTTACTTGCCTACCAGTGGCGAAGGTTCCATACAAACCGATTCCTACCGGCTTCCCTTTGAAAATGGCACAGTCAGTATTCTATACCCAATAATATTCTATACAGTAAAGATATGTACTCCGGCTTACCTCTTACAAAAATTGACCCTTCGCTACTGTTGCCTACATCCTGTCCCACTGCTGGGGAAAGGCCTCCCCTATCTCCTTCCATACCTCTCTATCCTGTGCGATCTGTGGCCATGTTTGCCCTTGAAATCATGATCAGACCGTCACACACCTTCGCCGCGATTTATTTCAACGGCACTGTTTTCCTCAGGCGTCCAAAGTTTAAAATAAAAATACTCTTTTATTCATTAATTCATTACGTACAAAACACAACAAAAACCTAAACCCGAAAAATCATATTCAAAAACAAATTTTAAAAAGGACAACACAATATCCGCTCCCAGTTACCCAACAAGGGCACTTGTCCACTCGATTTCAGTTGTAAATCCTCGCGTTCCGGCGACGTGATTGGTTGGATTAGCTGAATTAGAACCGAATTGGACGGTAAAAGTGCCGGATTGCCGACTCCGGTCACGCTCCGTGTATGAAAAAGATACAGTAACATGACATTGTAAAAGGTTGTTATGTGGTAACATGCAATTTTCGTGTCCCGAATTTTCGATTGTCGTAACGATGTGCCCCCAAAAATATTTTATTGCATTCGTAAAATGGGTTCGGTAATTTTCCGTGGGATTGAGAGAATATTTCGAGGTTTTACTTTTTTTTTTTTTTCATTTTACGTGGAATGATACAGTAAATTAACCTTCGTTGTCAAAAACGTTTCTGATAATTTGAATTTAAGTGTTTTGTTTAAATAGCAAGGCTTTCAGAAATGTCATGCCTTCATAAAATATTCTTTGGTATATTCTTGATGATCGTCTCTGATATTCAATTGTTTAAGATAATGAAAAAATAATGTGTAACCTAATATTACCTAATATAACGTCATAAAACACTTGCACAATTAATAGTTAAGAGGAAAATTTATATTTTCACCCTCGGCAGAGATATTTTTCATCGTTATTTAATATAATTCGCAGACACAATGATACTGTTACTAATCCTGACATTGAAACCCTGTTGCTGCCTTTGATAATATAAAAAGGAATAAGCTCCCAAAAGATGTAGCCTCAGCCCAAAGATAAACTAATAAAATCAAAAAAAAATCTAATAAAAAATCCAATAATACCCCCTCTTCCCCTCCTACCAATCTAATCTAATTTAAAATCGACTAGACAAACAGTATATCATACTGCAAGAATAAATCTAGTGGAGAAAAGCCGCATACAAGCAGCTATCAGTTATCTGAACTGCCTGCCTGATAATAAATAATAATAATATTCACGGAAATGAACGAGATTGTAACATTCCTCGAATTTGAGAAAATCACTACTAAAATGTTCCTTATCTACATCCGAAGCAACAATACCTTTCATCTATTACTAACCCGACATAATGAAACCGAGGTGTCAAGCGTATTTGAACATAATACCAAAGGTTCAGTACACAGAAGTGTTAAATTCAGTCTCTTTGAGAGATCACGTCTGCAATGAGGAAATCCGTCAAAGAACAGCGGTGGCCAGGCTTAAGAGATTAGTAAACGGTGTCGACACCCTTGTTCGTCGTAAGGCTTGCTTCTACTGGGCTGGGATGTATGAATGAGGAGTCATGTATTATGTAGCTGTAGTTTAAGCGACGCCGTTCAAACGTTATGTCGTCAGTTCAAAATATCACGACGTGATGTAATATTATTATGTTATAGCTAGCCCATATTGTTCCACTGCTAGGCCAAGGCTTCTCTCCATTCCTTTCTACGGCCACGATTCTGTGCTACTTCTTTCCAATTCTCAAGGAAGACATCATCTTGTTTGTCCCGCCATCTCCTTCGTGGTCTACCGCGAGTCAGCGAGCCTGTATCACTGTTTAAGGGCACCAATCCTGAGCTTTACGGGCCCACAGCTCGTTCGGCATGCGATTGACATGTCTTACCCAGTCCCATTTAAGTTGGGCAGCCTTTTGAGCCACGTCAACGATTTGGTCCAAAGCCCAAATCGTTCAGTGTTTCGAAGATATTTTGTTAATTGACATCTAAGATACTGCGCTCAATAGCACGTAATGATACGATGTAATAATAAAAGAGTATAGTTCGCGGAAACATTCTGATAAAAAAATGTCTGGCCAAAATATTGTCAAGCTCGTATAAAAGATTCCGAAATCGGTTTAACCAAAGTTAATCCACTTATTAACCAGCGATATTGGAATAATCGCTATGCTGCATTGTCCATCAACGTCGATGAAACCTCAGCAGAATTATATTAAAATTAAAAATCATTCGACAAAGGCATCTCGGTTGAAAATTAAAATACGTAACATGGCGACGTCAACGTGTTTAATTAAATCCTTGTGAACATTTCTGAACCAATTAATAAAAAAACGATATAAGCCGAATAAATCCGAATTATTCGAACCGTTGATTGCTTGTCGTTAATCACAGTCATCGCAGCCGGCGCTGCCTTCAATATTAATCATACACTCGTTATCTGCAGTAAATCTGGGCTGGCGCACTGAACACTAGTTAAATTGAAAATAATTTCAGCTTAAAACGGGAACGAACCGGCCGCTGCCCTGTTAAATATTTGAACGAGGATTTTCTCTTGGCCATCTAAAAATAAAAGCTTTTCGTTAATTAGATTGTGAACACTATACGTGAAATAAATATCAACATTTAGAATAACATCACGCCTGTTATCCCCGAAGGTTTAAGTAGAGGTGTACCTAATGCTAAGTTAGTTAAGTTCCATATTATAGAAGCGTGCCGATTTTCATCAACCAGACGTGAACCCATACCCCGTGACTTCCACTAAGAAATGCCTGACGGAAAAACGCATTATCACTTTGCCCGACCTGGGAAGCGAATCCGAAACCAAAAACAAGCTCAGCAGTCGCGCTTGCAACCAACGAGGCTATAATCTGCCTTGTTGGTCGAGTGGTAGTTTAGAATTGTTTTTAATTATTCCTATTCACATGAAAGGCACCATGGTTCATGATTATTAAGCCTCCATTCAGGGATTAATAAGAATGTATTAAAGGCTCGGCAGGCTCCCACTAATTACATCCGAGACCTGAGATCCTGGTCCATTGTCGATGCCCAACGCAGTTTTAATGAAGCATACTTTAAATCTTTTCAACGTGAACTAAAGATCGCTTGAAGCAAGGTGAAACAATTTTAAAGTTTCTAGCTACACGGAAGAAAATGGTCCGGGGAAGTTTGACTGCTCTTAATTATTGTCAGTCGGTTATCGTGGCTAGTCGGAGTTCCGAACTCCATAATCGTATATCGGGGAGTACTGTTCTCTTCTCGTGTTTTATAAGATGTTAAATACAATTAAGTTCGTAAGAGGGAATTAGATTACGGTGTTATATGAGGTGTTCAAAGAGGATGTTCTTTTAAAACGAAACTCTTAACGTTATAAACTTATACTGTCACTTACGGGATATCTTCCGTGATTGAATATCGGGAGCTCAAAATAATGAACAATCACGGAAGATATCCCGTAAGTGACAGTATAAGTTTAGTTGTAAACCGTGAAAGCTTGAAACAGTCTTAACGTTATTACTGACAATTATATCTATCTATCGGACGTCGGACTGCCAAGTCATAGGTCTCAAGTTCGAACCCAAGACACGCACCACTGAGTTTTCGGATTCATTTGCGTATTGTATAATAATCACTTGCTTCGGTGAAGGATAGGTACACAGCATATAAAATTATAAAAAATCTACGGCGTTTAGTAAAAATTAGCTTTTTTCAGTCTGTTATGAATGTGAACATGTTCAACTTTACAGAATTGCCTGAAGGGAACTGCCAACATTCACAAAAAAAGACCAGCGGTGATGTCGACTGCGTGCGTATATTTTATGCGCACTGAATTTATATATTTTAATAAATTTCAACCATTTTATTATGGAAGTAGTAATATTTTTGTACTATTAAGTAAGAAAAGCGAAACTTCTAAGGGTTAATGACGTCACATTTTAAAATAACTATAAAAATAACAATGTAAGTAGTGCCAGAGTAATAAATTGTTAACACATTTACACCTAACGTTACAATTTTCCGTGTTATTCGTAAAGCTATTTATTATAATTACTCTCAAAGAATGACAGTTTTGATTTGAAAATACGAAAAATTGGTAGAATTTTTGCTTAGTTTTTATTTAACATACATAACACAACATCTCGCTTGTAATCCCCGAAGGGTAAGGCAGAAGTTTATCTAATAGTACACCCTCATTTCGCCAGTTATGCTGAAGTCCCATTTAATAGACAGCGAGCCTATTGCCATCAACCGGGCTCAGATCCAGACTCCATGACTGCTACTGTAAAATTCCTGATGGAAAAATCCAATAACACTTTACCTGACTTGGGAATCGAACCAAGGACCACTTGACATAATAGTTTGCATTTTCTACAAACTAAGAATCCATCGTAGTAATCTTATTTCACACCACTACGCCACGTGACTCAACCCTTCAAACTGAAAATATCGCACTACCCGCCAACACGAACTTGTCACGCCAGTGGAACCCCACCTTAAGTCTTAAAATTAAACTGTCTATCAAAAACCACCCCTAGTTATCGTAAATCACATTTGATACGCGCATGCTCGTAATTTCTTCGTAATACCCATTATTAGTGGGACGATGCTCGAATCTGGTGGAAGATCGATATTTTGACTTAAATTATGCATGAGACTGTTGGAGGAATCCCTTTGAACTGTTACTGTAACAGCTTACGAACCGCGAGTCACTTTCGTTTATCAATATTTTTTTCGGTATTTTTGGTGTTATGTTGTTTTTGATGTGAGAGATTTTGGTCGTGGTGATGATTAAGAACGTGAATTTATTACACGTACGTCAAACTAATTTTTTCTTTCTGGTTTTTAACAGATCATTCAAAGAGAAATAAACGCAGGCGATGAAAATTTTGTTTAATTGGTCGAGTTGGTCAAGTGGTCGCAAGAGCGATTGCTGAGCATGAGGTCCTGGGTTCGATTACGGAAAAGTTTTTATTGTGTGTATTTTCTCAGTAGCAGCCAAGGAGTCTGGATTTGTGCCCGGCAATAAGTTGCCCCCTATTACTTTGAACTTAAACATTACTGGCGAAATGTCGGTGTACTATCATTGGGTACACCCCTGCCTTACCCTTCGGGGATTACAGGCTTGATGTTATGTTATGTATGTTAAATATAACTAAGCAAAATTCTACCAATTTCCGTATTTTCAAATCAAAACTGTCATTCTGTGTTAGTTTTGTTATGTTAATAATTAGAAAATGAAACAACCCTTCAAAAGATTTCCAAGTTTTTATCCAATTTCTCATTTATTATTTTCCACACTTGAATCGACATAGTTACAAAACCCACACGAGTTCCATGTTCGATACAAAATAAAAATAAATAATTTTGTTTTCATGTAATTTTGTTTTTTTTTAGCCTATTTGTACTCTTTGTAATACTATAAAAATTGAAATACCTAAGCAAGTGCTGTGTGTAAGTGACATATTCACCCTAGATTTTAAGTTTAATTGTTACATTACCCCAAAAATGTATTATTGAATAAGTCGTTGGAGTGTCATAGTTAAATAAATATAACGCAACAGCCTTAACAAAACAGTTCAAGCGGAAAATCCGATAACTTGAGCTAGAGCATTGATGAGCGCTTACATATTCATGAGCTATGCCAAGCTTGCCACGAATCGGTGGTACCCTCGCTACACAAAATGACGGCTGTCGCCGGTATACCAGTGACACAATACGACACAGACTTAAGATAAATCTGTACTGTGTACACAATTCACACCTTTTCTCCATGGTTACAGGCAGAAACCACAAAACGCCACCTGGTATATATATGATCTTTACTACATCGTTACACAAAATGACGGCTGTCATCCATCTGCCACTGTCGCTTGGCGATACAATACAGGACAGTGTTCAGATGGGTGTGACATGGTGCTTGGTTTCGTGATTAATTGTAACTCTTCTGACTCCGTTATTTCTTTTAACTTGTTAATGTAGAACTAGTAATAGGAGCGTAGGCAGGGCAGGCCACGAGTCAGGTGGACCGACGGCCTGGTAAGAGTAGCAGGTAGGATGAGAGAGGTTCAGCACCAGGTAAAGTGGCGTGCAGTGGGGACCACTCAGTATCAGGTGGAAACAGGTTGATGAAAAAAACCAACCGACTTCAAAAAAGGAGAAGGTATCGTATTATAGAAGCTAACTCACACATCGGCTCCATAATTGACGGAAATAACGATGAAAAAAACTTAAAAAAAAACGTACAGCCGAACGTAGAACCTCCTCCTTTTTTGAAGATGGTTAAAAAGAATCTTCTTCTTCTTTCTCTAGTAAACATGCCAAACACTTGGACAGTACTTCCGTAACTAAAGGGTGTAAATAGAACCTTAACATAACCGAAAGGCACTTGTTCTCCCCGTCTTTGCGATCATTTTTTTGTTCTAGACCATACCTGGGAACCTTCTAGTTACGGAGATATTGGGGGTCAAAGTTCCAACTTTTTCACCAGTTTTTTTTTAAATACATGTTTTTAATGTAAGATTTATACTTTACACACCTCCACGACCGCCGTACTATTCAATCCATCCATCAGCACAATGCTTTGAGTGCTTTCCGTCGAGTCCTACCGTAAAACGTGATTTTTCACCCCAAAAAAAAAATCGTTTCCTAGCAATAATTTTTGCGTAAAGTTACTTTATTTGATGTACAGAATGTTTGGTTGACGGCTATGTGAAGGGTCTGTTTACACCCTGTATATTGAAAGTGTTTACACCAATTTGTGAAATACTTCAGTATAAGACCGCAGGCGGTAGATAAAATTAAAGTTACCTATTAACAGGAAATTATTTATATTTCAGATAAAACTGTAATTTACTTTATCAGATTCGTTGGTCACGAGATCCCTTTCCCATTTTTGTTTTCTAAGTAATAAATGTTCAAGCTATAATTTGTTTACGGACCTGAATAACCAAACAAATTGATATTATTTCCGTATTGCTTTGAAGGAGTGCCTGCAATAAAGTAAAGTTGACTGGGACTGTGTCAGCTTTTATATTATTTAATCTGCATGAAACATAATTATGTAGGTAGGTAATTGGTTAGCGATGGAATGTTCGTCTAACCGACCACCTATTGCATACTGAGTTTCCTCCGTGCCTCGGAAAGCACGTCAAGCCGTTGGTCCCGGCTGTCAATTGGACATCTCTGATAGTCGTTTCAGGAACTCAGCGGCCCGAAAGTCTGACAACCAGTCTTACCAAGGGATATCGTATTAGGCAGTACTAACTGGTTTGTGGAGGTCAGTCAGGCAGTCGCTTCGTGTAGAATACTGGTATTCAGCTGCATCCGGTGAGACTGGAAGCCGACCCCAACATAGTTGGGAAAAGGCTAGGCAGATGATGCTTGCACAGCATAGCATAGAATTTATGCATAAGGTAAGCCTGCATACAGCTTTTATTGAGTGGTATTTGATGTGCGATCACTTTTATTTACCAGATCCTAGAAATGGACATGTTTTTGCAAAACCTAAGTCCAACTTCAAAATAAATCCTTCATTCCTCCACACCAGGGAAGATACCCTAAAATAGAACAGATTTGCAAGTCGACGTGAATTTCAATAAGCACTTACCGCAGCATGCAGACGCTTGCAAGCGTCGTCAGCCTCTAGTCTGCAGCTACGTCCCTACGGACCTCCACGCGCTGTACAAGTGTACATTCGCTTTCCGAAATACTCACGAAGAAATACTATTTTAACGCTAAGGTATTCCTGGGTTGTTGTGAGATTGGTTCAGTATTATTAAGCCCATTGTAAGGGCTCTCTCATTAAAAGGACTCTTCGAAATTCAAACACAATTCGCATCAATAATGATTTTAAAAAAAAACAACCGGTTCTAATTTTTTTTTTTGCGACTTTTCGAGAGCATTTCGACATACGTCCCACGTCAGTAATCTGCAAAGGTTTAGGCAGATGAAACCTCTAGTATACCCACACGAACCAGGCATAAATCCAGGTTCCGGGCTGGGAAATTTCTCACGCAAATACCCAGTAACGCTTTACCCTATCCGAGAATCAAACCCGCCTTCACGCTCAGCAGGAATAAATTAAAACATTATGTATCCATATCTACGCCAATCTACACAATGCTTAGCATTTTTCGATGTCGCCCTTTCGAAATAAGTGTGTCAAAGTTACAAAGAAACAGTATCACTAAATCGCGTACATAACTTAAACATTCCTGTCTAAGTCCGTTACATAAGGTCTCATAACACTTCCAAAAAAGTAAGCAGTTTTAATTCAAGTCCAACCAGTGGTCCACCTGTTGACTTTGAGCCGAAAATGTTATGAATGCTTGAAAACCGAATCGATTTACTACTACAGCTAAACTTTTAATAGTCTCGCATTCGGTATTTTCCTTCCAAATTGCTTGAAATGGCAACTAGGTCGTTGAGCTAAGTAAATTATGGCTTAGACAAACAATATTGTGTGGAGTTTGTAGTGACAAAATTGGTACTGATCCGAAACTATAGTTTTCTACATTATACCTACGTGTATCTTGCTGATAGGTGAAAAACTAAAATTACAATCTCATATTTATAAAAAAATTGTGCTTCAACTATACCGATAAAAAAAAAACAAATGGAAAAAAGTCAATATTATTATAGCTAGCAAGGATCATTCCAAATTCAAATCTAACACGTTCTTTTTTTCATTATTTTTTTTTCAATACTTTTCACTATTCAGCAATGGCGCCTCTTTGTCAACGTCACAGAGCGCCAAAAGATAGGAACTTGTACGTCACAAGGGATACCACCTACAGATAACTACACGAAATTAACCTAACGCATCTGGCTAAATACCTAAACAAACACAAATGCCTGAAAAAAATGCGAAAGGAAATAAATAATGTATAATGAATGACGTAAGAACTGAATATTCACTACGATGATTGACATTCGAATAAGTACATAACTCAAGTAATCTCGTCAGATATCACACCTGTGAACGGCACCTCTTGTCACTCAGAGACTGTATATTGCTACACGGTTGCAGCCCCGCCTTTTGGGTGCCATGACAAAATAGAAAAATAAACCACCTAAAAAGCAATCTAACTAATAAGAAATAAATATTTGGTGTTTTGTGCAACGTTAACGATCCCGTCAATCGTAAAAATTCGTTGATTATGACATAACATCGTAACATCACGCCTGTTATCCCCGAAGGGTTAGCCAGAGGTGTACCTAATAGTACACCCACATTTCGCCAGTAATAGCGGGCGAGCCTATTGATATCAACCGAGCGCAAATGCAGACTGCGTGGCTGCTACTGAGAAGTTCCTGTTGGAAAAACCCAAAAACACTTTGCCCGACCTGGGAATCGAACCCAGGACCTCATGCTCAGCAGTCGCGCTTACGACCACTAGACCAAAGAGGCAGTCGTTGATGATGAGTGCTACAATTTTCACGCATCAATATGTGTTATGAAGGCAAGGACACACACGGTCCTAGGCCTTAGCTGTGATTTCTGGTCAAACCAGAATATAAGATTAACCTACTTAGCACTTGATTTGCGTATATTTTAGCATTGAACTAGAAGTTTTTATACTTACTTATGCATATCTGCAGATGGGTGTTCATGGACGGCTCAGACCTCAAGTGCGTATGCGGCGTCTCCCCACAAACAATGGCCCACCTTCCATCTTGCCCCGCATGCCCCATCACCTGCGCTCTTGTTGATTTATTTACTGCATCAGTGAGCGGGGTTCGCGACGCGGAGTTTTGGGCCAAACATATTTAAACTTTTTGCCATCGAAACGCTAAGAAGAAGAAGATGCATATCATATTTGTTTTTCAAAATTTCTACTTAAATGTACACAATGACTGTAAGCCTTTTTAATTGAGGAAAACGGAGATGCGTGTCGTTAAGCAATAAATATTACATTAAGGAATCGCCGCCATCTTGGAAATACATCATTATCACTTATGACGTGAAAGTCAAAGTCAAAGTCAAAGTCAAAGTTTTTTATTTGTTAAACATAGGTGTAAAAGATGTTAGTAAATATAAAGGGATCGCTATGTTTTGCCGACAACTGCGTACAAATATTAAAATTATACTATACATTATTCTTAAAACTATGCTAACTAAATATTTTCAGCCAAATTTGTTTTTAAACATAGAAAGTTATGAAAAAATAAAATAAAATGTATTATTTCTTAATAAAATAAAATTTCCTTAATTACTATCAGATCTAATCTACTTAGTTTGCATTATCGTTCGTGTACTAGTCATATCTGGTAGATACACACGTCAAAGAAAACGAAACCAGACGGAAAATTAATATACCCACCAGTAGCGAGGGGTCAATTTTTTTAAGAGTTAAGCCAGAGTACATATAATAAATAAAAATAATGGTATGGTGGTTATGGTATAATGTGATTATATTATTTGTCTATAGAATACTGACTGTGCCATTTATCAAAGGGAAGCCGGTAGGAATCGGGTTATATGGAACCTTCGCCACTGATACCCACATCATCTAGCCTTGCTCTAAAACCAATGAGCTGTCCTACGTGAATAAACCTTTAATGTCCAGTAATACTAAATTACGAATGTTAATCTAGAACTACTGATACAGAATGTTATCTCAACCACAAAAATATACCTCTATTAAATTCGGCTGGCATAATAATTAAGTAACAGGCGCTCGATCAAGGTTGTACGGGTTCTCGGGTACCCTAATAGCTGTGGTTTCGCAACACCCAGTTGTTCCAGTTTCAAGCCTAAAGTCAAAGTACAAATTATTTAGGATTTGTGTGCCATAATGTCATAATATTTGATCTTATAATGGTTACACCGGCGTTAGGAATTTTACCCTGAACCAGCCGGCTGCAATTACGTAGATACTATCCGATACTGTGAACTTGCAGCTAAACCATTAGTCGACTGACAATAGCTGAGATGTCAATAAGCTCAGTCATAAAGATAATGCAATTAGCCAGAGAACAGTTACCAGAGAGCTTATCTCTCTTAATTGTTTCGAGTCTGGCGTTTATATTCAAATATACGTCCTATCGTATTTGGGAGTGACACGGCATTTCAAACTCAAGTTTTATTGCAAAAAGCAGCTAGTTGTCAACAGTGAATCACTGTCTGCCATTCAGTTAACGGCCGCACGGAATTTGAAATTAAAATTGGAACGTTCAATTTGAATAGCACGTGCTTTGGAAGTAAGAGAGGCGGTGGCGGTCGCATAGCAAGGCGCGCTTGCGCAACCGCGCGGCAGGTGCCTGCGGGAACGAACGAAATGCCAAACATTAAATGCATTCATTCAAACCGGTCTGATAAATACTTTACAGCAATTTACCGCAACGCCACAATTAACGCAATTGTTTTTCTCTCGCTGTTCGAAATCAATTGAGTGCCGCCGTAATTATCAACAAATATCGCAGGGCGATAAAATAAATTTTAATAATTTAAAGCATACGAACCTTAACAACGGTTCGTAAAGCACGATATCTTAAGCCATGTACCTATCTCTTTAACGCAATCATGTCCGAGATTTAAATCCTAGGAGCACGCCAATAGTGCACGTTGGATTTCGACACAGGCCATTCGTTACACGAAATAATTGTCAATATCAAACAGGCGTGCTGTTTCCGATCGTTTCCGATTTATCTAGATGGATAATACTGTAATAGTATAATAGGAAATCCTGCCTATATTAGGTGCAGTACCTTTCCAAATCGTAATGATAATAATGTTGCGAAATATCGAGCGATACTGTGGGAGTCAGTCGTCGAGGTTAATGTCGTGGGGAGGGGGTTTAGGATCTTATTCAATGAACCTTTGAGCTGGACACAGCGGACACAAGGCACGTAGCGTTAATTCACACGTTGCTTTTGAACCGTCTGTATTTATATTAAATGCACACGTATTCTGTGTAGGTGTTGCTCCACACGAATATTAGCGCTTTGTTGTCTTCGTAATAATGATTGTGTCCGTAGATACCCAATAATAGTTATATTAGGTACGACTTGCGTGCAAAAAGCGATTAGCAATATGGTAATTTACTTGTTAGTGCAGTGACAAAGCTTAGGTCTTTACTTTAGGGACGTACAAAACAAAAAGTGATTATAATTTCTATTTAATTGAATTTAATTGAGGAAAGTAAAAGAGCTTTGGTAAAAACCCATTAAATGTACATTAGCCCGTTACTTATGGGGCCTAATACTATCCCTTGAGGAAACCTTCCTAAGCTAATTTACTCGCAAACGTTATTTAATGTTAGTACATTTTAGAAGACTAGGCCTTGCAAAATTAATTGGTAAGACTATGTCAATTAAACTAACGAACAACCTAACAATTCTTAGTAAAGTACGACTATTACAAAGCCAAACACCAAAACGCATAACTCGAAACGCACATTTGTCACCAAGACATGACTTTTCACGCCAATTTCGAGCAAAGCCCTATTCTATCGACTCTTGTATCTAAATGTGTTCATTAATATTTCTATGAAACGTACTAAATAGCCAACGCCTACAGAACGAATCTGAATCATGCTAGGTATTCGTACTTACATGATAAATTAACACAATTTTCATATCCAAACTGAAGTGGTCCAAGGAATTCACCACTTAAATTTTATGCGACTGCTAATTTGTCCCCAACATACGCTATGAGTACTGTACTTTTATTGTAAGAATTTTCAATAGAATTCTTGTCGTTCTGCAAATTTAAATTTTTTGTTCGTGTATCAATTTGTTACTTTGTTGGTAATATGAATTGAACTACGAATAAATGAATATTCATGACAGACATAATGTAGGAACATAAAAAGCTGAATCGATAAACGGTATCAACAGACAAATCATTCTCTTTATTTCCATAGGCCTCATATTAATTGACAGGCTGATTTGTAATTTGTTGACTAGGTCGTTTTGCTTTGACGTTACTTTTTGGCGTATCGATACCCAAAGCTCAAATCTGTTTGGCTCAAAATTTTGCCACGCGAACATTGCTCACTAGTGCAGTTATAACGACATCAAGTGAACAGGGAGTGCATTGTGATAGATATAGCAGTACGGATAAGATATGGATGACAGGAATGCTACACATCTTATGCGTGTCTAAGAGGTAGATGCTACGATGCTTTAATTGCACATATTAGAATGTATTTGCTACGATTCAGATTTACAGTCTGAAGACAACTATAATCTTGGGTGGTCAGTATTAAAATGTTGACTTTTGATGATATTTATTAAGACAAAGTTATAAATAGCCTGCCTCGTTGGTTTAGTGATGTCAAGCGCAACTGTTGAGGATTGGATTCCTAGGTCGGGCCTAGCAGCCACAGAGTCTGGATTAGTGTCCGGTTGATGACAATAGGCTTGCCCTCTATTACATGGGACATGTACTTTTACGAACGCCTCTACTTAACTCTAAGGGAATTACTGGCGTGATTACGTTATGTTAATGTTATATACGTATTATTTTCCTTGAAGTGTCATCCAAGGGAAGTCCCAAGTGCCCTCATAGAACACATCTCGCAATTGTCCAAAATTTCATTTACAACAACCTTGACGTTTAACCCCACACCATTATAACCAAACCCTCCAATAAACGTTACCAGCTAATACTTCCACAACGTTATACCATTACACGTCCGATAGGTTGGGTCGTAAATACCAAGCCACACATGGACGTAAATCAATTACACACGACAGGACGTCAAACTAGCTTTATTGTTGCCTACGTGTTTACAGGAGTTTTCAAACGTTCACTAACACGTGAACGGGTTACGTTCTGGCTAACGATCTCGATATATTTACTTTTAACTGGCGTTTTGAACGTTTTTTTTTTGTTCGTTGGTATTTGATCCTTTTTTTGGTTGTTTGGGAACGTTTATTCTCTCTGTGTCGTTAGTTCCAGTCATCGTAATATCAGTTTTATGTTTGCTCACTACAGTAGCTACGTCTATTTCCATCAACAGTCATGTCATGTGAGATCAAATCAAATCAAATCGTTTATTGCTATATCCATAATGTACACTTACAGGTGGTAAATAAAAAAATAGAAACAATTATGGACCCTGTCGAACACAGCAAATTTTTTAAATAAGTAGAGAGAGGAAAAGCGCTTTATTACTTTTCCTTGTAGTTAAGTTTGAATTATTTTCTATCCTATTAAGTATTTTACATTTCCATTCATTTACTTATTCTATTAATATTTTAGATGTTAGTCTATCTATTCATTTTTTATTTATTTAATTATATTTAAAATCGCTTATGTTAACTCGCTTTAAAAATTGTTCGTAATTACTATTGTCCATTAATAATCGTCATTGGTGCCTCTGATCATCTTTACTGTTAAGTCATCATTTACAAAACCTTCCATTTGAATTACCCTTGTAACCATTTGCCTAGAACTTCATAGTTTACAAAAAGCCTCTCCTGGTACAGTATCTACCTTAATCACTAATATCTAGACGCCCTAAATATTCACATTTTTTGTTTAGCCTATTCAGTCCCATTGCTGGGCAAAGGCCTCCCCCATTCCTTCCCAACTCTCTCGGTGTTTTGCCTATACTCAAATAGTCATCAAAATGTAGAAAAGAAATCTATATAAATAAAAAGAGAAGTCCTGACTGACTGACTGACTGACTGACTGACTGACTGACTCATCAACGCCCAGCCCAAACCCTTGGACCTAGAAAGCTGAAATTTTGCACAGAGGTTTGATTTATAATGTAGACAAGGAATAAGGAAGGATATTTCGAAATTCAACCCCTAAGGGAGTTAAATAGGGGATGAAAGTTTGTATGGAAAATCGCCATTTTTGTAGTTTAAACCATGAAAACTGCTGATTACAATTCTAGTTAAGAAATTAAAAACGACGTGTTTCAGTGTTTTTCGAAATTCCACCCCTAAGGGAGTTAAATAGGGGATGAAAGTTTGTATCGAAAATCGTCATTTTTGTAGTTTAAACCATAAAAATTGTTGATTAAAATTTTGGTTAAGAAATTAAAAACGACGTGTTTCAGTGTTTTTCGAAATTCCACCCCTAAGGGAGTTAAATAGGGGATGAAAGTTTGTATCGAAAATCATCATTTTTTTAGTTTAAACCACGAAAATTGGTGTTTTATTCTGGTTAAAAATCACGTATTTCAGTGTTTTTCAAATTCAACCCCTAAGGGAGTTAAATAGGGGATGAAATTTTGTATGGAAAATCATCATTTTTGTAGTTTAAACCATAAAAATTGGTGGTTGTCATTCTGGTCAAAAATTAAAACCATGTGTTTCAGTGCTTTTCGAAATTCAAACCCTAAGCGAGTTAAATAGGGGATGAAGTTTGTATCGAAAATCGTCATGTCTGCAGTTCAAACCATGAAAATTTGTATTAAGCCTTTTGGTTGGTAATTAATAACTACGGCAGATATCACTGGGTTTAATTGAGTAAACATGTTTCTCTACAAATTATTTTCTTTTAGTAAATTCAACGCAATCAAGCACAGATTACCGTATTTATACTAAACTAGGGAGATGAGGGGGTCAAGCCAAATCTCACGACATCCCACCACAGGTGGAGGGGGGTCGAAAATTCAGCTCACGTAATTAATGGACGCCCCCTAACAAAAGCATCTGCTTGCTTTATGTAATTGAAATAAACATATTTTTTTTAACACTTTGCCCGACCCCGGGAATCGATCCCCACGCTTAGTAGTCGCGCTTGCTACCACTAGACCAACGAGGCAGTCTCACACATGCACACCAAAATTTTCACGCGAACGAAGTCGCGGGCAACAGCTAGTTATATATAAAACACTGTGTTCCTCTGAAGCCTATCTTTGGTGTCATCGATTCATCATAATAATCTTTGACTTCCAACCGCTGTTTGTTTGGATGCTACACTTCCCCATGTGTTCCTCAACGTACACTGTACAGTACAAGCCCTTATCTTTAATCTTTTCATCCCATCTTTAAGCCAAGCACGTCATTGCTACATGTGGCTTCTAGCAGTGTTTGTGCATGCAACGCTAATACTGCCACACATTGTGATTCCGATCAGCTTATAAGTGAAGCGATAAGTATAAATTCGTTTATACTTAAAGGGAAACGTACAAATTCAACGTTATATAAGATTTTAATAAATTAACCCTAAACCTCTTAGGTGTTCAGTTTCATGGTCCGAGTTACCACCTAAGAGGTTTAGGGTTAATTTATTAACACCTTATATTCAAACTTTTTATCTCAACGAAATAATCAACGTCAACCTAATGATCGATAATAATTACTTAATATTATTAATCAGGACACATTCAACTCTAAACCAATTATTGTGACAAAATTTTTTGAACCTCCAAATATAACATTGGGTCTCCAATTATCGTTCATAACTTGTTGTACCCATTGTAACAGGGTCACACATGGTCGCATAAAAATAAAAATACTAATTAATTCTCAACATTTTTCGTCTTAACTAACTGCTGTGACATGTTTTTGTCAAATTTATTTAATTTTATTAGATAAAAGCACGGTTTCAATGATTTATTTATATCACTGAGTGTATAATGTGTTTCGTTTGTAAATGTCCTAACAAAAAGTGTATTTTTGGCTCCGCTGCGCGAATGAATTATTTATCGAGGCCTGCTCATACATCAGGGCCTTATCAATCGTATTAAACTCTTGTTTCGCGTACTATTGTGCCCTAAAAATGGTTGGCGTGATCGGTTGAGGCGAAAAAAAAAGATTTTATAAGTTAGCGCTCACAATTTTTAGAACACTACTTGAAAAGCAAAATGAACTAGTTTTTAGACAGGTGGGAATATGATACGTGCCTTTAAAGGGCTTGTAGTTTTCCAAGTCATTAACTGACTATTATATAGTGTAATATGACCACATTGGTTGTTGTATCAAAATTATGCATGACCCAAAGGTTGACTGGTAGAAAATGCCTATGGCTTTAAATCCGCCTCTGTACTCATCTGCCTAGCCTTTTCCCAACTATGTTAGGGTCGGCGTCCAGTCTAACCGGATGCAACTGAATACCAGTACTTTACATGGAGCGACTGCCTATCTGACCTCCACAACCCAGTTAGTACTAGGTAATACGATACCCCTTGGTAAGACTGGTTGTCAGACTTTTTGGGCCACTGACTACCTATAACGACTGTCAAAAATCTACAAATGAAAGCCGGGACCAACGGCTTAACGTGCTTTCCGAGGCACGTAGGAAACTCGGTATGTAATGGGTGGTCACCCATCCACAGACCAACCTAGGCAAGCACGGCTTAACCTAAAGATCGACCCGAGCGACTGTTATTATTTAGCCACGAGCTCCTCAAATCCGCCTCTGTAATAAGTGTTACAAATAAATAAATATGCTACCCGTGGTTTGTCGTTCGGTACTTCCGCTTGATGTCAATTTGTAAAGTGTCAATACTTATCTTCTAACATAATCATTATTTTCGCCGGCTATGGAACGTGCCATGACAGAATTATTAGTAAGGTAATGTAATCAATAAACCTGCCTAATTATAATATGTAAATTGGTCACGCAGTAATCTTTCACGGCGATCGGGGATAAAAGCTTAACAAAGACTTTATTGTTACAGTAATGAAGTCATATTATATTTACCTAGAAACCTGATTATATCGTCCGATTGGAATAACTCTTTAACGATTACGATATCATAATGTATCGCTTCTGGATCCAACTGCTATAAACATGTTATATTTTACAAATCAATGCGTGCCCTAATCAAAGCGATCGTCGCGCTTACACTCAACCGTCGTGTATTATCATAAACAATAGATCCTCAATACTGGTTTTACTATTTTTATTACACACTTTTTACTATTACTATTTAACCAAATGTATTAAGACGAGCGCTAATTCCGCCGACAAACTGTTACGCAGCTAATATTAATAACAAAATTTTTGGTCCTGAATAAATTATTTACATAACATAACATCACGCCTGGGCACGTTAAGGTAGAGGCATACCTAATAGTTCACCCACATTTCGCCAGTTATGTTTAAGTCTTATGTAATAGGGGGCGAGCCTATTACCATCAAACGGGATATCTTCCGTGATTGTTCATTATTTTGAGCTCCCGATATTTCGACGCTGTTGCAAGCGCCATGATCGCGGGTTGATAATGAACAATCACGGAAGATATCCCGTAAGTGACAGTATAAGTTTAGTTGTAAGCCGTGAAAGCTTAAAACAGTGTTTTTCAATCAAGTCAATTTATTCGTAATGAGCGTAAAGCATTTTAGCTTTCCTAAGGTCAAGTTAATATTAACATAGATTACAACATAATTAACATGATTAAAATGACCTGTATTCAACTGCAACTGTACTAACAATAAAATACGTTCGTGCGTACGTTTATCCGTGATCATGGTGCTTGCAACAGTGCCGAAATATCGAGAACTCATAAAAACAGTAAACATGGTAAATATCCCGTTTGAATAATAAAATACAAAAACAGTAAACTAGACAAGATATGTTACAAAGTAACAAATGCAGTTTTGCTCAAAATAATGTGTTTACGGAATAAGGAAGACTTAGCCATTTATAGTTCTCTTGCATACATTATGCATAGTGATATAACCTTACTCAAAGTGAGAAATGCAGGTTATTCAATGTAACAGTCACCTAACCTCGCATTTTTTATATTGTTCATATTTTTTCCAGTTTTATTTATCTGTCAAGTTGAAGATGCATATAATTTTTATGACTGATATCAGCTGATCTTTTGGCATTTACACAAAAAACATATTTTTAAGTAATATCTTTTTATGACTGGTCAAAAAGAATCAGATTTCTGTAATTCTGTATTATAGGGTCAGTGGTTTTATCGTTTTATGTCAGGTGACAATTAAAAAGGATTTCATACGCTTATGGTGAACGCAAAGAAATTAAGTAAAGCAACCGTATACGGCTGCCAAGCTTAAATGGAACTGGGCTGGCCACATCTGTCGCATGCCGAAGGAGCTATGGGCTAAAGTAACCACACAAAGGGTTCCAAACAGCAGCAAACGGCAACGTGGCAGGCCCAGAAGGAGATGTCGGGACGAACTCGACTCTTTTCAAAAAGATTGGCAAACAACAGCACTGGATAGGGAGAAGTGGAAAGACGGAAGGGAGGCCTTTGCCCTGCAATGGGACACTAATGGTTGGCAATAACCGCATAGCACCCTGAGCTTTAGAAGATTTTAATTTTAGAACAAAATATTGTTTTTACGACCCACTGATTCGCGACCGCAGTTTTTCATTGTATCCAAGTTTTAAAAAAACTCTCGAACATCCTAACCATTATGTATCATTGTTATCCGACATTAAATTAAATAACATACCCTCTACCATACCCATCCATTTAAATTATTCATACACAAAAATGTGTTTAATCCACAGTGTCTTAAACTATAGTTTGAGAGGTTTACCGTGTCTCGTTTAGCAGAAAAATCATATTTTATAACTTTAAAGGTGAAGGTTCGCGTAAACTTTCAACTTTATACTTTACAATAAAAACAAATAAGATTATTATCACAAAACTCATGATCTTTATGTTGGCTTTGACACCTTTAGGTTGATTTTTCGGGGATATTTTTGAATGCAAACATTGGCATTAAAAAGTGTTCATATAATTGGATATGACACAACATTGTTACCCACTCCAGATAAACCCTAAAATGATAAACTGATTTTTAAACTATCATGAGTGGGACCAGTTGATTAAAGAGCCTCTTTATTTTCTATTCGTTAATATAGTGTAAAGCTTCATACCCGATTTAATTTTGCTTAAATTCATCGTCATTCTTTTGCCGTTGTCTCAAATTATTTGGGGTCGGCGCAGCATGATTGTCTTCTTCTTCCATACTTTTCTATTAATCTTAATTTTTTTTTATCATGCTTTCTTTGCATTCTTCTACCATGCTTAATCTTTACTAAGAGCTAACGGCACATAAGAGGATTATAACCTAACCCAGCCAATTTACTCCAAAACGTGATGAACTCCAGAAGCCAATTTCCACACAAGATGAAATTCAGCAATTGTAATGTCGATTATCGTGACGGTCAACGTTCTAATAGCTAAGGGACTCGATCGACATCTCGAGAGGCGTTCGGGTCAAGAGCTTGCTACAGAGAACAGGCTCTTTGACAAGACACGTAGGTCGTAGGTGATATGAGGTATCTTCTTGAACTCGGCCTGCTGGGAGCTGTAAGTTGCAAGTCG
This sequence comes from Noctua comes, assembly GCA_963082995.1. Taxonomy (NCBI): domain Eukaryota; kingdom Metazoa; phylum Arthropoda; class Insecta; order Lepidoptera; family Noctuidae; genus Noctua; species Noctua comes. The sequence goes on from OY720271.1 coordinate 6,233,253, forward strand.
TAGCTTCGATACTAGGATCGTGTATTTAATAGTTTGACAAGAGAAATAAAGAGCAGTAAGGACGAAAATAATGACAATTGTAGCAAAAGAAAATAGTATGTAAGCACTTATGAATAGTTAAAAAAGTAGACGAATGAAGATTGCAAATGTCCAGCATTTAGTTTTGAATAGACTCTCAGTCATGTCAGTTTGTGTGAGTTGAACTGCAGTATTCGGTTAGACTAAAAGATGAACCCTGTATAGTTTGGAAACTTGTTAACTTTTTATCTTGTTTTTCGTTTTTTGTGTAGTAAGCAACGACTTATTGACAAAGAAATCAAAAGACAAATCGTTTAAAAAGAGTAACCATGGAGTTTCTTGCCGGTTCTTTTCCACAGGAAAAGACCAACCTGAACCGTGCACCTGTCAAGTTTTATAAGTACCCATGTAAGCTTCTGTAAAATAAAATATTTTGATTTTGAATGCTATTCAGGTGAGATGAATGACTTTTACTCACAAGTATCTAGTTGTATAAAAGCACGAACTTTCTCGAAAGTGCCCAGTAGAAAATATTCAAGTAAGACATTAATTAATTCAGCTACACAGATGCATGTCCCAATTCAAACAAAAACACCTTTTTATAACGTTACCAAAAAAAAGAAAACATCACTTATAAGCCCTTTGTTCTAGTTAATCCAGGAAAAGTTAAACTAAAACCATGGTACACAAGTTCAACAGTATCACTAAGCGTATCGCAAAGGCGTCTTAATACAAGTTATCCTAAGCTAATATCTAAACTGAGGTGACGCTGAACATAGGCGGTGGTGTAGACGGGACACAGACGGGAGACGGAGGAGCAACTTTTTTGTTGATTTAGTGTGGGTGAATAATAATTTACGTAAGAGAGTACCTAACCCCACGTCTGTTTTTATAGAATAATTAGGCAGAGGAGGTACCTACAGACCACCCACATTTAGCTAGTTATCACTGTCTATTAATTAAAGATTTCATCACATCACATCTCGTACTGATTGTTAAAGGAAATGAATCGTATCTCGTCATCTCTCATCATTTCAGCCGAAAGACGTCCACTGCTGGACATAGGCCTCCCCCAAGTGTCGCCACATTGACCGGTCCCGTGCGTCTCGCATCCAGCGGATCCCTGCAACCTTTACGAGGTCATCGGTCCATCTAATGGGAGGCCTTCCAACGCAGCGTCTTCCGGTTCGCGGTCGCCACTCCAGAACTTTTCGACCCCATCGGCCATCCGTTCTGCGAGCAATGTGCCCTGCCCACTGCCACTTAAGTTTGGCTATTCTTCGGGCTACGTCGGTAACTCTGGTTCTCTTGCGGATCTCCTCATTTCTGATTTGATCACGCAAGGAAACTCCGAGCATAGCCCTCTCCATTGCCCTTTGGGTGACTTTCAGCCTTCTGATGAGGCCCATTGTGAGCGACCACGTTTCGGTCCCGTATGTAATCACTGGCAACACACACTGGTCATAGACTTTCGTCTTGAGACACTGCGGTAAGTTGGACGAGAAGATACCACGCAACTTCCCGAACGCTGCCCAGCCGAGTCGGATTCGACGATTGACCTCTTTCTCGAAGTTAGACCTACCTAACTGGACCGTTTGTCCCAGGTAGACATAATCGTCTACAACTTCGAGTGTAGAGTCTCCGATCTTGATAGGAGTGGGTGTTACATGGGCATTCAACATGACTTTGGTTTTGTCCATGTTCATTTTAAGACCCACTCTTTCGGAAGCTCTACTGAGGTCATCGAGCATTGTACTGAGGTCCTCCATGGTCTCAGCCATGACCACTATATCGTCGGCAAACCGAAGGTGAGAGATGTACTCGCCATTGACGTTGATGCCTAGCCCTCTCCAGTCCAGAACCTTGAAGACATCCTCCAGTGCAGCGGTGAACAGTTTCGGAGATATGACGTCTCCCTGTCTTACACCTCGCTGCAGAAGGATAGGTTCCGAGGTCTGGTCCTGAAGTCGGACTGACATGGTGGCGTTTTTGTACAAACTCTTCAGCACCTCGATGTACCGATAGTCGATTTGGCACCGTTGGAGAGACTGCAGTACAGCCCAAGTCTCGATCGAATCGAAGGCTTTCTCGTAGTCCACAAACGCCAAGCAGAGAGGCAGGTTATACTCTTCGGTCTTCTGTATAACCTGGCGCAGCGTATGTATGTGGTCTACGGTGCTAAAGCCTTTTCGGAATCCGGCTTGTTCGGGAGGCTGAAAATCGTCAAACCTGCGCGCGAGACGATTCGTGATGACTCTTGAAAACAGCTTGTAGACATGGCTTAGAAGTGAGATGGGCCTATAGTTCTTCAGCCGGGCATTGTCGCCCTTTTTGAAGAAGAGTACCACCACACCCCTGCACCATGCCTGCGGCGTTTTCCCCTCGAGTATGACGGAATCAAACAGCTTCTGAAGGGTCTTAAGTACCGGTTTTCCACCTGCCTTCAGGAGTTCAGCCGTAATTCCGTCCTCACCCGGTGCCTTGTTGTTTTTAAGCTGTTTCAGAGCCATCCTAATCTCGTACAGGCTGACATCCGGAATGTCTTCGGTATAGTGTCGGGTCAGTCTAGCTCTTGGGTCGTTAGCTAGATTTGCAACGGGTTTACTGGTTGAAGTGTACAACTGCCCATAAAAACTCTCGATCTCCCTCAGCAGCTCCGGTTTGGCGGATACGATCCTGCCATCGTCGGTCTTCAGTTTCGTGAGCTGGCTCTGCCCAATAGCCAGATCTCTTGAAAAAACCTTGGAGCCTTTATTCCGCTCAATAGCGTCTTTAATACGCTCGGTATTAAAGCGGCGGAGGTCGCGTTTCAAGGATTTAGAGATCCGTCTATTGAGCTGCCGGTACTTCCACGCCTCGTCTGAAGACTGCAGGATCATCTCGCGCCGCTCCTTCATGAGCTCGAGAGTATGATCAGAGAGTCTTTTGTTCTTCTGAGCACGACGTGTCTTGAAGAACTTAGACCCAGTCGTATGGACAGTTTCCACGAACCCATCGTTGCATTCGTCCACTGAGCTTCCTAGGCACTCGAAACGATTCTGGAGTTCAAGCTGAAAGCTCTCGGGGTTTTGGATCTGGATTTGTGCTGGACGGAGCGTAGACTTCATCAGTCGAGACCTTTCAAGCTTTATATTGATGTTCAATGTGCCTCTTACCATGCGGTGATCGCTCCCGGTTTCTCGTCATCTCTACAAAAGCTATTTAATTCAAATTAACATAAATCTTTATAGATCACTACAGTTAGGGATAATTGACCTCAATTATTTATATCTGTAACTCACCTGAGTTACAGATACTTTATTTACAATTACCAACTATGCGCATAATAGGCCGCATCCTAACCAAAGCGCTAATCTTACTACTATTATAAATGCGAAAGTTTGGATGGATGGATGGATGTTTGTTACTCAATCACGCCAAAACTAATGAACGAATTTGGATGAAATTTGGAACACAAATAGGTTGTAACCTGGATTAACACATAGGATACTTTTTATCCCGGTAGTGTGATCCCGTGGGACAATTATCGAACTTCACGCGGGCGACGCCGCGCGCATAATCTAGTATCTAATAATTTTGTTCGGCGAACTCGACCGAATTATCACGTCGATGACCTATATATATTCCTACCTTATATTCGCGCGACCGGTTACTTGTGTTAGGGGTTGAACCTGACCAAAATAAAAATACCAACATTGGAACACAATCAATAGCAACAAAACAGTGGGGGCCAACAAATAGTGGCCCGTCTAAGCGATACCTTATGGTGGAGATAGCAGGGTAACTCCGATTGTTCTCAACAAACTGTTATCAAGTTAGTTTCCGACTAGCACAGTACTCTCATAATTGAACCCGTATTGTTATCGCTAAGAATTAAATGGTGCCTTTAGAGGTTTTGATTATGTTTGTAATAATTACTTTGCTTTGGACCAATAAGACAATATTATGTTAAAATTGACTACATCACCTGTGTTGAACTTCAACTTCACCTATTCCAGCCTGTGGAGTTATTGTGTAACACACTCACAATAATAGTTCATTTTTTTCACGTAGCAATATGGTTACGTTCAGACTGTGCTAGAAAACATAAAACCAATTTTACCAACATTTAGGTTGTCTTATCTTTTAACATTGACGAGCGATTTACACTAAACGCTGACATGTATTAAGGAGTGCCTACCTACTCTCTTTTTCAGTTTATTTGTTACGAAAATCTCTAGTCATCCTACATCGAAACCAGAATACGACCATGTGTAGTTTTACACTGAAATATTTTCTGCAAATCACAATACTATACAAACTAGAAACTAACTTAGTTGCGGCAGTCAATTCATACTGCGTCCACGTCATAGCATGGCTGTGGCAGTTCACAAACCACTAGTTTAGCTGTTTCTGTTGGCTACGCTCGACCGCTATAAAAAGCGATGTATTTCTGACCTAATTAGCCGCAGGAAAATTGTAAAGTGCTTTATGATTTTATTGCGCTGTATGGTTCTGAAATAGAAATGGTTCTCTTCTATATTCTGAGCGTCTCAGGTACGAGATCTAGGAGTACTGCTCACCCCGGATCTAACTTTCCGGGATCATATAGTTAAGATTTGCAAGAAGGCGTACAGAAACCTGGGTTTCGTGCTGAGACAGTCGTAGGGATTCACAAACTTAACCACGCTTAGGGCGCTGTATGACGCTTTGGTAAGGAGTCACTTAGAACACAGTGCGGTGATTTGGGCTCCTCATGAAGCGAAATACAATGTCATGCTGGAGCGAATACAGAACAAATTTACAAGATACTTGTATTTTAAACTTCATGGGGTGTACCCATTTTACCCGCTGATGTATCCTACACTGTTTGTTCTGGGTATGGTGGGGTACAACGAACTCAGAGTGCGCCGGGAATTTACGCTTGCGGCTTATGCTCTAAAGTTCTTGCGTGGAGTAGCTCATAACCCGGGTGTGCTGCGTCACCTGAAGCTGTGCGTGCCAGACCGGTATGTGTGGAGGCGGCGGCGACCGCCACTGCTGGCCGTGCCTGCTGCCAAAACCAATCTGCTGTCAAAAACACCTCTCACCCGCACAATATGCGTACTAAACGAAGTTCATGAGAGAATTGATATATTTTCGTGCAATCTGAGTGAATTCGCAAGAGTGTTGTTGAATTGTGTTAGTTATATTTAAATATTAATATTCTGTGTTAAGATTTTTGTTGTTAGATTTTTAAGTATTAGCCGTAAGTTGATTTTATTTTGTGTGTACAATTAGACATGTAATGGGGTCAAACCACTATTGTATTGGGGTCATCCTGTAAAGATAGTGTGTAAGTTGATAATAATAAATAAATAAATATTTTATTCTAAAACGTTTCAGGAACAGGGATGGAAAATGAAACATTACATAACCTCATAGGAAAAGGTACGCGCTGAATTTACTGCTTCGATGTCCAAGCTTTGATACCTAAAAGATTTATTTATTATACCTCCGTAAACGGCTTTTTAAGCTAAGCTAATACAGGCTATGTCCCTTACACCGTGTATTTAGCCAGGTATCTAAAATCATACTAAAAGTAGGTTATCCACGGTCATTTTGCGCACTGAAAACCCGATGGGAATCAACTTAATGTATCGCTCCATCAAAGCCTCTGCTTTCAAACCCTCTAATGCATGCAGTACTCGTGACGTGACGTAAGCGTGCGTCGACGTTGACTGTACCGTTGACGCACGCACGCGTAAATTGTCAAAGAACAGAATAGTGTGGGAGTAGTGACAGGTTTAAAGTGTCTGATTGTCGACTGTAAACGGTAGAAGAGTCGGTTTTATCAGCAGTATTACTTTGTTGTCAGAAGTTGTCAGAAACCTGGTAGCAAAACGCCACAGAACTTTGGGTTGGGTTGATACTAGAGCCCTAATGAAAGTTAAATTGGATTAGAGATTCGGGCAAACGGGTAAAAAATTGTGGACGTGGTTGCGGAAAACAGACTTTGAAAATCAATCTGTCGAGTCCGATGTCTGCAGCGGATTGAAGCTGCTTGACCGTACCAGTTTCATCGCATCTTTAAAAAGCACTTATTTTGACAATCGTCATCGGTTTCAGGGGTCATCCATCAATTAACTTAACGAATTTATGTCGTTCTCTCCATTTCGTAGAATTTTTTGTATGATAATTTCATACTTTAAATAGGGTCCTAATTCCTACAGCTCCATATAATGACAAACGAACATTAAAAGCAAATAAGCGCAAATATAAATTTCTACAGCCAAACTAAAGTATGAATAGCCTTTGCCATGAATAAAACTGAAGGAAACCAAGTGTGAAATGAATCCACAAACAGTTAGCCATTCCTTCTTTTTTGAACACGAAAATTGTTTGGCCAACAGCAAAGCACTGAATTTCGTTTGATTCAAAAGATTCCGGTTTTCCGCAACATATTCATTTTAGAATATACTTGTACAAATTGCTGGAATTGGTATGTGTGTTAGTGCTAGCTTCCACTATCAAATTAAATTGCAGTAGAGGATGAATTGCACACATTTGAGACTTTCAAAGATTCAATACTTTGGATTCATCCGTTTTATATCAGGTTCATTTATCAAACAAACTGTTAGCCCTCAAAGCCTCCAAACTCAAAGCATTTATTTCAAACTAGCTGATCCCCGCGGTGTCACCCGCTGCTCAGCCCCTAAGAGTCATAGCGTGATGTTATATAGCCTACAGCCTTCCTCGATAAATGGACTATCCAACACAAAAAAAATTTTTCAATGCGAACCAGTAGCTCTTGAGATTAGCGCGTTCAACCAAACAAACTCTTCAGCTTTATAATATTATATATAATATATGTATATATAATATATAGTAATAGTAATAGTATAGAGTATAGATTAGCTTATATTCGCGGCTTCGCCCGCGTGAAGTTCGGTAACTGTCCCGCGGGATCATACTACTTGGATAAAAAGAATCCTATGTGTTAATCCAGGTAATAAACCATATATGTGTCAAATTTCATCCAAATCCGTTCAGTAGTTTTCGCGTGAAAGTGTAACAAACATCCATCCATACTCACAAACTTTCGCATTGTGACAGGCACTTTTGCGTAGTCAAAAGTAAGCTACCTACAGTCCAGCCACAGGCATATTAACTGTGAATGGACTATAGTTGCCCGTTCAAAAATCGTCTCTCATAGAGAAGAATGGGCAAGAAACTCCACGGACACTCTTTTTATTAATTCAGTTTTGGTTCGAATTAGTAAGTTTCGTTTTATTAAACGTGGTGACAGGCAGCGATATTGTCGGTGAGTGCGAACTCTTCAAAATATAGCGAAAATAAAAGCATAAAGACAATTTAATTACCACCAAACCTCCCAAAGGATAACTTTGTCTGTTTAAAACAATCAATTCCACTCATTCATTTCGAAAAAAGGCAAAAACACTTATTTTAAAATCCGTCCTCATAATTCTCGAGGGATCCCAGTCGCCAAGTTTGATTGCCTTGCTTGTTGACATAACACGGGTGAGGCACTGTGGCAACGTCATACACAAAAGGCAATGCGGGCAAAACGATCCACTTACTTACAACGCAACTATATTTCGATACTGATCTCAGGGATGAACTTTGAGTAATCAACTGAAATACCTTTGTTAGTTTCCACGAAGTGTGTGGAGATTGGTTTTAAACGTCGATGTTTGGTTGGTACTAACAGACAGGTCGGGTGAATGAGAATTTCTATTGTAGGTGTTTTGGTGTATTTCTGTATTTTTCATAATAATTTATTTATTTATTTAACAATTTATGTACACACTAAAATACAGAAAAGAAGAAAGGAACAGAAAATAGTAAATAAAAATAGTAAAATGGTAATTTAATTTATTTTTCCTAGATTTTTTAATTGTATTGATATCATTTGTAATTGTATGGACTAATTAATTTGATCGGAAATAAACTGATTAATAAATAATAAGCCTGTGGCCGATTATGCCTATATGTTCAGAAATTGCCTCATTGATCATGAGGTCCTGGGTTCAATTCCCAGGTCTGCCAAAGTGTTATTGGGTATTACCATCAGGAATAATGCGCCGCTTTGTGAAAATCCGTATCCGTAAATCCAACACACTTTGATGACAATTTCATATTTAATGAATATAGGTATTGTAAAAAAGCAAATAACTAAAGACTTACTTTTAAGACGAAAGTAACTGTGCAGTGGCGAAGGTTCCATAAAACTCGATTCCTACCGGCTTTGAAAAATGGCACAGTCAGTATTCTATAGACAAATAATATAGTCACATTAAAGATATGTACTCCGGCTTACCACTTACAAAAATTGACCCTTCGCTACTGTAACTCTGTAAAGCCATATTCGTTACGGCCGCGAATCATACTTTAATCAACATACAACCTCACACTGATTTGCAAATTGCAAAAAACTTTAGAAAATTTTAATTTCGCGGGCTACTCTTGCGCATCCAACTTCACGATCCCTACAATGACCAATCAGTTGTAAACAGCACACAATGCAATGACGTACAAGTAAAACATTCATTCAAAACAGTAATTAATTAAACAATATAACTGCTATAAGATTTAAAAAAAAAGGTAAAAGTGTGTGTGTGTGTGTAAGTAAATATCCCGTTTCTAGTATTAATAATAAGTAAGACAATTGTTACCTACAAAGATACATGTATTTGCAACGGACGCACTCATGAACTTCAAAAGCCAGATGTAACATTCACAGTCAACTTTGCATAGCCACAGTTAACAGCAAATCCACACTGGACTCCCTTTTAACTGATGGACAAACAAACAGACGGCTTCACGTACAAGCTTTGTGAAAAACACGACAAAAACATGTGCAATTTCATTAAATTGACTACGGCTTTGCAATATTTCATGTACTATAAGCTGATTCATTTCTGGCTAGCCTCTATAGGTACTGGAGCGTAAGTTGGTTTTGTTCAGCGTCTTCTATTTATTCGACTCAATTTAATTTGGATTGTAGGATATGAATTCTGTTGTGAATTGGTTTGCTTTTACCCAGCGTGGTTTCCGAAAAAGTTTGCAAGTCGACCAATGAAACACAAAATATCATTGCAGTAAGTTTGTCATTTACCAACCCGCCCTGGGCCCGCGTGGCCCATTCCCTCTCATAGAGAGGAGGCCTGTGTCCCAGCAGTGGGAACATTATAGGCTGATAATGTTATGCCATGTTTATGAATTTATCGTGCTTGTTATTTATCAATAGGAAACCTAATAATGAATAGTCAGCTCCGTAATTGCTTTGGCACCGATTACTATAAATCTCAGTCATTTTAAACTTCATTTAGATTTAAACTATCTATCTCATAACATAACATAACATCACGCCTGCCCGCATCCTCGCAGGGTAAGGCAGAGGTGTACCTAATAGTACACCCACATTTCGCCAGTTATGTTTAAGTCCCATGTAATAGGGGGCGAAGATATTGCCATCAACCAGGCACGAGTCCAGGCTACGTAGCTGCTACTGAGAAATTCCTAATGGAGAAACCCAATAGACCTTGGCCCGTCCCGGAAATCGAACCCAGAACCTCATGCTCAGCAGTCGCGATTGCGACCACTATACCAACGAGGCAGTCTAATAAAACAATTAAGAAAATGATCCCACATTTCCATCTACAGACATTTAATAAACAACTGCGGACAATCTAACTGCTTGAAAATATATAAATCTAAACTTAGAATGCAAAGTACTAGTATGTAACCTCCTTAGATACGTATCACAAAAACGAAATAATAAAAATACGTAAAGAGCTAACAATAATTTTTGATTAAACCCAAAAAGGAGGCCCTCCTAACGTGACCTCGTAAACAATTTAACTTTTACCGCAATAATACTAACTTAATATGTAAATCAGTCACGCAGATCATATATAATACCAAATAAACCTACGCATAATACACAATTCGTCATTAGGTAAATTACATAACGTCCCGTTTACAGAGACAACCACTCAAATGTCTGCTTACGGATGATAAGATGTGACAATGTAAACAATTGACTATGCAGATACATTTACAAATTAATATTCAACTGTATCAGTATCATCATTATGTTTGACTATTAACACTGTCGAATTACTCCAAGATGTACATATACACCGTGTACATACAGTGTACATACATTTGTAGGTAACTATGTATTCATGGGATATGATTGCACGCAGAGTTGATAAGATATCACGTTAATTAAACGAGCCAATATCAATGTAATGGAATCAGCATTGATGATGGAAGGTAGGATGTTGGTCAACAATATAAGGGTCATAGTGGAACTTAACTGATAGTTAGTGGTTCTGTTTACAGGATATAACTATTAATGAAAGAGAAAGAAAGAGGCTATGTTTACATGGACGTTGTGCAAAAAAATAAATACTAACGAACAAAAACAATGCAAGAATCTGCTTACCTATACTTATTGACATTGTAGCTAATGAATGCTGCTACTTTGAGATGGCTTTTCATCAACTTTACTTCAGCGAACTGGTGAACTACACAAATTAAAATATCGTGCAAAGTTCCTTTTTTGAAAATCGACGTTTGAAAAACATAGTCAGCTTACTTCGTTTCCATTGCTGGGAAACCAGCCACGCCACCTATATGTAGGCCGTAATCTACCAAGTGGGCCCAGTGAGGGTTGGTTGATATCACATTTCTTCAAATTTGTTTATTGTCATGTTGATGTTCTCACAGTTTTCTTCTTCAACGTTTTGAGAGTAATGCTGATGAAATAATGTGCCTAACTGAGTTCGAAGGTACGACCTACAACGGTAAGTCGCGGCAATATCCTCTGGGCCATGGCTGCGAGAGCAGCGGTGACCTTCCATTAAAGCTGACTTGAACACAGGTTGGTTGTACAAAGTAGTATCTAGTTCTAGAAAATGTAAGGTTTATTCTCATTTAACTAGGCAAACAACGAAACAAATAGATTCTTTGTTAAGTTAATAGCTCATAACCTTTCGTTTAACAGAAGCTTCGCACTTAAACATGTTTTACACCTTTGTAAAGCAATTCTAGACAAGTTTACAATGCCATGCAAACGTCGAGGCTAGACTTGTACCTATGTTTATGTTAGTCGCAAAATAGGTATTTATCTCTATATATAAAACTAGCTGTGCCCCGCGGTTTCACCCGCCGCTTCTGACATTTTTTTTTTACTTGTTTCCTATTGGCCGTAGCGTGGTGTTCTATAGCCTATAGCCTTCCTCGATAAATGGAATATCCAACACTAAAATATTTTTTTAATTCGAACCAGTAATTCCTGAGATTAGCGCGTTCAACCAAACAAACAAACTCATCAGCTTTATTATATTAAGTATAGATTCTCGTGTCACAATGTTAGTTACCATACTCCTCCGAAACGGCTTGACCGATTTTTATGAAATTTTATACGCATATTCAGTAGGTCTGAGAATCGGCTACTATCTATTTTTCATACCGCTAGGGTAGGTAGAGTAGGTGGTAGAGTAGGGTAGTTAGGTAAGGTAGGTAGGTAGGGTAGGTTAAAAAATGTGCAATGCAACGCACAGCTAGTTTTATTATAATATGGAATCTACAACGAGACCTTTCAAGTAATGATTAAAATAGATAATAAATGAATTCTAAAGCATTTTAGGATTTCATTGCAAGCCATATTCAACAATTATTGAATAATTCCATTTGTAATTGATGGTCTTTCAATTCTACAGTTTAATGGCACACCTCTAATTATCTCTATTGTGATAATAATTTTATGTATAATAAGGTAGTAAAGGTTGTATGGCTGCCTCGTTGATCTAGGGGTCTCAAACACGACGAGGTCCTGGGTTCGATTCCCAGTTCGGACAAAGTGTTATTGGGTTTTTCCATCAGGAATTTCTTAATAACAGTCACGAAGTCCTGATTTGTGCTCGGTTGATGGCAATAGGCACGCCCATTACATGTGACTTAAAACATACCTGGCGAAATGTGGGTGTAGGTACTATTAGGTACACCGCTGCCTAACCCTTAGGGGATTAATGGCATGATGTTATGACAAAGGTAGTATAAGCTGGTCTTGGTGGCCAGGTTACTTTGAAGGAATTGACTGGCAAAAATACTCCAGCGTCGTCTTGAGCTCATTGATAAAAATAATTTGGCAGTAGGTACCTAAATGATTTAGATAGGTACTTAGTGTCAATCGGTGTCTAACTTGTAGCCTTTTTAAATATTTTTGGGACAAAATATAACATGGTTTAAAAATTATTGGAATCGATTCAGTTACTTATTCTGAACAAACTATGTATATTCAGGTTTCGCATATATTAAAAATAATGTTGTATAATGGCAAAAGGTTATGTATTTCTACACGATTTTTCAACAAATTCTTTCTCTTCAACAAGTTTGACATAAGCTTTTGTCAATCCAATGTATTTTTACAAGCTTTTAATTTGCAATGTTTGCTTGTTTAGGTCAAATCTTGCAACTCTTGCAACTGAATTTTAAAACAGTTATTGGAACCGGTTGAGCTGAAATTTAGCATACAAAACACTACACATTTTTTACATTTTTTTTTGTTTGGATGGCAGTACATGGTTAGCTAAGTGATGTAATTCTAAATCCAATATGGCGGACTCAAAAAGATGGGTTATTATTTATGCACCCCCTTGATATGGGAATCAATTAAAAGGGTTTGCTGAAAATAAAACGAAAAATTTTTTTTTTCGTAACCTTGTTTTAAAAAAGGCCTTTTTAGGCCAGCAAGACAATTTTCTTTATCTTCTTGCTAGACAATTGTTATATCAAAAGAATAATGCACTTGACATAATTTTATCCGAAAGCTGTTGCGTTACTGCTTTGTGGTTTGCGCGTACACAAGCTTGTGTAAACACGCAGAATTAAAAAACGCCACCAAAGGAATCTTTTTACAGCACTAGTAGATATTCCTGTAAAGCTTTACGACGAAAGAGAAAAAATACTTACAAACAACAATCCGTTAGCACAAATATTGTGATAAAACAAAAACAGCGAAAATAAAAATTATAACAAAGAATTTTATTCATCGATAGATTCCCGATTTCCCAGTAAAACTTTTCTTTTAGTAGCGAAAAATTGAAAATACTCTGTAATAAAGTCGATGTAGTAATATATTTTCACAATCCTCGAACTTTGTTGTACGTCTAGGGATTTGCTATCGTTTTTATTGCAGTATCGAACGGCAATCAAATAAAACGTCTACGATAAAGTCCAGAAAGTATAAAAGCAGCCAAGTTAGACCTAATAAAGTTAGGAAAACGTTCCATTCTCTTATTTCACACCTAAATCGTTGTAGCTGATTTCAGGACTGTGAAGGATGGATATGTAGTTAGACAGGACATAAAAAGTAGGTTTTCTTTTTCAGATTGAACACATAAGACCTAAGTACTTGTGTTATGCTTATTTGGAACGAGTGCGCGATATCAATATCGAATTATTATAGCTTTTAAGCAGTGATAGCCGATTGGTGTGACCATTGGACTGCCAAGTCATAGGTTTCGAGTTCGAACCCAAGACACGCACTTCTGACTTTTTGGATTCATGTGCGTATTGATTAATTATCACGTGCTTCGGCGAAGGAAAACATCGTGCGGAAACCAGCATTCCTGAGGGACAGTAGCGAAGGGTCAGTTTTTATAAGAGGTAAGCCGGAGTACATATCTTTAACGTGATTACATTATTTGTCTATAGAATACTGACTGTGGAATTTTTCAAAGGGAATCCGGTAGGAATCGAGTTGTATGGAACCTTCGCCACTGCTGAGGGATATTTCTCGACGGCATCTAAAGCCAAGTCAGAGACCCATGGGCGGTATAAAAACTCTGATACCAGGTTAAGCACTAACCACACGAAGACGAAGAAGAAGGAAAGTAGAACATTACAGATAACATTAAATTTTACAAAACGTCATATAGCTAACGAAACGGTCCCTTATCTATTACTATTATATATCAAACTAACTTAATTACCAAAATTGACTTCCAAAACTTGTAACCAAAACGTGAATCGAGCCGAAGGCGTTGGCGTAGCGGAGGCGGATTTTCTATCGGATCGCTTCGGCCCCGAGGCATTATACTCCCTGACATGTTTCATAGAAAATACATAACATACCTACATATACATACATAAGCGACACGTGTGCTAAACCCAAGGAGAAGAGACGTATAGTGGTGAACCCACGTTTTGCCGAAGGCGTTTTTGGTTCCTATAATGATAGGGCGACGTTGAGGGCATCGCTTTCCAACCCCAAGTTATAACTTAGAATTTATAATAGACAAATATAATTATATAAGGCAGGTATAATTAGGAGTCTGAGATACCTCGCACATAAAGGGTGTAAATAGACCCTTAACATATCCGAAAGGCACTTACTCTCCCCGTCTTTGCGATTATTTTTTTGTTCTAGACCATACCTGGGAACCTTCTAGTTACGGAGATATTGGGGGTCAAAGTTCCAACATTATCACAAGTTTTTTTTTTAATACATGTTTTTAATGTAAGATTGATACTTTACACACTCCCACGACCCCCGTACTATTCAATCCATCCATTAGCACAATGCTTTGAGTGCTTTACATCGAGTCCTACCGTAAAACGTGATTTTTCACACCAAAAAAAAAAAAGTTGATTCCCAGCAATAATTTTTGCGTAAAGTTACTTAGTTTGATGTACAGAATGCTTGGTTGACGGCTATGTGAAGGGTCTGTTTACACCCTGTATAAGGCAGGTACAGTTAGGAGTCTGAGATACCTCACACACATGTATCTTTACGGACCTGTAAATAAAGAAGCAGCCACTTACTGCAACTACATAAATAAGTACCGTCTTTCCGTGTCGGTGGCAAAGAGCCGATTAGAGGAAATTTTACGAATTCTAGGTAATGCTATTGGTCTACTATTGCTCCCTGAAGATTCGATACTTTTGAGTTTTTTTCACACTTTACATACACATTGCGATAGAAACAAACAACATGTTTCTGTTGTAAAAGGAATGTCTCCAACCCCATCCATCTTCTGGCGGCACTATTCACACAGTTATACTTTATCGTTTTACACATTGTTGGCGGTTTGTAGGGCCGCTTATGACGTCATATCACGGTTTATGGCTCCAAATAAAGTACCTACGCTGAAGTGTGAGCAACATTGTCACACGTTGTACGAACAAAAGTTTTAGTTCAAGTTATTAGTTGGGTAAGCTTGAGGCGTGTTTACTGCTGCATGTTTCTGGTTTCCTGGTACCTTGTGTGGTGTGAATGGCTAGTACATTAAAGGAGATGTAGTTATAGGCATTTATTTATTAACTTGCTAGCAGGCAATCACTTGTCCAAGTTATCCAGAAGTTTCAGCCGGACTACTGCTATCTATATAAAAATAAAATTGAAATATCCGTTTGTAATTTCAAAATACTGAATGCATATGAAAGTATATACACGGTAGGTACTTATAACATTTTTTTTTAAATTTTGTCTCTCTGTCTGTGTGTTCATTCCGGCTAATCTCCGGAACGGCTGGACCGATTTTGACGGAACTTTTACAGCCATATAGCTGCTTTTATTTTAGAAAAAGGATTATTGATCCGTGCAAAAAAATTAAAGCCCTTGAAATTGTTAACAAAATCCGATTCAAATATGGAAGTACCTAATATTTTTATAATAATTTCACGCGAACGAAAGTCGCGGGGCACAGCTAGTAGATAATAATTTGCTTAAATATCAAGCACACTGATAAACAAACAAAACGTTTGTCTGTCAGTACCCGGAACCTTGAAGCAGTTCGTAGCAGTTCCAACTTACTTTAATGCCTGCCATTTAAAGCACTAATAACTAATATTTGGGTCAAGCCTTTAAGACAGTCTAAAATGAACTACACCAAAATGTTAATCAACATGCACTTATCACAAACTGGTCCAGTTTCAAACCGCTATCTAATTCGCCTGGCAATAACCTACTAGTATTATTATATCTGCATTATTGATTTTTTTGGCATTATTTAATGAAGCTTGTTATATTTTCCAGAACATAATTGACAGGACTTGAAAACGAAATGTCAATCGTATATACCGACTGACGATTGGACAGTTAAAACAATAAGTACTTACCACATTTTGTAACTTACTGATTAAATCAAAAGTCGAATTATGATGAAAGAAATCCACTTCACGATTAAGGGTCTCACGACGTCGCCCGACTTGATCTCCGTACTTCTTCTGCAGAATCAAATACCGATAATATCTGTAGATAATCGGCTGAGCATTAATCAAATATCAACTCTACGAAAACCGATTAATTGGTTCAATTGTCTGGATCAGTTTGACATTGCACGAACAATCTGTAGACAAAGTTTGTATGCAAAAGTCGATGTTGAACTCCCCCAGCGATTGGATTGTCTACGGAGTAAAGTTTGATAGCTTTGAGAAATGTAGTTAGATATAGAAGTTCGTATGAATTATTGCTTCCACACTATGAGCCATTCTAGACACGTAATGGATTCAAACAAACCAACTTCGGAGTTAGCGTTAATTTCGTTGCAAACGTAGGGTTCTGCATGCACTGAGCGCTGTACGTCGAATTGTAGTTGTCACATTTATTAATAGTGGCGCATGAATTTAGATAGGCGTGCAGAGACCGCAAACCAATTCTGTGTCAAAAAGCGAGGCTTGCTAAATATAGACAGTTTCTGGTGCGAGTTTAATAGACAGTGATTTAGTCGAGTACG